>CM057459.1:459565000-461965000 GCA_016271365.2 Neoceratodus forsteri | reverse complement strand
TATCCATATAGAAACGCAGAGCTCTTCTGACATCTAAAGAGTGAAGGGTACACTCTCCATTTCGGAAGTTCGCTAAGTAGGTAGGACCAAAGGTTGGTTTAGATGGAATTCTGAAACAACCTTAGGGAGAAACTTAGGATGGGTTCTAAGAACTACTCTGTCCTTATGAAACACAGTATACGGGGGATCTGTGACCAAGGCATGTATTTCAGAAACCCTGCGGACCGAGATAATGGCCACCAGGAAGGCCGTTTTCCAAGTGAGAATTTTCAGCTCATAGGTAGCCTGAGGCTCGAAAGGCTTTCGAGTGAGCATGTCTAGTACAAGAAAGTCAGCAAACAAGTCTTCACAGCCTAAAGATTGAGAGAGTGAAGACCAAAAGAGGTGAGCGCCTGATAGGAAGTCTGGTATGCAGAATTCCCTTAAGAAACCTCTTAACCACAGGTAACTGAGCCACTGACAAGGAAAGTACTGGTTCATGATAAGCTGAAATGGCACAAAGGGAGGCAGTATAGCGCAGTGGTTTAAGGCTCTGAGCTGCAAATCTGGTGACATCCAGCAGTCCAGAGCTGGGTTTGAATCCCACAGCTTCCACTTACATACTGTGTGACCCTGAGCAAGTCACAACTTCCCTGTGCTCCCAGAATGCTCCTGTAAAAAAGCTTTCAGCTTAGTGTGCTACTTCTGGTTAAACTAAAAAAAAAAAAAAATAATTAATGTCCCAGGCTGTGACTAGACGTCTGATAGGAGGTCTGGTATGCAGAATTCCCTTAAGAAACCTCAACCACAGGTAACTGAGCCAGTGACAAGGAAAGTACTGGCTCATGATAAGCTGAAATGGCACAAAGGTGAACTCTGACTGTAGAGTATTGCAGACCTGAATCTGAGAGGTCTAAAAGGTACTCTAGAACTTTATTGGGTGGGCAGGGAAGAAAAAATTACTCACCTTAGTAATGCTGTTTCTTCTAATGGAGTCTTGCTATATTATGACTATTGCAGTTTGTCCCACCATTAGAACTGCTCCGGAGGTGAGAGAGTTAACTCCATTCTAAGAATGGAACTTAGAACTCTAGCTCTATTAGAGAAGCTCCGTCTTGGTTATTTCAAACTCAAACTGTCAGATCTTTACGAGCAAAAACTCACTAAGGTCTGTGTGGAAGCTGTAACCTACACTAGCCAACTGGCTACCTAAATATTAACACCCAATGCTGGTCCCAACACAAAGACTCAAGTCAAGGGACCAAAAGTAATAGTATAAGATAATAATATGAAAAGTAATATAAGATAAAATAAAAACACCACACCCCAAAACCCCAAGAAGGGGTGGAAAATATATAATGGGCATAACTAGTGCCCACACTAGGCTGCCCACCCCATACCCAAGTAGAAGTTCTGAGAGGGGCAGGCTGGGGGGAAGTCATAACATAGCAAGACTCCATTAGAAGAAACATTACTAAGGTGAGTAATTTTTTCTTCAAACAACATGAAGTCTTGCTATATTATGACTATTGCAGACTACACAGCAGTACCTCCATGGAGGAGGACAGAACCTACTTAGGAATAGGCTCTGAAGCACAGCTGTGCTAAACCGAGCATTTCTCCTGGCCTGGACATCCAGGGAGTAATGCTTGTGAAAGGTGTACCTTTTTCCAGGTAGCTGCTTGACATATTTCTAAAATAGGGATGTCTCTAGCAGCAGCTATAGATGCCGCTGTACCTCTGGTAGAGTGAGCCCTCAGGCCTGAAGGGGGAACCTTCCCCAGTTTTTGGTAACAAAATTGGATACAAGAGACAATCCACCTGGCAACTGATCTCTTAGTGGCAGGTCTCCCTTTCATGACCTCACCATAAGTGAGAAAAAGTTGGAGGGATTCGAACCTGTGACCCTTGGTACGTTCTATATAGTAACTTAGGGCCCTCTTAACATCTAAACTGTGCAATCTCCTCTCGCCAGAGGAGAAATGATCAGTGAAAAACACTGGAAGGGAGATAGATTGGTTAAGATGGAAATCTGAAACCACCTTAGGCAAAAACTTCCTGTTAGTCCTGAGGACTACCTTATCCTTGTGGAAAGAAATAAAGTCAGTTTCTACTGACAAGGCTTGTAACTCACTTATGCGCCTGGCAGAAGTGATAGCCACTAGGAAAACAGTTTTCCAAGTTAAGTACTTAAGCTCTGCAGAAGACAGAGGTTCAAAAGGGGGTTGCATTAACTGAGCAATGCAAACATTAAGATCTGAGCAGGGCGGATCCCTAAAAGGTGGATTAGTATGAAGTAATCCTTTAAAAACTTGGAAAATACAGGGTGGCGGAAAGAGAGGAGGGCTTTCCTGCTGAAACAAAAACAGAGACAGCTGCCAAATGTACTTTCAGGGTAGCTGGTCTCAGGCCCAAAGAATTAAGATGGACCATATAGTCCAAAACAATGGGCAAATCAGCAGATTTCGGGGAAATATGTTTCCCAGAACACCACATGGAAAAACTTTTCCACTCAGAATTATAAGTAGCCCTAGTGGAAGGCTTCCTAGAAACCTTTAGGATTTCAAGAACACCCTGAGAAAGGTGTAGGTCAGCAAATTCTAGCTCCTCAAGAGCCGGGCCTTGAGGTTGAGGGATTTGAGGTTCGGATACCAAACTCCCCTGGGCACAGGTTAACAGGTTGTGATTCCTGGGGAGACACAGGGGAATATGGACTGCTAGGGACAGAAGGAGTGGGTACCAGGGCTGCCTGGCCCAATCTGGGGCAATCAGAATCACCCTGCAAGGCTGGGATCTGATTTTGACTAGCACCTTGAATAGGAGAGGGAAGGGGGGAAAGGCGTAAAGAAACCTCCCTTCCCAATCTAGGAGAAAGGCATCCAGGGGGACTAAGCCCAACACTGGGGGCCTGCAACAGAACAGTGGAAGTTGGTGACTGTCTGGGGCTGCAAAAAGATCTATCTGAGGGGTGCCCCATCTGGCAGAAACTATCCCCAGTATTTGAGGATCCAGAGACCATTCGTGATGGCCCTGGGAAATCCTGCTGAGAGCATCTGCCAGGACATTGTCCTTTCCTGGAAGGTGAACTGCTATGCGGGAAGTGTTCAGGGAATAGGCCAGAGACCACAACTTCAGTGCCTTGGTGCACAAGGCCGAAGACCGAGTGCCCCCTTACTTGTTGATGTACCACATTGTTGTGGTGTTGTCTGTTCTGACTTGTACCACTTTGTTCTGAACAGACACAGAAAACACTTGAAGTGCTAGAAAGACAGCTCTGAGCTCCAGCAAATTGATGTGGAGCAGAGATTCCTGAGGGGACCACACTCCCGGAGTGGAGAGGTCGCCCATGTGGGCTCCCCACCCCAGGAGGATGCATCCATAGTGAGGTCAAGGAGTGAGACAGAGGAATGAAAGGGCGCCTAGCCTTAGAATTGCTCTGATCCTGCCACCACTGGAGGGCCTGGATCAGGGTTGAGTCACTGGGACCAACTTGGAAAGGGGTCTCTTCTCTGAGACAAAAGGCTCTCAAGTGAAACTGAATGTCCCTCATCTGAAATCTTGCTCCTTGCACTACAGCTGTGGGCGCAGCCATGTGCCCCAGGAGCTGCAAGAGTATCTTGCTGGTCGAGACCTGCAGAGTGAAGGAGGAGCAGAGCCACCAGGTTCCTTACCCTCTCTAAGGGTAGGAAGGCTCTGGCCTGCTTTGTGTCAATTCTGCACCTATGAAGGTGAGCACCTGAACAGGTTCCAGAACTGACTTTGGAAGATTGAGCAATAAGCCCAGAGAGGTGAGCAGCTGCTGGAACTTGCAGGTGAGATCTGACCTGTTCTGGGGACTGGCCTCAATAAGCCAGCCGTCCAGGTGAGGAAAGACAGCAATCCTTTGCCTTCTTAAATGAGCAACTGCTACTGCCAGACATTTTGTGAATACCCTTGAGGCAGAGGAGAGGCCGAAGGGCATTGCTCTGAACTGGTAGTGACCTGAGGGCAGTTCGAATCTGAGGTACTTTCGGTGGGAGCTTCTGATTAGGACATGAAAAATAGGCATCCTTGAGGTCCAGGGAGGCTAGCCAGTCCCCTGGCCTAGAAAGGGTAAAATCATTGCCAGAGTTACCATTTTGAACTTTGGTTTCAAAAGGTGCTTGTTCAGATATCTCAGGCCTAAAATGGGCCGCCATTCTCCTGTCTTTTTTGGGGTAAGGAAATATCTGGAGTACAGACCCTTGCCCTGATGTAGGGGAGAAACCCTTTCTACAGCTCTGAGAGCCAGGAGGATGAGACTTCTGTTTCTAAAGAAAAGGTCTCTAGGGTTTGCAGGTGGGAAAGATCTGATTCTCATCTTTGGAAATTTTTTGAAGCTGAGAACCAGACCCTGACCTACTACTTCCAGGACCCACTTGTCTGAAGTTAGAGACTCCCAGTTCGAGCAGTAAGCCAACCTGCCCTCTACAGGTAAAGGAGAATCTGCCCTGGGCACCCCAACAGGGTGCCTGTTTGGCAGGTGCTTTAGGCTGAGGGGTGGGAGCAGGCCTGCTCACACCCCGTCTGCCTCTCCCTCTGAAGAACCCCCTCTGAACATAAGCAGAGGAGGCCTGGGTTTGGTTAAAAGGCCTGTGAAGGGAGATCACGTGACGCTCATGGAGTAAGGCAGCAGCTCGTGGGTTTCCCGCTCCCTGCCACTACAAATTTCACTTCTGCAAGGAAAAACAGGGTGAGCAGGCATTGGGACATCATCTAGAGCCTGTAGGAACGGATCCCGTTACTTTTGGTGATATCGCCCGTTTTGTAAATTAAACGGCGAATTTAGTACGGAGGTTGTCGTACCATGATCGGACAGCGGCTTGTGGTCTCCTGCTCCCTGCCAGCACAAATTTCATTTTTGAGCAGCAAAACGTAGCGAACAGACTCTGGGACACTGTTAGGAGTCTACAAGTAGAGGTTTTGGGGGCTTTTGGCGATAACGCTCGTTTTTGAAAAATTTTCAGCAGCCAAAGCAAGAACCGGTAACTGCACGCCCGCAGTAAGGCAGCAGCCTGTGGGCCTTCCTCTCTCTGCCAACAATAATTATATTGTGCTCAGCTAAACATACATTTTGCACAGCAAAACCAATTGAACTGGCACTGGGATATTATTGGGTGCCTGCAGGTGTGGGTTTTGTGGCAACCAGCGACAATGCCCGTTGTGGAAAATGCAGACAGCCGACTCAGAATCGGAAGCTAAACGTCTGCGAAGGGGCTCATCGCCATCGCTCCAGGAACAAGAGCTAAAACCTGAGATCTATGACGACCTTTCTACTATAAAAGATGCCTTATTCAAACTCAGAGGAAGTGGCAGAGATAAAACCAGCCTTGACACAGTTAGCGAGAAGGGTGACCGATGCTGAGGCCAGAATCTCATCCTTGGAGAGAGCTATGGACAAATCAGGCCCCAGTATAGTGGAGTGCAAAAGAAACATTGTCAAATTGGAGGATCGCTCTAGATGACCTGGAGGGCCGCAACAGGCGTAATAATCTGGTCCTGCTGGGTCTCCCAGAAGGAGAGGAAGGGCCGAACACTATGCAGTTTTACAGAGGCTTATCAAGAAATCGGTGGGCCCCTCACCCAATGGGCCGGAATATATTATAGAGAGGTCATAGGGCCCTTAGAGCCAAACCTCCACCTTGAACCACGAGGCCAGTTATTTTCAAACTACTGAACTATTTGGACAGAGACATATTTTAAATGGAGTGAGGAAGCTAGCAGTTTTCCAATGGGAGGGTAAAAAACTGCGTCTGGTGCCTGACTTAACCTGGAAGATGAGGCAAGCTCGAGCTAGCTTCAGGCCGATTACTTCGGAGCTCTGGGCGGCAGGGATCCGGCACCGTCTACTTTATCCCGTGAGGCTGGAGGTTACACTCAAGGAAGGCCCGAAGAGGTTCAACTCGGCGGAAGAAGCACTCGAGTCCTTGAGATCTCTGCTACCTGACCTGTTTCCCAAGGGATGAGAGCTAAGTTTAACTATATGGACAGCATATAGGAACTTTCTGATTTTGGCGAGTTTGTAACTAAGATTCTTGGTTTGCTATTAACAATCAGTGACAAGTTGGGTTAGGTACTATGTATGTTGTGTGGATACTTAACCCTATAAAGTGGGGCAGGGAGCTTTACCAACTATATAACTGTTATATTTTGGTTAGAAGTATTATAGTACTTTGGATTACAAACAGAGTGCGGGGAGGGTTTCATATTAGTCCTTGCAGTTATAAACTAAAGGTTAATATTCTAATGAGGAGGCAGGCTATAATGACTGCATTTACGCCTGTGAGAATACTTTTGTTCTCTTTTCTGTGATACCTGCATGAGTGGTGTTTAAGAATAACAATAGTTTTCTTAATGGTAAATCATAGATGGGGGTTTAATTGGTTTAAATGGCCAAGTTAGGACCGAATTAGCCAAGGGTATAATGCTAGACAAGATTTCATGGTAGGCCGGACAGCCCTGCTTTGATTATGCAATAGTTTCTGTTAGGAATAGTTCAGCCTGCCCTCGATTTTGTAGACCTAGACAAAGCCCTTTACAGGGACTAATGCTTGGAGTGCCATGGAATGGCTTATTATTTGTTTGCCAATGTCTGGAAGACTAAAGGTATTTAATGGCCTAATGCAGGCTTTTTAGTTCAATGGATGCATTATACCCTAACTTCTAACTCTTATTCGATAATTCTTGTTTGTTAGGGTTTTGCCAGTGACTTAATTGTCGATCTAAAGAAGGAGTAAGTTTTCTTTCAGTAGCCTGGCTCATAGATAGGGTCTGATACTATATATCAATCACAATAATAATTGTGGGGGTGGGTACACCCGTCTCTATGTAGCATCATGTTCCAGAGGAGACGGAGTTGGCTTGAGACCAGGAGGGAAAGTTATAGGTTATTTATGGGTGTGTTACTATTTTGTTTGGGGTTGGAGGGCATTTGGGAAGGTAAATTTTTTGTTTCTGAGGAATTTGTATGGGGGGCAGCTATCCCAAGACCTCTATAGTCTGAGCATAAATGGAGAATAGGTTGAATATAATTTCTTGGAATATCAAAGGAGGAAAGGACAACTGTAAAAATTTGTTATTTTGAACCACCTTGCCCGCTTGAAACCAGCGATAGTATTTTACAAGAAACCCATGTTCTTGTGACCGACTGGCCCATTTCAAGAAGAAGTGGGTGAATCAGGTCTTTAGGTGGGATTTTTCCTCTAATAGCGGTGAGTTGCCATTTTAATTGCTGGTGGATTCCATTTCGCACTCAAATAATATCCAACCCAAAGGTCGATTTATATTTGTTTTAGGTAGCATTAGACGGATTAATTTAGTCCTGGGTTCAGTATATGGGCCTAACCTAGATTCACCGGATTTTTTTTTTTTTTTTTTTTTTTTTTTACACAGTTAGGACTGACCTTGGCTTCTTTTGGGAACGTCCCAATAATCATAGGTGGGGACTGGAATTTAGTCCAGGCTAACCGACTAGACAGATGCACTTAAAGGCTCTTCCCCTCTCCCCAGCACAGAAGGCCTTGCGGGAGCTTATGCCATCAATAGACCCACAGGGATCCCTGGCGACCCTGAACCCCAGTCTTCTTGAGTATACATTTTCTTCTGCGGTGCATAAGTCACACTCGAGATTAGACTTTTTTCTGGTCAGCCAGTACAGTTTGTCTTGGGTGGTGGAAGCGCAGCTTTGCCCGTGTAATCTCTGACCATTCACCTATAAGGATTATATGTTCTCTACCACTCAACCAAGTAGGTCATACTCATGGTCATTAAATAACAGTATTTTAAAAGAACCCAAGACATTAACCAGATTTAAATCGTTTCTAGAAAATTCTATTATCGGTAATTGGGTTCCATTAGCCATCGTGACAAACTTGGTGGCTCTTAAGTCTACGTGGCGAGTGAGTTAATGCGCTTGGCAACAGTCCACAAGGTGAAGTCAAGGAAACTGTGGATGAATGCTTAAGAGAGTAAAGGAATTAGAAAAGTTAAATGACAACCAAAGAACGGAAGAACAAGAAAATAAACTAATTTCCTTGAGAAATTGGTATGCGGGTAAACAGAGAGAGAAAGTTACTAGTTTAGCCTCCAGAGTCAAGGCTTTATACCTGGGACAAGGTAGCAGGGCAGGGAGGCTGTTGGCTTGGCAGTTGAAACAAAAATATTCGGCAAGGTGGGTGACTGCTCTCAACCACCCAGAATCAGCGCAACTGATCACGGATCCGGCTGAAATACTAGGAATTTTTAAGTCTTTTTATCAAAAGCTTTACACAAGCCAGCAGCCCCCCACCCAGGTATTAGATGAGACCCAAGAGTTCTTGGAAACCATCCCTTTACCGAGATTGTCAAAAGATGTTGGCCCTCAATTGATAGCTCCCATCTCTGTGGAAGAAATAGACAATGTTATTGACTCATTTTGCCCGGATAAAGCGCCTGCGGATGGATTTACAGCTTTTTTTTCCAGCAATTTAAAAATAATCTTGTACCCTTATTGCAGGAGCCATTTTTCTTTCTGGTGTGATCAAGGATCAGGGACCAGAGCGCCATTCGGGAGCCAAGATTATCTTACCCAAAACAGATATTATCCGATGAAGTGAGTAGTTATAAGAGCCGATTTCTTTGTTAAATCTGGATGTTAAAATTTTGCCTAAAATGCTGCTAACAGATTAAAAGAGTATGGTGGACTTTACTGAGCCCAGAGCAAAGCCGGCTTTGTTGAGGGTTGCTCCTCAGCTGATCATTTGTAAATTGTTTTACCTGATTTCTGTCTCTCATGACCCTGCGTTGGAGCGTCATTAGTTTCATTAGATGCAGAGAAAGCTTTGACAGGTGGAATGGACCTTATGTTCACTACCCTGTCAAAGTTAGGCCTTCAGATAGATTTATTCACATGGTTCTGTATTTTATATTCTTGCCCTGTAGCTAAAATCCAATGCAACAACTTAACTTGAGGCCTTTCCTCTCTAGAGGTACCCGCAGGGTTGTCCTTATCGCCATATCTTTCAATCTATACATTGAACCGTTAATTAGATCCATAAAGTCTAATAGAGAGGTGAAGGGCTAAGGATTGGAGACACTGAATTTAAATTATCTGCATTTGCAGACAACCTACTGTTACACATTTCGGACACTACTTCTTCCCTTCCTAAGGCTCTTGATTTAATCGATAAGTTTAGTAGATTTCAGGTATAATCTGAATAAGGCCAAAGCGTCAGTCTATTCTTTGACCCCATTTCTTCCAGAAGTTATGCCTTTCCCTGGGACTTCTAAGTAAACTAAATCACTAACCTATTTGGGGATTCAAATATCTAAGAATTTAGAGGACTTAATTGATTTAAATCTTAAACCGTTAATTAAAACCATCAAGGAAGATTTAGTCAGGTGGTCAAAGCTTCCGTTGACTTTTGCGGAAGAGCCAATACGATAAAATGGTGGTTATGCCCAAACTTTTACACATTAGCTAATTTAATGTTTACTTACGAAGTCTTTTTCAAGCGCTACTTCAACAATGTGCTGGCTTTTTGTGGAATAGAAACCCCTAGAAGGTTACCTCAAACTTGCTAAACATGACGACTAGGAGGGCTTCAATTACTGGACTTCTATGTTTACTATCTTGCGATCCATCTGGCAAGGTTGGGAGCCTGGGCTTGTGACGAGGGCCTAGCATACCCCTGGCCTTCACTTAGATCAGTCTATTTGTTAAAGGCCTTAAGTTGGATTTAGAATCATTACTTTATGCCCCATGGGCTAAGATTCTCAAGAGGGTGAGGGACAGCCGTTAGGATGGGATATTAAAGCTTTGCAACAGTTTTATCAAAGTTCCAAATTTCATAACGATACGATTTATCCCAACCTATAGTAGGAAATCGAATTTGATCACTGGAAACAACCAATATCTAGGCGGGAATTGAAGGGAAGCGAATTGTGGGTCAAGGATCTCTATCAGAATAATAGGCTACTTTCATTTCGGTAGCACTGTGGAAAAATTGAGAAACTCATTCTACCTAAAATTAAGTCAAATACTAAGCTGCGTTAAATCAGATTTTGGTAAAAGGCTGGGCAAGACATTCTGGGACCTATGTTTGTGGAGTTGAAAGGGTTTGTGCAAGCGAAAGGTGATATAAAAATTTATAAGTATATAATAATCAAAGGAATTGAAAGTGTCACCAGTCCCGGTACATTGGGAATTAAACTTGTCCTTGGGTAAATCAGCAGAAACATGGGAAAAGGCTTGGTCGATATCTACAAATTTATCAAGCAGGATAGATTGAGAGAAGTTCAATTTAAGTTACTTCATAACCTATTTTTCACCAGCTAAGCTTTCTAGGATGGGTAGTTGCTTTACAGCAATTGTACGGAGTGTAATGATTCTCTGGCTACCAGCTACCACAAATTTGGACCTGCCCCCAAGGTGGTGGGATTGTGGCATTTGGTGAAGCAAAAGATTGGTCAATTTTACGATTTAGACAGGTTTCACTCCAGAGGCTTGTATATTCGGTGTGTTTGATAAAATACAAGGCAAATTAACTAAATGTCGATTAGCTATGGTAGCATCGGTAACTAAATTGGTAATCTTGCGCCACTGGAGGGGGACTGGACTCCATCGTGTGCGGAGTGGTGGGAGGAGTTTATGAACGCATTGAATGCAGAAAGATCGGTTCTTTCTTTTTATAATGCTTCACCAATATTTCATCAGTGTTGGGGGAAGCTATTCCAATGTTTGAAGGACAGGTACGGGTATTAGAGATAAAGTCCCTTATTCTCGCTTCTAACTATTGGAAGGATATCGACCCCGGCTTGGTACATTAATATTATGTATCCTTTCCTCCTTGGTGCCTCCTCTTGTAGACTCAGCTAAACTATATATAGTTGGGTCATACTCTGTCTGTTTTTCTGAGGTTTCATTATGATTATATGCACTAATCATGTGAGTCAGCCACAGGGATAGCTGCCAGGGGTGGACAGGAGGGGTGGGGTTGGATAGGTACCTTTTTTCCCCTCTTATTTTGGAGGGGGTTATTGGGGGTCCTGTTTCGCTTTGTTACTCCTTTTCTATTTATCGTTTTATGGCTTCTATGTATTATGCACTTGTTTGGTTTATATTTTATGTTGGATATGTTTCAATAAAGCTTGGTTACTTGCAAAAAGGCCTGTGAAAAGGCCTACCCCTACCCCTTGGGGTCTGCCTCTGAGGAGTGGCTTGCCGCTCCTTGGCCTGAGCACTCTTATAGGTAGTCCTATATTCATCCATTTCCTTCATATAATTCTCTGTCTGCTCCCCAAACAGAGAATTCCCTACCTAGGAAAATCCATAGCCTTAGTCTGGGTATCCTGAGACAAGCTGGATACACCTGAGCCAGGCCAGCCTGCAGCTACAGATGTAGCCATGACTCTAGAGGATACATCATTAAAATCCACAGCAGCATTGGATGCCTCAATGCCATCAGCCAGCCACCTGCTCCAGCTCATTAGCAAGCTGGCCAGAGGCCTGTTTGGCCAAAGCCATGACAGTGTCCCATCTAGATTTTGAAACCTTGCTACACAAGCCATGTAATTTGCTTGCCTGAGTCCCAAGGCGCTGCCATGTATTGTTTTTTTTTGCCTGATGGCATCAATCCTCCTGGAATCCTTGTCAGGAGGATGTGAAGCCAAGGAATATTAGCTTTATCACAGGCTGCAGCCTGAACCACACCAACATGACTGCAATGCTGTGAAAGGAATTCTGTATCAGGACTGACAGAGTGTACCTCCTGTCCATCTTTTTATCCACAGGAGCACAGAATTAGGAGCTTTTAAAATGTTTTATTGTTTGTTTCCTAAATGAATTATGCAAGGGAATAGACAATCTCCTAGACTCTGGAATATCCATCCGTTTCTACAAAATCAGGTTCCTCTTGCTCATCCACAGCTTCCCTCCAATGGGAGCTGGAGGGATCTGCAACCTTTTATAAAACACAAAAATGAGAAGGGACTCAGAAAGCATAGGGGAGATTCTAAGGGTCAGTCTGGGGAGATGTCCGTTCAATGGGCACATCCAGACTCTCAAAGTCACATTCACACTGTTCATAATCCTCCTCCCCTCCTCTGGTTCATATAAAATCTCCAATATCATATTCTTGAACCATTGGAACCGCGAACCAACCTTTTACCAGACAGGCGGTTGGGACGGAACCGGAGAAAGTGACTGCACTAATTTGTATAGCTTTTGTTATTTCTGCAGCAGTTGGGAAGAATTTGGACTCCTACCTGCTGATTTTTAGTTTTCTTATGGAACTGGCTCCTCAGAGCCAGCTTCGTTGCCGAGAAGTCTCGCCCTGGTCAGAGGGCACACCCTCCGGTTCGGTTGGCACGAACCGGGCTGTCCACGGGTCAGCGGACTTTTGGCCTCTGGTTCCTGAGCCTGCCCACTCTCTTATCCAGGGTGGCTGCAGGGAAATTTTACCAATCTGGCAGTCTGAATTGAGGTGGTCAACCCAGACAAACACATGTAGTGTGTGGGTCAGCCTTGGCAAAGGCTTCCCCACAGACACTACAGTGTTGAAACCCAGTGGGCCCGGTTTTTCTTTTGGGTTTCTCAGACATGATGCCAGCCTAACCAAGAAACTTGCCCTTTTAACGGCAGTGCCAGGCAAGACACCCTTATCGGTTCCCAACCGTGTCACGGGTCATGGAAAAAAACGTAATGAAATAGTTTTTTAGAACCGATAAGAACCGGGAACCGCACTCTAAAAGCTTTAAAATGCTTATCTTTAAAGTTTTAATCAACCTGATCGTTCGAACCGAACCGATAAACATTATAAAGTTCCACACAGAATAAAACCTGTCTATTACTTACAATACCACAGACAGAGCTTGAACCGATCGGTTTGGTGTTAGAAATAATAATACTCGGGTTGAATTTAACCGAGAAAATACTGTTTAAACCGAGAAATGAACCGAGCAGTAGGAGAAATCTCCGTAGCGACTGTTCAGTGAGGCTGAGTAAAGAATCTGACAGTTTGAGTTTGAAATAACCAAGACGGAGCTTCTCTAATAGAGCTCGAGTTCTAAGTTCCATTCTTAGAATGGAGTTAACTCTTTCACCTCCGGAGCAGTTCTAATGGTGGGACAAACTGCAACAGTCATAATATAGCAAGACTTCATGTTGTTTGAAAAGGATTCAAAGAGGATTTTGCACACCAGAGAGAAAAACGCTTCCATTTGGCTGTGTAAGTTTTTCTAGTGGCTGGCTTGCGAGCAGCCAGAAGAATATCTGAAACTCTGTGAGAGACATTGAACCTGTTCAATTCTATCTCTTCAGGAGCCAAGCGTGAAGGTTAAGCGATCTCAGATTGGGATGGACCACAGGCCCCTGAATCAGAAGGTTCATCTGAAGGAGAAGTGCTTTCAGACAGGTTTTCGACATACTGTTGAGTAACGGAAACCATATCTGTAGAGGCCAGAAGGGAGCAATGAGGTTCATTCTGTCCCCCTGGGACTTAAACTTGAGAAGTACCCTCTGAATTAGAGGAAGAGGCGGAAAGGCATATAGAAAGCGTTTTGTCCACTGCAGCTTGAATGCATCCTGACAGAAAATGCCAGGCCCTGGATTTCTGGAGCAGAAGAGAGAGTTTTGTGTTGAGTGGGGATGCAAAAAGGTCCAGGTCTGGAGTTCCGCACTCTGCAATTAGTGAATGAACTATGGTTGAGTCGAGAGACCATTAGTGAGGATCTGTCTGTTCTGCGGAGACGGTCTGCCAGTTCGTTCTGTACTCCCGGCAGGCAGACCGCCTGAATTAGAGCCTTGTGCTCCAAGCACCATTCCCACACTCTCATCGCTTCCCTGCATAAAGGGTAAGGGTGAGCACCGCCCTGTTTGTTGATGTAATACATCACTGCTTTGTTGCCCGTTTGTAGGAGAATGTTCTTGTGAGAATGTCCTTCAAAGCCCGGACTGCATAAAGGACGGCTCTCATTTCTAGGACATTTATATAAAGCTAGGACTTGTCTTGAGTCCACGTACCTTGGGTGTGGAGATCTTGACAGTGGGCTCCCCACCCCATCAGGGACATATCTGTGGTAATGGAGATCTGGTGATCCAGGGGAGCAAATGGGATACCCTTCCAGAAGGTTGTCCTCTTGAGACCACCAGGTGAGCGACCTCTTCAAAAGTTCTGTCACCTTGATGAGAAAGCACTGAGGGCGAGAGGTGGGGGACCACTGAGTACTGAGCATGCACTGAGAGGTTCTCGTGTGGAGACGAGCTAGGGGTACAGTGAACACCGAGGATGCCATAAGACCCAGCATCCGTTGCATCGAGATAGCTCGAACCGAGCTGGTCTCCCTGATGTAACGGGCCATCTGTATGATATCGCTCTTTCTGTCTTCTGGAAGAAAGGCCTTCACATGAGAGGTGTCCAGAAGAGTTCCTATAAAAAAGGAGCTTCTGGGAGGGCTGCAACTGCGATTTCTTGAGATTTAGCAGAACTCTCATGGACATGAGAAAGTCTGAGGCCATGGATACGGCGTCAACAGTTCCTTGCCTGGAAGGACTTGCTAGAAGGCAGTCGTCCAGATACGGGAACACTTGTATTCCGATCTTTCTGATGTGCGCTGAGAGAATTGCACAACACTTTGTAAAAACTCATGGCGCCGAGGATAGCCCAAAGGGCAGGATTCTGAACTGATAATGTTGGCCCAAAGCCACGAACCTTAGATATTTGTGATGCCTTGGATGAATAGGAATATGCTGGTAAGCATTCTGCATGTCCAGGGAGGATAACCAGTCATGCTGATGAAGCAAAGGTAACAGGTTTCCTAGCGATATCATTTTGAACTTCTCCTTGGAAGAAATTTGTTCAACTTTGAGGTCCAAAATGGGGCACGTGCCCCCTGTTTTCTTTGGAACTAGAAAGTAATGGCAGTAGAACCCTGTGTTCCGTTGATCCAGCGGAACTATTTCTACTGCCCTGTTGTTCAGAAGGCCTTGTATCTCGGAGGCGAGAAGTTCCGACAGCCTGGGCTGCCGTTTGGGGGGACAATCTAGAGGGGTCTCTGAAAGATTGAGGGAATACTCCTCTCAGATTATTCGTAGGACCCATTTGTCCGATGTTATGGACCTCTACTGGTTGTAGATTTGAGTCAGACGACCTCCCACTGCTAAAGAGGAGTCCCCCTTGGGCAGCTGAGGTGGGACTTGGGCCAGAAACTCAGGTGGCGGCACTGGGCGCTTTGGGCCCTTGTGCATTCTGTTGCATTTTCTTTTGAGGCTGGGGGGGCTTGGTTTTTATTAAAATCTCCCTGCCTTTGCCTCGAAGGACTGACTTGTGAAACTGGCACTTTGATTCCCAGAAGCGGGCGGAGCAGGAGAGCCAATTTAATGGCCTATCTGGTCTTTTGTGTGGCCTCTAGAACTTGTTCTACTTGAGGACCGGAGAGATGCACACTGAAGAGCAACGCCATGACCTGTGGCTGGGCATCGTTCATGAAGCCTGAAGTGCGCAGCCAGGAATGACGGCGGGTACAAATGCCCACCGCCGCCGTTCGGGAGGCAGTATCGAAAGAGTCCATAGCTGCTTAACCAGTTGGTTGTTGGACTCGATACCCCTGGTTATGGTTTGAAGAAGCTCTGAATTAGTGTTCTACTCCGGTAGAGCTTCAACCATTTGAGTGAATGCCAAAGAACATACTTGTATTGAGAGAAATAGCCCTGGTAGCTGGCAATACGCATACCTAGGGTGGATGCAGCAAAGATCCTCTTACCTAAAGTATCTATCTTGCGTGATTCTTTGTTTATAGATCGAGCTGTAGTAGTCTGAGGAAGGACGACCTCATCATTCTCTGCCAAGACTACAATAGGGTCCGCAAAGGCTTGAGAGGCCAAAACGGGTCAATCCTTGGGAGCAGCATACTTCCTATCTATGGACTTAGTCACAGAAGGAATGAGAGTAGGGTTATTCCATATCATTTGAGAAAGCGTCTCAAAGGAGGGCTGTACCAGGGAAGTTAACTCCATAGGGATGTCCAGAACATGAAGGTATTGGAGTCTTAAAAGCTTCCCAGGATTGATATCCATAGTCTGGAGAGAAAGAGTGGAATTCAAATTCTTCAGCAGAGACTTAAATGACAGGTCCTCGACCACAGGCTCTGCAGCAGTATTAGATCATGTTCCTTCCACATCATCACCCAGTCTAAGGTCTGGGTCAGGCTCAATATCATCTCGACAGCCCAGGAGAGACTGTATGGACAAGAAAGGAGTGAAAATAGGAGGGAAAAGGGTTCGGAGTCGAGGAGCCCTGAAGACTGTAAGACGTAACACCAAGTCTCGGCGCTGAGAAATGAAAATTACGTACCTACCGTAATTCTTGATCTTCTTGGACGAGTCTCCACCACTCATTCACACTATTGGGATCTGCGCCGGAGGCACTAGGACCCATCGGGAACACATTTTTTTGCTGGAAGGTTGACGCTAGAGATGAGCTTCATCGAGGATCGAGCCACGAGCCCTAGCTCAGCGGTACTGATTATCTCGGCGTTGGACCTCCAACGCCTCAGTACCTTTTACCAAGGAGGTGCAGCGTAATCAACCTAGAAGAGTAGCCTAACCTAACAACCGTCATAAGATAGTCCGGGCGACCCATGTAAGAAGGGTCAACAAAGAAATCTTCACGGCCTAAAGATTTGAGGGAGCGAAGACCAACAAGAAAGGTGAGCTCGGGGGATGGAGGGTGGGCATGAGAATGAGTGGTGGAGACTCATCCAAGAAGATCAAGAATTACGGTAGGTAAGTAATTTTCATATCTTCCTGGACATAAGTCTCCACCACTCATTCACACTATTGGGAGAGTACCGAGCTAATAATCCCCCCCGAGAGGGCGGCAGGAGAGACCAAGAGCTCACGCTTCTAGGACAGAAGTCCACTGAGGATGGCTCTGCAAGGAAGAATGCCGTCTGGCATGGACATCCAGTGCATAATGTTTAATGAAAGTATGCACTGAGCTCCAGGTGCGCCGGATTGCAGATGTCTGCGATGGGCACGTTGCGGATTTCCGCTAGGGATGCCGCGACCGCTCTGGTAGAGTGAGCGTAAACTCTACCCTCCAACTTAACCTGCGCCATAGAATAGCAGTGACGAAGGCACGCCACTAGCCAAGATGAGATACATCTGATAGCGACAGGTTGACCCAGCCGGGTCTCACTGAAGGAAACAAACAGTTGCTGAGCTTTGCGAAAATCCTTGGTTCTATCTAGATAGAAAAGCAAGGCCCTCTTAACATCCAAAGAATGAAGAGAACGTTCCCCTTCATTTTGGAAGTCCGCAAAATAAGAGGGAAGGACCAAAGGTTGGTTTAGATGAAATTCTGACACAACCTTAGGAAGAAATTTAGGATGAGTACGAAGAACTACTTTGTCCTTATGGAACACAGTATACAGAGGGTCTGTGACCAGGGCATGTATCTCAGAGACCCTGCGGGCTGAGGTAATGGCCACTAGGAAGACAGTCTTCCAGGTGAGAAATTTTAGCTCACAGGTAGCCAGAGGTTCGAAAGGTTTCCGAGTGAGCATGCCTAGCAGAAGATTAATGTCCCAGGCTGCGACTGGACGTCTTGTAGGGGTCTGGTATGCAGAATCCCCTTAAGAAATCTCTTAACCATAGGTAACTGAGCCAGAGTTAAGGAAATAACAGGCTCATGATACGCTGAAATGGCACTAAGATGAACTTTGACTGTAGAGTACTGCAGACCCGAATTTGAGAGGTCCAAAAGGTACTCCAAAACCTTATCTGGTGGACAGGAAAAGGGATTTAAAGAGGACTTTGCACACCAGAGCAAAAAACGCTTCCACTTGGCTGTGTAAGTTTTCCGAGTGGCTGGCTTCCGTGCAGCCAGAAGAATATCTGAAACTCTTCGAGAGACATTGAACCGGTTTACTTCGACCTCTTCAGGAGCCAAGCATGAAGGTGAAGTGATCTCAGGTTGGGATGGACCACCGGTCCCCGAGTCAAAAGGTTCATCTGCAGGGGAAGTGGTCTCGGAGGAACTGCCAACATATTGTTGAGTAGTGGAAACCACAGCTGCCGAGGCCAAAAGGAAGCAATGAGAATCATTGTGTGCCCCTGGGCTTCAAACTTGAGGAGTACCCTCTGAATTAGAGGAAGAGGCGTAAAGGCGTGAAGAAAGCGTTTTGTCCACCGAAGCCTGAACGCATCCTGACAGAAAATGCCAGGCCCTGGATTTCTGGAGCAGGAAAGGGGCAGTTTTGCGTTGAGTGGGGATGCAAAAAGGTCCAGGTCTGGAGTTCCCCATTCCTCGAATAGTGACTGAACTATGGTTGAGTCGAGACCACTGTGAGGGTCTGTCTCTGTTCTGCTGAGACGGTCCGCCAGTTCGCTCTGAACACCTGGCAGGTAGACCGCTTGAATTAGAGCCTCGTGCTCCAAGCACCATTCCCATACCCTCATTGCTTCTCTGCATAAGGGGTAAGAGTGAGCATCGCCCTGCTTGTTGAAGTAATACATCACTGCTTTGTTGTCCGTTTGAAGGAGAATGTTCTTGTTACACAGAATGTCCTTCAAAGCTCGGACCGCATAAAGGACGGCTCTCATTTCTAGGACGTTTATGTGGAGCTGGGACTCGACTTGAGTCCACGCACCTTGAGTGTGGAGAGCCTGACTGAGTTCCCCACCCCATTAGGGATGTGTCCGTGGTAATGGAGATCTGATGGTCCAGAGAAGCAAAGGGATACCCCTCCAGGAGATTGCTCTCTTGAGACCACCAGGTGAGTGACCTCTTTAAGGGCTCTGTCACCTTGATGAGATAGGACTGCGGGTGAGTGGTTGGGGACCACTGAGTACTGAGCATCCACTGGGTGGTTCTCATGTGCAGACATGCTAGGGGTACAGTGAACACTGAGGATGCCATGAGGCCTAGCATCCTTTGCATCGAGAGAGCTGAGACTGAGCTGTTTTCCCCGATGTGACGGGCCATCTGAAGGATATCGTTCCTCCTGTCTTCTGGAAGAAAAGCCTTCGCACAGGAGGTGTCCAGAAGAGTCCCTATAAAAAGGAGCCTCTGGGAGGGCTGCAGTTGCGATTTCTTGAGGTTGAGCAGAACTCCCATGGACATAAGGAAGCGCGAAGCCGTCTCCTTGGCGTCCAGAGTCCCTTGCCTGGAAGGGCTTGCTAGATGCCAATCGTCCAGATAAGGAAACACCTGAATTCCGACCTTTCTGTGGTGCGCTGCGAGAACTGCACAACATTTTGTAAAAACTTGCGGCGCCGAGGATAGCCCAAAGGGCAGGACTCTGAACTGATAGTGTTGTCCCAGAGCCACAAACCTCAGGAATTTGTGATGCCTCGGGTGAACAGGAATGTGCTGGTAAGCGTTCAGCATATCTAGGGAGGCTAACCAGTCGTGTTGGTGGAGCAGAGGTAACAGGGTTCCCAGAGAAATCATTTTGAATTTCTCTTTGGGGAGAAATTTGTTTAGCTTTCGGAGATCTAGAATGGGGGATACTGCCGGACTTCTTTGGAACCAGAAAGTAATGGGAGTAGAACCCTGTTTCGTTGGTGCGCTGGCACCACTTCTACTGCCCTGTTGTTCAGAAGGCCCTGAATCTCGGCGGCAGAAGGTCTGACTGAAGGGTTGACAGCCTGGGCTGCCGCTTGGGGGACAATCCGGGGTCTCCACAAGATTGAGTGAATACCCCTCGCAAATTATCCGAAGGACCCATTTGTCTGAGGTTATGGACTTCCACTGGTTGTAGAAGTGCATCAGACGACCTCCCACCGGAGAGGAAAAGTCCACCTCGGGCAGCTGAAATGGAACTTGGGCTGGCAAATCATAAGGTAGCGCTGGGCGCTTTGGGTCCTTGTGCTTTCTGTTGCGCCTTCTTTTGAGGATGGGCAGGTTGATTCTTATGGAAACTTCCTCTGCCTCGAAAGGACTGTCGTTTACTAGCATGCCCTCGGGAGGGGTCCGAGCCAACTTAATGGCTGACCTAGTCTTTTGTGTAGCTTCTAGAGCTTGCTCTACCTGAGGACCAAAAAGATATGCACCGTCAAAGGGCAATGCCATCACCTGCTGCTGCACATCATTCGAAAAGCCTGAGGTGCGCAGCCAGGAATAACGCCGGGTGCAAATACCAGCAGCTGAACGGGAAGCAGTGTCAAAAGCATCCATGGCTGCTTTAACCTGCTGGTTATTAGATTCAATACCTCTGGTGATGGTTTGAAGAAGCTCTGGCTTTGAATCCGACTCCGGCAGGGCTTTAACCATCTGTTTAATAGAATGCCACAGGATATACTCATACTGAGAAAAATAGCCTTGGTAACTGGCAATACGCATACTTAGAATAGAAGCAGCAAAGACTCTCTTACCTAAGGTGTCTATCTTACGAGATTCTTTGTTAATAGGTCGAGCTGTAGTAGCTTGAGGAAGAACGACCTTATCATTCTCTGCCAGGACTACAATAGGATCCGCAAAGGCTTGAGATGCCAAAATTGGATGATCCTTGGGGGCTGAATATTTCCTATCAATGGATTTAGCCACCGTAGGGGTAAGAGCAGGATTACTCCATACCATTTGAGACAGCGTCTCGAAGGAAGGCTGAATTGTCGGAGTCAAATCCGTAGGGATCTCCGAGGCATGAAGATATTGGAGTCTCAACAATTTCCCAGGATCGATGTCTGTAGTCTGGAGAGAAAGTGTGGAACTCAGATTTTTCAACAGAGACTTAAAGGATAGGTCCTTGACCACAGACTCTGCAGCAGTAATAGATCCTGCTTCGTCCACTTCATCACCCAACCGAAGGTCTGGGTCAGGCTCAAAGTCATCTCCTGACAGTCCAGGAGGGACTGTATGGACAGGAAAGGAATGAAATTCAGAACAGGAGGAAGAAGGAAGCAAGTGAAAAGAGGAGTCCCCGAGAGCCGGCGGCGCCGAGGAGGCGCACGGCACCGAGAACGACGCCGCGAGGCCACGCGGCACCGAGAAGCCGGACGGCACTGAGCACCGTATCGACGCTGAGGGCGACGAAAACACTCCCAGACTCCGCAAAACAGGTTTTGGAGGAAGAAGAGCAGGAGATAAGGGCATCGGTGTGGCCCCTGTGCTGCAATGCTGAGGGGGAACACCTAGCGCAGAGTCAACGGCACCGAAAAGGTGCCGCGCGACCAGGAAGGTCCAACCGCTTCTACCTGGTCGCCCAGAGCCCCGGGCCCCACGAGCCGACCGAGCCAGGTAGCCAAACCAACCTCCGAGCCCATTCCTCCATAAGAGCCGCCCACTGGATGAAACTGCTCATCTGAAGACCTACCTGTGGGCGGGTAGGGTTCCGATGTCGAAGCCGCCGGCTACCAGAAGCAGAGAGGTTGGCGACCAAGGAGGAGACCGGCAACTAGCCTCGATAACCGAGGCCTCGCCGCAGACATATCAGAGGGCTCACTCGAGTGATGCCTTCTCTTTAGACCTGTGGGTCAAGAAGAGTTTCCAGGCCGAACGGTGCCGAGAGTGCACCGCTTATTTTATGCTTCCGGGGACCCCATCCCTCGAGCATTGGGCTGACCATTGTCAGACCCTCCCTCCGGAGAAGGCGGCGGACCGGACCCAGCCCGACTGACTGAACAGCTTTCATACGAAGTCTCCCTACTGTCACCTGACCTGCTCAAGGTAGACTCCGTCAAGGTAGGCTGAGACTTCATTGTATTTATTTCAAAAATAAAAATAAATTTAAGCGATACTGTATCGAGATAATACTACAAAATAATAAAAACTGAAAACTATTCTGCTAGTTTGAAGTTTGACTCCCGACAGGCGAGCGACATCGTCACTGAAGTGCACTCAGTGGGAAAAAAGGAACTGAGGCGGTTGGAGGGTCGACGCCGAGATAGTCGTTACCGCACGAGCTAGGGCTCGCGGCGCCGGTCCTCACGGCGCCATCTCTGGCGCCGACCCTCCAGCAAAAAATTTGCTCCCGATGGGTCCTAGTGCCTCCGGCGCAGATCCCAATAGTGTGAACGAGTGGTGGAGACTTATGTCCAGGAAGATAAAGCACGGCGCCGCCCGGCCGAGGACGGAGCCAACAATCCCCACGGCGCCGAAAACACAGGGCCCCGAAAACTGAGATTTGAGGATAAAGAAGGAAAAATACCAGGAGATAGAGGCATCGGAGTGGCCCGCTGCACCGCAGCCATATGAGGGGGGAAAACACCAGGGTGTGGAGTCAACGGCACCGAAGAAGGCACTGCGTGACTAGGGAGACCCAACCGCCCTACCCGATCCACCGAAGGGTCCAACCAACCCCTGAGCCCACTGCTCCATCAGAGCAGCCCACTAATGAAACTGTTCATCTGAAGCCCTACCAGAAGGCAGGGAAGGGCTCCGATGTCGAAGAGGTCTGAGATCGGAAACAGAAACCAGCGACTGACCCCAATGATCGACTGGCGACGCGCAGACATACCAGACTGCGACCTTGAGTGATGCCTTCAGTTTCTTGACCTGTGGGTCGAAGGGCACTCGAGGCCCAACGGGTACAGGAGGCGCACCATTTTCTTTATGTAACGCTGGGGCCCACCGGCATTAACTGCCTGTTGTCAGAACCCCCAGGAGAGGGCTGCAGACCAGACCCAGCCCAGCTGACTGAATAGCTTTCATACGAAGTCTCCCCACCGTCACCTGACCCGATCACGATCGACTCTATCAATGCAGGCTGAGACTTCTTTCTTGTAATAAATAAATTATAGTAAGCGGTACTTATTCAAGAAATACTACAAAATAAGGAACTGAAAACTATGCTGCTAGTTTGACTTCCAGCGGGTGAACGACGTCGTCACTGTAGCGCACTCGACGGCGGGGGGAAAAAAGGAACTGAGGCGGTTGGAGGGTCGATGCCAAGATAGTCATTGCCACATGAGCCGAGGCTCATGGTCCGCCTCCTAGTGGCTCCACCCTGGCGCCTACCCCTCTGCAAAAACGCTTGTCTTCGCTTGGGTCCTAGCGCCTCCGACGTAGATCCCAGTGTGAATGAGTGGTGGAGACTATGTCCAGGAAGATCCAAATCTGACGTGGCCAGTAGGGAGCTATTCGGATCATCCCTGCTCCCTCCAACTGCAACTTGAGAAGGAATTTCTGCAGTAACGGCAGTGAGTTCCAGATGATGCTTGATGGTTCAATACCAGACTCCCATGGCCTCCCTGCAGAGGGGGAAAGAGTGAGCCCTCCCTTGCTTGTTTATGTAGAAGACCACTTACATGTCAGTCTGAATTAGGAGAGGGCCTGGGAGCAGATTAGTCTGGAATGTCTGTAGGGCACACAGTATCGCTCGCATCTCCAATATATTGACATGACGATGTTGCTCTTGGGGAGACCACGTTCCCAGAGTCTGATGGTCTGCCAAATGGGTACCCCAGCCCAGGCCGGACGTGTCCGCAGCCAGAATTTGATAAGGAGACTCCTGCTGAAAGTGGACCTCTGTGGAAAGATTGAAAGGGTTCAACCACAAAGTCAGAGTTTGGGCGCACCGGAGTGGAGATTGTCACCAACTGTTCCAGTTTGTCCGTGCGTTGGTCCCACTGGACTCGAAGGGCCCACTGGGGAACCCTCATGTGTAGCCCTGCAAGAGGGACAGTTACGATGGCCACTGACATGTGCCCTAGCAGCCTTAAGAATACTCTGGTTGGGATCTGTCACAATGAGGAAACTAGGCGAGCCTGGTCCTGAAGGCTTTCCGCCCTTCCGAGGGTAGGAAGGCTTTTCCTTCAGTGGTGTTCCGAACTGTCCCGATGTATTGTAGCCTTTGGCTGGGCTACATAGGACTTGGGAGGTTGAGAGTAATCCCCAAATCTCTAAACAAGGTAAATGGGTTTTCCATGGTACTGATCAGAAGATCCCTGGGGGGGCTGCCAAGAGCCAATCGTTCAGGTAGGGGAAAACATAGCGGACCTCTCCTCCGGAGGGCAACAGCCACTACTGCCAGGCACTTCGTAAAGACTCATGAGGCAGAGGACAGGCCGAATGGCAGGACACGGAATTGGCAGTGGTTGCCTTGGATGCGGAAGCGAAGGAACCTCCTTGTGGGGCTGAAAGACCAAAATGTGGAGGTAAGCGTCCTGCACATCCAGGGAGACCAGCCACTCCCCCTGATAAAGGAAGGGGTGCAGGCCTGGAAGTGTGACCCATCCTGAATCTTTTGTATTCTATGTACTTGTTCAGGTGGCTGAGATCCAGGATAGGCCATAGGTCCAGTTTTCTTTGGAACTAGAAAAAAGTGGGAATAAAAGCCCTTCCCTCTGATTTGATGGAACTGGTTCTACGGCCTGCTTTAGCAAAAGCGCTCGGATCCCCTCCTGAATGAGGGAGAGGTGTGATGGAGGGTAAATACAGGTTACTCACCTGTAACAGGAGTTCTAGGAATGGTATATGTTGTTCATCCACACTCATTGGCAGTATCCTTGCCGCTTTAAATCTTGCCGGAAGGTCTTCAAGCTTGCTCCTCCCACCCACCCGGGTGGTATAACTCTCGGCTCCGCCCCATGACGCCAGATCTGGCGTTCAGGAAGCTCAGGTTGTAAGCGTCGGCCGAGGTCGTAGGGAAATGGGGATGAACAAATATACCATTCCTAGAACTCCTGTTACAGGTGAGTAACTCTGTATTCTAGGGACATGGATATGTTGTTCATCCACACTCATTGGCAGACTCCTAGCAGTTCTCCGGGAGGAGGGAGGCAAGACGCCACCCCATATACTTACTTGGGAAAGAGAGACTGGAGAACCGAGGCCCCAAAACCAGCATCCCGGCGTGACTCAAGGTCGATGTGGTAGTGGGTAATGAAGGTGTTTGCTGACTTCCAGGTAGCAGCCCTGCAGATTTCCTGATAGGGACGCCCTGGAAGCAGCCACTGCTGCAGCAGTATGGCGGTAGAATGAGCTCTTATCCTCTGGGAGGCTCCATGCCCGCTAACTTATAGCAGAGATCTATGCAGGAGGTTACCCACCTGCTTATCGTCCGCTTGGCTGCAGGTCTGCCAGATGCGGCTTCAGCGTGAGTGACAAACAGCTGGCGAACCTCTCCCGAATTTCAGCCGTGCGCTCTTATAATAAGCGGCGCCTTCTAGGATCCAGAGTATGGAGCCTATATTCGCCCTCGAGGTGTGATTGAGGTAGAACACCGGCAGAGTCAACACCTGGTTAAGGTGAAACTCCACACCACCTTCGGAAGGAATTTCGGTGGGGCAGAGGACAACCTTGTCCCTGTGGAAGACCAGGTAAGGAGACTCGATGGAAAGCGCTTGAGCTCTCCCATCCTTCTGGCTGACGTGATAGCCACCAAGAAGGCGTCTTCCACACAGGTGAGAGAGAGAGCACACCTGTGCATAGGTTCTATGGCTTGCCATGAGCTTTGCCAGTACCAGCAGTAGATCCCACGGAGGTGGGGGTTCCCGACTGGAGGGGAATGTGATCAAGGCCTTTGAAAAAGCGCCAGACCACCTCTCCTGCGCTAATCGACTGCTTCGGCCCGCCACGTGCAAGCAGAGATGGCTGCCAGGTGCACCCTTAGGGTCGCCGACCTAGCCCTGACTAGAAAGGACCATAAATAGTCCAAGATGCTTGCCAAGGAACAGGAGGAAGGGTCCAAGCTCCTTGTTCTGACACCAAATGGAAAACCTTTTCCATTTGAAGGCATAGCATTTTCTGGTCGACTCAACGGACGCCCACTACATTGAGGACCTCGTCGAAAGACCCAAAGCCTGGAACTCTAGCGCAGGAACCAGGCCGGCCAGGTGCAGGGATTGAAGGTCCGGATGGAACACCTTCCCTGATTGACTGAGAGCAGGTCCGGGCAGCTGGAAGCTGCCAAGGAGTCCTGGAGCTGAGACTGAGGAGATCTGGTACCAGAACTGGCGAGGCCAGTCTGGGGCTATCAGAATCACCTGCGCCTTGTCCCTCGCCTTTGAGAAGCACCTTGGATCAAGGGAAATGGGGAAAGAGCGAAGAGGTCTGGGTCCATTGCTCCTCGAGAAGGCATCCCCTGCAGCGAAGCCCCTGCTGAGGGGGCGGGCATGGAACAGACTCAGCTTCGCTTCCGTGGAGGCAAACAGGTCCACCTGAGGTGTGCCCCAAAGGGAGAACAGATGCTGTACTACCTCCGCAGGAGAGACCACTGCGGATGCAGCCCCTATCCGCTCAGGGCATCGCCAGGGTGTTGGAGGCTCCTGCCACGTGAATGGCTAGGGAGATCCGCCCAGGCTGCAGACGAGTGACCAAATGCGGAGAGCCTTGCATAGAAGCATGGAGCGGCCCCGCCCTGGCGGTTTAGATAGTACATGGTCGTGGTATTGTCCGCCTGGACTCGGACCACTTGACCCTCGGAGGAACGGAGCAAAGGCGGTGAGAGCTAGGCGGACCGCTCGGAGCTCCAGCAGGTGGATGTGGCATCGGGACTCCCGCGGGGACCAGAGGCCATGAGCCCGGTGTTCCCCCAGATGGGCACCCCAACCCATCAGAGAGGCATCGGTCGACAGAGAGACCGCCGGCTCGGGCGGACGAACGGGATGCCCTCCTGCAATTGATCTGGAACGGTCCACCACTGGAGAGCATTCCACATCCCTGTGTCACCGACACAAGCTGGTCCAAGGGATCGCGAGCTGCCAGGACCACTGGCTGGCCAGTCCTCACTGAAGGGACGATGTTCCAGCGGGCCCAACGGACCACGCTGGTACAGGCCGCCATGAGACCCAGGAGGCGAGGAAGTCCCGGCAGGGCAATTGCCCAACCAGAAATGATCGGGCAAAGGAGGAAAGAACCTCGCCCTGTCCGCCGGAGCCGCCTGGCTCGAAGAGAGTCGAGCTGCGCCTGGATGAATAAAATCACCTGCTTCGCTCGAGTTCCGACTTGGCCTGCTGACAAGGAGGCCCAGTTGAGAGCAGACCTGAGGGCCAGATCTCTGACCACTCCGCCTCCTTCCTGGAGGGAGCTGCTATCAGCCAGTCGCCCAGGTAAGGGTACACCCGACCCTCGGGCCCAAGAGGAATGCTGTCACCACTGCCATGCATTTGGTGAAGACCCTGGGAGCTGGAGACAAGTCAAGGGCATGGCTTGAATCAAGAGAGATCCTTCCGCGGAAGCTAGGAATCTCTGGTGAGACGGACGGATAGGGACGTGAAAAACGCGCCCTGCAAGTCCAGAGAGCAGAACCACACGCTGCTCCAAGGATGGTATTATCTGAGCCAGAGTGACCATCCTGAAGGTTCGAGACCTTAGGAACTTGTTTAGGTTGTAGGTTCGAGAATGGGGCCAGCCCCCGTCTGCTTCGAACCAGGAAGTACCTGGACACAAACCCTGGGTCTGAAGGAGGGTCCACCACCTCTTACCACCTCCTTCTGGAGGAGAGAGTGATGTCGGCTCGACAGGCACTTAGTGAGCTGGGATCGAAGCTGACGGCTCTGAAGGTGGTGCCTGCTCGAATTCCAGAGGCAGGCCTCTTCCACCACCTCCAAGACCCACCTGTCCGTGGTAACAGCGACCAGGCGGAACGGAAGTGCTGGAGCCGCCTTCACGGGGACCCAGGGGTAAGGTGACGGGATGGGGGCGACACCTCAGCCCGCACTGGGCAGGCTTGGAGGAGGGACCGCCGAGGGACCTCCTGGGCCCTTTCCTCCCTGCCTCCTGTTAGAGGAAGCCGGCGGTTTGGGTTTGGGATGCCAAGGTCGAGCCTGCTGGCCCTGACGCTGTTGGACGGGCGCGCTGGGCACAGAAGGACGAAGGGCTTAGGCTGTGGTTTGCGGCCTTGTCCTTCTGAGCGGAAGAGACCGAGTCCAAGGTGGCATTGGACTTCTCGATCCTCTGCAGGTGACCTTCCACCCCAGGGCCGAAGAGGTCAGTCCCAAAAGGGAACATCCGCCAACTTGTGCTGGGTATCCAAGTAAAGGTGGATATCCTCAGCCAAGCCGCGCCGACGAATAGCCACTGCGTCGCCACCGATCTGGCACACATGAGTCCCTACATCCAAAGCAGTCTGGAGCTGCTGTTTGGCCACTGCTCTGCCCTGGTCCCGCACCTGCTTAACCGTAGTCTGCAGATCGGCGGGAAGATGAGGGATGACTCATCCAGGGAGCCCAACAGGGCATGAGAAAATGTGCCATGAGGACGGCCAAACTGGCCTGACGAAGGCCGAGAGAGTGACGAGCGTAGACTTTCGCCCGACATAGTCCAATTTCTGGACTCTTGGTCAGGAGGTTTGTCCACATCCTCATGCTAGCCGGCGCTACTGAAAACGCTTGTCGGTAACCAACCCTCAGCAGAGGGTGTTCAAAACCGACAAGGAACCGGGACCGTGATACTTCCTTGGCCATCCTGGCCGGAAGGCGAGGGCAGGAAGCAGGGCGCCGCCAAAGTTCCAGTGCTGGACCCACTATGGCCTCGCCACCGGAAAGGCCCCGGCCGGAGAATCCCTCGGTCCAGAATCTCCGTGAGGGGATACCTGGCCCGCTTGGAACGGGTTCGAGCTCCATCCCGTAGACTCCGAGATGAGCTTTGGCAGTCCTAGGAGGGAGACGGCTATCGCCCATTGGCTGACCCTCCTGAAGACTCCAGTCTAGTTGCTGGGAAGGGGAGGAATTCTTCGACTCGAAGGTCCTCAAGAGCTGCCCTTCTTGAGCTACCTCTTCACCTGCCGGGTCGGCGGGAGGTAACTGCGCCGATGGGTGTAACCCAGCTACCGGTAACTTTGGTTGAGCCCCATGTGGCTGTGGAGGCGGAGGTTCCAATCGGGTGGAGCAGGGCCGAACAACCGCCTGGGTGTAGTTCCTCGGCAGTCGAGGGGCGGGTCGGCTCCCGTGACAGTTGATTAATTGTCGGAGCTGGGCCAGGAGGAGTTTGTAACATAAGGTCTGACTGTCGACGTAATTTACGCCGGGCCCCTCATCCGGGAGGAGGACGAGGATTTAGCGGCGCTGGTTACCGCTGGTAGTCTACTTATGCCGTGTGGGGAACGGCTGATCGCCAAGAGGTCCCGGATCTGACCGAGAGTCCTGAATTTCGGGTCGGGTGTAGGAGGTGTCGCCGGAACCGGCACTCCCTTCGGCTCGAAGGTCCATCCGAGGCTCGGAACCGAGGCACAGGCGAGCCCAGGATCCTCAACTCCTCCGGGAACCGGGAGAGGGAATCTCGGCTGCTAAAGGCGACAGCTCCGTCCTGTGGGTCGAGAAAAATCCACTTCATCAGTGGAGTCTCGGTCAACTGACCTGACGGGACACCGTGAGGCCAGTGGCCGAAGCCGAGCGGTCGACCGAAGCCGACGGTCGACGGCCCGGGGAGAGGGACCTTTCCCGCTCCCAAGAGCGTCGACGGAGGGACTTACCCTTGTCCCTCTTTTTGGACCGAGAAAAAGGTCCAGCAGACGCAGGCCCTTCTCCTTTAGTGGAGAGGGACAGACAAAGCTCCTTAAAGGAAGCCGTGTAGGAAGAACCCAGAGAGAGCGGGATAAATGCCGCGGCCGAGGAAGATACGGCCCGCGCCGCCTCCTCTTCGAAGGCGACCATCCGCTCGAGCTGATCCGCCGAGCCCGCCGCCGCGGACACCGCCAACCGGGCCTCCTTGACTTCACCGAGGGAACGCTCGGACGGCCCAGTTGCAATCGGGCAGCACGGTCTTCGAGGACGTAGGCCGAGAAAGATGAGCACAGGTCGCAAGCCTGCGGGTCGTGCTCAAGGCCTAAGCAGTAGACACACGTGGAGTGTGGATCCGTCCGAGACATCTTCTGCCCGCATGGGCATCTCCGAAATCCGGGAGTCGATTTATCCATCGCAGCCGCGAGGGATCGAAGACTGAAGTCTTTTTGCAAAATATTATTTTTAAATCCGCAAACGGAGAAATAGGAACCAGTCACAAACGCAGAGCGTTAAGGAGGGAACCTGAGCTTCCAAGCGGTAAGGAAGATCTGGCGTCATGGGGCGGAGCCGAGAGTTATACCACCCGGGTGGGTGGGAGGAGCAAGCTTGAAGACCTTCCGGCAAGATTTAAAGCGGCAAGGATACTGCCAATGAGTGTGGATGAACAACATATCCATGTCCCTAGAATGGGAGTTTATGGGTGGGTTGTCCAAGGGCATCTCCACGAGCTCCAGAGTATGCCCGTTATCAGCTAAAGAACCCACTGATCCTTGGTAATTCTGTGCCACTGCCTTCCCCAGAGATTCTGCCAGGAGAAGGGGTTGGGTAAGGAGTCAGGCAGAGGAACCGGGGGGCAGGCAAAGGGGCCTGGGAGGTTTTGCGGGCTCTGGGACCAGAACCTCCTGAGGTCTGAGAAGTGGCCTTTCGTTTAAAGGCACCTCTGGTTTGCTGGCCTCGGGGCTGTTGCCTGAGAACCGACGAAATGGCTGACGGTGGTTCTGTTTTTAATTAGATCTGTACATAGTCTGTACAGATCTGACAGCCTTACCAGATTCCTAAAGGTGAGTTACAACCTTTTCTGACTCCTCCCCGAAAAGGACTGAGCCTTCGAAAGGGGCGTCCATAATGCTCGCCTGGACATCCAGGGTAAAACCCGAAACGCGAAGCCAGGAATAATGGTGAAGGCAGACGCCAATGGCTGCTGCCCTAGCCGCTGAATCTGCCGCATCATAGGAAGAACGTAGGACAGGAGTACCTACGTCTGAGCCAGATTTTAAGATATGCAGCAGCTCAGCTTTCTTCTGAGGCTATCCTGATGAGTCTGAACCAGTTCCATGGCCTTCTCCCACAAGGCATCCTGATACTGGACGATGTGGGCTAAAAAATTCAGGGAGCGAATGGCAGAGGCATAGACTTTCTTGCCGAGCTGGTCCACCCGTTTTGAGTCTTTGTCCGGAGGCCGGGTGCTAAGATGCTGGGGCCTCTTGGACCGATCGTGGGCAGCCGTAATAACCATGGAGTCCGCAATCGGTTGCTCTCCGAAGAAAAGCTTGTCTCAAAGAGCATTATAGAGGGGATCAGACATCTTGGAAACAGCAGGGGTAGAAGACTGGCATTTCCAAGCAGATCTGGTAATGTCCTTAAATGGATCCAGAGGAGGAACCACCACAGGCTTTAGATCTTTTTGACAGAGGAAAATAGCCAAACGGCATCTCTCCGGGTACAAATCTTCGGTGTCCCAGCCAATATTGGACTGGATGTACCGCATGATCTCCATGAAGGTTGGGTCATCAGGAGACCTGGGGGTGTCGATGGGGTCCGCCGGAGGTGGGGACATTCCAGAGTCAGACAACACCAAGGAGGAGGAGGAAAGCCGGTTCAACTCCCCTGAAAAGTAAGACGGAGAGGCCGAACAACGATGCCTACGGTCGTGCAAGCTATATCGATGCCTGCCTGAGAATCTGTAGGATGAGCAACGGTGCTTTCGGCCGCGATGCTTAGAGCAGACCCTAGTGCCAGACAGTGGAGAGCTTTAAAATTGCTTTAAAAACATATCTGTCTGCATATGCTTTTACTGATTTTTAGTACTGGACAACTGAATATTTAATAGTTTTGTTTTTATTTATGTGAGTATTGTTTTTAGAATTCGATGATTGTACAGTGCTTTGATGATTCTGATACTGCAATTCAAATTACCAGTGTTGTCTGGTTGCGGGTTAGGCTCTTTTGGTATTGGCATAGGCTGCCGAGGAGGAGCCTGAGGCTTTGCCCGTGAGGGAAGGGGAGTAGGAGGAGTTTCCGGTATCAGGTCATCCTTGACAACATTCCACCAGAACGTAAAGAGAGCCATGAGATCCAGCAGAGGATTCTGAGGCATAAGCTGGTGTCAGTGGGGGGACATCAGACGGCCCCGGCATCAGTCCCTTTGGTGGCAGTAACCCAGGTGTTTGGGCCTGAGGATTTGGGTTGACCACCGGTGGCCCAGAGAGCATCTGGTTATCCGACGATAGTCTCGTAGGTGTCACCAGACTGGACGTTTGGCCTCATGGCATCAGCTGAGAGATAACAGTAGGGTCAGTCGGCGACATCAGGCATTCGGGCAACGACAGAATGGGTGTCGCCAGGGTCAACGTCAGGATAGCCAGTTTCCACCAGACAGACACCGGTCAGGGAGACAGCCAGTATCGTCCTAGATAGAGCCTGCCAAGGGGAGCTAACTCCCAAATGGGGCAGAAGCGTCACTCTACGGGGGAGGCGAGTGCATGCCACTGGAGTCGCTGGATGGCACTGGCCCCGGAGCTGGAAGCTGATTTGGCAGACACAGAGGACAGACGAACGACGGGCAGGGACCCACCACCCAAAGAAGACCTGGCCAAGCCACCAGGCTGAGTATCCGCAGCCTGATGAAAAGGCCTGAGCATTAGGGGCTGAGAGGCTGAAGAAGTCGTACCTGACCCCGAAGAACCACCGCCCGATGTCTCGATGACAGCCGTGGAAGCAGAGTCCAACTTTCCTCGGGAGGACATCACAGAGCCGGTGGCTGTCTGAAGAGGGGACTGGGAATATGAGGCTGACCGGGGTTTGCCCTTGTGTTTATCCCAGTGTTTGTGCTTTCCATTTGTCGACTTCTCCCTATGAGAAGATGAAGGAGCAGAAGCCCCTGAAATCGGTGAGAAGGAGGAACTTTTTCCTTGAATCTGGTTCTCCATCGCTGCTAATTTCTTTTCTATGAAGAAGCTTTTCAGGGCTTTCTGGTGGTGGATCCTGGTCCTCTGGTTTAACTTCAAGCAGTGTTTGTAAGCCTCTGTATCATGGTCTGGGCCTAAGCAGGAGAGGCAGGAAGTATGGCCGTCCTTCCATGGGATCTTCTTGCCACAAGGACACTTGGACCGCCAAGGTTGGAGAAGAAGACATGCAGAGAAAATATGGAAAAAATCCTATTTTTTGAGAATAATATAGCACGGGTGATCACGACAAATGGCAGCTGACTAGAGCAGAAGGTGTCTGTGAAGCAGATGTGCACGGGTAGACGGCAGTAAAAGAACTTGGGCTGGGCTGGGGACCGCCCCTTTTATAGCACTGGCTGATGTCAGGCGAGGGCCAACGTTCGAGGCGGTCCCCTGCTATAGACTGCTAGCAAGATGTTTTCCATGAGGTCCTGGCACCTGCCGGCTTCAGTCCTTATGGTGTAGCTTGCTGCAAGAGATCCCCCTCGAAGCAAGATCTTTGTTTCATCTGGCCAATTCTGCCATGCTTCCCGCCCAATATTTTATAAACCACGCTTCTAAGGAAGAACCCAGAACCTCCTTTGGCAGACATCAGAGCTGGGAGTCAGCCGTGGGACAGCATATAAGGCATTAACAGTGTCATTAATAGCATCAGCTTGTCCTTTACCGACCCCAGTGCCATATTGGGACTAAGCACATACTGGCCTGTCTATACTTTGTCCTTTACTGATCCCTGTGCCATACCAACACTAAGTAGACTGTCCAGTCAATACGGCACCATGATCAGTAAAGGACAAACCACAGCTATTGCAAGCTCCTTCTAGTAATACCTTACATGGTCTCTCCGATTGATGATCCGTGGCTCAAACATTAGCATTGGGAGGTTCTGGGATGCACCCACAGAGGCACGGTTGACTAAAAATGTCTGGCACAAGGGAAGGCAGGATCAACCAGATAAAATAAAATCACAAAAACACAAACAGAGTTAAAATATTACTTTCTTGCAAAAAGCCTGATTGGGGGACTGCCCCACACTAAGGTGTGAGCCAATTACTGATGGAGATTTCCCTTCATATTTTTCTCATCCTTACTTACAAATGTAAATTTTTAACATACAAACAGGTACTTTTTCAAGCTACCTATCAGTAACAGATAGCGCCTTTTTTTTTTTTTTTTTTTTAGATACTGTGATACTGGTGCAACACTATCAAGGTAAATTTGCAGCTCATGTAACAGACATACAAAAAAAATATATATAAATGTTAGACAAGAATGGAGAATTTCATAGACACTGATGGCAGATAAGGGCCTTTGACCCACCTAGTCTGGCCAATCACGCATTTCAACCCTGGAAATCCCCGAGTATCCCACATCTTTATCTGAGCAGGCTGGAACCTCTAGGTAGACTGTCAGCCCATCAGAACGGAGGTTAAACCCCAGGGAGCTATATATATCGCTCCCTGGGGCTTTAACCTGTTCCTGGTGGGCTGATATAATTATATACGACTACTGCTCCTGTCAAAAATCTAGTTGAATACTGCCAAAGTCCAATAAATAAATCACCTACCAACCTATTTACACTTACCTAAGAACAGGGGTGTGCAAATCCTGCTCCCAAAAAAAAATAGCATTTCCTTGAAGGACAAGTACAAAGAGAGAGAGTGAGCAGATTTCAATTTAAGGAATGAGGGGCAAATGCAAATTCAGCTACAGTTATGGCTGGACAAGTCCTAAAACATCTGCTTTGAACAGTTCTGTCAAGGAAGTATAACAGAAAGAACGACAAGATATATTTGAAAACCCAGATTTCCAGCTCTAGCCATACCATGTCCTTCTGGAGAGTGACCAGCGGGGAAAAAAAAAAATCACCTCAAACCCTCCCCAAACAGCTTTGGGTAGGCCAGAGCCACTCCAACCGGTATTTTAAACAAAAAGAAAGAAAAGTTACTTACACCTAACTTGATCTTCTAGAGTATCTCCTCCATGAACACACACTGATTAGCTCGAAAACATGGAAACCCTGCAGTAACCAGCATTTTAGGGGCCACCAGGCACACAAAGTACTTACCATAAATGAAAATAGCGTACCTACCGTAATTCTGATCTTTCTGTGCATCTTCACCATTCATCACCTTTGGGTATAGTGGCAGGAGGTCACGACCCAGGAACCCTTTTTGGATGGGTGGGCAGATGCACCATCAGTCTCCAGCCTGGAGGCCGGCGACTGCAAAGGCACACGCTGGTTGGCCTTTATGTGTGAGTCGACCCTCCGCTAGTTACAGGAGTCGCTAGAGAGGCAGTTGGGTTGGGAGGGAGGAACAAGGGACAGATAAAGGAAAAGATATACAAACTAAAAGGAAAAATGACAGAGGACAGAATAGAGCTGGAAATTAAGGGGATTGGAGGGACCCCAATCTCTGGAAGTAGAAAAGGAGGAGGAAGGGTAGGAATTTCAGAAGTAAGGATGTGTGTTGGGGGAGGAGGGAACACAACCTGGAACCTTGACCTGTCTCCAGATTGTATAGGAACTACGAATTAGCCGCCAGAAGGCTAAACTGACAGAATTCAGGCACAGAATCATTGATAATAACCCAACATAAGCAGAATCGGCTATTCTGGAAGAAAAGACAGGATACAGGGACACCCCCTTCCCAAAATCAAATTTTCGATAAGAAAACTAGTTTCTTAAATTAAATTGAGGTTGTGTCCAAAGGACAAGAACATTAAAGGGAATTAAAGAGCAGGAAAGAGATCTACCAACCCCCACCCTACAGGGGTGGAGCCGAGACGCTGAGGAAGGAGTACCCCCATCCTAGTCACTCTCCCCGAGGAGAAAAACATCCCCCTAAGTGTCCAAGGTCACCCCACTCCTGACCAACAGAAAGGAGGGGGGTGAAAAGAGGATACAGAGAGGGAGGGGGGACCCAGAGACTGAGGCCACAGGGAGATGGAGGGTAGGACTGTGATGAATGGTGCAGATATACAGAAAGATCAGAATTATGGTAGGTATGTAATTTTATCTTATCTGTGTCAATCTTTACCATTTATCACCTTTGGGTGAGTGCCGAGCCCCCCCCAAAGGGGGCCCTGGACCCTAAAGGACCAAGTCCCTTAGCTCTCAGTGGGTGGCACACCAAGTGAGAACCTTCACAAGTATGGAGAGGGGAAGAGTGAGACGGGGACTCCTCAGAAGGAGTAGGAATCTGCCGTGACAGATGCCATCTCACCCTACAGGAGAAAAGATTGGTTCTCTGGTAGGGGGAAGGAATCACCCTACACTGGGCCAAGGGTGACAACCGGGAAAGATGCAGCCATGCTGTCCGCCTAGTGCAGATCACTGTCCCTATGACCCTGGAAGCTAACTAGGCGTCGTAAGATGTCCTCGCTTGGTGCCTTGCTAGCTCCAGGCCACGTGCAGACTGTGCAATGGCTTGTCTGGTTACCTCCGTGTCAGACATAGCAGCTAGGTGTTGACCTAACCTGGACCACAGGAACCTATCACAGGTAGCATAGTGGGCCTGATGTGTTGAAATAGAGAGCAGCAACCGTGCAGAGTAAAAAGTCCTCCTTCCCCAGAAATCAAAATCCATAGAATCTTGATCTGGGGGCCGGTCATGATGAGGGGCGTGAAGCCCATCAGGAGTGTCCAGCTGCGTCAATCCTAACTGATGATGAGGCAGAAACTGGAGACTCGGGCGCACAATATCTCTGGCAAGAGATCCTAGGGGCTGGGACTCTGGAAAAGGGTCTCTGCCAGAAACGCAATGACGCCTCCCGAAAGGGAGCAGGCCAGGGGGGCACCACAAGGGTGTCCGCACTGAAACTGCCTATAAAAGGCACGTGTCAAGTGCTCTGGATTGTGCTGCGTAGGTGGGGTGAAGTGCAGGTCCTCCAACATCCTCAAGAGGAATCGCTGATACTCTGCGAAATCAGCAGCTGGGGAGATGTGGACAGATGGTTCCTCTCCTCCAGAAGAGGGGGGATGAAGAGTCAGAGGATCTCAAGAGGAGGTTGAAAAACCTGTCTGTCCATAGTCCGGACGCAAGAGGGAAACTAAGCAGCCACAGCTCTGAACTGCTCCCAAGAGAGAGGTCCGCTAGGACCAAGAATACCTGGGAGCGCAGGAGAAGGTGGCAGAGGAGAGGGGACAGAGCCGAGAACAGGAATCTGCTGTCCTCTGCCTGGGCCAGAGAGTGCACCTGGAGCCCGAAGGGAAAAGGCGTTCCAGAAAACTCAGCAGCCGACAGCTGGTCAACCATACTGGAACTGCCTAGGCTGCTCTGAAGAATCCCCTGAGGTGGACCAGGACGTGAGAGTCCAAAAGGAGAGTCTCCTACCTCCAAAGAGCAGGGCTCTCTCAAGGAAACTGAAAAGGAAGGGCAGAGGTCCGCACTATGACTCCTTCCGGAACCCGGGTGGGTCCTAGAAAAGGGTCGCCACGTTGAACCCCCTACCCCTTGGAGTCCGGAAGAGCCCTTCTCCTCGAAAAAGCCAAACTAGGCAGCTGACAGCACTGGTCAGTCCCCAAAGGGACTATCAAGGGAGCAGCACCCTTCCCTCCTGTGGGTGCTCCGATCGGCCCCAAAATTGGGTGATCTGGGTGTACCACCACTGAGTGGTCAGAAAACCCTTGGAGGCCAGATTGCAGGGCAATGGAGGCCTGCACCACTGCCTGCTGGTCAGAACCCCTGACCCGGGGGGGGCCACTGTCCGCTCCTCAGAGGGTGGGCTGGCTCCAGCCTGTCGAGAACACTACCAAGGTGTCCACATGAGCACCCAACTCCAAAGAGTCAGACTGCCCATCTGACTCAGAGTCCGATTCCGCCTCCAAGGAGGTGGAGAACGAAGTCCTGTGCCAGACAGTACATAGACGCCTGCCGCCATCCCGACTGAATGGGGCACCAGAATGAGGGACTGCACCAGACTTGACGCCGAAGTCCTCAAGCGCACCGCGAGCGGTGCACAAAACAGCACTGAGGACAGCAGCAGTATCGGAGCTGGGACCTGTCACGGCACCAAGGATGAAACCCCCCATGGCACCGTGTCCTTGCTCGGTGACGCAGGTGGCACCAGAGCTGGACACGGCACCATGCTCAACCATGGCACCGCAGAGCCTCCCACGACGTAGCCAGCACCACTGGCGCTGCGAATGGCTCTGACAGAGACAGAGGCGAGTGAGGACTGGCGCCGACACCATCAGGGCCAACGACGCCGACCCAGGCTTCGCAGCCCGGGGAAAACCCTGCAATGGCTAGGCTACAAGAAGCAGAAGCGCCCTCCTTTGTGGTCCGTATAGAACCGGGAGGGGACCCCGATGAAAGGCCGAGACCGTGGCTTGGCCCGAATGCGCACCAGTCCCCCCGAAAGTCAGGGGAGCTTGTCCCACTTTCCACATGCGTTGTTCGATGACACGACGGTCCATGGAGAAGCAGGCATTGCACAAATCCATGTCATGTAGTGGGCCAAGACATGCAAAGCAACAGTCATGCTGGTCGGTGACGGAGAACTTATGGCTGCACGGGCACCGACACATAGGGGGCCATCCGTCTTCAAAATTTCTTGCCCACCTACCAAGACATGACCTACGGGAAAAAAACAAGACTTGACGCTTCAAGATTAAAAGGGAACAATCTTACCAGGTAACATCAAGTAGTGGCGGACACGGAACCGGCAGGAATAGAAAGCGGTGTCAACAAACTCTGCATCGAGAAACAGAGTCGAAGACTTCAGGAACAGGCCTCTTGCAGCAGAGCTTCCACGAGGTGTGACCTCTACGGTGGAAGACGAAGAACTGGCAGGAGGGAGGGTTCGACCACACGTAACGGTCAACCTGCGAACGCCACGCAGTTTGTCGGCCCTGAGGGTAGCGCCGATGGTGCCGCGACTCCGCCCATAAAAAAAAAAAAAACAGCTCCTGTGGGGTCGTGACCTCCAGCCACTATACCCAAAAGTGATGAATGGTGAAGACTGACAGATAAGATCAGTAGATCTTGAGAGGATCTCTTACAGCAGGACATACCTACATAACTACAGCTGCCAGGCACTAGGACCACATGGAAACTTTTCTAGCTAGCAGTCTATGTGGGAGGGGCCACTGAGCAGCACACGTTGGCGATCAGCCTCCATATAAGCATGGGTGGCCCCGCACCCTGCTCAGTTCTCCCACCAGAGCCCATAAACAGAAAATCCCCAGCTGGCGAACAGAGGGGAAGTCAGAAGTTCCCACCAACAGAACTAAAACAGAAGGTTCACAGACAAGGAGAAAGGGAGACGAACAGAGAGCTCCCCTAGGTCAAGAGGGAAGGAGAGAGGGACGACATGGCCTGCTGCCAGAGATCCTTCTCAAAGATTTGCCAATACGCTACGTTCTTATGTAACTGTACTACCTTCATCGAGGGTATCTCCTGCAGCAGGCCACACCTATAAAATGAGCCCAAGCAGTTCTAACAGCATAAAAAAAAAAGTCTAGATGGTTGGAGACCACAAACTTGGGAGAGAAGGCCCTGAAGCACAGCTAAGTTAAAACCAGCTCGGCATCTTGAGGCAATGTCCAAACTGTAGTGTTGGTAAAGGTGTGGACAGTACTCCAAGTTTCAGCAGCTGATACATTCCTGAAACAGTCAGAGGTAGCCATGACCTTAGTGGAATGGCCACAAACAGGTCCTGGAAGTTCCTTACCATACTGCCTATAAATTAAAAAAAAAAAAAAAACGTTCAGCCAACCATTTCCACACTGTTTAGAAACAGATACGTCCTCTTTCCCAAGGGAGAAAGAAACAAACAGCTGCGAGGACTTCCTATAGTCCTTTGTACGATGAGCATAACATCTGAGTATTCCATGTACATCCAAAGTATGGAGCAATGCTTCCTCTGGATTGGCATGCTCTGGATAATAAACAGGCTGGTGGATAGTTTGATTTAATGTGAACTTAGATACCATCTTGAAAGAAACTTAGGATTCGTACATAAAGACACCCTGTCTGTCGAAAATCAAATAAGACTGCTCACGTACGATAGCCTTTAGATCCGAAATCCTTTGGGCAGAAGTAATAGCAATGAAAAGCTTTCCACGACAAAGCGCAGCTCATAATTCGTGGCTGGCTTAAAAGGAGCCAAAGCAAATTTTTTTTTTTTTAAACACAAAATTCAGATCCGAAGGCAGGATAGGATTGCGAATGGGGGGGGGTTCTGATGAATGCCCCTCAGGAAGGTAAGGGACACCTCTAGTTGTGCCACCGTATGGCCAACAGGCACACACAAAGCTTAAATAGCAGACAAGTGCACCTTAAGGGAGACGTACTTCAGACCACAGTCTGAAAGGGGCAAGTACTCCAGAATCTGATTCACCGGAAAAGTGAAAGGATCCAACTGGCGGGCAGTCACCCACAGACGGAAGTGCTTCCACTTCACGCAATAAGTAGCCCTGGTGGAGGGCTTCTTAGCAGCCACCAGAACATCAGCCACCTTTGGCAACACCCTGAATCTAGCTATGGATACTTCTTCAGGAGACTAGCATGAAGATGCAGAGACTTGAGGTCCAGATGAGCCAGGATGCCCTGTTCCTGGGACAGCAAACCTGTGCATAGGGGTACAGACATTGGAGCTTCCACTGCTAACTGCCGCAGCAGACGAAACCAGATCTGGCAAGGCCAGAAGGGGGCGATAAGGACTATAGTGGCCCCTTCCATCTGAAGTTTGATCAACACCCTCTGAATTGTACAGTCTCATCTTTACCTCCCCCTCACTGTACCTCCCTCATTCCTCACTAATATTTATGACGGTCTTAGTTTTTATTTAAATTTGTTATAAATATAATTATTTCCGCTCTTGTATTTATCTTTTGCTGTATATGTTGTGATACTCTGCAATCTAGAAGACTGTGAAAAAGGGCATGTTTGCTCACACTCTTTCCAGTATAAAATAAACTTAATTGATTGATGAATTAGAGGGGAAGGAAGGAAGGGAAGGCATAGAGAAACCTCCCCTGCCAAGAGAGGGGCAACACGTCTTGCCAGAAAACTCCAGGCCCAGGAGCGAGCCAGCAGAAACGTGGCAGTTTTGCATTGAGTGGTGATGCAAAAATGTTCAACTCTAGATGGCCTCACCTGTTGAATAGGTCTTCTACAACTGAGGTCAGCAGCTCCCACTCATGTACCCTGGACCGTGACAAGCTCAGCTTGTCCGCCAAGACGTTTTGGACCACTGGAACATGGACGGACAAGAGTTACAGACCATGATGTGGTATGAGTAGGAACCCCCGCTTGTTCATGCAAATGACTACACTGATGCTGCCCATCTGTACCAACCGATGGCCCAGGGACAGCTGTGTCTGGAAGACTTGCAAGGCATACAGAACGTCTCCCTCATCTCCAAGACGTTGATGTGAAGGGTGGTTTCCATTTCGGACCATGTCACCAGAGTCTGCTAAGGACCCAAATGAGCCCTCCAGCCCAACACTGAAGCATCTGTGGTGAGAATCTGCTGAGGGGACGGAATGAGGAAAAGAACCCCTTTCAAGAGGTTGCTGAGTTCCATCCACCAAAACAGCACCTTTTTGACCAATTAACAGACCAAGACCATTTGTTCTAGGCCATCGCTGTGCCGACCCCACTAGACCCTCAGTGTCCACTGGGAAATCCTCATCTGTAGCCTGGCCAGAAGAACCATGACGACAGACGTGGTCATCAGGCCCAAGAGCCTGAGGAAAGATCTGGCCGAAACATATCTGCAATTGTAATGCAGATGTGCTTGAGCAATGAGGCGTCCCGCCCTGTCCTGAGGCAGGAAGGCCATACCCTGAGCCGTATCCAGTACCGCTCGCTCCTATGTTCTGCAGGTTTTGACATGGGGACAAGACGGATTTGAGCAGATTTACAGTGATCCCCAGGTCATTGGAACGGTTGTATTTTATGCGCCAGGGTCTGGAGTAGTTGTTCCCTAGCCAATCATTCAGATAGGGAAAGACAAAGTCCCTTCCTCCCGAAAGTTGCCACCACTACTGTCAAGCATTTGGTAAACACCCAAAGAGCAGAGGATAAGCCAAATGGCAAGGCACGGAACGGGAAGTGAGATCCATGAACTGAAACCTGAGGTACTGCCAATGGGAGGCACACACCCTGATATGCAAGTATGCATCCTGCATGTTAAGGAAGCATATTCAGTCTCCCTGCTGCAGAAGAGACAGCAGCCCTTGGGAAGGTGACCATCTGGAACATCTTGTACTGGATGTAGAAATTCAGACTGGAAGGTCCAGGATAGGCCAGAAATCCCCAGTGCATCTGGGAACTATGAAGAAATCGGGAGCATAACCTCCTTTCTCTGCTCCTCAAGAATGGGTTCTATGGCTCTCTTTCTCAGCAATGTGTGAATCTCTGCCCAGAACACCAGGACGTGGTCGGGGGGGGGGCTACACCGGAGGTTGTTCCAGAGTGTGGCCGTGCTCTATGAGCTGCAGAACCCAAGCATCTACAGTGAGCTCCCGCCACCTGTTGAGAAGTAGGGAGAAACGACCCACTACCGCCACCTCCCGCAGTTTTGGAAGGGGGGCATGTAAGGAGTCAAGCTGAAGAGGCCCCTGCATCTGCAAACACCCCTCTTCCTCTTGGGGCCTTCCCAGAAGTGGAGAAAGGAGTGGGCAGGGCAGAAGTTGCCCTGCGTTTGCTGTGAGGCTTAGGGCCAGGCTTTGGTCTGTGGGTGGCACGACAAAAGGGAACTCTCTGCCCACTTTTCAGTTGGGTGCGATACAAGAAGTGGACCAACCGAAAAGTCCGATCAGAAGCCTGCAGGTCTGAAAAGAATGTCCTGTACATCTGCCCCAAAGGGTTTATAGCCTCTAAATGGGGCATTAAGGATGGACTGTTGCATGTCCTGGGCAAAGCCTGACACTCAGCCAGGAATGCTTCCTGAGACAAATGCCAGCAGTGGCTGCACAAGCAGAGGCATCCGGAGTGTCGTAAGCTGATCTCAGCAAGTGATTACTGGCCCCAGACTGAAGGACCTGAAGCAAGTCCTGCATCTGAGGGTCCTCTGGAAGGGCCTTGGCTGCCTCTTTGGCCTGTCTCCAGAACTGGTTTTGAAACCTGACCATATGCGAAATATAGTTTAAGACCCTGATGGATGGAGCAGCTGAGGCAAAAGGTCCTTTTGCCAATCAAGTCCAGCTTTCTGGACTCCTAGTCTGGAGGGAGAGAGCTGCGATGCTTAGGCTTCTTAGTCTGATCATGGACAGCATTGATGACTACAGAATCGGCCTGAGGTTGCTCAGCAAGAAACAATTACTCACCTTAGTAATCTTTTTTTTCTTCCAAGGTATTCTTCAATATGCTTAACTCTTGCAGTCAGCCCCAGTGTTGAACTGCCCGGAGAATGGAACTTATGCAAATGATGGAACACTGACTGACTCGTGCCACCATTCAAACTACTGCCCTTACCAACTGCTGCATTCTAGAACACTCAGATTCATGACAGCCTGCAGGGTAAGGCCCCCTAACTATCTTTTCAATGCTAAAATTTAAATAAAAAAATCCCCCATAAAGTGTTCCCTATGTCCGACAGGACCAAAAGAGCAAATAACACCCATCTGGATACAAAAAACTTACAACACAACTAGGGTATGGACCCAACCTAATATAGAGGGCCAGTTTTTATCCACTGGTTCTGGAAGGGGAGGGAGAGTTAAGCATACTGAAGAATACCTTGGAAGAAACAAGATTACTAAGGTAAGTTATTTTTTTCTTCTAACCCCAAGAATTCTTCAATATGCTTAACTTTTGCAGACTACAAAGCAGTACCTCTGGAGGAGGGCACATAACCTATTTGGGAAATAGGCTCTGCAGAACTGCTGTGCCAAACCTGGCATCACTTCTGGACTGAGTGTCCAAGCAGTAGTGCTTTGTAAAAGTATGTACTGTTTTCCATGTAGCTGCGTTACAGATTTTCAGAAGGGGAATGTCTCTGGCTGCTGCTATCTTAGCAGCTGTGCCCTTTGTGGAATGGGCCCTCAGGCCTACTGGGGGCTCCATACCAGCCTTACTGTAGCAGAACTGGATACAAGCTACTATCCAGCGTGAAATAGTACTCCTAGAGGCTGTTTTCCCCTTTTCCCATGTCCCCATAAGTCAAGAAATGAAAATGACTTGCCTAATGTAATTCTTGATCTTCCTGTATATGTTCACCATTCATCACTGATGGGTTATATGTCGGAGGCGCTAGGACCCCGTACAAGCAGTCATGTTTAGAGATTTTTTCCCTAGGGGGAGGAGCCAGTGTCAGGACAGCACTGCCCTCGTGGCAAACACATTGTGTGGTGCTCCGAGGGTCGGTCAGTAACCGACTCCTCTCTCACCTCAGTTCTGTATGCCAGAGTGTGTGGAAAACAAGAGACAGAGAAAAGAATGAGGGTGGGGCAAGGGAGCCAGAGTGACAGTAAAAGGAAAGGATATAAACAGGAGGAGGAATAAAGCAAACTACAGGAGGGGGGCAGTTACCTAGGGGTGTGGGACGGGGGGGGAAGAAAGAAAGACGGAGAGAGGTGAAAGAGACGAGATGGCATCCCTTCCCCGCAGAGATGCTAAGGAACATCTTGGGGACCAGAAGGGCCTTACTGCTCGACTCTACTCCCACAATAACCACCACCGGGGGGGCCCACAGCATTCTTCCAGCTGGACAAAGTAAGGCAAGACTCAATTGTGCAGGCTGGACACCACATAACAGAGCAGCTTCAAGGCGGAACTTTAACCTAGAAGGTGCACCCTTCTAGATCCATAGAAAATGGGAAAAGGGGGTGCCAAGGTCTCTCAACTCTGTCCCAAAGAGGCTCTGAGGTGGGGAAGGACTCTTCCCCCTCCTTAAACACATGCCTCTTCGCAGAAGGGGCCTCGTTTGTTTTTTTCTTGATCTCATCTACTCCAAGCCAGTAGGCAGGAGGAGAAGGGGTTGTTCAAAAGGAGTCCTTCTCGAGAACAGAAGGAGGGGGACCCTGCCCAGCGTTAACCCAGCTAGGTCAACAAGAATGCAGGCGCCAAGGTTCCAGTAAAGTGAAGGGGTGGAGGTTCCTGGAGGCCCTCTACTCCTCGATGATTCGAAAAAGGATCCCAAGTCCAAACAGTACCCAGGCTTGAACCCTAAACCCCTCCTAAGACGAGGGTAGGAGACCTGAAGGGAGTTCCCATCTGGAACACAAAAAAGGAAAAATTACTTACCACAGTAATGTTTCTTCTAAAGGAGTCCTAATGTATTTTGACATATGCAGTAAAACCTTCTTGTACTGCCCCAGAGATGAAATACTTGAAGCCTACATTCTAAGTAGGCATGCGCTCGGTTTCAAACTACTGTCCACTGGCACATTCTATTTAACTGTCAGATTCTTACAAGCAACTAAAAGAAAGGTTCCATCTAACTGATCGGGAATCAATATATGTATATTTAAACTTAAGAAACCCCACCAACCCCAGTGAGGACTACAAGACTCAAGTCACAGATGCCCAATAGATAGCCAACTTTAAGAGTTAACAACCAAATGTAACAGCTGGAGTGCAGAGGCTCCAGGTTCTGGTAGGGGAGGCAGGCTGGGAGGTCAGAATACAATAGGACTCCTTTAGAAGAACCAACATCACACTGGTAATTTTTTCTTCAAACTACAAGAAGTCCTAATGTATCCGGACATATGCAGACTACCAAGCAGTTCCCTTGGAGGAGGGCACAGAACCTTCTCAGGAAACAGGCTCTGTAATACTGCTGCTCCAAACCTGGCATCACTTTTGGCTTACAGATCCAGACTGTAATGCTTGGTAAATGTGTGCTCAGTTTTCCACATAGCTGCTTTACAGATCTCCAACAGGGGAATATCCCTTGCAGCTGATATAGTAGCAGCTGTACCCCTGGTGGAATGAGCTCTCAGGCCCACGGGGTCCTTCCCAGCTTTCTACAACAAAACTGGATGCATGGCATTATCCATCTCGCAATGGTCCTCTTAGTGGCAGGCTTACCCCTACCCACTTCTCCATAGGTAAGAAACAACTGATTGTTACCACCCCTATGGTCTCTGGTATGATCCAAATAGTAGCCGATAGCCTGTTTCACATCTAGACTATGCAGCCTACATTCCCCTGAACTAGTGTGTTCAGTGAAGAAGACAGGCAAGTTCACAGACTGGTTAAGGTGGAAATCAGAAACCACTTTGGGAAGGACTTTCCTGTTTGTTCAAAGAACCACCTTGTCATCATGGAATGATGTATAGTTTGGTTCCACTGATAAGGCCTGTAGCTCACCGATTCATCTTGCTCAAGTGATAGCTACTAAGAACACAGTTTTCCATGACACATATTTCAGTTCTGTTGAGAACACAGGTTCGGGGTGGGGGGGTTGCATCAGCTGTGCTATGCAAATGTTTAGCTCCCAAGAGGGGGTAGGTTCCCTATGAGGGGGATGCATATGCAGCAACCCCTTGAGAAACTTTTTGAATATAGGGTCAGAAGCTAGGGAATGGACCTTTCCCCTGCTGACAAATAAGCAGAAACCGCTGCCAAATGTACCCTCAGAGTAGAGGGTCGAAGGCCTGAGGAGTGTAAATGGGCCATGTAGTCCAGTAGGACTGGAATGCCCGCACTTTGTGGGTCAATCCCTGCATGGGTACACCATATGGTGAACCTCTCATTTGAAGGAATAGGTTTTCCTGGTAGCCGTTTTTCTGGAAACCTTCAGAATGTCCAGAACACTGTCCGAGAGTTACAAGCCAGCATACTCTAACTCTGCAAGAACCAGGCCTTCAGTCTGAGGTACCCCAGGTTGGGGTACATGATCCTCCCCTGGGAGGTCAATAGGACGTGCCTCCTGGGGAGGCAAATTGGGCTGGTTGATGACAGGGCTTGTAGAATTAAGTACCAAGGCTGTCTGGCCCAGTCTGGAGCTATCAGAATCACTGTTGCAGGCTGACACCAGAGTTTGTTCAGCATCGTGAGCAGCAAGGGAAACGGAGGGACGGCATACAGGAATTTCCCTTACCAGTACAGAAGGAATGCATACAAAGGCACTGTGCACAGTGCTAGGGGCCTGCAACAGAACAGAGGCAACTGATTGTCTGGGGCTGCAAAGAGGTCTATCTCTGGGGAGCCTCACCTCCTGAAGATATGTTGTAGAACCTGTTTGATTCTGCTGAAGGTATCCGCCAACACTTTCCTTCCCTAGGAGGTGGACTGCTGACAGGAAGGCCTCAAGGGAGTAAGCCAGGTTCCAAATTTTCAAGGCCTCTGTGCAAAGCAGACTGGACCTTGTTCCACCCTGCTTGCTGATGCAATACATGGTGATGGTGGTGGTGTCTGTCCTGATCTGCAACACCTTTCCCTGAATTATGGAAGAGAATGACTGGAGAGCCAGTAACACTGCTCAGAGTTCCAACTGGTTTATGCGCAGAAGGGACTCTTGAGGGTACCATGTGCCGTGTGCTGTATGCTCCCTTAGGTGAGCACCCCGACCCAAGAGGGTTGTCATCTGTGGCAAGTACCTCTGTGGGATTTTGCTGCAGTAATGGGACACCCACCCTGAGGCTGTCCCTCTCCTGCCACCACTGTAAGGCCTGTAGCAGTGTGGAAGTTACTGGTACCAGCTTTGACAACGAGTCTTCTCCGTGACCAGAATGACCTCAGATGGAACTGAATGTCCCTCATCTGAAACCTTGCTCCTGAAACTACAGATGCTGAGGCCCTAGTAGCTGTAGAAAATGCTTGGCTGGCTTTGGTGAGAGGAGCCAAAAGGAATCTGCTAGCTGTACCAGGTTGTCCACTGTCTGGTAGTAGTCTTGCTCTTCCCATCACTGTGTCCAGTTCTGCCCCTATGAACTTCAGGTGCTGGACTGGCTCCAAGATTGACTTTTTGGTATTTACTAAGAATCCTAGTGAGAGTAGGGTATTCTGAGTGAGGACTAAGGCCTCGGCTACCTGCTGCTGAGACTGCCCTACGAATAACCAGTCATCCAGGTAAGGGAACACTGAGACCTCCAGATACCTTAAGTGTGCTACCACCAACAGGCACTTTGTAAACACCCTGGAAGCTGAGGTCAGGCCAAAGGTAGGGCCCTGAACTGATAATGGCCTGATAGCAGTCTGAACCTTAGGTACTTCCTGTGTTATTGTCTGATGGGAATGTGGAACTAGGCGTCCTGGAGGTCTGTGGATGCCAACCAGTTCCCCTGCCTGAGAGTGGGTAAGATCATAGCCAGAGTTACCATCTTGAACTTTGGTTTTGTCAGACGTTTGTTCAGGAATCTTAAATCTAGAACGGGCTGCCAATACCCATTTTTCTTCAAGGTCAAGAAGAATCTTGAATACAACCCTTTTCCCTTTTGGGAAAGAGGGACAGGTTCCACTGCCCTGTCCTGAAGAAGAGTTGCTACCTATGCTTCCAGTAGCATTTACTCTGCTTGGTTGGCAGGCTTTAACAGCCTTGCTCTCAGTCTGAGAAAAGCCTTGAAGCTCACAGCAAGGCCCTGGCCCACTACCTCCAGAACCCACTTGTCAGTGGTTATGGACGGTACGTTCTGTAGGTAGTGGTCATGCCTGCCTCCTACTGGGACTGGGCAGGCGACCCATGACTCTTCAGGGAGTCTGTTTAGCTGGTGTTCGGGCTGGAACGAGTGGCACCTCTCCTGCCCCTTCCCCTAAAGTACCCACACTGTTGCTGGTAAACAGGGAAGGCCTGGACCGGATAGAAAAGTCTCTGATAGGGCCTGCCCCTGCCTCCCCTACCTTGTTGTTTCTGGGGAGTGGCAGCCTTCTCCTTAGCTGCAGCACTCCTATAGGAGGTTCTATACTCATCCATTTTCCTCATATAGGCCTCTGTTTGATCTCCAAAAAGGGAATTTTGTGCCAGAGGAAAATCCAAGGCCTTGGTCTGAATATCCGGAGAAAGATTAGTGGTTCTGATCCAAGAGAATCTCCTCATGGATACAGACATGGCCATAACTCTAGATGCCGAATCATTGGCATCCACAGCCATGTGGAACTGTTGCTTAGAAGCCTCTATTCCATTCCTTGCCATCTCCCCAAATCTGCAGCCAAGTCAGCTGGAACCTTTGCTGCTAGTGAGGGTACTGATTACCATAGCTTCTTTTGATATCTTGCCACATAAGCCATGTAAGAAGCTTGTCTGGCAATGAAGAGATGAGCCAGGATACGCTTTCTGGACAGAAGTAGGAGTACGTAAGATTTTTAGTGGCTGACTATTCGTAGATTTACGGATGGGTATCACCAACCTGTTTGTGGCAGATAAATCCATCGCCTCCACATAATCTGGCTCTTCCCCTTCCTCTTCCAAGGACTCATCAGCCGGTAACTGGAGAATTTCAGCCACTTTTTTCATAAAGAAGTGGATGAAGGCATCCTCTAGCTGTTTAGGTGAAGAACTACCTCCCACATGCTCTAGGATACTTCAGGTTCAATGGGACCGAAACAGTTCTTTTCATCCTCCTCACATTCCTGTTTCCAGGAATAATCATAGTCAAGAGAGTCTGGTTGTGGCCAGGCTCCAGGAGCTTGACCTAGCTGAGGAGTAACCAGATGCTGTACTGGTTCAGCCAGACCGGTTTGCCGAGACTGGATAATGCAGATCGCATTATCAATTTCTTCAGTGGTTGGTACGGCAACCGACCGCGACTTAGCAGCCAGTTCGGTACGTTTTTCCTTTTCGCAGCAGCAGTTCCAAGGGCCGTTTCCACGGTTTGCTTGGTTGAGGGAGTAACTCCCTGGTCAGAGGGCACTCCCTCTGGTTCTTCTGAACCGGACCGACCATCCTTGTTAGCGGACTTTTCGGCCAATTTCACATTCAGTCGCTTAAGTCGCCCGTTTAGCGTTGACAGAGGGAAATTCTTACAAATCTCACACTCCGCTTGTAAGTGTTCAAACCCCAAGCAGAAAAACTAAGTAGTGCGAGGATCAGCCTTGCCAAAAGTCTCACCACATTCAATACATTGCTGAAACCCAGTAAGGACGGTTTTCTATTTGGGTTTCTATGACTCCACATCGGAACACTTATCCCAAGTGGCGGTTAGGCTAGATAAGTTTAAATTATATTTAAGCCCTGGTCAACAAACCGGTATTAGCGGTCAGGAAAAAAATAACACTCAGTTTTTTTTATTAACCAGGGCCCAAGTAAACAAACCACTTTACCTGAAAAGTAGTAAAAACAAATCGGTTCTCACACGGTTCACGGCAACCGCTAAAGAACCGAGACTTATTTAAGTACATAGAACTTAAAACCCTTTGAGTCACTCATTTTCAAAGGCTGCGCATCACAAAAAAGCACAAACATTTTGATACATTGACAGAGGAAACATTAGAAGAGGGGTACATTGGAGTAGCATACATGTGAGATGTACCAAGTTTGAGTTGAATTTTGAAGCAGCAGCCTAAGTGGCTCCATACAGTCATGGTACATACATTCAAATGTTGCCTATACAAGTGATTAGCTAGGTTCTATTTACAATATTGATAAAATGAAATACAGTTGCTACCTCCAAGCGATACTGTTAGATTTTTTAAACAGGTCTTGAGATCTTTTAATTAAGCTGAATGGACCTTCGACTGGAGCCTCAGCAATACATGACCGAGCACCCTCAGAAAGGCATCGCCAGTGCCAGGTGTGCCCTAATGCTATGTAAGCCACTGGAGGAAGTTAATGGGCACAGTGACAGCTACGTGAGGCTAGTATATGCTATTTTAGCGCAGCCTTATAAGGACCTAGCTTGGTAATGGATGAGATAGCTGGGGAGGGCATTTTACCATAGCAGGGCTCTGTATAAGAAGGATCTTTGCGCTAGGGATGACCTGACCTTGGGTACCTTCCAGACAGATTTGGAGGCTACCTGAGTAGTAATGAGTGGGGTGGCTGACAAAGGAGGCCACACTACCTATCGAAGTTAGTCCAAGGTGTATTTTTTTTGTAAGCAGACAGGTCTGGTACTGCAGGCGCTCCTCTAGCGAGAGAATATTGTCGACAGCATAGAGGGTGCAGGTGTGCATGCATTTGTCTGCACCCGAGATGAGCCAGCAGGCTTTGTTGATGGCCAGTTGGATCTGATGAAGTGCTGTGGGGTCAGCAGCTGAAAAGACAGTAAGACTATAGTCAACCAGGGACATGACTGAGGATGCGACTGCCAGGTGTAGAGCTTCAGGCGGGAGGCAATCTTTGTGTCGATATAAGAGGCCTAAGAGGATAATGACGGCTGAAGTGAGAGTTTTGATGTGCTCATGGAAGGTAGGCGAGGAGGAGTCAAAGGTAACTCCCAGGTACTTGTAGGTTCAGATCTGTTCCAGGGGACAAGTGAATTGGACAGAATTGTAATGGGGTGGTCTCTGGCCCTATGTTGTCAGTGCACAAAGAGCATAGATTTTGTTTTCTTAATGTTGACAACTAGCCTGCGAGCTATAAACCAGTTTTCAATCTGTTTGAAGGAGTCTTCAAGGGAGAGCTGAAGAAGGAGGGGGTCAGGGTGAGAGGCTATTAGTACTGCATCGTCCACGTGTAAGAGAATGTTTCCAGTGCAGGAGTCAGGCAGGGCATTAAGATAAACACTGAAATGGAGAGGACCTAGGATTGACCCTTGAGGCACCCGAGCGTACCAGCAGGGTGGATGACAGGGTCTTGTTTATTTTGACGCACTGTGATCCATTAGTGAGATAGCTGGTGAACCAGGCGAGGGGACCGTGGCCAACTCAGAGATGTTGGAGAGTGGCCAAGAGGAGGGGGTGGGAGATCGTGTCGAAGGCCTTTGAGAGATTTATAAATATGGCCCCAGCGAGGTGCCCTTTATCCAGTGCAGAGTGCAGCGCATTGGAAAATTCTATTAAGGCTGTAGTAGTGCTATGATCCACTCTGAAACCATGCTGTTCCCTGCCTAAAATGTTATGGGTGAGAAGGTATTCAGCGAGTTGGTCCACTATAATTTTTTTTGAGGGCTTTGGAGAGTGGCGGTAGAATTGAAATTGACCGGTAGTAGTCAGGGAGGTGCAAGCACCACTTTTTAGAACTGGGGTTATAACGGCGGTTTGCCATGCATCCGGGAACTGGCCCAGGCAGAGGGATCGGTTTAGGCGGTCAGTGAGTGGGGACAGAACTGCGTCGAGGACACTGAACAGAATTTTTATGTCGAAGTTGTCTTTATTGTAGTTAGAGTCACCGATTGCTTTGGATAGGTAGTGTTTGGCTTTTGTAGGTGTAATGACTGAGGAGGAAAATTTATAATGACAATTGGACCTGTACCGAAGGACAGTAGTTTGAAACTATTTTAAACTTTTTTTTTTAAATTATCGGTAGTCGAAAACCACAATGAAAACTACCCAAACCGACGAGATGTTGAGGAGATTTCGCCAAGGCGTCTTCACAGTAAGGTGGACTAAAGAATCTGATGGTTGAACAGAATGCACCAGTGGACAGTGGTTTGAAACAGTATGTGCCTACTTAGAATGTAGACTTTAACCATTTCATCTCTGGCGTAGTACAAGTGGTCTTATTGCATATGTCAGAATACCTTACGACTTCTTGTAGTTTGAAGGGGCCCCCAAGAAGCCCATATCAGAAGAGGTAAGCCCTCCCCCTCTGGGTGGGTCCCAGACGCTACCCCAAGGACCAGTGGACCAGGAGATGCCAGCAGGACTCTGCCCACAACTGGCCTCAATTGAGGGGAAGGCAAGCAGGGAGGAGGCACTGCTCAGAGGCTGAGACCCAAGAGGGGATGGTGGGCAGGATGCAGTGATGAATGGTGAAGACATATAGGAAGATCAAGAATTACGGTAGGTATGTAATTTTCATATCTTCCCTGTATGCATCTTCACCATTCATCACTGGTGGGTGAGTACCAAGCATCTTGGGCACTGGCCCCTCCCTGAGGAATGAGACTTCCCTTAGCAACCTGTTTGGGGGGAGGAGGACGGACAGGAGAAAAAAGGCCCTTACAGACCTGAAGAGACCTGCGACTGGTCAGGGTGCGACAGGGACTCCCTTTGCCTGGGAGAGGGAAGGTGCCCCGCTAAAGTACAGTTACGTAAGAACTTACTGTAACAGTAGATCTTCGAGAGGAGCTCTTGCATCAGGCTATAACCATTAGGACTAACGCTGCAGGCCTTAGGACCCACCAGAAAAGTTCTTAGCCAGTAGGGACCGCCACCCCACCCCCGTCTGCTCCACCCAGTCTGTCACGGTATATAAGGAGGCGGGCCCTGGCTCCACCCCAGTTCCCCTACCAAGATCCACAAACGGGCCCTAACGAGAGAAAGAAGCGAAGCCTGAAGATAATGAGCTGGACACCTCACTCAGGGATGGACAGCAGGAAAGCAGCGCTTGCTGTAAGAGCTCCTTTTGAAGATAGTACAGTTACGTTAAGAACTTACCGTAACAGTAGATCTTCGACAGAGGCTCTTGCAGTAGGTAATTACATATAGGACTGACATCGGCAGGCAGCAGGACCCCACGAAAAAATTTCTAGCTAGCAGTCCCTGGTGAGGGACCGCCCCCATGTCAGGTGACCGGCGTCAGTAGACGTCGGTATAAAGGGTGGTCCTGGAAGCCCACTTTCCAGTCCTTTCTCGCCACAGGCCGAGAGGGCCCAGACGAAAGAGAAGCGGATATTTCCCTCAATGGAAAAGGAGCTGAAAAAGCCTTGGGGGATGGGGGGGGGGTATTACCTACTGCAAGAGCCTCTCTCGAAGATCTACTGCTATGGTAAGTTCTTACGTAACTGTACTATCTTACTTCGAGAAGGCTCTTGCAGTAGGTAATTACATATAGGACTGAATCCCAAGCAGTCTGGAACAAAAAGAGGCACTGGGAGGAGGAAAACTACTCCAAAAGGTAGTTCTAGTTGTACAAGCCTCAAGATAGGAGGCCTTGCAAAACAGCCAGCCCGAAGCCTGCTCTACGGCGAGAAGCAACATCCAAACTGTAGTGCTTCGTAAAGGTATGGACGGAAGTCCAGGTGGCGGCAGCACAGATGTCTGCCGCAGACACATTCTTGAAACAAGCTGCTAAGGCAGCTACTCCTCTTGTGGAGTGGCCTCTGACTTGACCTGGGAGGGTCTTGTTGTATTGGTCATAACAGAAAGTGATGCAATGAGCCAACCACTTAGACAGGCATTGCTTGGAAACTGCATTGCCTTCTCTTTTGTGAGCAAAAGAGATGAACAATTGATCAGTCTTTCTGAGATCCTTCGTCCTGTTGGTGTAGTATCTCAAAATCCGGTGAACATCCATTGCATGGAGTAAATACACCCCTTGATTAGAGTGCAGCGTAAAAAAAGCAGGTAACTCTATGGACTGATTTAGAGTAAACTCGGCTACTACTTTAGGGAGAAACGTAGGATTCGTGCGAAGAGCAACTAGTTTCTTGTGAAAAATCAAGTACGGGATTTTACATATCAGAGCCTGGAGCTCGGAGATTCTCCAAGGCAAAGTAATGGCCACCAAGTAGAGAGTCTTCCATGAAAGGAACTTCAAGTCTACAGAAGCTGCAGGTTCGAAGGGAGGAAGAGTAAGTTTCTCAAGAACAAAGTTCAAGTCCCAAGGGGGAGCAGGAGTACGGATGGGGGGGCCTCAGATGGAGGACCCCGCTGAGAAAGGTCTTGGAGACCTCCAGTTGAGCAAAAGCCTGGTCAGCGAAGGGAACATGATAGGTCGAAATGGCCACCATGTGTAAATTCAGAGAGGAATGGCCGAGACCCAGGTCAAACAGATGACGTAGATACTCCAGCAGAAGCCCCGCTGAACAGGAGAAAGGTTCCACGTTCTTGGAAGTGGTCCAGATAATGACTCTTTTCCACTTCACGGCACAAGTGGATCTGGTGGAGGGTTTTCTGGCCTCCACTAAAATCTTCACCACTTTGGGAGACACTCCAAAATGGGATTGGGCTAGGTCTGCAGGAGCCATGCATGCAGCTGAAGGGATGGACCAGGGTCCCCTGATCCTGGGTCAACAAACCTCGAGATAGAGGAAGAGGAGGATCCTCTGAATACTGTTGTAGAAGAGAGAACCAGACTTGCCTGGGCCAGAAAAGAGCAATCAGAATCATTCATGCTCCTTCTGAAGCTAGTTTCTGCAAGACTCGTGGGATCAGTGGAATTGGGGGAAAGGCATAGACGAATCTGTCCTTCCAGTCTAGAGACAAAGCGTCGCTCCAAAAAGCGCCTCGCTCTGGAACAAGCGAGCAGAAGATGGGAAGTTTTGTGTTTAGGGGGGATGCGAACAGGTCGACCTGTGGTGTTCCCCAAAGTTGGAAGATATTGTCTAGGACCCCTTGGTCCAGTTCCCACTCGTGAGTCAGAGCAGAAGAGCGACTTAGCTTGTCTGCCAGGGTGTTGTCGACTCCCAGAACGTGAACTGCCGTGAGGTGAAGGTCGTGTTGTGTTGTCCAATCCCAAACCCATACTGCCTCCCTGCATAGAGGGTAGGACTGAGTCCCTCCCTGTGATGTACCACACCACGCACATGTTGTCCGTCTTGACAGCTAGGTGGCCGGGAAGGATGTATTGGTGAAGGGTTTGGACAGCGTACAACACTGCCCAAAGCTCGAGCACATTGATGTGGAGAGCTTGTTCTAGCTTGGACCAGGAGCCCTGGGTCCGATGAGAGCCTAGATGGGCTCCCCAACCTTTGCCTGAGGAGTCTGTGGTTAGAGTCTGGGAGGGGGGAGGATGAAGGTAAGGAACTCCCCGAAGCAGGTTCTCTCGAACCATCCACCACTGCAAGTCTCGCATCATCGGCGAGGTGATCAGAACTGAGTGATCTAGGTCGTCCACTAGCTGATCCCATTGAAAGCGTAGAGTCCACTGAGAGATCCTCATGTGGTGTCGAGCGCGAGGTACTGTCAGGATAGCAGACGCCATGAGCACAAGAAGGCGAAGGACCGACCTCGGAGAGACCATCCTGCGGTCGAACAACAGACTTATTTGGGTCTGAAGGGTGGACGCCCTGTCCGGAGGCAGGAAGGCCTTGCCCATGTTCGTATCGAGAATCGCCCCAATAAACTGTAGCCTCTGGGATGGGTCCAGATGAGACTTGGAATGGTTGATGGTAATACCCAGGCAGGCAAAAACCTGCTGGGTAAGGGAAAGGAAACGGGAGTTCCTCCCTGGACGAGGCCGCCCGGAGCCAGTCGTCCAGGTATGGGAAAACCTGCACTCCCCTGGTACGCAGGTGGGCCGCCACCACTGCCAGGCATCTGGTAAATACTCAGGGGGCCGAGGATAGACCAAACGAGAGTGCCTTGAACTGGTAGTGGTCCTCCTGGAACGCAAAACGAAGGTATCTGCGATGAGATGGGCGAATGGGAATGTGCAGATAAGCATCCTGCATATCCAGAACACAAAGCCATTGACCCGGCCGGAGGAGGGGCAGAAGGCTCTGCAAAGAGAGCATCCTGAACCTTTTGTACTCTACGTAAAGATTCAGGGAACTGAGATCCAAAATTGGTCTGAGATCTCCTGTCTTCTTTGGGACCACGAAGAAATGGGAATAGTAACCTGTCCCTTGCAGATGAAGGGGGACAGGCTCTATCGCTTGCTTCAGCAGAAGAGCCGAGATTTCCTCCTGGACCAAGAGAAGATGTTGCCGTGAATACGACTTCAGAGGGGGGTGGCGGGGTGGTTTCTGAAGAAACTCTATGGAGTGCCCTTGTGCTATGAGCTGGAGCACCCAAGAATCTGTGGTTATCCTCTCCCATCCCGGAAGGTGGAGGGAAAACCTCCCTCCTACCGGTTCCTCCACGGAGTCCAGAGGCAGTGGGAGAGGAAAGGAGTCAGGCAGTGTGGGGCAGCGCTGTAGCTGAAGCACCCGCTGCTTTTTTGGGCGGGAGGGGGCATGGCAGCTGTGGGGGTCTGGCGTTTTGTGGCCCGCCTTCCCGGGGGTTTCGCCTTTGGCCGATTCCGTCTGCGAAACAGACGGTGCTGCTGCCGATGGGGATGGAATCAACTGACTTCAGAGCTGTCCCCTTCTCTTGCAAATCGGTGTGAAAAGCAGCGACTCCCGGAAGGGTGCTTCCTGGATAGCAGATTGCACCTCTGGGACCAGACCCGACACACAGAGCCAAGCATGACACCGTAGGCCTACAGCGAAAGCTGAGCTCCGCCCAGCAGTGTCCACTGCATCGTATGCCGCATGTGTCGACTGGCCAAACGAGCAGAGCGGACGAGATCAGCCAACTCCTGCTTGACTTGGGAGTCTGGCAAGGAGTCCAGTTTGGCTTCCGCCTGAGTCAGGATGGCCTTCTGGTAGTCCCCCATATGGCCGGCACAGTTCAGAGCCCTGATACCCAATGTGGAGGAAGCGTAGATCTTTCTCCCATACTGGTCCAGAAGGCGTGATTCCTTATCAGGCGGTGACGAGCCAAGATGTTTGGGGTTCGCCGACCGGCTGTGAGCAGCGCTAATCACCACCGAGTCGGCGCGAGGGCAAGAATCCAGGAAATCAACACCCACTGGAGCCTGATATAGCCGGGGTCGACTTCCTAGGAAGTGGGGCTAAAGCAGGCAACTGCTTCCATATTGTGGTGACAAGGTCGGCGTGAGGCTCTATCCAGGGTGGCACTAAGGTAGGAGCGGTCACGGGCAGATCCAGATGTTCAGCGAGTTTCAAACGCTGAGGATCTGGTTCCAGGGAATGCCACTGATGAATCTCCTGGATTTTCCTAAGCAACTCCATAAAAGAAGGATCCTCCGGAAGAGACTTCGGAAGAGTCCTTGACCGGGGCTTCGACAGAGAGCCAGGCTCATCGTCTCTCTCAGAGCAACCGTCGGAAGAGTCCAAGGAGTCAGAGGATGAAAAAGAGAAAGACTCCCTTTCCCGACCCAGAGGAGGAACGGACCCCTTGGAAGACCCCGGGGAAGCGTGTCCTGCCCTTTTCTGGATCCAGATGGAAGAACCCTGGAGTCCAGAGGTGGTGAGGGAGTGTGCCGCCTCGGACATACGGGAACCTGGCACGGCACCATCGCCGGAAGGCAGCTCTCGACCTCTTTGGTGAGCTGAGCCTTGGCCTCAGCCCACCAGGAGGCCAGAGTCTCCTGCAGGTCCACAGGTGGCCGGTAGAGGAGGAGGAGGTGTGGGATAAGGATACGGTTGTAACTGTATGGAGCGTATCCAAAACCCGGCTGCGAGCAGCCCGGAGTCGGGTACTGTGGCGCCAGATACTGCGGTCCCGGGTACACCGGCGTCGAATGGGACGGAGGATAGGGGCGTGCTGCCAAAGCAGATGGCCCGGCCAGAGGCCTCACGGGCGGGTCCATAGTGGAGAGCCCGAAGGGCCCAATGGGAGCAAAATGTCTCCCAGAGTCGGTAGGGCCGACGTTAGGGCCGACAGTGGAGGCCCTGGCGCCGGAGCCGGCGTCCGGGAAGCAGACGTCAGGTCCGGCGCACCAGGTGGAGGAAGGACTGACTGAGGCAAAAGATCCCCAGCTTCGCTCGGGGAGAGAGGAGAAAAGTCCCCGGGGTCGGGTTGGGGAGACTGGTTCCCCAGACAGAAGCGAAGGTTGCGGGAACCGGGTACGATGACGGGGGGTCCGCTATCGTTCTTTCGCCGCCGGACGTGAGCTCGGCGGGTGCTGGAAGAGCAGACGTCAACTTATGAGCCATCACGGAGGCAGGCAGGTACAGTGATCCCAGCCTGGTCCGGTGGAGTGGAGGCCGCGCGTCGCCCGAAGGGTGGGATCTACCGTCCCTCTCCGGGCCCGGACGTCAGAGGAGCTGGACGCCCAGCTTACCGGAGTCGCCCACAGAGGTAAGCCGCGAGCTTGCAGCCGAACCAGGGGCGGAGGCTTCCAACTGCCCGGAGGCGCCCGCAAGGCCTAAGCGCAAGCCAGACGGGCGGGCCGACGCCCCCTCGGAAGCCTCCGAGGCGGCCGTCGAGGAGTGATCCCCAGGAGGGGATGCTACCTGCATCCCAGCGACTCCAGAGGGAGACGCGGTGTAGGAGCCATTGTCCTGGTGCCTCTCCTTCTTCCGATGGCCTTCGGGGGATTTGGACACCTGCCTCAGTTTTTTGAGCTCCTTCTCCATAGAACTCATTTTCTTCTTTAGAATATCGGCTTCCAGGGATTGCTGCCGCCTTTTCCGGGTAGCCGAGCTGAAACTGAGGCAGTGCTGGCACTTCTCAACCGGGTGATCGGGGCCTAGGCAGAACAGGCACAGGGAGTGGCCGCCCTTGTGCAGTAGCTGGGCGCCCTTGCCAATCGCACTTATTGTGCTCAGAGGGTGTAGGGGCTGTACATACACCAACAATAGTACTGACGTTAGTTGAAAAATAATGATTTTCGGTAAAAAAGCAGCGAAGGTAGGGCTGACTAAGCACAAACTTTTCCGTGAGGCACTGCAACTTGAGCAACGAGAGGGAAAGAACGGAGGGCGGGCGTTGGAACCGCCTTTTATCGACGCTCTACTGACTCCGGTCACCTGATGTGGGGGCTGTCCCTCGCCAGGGAATGCTAGCTAGAAATTTTTCTGTGGGGTCCTGCCTCCTGCCGGCGTCAGTCCTATATGTAATCACCTACTGCAAGAGCCCTCTCGAAGTAAGATCTACTGTTACGGTAAGTTTTTACATAACTGTACTATCTTAATTCGAGTGGGAGCTCCTGCAGCAGGCTATAACCATTAGGACTGAATCCCAAGCAGTCCCACACCAAGGAGGTGCCTAGTCCCAGGAGGTGGAAGGATGGGAAAAGCTGGAAACACAGCAACTTAGGAAAGAAGTCCCTGAGCTGGCAGTATAGCCTAGAGTTTAGAGGAATGAGGTGTGAACTAGCTTGATACATCCAGCAGACCTGAGTCTGAGTCTCAACCTCCACTTGCATACTGTGCGACTCTGAGCAAGTCACTTAACTGCCCAGTGCTCCCAGGTCGCTCCTGAAAACAGGCACTTGTGCCTAGTGGGCCTTAACCGGTTACCAAAGACAAATAAAAATAAAATAAATAAATGAAGGACTGCCAGGCCAAAACCAACAGTGTCTGGATGCAATGTCAAGCCAAAGACAAGCCACTTAGAAATAGTCTGCTTTGACACCGGGTTGCCCAAGTGTTGCGGCGCAAAGGCCACAAACAGTTGCTCCGATTTACAGTGTGCAGCCGTGCGCTTGAGGTAGAGTACCTCAGCGCCCTGTGAACGTCCAGTGTGTGAAGGACAGCTCCCCCCTATTAAAAGGAGAACGAAAATTAACTGGAAGGTCAACTGACTGGTTGAGGGTCAACTCCGAGACCACTTAAGGAAGAAACTTAGGATTTGTTCTGAGGGAAGCTTTTTCCTTGTGAAAAACTAAAGGCTCTTTACACATCAGAGCCTGGAGCTTGGAAACTCTTCGAGCCGAAGTAACAGCAACTAAAAAAAAAACTACAGGTTACTCACCTGTAACAGGAGTTCTAGGAATGGTATATGTTGTTCATCCACACTGTCTGGCAGGTTCCTTGCCGCTTTAAATCTTGCCGGAAGGTCTTCAAGCTGGCTCCTCCCACCCACCCAGGTGGTAAAACTCTCGGCTCCGCCCCATGGCCCAGATCTAGCCCGCTGGAAGCTCAGGTTGTGCGTAGCCGGGAGGTCGGGAGGGAGTCAGTAGGATGAACAACATATACCATTCCTAGAACTCCTGTTACAGGTGAGTAACCTGTGCCTCTAGGACATGGATATGTTGTTCATCCACACTTATTGGCAGACTCCTAGCAGTTCTCCGAGAGGAGGGAGGCAAGCGACACCCCTACTTAGGGAATAAAGACTGGAGAACCGAGGCCCCAAAACCAGCATCCCGCGTGACTCAAGGTCAATGTGGTAATGGGTAATAAAGGTGTGTGCTGACTTCCAGGTAGCAGCCCTGCAGATTTCCTGGATAGGGGCGTCCCTGGAAGCAGCCACCGATGCAGCAAGTATGTGGGTAGAATGAGCTCTTATCCTCTGGGAGCTCCATGCCCACCAACTTATAGCAGAGATCTATGCAGGAGGTGACCCACTTGCTGTACGTCCGCTTGGCTGCAGGTCTGCCAGATGCAGCTTCAGCGTAGGTGACAAACAGCTGGCGAACCTCTCCCGAATTTCAGCCGTACGCTCCTTATAATAAGCGAGCACCCTTCTAGGGTCAAAGTATGGAGCCTGTATTTGGCCTCCGGAGTGCGACTGGTGGGGTAAAACGGTAGAGTCAACACCTGGTTAAGGTGGAAACTCCGACACCACCTTCGGAAGGAATTTCCGTGGTGAGCAGGACAATCCTGGTCCCTGTGGAAGACCAGGTAAGGAGACTCAATGCAGAGCGCCTGGAGTTCTCCCATCCTTCTGGCTGGACGTGATAGCCACCAAGAAGGCGGTCTTCCACGACAGGTGAGAGATCACACCTGTGCATTGGTTCAAATGGCTTGCCCATGAGCTTTGCCAGTACCAGCAGTAAATCCCACGGAGGTGGAGGTTCTCACACCAGAGGGGAAATGTGATCAAAGCCTTTGAAAAAGCGCCAGACCACCTTCTCCTACGCCACTGACTGCTCCCCGGCCCGCGCCCGGTAAGCAGAGATGGCTGCCAGGTGCACCTTTAGGGTCGTCGACCTAAGCCCTTGACTAGAAAGGGACCACAAATAGTCCAAAATGCTTGCCACAGAACAGGAGGAAGGGTCCTAGCCCTTGCCCTGACACCAAATGGAAAATCTCTTCCATTTGAAGGCGTAGCATTTTCTGGTCGAACTCTTACGGGACGCCTCAACAACATTGAGGACCTCGTCGGAAAGACCCAAGGCCTGGAACTCTAGCCGCTCAGGAACCAGGCCGTCAGGTGCAGGGATTGAAGGTCCGGATGGAACACCTTCCCCTGACTGACAGAGCAGGTCCGGGCGAGCTGGAAGCTGCCTCGGGAGCCTGGAGCTGAGGCTGAGGAGATCTGGGTACCAAAACGTGAGCCCAGTCTGGGGCTATCAGAATCACCTGCGCCTTGTCCCTCCTTGCCTTGAGAAGCACCTTGTGAATCAAGGGAAATGGGGGAAAGGCGTAGAAGAGGCCCGGGGTCCAGAGCCTCGAGAAGGCATCCCCCTGCAGCGAGCCCTGCTGAGGGGGGCGGGCATGAAACAGCCTCAGCTTCGAGTTCTCCCTGGAGGCAAACAGGTCCACCTGAGGTGTGCCCCAGTGGGAGAACAGATCTTGTACTACCTCCGGCAGGAGAGACCACTCGTGAGATGCAGCCCCTATCCGGCTCAGGGCATCGGCCAGGGTGTTGGAGGCTCCTGCCACATGAATGGCTAGGAGATCCGCCTCCAGGCTGCGCACGAGTGACCAAATGCGGAGAGCTTCCTTGCACAGAAGCATGGAGCGCGTCCCGCCCTGGCGGTTCAGGTAGTACATGGTCGTGGTATTGTCCGTCTGGACTCGGACCACTTGACCCCGGAGAAACGGAGCAAAGGCGGTGAGAGCTAGGCGGACTGCTCGGAGCTCCAGCAGGTTGATGTGGCATCGGGACTCCCGTGGGGACCAGAGGCCGTGCACTCTGTGTTCCCCCAGATGGGCACCCCAACCCATCAGAGAGGCATCGGTCGATAGAGAGACCGTCGGCTCGGGGCGGACAAACGGGATGCCCTCCTGCAGATGAGATGGAACGGTCCACCACTGGAGAGCATTCCACATCTCCTGGGTCACTAGCTGGTCCAATGGATCGCAGCGTTGTGACCACTGGCTGGCCAGTCCCCACTGAAGGGGGCGCAAGTGCCAGCGTGCCCAACGGACCACGCTGGTACAGGCCGCCATGAGACCCAGGAGGCGGAGGAAGTCCCGGGCAGGGCGCGATTGCCCAACCAGAAATGATTGGGCAAAGGAGGTAAGAACCTCGGCCCTGTCCGCCGGGAGCCGTACTCTGGCTCGAAGAGAGTGGAGCTCTGCCCCGATGAACAGGATCACCTGCTTCGGCTCGAGTTCCGACTTGGCCTCGTTGATGAGAAGGCCGACTTCAGAGCAAACCTGGAGGGCCAGATCTCTGGACCGCTCCACCTCCTGTCTGGAGGGGGCTGCTATCAGCCAATCGTCCAGGTAAGGGTACACCCGGACCCCTCGGCGCCACAGGAATGCTGTCACCACTGCCATGCATTTGGTGAAGACCCTGGGAGCTGGAGATAAGCCGAAGGGCATGGCTTGGAACTTGAAGAGGGATCTCTCCGCTCGAAAGCGAAGGAATCTCCAATGTGACGGATGGATAGGGACGTGAAAGAACGCGTCCTTTAGGTCCAGAGAGCAGAACCACACGCCGTGTTCCAGAGATGGTATTATCTGCGCCAGAGTGACCATCCTGAAGGTTCGAGACCTTAGGAACTTGTTCAGGTCGAGAATGGGGCGCCAGCCCCCCCGTCCATTTCGGAACCAGGAAATACCTGGACACGAACCCCAGGTCTTTGGGGGGGGGGGGTCCTCTACCTCCCTGATCACCTCCTTTTGGAGGAGGACAGCGATGTCGGCTCGACGAGCCGCCAGTGACTGCGGACCCCGAGGCCCCGAGATCGCGATGGCTCTGAGGGCGGGCCTGCTCAATTCTAGAGGCAGGCCTTTTCCCACCACCTCCAGTACCCACCTGTCCGTGGTAACAGCCAACCAGGCGGAAAGGGAGTGTCGGAGCCGCCCCACGGGGAGACTAGGGGTAGGTGGACGGGATGGGGCGACACCCTCAGCCCGTCACTGGGCAGGCTGGAGGAGGACCGGCGAGGACCTCCTGGGCCTTTCCTCCTGCTTTCTGTTGGAGGAAGCCGACGCTTGGGTTTGGGATGCCAAGCTCGAGCCTGCTGGCCCTGGCGTTGCTGGGCAGGCTGCGGGCGCAGAAGCGACAAAGGGCTTAGGCTGTGGCTTGCGACCTTTGTCCTTCTGAGCGGAAGAGACCGAGTCCAAGGTAGCATTGGACTTCTCGATCCTCTGTAGGTGACCTTCCACCCCAGGGCCGAAGAGGTCAGTCCCCAAAAAGGGAACATCCGCCAACTTGTGCTGGGTATCCGAGGTCAAGGTGGATATCCTCAGCCAAGCCCGACGATGCATGGCCACTGCGGCCGCCACCGACCTGGCACACGAGTCCCCGATGTCTAAAGCAGTCTGGAGCTGCTGTTTGGCAACTGCCCTGCCCTGGTCCCGCACCTGCCTGACCGTAGTCTGCAGATCCGCGGGAAGATGAGGGACGACCTCATCCAAGGAGCCCAACAGGGCATGAGAAAAATGTGCCATGAGGACGGCCGAACTGGCCTGACGAAGGCCGAGAGAGGACGCAGCATAGACTTTTCGCCCGGCATAATCCAATTTCTTGGATTCCTTGTCGGGAGGTTTGTCCACATCCCTGGCGTTCCTGGCACGCCGGAAAACGCTGTCGGTAACCAACCCCTCAGCACGAGGGTGTTCCGAAAAACCGGACAGGGAACCGGTAGGGACCACATACTTCCTGGCCATTCTGGCCGAAGGCGCAGGCAGGAAGCAGGTGCTGCAAAGCTCAAGGCCAGACCCACTATGGCCTCGCCACGGAAAGGCCTCCGTGGGAGATCCCTCGGTCCAGAATCTCCGTGAGGGGATACCTGGCCTGTTTAGAAAGCAGGTTCGAGCTTCATCCCGGTGGACTCGAGATGAGCCAAGCAACCCTAAGAGACGAAGGGCTATCGTCCACTGACTGTCCTCCAGAGGACTCCAAGTCCATGCGCTTGGAGAAAGGGAGGAATCATCCTCGGACTCGGAAGAGTCCTCAAAGACTCCTGGGCCTGAGCCACCCTCCACCTGCCGAGGTTTATCGGAGTGAGGGTGACAAGACAGCCTATGGGAGAAACCCATGACTCGAGAATTTTTGGTCGGAGCCCCAACTAACGGCTGTGGAGGCGGAGGTTCCACCAGAATCGGTGGGCAGCTGGAATTAGCCGAACAACCGCCTGGGAACAGGCTCCTCGGCTACAGCGAGGGTTGTTTGGCCGCTCGGTGGCAACCACTTAATGGCGGGGAAGGCGACTGAGTCGGCTTATTCCTGGTCAAAGGAGCTGTTGCCACATGAGTTCCTGCATACCTCCGGCCCTTAACTTGCACCCGAAGCTTCCCTCGTCCGAGGAGGAAGAAGGCGTAGCGCCCGTACCGGCGGTGCCGAACCGCTATCGCGCGGGATCGGCTGGACCGCTGAGGATGTCCGAGACCGAGAGTCTCGGCTAGGCAGAGGACGGCAAGGGAAGTGTCGGGAATCGCACCCCGCTCGGACGACTTCACCAAGGCCCGGAACGGAGGCATGGATGAGCCGACGGGATCCTCAACTCCCACCGGGGGAACCCGGGAAGAGGGGATTCTCAGCTTCTCCAGCCGACAACCCGTCTTACGGGTCGAGAAAAATCTCGACCGCGTCGACAGGAGTCTCGGTGAACTGGCCTGACGGGGACACAGTGAAGCCAGTGGCCGAAGCTGAGGGGTCGACCGAAGTCGACTGCTGACAAGAAGGGGGGGATCTTTCCCGCTCCCAAGAGCGTCGACGGAGAGACTTACTTTTGCTCTTTTTGGACCTGGAAAAGGGTCCAGAAGAAGTTGGACCCTCACCTTTCGTCGAGAGGGTCAGACAAAGCTCCTTAAAAGAAGCAGAGTATGAGGCACCGAGAGAGAGCGGGACAAATGCCGCAGCCGAGGTAGAAGCGGCCCGCGCCGCCTCCTCTTCGAGGGCGATCATCTGCTCGAGCTGATCCGCCGAGCCCCCGCCCGCGTGGACACCGCCAACCGGGCCTCTTTAGATTTAACCAGAGGAATTCTTTCTCGGGCGCCTCAGTTGTAATCGGGCAGCTGGCCTCAAGGACGAGGTGGAAAAGGAAGAGCACAAGTCGCAGGGCCTGGGTCAGGCTCAAGGCCCAAGCAGTAGACGCACGTGGAGTGCGGATCCGTCCTAGACATCTTCTGCCCGCAAGGGCACCTCCGGAAACCGGGAGTCGATTTGCCCATCGCAGCCGCGAGGGAAAGAAGACCGAAGTCTTTTTAGCAAAAAACCTTTTGATTTCGAACTTTCCAAGAATTAGGAACCAGTCTTATACGCAGTGCGTTAAGGAGGGAACCTGAGCTTCCAAGCGGTAAGGAAGATCTGGAGTCATGGGGCGGAGCTGAGGGTTTTACCACCCGGGTGGGTGGGAGGAGCCAGCTTGAAGACCTTCCGGCAAGATTTAAAGCGGCAAGGATACCTGCCAGACAGTATGGATGAACAACATATCCATGTCCCTAGAACTGGAATGCTTCACATAACGTAAACAGAGCATGCAACCCCTGTAGTTGAGCCTGCTGCTCCCACTGAGTCAGAAATGACTACCTTTCTGATGGCAGCAGCAGGTTATACATAGGGGAAAAACATTACCAATGGTTTTAGCTCCCTGGGGTTTGCCTCCATTCCTGACTGGCTGATGCCATCCACTCAGCTGCTCCAGCCTACTCAGATGGAAGAAAACGAATGACATGGAAGAAAAAAAATACTCACCATTGTAATGTTGTTTCTTATAATGGAGTCTTGCTGTATTCTGACAAGTGCAGTATGATCGACCGGTTCAGCTGCCCCGGAGAACAAAGAGTTAAACTCTATGCAAATGCATAGAATGTTGAGCTCGAGCTCGGTTTTCAAACCATTGTACTCGGTACGTCCGAGTAACTGATCAATATATTTACGAAGCTCACTAACAGAAAGATATAGGAAAAAAACTAACCAGACCTAAGCACCCCCGGGGCAAACAACAAAAGAGGGGCATGTAGAAGACTCAAGTCACTGATGCCCAAGAAAAAACACCTACCCACTGGTGGGTGAAAAGATATCACTGGGATGCAGAGAACCACCCTCTCCCCAGGTTCTGGAGGGGAGGCAGAGTGGGAGGTCAGAATACAGCAAGACTCCATTAGAAGAAAAATAGTTGCGTAAGAATTTACCATAACAGTAGATCTTCGAGAGAGGCTCTTGCAGTAGGTAATTACATATAGGACTGACGCCAGAAGGCATCAGGACCCCACGGAAAAATTTCTAGCTAGCAGTCTCTGGCTGGGGACTGCTCCCACGTCAGGTGACCGACATCATGTGACGTCACTATAAAGGGGTGGTCCCCCATGCCCGCCTTCCAGTTCTTACCTGCCAAAGGCCCAAAAGGGTGAGATGAGAGAGAGAAGCAGACATTTCCCAACGTGGAAAAGGAGCTAAAAAAAGCTTAAGGGGATGGAGGGCAGGAAGGTATTACCTACTGCAAGAGCCTCTCTCAAAGATCTATTGTTACGGTAATTTCTTGCGTAACTGTACTATCTTAGTTCGAGAGGGCTCTTGCAGTAGGTAATTACATATAGGACTGAGTCCCAAGCAGTGTGGAACAAGAAGCAGCAAAATGGGAGGAGGAAAGCTACTCAAAGTAGGTCCTCTAGCTGTGAAGGCCTTAGGAAAGGAGGCCGTGCAGAACAGCAAGCCCGAAGCCTGCTCTACGGCAAGAGGCAATATCCAAACTGTAATGTTTTGTAAAAGTATGGACGGAAGTCCAAGTGGCAGCAGCACAGATGTCCGCCGCTGACACATTCTTGAAACAAGCCACCAAGGCAGCGACTCCTCTGGTGGAGTGGCCTCTCACTTGACCCGGAAGGGTCTTGTTGTACTTGTCATAACAGTGAGCCAACCATTTGGACAGGCATTGCTTAGAAACAGCATTGCCTTCTCTTCTGTGGGCAAAATAGACAAACAGTTGATCAGTCTTTGAGATCTTTTGTTCTGTTAGTGTAGTACCTCAGAATTCGGTGAATGTCCAGAGTGTAACAGATACTCCCCTTGATTGGAGTGCTGCATAAAGAAAGCAGGTAACTCTATGGACTGGTTCAAAGAAGATTCTGCTACCACCTTGGGGAGAAACTTAGGGTTGGTACCCAGAGCCACACGTTCCTTGTGAAAAATCAAATACGGGATTTTACACATCAGGGCCTGGAGCTCAGAAATCCTCCAAGCAGAAGTAATGGCCACTAGGAAGAGAGTCTTCCATGAGAGGAACTTTATATCTGCTGAGGCTGCCGGTTCGAAAGGAGGCAGAGCAAGCTTCTCGAGGATGAAATTCAAATCCCAAGGAGGGGCAGGAACCCGTATAGGGGGTCTCAAGTAGAGAACCCCCTCTAAGGAAAGTCTTAGAGACCTCCAGCTGAGCAAACGTCCTGCATGCAAAAGGGACAAGGTAGGCCGAAATGGCCGCCATGTATACCTTCAAGGACGAGTGACAGACCCAGATCAAAGAGATGGCGCAGGTAATCCAGCAGCCGCCCAGAGCATGAGAAGGGCTCGAAATCTTCTGAAGCGGCCCAGATTGTGAACTGTTTCCATTTCATGGCACAGGTAGACCTAGTGGAGGGTTTTCTAGCCTCCACCAAAATCTCAGCCCCAAATCGGGCTTGAGCTACGTCTGCAGGAGCCATGAGTGCAGTTGAAGGGACTTGACACCTGGATGGACCAGGGTCCCCTGATCCTGGGTCAGTAAAAGTCGTGACAGAGGAGGAGGAGGTTCCTCTGAGTATTGTTGCAGAAGAGAGAACCAAACTTGCCTGGGCCAGAAAGAAGCGATCAGAATCATTCCAGCTCCTTCTGAACAGAGTTTCTGTAAGACTATCTGAATCAAAGGGATCCGAGAGCATAGAGCAATCTGTCCTTCCAATCTAGAGACAAAGCGTCTCTCCAAAAATGTCACGCTCTGGGGAGAAAGAGCAGAAGTCAAGAAGTCTGGTGTTTAGAGGTGAGGCAAACATGTCCACCTATGGTGTTCCCCAACGTAGGAAGATATCGTCTAAGACCCCCTGATCCATTTCCCATTCGTGAGCTTGAGCAGACGAGCGACTGAGTTTGTCTGCTAAGGTGTTCTCGACCCCCATGACGTGAACTGCCATGAGGTGGAGGTTGTGCTGTACTGCCCAATCCCAAACTCGCATCGCTTCCCTGCAAAGAGGGTAGGAACGAGTCCCTCCCTGTTTACTGATGTACCATACCACACACATATTGTCTGTCTGTACGGCTAAGTGGCCAGGAAGGAGATGCAGAGCTTGAAGAGCATAAAGCACTGCCCGAAGTTCGAGTACATTGATGTGAAGCATCTTCGAGCTTGGACCAGGAGCCCTGGGTCCTGTAAGGTCCAAGATGGGCTCCCCAACCTTCGCCCGAGGCGCCTGTGGTCAGTCTGGGAGGGGGGAGAAAGACAGAAGGGAACTCCCCGACAAAGGTTCTTCTGAACCATCCACCACTGCAAATCCCGAACCATGGGGGAAGAGACTAGGACAAGCTGGCCCAGGTCGTCCACCAACTGATCCCACTGAGACCGAAGCATCCACTGAGAGATCCTCACATGGAGCCGAGCACGAGGGACTGTTGGAACTGCAGCCGCCGTAAGCCCGAGGAGGCGAAGGACCGACCTGGCACTGACCCACCTGCGGCCGGACAACAGGCTGACCTGAGCCTGGAGTGTGGCAGCCCTGTTTGGAGGCAGAAGGCCCTGCCAGAGGTTGTGTCCAGGATCGCCCCGATAAACTGGAGCCTCTGGGACAGGATCAAGTGGGACTTGGAGTAGCTGATGGTGATGCCCAGGGAGAAAAACACCCCCTGGGTAAGGGAAAGGAAGCGCAGGAGATCCTCCCTGGATAGGGCCGCCAGCAGCCAATCGTCCAGGTACGGGAAAAACAGCACCCACTGGGTACGCAGGTAGGCCGCTACCACCGAAAGGCATTTGGTGAACACCCGGGATGCCGAGGAAAGACCAAATGGGAGGGCCTTGAACTGGTAGTGGTCCCCCGGAAAGCAAAACGGAGGTATTTGCGGTGAAAAGGGTGGATTGGGATATGCAGGTAAGCATCCTGCATATGCAGAGTGCACAGCCACTGTCCCGGCAGAAGCAGGGGCAGGAAGCCCTGCAGGGAGAGCATCTTGAGCCTCTTGTACTCCACGAACAAGTTCAGGGAACTGAGGTCGAGAATCAGACTTGCATCTCCTGTCTTCTTTGGGACCAGGAAGAAGTGGGAATAGTAACCCATTCCCTGAAGAGAAAGGGGGATGGGCTCTATCACCTACTTCAGCAAAAGTGCTGAAATCTCTTCCTGGGCCAGAAGATGATGTTCCCGGGAGTACGACGACCTTGGGGGAGGGTGACAAGGTGGTTTCTGGAGCAACTCTATTGAGTGTCCTTCTGTGATCAGCTGGAGCACCCAGGAATCTGAAGTTATCCTCTCTCAACCCGGGAGATGGAGGGAAAACCTCTCTCTTACCGGTTCCTCCGGAAGGTCCAGAGGCTGTGGGAGAGGAAAGGAGTCAAGTGGTGTGGGGCAGCGTCGCGGCTGAAGCACCCACTGTTTTTTCGGGCAGAGGGGGCTTGGCAGCTGGAGAGGCCTGATGTTTAATGGCCTGGGCGTTTAGTGGCCTGCTTTCCCAGGGGTTTCGCCTCTGGCCGATTCAGCCTGCGAAAGGGACTGTGCTGCGTTTGATGGGGATGATACATGGAGTCCACAGACTTCAGTGCAGTCTCCTGCTCCTGCAGATCGGTGATAATGTCCTTGACATTGCCACCAAACAGCACCGAAGCCCGGAAGGGCACTTCCTGAATAGCGGACTGCACTTCCGGGACCAACCCTGACACACGAAGCCAGGCATGACGCCATAAGCCTACAGCGAAAGCGGAGCTCCTACCAGCAGTGTCCACCGCATTGTATGTAGCACGAAGCATGTGCCGACTGGCCGAACGTGCAGAGCGGACGAGGTCAGCCACTTCCTGTTTGACTTGAGAGTCCGGAAGGGAGTTCAATTTGGATTCCACCTCACTAAGAATCGTCTTCTGGTAATCCCCCATGTGACAGACATAATTTAGGGCCATAATACCCAGAGTGGAAGAAGCATAGATCTTCTTCCCGTACTGGTCTAGAAGACGGGATTCTCTGTCAGGTGGAGACCAGCTCAGATGTTTCGGGTTAGCCGTCTGGCCATGAGCGGCGCTAATCACAATCGAATCAGCTAGAGGATGAGAATCTAAAAGTTAACCTCGGGAGCCTGATATAGCCCGTTTGACTTCCGAGGAAGTGGGGCTAAAACCAACGGCTGCTTCCAAATAGTGGAAACAAGATCGGCATGAGGCTCAATCCAGAGTGGCACCAAGATGGGAGCTGTCACGGGCAGATCCAGAAGCTCAGTGAGTTTGACACTAAGGATCCGGCTTCAAGGAATGCCACTTATGAACCTCTTGGATTTTGAGCAGCAACTCCGTAAAAGAAGGATCCTCTGGAGGGGACTCTGGAGGAGTCCTTGGCCTGGGCTTAGACGAAGAGCATGGCTCGTCGTCCGGCTCGGAAGAACCGTCGGCAGCATCCAAGGAGGAAGAAGATGATGAGGAAGACTCCCCCTTCCGGCGTGGGGGAGGAACGGACCCCTTGGGAAGCATGTCCTGCCCCGCCCTGGAACCAGAGGGTTCGGCCCTGGTGTCTGGAGGTGGGGAGGGAGTCTGTCGTCGAGGACATACGGGAACCGGAACAGTCGCCGGGAGACGACTCTCCACCTCTCTGGTAAACAGCCTTGGCCTCAGCCCACCAGGAGGCCAGAGTCTTCTTCAAGTCCACTGGCAGCTGAAGGGGCGGTGGAGATGGAGGAGGGGGATACGGGTATGGATTATACCCGTAAGGCGCATATCCATAACCCGACGGCAGGAAGCCTGGTGTCGGGTATTGAGGAATCGGGTACTGCGGCTTGGGGTACTGGGGCGTCTGATACTGCGGAGCCGGGTAAGACTGCATCGGATAATAGGGAACCGAGGGGTCTGCCGGAGCAGACGGCCCGGCCGGAGGGCCCACGGGCGGATCTGGAGCAGAAGGCCCGGTGGGAGGGTGGCCCGGCGTTGCAGCGGGTCAGCAAGACCGGCATCAGGGCCGGGGAGCCGGCGTCCGGACAGCCGATATCAGGTCGGTCGGCCCAGCGGGCGGACAGTCTGACGGGGGCATAGCAGGAACCTCGGCACTGCCCGGGGATGGAGGGGAAAAATCCCCGGGGTCAGGTTGAGGAGACCCAGGGTCCCTGGAGGGCAGCAAAGGCTGCGGATAGCCAGGAACGGTGGACGTGGGAGGGTCCGGCATTGGCTCAGCCGCCGTACGAATGTCGGGCAAGCAGACGTCTGACTTATCAGTGGAGTCAGAACGGACACCGGAGGAGCAGACATCAGACTTAGCGGACCCATCGCCCGAGGCAGGTCGCGAAGGAGGGGCGGCCTGGTGACTTATCGACCGTCTCCGTGCGGACGTCGGAGCAGACGTCTGGCTTACCGGAGCCATTCGAACCAGTAGGCCGCACAGTGGCAGCTTTACCGGGAGCGGAGGCCTCCAATAGCCCAGAGGTGCCCAAAGGGCCTGAGCGCGAGCCAGACGGGCAGGCCTACACCGCCTTGGAGCCATTGTGGGGGGGGACGTTACCTGAAGCACGGCGACTCCTGAAGACGACGCAGTGGATGAGGAGCCCTTGTCCTGGTGCTGCTTGTCTTTTTTTCTTGCAATGGTCTTTGGGAGAAGTGGACGCCTGCTGGAGCTTTTTAAACTCCTTTTCCATGGAGGACATTTTCTTTAAAATATGGGCCTCCAGGGACTGCTGCTGCCGTCTGCGGGTGGCCGCACTGAATTTAAGGCAGAGCTGGCACTTCACCTGATGATCTGGGCCTAGGCAGAAAAGGCACTGGGAATGGCTGTCCTTGTGCGGGAGTTGGGCGCTGCACTAGTCACACTTGTTCTTGTGCTCGGAGGGTGTAGGGGACGACATACACCGACGAATACCTGACAAAAATTATAAAAATCGAAAAGAACTCTGTAAAAACTACCGAAAACTGAGGCTGACGAGCACTGAACTTTACCGCGAGGCGCTGACATGAGCCAACGGTGGGAATAGAACTGGAAGGCGGGCATGGGGGACCACCCCTTTATAGTGACGTCACATGATGTCGGTCACCTGACGTGGGAGCAGTCCCCTGCCAGAGACTGCTAGCTAGAAATTTTTCCGTCGGGTCCTGATGCCTGCAGGCGTCAGTCCTATATGTAATTACCTACTGCAAGAGCCCTCTCTAAGTAAGATCAACATTACTATGGCGAGTAATTTTTTCTTCAAACATGAAGACTTGCTATATTCTGACAAGCGCAGACTACAAAGCAGTGCCCTCTGGAGGTGGGCACAGAACCCACTTGGGAAATGGGCTCTGCAACACTGCTATGCCAAACCTGGCATCACTTCTGGCCTGGGTGTCCAGGCAGTAGTGCTTACTGATTGTGTGAACAGTCTTCCAGGTGGCTGCTTTACAGGTATCTAGTAAGGGGACATCCCTGGGAGCTGCCACTGAGGCAGCAGTCCCCCTAGTGGAATGGGCCCTAAGGCCAGCTGGTGGGTCCTTACCCAGCTTGTTGCAACAAAGCTGGATACAAGCCACAATCCATCTTGCTGTGGTCCTCTTAGTGGCTGGTCTGTCCTTACCCACTTCACCATAGGTGAGGAACAGCTGCGACCAGTCCTCCCTTAGCTCTTTCGTCCTGACCATGTAGTAGCTAATGGCCCTCTTTAAATCCAGACTGTGGAGCCTGCGTTCACCTGGGCTGGAGTGGTCTGTGAAGAAGAAAAAATTAAATGACTCACCTTAGTAATGTTGTTTCTTCTAATGGAGTCTTGCTGTATTGACATATGCAGTTAGGTCCTGCCTTTCAACTGCCCCGGAGAACAAAGAGTTAAACTTTCTATGACTAGCATAGAATGTTCACCACGAGCTCGGTTGAAGCCCCTGTCTGCTACTGTTTAAACTGCAACCGTCAGATCTTTACAAGCAAAGACTCACTAGGTGTTCTGTGTGGAAACTAAAATTCTTACTAGCCAACTGGCAAATATAAAGTTTTTTGGTTTCAAAGGAAGACTCAAGTCAGGAGACCCAAAAACAAAACACAACCTCTCACCCAAACCAAAAAGAAGGAATAAAAAGGACACCCCTAGGGTGCCAACACTGCTTCTGCCCACCCACATCCCAAAATCTAGGTTCTGAGAGGGGAGGCGGGGGTCAGAATACAGCAAGACTACATTAGAAGAAACATTACTAAGGTGAGTAATTTTTTTTTCAAACAACATGAAGTCTTGCTGTATTCTGACATTTGCAGACTACCAAGCAGTACCACCTTGGAGGAGGGACAGAACCTACTTTGGGAACAGGATCTGAAGTACTGCTGTTCCAAACCGAGCATCACTCCTAGCCTGGATATCCAGAGAGTAATGCTTGGTGAAAGTACAGACTGTTTTCCAGGTGGCTGCTTGACAAATTTCTAAGAGAGGAATATCCCTGGCAGCAGCCAGGGAAGCAGCTGTACCTCTAGTGGAATGAGCCCTCAGGCCTGAGGGTGGAGTTCTACCCAGTTTTTCATAGCAGAATTGTATACAAGAAACAATCCACCTGGCAACACATCTCGTAGTGGCAAGTTTGCCTTTACCAACTTCTCCATAGGTAAGGAACAACTGGAGGGATTCAAACCTGTGACCCTTGGCACGCTCTATGTAGCAGCTAAGAGTTCTTTTAACATCCAAGCTGTGTAGCCTCCTCTCCCCCGAGAAGGAATGGTCAGTGAAGAAAACAGGGAGAGAAATAGACAGATGGAAATCTGAAACCACTTTAGGTAAGAACTTTCTGTTAGTTCTAAGGACCACTTTATCTCTGTGAAAAGAGATGAAATCAGATTCCACTGACAGGGCTTGCAATTCACTGATACGTCTGGCAGAAGTAATGGCTACCAAAAACAGTTTTCCAAGTCAAGTACTTAAGCTCTGCTGAGGACAAAGGCTCAAAGGTGGGTTGCATAAGCTGAGCAATGCAAACAAGATCCCAAGCAGGAGCAGGATCCCTAAAGGGGGGATTAGTGTGAAGCAATCCCTTGAAAAACTTACAGAATACAGGATGGAATGACAGAGAGAGGAAGACTTGCCTACTGACAGGAAAACAAACAGCTGCCAAGTGTACTTTAAGGGTAGCTGGTCTGAGGCCTAGGCCATTAAGATGGACCATATAATCCAGAACCGTAGGCAATTCAGCAGAGTCTGGAAAAATATTCTTCTTAGAACATCAAATGCTGAATCTTTTCCATTTGGAGTTTTAAGTCTTCCTGGTGGAAGGCTTTCGAGAAGCCTTAAGGATATCCAGAACCCCTTGGGAAAGATGCAGATCAGCAAACTAACTCTTCAAGAGCCAAGCCTTGAGATTGAGAGACTGAAGATTCGGGTACCAAATCCTCCCCTGAGAGGATGTTAACAGGTTGTAATTCCTGGGAAGAGACAGGGGAAGGTGCACTGTTAGGGACAGCAACAAGGGATACCATGGCTGTCTGGCCCAGTCTGGAGCAATCAGAATCACCTTGCATGGTTGTGACCTTATCTTGACTAGCACCCAGAACAGGAGAGGGAAGGGGGGGGGGGGAAGCATACAGGAATTTCCCTTCCCAGTTCAGAATCGGAGCATCCAGGAGGACTGAGCACAAGACTGGGGGTCTGCAAGAAAAGAGAGGAAGATGGTGATTGCCTGGGGCTGCAAAAAGATCCATCTCTGGTGTGCCCCATCTCGAGAAAATCACTTTCAAAACTACAGGATCTAGGGCCCATTTGTGATGGCCCTGGGATATTTTGCTCAGTGCATCTGCTAGGACACTTGTCATTCCCTGGGAGGTGAACTGCTATCAGAGAGGTTTGCAGGGAATAGGCCAGGGACCACAACTTCATTGCTTCTGTGCACAAGGCCATAGACAGAGTGCCTCCTTGCTTGCTGATATACCACATGGTGGTGGTGTTGTCTGTTCTGACCTGAACCACCTTGTTCTGTACAGATTTGGAAAAAGCTTGCAGTGCCAGAAACACTGCTCTGAGTTCAAAGAGAATGATATGAAGCAGAGACTCCTGAGGTGACCACAGTCCTTGGGTGGTAAGATCCCCCAAATATGCTCCCCAGCCCAGCAGGGAAGCATCTGTGGTGAGTATCAGTGAATGAGTCTGAGTGACAAATGGAACCCCTTGTCTCAAACTGTCCTGATCCTGCCACCATTGCAAGGCTTGGATCAGGGTTCAAGTCACTGGGACTAGTTTGGTAAGGGAATCCTTTCTTTGGGACCAAAAGGCTCTTAAATGGAACTGAATGTCCCTCATTTGGAATCTTGCTCCCTGGACCACTGCTGTGGAAGCTGCCATGTGGCCCAGTAGCTGAAGGAAATGCCTTGCTGGTCGAGACACCTGAAGGGTGAATGAAGAGGCCAGTTCCATAAGGGTCTTCGCTTTTTCCAGGGGAAAGAAGGCTCTTGCCTTTACTGTATCCAGTTCTGCACTTATGAAGGTGAGGAGCATTACTGGATCGAGAACTGACTTTGTGAAGACCCTTGGGGCTGATGTTAGGCCAAAGAGCATTGTTCTGAATTGATAGTGGCCTGAGGGCAACTCGAACCTGAGGTACTTTCTGTGGGAGCACCTGATGGGAATGTGAAAGTAGGCATTTTTGAGGTCCAGGGAGGCTAGCTAGTCCCCTGGCCTTAGAGAGGGAAGGATAATTCCCAGAGTTACCATTTTGAACTTTGGCTTCAAAGATGTTTGTTCAGATATCTTAGGTCCAGGATGGGCTGCCATTCTCCTGTCTTTTTGGGGGTTAGGAAGTACCTGGAGTACAATCCTTTGCCCCTGTGTAGGGTAGGAACTCTCTACATCTCCGAGAGCTAGGAGAGAAGAAACCTCTGCCTCTAGGGCAAGGGTCTCAGAGATTTGCAGGTGGAAAAGATCTGGCTCTCATCTTCGGAAATTTCTTGAAGCTGAGAACCAGTCCCTGGCTTACTACTTCCACGACCCACTTGTCTGATGTCAGAGACTTCCAGTCCTGGACAAGTAAGCCAGCCTGCCCCCTAATGGTATAGGAGAATCGACCCGGGCAGACCCATCAGGGTGACTGCTTGGCAGGGGCTTTAGGCTGAGGGATGGATGCAGGCCTGCTCATCCCCCTTTTGCCTCTCCCTCTAAAGAAACCCCTCTGTGAAATGGAAGAGGAGGAGGCCTGAGCTTGGTAAAAAGGCCTTTGGAAAGGCCTGCCCCTGGACTGCTGCCTTTGAGGAGTTGCTTGCCTTTCTTTGGCCTGAGCACTCCTCTAAGTGGTCCTGTACTCATCCAACTTTTTCATGTAATTCTCTGTCTGCTCCCCAAACAGAGAATTACCAATTACAGGAAAATCCATGGCCTTAGCCTGGGTATCCTGTGAGAGGCTAGTACATCTGAGCCACAGATGTAGCCACGACTCTTGATACATCACTGGAGTCTACAGCAGCATGAAACTGTACTTTCGATGCCTTAATCCCATCTGCAGCCACCTGCTGCAGCTCCTTGGCAAGCTGGTCAGGGGCCCTGTTTAGCCAGAGCCAGCACAGTGCCCCACTTGGACTTCTGGTATCTGGCTATACAGGCCATATAGTTAGACTGCCTGAGTCCCAAAGATGCTGCCATGTATTGTTTCTTTGCAATGGCATCAGTCTTCCTGGAGTCCTTGTCTGGGGGGTTGTGATGCCAAGGGAATGTTTGCCTTATCACAGGCAGCAGCCTGCACAACCCCAACATGGCTGCATTGCTGAAAAAGGAACTTCATGTCTGAGCCTGAGAGAGTGTACCTCTTGTCCATTCGTCTGTCCACAGGAGGTATACAATTAGGAGACTTAAGAATTGTTTGTGTCCGTTTCCCAAAGGATTTGTGCAGGAGAATAGACAATCTCCTGGACTCTGGGATGTCCATCATCTCAACATAATCAGGCTCTTCCTGATCCTCTACTGCTTCCTCCACAGGAAGCTGGAGGGTATCAGCCACTTTTTTGTAAAACATAGTGTGAAGGGGGACTCAGAAAGCTTAGGAGGAGAAACACCTGAAGGTCTGTCTGGGGAGATGTCCGGGTCAATAGGCACATCCAGACTTTCACCATTACCAAAATCATCCTCATACACTCCCTCCTCTTCCTCCAGTTCATAAAATTCTTCCAAAGTGTAATCCGGAACCAGGGGAACCGACCGAACAGAGCCCCTGCCAGATGGTGCCGGTTTGGTCGGAACCGAACTAAGCAACTGCACAATCCTTATCGCCTTGGCTATCTCATCGGCGGTCGGAGTATGAAATTCTGGGTCCAAACAGGTCGATTTGTCTTTTCTTTTTATCAGAACAGATTCCTCGGAATCTGCTCTCCTTTTGCCCGAAGTAGTATCGCCCTGGTCAGAGGGCACTCGTTCAGTCGGAACCGAACCGGGCTGGCCATCCGGGTCAGCAGACTTCTCAGCCTCCCTTTCTCTCAGTCTACCTAATCTCTTTTCCAGGGTAGATTTGGGAAAGTTCTTCCAAATTTGGCAGTCTGAAATCGAGGTGGTCAAACCCCAGACAAACACAGGTGGTATGGGGATCAGCCTTGGTAAAGACTTCCCCCCACACACACACACACACCGCAGTGTTGAAACCCAGTGGGCCCGTTTTTTTTCTTGGGTTTCTCAGACATGGCCAATCCTAACCAAAAACTTACCCTTTTTTCGGCAATCCGCCAGGCAAGACTCCTGTTATCGGTTCCTGACCATGTCACGAGTCTTGGAAAAAAAACGTAATTAAATCCGGGTTTTTTAGAACCGATACGGACCGGTTACCACACTCTAAAGTAAGCACAAATTTTTTACCTCAAACTGATCGGTTCAATTTACAAGTTCCACACAGAAACAGAACAAAAACCTATCTAGTACTCACGGTACAACAGACAGAGACTTGAACTAAGCGGCAACAGCAATTCGGTAGAAACCGACCGAAAACCGACACTTCGACTTTTTGAACCAAGCAGCAGGAGAAATCTCCAGAGCGACTGTACAGTGAGGCAGAGTAAAGAATCTGACGGTTGCAGTTTAAACAGCAGACAGGGGCTTCAACCGAGCTCGTGGTGAACATTCTATGCTAGTCATAGAAAGTTTAACTCTTTGTTCTCCAGGGCAGTTGAAATGCAGAACCTAACTGCATGTGTCAGAATACAGCAAGACTTCATGTTGTTTGAACACAGGTAATGTGATGGACTGATTAAGATGGAAATCAGAGACCACCTTAGGGATAAATTTCCTAATGGTTCGGAGGACAATCTTATCTCTGTGGAAAGCAATGTAATTGGGCTCCACCAACAAGGCCTGAAGCTCACTGATCCTTCTGGCAGAAGTGATGGCCACTAGAAACACAGTTTTCCAAGCCAGAAACTTGAGTTCCACTGAGAACATGGGTTCAAAGGGAGACTGCGTAAGCCGACCTATGCAAATATTTAGATCCCATGCTGGGGTAGGCTCCCTGTGTGGTGGATGGCGGTGGAGCAAACCCTTGAAGAATTTCTTGGAAGATTGGGTGTGCAGCTAGGAAAGGGCCCTTCTCTGCTGACAAATAGGCACAGACAGCTGCCAGGTGCACCTTTTAGGTAGATGGCAGTAGTTGCAGTGACTGAAGATGCACCAGATAATGCAAAAGTGCTGGGAGACCAGCTTACTGTGGATGCAGGCCTTGCTGGGAACACCAGATGGAAAACCTTTTCCACTTGAAGGAGTAGGTTTTCCTAGTAGCAGGCTTCCTGGACGCTCTCAAGATGTCCAGTACATTTTCAGAAAGGTGTAGATCTGCAAATTCTAAGTCCTCAAGAGCCAGGCCCTGAGTTGAAGGGACTGGAGACTGGGGTAGTGGATTCTCCCGAGAGGATGTCAGCGGGTTGTGCCTCCCGGGGAGGTAAATAGGACTGGCTACTGATAGGGATAGTACCATGGAGTACCATGGTTGCCTAGCCCAGTCTGGGGATATGAGAATCATGGTAGCAGGCTGAGACCACAGCTTGACTAAGACCCTGGGTATCAGGGGGAGGGAGGAAAGACGTAAAGAAACCTGTTCAACCAGGCCAACAGCAGGGCCTCCAGAGGCACCGAGCCCTGAGCAGGAGGCCTGCAACAACACAGGGGCAACTGACGGTCGTCTGGGGCTGCAGAGAGATCTATCCCTGGCACCCCCACCTCCTGAATACTGACAGAAGGACTTGCTTGCTCAAGGCCCATTCGTGGTGGTCCTGGCTGATTCTGCTCAGAGCATCTGCTAGGACATTGTCCTTCCATCTCAGGTGGACAGCCGACATGGGTATGCTCAGGGAGTAGGCCAGACTCCAAATCTTTATGGACTGTGTAAAGCAGTGGATATCCTGTCCCCCCGTTTGCTGATGTAGTACATGGTGGTGGTATGGTCTGTCCTGACTTGCACCACCCTGCCCTGTAAGTGATTGGTAAACTTCTGGATTGCCAGAAAGAAAAAATTACTCACCTTAGTAATGTTGTTTCTTCTATTGAAGTCTTGCTATATTATGACATATGCAGCGAGTCCCAACCTTCGAACTGCTCCGGAGGTGAAAGTTAACTTTCCATGCCAGGCATGGAACGCTGAGCTCGAGCTCGGTTGAAACTCTGTCTTTTCTTCAAACTCAAACCGTCAGATCTTTACGAGCTAAACTCACTGAGGTCCTGTGAGGAAGCTGTAAACCTACACTAGCCAACTGGCTACTAAACATAAAACACATTTTTTGGTCCCAAAACAAAGACTCAAGTCAGGAGACTCAAAAAATGAAAAACTCCACCAAATCACCCCAAAAATGGAGGTGTGAAAACAACAAGGTGGGCACCTACTAAGTGCCAACACTGCACTGTCCACCCACATCCCAAAAACAGAGGTTCTGAGAGGGGTAGGCAGGGGGGGAGGTCATAATATAGCAAGACTCCAATAGAAAAAACAACATTACGAAGGTGAGTAATTTTTTCTTCAAACAACATGAAGTCTTGCTATATTATGACATGTGCAGACTACAAAACAGTACCTCCATGGAGGAGGGACAGAACCTACTTAGGAAGCAGGCTCTGAAGCACAGCTGTGCCAAACCGAGCATCACTCCTAGCCTGGATATCCAGGGAGTAATGCTTGGTAAAAGTATGAACTGTTTTCCAGATAGCTGCTTGACATATCTCTAGAATAGGATGTCCTGGCAGCAGCCAGGAAGCAGCTGTACCTCTGGTAGAGTGAGCCCTCAGGCCTGAAGGAGGAACCTTACCCAGTTTTTCATAGCAAAATTGGATACAAGAGACAATCCACCAGGCAATGGATCTTTTAGTGGCAGGTTTCCCTTTACCAACCTCATCATAAGTGAGGAACAGTTGGAGCGAGTCAAACCTGTAACCCTTGGTACGCTCTATGTAGTAACTAAGGGCTCTCTTCACATCTAAGCTGTGCAGCCTCCTCTCGCCAGAGGAGGAATGGTCAGTGAAGTACACTGGAAGAGATATAGATTGACTAAGGTGGAAATCTGAAACCACCTTAGGCAAGAACTTCCTGTTAGTCCTGAGGACCACCTTATCTCTATGAAAGGAGATAAAATCAGGCTCCACTGATAAAGCTTGTAATTCACTTATGCGTCTGGCAGAAGTGATGGCTACCAGAAACACAGTCTTCCAAGTCAAGTACTTAAGCTCTGCTGAAGACAAAGGCTCAAAGGGAGGTTGCACAAGCTGAGCAATGCAAACATTAAGGTCCCATGCAGGGGCAGGGTCCCTGAATGGAGGGTTGGTGTAAAGCAATCCATTGAAAAACTTGGAGAATACAGGGTGAGCTGAAAGAGAAGAGGGCTTACCTGCTGAAATAAAAGCAGACACAGCTGCCAGATGCACTTTTAGGGTAGCTGGTCTCAGCCCCAAGGTATTTAAGTGGACTATATAATCCAGGACTGTTGGTAAATCAGCAGATTCTGGGGAAATATGCTTCCCAGAGCACCATATGGAAAATCTCTTCCATTTGGAATTATAAGTAGCCCTGGTGGAAGGTTTTCTAGAAGCCTTCAGGATATCCATTACACCTTGGGAGAGGTGTAGATCAGCAAACTAACTCTTCAAGAGCCAGGCCTTGAGATTGAGAGATTTGAGGTTCGAGTACCAAACCCTCCCCTGAGCACAGGTTAACAGGTTGTGATTCCTGGGAAGACACAGGGGAAGATGGACTGCTAAGGACAGTAGAAGTGGATACCAGGGTTGTCTAGGCCAATCTGGAGCAATCAGGATCATCTTGCAGGGTTGAGATCTGATTTTGACTAGCACTTTGAACAGAAGTGGGAAGGAAGGGAAAGCATAGAGAAACTTCCCTTCCCAATTGAGAACTAAGGCATCCAGAGGGACTGAGCCCAACACTGGGGGCCTGCAGCAAAAAAGGGGAAGTTGGTGATTGTCTGGGGCTGCAAAAAGATCTATCTGTGGGGTGCCCCATCTGGCAAATATCACCTCCAGGACCAGGGGGTCCATGACCATTCGTGATGGCCCTGGGAAATCCTGCTGAGAGCATCTGCCAGGACAGTGTCCTTGCCTGGGAGGTGAACTGCCGTAAGGGAGGTGTTCAGGGAATAAGCCAGAGACCACAACTTCACTGCTTCGGTGCACAAGGCCGTAGACCGAGTGCCCCCTTGCTTGCTGATGTACCACATTGTGGTGGTGTTGTCTGTTCTGACCTGTACAACTTTGTTCTAAACAGATTTGGAAAAAGCTTGAAATGCTAGAAAAACTGCTCTGAGTTCCAACAGATTGATGTGGAGCAGAGATTCCTGAGGGGACCACAACCCCTGGGTGGTGAGGTCGCCCATGTGAGCTCCACCCCAAGAGGGATGCATCTGTAGTAAGGATTAAGGAGTGAGACTGAGTGACAAAGGAACCCCTCGCCTGAGATTGCTCTGATCCTGCCACCACTGTGGGGCCTGGATCAGGGTTCGAGTCACTGGGATCAATTTGTTAGAGGGTCTTCTTTGAGACCAAAAGGCTCTCAAATGGAACTGAATGTCCCTCATCTGAAATCTGGCTCCCTACACTACTGCTGTAGAAGCAGCCATGTGCCCCAGGAGCTGTAGAAAATGCCCTGCTGGTCGAGACATCTGCAGGGTGAATGAGGAGGCCAGAGACACCAGGGTCCTTGCCCTGTCCAAAGGAATGAAGGCTCTGGTTTTCTCTGTGTTCAGTTCTGCGCCTACGAAGGTGAGGAGCTGGACAGGCTCTAGAACTGACAGAGATTCAGGAGGAAACCTAGAGAGGTGAGCAGTTGCTGAGTTATCTGTAGGTGTAACTTGACTTGGTCTGGGGACTGGCCCACTATGAGTCAGTCGTCCAGGTAAGGGAAGATGGCAATTCTTTGCCTTCTTAGAGAAGCAACTGCTACTGCCAGGCATTTTGTGAATACCCTTGGAGCAGAGGTGAGGCCAAAGGGCATTGCTCTGAACTGGTAATGGCCTAAGGGCAGCTCGAACCTGAGGTACTTTCGATGGGAGCTTCTGATGAGAATATGGAAGTAGGCATCCTTGAGGTCCAGGGACACTAGCCAGTCCCCTGGCCTTAAAGAGGTAGGATAATTCCCAGAGTCACCATTTTGAATTTTGGTTTAAAAGGTGCTTGTTTAAGTATCTGAGATCCAGGATGGCGCCATTCTCCTGTCTTTTTGGGGTAAGGAAGTACCTGGAGTACAACCCTTTGCCCTGGTGTAGGGTGGAACCCTTTCCACAGCTCTGAGAGCCAGGAGGAAGAGACCTCTGCCTCTAGGGCAAGTGCCTCTGGTGGATTTGCAGGTGGAAAGGATCTGGTTCTCATCTTTGGAAACTTTTTGGAGCTGAGAACCAGTCCCTGGCTTACTACTTCCAGGACCCACTTGTCTGATGTCAGAGACTCCCAGTCCTGGACAAAGTAAGCCAGCCTGCCCCCTACAGGAAGTTGAGAATCGGCCCTGGCAACCCCATCAGGGTGCCTGCTTGGCAGGGGCTTTGGGCTGAGGGATGGAAACAGGCCTGCTGGCACCCCTTCTGCCTCTCCCTCTAAAGAACCCCCTCTCGGCATAAGCAGAAGAGGAGGCCTGGGCTTTGTAAAAAGGCCTGCCCCTGCCCCTGGGATGCTGCCTTTGAGGAGTGGCCTGCCTTTCCTTGGCCTGTGCACTCCTATAGGTGGTCCTATACTCATCCATTTTCTTCATGTAATTCTCTGTCTGCTCCCAAACAGGGAATTACCCACAACAGGAAAATCCATGGCCTTAGTCTGGGTATCCTGTGACAGGCTAGTACATCTGAGCCAAGCCATTCTGCGAAGTGCCACAGATGTAGCCATGACTCTTGACATCATTTGAGTCCACTGCAGCATGAAATTGCACCTTGGATGCCTCAATACCATCAGCAGCCACCTGCTCCAGCTCCTTGGCAAGCTGGCCAGGGACCTGTTTTGCTAAAGCCATGACAGTATCCCATCTGGATTTCTGATATCTAGCAACATAAGCCATATAATTTGCCTATCTGAGTCCCAACGATGCTGCCATGTATTGTTTCTTTGCCATGGCATCAATCCTCCTGGAGTCCTTGTCTGGGGGGGTGTGAGGCCAAGGGGATATTTGCCTTGTCACAGGCTGCAGCCTGCACTACCCCAACATGGCTGCATTGTTTTGAAAGGAACTCCGTATCAGAGCCTGACAATGTGTACCTCTTGTCCATTCTCTTATCCACAGGAGATAGAGTGTGAGGAGTTCTTAGAATTTTAAAAGTCTGTTTCCCAAAAGATTTATGCAAGGGAATAGACAGTCTCCTAGACTCTGGGATATCCATCATTTCCACATAGTCAGGCTCCTCTTGATCATCCACAGCTTCCTCCATAGGGAGCTGGAGGGTTTCAGCCACTTTTTTTTTTTATAAAACTAAAATGAGAAGGGGACTCAGAAAGCCTAGGAGGAGACACTCCTGAAGGTCTGTCTGGGGAGATGTCCGGGTCAATGGGCACGTCCAGACTTTCAAATCCACATTCACTCTCCTCATACTCCTCTTCCCCCTCCTCTGGTTCATAATACTCCTCTAAATCATACTCTTGAACCAGTGGAACCGGCAGAACCGGGTGCTTACCTGATGGTACCGGTTCGGTCGGAACCAGAAAGCGACTGGACAATTTGAATCGCTTTGGCCATCTCTTCAGCGGTTGGAGAGGAAAGTTTTTGGCTCCACAGCAGCTGATTTCCTAGTCCTTTCTGCTGGAACTGACCCCTCAGAGTCGGCTCTCCTTTTGCCAGAGGAAGTCTCGCCCTGGTCAGAGGGCACTCCCTCTGGTTTGGTTGGAACCGAACCGGGTTGGCCATCCGGGTCAGCAGACTTTTTGGCCTCCCTTTCCCTGAGACTACCAACTCTCTTTTCCAGGGTAGCTGCAAGAAAATTTTTTACAAATCTGGCAGCCTGCATTGAGGTGGTCAAACCCCAGACAATAAACACAGGTGGTGTGGGGGCCAGCCTTGGCAAAGGCTTCCCCACACACACTGCAGTGTTGAAACCCAGTGGGCCCGGTTTTTCTTTTGGGTTTCTCAGACATAGTGCCAGTCCTAACCAAACTCACCCGTTTATGGCAATCCGCCAGGCAAGACCCTCTTATCGGTTCCCAACCGTGTCATGGGTCGTGGAAAAAACTAATAAAATCCGGTTTTTTTTTTAGAACCGGTAAGAACTGGTAACCACACTCTAAATGACAGAATAAGATATTTTAAACAACCTGATCGGTTCAAAACGAACCGATAAACAGTTTACAAGTTCCACACAGAAGAGAACTAATGTAAACCTATCTAGTACTCACAAATACCACAGACAGAGCCTGAACCGACCGGTTGCGGTTTAAATTCGGTCGAAAACCGAGAAAAAACAATACTTTAACCGACAAAATGAACCGAGCAGAAGGAGAAATCTCCGGAGCGACTGTTCAGTGAGGCGGAGTAAAGAATCTGACGGTTTGAGTTTGAAGAACAACAGAGTTTCAACCGAGCTCGAGCTCAGCGTTCCATGCCTGGCATGGAAAGTTAACTCTTTCACCTCCAGAGCAGTTCGAAGGTTGGGACTCACTGCATATGTCATAAAATAGCAAGACTTCATGTTGTTTGAACACTGTCCTGAGTTCCACAAGGCTGATGTGGAACAGAGACTCCTGAGGAAGCCAAGTGCCGTGGGCTGTGTGGTCCCCCAAGTGAGCTCTCCAACCTAGCAGAACACATCTGTTAGCACCGGGGGGGGGTTGTCTGTGGAAGAAAGGGAACTCCCACTCTGTCTGAGGTTGTCCAAGTCCTGCCACCACTGGAGAGCTTGCAGTAAGGTGGGAGACACTAGAATCAGCTTGGACAGGGAATCCTTTTGGGACCAAAAGGATCTCGGGTGGAATGGAATATCCCTCATCTAGAACCTGGCCCCTAGGACCACAGCTGTGGCGGAGGCCATGTGTCCCAGAAGCTGCAAGAAGTACCTTGCTAGTCCAGGTGAAAAGACTCTGCAAGGTGGATGAGGGCCGGAGTCCTTCCTGGAGGCAGAAAGGCCTTTGCCTGGACTGTGTCCAGCTCCGCCTCTATGACGTCCAGAACATGAACAGGTGTCGACTGATTTTTTTTTAAATTCACCAGGAACCCGAGAGACTGAAGAGTATCCTGAGTGACAGTTAAGGCTTCCTTTACCAGCTGGGGAGACTGACCAACCAGCAGCCAGTCATCCAGGTAAGGATAAACAGAGGCCTCTTGCCTTCTTAGGTATGCCACTACCATTGCTAGGTACCTTGTGAATACCCTTGGTGCAGAGGTCAGCCCGAAAGGAATGGCCCTCAACTGGTAGTGGCCTGAAGGTAGTTGAAATCGGAGGTATTTTCTGTGGGACTACATGGTGGGAATGTGGAAGTAGGCATCCTTTATATACAGGGATGCTAGTCAGTCCCCTTGCCTGAGGGTAGGCAGAACAGTAGCCAGGGTTGTCATTTTGAACTTTAGCTTTGTACGATGCTTGTTCAGGAATCTTGAGATCTAGAATGGGCCACCACTCCCCATTTTTCTTTAGTGAAAGGAAGTACCACCCTTTTCCCATGTGCTGAGGTGGCACAGGCTCCACTGCCTTTGAGAGAAGAAGAGTGGAGACCGCTGCCTCCAGCAAGGCTGTTTCTGTAGGAATGGCCAGTTTGAAAGCGCTTGGTCCCAGTTTTGGGAACAGCTTGAAGCTGAGAGCAAGACCCTGGCCACTATCTCCAGGACCCATTTGTCTGAAGTGATGGACTGCCAAGCCTGGAGGCAGCAGGCCAGCCTGCCCCCTACAGGAATAGGGCAGGCAGCCCAGGCAGACTCCTCAGGGTGTCTGCTTAGTAGGGGCAGCAGACAGAGGTGGAAGTAGCACGGCCAGCACCTCTCCTGCCCCTCCCTCTGAAGAAACCCCTGAGTTGCTGGAGAGAGGGAAAAGCCTGAGCTTGATAGAAAGGCCTGGGGTAAAGTCTGCCCCTGCCCTGTTGTCTCTGGGGAGTGGCAGCCTTCTCTTTGGCTGAAAAACACCTGCATGCCACTCTGTACTCATTCATCGTTTTCATGTAGGCTTCAGTCTATTCCCCAAAGACTTCTGGGTAAGGGAAAAGTCTAAAGCATTAGTTTGTGCATCCTGGGATAAGTTGGTGCATCTTAGCCAGGAGAAACACCTAAGAGATGGCAGATGCCATAGCTCGGGCAGTTGCATCATTCCGAGTCCACAGCCATGTGGAACTGGGACTTGGATGCCTGTACCCCCGGTGATCAACTCCTGGAGATCGGAGGCGAGCTCAGGAGGTGCTTTCTGAGCCAACTGCTCAACAGATTCCTAAATGGATTTCTGGTACCTGGAGGCATAGGCCATATAGGAGGCCTGCCTAATACCCAAAGAGGAAGCCAGGTACGTTTTCTTGGCAAGGGAGTCCATTTTTCTGGTATACTTGTCAGGTGGGTGGGAAGCCAGAAGAATGCCAGGCTTTTCACAAGCTGCAGTCTGAACCACCCCTACGTGGCTGCAGTGGCTGGATAAAAATTCAGTGCCATTTCCAGTCAAAAAAACATACTTTCTGTCCATCTTCTTATCCAAAAGGGGGACAGAACTATGGGTCTGGAGGATTTTAAGAGTCAGCTTTTTCAAAGACTTGTGGATAGGGATCAACAGACCCTGGGAGACATGGAGATCCATCATCTCCCTGTAATCCTCCTCTTGTCTGGCTTCCTGTACAGAGGGCTGCAGAGTTTCTGCTATCTGTCTCATAAAGGCAAAATGAAAGGTAGTCTCAGACAGGCCTAGGAGGAGATTCATGTTGAGAATGATCAGGGGAACATCAGGTCTATGGGCTCACCCTCATCCTCCTCTTCATCATATTCACATTCATAATAGTAATATTCCAAAGGATCCAGAGAGCCTGAAGGAATTGAACCAGTATCTGTAAACCGTTGGCTGTCCAGATGGTACCTGCGACGGTTCACCGAAACTGGTGTGCAAAGACTGTACAATGCGTATAGCTTTGGCGATCTCCTCCGCAGCTGGAACCGCAATAGACTGTAGTTCCGAACCGGACCGTTTAGCCTTTTTTGATGGTGTGGGTTCAGAAACGGACTCCGATCGTCTCATGACCGGCAAAGGTATACCCTGGCCTGAGGGTTCAGCAGCCAGGACCACAGGTTCGGTTGAACCGGAATCTCCCCCCTTCCCGTGCACGACTTGTCCATACCTTTCCCTTAGCTTACCTAGCCTTCTGTCGATGGTAGACTGAGGAAAATTATCACAAACAGCGCAGTCTGTTTGCAAGTGGTCGAAACCCAAGCAGTACAGACAGACCAAGTGCGGATCCAGCTTTGGCAAATTACACCCCACACTCGGCATAGTGCTGAAACCAAGTGGGACCGTGTTTTTTCTTGGGTTTCTGAGACATAACCCCTAGAATTTGACTGCTTAACCCAACAGCTTAGTTAGGCTGGTTAAGCAAAGCCCAATTTGTATTTTATCCGAAAGCGGCTTAGTCAGGCCCGGATAAAAGAAAAACTACTTTTAGAAATTTACCTGATGGCTTAGTTAGGCCAGGTAAGAGAGAGACACGAAGTTCTGACCAACCAGCAGTTTAGCGCTGGACGAAAAAAAAGTAGAAAAAACCTCGGTTTTGGCTAGAACTTCGAACCGGATCCCAGAACAGAAAACAGTACTTTTGCCTAAGAAAAGGACATTTGGTATCCTCGCGGTCGACGGAACCAGTTGGAAACCGAACACTTACCCAACCGAGAAACCTACGCTACACTGAGGACAGTGGTTTGAGAAGAAACTAAGAATTAAACAGAGCGTCGAAAACTCGATGAAAACTATATTCAACCGAAGCAGACGAGGACAATCACCAAGGCGTCTTCAATGATGAGCGGAGTAAAGAATCTGACCAGTTACTAGAACGTACCAAGGACAGCGGTTTGAAAACCGAACTAGAGCTCAACGTTCTATGCATTTGCACAGAGTTTAACTCTGTTCTCCGGGGCAGCTGAACCGGTTGGTCATGTTGCACTTGTCAGAATACAGCAAGACTTCATGTTGTCTGAATGGCTACGGTTCGTTTTACCACCCTTCCTTCCCGACAGCTGAGCACCTCTGATCTATAATGTGCCATCTCTAAGCTGGTTTCAGTGTGGTATTCCAGGGCACATATGTGAACCCTGCTCTCTGCCAGGTAGCAGTGTGCAAGGAAAAAGTTTCAAAAGTGGATACTGGCTTTCAGGCCTCCAGCCAGAGGTTGCTGAGCATGCTGTAAGAGTTAACAGTCTCACTCCAGGGGAGAGGTGGTGGCATCGAGAGCAGGTACGTGGCACATGAGCACCCCATTTTGGCCACTTGCGTGTTTTTAAAATTTTGCAATCTGACCTCAAAACACGTGGAAGTACCACAACTAAAGTGCCCACACAACAACGAACCATCTAGAATAAAACGTAATGTAGAAAAACACTGCATTACAAACCTTGAAGCAGATCTGGATCTTGATCTTCTGTTATCAGAAGACTGGCGTTTTCCCTCCTGCACTGTAGACTGTTCAGCATCTAGGGTATTATCCTTCAAAATATATATACATCAATTAGCATTTTTTTTCATGTAATAACTTTATATATGTTCTGCTATATATCTACATAGATTCCATTTGTTCATTTGCTTAGCTGTCACAAAAGTAATTTGGCTACAATCAAACGCTTAGGTATGCATTTGATACAAACACAAATAAAGCAAGCAACAAAGCATGCGGCACCTCTTTAAACACTTTCCCGCATAACCATATACCTGTAAATGTTTAGCACGGGATATAGCCATTCAGTTCCACTTCCCTGCTGCATAGTCGAGCCAATCCTTGGTCTGTTTCACATGAACATTTTGGTGCTATTCTAGTACCATATACATTACAGGGAAGCAGTAGCACCCCAATTGAGTAGGGTGTTTAATGTTAACCCTCTAAATTTGAACCTTAATAGCTTTGGCAGCGTTTGATGAAATTAGCTGAAATTTTGCACGTGTTGTCTATGAGCCAAGTTCTAAATCTGTGCAAAATTTTGTGACAGCAACTTGTGCGGTTTCTGAGATCTGCATATGTCATTTTCCTATTAAATAAAGGATTTGGGTTTGCTCTCACGTATAGCCTTCACAGAATGGAACCCCCAAAAAAAAAAATCTTTCATAGCAGAAGCATGGTGTGCCAAGGTACTGGGCTTTGAAAGGTTCTGTGAAAAAATATTGAATGGTTCCAGTAGTTAAAGATTTAAAGGTTTTTTTTTCTGTTCTGAACATGCTCAATAGGGTTTCTGGAATAACGTTCTGATATGACACCAAACATTGCACTGCAAGACCCTTTTTGGTTTCTCACTATTTGCTTCTCACAGCACCTTTTTTTTGTGCTACGAGAGTTGCCATCTTGTTTTTCCCCCCAACAATATGAAAAATACATAATAGTTTCATTTAAAAAAAAAAAACCACTCTAAACGGGACCCATTTAGCTAGATTGATTTTTTTTTTTAAATAATGGCCAGAAATACCTTTTCTGGGCACCCCAAAACCCATGGTGCCCAGCTTAATGAGAGGAGCCACTCATCCACGTTCTCTGTATGAGAAAGTACAGTTACGTAAGAACTTACCGTAACAGTAGATCTTCGAGAACAGCTCTTGCAGCAGGAACACCATTAGGACTGAAGCCGGCAGGCGTCAGGACCTGAAATCTTCTAGCTAGCAATCTTCAGCGAGGGACGCCCCGGCGTCAGGCGTGTAGTACATAAGAGGCGGTCCATGAATTCTGATTCTCCGCCGGAGACTCCCGGCCGCAGGATGACATCAGAAGGGAGACCGAGGATCCGCATCAGAAGAAAAGCGTAAGCTCCTGCCAAGGCCGGTGAGCCATACCTCCTCAAGGGGAATGGTGGCGGAGAGTCCTGCTGCAAGAGCTGTTCTTGAAGATCTACTGTTACGGTAAGTTCTTACGTAACTACTATCTTACTTCAAGATACAGCTCTTGCAGCAGGTAACACCATTAAGACTGATTCCCAAGCAATAGCGCCTGAAAGCATTAAGGGAGGAGGAAATTAGGAGAGATCTTGAACAAGTCCTGACTCTAGGACACGAGACCCTGTAGAACAGCCAGGCCGAAACCGGCTCTCTGCCGTGATGTAATATCCAGGCTATAATGCCTAATGAATGTGTGCACTGAGCTCCAAGTAGCTACAGCACAAATGGCCAAGGTGGAGACGTTGCGCAGTGCTGCAAAAGAGGTAGCCACCCCGCTTGTCGAATGGCCCCGGACTGTACCCGGGAGGGACTTATGTTTATTATTGTAGCAAAATGAAATACACTGGACAAGCCAGAGAGAAAGGGTCTGCTTTGAGACTGGTTGGCCCAGCATCCTCTCAGCGAAGGAAACGAATGGTTGCACCAACTTACGAAGCTGTTTAGTTCTATTCAGGTAGAGCCTTAAAGAGCGATGAACATCCAGGTTGTGAAGCAACGCCTCTCCTCTATTAGAGTACTTGGGGAAATACACAGGCAAATCGATATCCTGGTTGAGAGTGAGGGCAGAGACCACCTTAGGCAGGAATTTAGGATTAGTCCTCAGAGACACTCTGTCCTGGTGGAAAATTAAATAAGGCTCCTTGCACATGAGAGCCTGAAGCTCTGAAACTCTCCTTGCTGACGTAACAGCAACTAAAAAACGTTTTCCACGACAGAAAACGCAGCTCGCAATCCGCGGCAGGTTCAAAGGGGGGGAAGCGTGAGTTGTTCCAGGACAAAGAGTAGGTCTCAAGGAGGAACGGGATCCTTGATGGGTGGCCTAAGGTGTAACACCCCTCTCAGGAAGTCTCGAGAGGCATCAAGCTGTGCCACTGTGCATTGTCCCACCGGGAAGTGGTATGCAGAAATCGCACAGAGGTGCACTTTAATGGAGGAGTAGGCGAGACCCGAACGAAATAGGGAAAGCAGGTACTCTACCACCACTTTCACTGGGCATTCTAAAGGGGGAAGGCCGCGTGCCTGCGACCATAAGTAAAAATGGCACCACTTCATGGCGTACGTCGCATGCGTTGCCGGTTTTCTGGCCACGGAAAGGACTTCCGCCACCTCTTGCAAGACCCCGTAACGCATAATGGCTATGTCTCTAGGAGCCATGCATGCAGGTTCAGTGAGCGTAAGTCCGGGTGGACTAGTGAACCGTCCTCCTGAGACAATAGGTGGGAGCTGAAAACCAACAGAACTGGCGGTTCCCAGGACAGTTGCGTCAGCATAGGGAACCAGATCTGTCTGGGCCAGAAAGGCGCTATCAGGATCATTGTTGCGTGCTCCCTGCGCAGTTTGAGAACTCCTCTCTGGATCAATGGGAAGGGAGGGAAAACGTAGAGGAATCTGTCCGCCCAGGAGAGGGACAACGCGTCTTGCCAGAAAACACCAGGCCTGGATCTAGCGAGCAAAAATTGGGCAGTTTTGCGCTGATGGGGAAGCAATAAGTCCAGCTCTGGAGTGCCCATCAAGAAACAGATCCTCTGCTACCTCCTGAAGAAGTTCCCACTGTGGACTCGGCGTCATTCATGATTGTGTTGTCCACTCCGGGAACGTGAACTGCAATCAGGCTCGCGCCATGTCGGATTACCCAATCCCACACTCTCATAGCTTCCCTGCAAAGCGGGTTGGAGTGTGCGCCTCCTTGTTTGTTGAGGTAATACATCACTGCCGTGTTGTCTGTCTGAAGCAGAAGAGTACTCGGCGGGACTTCTGACTGAAAGGCCTGCAGGGTGTAAAGGACCGCCCTCATCTCCAGCACACTGATGTGGAGGTGGGCTTCCTGAGGGGTCCATATTCCCTGGGACCTCACCCTGTTCAGGTGCGCTCCCCACCCCAGCCCTGAGGCGTCTGTGGAGAGGATTGCCTCCGGGGACGGCGCTGTAAATGGGTCTAGCCACCATTGCCAGTCTCGAATCACGGCGTCCGTGATCCTGACCAGATGCTGCATGTGGTCTTGCCTTTGGTCCCACTGCACCTTGAGCATCCACTGAGTTACCCGCATGTGGAGCCTTGCCAAAGGGACGGTTGGAATGGCCGCAGCCATGTGTCCGAGCAAGCGAAGGACCAACCTGGTGGGGACGATCTTCTTCGCCGAGAGATCCCTGATGAGGGATCTGATGTGTTCCGCTTCTCTCGCCAGGAAGGAATGCTTTCCTTGACGGTGTCCAGAACTGCGCCTATGAACTGCAGCTTCTGCGACGGTACGAGGAGAGACTTCTCGTAGTTGATAAGAATGCCCAGAGACTGAAACAGATCCTGGGTGCTCTGAATAGCCAGCAACAGTGCCTCTTTGGAGGCGGCCATGAGAAGCCAGTCGTCCAGGTACGGGAACACGTAGTGGCCCTGTCTCCTTAGAGACACTGCCACGACTGCCATACACTTGGTAAAGACCCTGGGGGCAGAAGACAGTCCGAACAGAAGAGCCCGGAACTGAAAATGATGGCCGAGAAACTCGAAGCGCAGGAACCTCCTGTGCGCTTGAGCTACTGGGATGTGCAGATAGGCGTCCTGCATGTCCAGGGACGCTAAGAAGGCGTCCCTTTTCAGCATGGGAATGAGCCCTTGGAGGGTCACCATGCGAAAACGTTTGTAGGCAACCGACATGTTGAGGTCGCTGAGATCCAGGATTGGACGGAGGTCCCCTGTTTTCTTCGGAACCAGGAAGAAGTGGGAATAGTATCCGGATCCTATCTGGTTCTCTGGGACATACTCCACCGCTCCCTTTTGCAGGAGCGCGAGTACCTCTTGCCTGATGAGAGATCTGTGCTGACCCGAGTAACAGGAGAGCAGAGGAGGCCTTGTGGGTGGCTTGTCCACGAATTCTATAAAGTGGCTTCTGCCGACCAACTGAAGGACCCACCTGTCGGTGGTTATGGACTGCCACCCTGGCAGGTGGTCCGCAATGCGGCCCCCGACCTTGGTGTCCCGTTGATCCTGAGGGGCGGGAAGGAGTCATGCTGTGGCAGCTGAGGGTCCAACGGGCTGGGCCAACTTGGCTGGTCATTGGCTGCGGACGACTTTCCCTGGGCTCTGCGGGAGAAGGAGCCCCTCTGTTGCGGACTGGAGCGGGACTGCTGTCTCTGCGTCCGGCCTCGGAAACGGCTTTGGTTCCTACGAAAGGAACTAAGCTTGGGTCTGTACAGACCATACCATCTTCCCGGCCTCTTGAAGTTTGGTGAGGACCTTCTCCGAGGACTCACCAAAAAGAACTTCTCCATGAAATGAGGCGTCCAGGATGTTCTTCTGGACGTCCTGGGTGAATCCGGAAACACGGAGTCATGAGTGTCTCCGGAGGCATACGCCTGAAGCTGCCGCTCTGGCCGAGGAGTCCGCGGAATCACACGCGGCTCGCAGCACCTGGGTTCCCACGTCCAAACCCATACGAAGGAGCTGTAGCAACAACTCCTTCTGCTCACCTTCTGGCATCTTTTCCGCCAGATCCAGTCCCTGTTCCCACAAGGCGTTCTGAAACTGTACCATGTGGGTCAAGTAGTTGAGGGATCTGATGGCGCAGGTAGTGGATGCATACGTGCGCCTGCCCATAGCGTCCAGCTGCTTGGACTCTGGGTCCAGTGGCAGGGTGCTCAAATGTTGCGGCCTCTGGGACCGGTCATGAGAGGCTGTAATGACCAGAGAATCGGCCAGAGGATGTGATGCCAAGTACTGGTCCTCCCTAGGGGCCTTGTACAGGCGGTCAGCTTTCTTCGGCATCGCCGGAAGAGAGTGTGGACGTTTCCACGCTGCCTTGGTGACGTCCACGAATGTGTCCACCAAGGGTGGCACCACCACAGGCTTTGGATCTTTTTGCCGAAGATTATCTGGCAAGGCGTAATCTCTCGGGGTCTAATTCCTCTGTGTCCCAGCCAATGTTCTCTTGGATATGCCTCATAATCTCGGAGAACGATGGGTCATCCGGAGGAGATCTTGGAAGCTCACGTGGGTTCGGAGAAGGGACGTTGATCGGAGAGGGAGATCTGGCTCCGTCCGAGAAGTCCGATCCCGTGTCCTCCGTCGAAGGTGAACGGCGGCGTCTTCTGGGACTTTTGGGGCTGGGTAACCCTGAAGAAGATCTGGACGGAGGTCTCCTATTTCATGATCTACCCCTAGGAGGGTCCGTAGGCTCCTGGGGGGAGGGTACTCGGCCCGCATCCCTGGGTGAAGTAGGGGGCGCGGGGGCCGGCGGAGTAGCAGGTGGTGTGGGAACCACATCCCTTTTTATGGTGTCCCACCAGTAAGTAAACAACTCCTGACCTCGGATATGCTGAGGCCCGACGACGGACCGGGCGCCGATGGCCGGTCGTCGGGTTCCGGCGTCGGCTCCCCAGGGGCCTCAAGTTCCGGCAAAGGTTCCCTGGGGGTACCAACAGGACCAGGTTCACCCGCCTGGTCCTCAGGCTGGGTCAGCTTTCTCAGTGATCGCTTCTTGATCCCACGCCGAGGCGAAGCGGGTCTCTTCTCAGTAGGTGCAGACGCTGGTCCCCCGCCGGCGCTCGTGGAGGCGGTATGGCCTGACCAGCGACGGGCGCTCTGGCGGTCGTCGGTGCTCGGGACCGATGGTGTTTGGCCGACGTCGGATGGGCCGGCGTCGGGCCTGACGATCTCTTAAAAGAAGTCAGTTCTTTGGTCTTCCGCTGGGGAGGAGGAGGAGGAGGAGGCAAAGAGACTGACCTGGCGTCGGGTTCCGAATGGCGGGAACTGGACTTGTGATGGTGGTGATGGTCCCCTGACCTCGACAGGGCCTTGGTGGCTGAAGACGAAGGTCTGGAGGTCTTGGCCTGAGAAAGAGAGGAGGAACCCGAGGAGGCCTTTACCGCTGCAGGGGGAGGCTGAGAGCGGGCCCGGGAGGGGGAGCGGTCGGACCGGGAGCCGGAGCTACGGGAGTCAGAGGCCCTAGACGGGGACCTGGATCTCACTCTCTCCCTATGCTTCTCGAGGTGTCTCCGGGCCTTGACGGAAGATTCCCCCTTGGAGGCTGCATCCATAGCTTTAATCTTCTCCTCGAGCAGGAATGCCTGAAGGGTCTTCTGGAGACAGATCCGGGTCTGGCTGTTGAACCCCTGGCAGAAGGAGCAGGCCCAGGTCTCATGGTCTGGGACTAGGCATTGGACGCAGGCCGAATGTGGGTCTTTGAACGGGATTTGCTTCCCACAGGCGCACATCGAGGGATGGCCTTCAACGGAGGTTGGAGAGGACATCAGATAGAAACTGAGAAGAAAAAATGAACTTTTCCCTGAAGGAAGAACTTAACCAGGCGTCGCACGGTAGAAACGAACCAAAGGGTCGAGACATGCAAGTCGACGGCGGGAAAGAACTGGGGAATCTGGCGGGACCGCCTCCTTATGTACTACAGTATGTCTGACGTTGGGGGCGAGACCGACGTCGGAGGCGGTCCCCGCTGAAGATTGCTAGCTAGAAGATTTCCGTGGGGTCCTGACGCCTGCCGGCTTCAGTCCTAATGGTGTTACCTGCTGCAAGAGCTGTATCTCAAAGTAAGATCAGTGGGGACAGTGGGGACTTTCTTGAATGCTGAAGCTGCAGCTGGAAGTCATGCTGCTGGCCTCAGCTAAAGCAGTGAGCTGGCGATACCCAGTCCCCTAGCGCTCTGCCTCCATGCTACCTAGGTGTGCACTTGGGTAGTCCTGAGAAAGTGGGTTCTGCAGCTGAGGAAGAATCTTCTGACCACGATTCTTTACAAAAAGCAGGTCTGTCATGAAAATCAGTGGCTACCACAGAATGGAAACAAGTAGCTAAAATACAGGGAAACTTGACTGTCTGGATGCAATAAATCACTCATACACCACACCGCTGAACGCCATAGCCAAGCTGAATGCAAAGAGGGAGAAAGTAGTGGAAAAAAGCAAAGCTACAAAATCCAAACTGCAGAAGACTGACAGGCTGTTGCCGATCTTAACAACTGGCTGCCATGAACATAAAGATGGAAATCAAATACTGTGTTACTCTCCTCCATAGTGAGGGACAATGTTCAACAAGTCAGAAAAAAAAAATCAATGGAGAATGCAGCTCGCAAAAATAATTTCAGAGCAGTGGGTTTGCCAAATTTGGAGAATGCTTATCTTATAACATGGGACTTGATTATAGTGTTAATCACTGAAATGCTGGGGTTTAATAAAGATGATACATGACCTCAAATGAGTCCTTCTGCAACCCCCCTCCAAAAAAAAAAAAAAAGCAAAAAGAAGCTGTGTTGCTAATGAAAATTAAATATACATTACACAGTCCAAGAACAGTATATCCAATAAAACGCAAAAATTAACTCTGTACATACAGATGGGTTGCCTAGACAGGAGAACACCCCGGTCTGATGGCCAGATACTGGATATTGCACTATAATAATCTGAGCTCCTATATCTGGCTGTAAGCATGATATACAGGTTACTCACCTGTAACAGGAGTTCTAGGAATGGTATATGTTCATCCACACTGTCTGGCAGGTTCCTTGCCGCTTTAAATCTTGCCGGAAGGTCTTCAAGCTGGCTCCTCCCACCCACCTGGGTGATAAAACTCTCGGCTCCACCCCATGACGCCAGATCTAGCCCGCTGGAAGCCAGGTTGTGCGTCGAAGCCGGGGAGGTCGGAGAGGATTGTGGATGATATGATACATTTCTAGAACTCCTGTTACAGGTGAGTAAATACAGGTTACTCACCTGTAACAGGAGTTCTAGGAATGGTATATGTTGTTCATCCACACTTATTGGCAGGTATCCTTGCCGCTTAAATCTTGGCCGAAGGTCTCTGTTGGCTCCTCCCACCCACCCGGTGGTATAACCTCGGCCCGCTCCATGACGCCAGATCTGGCCCGCTGGAAGCCTGCTAGTTCAAAGGCCGGGCCGGGAGGTTGGATGGAACAGGATGAACAACATATACCATTCCTAGAACTCCTGTTACAGGTGAGTAACCTGTATTTCTAGGGACATGGATATGTTGTTCATCCACACTTATTGGCAGACTCCTAGCAGTTCTCCGGGAGGAGGGAGGCAAGACGACACCCCAATACTTACTTGGGAAAGAGAGACTGAGAACCGAGGCCCCAAAACCAGCATCCCGGCGTGACTCAAGGTCGATGTGGTAATGGGTAATGAAGGTGTGCTGACTTCCAGGTAGCAGCCCTGCAGATTTCCTGGATAGGGACGCCCTGAAGCAGCCACTGCAGCAGTATGGCGGGTAGAATGAGCTCTATCCTCTGGGAGGCTCCATGCCCGCCAACTTATAGCAGAGATCTATGCAGGAGGTGACCCACCTGCTTATCGTCCGCTTGGCTGCAGGTCTGCCAGATGCGCTTCAGCGAGGTGACAAACAGCTGGCGAACCTCTCCTCGATCTCAGCCGCGCTTTTGTAGTAGGCAGCGCCTTCTAGGGTCCAGAGTATGGAGCCGATATTCGGCTCCGAGAGTGTGATTGGGGTAGAACACCGCAGAGTCAACACCTGGTTAAGGTGAAACTCACACCACCTTCGGAAGGAATTTCGTGGGGGCGAGGACAACCTTGTCCCTGTGGAAGACCAGGTAAGGAGACTCGATGGAAAGCGCCTGGAGCTCTCCCATCCTTCTGGCTGACGTGATAGCCACCAAGAAGGCGGTCTTCCACGACAGGTGAGAGAGAGCACACCTGTGCAAAGGTTCAAATGGCTTGCCCATGAGCTTTGCCAGTACCAGCAGTAGATCCCACGGAGGTGGAGGTTCTCGCACCGAGGGAAATGTGATCAAGGCCTTGAAAAGCACCAGACCACCTTCTCCCACTCACTCAACTGCTTCCGGCCCGCCTGTAAGCAGAGATGGCTGCAGGTGCACTTTAGGGTCGCTGACTCCAAGCCCTGATTAGAAAGGGACCATAAATAGTCCAAGATGCTTGCCAAGGAACAGGAGGAAGGGTCCAAGCCTTGCTCTGACACCAAATGGAAAACCTTCTCCATTTGAAGGCATAGCATTTTCTGGTCGACTCACGGGACGCCTCAACTACATTGAGGACCTCGTCGGAAAAACCCAAGGCCTGGAACTCTAGTCCCAGGAACCAGGCCATCAGGTGCAGGGATTGAAGGTCCAGATGGAACGCCTTCCCTGATTGACTGAGAGCAGGTCCGGACGAGCTGGAAGATGCCATGAGTCCTGGAGCTGAGACTGAGGAGATCTGGTACCAGAACTGGCAGGCCAGTCTGGGGCTATCAGAATCACCTGCGCCTTGTCCCTCCTCGCCTTGAGAAGCACCTTGTGGATCAAGGGAAATGGGGAAAAGGCATAGAAGAGGCCCGGGTCCACTGCCTCGAGAAGGCATCCCCTGCAGCAGCCCTGCTGAGGGGGCAGGCATGGAACAGCTCAGCTTATGCTCCCTGGAGACAAACAGGTCCACCTGAGGTGTGCCCCAATGGGAGAACAGATGCTGTACTACCTCCGCAGGAGAGACCACTGGGATGCAGCCCCTATCCGCTTAGGGCATCGGGCAGGGTGTTGGAGGCCCCTGCCACATGAATGGCTAGGAGATCCGCCTCCAGGCTGCGACAGTGACTAAATGCGGAGAGCTTCCTTGCATAGAAGCATGGAGCGCCCCGCCCCTGGTGGTTTAGATAAGTACATGGTCGCGGGTGCTGTCCGCCTGACTCGGACCACTTGACCCTGGAGGAACGGAGGAAAGGCGGTGAGAGCTAGGCGGACCGCTCGGAGCTCCAGCAGGTTGATGTGGCATCGGGACTCCCGCGGGGACCAGAGGCCGTGAGTCCGGTGTTCCCCCAGATGGGCACCCCAACCCATCAGAGAGGCATCGGTCGATAGAGAGACCATCGGCTCGGGCGGACGAACGGGATGCCCTCCTGCAAATGACCTGGAACGATCCACCACTGGAGAGCGCCCACATCCCTGTGTCACCGACACAAGCTGGTCCGGATCGCAGCGCCGTGACCACTGACTGGCCAGTCCCCATTGAAGGGGACGATGTTCCAGCGGCCCAACGGACCATGCTGCTGCAGGCCGCCATGAGACCCAGGAGGCGAGGAGTCCCGGTAGGGTAATTGCCCAACCAGAAATGATTGGGCAAAGGAGGAAAGAACCTCGGCCTGTTCGCCGCGCCTGGCTCAAGAGAGTCAGCTGCCCGATAAACAGAATCACCTGCTTCGCTCGAGTTCCACTTGGCTCCTCGATAAGGAGGCCCAGTTGAGAGCAGACCTGGAGGGCCAGATCTCTGACCACCCACCTCCTGCCTGGAGGAGCTGCTATCAGCCAGTCGTCCAGGTAAGGGTACACCCGACCTCGGCCAAGAGGGAATGCTGTCACCACTGCCATGCATTTGGTGAAGACCCTGGGAGCTGGAGACAAGCCAAGGGCATGGCTCGAATCTGAAGGGATCCTCCGCCGGAAGCGAAGGAATCTCTGGTGGACGGACGGATAGGACGGAAAACGCTGGCCCTGCAAGTCCAGAGAGCAGAACCACACGCTGCTGCTCCAAGGATGGTATTATCTGAGCAAGAGTGACCATCCTGAAGGTTCGAGACCTTAAGAACTTGTTTAGGTCATGTAGGTCGAGAATGGGGCGCCAGCCCCCCCGTCCGTTTCGGAACCAGGAAGTACCTGGACACAAACCCTGGGTCTGAGGAGGGGTCCGCTACCACCCTGATCACCTCCTTTCGGAGGAGGAGAGCGATGTCGGCTCGACGAGCCAACAGTGAGGCTACGGACCCCGAGGCGCGACGGCTTGAAGGTGGGGCCTGCTCAACCCCAGAGCAGGCCTTTCCCACCACCTTCTCTGTACCCACCTGTCCGTGGTAACAGCGGACCAGGCGGAAAGGAAGTGTCGGAGCCGTCTCCACAGGGGAACCAGGGTAAGGTGACGGGATGGGGGCGACACCTCTCAGCCCGCCACTGGGCAGGCTTGAGGAGGACCGCCAAGGGACCTCCTGGGCCTTTCCTCCCTGCCTCCTGTTAGAGGAAGCCGCGCTTGGGTTTGGGATGCCAAGGTCGAGCCTGCTGGCCCTGATTGTTGGTATCGGGCGCTACTGGGGCGAGAAGGACGAAAGGGCTTAGGCTGTGGTTTATGCCTTGTCCTTCTGAGCGGAAGAGACCGAGTCCAAGGTAGCATTGACTTCTCGATCCTCTGCAGGTGACCTTCCACCCCAGGGCGCAGAGGTCAGGGTCCCAAAAGGGCACATCCGCCAACTTGTTCTGGGTATCCGACGAAAGGTGATATCCTCAGCCAAGCCTGCCGACAAGATAGCCACCGCGCCGCCACCGACCTGGCACATGAGTCCCCAATATCTAAAGCAGTCTGAGCTGCTGTTTGGCCACTGCCCTGCCCTGGTCCTGCACCTGCTTGGACCGTAGTCTGCAGATCCGCTGGAAGATGAGGGATGACCTCATCCAGGGAGCCCAACAGGGCATGAGAAAAATGTGCTATGAGGACGTGTCAACTGGCCTGACGAAGGCCGAGAGAGGACAGCATAGACTTTTCGCCAACATAACCCAATTTCTTGGATTCCTTGTCGGGAGGTTTGTCCATTATCCTCGTGCTAGCAGGCACGAAAACGCTGTCGGTAACCAACCCCTCAGCAGAGGGTGCTCCAAAAACGGACAGGGAACCGGGGGACCGTGATACTTTCCTGGCCATCCTGGTCAAGGCGAGGACAGGAAGCAGGCGCTGCCAAAGCTCCAAGGCCGACCCACTATGGCCTCAGCCACCGAAAGGCCTCCGTTGGAGAATCCCTCGGTCCAGAATCTCCGTGAGGGATACCTGGGTCTGCTTTGAAAGGTGGTTCGAGCTTCATCCCGTGGACTCCGAGATGAGCCAGGCAGTCCTAGGAAGGACGACGGCTATCGCCCATTGACCGCTCTCCTGAGGACCCAAGTCTAGTCGCTTGGAGAAAAAGGAGGAATTATCTCGGACTCGGACGAGTCCTCAAGAGCTGCTCTCTTGCCTGAGCCACCTCTACTCTGCCGAGGTCGGTCGTGAGTGAGGGTAACAGACAGCCTGGGTAGACCCTTAGCCGACCGAGAATCCCTGGTCGGAGCCCCAAATAGTGGCTGTGGAGGCGGAGGTTCCACCGAATCGGTGGAGCAGCTGGTTTGGCCGAACAACCGCCTGGGCTCCTCGGTAAGTCGAGGGTCGTGGTCGGCCGCCCCGTGACAGCCACTTAATGGTCAGGCGACTGCGCCGGCTTATTCCCGGTCAGGAGGAACTGTTGCCACATGAGGTCCTCGCACTGCCGACATTTACTTACGCCGAAGCTTCCCCGTCCGAGGAGTGAGGACGAGGACGAGCGCGACGCCGCTACCACGGTGCCGAGATCGAGACCGCCTATGACGGCGGGATCGGCTGACCGCGAAGAGGTCCGAGACCGAGCCCGGCTTTTCCGAGGTCGGTGCGGGAAGTGTCAGCAGGAACCGCACTCCTTCGGCTCGAGGGTTCATCCGAGGCTCCGGAACTGGAGGCACAGGCAAGCTCCACGGATCTCAACTCTTCGGGAACTGGAGAGGGAGTCTCGGTTTCATAGGCGACAACCCGTCCAACGGATCGAAAAATCTCGACTGTCGACGGGAGTCTCAGTCAACTGACCTGACGGGACACCGTGGAGACCAGTGGTCAAGCCGGCAGTCGGATCGAAGTCACGATCACCGGGGAGAGGGACTTTCCGCCTCCAAGAGCGCCGACAGAGGGATTTACTTTGTCCTCTTTTTGAACCGAGAAAAAGGTCCAGCAGACGCTGGCCCTTCTCTTTAGTGGAGAGGGACAGACAAAGCTCCTTAAAGGAAGCTGTAGGAAGAACCCAGAGAGCGGATAAATGCCGCGCCGAGGAAGATACTGCCCGCGCGCCTCCTCTTCGAGGACTCATCATCTGTCCGAGCTGATCCGGCTGAGCCCGCCGCCGCGGACACCGCCGACCGGGCCTCCTTAGACTTCACCGGAGGGAAACGCTTCTCGGGACGGCCCAGATGCAATCGGGCAGCACGGTCTTCGAGGACGTAGGCCGAAAAGGAAGAGCACAAGTCGCAGTCCTGCGGGTCGTGCTCAAGGCCTAAACAGTAGACACACGTGGAGTGTGGATCCGTCCGAGACATCTTCTGCCCGCAGGGGCATCTCTGAAAACCGGGAGTCGATTTGTCCATCGCAGCCGCGAGGGATCGAAGACTGAAGTCTTTTTAGCAAAAACTTTCAAATTCGCAAAACGGAAGAAATAGGAACCAGTCTCAAACGCAGAGCGTTAAGGAGGGAACCTGAGCTTCCAAGCGGTAAGAAAGATCTGGCGTCATGGGGCGGAGCCGAGAGTTATACCACCCGGGTGGGTGGGAGGAGCCAGCTTGAAGACCTTCCGGCAAGATTTAAAGCGGCATGATCCTCGTTAATTGGTGGATGACATATCCATGTCCCTAGAACCTGTATTTCTAGGCACATGGATATGTTGTTCATCCACACTGTCTGGCAGACTCCTAGCAGTTCCCCGGGAGGAGGGAGGCAAGGCACACACCCCCTACTTAGGGAATAGAGACTGGAGAACCGAGGCCCCAAAACCAGCATCCCGGCGTGACTCAAAGTCTATGTGGTAGTGGGTGATGAAGTGGTAGTGGGTGATGAAGGTATGTGCTGACTTCCCAGTAGCAGTCCTGCAGATTTCCTGGATAGGGACGTCCCTGGAAGCAGCTACCGATGCAGCGGTATGGCGGGTAGAATGAGCTCTTATCCCTCTGGGAGGCTCCATGCCCGCCAACCTATAGCAGAGATCTATGCAGGAGGTGACCCACCTGCCTATTGTCTGCTTGGCTGCCAGGTGCGGCTTCAGCGTAGGTGACAAACAGCTGGCGAACCTCTCCCCGAACTTCAGCCGTCCGCTCCTTATAATAAGCGAGCGCTCTTCTAGGGTCCAAAGTATGGAGCCTATTCGCCTCCGAGGTGTGATTGGGGTAGAACACCAGCAGAGTCAACACCTGGTTAAGGTGAAATTCACACCACCTTCGGAAGGAATTTCGGGTTGGGGTGCAGGACAACCTTGTCCTTGTGGAAGACCAGATAAGGAGATTCGATGGAAAGCGCCTGGGGCTCTCCCATCCTTCTGGCTGACGTGATAGCCACCAAGAAGGCGGTCTTCCACAACAGGTGGGAGATATCGCACCTGTGCATTGGTTCGAATGGCTTGCCCATGAGCTTGGCCAATACTAGCAGTAGATCCCACAGAGGTGTAGGTTCTCGCACCAGAGGGGAAATGTGATCAAAAGGCCTTTGAAAAAGCGCCAGACCACCTTCTCCTGAACCACCGACTGCTTCCCAGCCCACGCCCAGTAAGCAGAGATGGCTGCCAGGTACACCTTAAGGGTCGTCGACCGAAGCCCTAGCTGAGAAAAGGACCACAGGTAGTCCAGAATGCTTGCCAAGGAACAGGAGGAAGGGTCCAGGCCCTTACCCTGACACCAAATGGAGAACCTCTTCCATTTGAAGGCATAGCACCTTCTGGTCGACTTACGGGACCCTCAACGATGTTGAGGACCTCGGCCGGAAAGACCCAAGGCCTGGAACCTCTAGTCGCCCAGGAACCAGGCCAGGTGCAGGGATTGAAGGTCCAGATGGAATACCTTCCCTGATTGACGGAGATCAGGTCCAGGCGGGCTGGAAGCCGCCTCCGAGCCTGGAGCTGAGACTGAGGAGATCTGACACCAGAACTGACGGGGCCAGTCTGGGGCTACCAGAATCACCTGTGTCTTGTCCCTCCTCGCCTTGAGAAGCACCTTGTGGATCAAGGGAAATGGGGGAAGGCATAGAAGAGGCCCAGGGTCCACGGCATCAAGAAGGCATCCCCCTGCAGCGAGCCCAGCTGAGGGGGGCAGGCATGGAACAGTCTCAGCTTCACATTCTCCCTGGAGGCAAACAGGTCCGCCTGAGGCGTGCCCCAGTGGGAGAAGAGATCTTGTACTACCTACAGCAGGAGAGACCACTTGTGTGACGCAGCCCCTATCCGGCTTAGGGCATCGGCCAGGGTGTTGGAGGCTCCTGCCAAGTGAATGGCTAGGAGATCCACCTCCAAGCTGCGCACGAGAGACCATATGTGGAGAGCTTCCTTGCATAAATGCATGGAGCACGTTCCGCCCTGGCGGTTTAGGTAGTACATGGTCGTGGTATTGTCCGTCTGGACCTGAACCATTTGACCCCGTAGAAACGGAGTGAAGACGGTGAGAGCTAGACGAACCACTCGAAGCTCCAGCAGGTTGATGTGGCATCGGGACATCCCGAGTGGACCAGAGGCCGTGCGCTCTGTGCTCCCCCAGATGGGCACCCAACCCATCAGAGAGGCATTGGTCAACAGGGAGACCGTCAGCTCGGGGCAGATGAACGGGATGCCCTCCTGCAGATGTGCCGGAACGGTCCACCACTGGAGAGCGTTCCACATCTCCTGGGTCACTGTCACCAGCTGATCCAACGGATCAAAGCGTTAGACCACTGGCTGGGCCAGTCTCCACTGAAGGGGCGATGTACCAGCGTGCCCAACGGACCACGCTGGGCAGGCTGCCATGAGGCCCAGGAGGCACAGGAAGTCCTGGTAGGGTGCAACTGCCCAACCAGAAATGATTGGGCAAAGGAGGAAAGAACCTCGGCCCTGTCCACTGGGAGCCGTGCTCTGGCTCGAAAAGAGTCGAGCTCTGCCCCGATGAAGTGAATCACCTGCTTCGGCACGAGTTCCGACTTGGCCTCATTGATGAGGAGGCCAATCTGAGAGCAAACCTGGAGGGCCAGATCTCTGGACCGCTCCACCTCCGCTCTGGAGGGGGCTGCAATCAGCCAGTCGTCCAAGTAGGGGTACACCCGGACCCTTTGGTGCTGCAGGAATGCTGCCACCACTGCCATGCATTTGGTGAAGACCCTGGGAGCTAGAGAGGCGCCGAAGGGCATGGCCCGGAACCCGTAAAGGGATCCCTCTGCTCTGAAGCGGAGGAACCTCTGATGAGACGGATGGATCGGGACAGTGAAAGAACACGTCCTGGAGGTCCAGGGAACAGAACCACATGCCTTGTTCCAAGGATGGGATTATCTGAGCCAGAGTGACCATCCTGAAGGTCCGAGACCTTAGGAACCTGTTCAGGTTGTGCAGGTTGAGAATGGGGCGCCAGCCCCGTCCATTTTGGGACCAGGAAATACCTGGACACAAACCCCGGGTCTGGAGGAGGATCCGCCACCTTCCTGATCACCTCTTTTTCGAGGAGCAGGGCAATATCAGCTCAGTTGGGCCAACAGCGAGGCTGCGGACCCCGTGGCCCCCCGAGGGGAGACGGCTCGAAAAGGTGGGGTCTGCTCGAACTCCAGAGGCAGGCCCTTCCCTACCACCTCCAAAACCCAGCAGTCCATAGTGATAGCAGACCAGGCGGAAAGGAAGTGGCGGAGCCGTCCCCCCACGGGGGGAACCCAGGGAGGAGTGACGAGGCTGGGGGCGACACCCCTCAGCCCGTCACTGGTCAGGCTTGGAGAAGGGACCGGCCAAGGGACAACCTGGGCCTTTACCTCCCTGCTTCCTATTAGAGGAAGCCGCGGACTTGGGTTTGGGATGCCAAGCGTGAGCCTGCTGGCCCTGGTGCTGGTGTTGCTGGGCCGACGCTGGCCAGACGCAGGGACCTAAAGGGCTTGTGCTTGCTGCTGACGGCGGCCTTTGTCCTTCTGGCGGAGGTGACAAGAGTCCAGAGTGGCATTGGACTTTTCGATCCGCTGGAGGTGTCCTCCACCTCCACGGCCTGAAGAGGTCAGTCCCCAAGAAGGGGACGCTTCACATTGTGCTGGGTATCCCACGAAGGTGGATATCTCACATGCCCTCTGCGCATGGCCACCGTGGCTGCAAACCAATCTGGCACAGGAGTCACCTATGTCCAGAGCAGTCTGAAGCCGCTGCTTCGCCACCGCCCTACCCTGGTCCCGAACCTGCCGGACAGTGGTCTGCAGGTCAGCCGGGAGATTAGGGATCACCTCATCCAGGGAGCCCATGAGGGCGTGGGAGAAGTGTGCCATCAGCATGGCCGAGCTGGCCTGGCGGAGGCCAAGGGAGAACGCAGCACAGACCTTGCGCCCGGCGTAGTCCAGCTTTTTGGGACTCCTTGTCGGGGGGCTTGTCCACATCCCTAGTGTTCCCGGAATGCCGGAAAACGCTGTCAGTGACTAACCCCTCGGCAGAGGGGTGCTCCGAGAAACCGGGAAAAGAGCCGGTAGGGACCGCATACTTCCTGGCCATCCTGGCCGAGGGCGCAGGACAGGAAGCAGGCCGCTGCCAAAGCTCCAAGGCTGGACAGACGATGGCCTCAGCCAGAGAAGGCCTCCATGGGAGAATCCCCTTGGTCCAGTATCTCCATCAGGGGATACTTGGCCCGTTTGGAGACGGGCTCGAGCTGCATCCCGGTTGACTCCGAGATGAGCCGAAGCAGACCCATGAAGGACGATGGGCTTTCGTCCAGTGACTGACCCCGGAGAACTCCAGGTCAACCTGCCTGGAGAACAGGGAGGAGTCGTCGGACTCCGAGGAGTCCGCGAAGAGCTGCCTAGGGCGTGAGCCACTCTCCACCTGCCGAGGACGGTCGGGAGTGAGGGTGTCCGACAACCTGTGGGGCAGGCCGTGACCTGACCGAGAATCTTTGGTCGGTGCCCCCGATTTCGGTTTGTGGAGGCGGAGGTTCCACCACAATCGGTGGGGCAGCAAGTTTTGGCTGAACAACCGGCCCAGAAATGGGCATCTCGACTGCAGCGAGAGGTTGCTTCGGCTGTTCGGGTGACAGCCACTTGATGGCTGGGAGAGGAGTTGGTGTCGACTTACTCCTGGACAAAAGTAACTGCTGCCACATCAGCTCCTCGTAGTGTCAATGCAATTTGCGCCGAAGCCGCTCCTCTTCCGAGGAGGAAGACGAGGAGGAGTGGCGACGCCGCTTACTTCGGTGCCGACACAGAGACCGCCAATGTCGGCGGGATCGGCTTGACCGAGATGAAGTCCGAGACCCTTGGTGTAACTGAGGGCGGGCCTGGGAAGGGGCAGGGGACACCCGCTCTTCCCTCGGCTCGGACACTTTAACCGGGGACTGCCGCACCTAAGGCACGGGCAGATCCTCGGCCTCCACCGGGGGAACCGAGAAGGGTTGTCGGCTTTCACTAGTCGACAACCGCTCCAACGGTCGAGAAACATTCCCGACTGCGTCGACGGGAGTCTCGGCAGGCTGGCCTGACGGGGACGCCGTGAAGCCAGCAGCCTTAGCCGCAAATTCGACCGAAGTCGACTATCCAGGGAAGGAGACCTCTCCCGCTCCCAAGAACGCCAATGGTGGGACTTACCCTTCGAATCCCTCTTCTTGGACCGAGAGAAATGTCCTGATGGCCCCTCTCCCTTCGTGGAAAGGGATTGGCAAAGCTCCTTGAATGAAGCAGAATAAGAGGTACCCAAAGAGAGCGGGATAAATGCCGCAACCGAGGAGGATGAAGATGCGGCCTGGGACGCCTCCTCCTCGAGGGCGATAATCTGCTCGAGCTGCTCGGCCGAGCCAGCCGCTGGACACCGCTCAACGGGCCTCTTTAGATTTCACCGGCAGGTAACGCTTCTTGGGGCGCCCAAGCTTCAATCGGGCAGTGCGATCCTCCAAAACGTTGGCCAAAAAGGAACAGCAAGACTCGCAGGCCTGGGGGTCGTGGTCTAGGTCTAGGCTGAGGCAGTAGACGCACGTGGAGTGCGGATCCGTCCTGGACATCATCTGCCTGCAAGGGCACCTCCGAAAGCCGGGAGTCTATTTGTCCATTTCAACCGCGAGGGAAAATGAAGACCGAAGTCTAGAAAACTTTAAAACAAGTTTCGGACGAACCGAAGAGTTAGGATCCAGTCAAACGCAGAGCGCTAAGGAGGGAACCTGAGCTTCCAAGCGGTAAGGAAGATCTGGCGTCATGGGGCGGAGCAGAGTTTTACCACCCGGGTGGGTGGGAGGAGCCAGCTTGAAGAACTTCCGGCAAGATTTAAAGCAGCAAGGAACCTGCCAGAGAGTGTGGATGAACAACATATCCATGTCCCTAGAAAATCACGTTCCACTGACAGGGCTTGCAGTTCACGGATATGTCTGGCAGAGGTAATGGCTACCAAAAACACAGTTTTACAAGTCAAGTACTTAAGCTCTACTGAGGATATAGGTTCAAAGGGAAGTTGCATCAATTGAGCAATGCAAACATTTAAATCCCAAGCAGGGGCAGGGTCTCTAAATGGAGAACTGGTATGAAGTAATCCCTTGAAAAATTTACAGAACACAGGATGAGATGATAGTGAGGAAGACTTCCCCACTGACAGAAAAGCGGAGACAGCTGACAAGTGTACCTTGAGAGTAGCTGGTCTGAGGTCTAGGCCATTAAAATGGACCATATAATCCAGAACCGTAGGCAATCCAGCAGTGTCTGGGGAAATATGCTGCTTGGAACACCAAATGCAGAATCTTTTCCATTTGGAGTTATAGGTCTTTCTAGTGGCGGGTTTTCGAGAGGCCTTGAGAATATCCAGAACCCCTTGGGAAAGATGCAGATCTGCAAACTAACTCTTCAAGAGCCATGCCTTGAGATTGAGAGACTGAAGATTGGAGTACCAAATCCTCCCCTGAGAGAAGGTTACCAGGTTGTAATTCCTGGGAAGAGACAGGGGAAGATGGACTGCTAGGAACAGCAACAGGGGGTACCAAGGCTGTCTGGCCCAATCTGGAGCAATCACTTTGCAAGGTTGTGACCTTACCTTGACTAAAACTTTGAACAGTAGAGGGAAGGCATACAGAAATGTCCCTTCCCAGTTCAGAATCAGAGCATCCAGAGGGACTGAGCCCAAGGCTGGGTGTCTACAACAAAAGAGAGGAAGCTGGTGATTGTTTGGGGCTGCAAAGAGATCCATCTCTGGAGTCCCCCACCTTGAAAAAAAATCACCTTCAAGACCAGAGGGTCTAGGGACCATTCATGATGGCCCTGTGAGATACTGCTCAGTGCATATGGTAGCACATTGTCCTTCCCTGGAAGGTGGACTGCGATCAGAGAGGTTTGCAGGGCATAAGCCAGGGACCACAACGTCATGGCTTCTGTACACAAGGCCATAGACCGCGCACCTTCCCGCTTGTTGATGTACCACATGGTGGTGGTGGTGTCTGTTCTGACTTGAACCACCTTGTTCTGCACTGACAGAGAAAGCTTGCAGGGCCAGAAAAACTGCCCTGAGTTCTAGGAGATTGATATGGAGAAGGGATTCCTGAGGGGACCATAGTCCCTGGGCAGTTAGGACCCCCAGATGGGCTCCCCAGCCCAGGAGGGAAGCATCCGTGGTAAGGACCACTGAATGTGGTTGAGTGACAAATGGGACCCCTTGGCTTAAATTGTCCTGATCCTGCCACCATTGAAGGGCTTGGATCAGGGTCTGAGTCACTGGGATCAGTTTGATAAGGGAATATTTCCTTTGGGACCAAAAGACCCTCATATGGAACTGAATGTCCCTCATCTGGAATCTTGCCCCTTGGACCACTGCTGTAGAAGCTGCCATGTGGCCCAAGAGCTGGAGGAAATGCCTTGCTGGTCGAGACATCTGAAGGAAGAAGCCAGTTCTATAAGAACTCTTGCCCTTTCCAGGGGAAGAGAGGCTCTTGCTTTGACAGTATCCAGCTCTGCCCCATAAAGGTAAGGAGCTGCACTGGCTCGAGAACTAACTTGGGAAGGTTGAGAAGAAATCCTAGAGAAGTGAGCACTTGCTGGGTCACTTGCAGGTCTGACTTGACTGTCTGGGGACTGGCCCACTATGAGCCAGTCGTCCAGATATGGAAAAATGGAGATCTTTTGCCTTCTCAGAAAGGCAAAGACTACTGCCAGGCACTTTGTGAAAACCTTTGGGGCTGATGTTAGACCAAAGGTCACTGCTTTGAACCAATAGTGGCCTGAGGGCAACTCGAACCTGAGGTACTTTTTGTGGGAACGCCTGATGGGAATGTGAAAAATAGGCATCCTTTAGGTCCAGGGAGGCTAGCCAGTCCCCTGGCCTTAGAGAGGAAATACAGGTTACTCACCTGTAACAGGAGTTCTAGGAATGGTATATGTTGTTCATCCACACTCATTGGCAGGTATCCTTGCCGCTTTAAATCTTGCCGGAAGGTCTTCAAGCTTGCTCCTCCCACCCGGGTGGTATAACTCTCGGCTCCGCCCCATGACGCCAGATCTGGCCCGGCTGAAGCTCAGGTTGTGCGCCGGCCGGAGGTGGAGTCGTAGGATGAACAACATATACCATTCCTAGAACTCCTGTTACAGGTGAGTAACCTGTATTTCTAGGGACATGGATATGTTGTTCATCCACACTCATTGGCAGACTCCTAGCAGTTCTCCAGGAGGAGGGAGGCAAGACGACACCCCAATACTTACTTGGGAAAGAGAGACTGGAGAACTGAGGCCCCAAACCAGCATCCCGGCGTGACTCAAGGTCGATGTGGTAATGGGTAATGAAGGTGTTTGCTGACTTCCAGGTAGCAGCCCTGCAGATTTCCTGGATAGGACGCCCTGAAGCAGCCACGCTGCAGCAGTATGGCGGGTAGAATGAGCTCTTATCCCTCTGGGAGGCTCCATGCCCGCCAACTTATAGCAGAGAGTCTATGCAGGAGGTTACCCACCTGCTTATCGTCCGCCTGGCTGCAGGTCTGCCAGATGCGGCTTCAGCGTAGGTGACAAACAGCTGGCTAACCTCTCCCGAATTTCAGCCGGCGCCCTTATAATAAGCGAGCCTTCTAGGGTCCAGAGTATGGAGCCCATATTCGGCCTCCGGAGGTGTGATTGGGGTAGAACACCGCAGAGTCAACACCTGGTTAAGGTGAAACTCACACCACCTTCGAAGGAATTTCGGTGGGGCGAGGACAACCTTGTCCCTGTGGAAGACCAGGTAGAGACTCGATGGAAAGCGCCTGGAGCTCTCCCATCCTTCTGGCTGACGGATAGCCACCAAGAAGGCGGTCTTCCACGACAGGTGAGAGAGAGCACACCTGTGCATAGGTTCTAATGGTTGCCCATGAGCTTTGCCAGTACCAGCAGTAGATCCCACGGAGGTGGGGGTTCCCGACTGGAGGAAATGTGATCAAGGCCTTTGAAAAGCGCCCAGACCACCTTCTCCTTGCGCCACTGACTGCCTCCCCGCCCGCTGTAAGCAGAGATGGCTGCCAGGTGCACCCTTAGGGTCGTCGACCTAAGCCCTTGACTAGAAAGGGACCATAAATAGTCCAAGATGCTTGCCAAGGAACAGGAGGAAGGGTCCAAGCCCTTGTTCTGACACCAAATGGAAAACCTTTTCCATTTGAAGGCATAGCATTTTCTGGTCGACTCTACGGGACGCCTAACTACATTGAGGACCTCGCGGAAAGACCCAAGGCCTGGAACTCTAGCCGCCAGGAACCAGGCCATCGGTGCAGGGATTGAAGGTCCGGATGGAACACTTCCCTGATTGACTGAGAGCAGGTCCGGGCGAGCTGGAAGCTGCCGCGGGAGTCCTGGAGCGGAGACTGAGGAGATCTGGGTACCAGAACTGGCGAGGCCAGTCTGGGGCTATCAGAATCACCTGCGCCTTGTCCCTCCTCGCCTTGAGAAGCACCTTGTGGATCAAGGGAAATGGGGGAAGGCCGTAAAAGAGGCCCGGGGTCCACAGCCTCGAGAGGCATCCCCTGCAGCGTGCCCTGCTGAGGGGGGGGCATGGAACAGACTCAGCTTCTGCTCTCCTGAGGCAAACAGGTCCACCTGAGGTGTGCCCCAATGGGAGAACAGATGCTGTACTACCTCCGGCAGGAGAGACCACTGTGGGATGCAGCCCTATCCGCCTCAGGGCATCGGCCAGGGTGTTGGAGGCTCCTGCCACGTGAATGGCTAGGAGATCCGCCTCCAGGCTGCGCGCGAGTGACCAAATGCGGAGAGCTTCCTTGCATAGAAGCATGGAGCGCGTCCCGCCCTGGCGGTTTAGATAGTACATGGTCGTGGTATTGTCCGTCTGGACTCGGACCACTTGACCCCGGAGGAACGGAGCAAAGGCGGTGAGAGCTAGGCGGACCGCTCTGAGCTCCAGCAGGTTGATGTGGCATCGGGACTCCCGCGGGGACCAGAGGCCATGAGCCCGGTGTTCCCCCAGATGGGCACCCCAACCCATCAGAGAGGCATCGGTCGATAGAGAGACCGTCGGCTCGGGGCGGACGAACGGGATGCCCTCCTGCAAATGATCTAGAACGGTCCACCACTGGAGAGCGTTCCACATCCCCTGTGTCACCGACACAAGCTGGTCCAAAGGATCGCAGCTGCCAGACCACTGGCTGGCCAGTCCCCACTGAAGGGGCGCATGTTCCAGCCGGCCCAACGGACCACGCTGGTGCAGGCCGCCATGAGACCCAGGAGGCGCAGGAAGTCCCGGCAGGGCGCAATTGCCCAACCAGAAATGATCGGGCAAAGGAGGAAAGAACCTCGCCCTGTCCGGCGAGCGAGCTCTGGCTCAAGAGAGAGCTGCGCCCGATGAATAGAATCACCTGCTTCGCTCGAGCTCCGACTTGGCCTCGTTGATAAGGAGGCCCAGTTGAGAGCAGACCTGGAGGGCCAGATCTCTGGACCACTCCGCCTCCTTCCTGGAGGGAGCTGCTATCAGCCAGTCGTCCAGGTAAGGGTACACCCGGACCTCGGGCGCAAGAGAATGCTGTCACCACTGCCATGCATTTGGTGAAGACCCTGGGAGCTGAGACAAGCGAAGGGCATGGCTTGGAAATCAAGAGGGATCCTTCCGCTCGGAAGCAAAGTAATCTCTGGTGAGACGGACGGATAGGGACGTGAAAAACGCGTCCTGCAAGTCCAGAGAGCAGAACCACACGCTGCGCTGCAAGGATGGTATTATCTGAGCCAGAGTGACCATCCTGAAGGTTCGAGACTAGGAACTTGTTTAGTCGGTAGGTGTGAGAATGGGCGCCAGCCCCCGTCCGCTCGGAACCAGGAAGTACCTGGACACAAACCCTGGGTCTGAAGGAGGGTCCACCACCTCTCTTACCTCCTTCTGGAGGAGGAGAGCGATGTCGGCTCGACGAGCCGCCAGTGAGGCTGGGATTCCGGCTCCCGGGGGGCGACGGCTCTGAAGGGTGGTGCTTGTCAATTCCAGAGGCAGGCCTCTTCCACACCTCCAAGACCCACCTGTCCGTGGAAACAGCGGACCAGGCGGAACGGAAGTGCGGAGCCGTCCCTCTACTGGGGACCCAGGGTAAGGTGACGGAATGGGGGCGACACCTCAGCCCGTCACTGGGCAGGCTTGGAGGAGGGACCGCCCGGGGACCTCCTGGGCCTTTTTCCTCCTGCCTCCTGTTAGAGGAAGCCGCTTGGGTTTGGGATGCCAAGGCCGAGCCTGCTGGGCCCTGACGTTGCTGGGCCGGGCGCTCGGGGCTACAGAAGGACGAAAGGGCTTAGGCTGTGGTTTCAGCGTTTTGTCCTTCTGAGGAAGAGACCGAGTCCAAGGTAGCATTGGACTTCTCGATCCTCTGCAGGTGACCTTCCACCCCAGGGTCAAGAGGTCAGTCCCCAAAAAGGAACATCCGCCAACTTGTGCTGGGTATCCGAGTAAAGGTGGATATCCTCCAGCCAAACCGCCCGACACATAGCCACTGCGGCCGCCACCGATCTGGCACATGAGTCCCTATATCCAAAGCAGTCTGGAGCTGTTTGGCCACTGCCCTGCCCTGGTCCGCACCTGCTTAACCGTAGTCTGCAGATCGGGCGGGAAGATGAGGGATGACCTCATCCAGGGAGCCCAACAGGGCATGAGAAAATGTGCCATGAGGACGGCCGAACTGGCCTGGACGTAGGCCGAGAGAGGACGAGCGAGACTTTTCGCCGACATAGTCCACTTCTGGACTCTCTTGTCAGGAGGTTTGTCCACATCCCTGGGCGCAGCCGGGCGTACCGAAAACGCTGTCGGTAACCAACCCCTCAGCAGAGGGGTGTTCCAAAACGGACAAGGAACCGGTAGGGACCCGATATTCCTGGCCATCCTGGCCAAGGCGAGGGCAGGAAGCAGGGCGCTGCCAAAGCTCCAGTGCCAGACCCACTATGGCCTCGGCCACGGAAAGGCCTCCGTCGGAGAATCCCCTCGTCCAGAATCTCCATGAGGGATACCTGGCCCGTTTGGAAGCGGTTCGAGCTCCATCCCAGTGGACTCGAGATAAGTCGAAGAAGTCCTAGGAAGGACGACGGCTATCATTCATTGACTGACCTCCTGAAGACTCCAAGTCCAGTCGCTGGAGAAAAAGGAGGAATCATCTTCGGACTGTGAAGAGTCCTCAAGAGCTGCTTCTGGCCTGAGCCACCCTTCACCTGCCGAGGTCGGTCGGGAGTGAGGTGTGCTAACTGACAGCCGATGAGGGTAGACCTCAGCCCGACCGAGAATCCTTGGTCGGAGCCCCAAATTGGTGGCTGTGGAGGCGGAGGTTCCACCGGAATCGGTGGAGCAGCTGGTTTTACCGAACAACCGCCTGGGTATAGGCTCGGATAAGTCGAGGGTTGTGTCGGCCCGTGACAGTCACTTAATGGCCGGGGAAGGCGACGGGGTCGGCTTACTCCCGGCCAGGAGGAGCTGTTGCAACATAAGGTCCTCGTACTGTCGACGTAATTTACGCCGGAGCCTCCCCTCATCCGAGGAGGAGGACGAGGCCGAGCGGCGACGCCGCTTACCGCGGTGCCGAGACCGAGACCGCCTATGACGGTGGGATCGGCTGGACCGCGAAGAGGTCCGAGACCGAGAGTCCCGGAATTTCCGAGGTCGGTGCGGGGAGGTGTCGGCCGGAACCGGCACTCCCTTCGGCTCGGATGGTCCATCCGAGGGCTCCGGAACCGGAGGCACAGGCGAGCCCACGGGATCCTCAACTCCTCCCGGGGGAACCGGGGAGAGGGGAATCTCGGCTGCTAAAGGCGACAGCTCATCAATGGGTCGAGAAAATCTCGACTTCATCGGTGGAGTCTCGGTCAACTGACCTGACGGGGACACCGTGAGGCCAGTGGCGGAAGCGGCTTGCCCCGAAGCCGGCGGTCGGCGCCGGGGAGAGGACCTTTCCGCTCCCAAGAGCGTCGGCGGAGGACTTACCCCTGTCCTCTTTTTGGACCGAGAATAAGGTCCAGCAGGCGTGGGCCCTTCTCCTTAGTGGAGAGGGACAGACAAAGTTCCTTACAAGAAGCCGTTAGGAAGAACCCAGAGAGGCGGGATAAATGCGGCGAGGAAAATCTGACCCGCGCCTCCTCTTGAGGCGACCATCGCTCGAGCTAATCCACTTGAGAGCCCGGCTGCCCTTGGACACCGCCAACCGGGCTCTTGACTTCACCGAGGGAACGCTTCTCGGGACGGCCCAGTTGCAATCGGGCAGCACGGTCTTAGAGGACGTAGGCCGAGAAAGATGAGCACAGGTCGCAAGCCTGCGGGTCGTGCTCAAGGCCTAAGCAGTAGACACACGTGGAGTGTGGATCCGTCCGAGACATCTTCTGCCCGCATGGGCATCTCCGAAATCCGGGAGTCGATTTGTCCATCGCAGCCGCGAGGGATAGAAGACTGAAGTCTTTTACGCAAAATTTATTTTAAATCATAAGCGGAGAAATAGGAACCAGTCTCAAGCGCAGAAGCGTTAAGGAGGGAACCTGAGCTTCCAAGCGGTAAGGAAGATCTGGCGTCATGGGGCGGAGCCGAGAGTTATACCACCCGGGTGGGTGGGAGGAGCAAGCTTGAAGACCTTCCGGCAAGATTTAAAGCGGCAAGGATACCTGCCAATGAGTGTGGATGAACAACATATCCATGTCCCTAGAAAGAATTATTCCCAGAGTTACCATCTTGAACTTTGGTTTTAAAAGATGTTTGTTCAGGTATCTTAGGTCTCGGATGAGTCGCCACTCCCCTGTCTTTTGGGGGTAAGGAAGTACCTGGAGTACAGACCTCTGCCCCTGTGTAGGGTAGGAACTATCTGGCTCCTAAGGCCAGAAGAGATGAAATCTCTGCCTCTAGGGCAAGGGTTACTGAGAGACCTGCAGGTGGAAAAGATCTGGCTCTCATCTTCGGAAATTTCTTGAAGCTGAGAACCAGTCCCTGGCTTACTACTTCCACGACCCACTTGTCTGAGGTAACAGACATCCAGTCCTGGACAAAGTAAGCCAGCCTGCCCCCTACTGGAATAGGAGAGTCGACCCGGACAGACCCATCAGGGTGTCTGCTTGGCAGGGGCTTTAGGATGAGGAGTGGATGCAGCCCTGCTCATCCCCTTTCTGCCTCTCCCTCTGAAGAACCCCCTCTGTGAAAGGGAGAAGAAGCCTGTGCTCAGTAAAAAGGCATATGAAAAGGCCTGCCCCTGCCACTAGATTGCTGCCTTTGAGGAGTTGCTTGCCTCTCCTTGGCCTGAGCACTCCTATAAGTGGCCCTGTACTCGTCCATTTTCTTCATGCAATTCTCTGTCTGTTCCCCAAACAGAGAATTGCCCACTACAGGAAAATCCATGGCCTTAGCCTGGGTGTCCTGTGAGAGGCTAGTACATCTGAGCCAAGCCATTCTCCGAAGAGCCACAGATGTAGCCATGAACTCTTGATGACAGCATGAAACTGTACTTTTGATGCTTCAATCTCATCTGCAGCCACCTCCTCCAGCTCCCTGGCTAGCTGGGGGGAGGCCTGTTTAGGCAGAGCCAGTACATTGTCCCACCTGGACTTCTGGTACCTGGCTGTATAGGCCATATAATTCGCCTGCCTGAGTCCCAAGGAAGATACCATGTACTTTTTTTTTTTTTTACCATGGCATCAATCTTCCTGGAGTCTGTCTTGGGGGTGTGAAGCCAAGGGAATGTTTGCCTTATCACAGGCAGCAGCCTGCACTACCCCAACATGGCTGCATTGCTGGTATAAAAACTCCGTATCTGAGCCTGCTGGTGTGTACCTCTTGTCCATCTTTCTGTCAACAGGTGGTACAGAATTGGGAGACTTCAGGATTTTTTGTGTCTGTTTCCCAAAGGATTTGTGAAGGGGAACAGACAGTCTCCTGGACTCTGGGATATCCATCATTTCCACATAATCAGGGTCCCCCTGATCCTCCATTGCCTCCTCCACAGGAAGCTGGAGGGTTTCAGCCACTTTCCTGTAAAACAGAAAATGGGAAGGGGACTCAGAAAGCCTAGGAGGGGATACACCAGAAGGTCTGTCTGGGGAGATGTCCAGTTCCACAGGCACATCCAGACTTTCACCATCACCACCATCATCTTCAAACTCTCCCTCCTCCTCAAACTCTGGTTCATAAACATCTTCATGGGTATAGTCTTGAACCGGGGGAACCGACCGAACCGAACCCCTGCGAAAAGGTGTCGGATCAGTCGGAACCGGCGAAGCGATTCCACAATTTGAATCGCTCTGGCCATTTCCTCTGTGGTCGTAACATGAACCTCTGGATCCAAACTGGTCGATTTTCCTTTGCGTTTCCTTTTTGCAGGAACCAACCCCTCAGGATCAGCTCTCCTCTTGCCCGAAGAAGTATCGCCCTGGTCAGAGGGCACTCCTTCTGGTTCGGTTGAAACCAAACAGGGCTGGCCATCCGGGTCAGCGGACTTCTCAGCCTCCTTTTCCCTCAGTCTACCTAATCTCTTTTCAAAGGTAGATTTAGGAACATTTTTACAAATTTGGCAGTGTGTAGCGAGGTGTTCAAACCCCAGACAAACACAGGTGGTTTGGGGGTCGGCCTTAGCAAAGACCTTCCCACACTCACTGCAGTGTTGAAACCCAGTGGGCCCGTTTTTTTCCTTGGGTTTCTCAGACATGGCCAACCTAACCAAACTTACCCTTTTTATGGCAACCGCCAGGCGAGACTCCCTTATCGGTTCCTAACCATGTCACGAGTGTTGGAAAACCGTTCAAAACACTTTTTTTTTTTTTTTTAAAGAACCGATAAGGACTGGTAACCACACTCTAAAGTAAAACACAAAGATTCAATACAAATGATCAGTTCGGCCGAACTGATCTAACACTTTACAATTTTCACACAGAAATCAGAACAAAACCTAACTAGTACTCATGGTACCACAGACAGAGACTGAACCGACTATGCGGAAATAAATTCGGTAAAAACCGACAACCGAGACTTTAACAGACTTTCGAACACAGCTAAAGGAGAAATCTCCGGAGCGACTTAAGTGAGGCGGAGTAAGAATCTGACGGTTGGATTTCAAAGGGCTCCAGACAGAGACCTCAACCGAGCTCAGCATTCTATACTCTACATAGAAAGTTAACCCTTTATTCTCCGGGGCAGTTTTAAAGGCTAGGGCTAACTGCAATAGTCAGAATACAGCAAGACTTCATGTTGTTTGAAATCCATGTTCCTTACTGCCCTGTTTCTGCAGGTCTGAGTGGTGGACAGGCTGTGCTGTCACTTGGGTGGGAGATCCAGCAGGATCTCTGCAAAATTCAGGGAATAACCCAAACAATCTGGATGACCCATTTGTCCTAGGTGACGAGTTTCCACTGACTGTAGAAATGAGTCAGATGACCTCCCACCGCCCCCGAGAAGTCACTGCCCCGTCACATCCCCCTCGGGCAGCTGAGGTGGGACTGAGGCCAGATTTTCAGAGGGTGGCATTGGGCACTTTCCGGCTCTGTGCCTTGTGCTGAGTTTCCTTTTGTGGCTAAAGAGTCTGGTTTTTGTTAAAAGCTCCCTGGTCTCTACCACAAAAGGACTGTCTTATGAAACTGTCAGCAGTTTCTGCCCCTTTGAGGGGCAGAAAGAGCTGGCCTGGACATTTTAATGGCAATCTTGGTCTTCTGAGTGGTCCCTAATGCTTGCTCCACTTGAGGGCCGAACAGATAAGAACCATCAAATAGGTCATTGATGACCTGCTGTTGCGCATCAGAAGAAAATACCGATGTTCTGAGCCAAAAGTGCCGCCTGATACATATCCTAGAGGCGGCAGCTCTAGCAGCAGTGTCATAGGCATCCATAGAAGCTTTCAACTGATAGCTGTTGGATTCTATGACTCTCATAATAGTCTGAAGAAGCTCCACGGTAGAGTCAGATTTGGGGAGATTCTCAACTAGAGACTGAAGGGTGTTCCAAAGCACATATTCATACTGAGAGAAGTGTCCCTGATAATTGGCAATACACATGGCCAGAGTAGCAGCTGCAAAAGTCTGTTTCCCCAGGGTATTAATTTTGCGAGATTCCTTATTGATGGGGCAAGCCGAAGCCTCCTGAGGGAGAACAGCCATGTCGTTCTCTGCAAGGACCACCAAAGCATCTGCAATGGGTTGAGACGCTAAGAAAGGTCTGTCCGGGGGGGTGGGGATTCTTGTTTATGGGCTTGACCACCGAAGCGATTAGAGCCAGCGCCTCCCACACCGCCTGAGACAAGACAGTCAAGGGGGGGGGGGAGAGAGACAGGGTGTGTAAAGCTCATAGGGACATTAGGAATATGGAGGAACTCCAGGCGCAACAGCCTACCTGCTCCACAGCGGACGTCTGTATGACCAGGGTCGTCCCCATGTTCTTGATCGCCAGACAAGATAAGGTCAGGTCTGACTTGTCGTTCACCTCAACCCGGAGAAATCAGGCACTGAGAGGCTGAAGCCTGGCCTGGGTCGGGGGTAGACTGCAGACACTGGCAACGGCATCAACGACCTCGGCGTCACGCACGGAAACAGAGTCAGAGAATCACCACCAGACCTAGAAAAAGAAGGAGAGGGAAGCAGTGCCTGTACCGGCTCCTGCGAGGAGTGAAAAGTGAGGGGGAAAAGGCATGTGGGACAGGAGTCAACCGCGTTGGTGCCTGCATGGTGGAAGTGCCCTCTGCCAGCACCGGACATGCATGAAATCCCGAGTGACCCCGTCCACGGCCAGTGGCACCTAGGCCCGAACACCCCCGAGCCAGGTCTGCTGGAAGAGAAACCCGAGACAGGCACTGAACCCACTGCTCTGTAAGAGGGGCCCAATGATGAAACTGCTGACAGGAAACCCCACAAGAAGACAGAGGGGCTTTGGTGTCGAGAGTCCCAGTCATTAAGGTTGGAGATCACCGGGGACCAAGGAGGGGTCGAGGTGGGCCTGCCCCTCTCCACAAACAAAGACTCCTTCACAGATGTACCGTAGGGCTACCTTGAGCAGCACAGTCTTTTTCCTCCATCGGAAAAAACTCTAGGTAGAGCGGTGATGGGTCCCTGATCGAAACCCGGAAGGGTCCACTTATTTTTGTGCTTATGAGAGGACTGATATCCCTCTCGAGCACCGGACTGCCAGTGGTTGGACCCCCCCTTCCAAAAACGGTAACAAACCGGACACAGCCCCACTGATAGCTTTCCAGCGAAGTCTCTCTACCGTCACCAAGACCACCCATGGTCAACTCAGTTTGAAAGAAAACTGTTTTTGTTCTTTTGTTTAATAACAAAGAATAAAAAATAAATACTAAAACTGAATGACTAAATGCTTCTGCCGTATAGACGTGAAAAACTGACACCCGGCGGGCATGCAACATCATCTTTTAAGTGCACTCGACAGCGGGGGGAAAAAAAGGAACAGAGGCAGTTGGAGGGTCAATGCAGAGGTAGCCTATACAGACGCAAGCTGATCTCGCAGTGCCGCTGCAGTCCTACCACGGCGCTGGCCCTCTTGAAGATTTTTGGCTCCCACGGAGTCCTAGTGCCTCCGGCTAGAACCCAGAAGTGTGAAAAAACAGTTAAGATCCAAGTCCAGGAAGACCTATATTTTATACAGGGACAGCGATCTGAGAATGGAGGAGGGGACCACTGGACTATCAGGGAATATACAGTATATCTTTTCTATGGGGGCAGTGATCGAAGAATGGGGGAGGGACCACTGGACTACCACGAAATACATATTTTACAGGGGACGGTAGTTGGAGAACAGGGGATGGGGGAGGAGTCACTGGACTACTAGTGAATATATATTTTATACAGCGACAGCAATCGGAGAATGGGGAGGGGGAGGGACCACTGGACTACCAGGGACGCATTTTATATTCAGGGGACAGAAATCGGCAGATAGGGGTGCCACTAGACACCAGGGAGCTATGACAGTTTGAGCTGTCATGGACCCTAACAGTCTGCAGGCTTTTCAGTTCAAACAGTAAAGTTCGAACTGTAAAGAACTGCAAATGATCATTTTCCGATCAAACGGTCCTTACCTAAGCGAGTGATGAGCGAAATTTATTTTCGCCACAGTAAATACAGATTACTCACTTCTAACAGGAGTTCTAGGAGTGGAATATGTTGTTCATCCACACTGTTTGGCAGATACCCTGCCGCTTTAAGATGGACCGGAAAGTCTTCAAGTTGGCTCCTCCCACCCACCTGGGTGATGAAACCCTCGGCTCCGTCCCATGACACCAGATCTATCCCGCTGGAAGCCAGGTTGTGCACTGAAGCCGGGGAGGTCGGGTGGGTCTGTGTGGATGAACAACATATACCAGTCCTAGAACTCCTGTTACAGGTGAGAAACCTGCATTTCTAGTGGCTTCAATATGTTGTTCTAGCCACACTGTCTGGCAGACACCTAGCAGTTCTCTGGGAAGAGAGAGGCAAGGCGCACACCCCCTACTTAGGGAGCAGGCACTGAAGAACTGAGGTTCCAAAACCAGCATCCTGGCGTGACTCAAGGTCGATGTGGTAATGGGAAATGAAGGTGTGTGCCGACTTCCAGGTAGCAGCCCTGCAGATTTTCTGGACCGAGACATCCCTAGGAGCAGCCACCAATGCAGCGTTATGGCGGGTGGAATGAGCCCCAAGCCCTACGGGAGGCTCCTTACCCGCCAACGTATAGCAGAGATCAACGCAAGAAGTGATCCACCTGCCAATCATCCATTGGCTGCAGGTCTGCCAGGTGCGACTTCAGCGTAGGTAACAAACAGCTTGTGAACCTCTCCCCGAACTTCCACAGTACACTCTTTGTAGTAGGCGAGCGCTTGTCTCAGTCCAAGGTATAGAGCCTGTACTCTGCCTCCGAAGTGTGATTGGGGTAGAACACCGGCAGAGTCGTTACCTGATTCAGGTGAAACTCCGACACCACCTTCGGAAGAAATTTCAGGTCGGGGCGCAGGACAACCTTGTCCCCGTGGAAGACCAGGTAGCAGCTTCAATGGAAAGTGCCTGGAGCTCCCCAATCCTTCTGGCAGACATGATAGCCACCAAGAAGGTGGTCTTCCACAACAGGTGAGATGTCACACCTGTGCATCGGTTCAAACTGCTTGCCCATGTGCTTGGCCAATACCAGCAGTAAATCCCACGAAGGTGGTGGTTCATGCACCGGAGGGAATATGTGAACTAGGCCCTTGAATAGGCACCAGATCACCTTCTCCTGCGCCACAGACTGCTTACCGGCCTGCACCCGGTACGCAGAAATGGCTGCCAGGTGCATATTGAGAGTCGAACAAAGCCCTTGCTGGGAAAAAAGGACCACAGGTAGTCCAGAATGCTAGCTAGCGGGCAGGACAAGAAGTCCAAGCCCATGCCTTGACACCAGATGGAGACACTCTTCCATTTGAAGGCACAGCATTTTCTGGTTGACTCCTTGTGGGATGCTTCAACGAGGTTGAGGACCTCGTCGGAAAGACCCAAGGCCTGGAACTCTAGCCACTCAGGAACCAGGCCGTCAGGTGCATGGATTGAAGGTCCGAATGGAGTACCTTCCCCTTGTTGACAGACAGCGGGTCCAGGCGGGCTGCAAGTCGCCTCAGGAGCCTGGAGCTGAGGAGATCTGGATACCAGAACTGGTGAGGGCCAGTCTGGGGCTATCAGGATCACCTGTGCCTTGCCCCTCCTGACCTTGAGGAGCACCTTGTGGATCAAGGGCAGAGAAGGAGGAAAGGTGTAGAAGAGGCCTGCAGTCCACGGCCTGGAGAAGGCATCCCCTTGCAGCGAGCCCTGCTTGGGAGTGGGGGTAGGCATGTTACAGCCTCAGCCTGGCGTTCTCCCGGGAGGCAAACGGGTCCACCCGAGGTGTGCCCCAGTGGGAGAACAGGTCTTGAACTACCTCCGGCAGGAGAGACCACTTGCGAGATGCATCGCCCATCCGGCAGAGGGCATCGGCCAGACTGTTAGAGGCTCCTGCCACATGAATGGCTAGGAGATCCGCCTCCACGCTGAGCATGAGACCCCAAATGTGAAGAGCCTCCTTGCACAGAGGCAAGCAGTACATCCCACCCTGTCTGCTGAGACAGTACATGGTCGTGGTGTTGTCCGTCTGGACCTGGACCACTTGATCCCAAACAGAGCGAAGGTGGTCAGGGCTAGCCGGACCGCTCGGAGCTCCAGCAGGTTGACGCGTCATCTGGACTCTCGAGTGTACCAGAATCCGGGGGGCTCTGTGCTCCCCCAGATGGGCACCCCAACCCAGACAGGCGTCTCATCAGGATGACCATTGGCTCGGGGTGGACAAACGGGATTCCCTCCCGCAGAACAGCTGGGATGAGCCACCACTGCAGGCTGTCCCACATCTCCTGGGTCACAGAGACTGGCTGGTCTAGATGACCCGAGTGTTGAGACCACTGGCGGGCCAGTCCCGACTGCAGGAGGCGCATATGCCAGCGGGACCAACAGACTATGCTTGTGCAGGCCGCCATGAGACCCAGAAGATACAGGAAGTCCCAGGCAGAGCGCAACTGCCCAACCAGAAATGACTGGGCAAAGGAGGAAAGGACCTCAGCCCTGTCCGCCAGGAGCCGGGCTCTGACTCGGAGAGAGTCGAACTCCGTCCCAATAAACTGAATCACCTGCAAAGGCACAAGTTCCGACTTGGCCTCGCTGATGAGGAGGCCGAGTTGAGAGAATGCCTGGAGGGCCAGATCTCTGGACTTCACCTCCAACCTGGAGGGATCTGCTATCAGCCAGTCGTCCAGGTAAGGGTAGACCCGGAACCCTCGGAGCCGCAGGAATGCTGCCACCACTGTGATGCATTTGGTGAAGGCCCTGGGAGCGGATAAGAGGCCGAAGGGCATGGCTCAGAACTCTTAGAGGGTTCCCTCTGGGTACCTGGAAACAAACCCTGGGCATGGAGGAGGATCTGCCACCTTGCTGACTACCCCCTTGCACAGGAGCTGGCTGATGTCTTGGAGAGCCGACTGGGAGGTTGCGGACCCGGTAGCCCCTGTGGAGCACGGGCTCAAAAGGGAGGGACCTGCTCAAACTCCAGAGGCAGGCTCCTGCCTACCACTTCCAGTACCCAACGGTCCATGGTGATAGTGGACCAGGCGGAAAGGAAATGGCTCAGCCCGCCCCCCACGGGGAAAACCAGGGGAGGTGAGACGAGGTTGGGGCGGCACCCCGCCACTGTCACTCATTAGGCTTGGAGGAGGGACAGGCCGAGGAGCTACTGGGGCCCTTCCCCCGGGGCTTCCTGACCGAGGAAGCGACGAACTTGGCTCTAGGGCACTAAGGTTGTGCCTGCTGGCCCTGCTGCTGTTCCTGCTGGGCAGGTCTTGCCGCAGGAGAGGAGGGACAAAAGGACTTATGCTGCTGATGGCGGCCTTTGTCCTTCTGTGCAGGTGTGACCGAATCTAGGGTGGCACTGGATTTTTCAATGCGCTGGAGGTGGCCCTCCACACTGGGCCCGAACAGGTCAGTGCCCAGAAAGGGAACATCTGCGAGCCTGTGCTGGGTGTCTGCTGTGAAGGTCGAGATCTGCAACCAAGCCCTGCGGCGCATGGCCACTACAGCCGCTACTGAACGGGAAAGGAAAATTACGTACCTACCGTAATTCTTGATCTTCTCTTGTATCTTCACCATTCATTACTTCCTGGGTGTAAGCCGGAGGCGCGCACCCATCACAGGCGTTTTTTTTTTTTAAAGTTGCTCTAACGGCCCGCCTCTCGAGAGCGAGCGCCATGCACATATAGGGGCGCTAGTAGCGAATCACTCCTCCTCCAACTCAGTTCTGTGAGCCGGAGAGGCAAAATGAAAGCAGAAAATATAGATAGTGAGGCAAGATAGCCGAGGGATAGCAAAGCAAGGAAGAATGAACTGAAAAAGGAATAAGCCGATGGAGGAAGGACAGAGGAGATAAGAACATCCCTAGCCTAGGGAGTGCAGGGCCTCCTTACCTGGGAGACTCTAGGAGGAGAGATGAGTAAGGAAATGAGAAAACAGAAGAAGAAGAAGAAAGAGAAGAGAGAGATGGGATGTTGAAGGGACCAGAATGCCCAACGAGCATAGTTAGCTTGTAGCTGAAGGCTCGACTAAAGGGGAAGCAAGAATCCCCGGAGATAGAGCTGAAGAGAAGGTTCACCGAACCTGCTAGACAGACTCAGGAGGCATAGTCCTCATCTTCAACATGCCATTGTTCTTGACACACCACCTCGGGCTCCTGGCCAGGAAGGCCTTTAACTGGAGGACAGCCGAGGAGGAAGAATAAAACCCAGCAGCATGAGAGCGCTGCTCAGGGGTTTAGAAATGGAAAATGTAAGCCTTTTAGGCGTTCCAAGATAAAACGGACTCAGACTGACTGGCTAAGGCCGGCCAAGGCTAGGGGCTGGCTAAGATTGGATATGGTCAGCAGAGCTCTACTGTAAAATTGTCCAGGAGGACACTTTAAAGGAGAAACCACTTAGCAAAACAGCGAGAAGGATAGCCTACCTTCTCATTTGCCTTCTTGTTTGATTTCTCCTATTCCTTTTTTTTTTTTTTTTACAGATAGAAAAAATTTTTTTTAACTAGATACCATTACCCAGATACCAAGATGCCTATAGCAGTAGGAGGAAAGTTCCCTCAGCATTTTTTTTTTTTTTTTAGAAGAGAAAGGAACAGACGTACTCGTTCCTCTGCTCTGCAAGGCAAGAATAGAGGGGGGATTAGATTTCAGGGCAACTACCTGAACACGGGATTGCAGGATCAAAACTGAATAGCCTGAGCCAGGCCAAACAACCCCAGAGGTATCTTGCCATAAGAATAGCAAGAGATAGTTGTGCAGTCTGATCGCCAATGCAATCCGCGAGATGGCCCATGAATCTTAGAGTAAATAATTTTTCTGGATTTTAAACCCCAAGATTTTTTTTTTTTTTTTACTTTTGTTTTTTTTTTTTTTGGAAAATGAAGCAATTTTCCTATATTTTATATAATGCAGAGAGAGGAAGGAGGCGGGAGGTGGAGAAGCCACAGGAAGAGGCCACTGAGGGATGGTGGAGGGAGTAAGTAATGAATGGTGAAGATACAAGAAGATCAAGAATTACGTAGGTACATAATTTTCCCATCTTCCCTTGTCAATCTTCACCATTCATTACTTCCTGGTGAGTACCAAGCTCCTCTTCCCAGGAGGGAGAGGCCATACCCTGAGGGAACAAGACCCCCAGCCTTCTGCTGGTGAGAAACAGAAGGAGAAGACCCTGGCTTATTCAGAAAGCCTAAGTGGGAGAAGAGCTAGGAGGTGCCTCCCGAGGACGAGGACGGAGGAGCCCTGTAAAGTCTCCTAGCTCTGGATGAGAAAAGACAGGTCCCCGGAAGGCGGAGCGCATCACCCTATGCCGGGCCAGGGGTGACAACCTGGAGAGACCAAGCCATGCCGTCCGCCTGATGCAGATCGCTGTCCCCGCAAGCCTGGAAGCCACCTCATTGGCGTCATAAGATGCCCTTGCTTGGTGTCTTGCCAGCTCCAGGCCTACCGCGGAGAGGACAACGGCTAGTCTGGTTTGCTCCGTGTCAGGCATAGATGCCAGCAGCTGGGACATCATCGACCACAGATGCGGTTGTAGGCAGCGTGGTGAGCCTGATGTGATGCAATACATGCACTCATGCGAAGAAGAGAACACTCTTCGCTCGCAACGTCGAACTGGAGAGTCGAATCCGTGGTGGTGTCGTGCACCAGGCAACGGCCCAGAAGGAGTATCCAGGTATACCAAACCTGAGGACGGGTTGGGAAGGGAACCTAGAGACTCAGAGGGGCACAATACCTCGCTGGCAGTCCGCGGGGCTGGGAAGAAGCGGCAGGAACTGCCAGGACGGATAGACGCCCCTGGAAGGATAGGCCAGGAAGGTACCACCAGATGCTGGGCACTGAATTCACCAAGGAATTCACGCGTCACCCGTTCGGTATTGTCTCTCCGAACGTAGGAAATCCGAAGATCCCTCACCATCCTCGAGAGGAAACGCTGATATTCTGTGAAATCAGCATCGGAGGACAGATGAGCAGGGGGTTCCTCTCCCTCAGAGGAGGGAGACGAGGATGATGGGGAACTGGAATGTCCAGAGGATTCCTGCGGTGGTGGGGAGAGTCGAAAGACCCGCTCATGCATGTAACTAACATATGAGGGGAAGGCCGCCGCAGAACCCTGAACTGCTCCCAGGATAACGGACCCGTAGGACCGACATGGCCTGGGAGCGGGGGTGGTGAAGGCAGAGAGATGGGAGAGGGGCACCTCCGAGGAGGCAACTGCTCTCTGCGAGGGCTCTGGAATCCGGGGAAGGGAGCTCTAGTAGGAGGGATCCCGGATATCAAACCAGGCCGCAGAACGGAACTCTGGGGAAGCGGAACCTGGAAGAGCCCTGGGGGAGAAACTCCCCTGTGACGAAGCCGGGACTGCATGGATCCAGAAGGGCAGTCCGCACAAACGCCGCCAGAGGACACCCTAGAACCCTGGGGAGGGGGACTCTGCGCTCGGCTCCTGGCCACCCCTGGGGTGGCCAAAGAAGACCGAGCAGCAGGACGCCTGCCCCAACCCCTCGGATTCGAGAGGGCCCTCCTCCCGACTGCAGCGTTCCCCTAACCCAGAGGAGGCTAGCACCCGGGGGTAGCTGTCACGGACCTCCAGAGGAGGAGCCTCCCCTCAATCACCCTCACGTCTGCCCCGGACTCTCGGCCACCCCAGCAGGAACCCTCAGGAGGCAGCGGCAAGGGGACAGAGGGAGGGCCCGCTCGCCCGCCTGGTACCCCTAGCCACGAGGACCCAGATTCCGAAGAATGGGGATGCCAGGATGGGTCCACATCTGAGTCATCGTCCTCCGAGGAGGGCGAGACCAGCAGGACCTCGATGCTGGCCACCCCAGGGGTCCCCGAGGCCTGGGCAGCGAGCGGCCCGGTACCGTCGTGCGCGCCTCGCCTCCAACGCCCGCCGGCAGCATGAAGTCCAACCCCACACCACCGGCTCCGGCAGACCCGGCACCGCCCGGAGGAGAAGCCGCGGCAGCCGCGCCCGGCGTCCCGGGGCAGCGGCACCGTCGGCAGCGCCGTCAAGCTCATCGGCTCCTGACAGGCGAGGCCAAAAGCAGGCTGTAGCGGCCGGGATCCAACTGGCGCCAGCGAGCGGCAGCTCGATCACCGGCACCTTGGGGCGCGCGGGATCCCGAACAGCGCCGCCCGATCACGGCACCATGAGCGGCGCCCAGGATCGAAAGCGCCCGCGGCGGTGAAATCCACCGAGCCGGGCCCAGCCAAAGGACCGACCGCAGGAGGCCTGCACCTCGAAGAGGTGACTGCCCGGCGGTGTCAGCGCTGCGGCCCGGAGGCTCTGACGCTCCCCAACACCGGGAAGGGGCCTCCCCTCAGCAAGAAGGGAAGGGACCCTCCTCCTCGGACCGTATAGGCCCGGAGGGACCGGAAGAGGCCTAAGGATCTCGCCGAGATTCCCGATGACGCCGTCCCCGAAGTCGGCGGGCCTTGCCCAGCTTGTACGCAGCAGTGCCGAGGGGACGCCGACGGTCCATCGAGAAACAAGCGTCGCACGAATCCATATTATGGTTGGGTCCCAGGCAACGAAGACAGACGTCATGCCGGTCCGAGACGGAGAAATGCCGGCCGCAGGAGCACCGACGCATAGGGGCACGGCCCGTCTTAGAAGAACGTTTCGCTCCAGAACCGGACATAACGCGAAATAAACAAGATTAAACACAGTCGGAAATACACCCGGCGCCGTACAAAGGAAAGAAAAAGGAAGAGTCTTACCGTAGGCGTCGAGTGTAGAAAAAGGAGTCGGATACGCACTTTTCGGTTAGCTACCGCGAACAGGTGCTGCCTCGACGGCGGGAGAAACAGAACTGAGTTGGAGGAGGAGTCGGTCGCTATAACGCCGCCGCCGCGATGACGCCGCTTCTCGAGGGCGGGCCGTTAGGCAACTTTTTAAAAAAAAAGTTTCGTGACGGGTGCGCGCCTCCGGCTTACACCCAGGAAGTAATGAATGGTGAAGATTGACAAGGGAAGATCAAGAGTTTCCAATATCCAGAGCCGTCTGGAGCTGCTGCTTTGCCACCGCCCTTCCTTAATCCCGGACCTGCTTGACCGTGGTATGGAGGATGGCCAGGAGATGAGAGCACCTCATCTATGGAGCCCAAAAGGGTGTGAGAGAAGTGTGCCATCATAACAGCCGAGCTGGCCTGGCAAAGGTCCAAAGAGGCATCAGCGTACATCTCTCCCCCCCCCCCCATTTCTTGGACTTATCTGGGGGGCTTGTCCACGTCCCTCGTGTTGCTTAACTCATTCAGGCCTAGAGACGTCTGTAGACGGTGTCTGAAAGCACAGCCCCTCAGGACAATAACGCCTGTAGACGTACACTTCAACTGACTTTCACCGGCTCAGAACGTCTGAGGAAGTCAGCAGTTTTACCTAACTATTAAACAAACTGAATTGCTTAGAATTGAATGCATAGCACGTTAGAAAGGCAATTTTGCTCTGAACAATTTTGCTGCAGATACTTTGTGTCTATCATGTATACTTTAGGAATTATTCATATTTGTTTAAGGTATGGTGTGCATGGCTAACATTTGTCTCTCAAGCCTCATCTAAGCACCTTGAATAAATCTGAAAAAAAAAAAAACAGTTGTTTGGTATTTCAGCTACTATAAAATAAAAACTAAATGGATTACAATTGATTGCATAGCACCATTAGAAAGGATATTTTGTGCTGAATAATTTTGCCTCTGATACTTTGTGTCTACCACATATACTTTAGGAGTTATTTGCATTTGTTTAAGGTATGGTGTGCATGGTTGACATTTGTCTCTCATGCATCACCTAAGCACCTTGAAAAAAATCAGTTGTTTGGTATTTCAGCTAGTATAAAATAAAAACTAAATTGATTACAACTGATTGCATAGCACCATTCGAAAGATAACATTGTGCTGAACAACTCTGCCACTCATACTTTGTGTGTAGCACTTACGGTTCAAGAGGTAGTCACATTTGCTTGCGGCATGCTGATTATGGCTTGATTTTGCTTAGAAAGGCCCAGGATGCAGTGCTGAGAGTATACAGGGCACAAGTGGCAGAAGTCTCAAAGAGCTCTTGTGGTGTGAATGAGTTAAGTGTCTGAAGACAGAATCTGCTACCAACCCCTCGCCAGGGTACTCCAAACGCGGAGAGCCAGTGGGGAGCCTTGCGTGCTTGCAGACCATCCTGGTCGATGGCTGGAGCACTGCTCAGATTTCTGATGCCGGGTCCACAATGGCCTCAAGCTACACGGAAGGCCTCCCTGGGGGAGTCCCCCTTGTCCAGAATCTCCGTAAGGGGATATCGGGCCCATTTCTGCATGGGTGCGAGCAGCATCCCAGTGGACTCTGAGATGAGCCGAAGGATACCAAGGAACGAGGTGGGGCTCTCATCCACAGAAAGACACCCCCCCCCCCCCGAGGATTCCAGGTTGACTAGACGGGAATGCAACGAGGAGTCTCTGGAGAGTCGGAGTACAGCTGGTGACAGCCTGAGCCACTCTCCAAGAGCGATCGGGGGTGTGTGACAGGCAACTGATGTGCAAACCTTGAGCCAGCCGAGAATCCTTGGTCGGCGCCCCATCCTTTGGCTGGGGAAGCGGTGGTTCCACCACAATGGGCGGGACAGCCAGTTTTGGCAGAGCCGTCGACGTTGGGGCCGGGTCCTCGACCAGGGAAAAGTGGCAAGAGTCTGCTTTGGACGTTCGGGCGACAACCACTTAACTGCCAGTGTGGAAGCCAGCATCTCTTGCTGGCATCCAAAAGGAGCTGTTGCCACATTAGATCCGTACAGCGCTGATGCAACTAGCGCGGGAGTCTCTCCTCAGCGGAGGAGGATGAGGAAGAAGAATGGTGGCGCAACTTTCCACATGTCGGGACAGAGACCGCTGACAGATTTCGAAGCTGGAGGAGGACTGAGCATCCTCGACCGTCAGCGGGCTGAGAACCGTTCAGGTCCTGTGCTGGGCACTGGCTCAATAGTCTGAGGCAAGTCCTCAGAAGGCACCAGTGTCAAGAGAGTTGTCAGCCTCCTCTGTCGACAACCTGTCTGTGGGCTTGAGAAAAGTATCGGCCGCGTCGACAGGCGCCTCAGCCTACTGGTCTGGCGGGGACACCATGAAACCAGTGACACGGGCCGCAACATTGACCGAAGTCGAGAGCAGACTGTCTGGAGAATGAGATCACTCCCGCTCCCAAGAGCGTCGACAGTGGGTCTTACCTTTTTTTTAGATCCTTTTTCCGGGACCAAGGGGTGTGAGACCCAGAAGAACCCTCACTTTTAGTAGAGAGAGACTGGCACAGCTCCCGAAAGGAAGCCGTACAAGAATAGCCCAGTTGGAGTGCAATACAGGTCGAAGCCAAAGAGGAGCTCGCCGCAGCCTGGGCTGCCTCCTCCTCAAGGGCCGTGAGCTGTTCAAGCTGTTCCGCAGAGCCCGCCGTCGGACAATACCCAACGGGCCTCCTTTGAGTTGACCAGTGGGTATCATTTCTCCGGTTGCCCCACCTGGAGTCTGGCAGCACGGTCTTCAAGCACCGAAGAAAAGGACAAACATCTCACAAGCCTGCGGATCGTGGTCGTGCCCAAGGCAATAAATGCATGAGGCGTGGGGGTCGGTGCACAACATCTTCTGCCCGCAGGGGCACTGGTGGAACCTGGGAACAGTCTTGTCCTCCATCACAGCCACGAGGGAAGAGGGTGAAGACTGAACTCGAATGAGTTTCCAAGTAAGTTTAGAAAAAAAATCCTAAGCTTTTACAGCCAGGGCCTGCAAAACACGAGAGCGCTAAGGCGAGAACCTGATGTTTCAAGCAGTAAGGAAGATCTGGTATCATGGGCTAGCCTATGATTCATCAATCTGCAGGGTGGGAAGAGCCAGCTTGAAGACTTTCCGGCCCATCTTAAAGTGGCAAGATATCTGTCGGACAGTGTGGATATATCATATCTATGCCCCTAGAACTGATAACTGCAAGGTTAATTTTTGAACAGTGATAAAAGAAACCAAAGTATATAAAAAAGACCTAATTATTGGTCTTCATCAGTTACCAGGCAGTACTTGTGAAGAAAAACACTGTTAAAACCAAGGGGGGAACCAAGATGGCTGACATCACAAACTGTATTTTGCTGAGCACAAAAGTACAGTTACGTAAGAACTTACCGAAACAGCAGATCTTCGAGAGGAGCTCTTGCAGCAGGCTATAACAATAAAGACTACGCCGCAGGCACTAGGACCCTCCTGTGAAAACTTGAGCAAGCAGTACACAGCAGGGACTGCCCCCGACGCCGGCCCCGCCCCATCGGTCTGGGTACAAGAGGGGGCGGATCCAGCTCCACCTCAGTTCTCCCACCAAGGCCCGGAACAAGGCCTGACAAGAGAAGGAGACGAAGCGACTGTAGAAGATAAATGAAGATGGATCTGCACACCTTGAGGGGGAAGGCGGGTGGGAAGTAATGCCTGCTGCAAGAGTTCCTCTCGAAGATCTACTGTTAGGGTAAGTTCTTACGTAACTGTACCATCTTACTTCAAGTGGGAGCTCTTGCAGCAGGCTATAACAATAAGGACTGAATACCAAGCAGTCCCACACCAAAAAGGTAGACGACCCCGGGAGGTGGAATATGCTGACTCCAGAGGCCTTAGGACAGAAGCCCTTGCAAAACAGCTAGGCCAAAGCCAGCTCGGCGTCTGGAGACTATATCCAAGCTGTAATGCTTGACGAAGGTATGTACAGAGTTCCAGGTGGTGGCTGCACAAATGTCCCTTAGCGAGACATTTCTCAGGGCGGCGAATGAAGCAGACACTCCTCTCGTGGAGTGACCCCTGACCGGGCCCGGTAGGGGCTTATTGTGTTTCTCGTAACAAAATGAGATGCAGTTAACTATCCACTTCAAGACAGTCTGCTTGGTCACTGGTCGACCCAAGTACTGCGGCACAAAGGCCACAAAAAGTTGCTACGATTGACTGTGCGTAGCAGTCCTCTTGAGGTAATACCTCAAAGTCCTGTGGACACCCAGTGTGTGGAGGAGAGCCTCCCCTCTATTGGAAGGGGAAGAAAAACAAACAGGAAGGTCAACCGACTGGTTGAGGGTCAACTCTGAAACCACTTTCGGAAGAAACTTAGGATTCGTTCTGAGGGAAACCCTTTCCCTGTGGAAAACTAAATACGGCTCTTTACACATCAGAGCCTGAAGCTCGGAAACCGTTCGAGCTGAGGTAACAGCAACTAAAAAAAACAAACCTTCCAAGAAAGGTAACGCAGCTCACAATCCACTGCCAGTTCAAAAGGAGGGAAGGCGAGTTTCTCCAACACAGAAAGGAGGCCCCGAGGGGGACAGGGTCCCGAATGGGAGGTCTCATATGCAGAATTCCTCTAAGAAAGGTGCAGGAGTCATCCATTTGCGCCAATGCCCCATCTCCCACGAAAGCATGATAGGTGGAGATAGCCCACATATGCACCTTGCTAGAGGAGTAACTCAGGCCCTTTTGATATAAGGAGAGGAGATACTGTACTGTAACGCTGAGTTCACTGGGCAGGTGACTGGATCCAAACACTGTGGCGATGCCCAAAGACAAAAACACTTCCACTTCATAGCGTAGGCGGAGTGGGTAGAGGGCTTTCTCGCTGAAGCTAGGGCTGCCGCCACTTCCGGGAAACCCCATATCTACGTTGAGCTACATCTGAAGAAGCCAAGCATGTAGGTGTAAGGACCGAAGGTCCAAGTGGACCAGCATCTCTTGGTCCTGGGACAGTAACTGCGAGCATATGGGCAGCGGAATTGGAGGTTCCGTTGAAAACCGCTGCAGGAGTGGGAACCAAATCTGCCAAGGCCATCTGTGGGCTACTAGGATCATTCGGGCCCCTTCTGCCTGTAACTTGAGCAGCACTCTCTGAATGAGGGGGAAGGGTGGAAAGGCATAGAGAAACCTCCCTGCCCAGCAAAGGGATAACACGTCTGGCAAGAAAACTCCAGGCGCGTGCTCTCACGAGCAGAACATTGGCAGTTTGGCATAGTGTGGTGACCCAAAGAAGTCCAGCTCTTGAAGACCCCACCTGTGGAAGAGCTGGTCTGCTACGGACTGTGGCAAATCCCACTCGTGCGCTCTGGATCACGACCTGCTGAGGCTGTCGGCCAGATCGTTGGACGCCTGGAAGATGCACTGTGGACAGCAGAATGCCCTGCTCCAGTGCCCAGTACCAGACTCTCATCGCCTCCCTGCAAAGGGGGTACGAATCAGTACCTCCTCGCTTGTTGATGTAGAAGACGACTGTCTTGTTGTCTGTCAACCAGAAGAGAGCCTGCCACCAGGTCCTTCTGAAAGGCCTGTAAGGCGAAGAGAAGCGCTCGCATTTCCAGTACACTGATGTGAAGGGACCACTCCTCGGGTGACCAAACCGCTTGCATTCGACGGGCACCCAGGTGCGCTCCCCACCCCAGGTCTGATGCATCCATTGTCAGGGTCTGACCTGGTGGCTCCGGACGAAAGCTGACCCTTTTCTCTAAATTCCTAGGGTCCATCCACCAAAGCAAAGTTCTCCTGACTGGTCCCAAGATTTTGACTAGAGAGTCTAGATCGTCGTAGCCTTGGTCCCACTGCACCCTGAGCATCCATTGTGGGACGTCATGTGGAGGCGGGCCAAGGGAGTGACAGGGATGGCCACCGCCATGTGCCCCAGCAACCTGAGGAAGTTCAGAGCTGGAACTTGAGGAGTTATTGAGATCCATTCTGCAATCTCTCGCAGGTGATCTCCCCTGTCCTGGGGGAGGAAGGCCATGCACTGGATGGAATCCATGATCGCTCCGATGAATACAAGCTTTTCACTGGGCTGTGGGGATGATTTTTGCAGATCCAGGGTGATCCCCAGCCCTCGGAACAGAGTATAGGTGTCTTCAAGGGCGCGAAGGCGGCCTACCCTCGACGGGGCCGTAAGCAGCCAATCGTCGAGATAGGGGAACACATAGTGCCCCATGCACCTTAGAGCTGCAGCCACCACTGCTAGGCATTTGGTGAAGACTCGAGGAGCGGAACAGAGGCCGAACGGAAGCACTCGAAATTGGTAATGCTCCCCTTGGAAGTGGGACCTCGGAAACTTCCAGTGGGGATGGTAGACCCCAATGTGCATGTACGCATCTTGCATGTCTAGGGAGCAGAGCCAGTCTCCTTGGTGCAGCAGAGGAAGAAGTCCTTGAAGGGTCACCATCCTGAACCTTTTGTACTCGATAAATTTAGAGGGCTAAGGTCCAGAATGGGACGAAGGTCCTGTGTCTTTTTTGGAACCAGGAAAAAGTGTGAATAAAACCCCTGTCCTCGCTGATGCAAGGGGACTATCTCTATTGCCCTTTTTTTGCAAGAGGGTCTGGATCTCTCCTATTAGTGGGATGTGAGAGGGAGGATAACGGGAGAGCTTTGGTGGAGTGTTTGGGGTAAACTCCATGAACTCCAGCTTGTGTCCTCTCCTGATGATGTCTAAGACCCATTGGTCCGCAGTTACTGACTTCCACCTGAAATGAAGGGAGAAGCGGCCCTAACCGGCTCCCCTGGATCTTCCCGCAGAAGGGGGGGGCGGAAGGGAGTCATTGGGCTGAGCTGGGTGTAGGCTAAGAGGCCTGGGAGGACTTGGGCCCACGGGCGGGAGCTCCACCAGGCTGCTGGGTCCCGGATCTCCTGCGAAAGCTTCCTCTCTGCCCCTGCTGGTTGCTATGGGCATGGCCTTGACCGCCTGAGGACTTACGAAAAGGCCGTTTTGGTGTCTTCGCTAGTCACCACGGTACATCTGGTGGACAGACCAGATAGACTTGCCAGACTCCTGGAGACGAGAGATCAAGGCTTCTGTCTCTTTCCAAACAGTACGGTACCCTGGAAGGGCAAATCCTTGATACCGGCCTGCAGATCGTGGTGAAAGCCAGAGACTCTCAACCAGGCATAGCGCCACAGGCGCACCTCGGAAGCGGCTGCCCTGGCTGTCGTATCTGCCGTGTCATACGAAGCTCTCAGGACATGAGAGCCTACATCTGAGCCCGATTTTAGGACGTCCAGGAGCTCTGTCTTCTGGGCAGAGTCTGGAAGGGCCTTCAGCAGCTCTTGTCCCCTCTCCCAAAGTGCATTCTGATACTGGACCACATGCGTCAAGAAGTTGAGGGAACGTATGGAAGAGGTGGAAGCAGCATATACCTTCTTGCCCACTAGGTCCAAATAGCGAGACTCCGGGTCGGGAGGCTGAGAGCCGAGGTGCTTCAGCTGCCTGGACTTAACATGGGCAGCCGTGTTCACCGAAGAATCCACCTGAGGGTGTTCGGCGAGGAAAGCTTCTGCCCTCGGGGCCTTGTACAGCCTATCTGACTTCTTCGGAACAGCTGGGACTGAAGCCGGATGCTTCCAGGTATTTCTAGTGAGGTCCTGGAACGTATCCACCCAAGGAGGGATTACCAAAGGTTTAGGCTCCTTTTGCCTAAGGTACTTTGCTAGCCTCCTGCGTTCCGCGACCAGGTCACCCGTCTCCCACTTGCTGCAGGCCGGGATGTGCCTCACGACGTCCATAAAGGTAGGAGCGTCTTGAGGTGAGAGGGGCTGATCCTTCTCTCCCGGGGAGCGCTGCAGATTTAGAGAGGAAGTCGAGGAAGATGATAATGAGGAATATCAACTATAGGATTTTGAATAGTCCGACCTTACCGTGAGACCAGGCTTCCGCTGTAGTCAGTAGCTAGGGGACCAACGTATGTCAAGACCGACGCATGGAGCAGGGGATCACATCGGGAGCGCTCTCGCCTAGAGGACAGAGAAAGGCTCCTAGATTGTGACCTGGACCAAACGGTCATCAGAGTCCCTGGAGCGTCGTCGGTGGTCCTCGGACCTGGTGCGCGAACGAGTCCCAGAGGGAGGTGTAGGCAGGCGCTCCGGCAACTTCTGCAGGGGAAAGCTCACCTCCTGGCTGTGGTTTTTCCGCTGGGTCCGGTACCGGTGTCTGGGCCGGCGACAGGGGGAGAGAGAGACAGCTTGTGGACTTGCCCCCACCAGAAGGAAAACAGTTCCTGGAGCTCGTCCTTCGTGAAAATCTCTGCTGCCCGGCTCGGAAAGGAAGTATCTAGGACGTCGGGGCGTGAAGGACAGCCCTCCTGGGTGCTGAGGGGGGACTTGGGAGACGGGGACGTCAGCTCTTCCACAGCCAATCCCTCGCCCGGCGTCGGTACTGACGACAGGGTGCTGCTGGAGAGTCCTTGGGCACCAGAGGCGTGCTTTTAGCAGGCAACGCCAGTGCCTTGAGAAGTGGGGCTGAAGCATGCACCTCCAAGGGCTTCGTGGTGACCCTTAGCGGGGTCACCTTAGGCTTAGCCGGCTTCTCCCCCGAAGGGCCGGCCTTGGCCTGAGCGGATTTGGGGTGCTCTCCTGATCCCGAGGGACGGACCTTCTTTGGAGAGGGCCGCAAGTGAGAGCGGGACCGCGACCGGGACCAACTACGGTCTTTGCTGTGCCGCTTCCCTTTTCGTTTCCCCTCCGAGGAGTGCAGATCCATTTTCTGCTCCAATAAAAAGGCTTTCAGGGCCTTAAGGCGGTGGATGCGGGTCCTGCTGGTGAAGGCCTGGCAATCTGAGCAGTTTGCGGTGTCGTGGTCCGGGCCTAGGCAAAAGACACAGCGGCGATGGCCGTCCTTGGCTGGGATCTGCCTCCCACACACACACTTATTCGGCAGTTCGTGAGGCTGACGCCGAGAAGACATCCGTTGACTACAAAACCGCCGAGCAACAGCGCTGACGTCAGTAACCTGAAGAAAAAAACCCCCGTCGAAAACGGTTAAAAAGTCAACGGACAGTGGTCTGATGGTGTAGAATCGAAGAAAAACCGCTGAAAAACGGTTCAAACACGGGTTTTCTGTCTTGACTGAAGAGTTTTTTGCTGTAACTGGCAAGCAGAAGCTGTTCTTCCTAGTTCACATGCGGGACAGAACTGAGGAGGAGCTGGGTCCGCCCCCTCTTGTACACAGACTGACGGTGGGGCCAGCGTCGGGGTGGTCCCTCAAGCAAATTCTGGCTGAAGTTTTCACCGAAGGTCCTAGTGCCTCCGGTGTAGTCCTTATTTTTATACCCTGCTGCAAGAGCTCCCACTTGAAGTAAGATCAGTAAATCCTTAATTAACAGTTCAAACTGTTCATTTACCTGCAAAACAGCTATAATAAACCCACTGTAATTCAAAAATGGTGAGGTATCTTATCACCACACTATTCAAAAGCACACCCTTGGCACAGACCCCATCATCCCTGAAAATATCAGGAAATATTTGATTCTGTCTGGGCTGTAGATGAGGGAAAAAAAATCCCATGTTAACCAGTGGGAAAAAGTTATTTTTTTTTTTTTTGTTTGTTTACCACTCCATATCTTAAAAACCATACAAGATGCTGTCACGAAACTTTCCAGAGACACTGGCAGAATTACCATGCATGCCAAATTTAGGGCTCTCCTGTCAAAAAATGCCAAAGTTATTACGGTGCAAAATTTTGGATTTATCAGACGTGCCGGTGCAACCCTAACTACTGAGGTGCGACCGTGCCCCTACAAATTACAACAGCCTGCACAAAAATACAGGTTACTCACCTGTAACAGGAGTTCTAGGAATGGTATATGTTGTTCACCCAGACTGTCTGGCAGGTTCCTTGGCGCTTTAAATCTTGCCAGAAGGTCTTCAAGCTGGCTCCTCCCATGCACGCGGGTGGTAAATCCTCGTTCACCCCATCCGCGCCAGCAGATCTAGCCCGGTGAAGCCAGGTGTGAAAGGCCGAGGTTCGGAGGTGTGGATGAACAACATATACCATTCCTAGAACTCCTGTTACAGGTGAGTAACCTGTATTTCAAGGGAAATGGATATGTTGCTCATCCACAATGTCTGGCAGAATCCTAGCAGTTTTCTGGGAGGAGGGAGGCAAGGCGCAAACCCCCTAATTAGGCAATAAAGACTGGAGAACCGAGGCCCCAAAACCAGCATCCTGGCGTGACTCAAGGTCGATGTGGTAATGAGTGATGAAGGTATGTGCTGACTTCCAGGTAGTAGCCCTGCAGATTTCCTGGATAGGGACGTCCCTGGAAGCAGCCACCGATGCAGCAGTATGGCGGGTAGAATGAGCTCTTATCCCTCTGGGAGGCTCCATGCCCGCCAACCTATAGCAGAGATCTATGCAGGAGGTGACCCACCTGCCTATCGTCCGCTTGGCTGCAGGTCTGCCAGGTGCGGCTTCAGCGTAGGTGACAAACAGCTGGCTAACCTCTCCCCGATCCTGCCGCCCGCCTCCTTATAATAAGCGAGCCTTCTAGGGTCCGCAAGTATGGAGCCTATATTCGCCTCCCGAGGTGTGAGGGTGAACACCGGCAGAGTCAACACCTGGTTAAGGTGAAACTCTGATACCACCTTCGGAAGGAATTTCGGGTTGGGGCGCAGGACAACCTTGTCCCTGTGGAAAACCAGATAAGGAGACTCGATGGAAAGCATCTGGAGCTCTCCCATCCTTCTGCCTGAAGTGATAGCCACCAAGAAGGCGGTCTTCCACGACAGGTGAGAGATGTCACACCTGTGCATCGGTTCAAATGGCTTGCCCATGAGCTTAGCCAATACCAGCAGCAAATCCCACGGAGGTAGAGGTTCTCGCACCGGAGGGGATATGTGATCAAGGCCTTAAAAGCGCCCGACCACCTTCTCCTGCGTCACCGACTGCTTCCCGGCCCATGCCCGGTAAGCAGAGATGGTGCCAGGTGCACCTTAAGGGTCGTCGACCGAAGCCCTAGCTGAGAAAGGGACCACAGGTAGTCCTGAATGCTTGCCAAGGAACAGGAAGAAGGGTCCAGGCCCTTGCCCTGACACCAAATGGAGAATCTCTTCCATGTGAAGGCATAGCATTTTCTAGTCAACTCCTTACGGGACGCCTCAACGACGTTGAGGACCTCCTCGGAAAGACCCAAGGCCTGGAACTCTAGCCGCTCAGGAACCAGGCCGTCGGGTGCAGGGATTGAAGGTCCAGATGGAATACCTTCCCCTGATTGACTGAGATCAGGTCCGGGAGGGCTGGAAGCCGTCTCGGGAGCCTGGAGCTGAGACTGAGGATATCTGGATACCAGAACTGACGGGGCCAGTCTGGGGCTACCAGAATCACCTGAGCCTTGTCCCTCCTCGCCTTGAGAAGTACCTTGTGGATCAAGTGAAATGGGGGAAAGGCGTAGAAGAGGCCCAGGGACCACGGCCTCGAAAAGGCATCTCCCTGCAGCGAGCCCTGCTCAGGGGGGGTGGGCATGAAGAAAAAATTACTCACCTTAGTAATGTTATTTCTTCTAATGGAGTCTTGCTGTATTCTGACAATTGCAGTGATCTCCAACCTTTGAACTGCCCCGGAGAGGAAAGAGTTAACTTTCCATGCCAGGCATGGAACGCTGAGCTCGAGCTTGGTTGAGCCTCTGTCTGTTTGAACCCAAACCACCAGATCTTTACTAGCTATACTCACTGGGCGTCCTGTGTGGAAACTGTAAACTCACACTAGCCAACTGGCAACTAAATTTAATAAGAAGTTCCAAAACAAAAGACTCAAGTCAGGAAACCCAAAAAACAAAACACAACACACACCCAAAATTAAAGAGGGTGAGTAAAAGGAGGCACCTCTAGGGTGCCAACATTGCTCCTGCCCACCCACATCCCAAAACCCAGGTTCTGAGAGGGGAGGCGGGGGGGAGAATACAGCAAGACTCCATTAGAAGAAACATTACTAAGGTGAGTAATTTTTTTCTTCAAACAACATGAAGTCTTGCTGTATTCTGACAACTGCAGACTACCAAGCAGTACCTCCATGGAGGAGGGACAGAACCTACTTTGGGAACAGGCTCTGATGCACTGCTGTGCCAAACTGAGCATCACTCCTAGCCTGGATATCCAGAGTAATGCTTGGTAAAAGTATGGACTGTTTTCCAGGTGGCTGCTTAACAAATCTCTAAGATAGGAATATCCCTGGCAACAGCCAGGGAAGCAGCTGTACCTCTAGTAGAGTGAGCCCTCAGGCCTGAGGGTGGATTTCTACCCAATTTTTCATAGCAGAATTGTATACAAGAGACAATCCACCTGGCAATAGATCTTTTAGTAGCAGGTTTTCCCTTACCAACCTCACCATAAGTGAGGAACAATTGGAGGGAGTCAAACCTGTGACCCTCGGTGCGCTCTATGTAGTAGCTGAGGGCCCTATTCACATCCAGGCTGTGCAGCCTCCTCTCCCCAGAGGAGGAAAGGGCATTGAAGAAAACAGTAAGGGACAGACTGGTTAAGGTGGAAATCTGAAACCACCTTAGGCAAAAACCTCCTATTAGTCCTGAGGACCACCTTATCCCTGTGGAAAGAGATAAAAATCAGGCTCCACTGACAGGGCCTGTAACTCACTTATACGTCTGGCAGAAGTAATGGCTGCCAAGAACACAGTTTTCAAAGTCAAGTACTTAAGCTCTGCTAAGGACAAAGGCTCAAAAGGGGGTTGCATAAACTGAGCAATGCAAACATTAAGGTCCCAAGCAGGAGCAGGGTGCCTGAAGGGAGGATTGGTGTGCAGCAATCCCTTGAAAAATTTAGAAAATACTGAGCTGAAAGGGAAGAGTGCTTGCCTACTGCCAAGAAGGCAGAAACAGCTGCCAGATGTAATTTAAGTGTAGCTGGTCTGAGTTCTAAGCCATTGAGATGAACCATATAGTCCAGGACTGCAGGCAACCCAGCAGACTCTGGAGAAATATGCTTACCAGAGCACCAAATAGTGAACCTTTTCCATTTGGAGTTGTAAGTCTTTCTGGTGGAAGGCTTTCGAGATGCCTTTAAAATATCCAGAACGCCTTGAGAGAGATGCAAATCAGCAAACTAACTCTTCAAGAGCCAGGCCTTGAGATAGAGAGATTTGAGATTCGGATACCAAACTCTCCCCTGAGAGCATGTTAACAGGTTGTAATTCCTGGGAAGAGACAGGGGAAGGTGGACTGCTAAGGACAGTAAGAGAGGGTACCAGGGCTGTCTGGCCCAGTCTGGAGCAATCAGAATCACTTTGCAGGGTTGAGACCCAATTTTGACTAGTCCCTTGAACAGGAGAGGGAAGGGTAGAAAAGCATACAAAAACTTCCCTTCCCAATTGAGAACTAGAGCATCCAGGGGGACTGAGCCCAACACTGGGGGTCTGTAGCAAAAAAGAGGAAGTTGGTGATTTTCTGGGGCTGCAAAAAGATCCATCTGTGGAGTGCCCCATCTGAAAAAGATCACCTTCAAAATTAGGGATCTAGGGACCATTCATGATGGCCCTGAGATATCCTGTTGAGAGCATCCGCCAGGACATTGTCCTTCCTGGGAGGTGCACTGCTATCAGAGAGGTGTTCAGGAATAGGCCAGAGACCACAACTTCATTGCTTCAGCACAAGGTCAGACAGAGTGCCCCCTTGCTTGTTGATGTACCACATTGTGGTGGTATTGTCTGTTCTGATCTGAACCACTTTGTTCTGAACAGACTTGAAAACCTGCAGTGCCAGAAACACTGCCCTGAGTCTCCAAGAGATTGATGTGAAGCAGAGATTCTTGAGGTGACCACAACCCTTGGGTGGTCAGATCCCAAGGGTCCCCAGCCCAAGAGGGAGGCATGTGGTAAGGACTCGAGAGTGAAATTGAGTGACAAAGGGAACTCCTTGCCTTAGATTGCCCTGATCCTGCCACCACTGCAAAGCCTGGATAAGGGTTCGAGTCGCTGGGATTAGTTTGGTCAGAGAATCCCTTCTCTGGGACCAGAAGGCTCTTAAGTGGAACTGAATGTCCCTCATCAGAAATCTTGCTCCCTGGACCACCGCCATAGAGGCAGCCATGTGGCCCAGGAGCTGCAGAAAGTGCCTTGTTGGTCGAGACACCTGAAGGGTGAATGAAGAGGCCAGTTTCACAAGGGTCCTTGCCCTTTCCAGGGAAGGAAGGTTTCCTCTTATTGTATCCAGTTCCGCCCCTAAAAGGTGAGGAGCTGTACTGGCTCCAGAACTGACTTTGAAAAGATTTAGGAGGCATCCTAAAGAAGTGAGCAGTTGCTGAGTTATCTGGAGATGTGACTTGACTTGGTCTGGAGACTGACCCACTATGAGCCAGTCGTCCAGGTATGGAAAGATGGAGATCTTTTTTCTCCTTAGGCAAGCAACCACTACTGCCAGGGATTTTGTGAACACCCTTGGAGCTGATGTTAGGCCAAAGGGCATTGCTCTGAATTGATAGTGGCCTAAGGGCAACTTGAACCTGAGGTACTTTCTGTGGGAGCACCTGATGGGAATGTGGAAATAGGCATCCTTGAGGTCCAGGGAGACTAGCCAGTCCCCTGGCCTTAGAGAGGGTAGAATTATTCCCAGAGTCACCATTTTGAATTTTGACTTTAAAAGGTGCTTGTTTAAATATCTCAGATCCAGGATGGGCCGCCATTCTCCTGTCTTTTGGGGGTTAGGAAGTACCTGAGTACAACTTTTCCCTGTGTAGGGATGGAACCTTTCTATGGCTCTGAGAGACAAGAGGGAAGAGACCTCTGACTCTAGGGTAAGGGCCTCTGAAGGATTTGCAGGTGGAAAGGATCTGGTTCTCATCTTGGGAAATTTTTTGAAGCTGAGAACCAGTCCCTGGCTTACTACTTCCAGGACCCACTTGTCTGATGTTAAAGACTTCCAGTCCTGGACAAAGTAAGCCAGCCAGCCTACCTCCTACAGGTAGTGGAGAATCTGCCCGGGCCAACCCATCAGGGTGCCAGCTTGGCAGGGGCCTCAGGCTGAGGGGTGGTAGCAGGCCTGCTTATACCCTGTCTGCCTCTCCCTCTGAAGAACCCCCTCTGAGCAAAGGCAGAAGATGAGGCCTGGGCTCGGAAAAAAAAGGCCTATGAAAAGGCCTGCCCCTGGAATGCTGCCTCTGGGGAGTGGCTTGCCTTTCTTTGGCCTGAGCACTCCTATAGGTAGTCCTGTACTCATCCATTTTCTTCATGTAGTTCTCTGTCTGCTCCCCAAACAGAGAATTACCAACGACAAGAAAATCCATGGCCTTAGTCTGGGTATCCTGTGACAGGCTAGTGCATCTGAGCCAAGCCATCCTACGAAGGGCCACAGATGTAGCCATGACTCTAGATGAATCACTGGAGTCCACTGCAGCATGAAATTGCACCTTGGATGCCTCAATACCATCTGCAGCCACCCGCTCCAGCTCCTTGGCAAGCTGGTCAGGGACCCGATTAGATAGAGTCATCACAGTGTCCCATCTAGACTTCTGGTATCTAGCTGTGTAGGCTAATATTTTTTCAAGTCAAACTACCTCTGGCTGGAAGCTGCAATACTGAACATAGGATTTGCAAGAAAGCGAGTTGTGCTCACAACAGAGGGAGGTGAACCTCACAATTGTCTTTGGTTTATAGCAGATATTCTGCAGGTGGAGGCTACTTCTAACTGAAAGGTGAAATAAGAAACTTAGAATTATCAGGAAAAGACAGTCAGTTACACTTCTTAAGATTTTCAGTGCAGGAAGAGTTTAAAGCACAGCCGACTTATTTTGGGGCTGACTGCTTTCAGAGCACAAACCACCAGGCTGTTTTGGGGCTGGGGAGGTTTTACTGTGTCTGACTTGGATGTCTGGATTTTCTCTGTTTGATTAACAGGGTATTTTCTCTGACAAATTGTTGTGTAGGTATCTTGCTGACAGGAAGGCACCTCATCGCAGCTGTGGGTCAGAGCCTTAGCTGATTGTTTTGTGAGGGAAGTTTAGGCCCAACCCCTTCTCACCCTCACCCCACCCACCCCTGAAATAGTTCCTTTATACCTGGGGTTCTGACATTTCTAAGAGTGCAAGGTGATATCACTGTCATATCCTCTCTAGCACACTGCATTGACAATATAAGCATACACATTGTATAATATATACATTTCTATATAACAAACCAATCACACACAAACACCAAAAAAAAAGTAGATAAGCATGTGGGGAGTACTGCAATGTAATGGCTGTGGGGCAGCAGTCTTCCGGGAGTCTTTCTGGAGGCTGAGATCCTGCCCTATTTGCAGACAACTCTCTGCCCTGAGGGAGGAAGTTGCCCGCCTTCAGGCCACACTGGACAGTAGTAAGGGAACCTTCCCCAGACGACACTGGACGGTAGTAAGGGAACCTCCCCCATCCAGGGAGCACCAGAGCCACCAGCACTACCTCAGAGGTTCTGAAGAAAGCACAGCAGTTGAACCACAGTGGCTCAGGGAGGGTGAGGATGGTGGAACAGAGGCACCCAGTCAGTTGTCTCCACCCACAATCCATACACCATTCTGGGGGTATAGCTCCCCATGGATGCACCCGCAGAGGAGACTAAGGAGGCTGAGGACAACTGTCACAAGGGAGGCCCACAGGAAGGAGGCAGAGGACACCACATGGAAAGGAAGCAGCTCTCGGTGGGGGACCCAATTATTAGGGATAGAACTGGGGGAGCAGGGAAACTGAAGTAAGGTGCCTGCCTGGTGCCATGGCTTGGAGGGAGAGGAAGCGCATCCTCAGGATCACGAGAACAGCTGTACGAGAGTCTGAGCTGGATGTCATTGTCAACCTAGGGACAAATGACGTGGCTCAACATGAGATTAGAGCAGTGCAGAAGGACTTTGTAGAATTCGGGAGGGGCCTAAGACAAGTAGCACACATAGTATCCTTCTCTGAGGTGCTGCCTGTCAATGGCATGAGTGAGGCGAGGGTACTTTGCACCATGCAGCTTAATGAATGGTTAAAAATGGTGTGGAGAATAGGGTTTGGCTTCATTGGGGACTGGGGTTCCACCTGAGGGACACCAGCCATACTGGCAGGATGGTCTGCATCTGTCCAGGAAGGAACAAGTCCTTTAACAATCGGTTAAATGCTTTCATTGGCAAGCTTTTAAACTAGTCAAGGGGGAGGCACTGATACAGCAGGAAAATCCCAGCCTCCCTACAAAACAGAGTACTAAATGAGAAAAGACAGAGGTAGAAAGGTCAGTGGGGATGCTGCAACAGAAGGTAAAGCCATCAAAAATGGAGAGCAATGAGTACCAATGCCCAGAAGTCGAGTAACAAGCTCCTGAATTAGGTGGCCTTGATGGAGGAGGAACATCTGATATCATGGCAGTCACAGAAACATGGTACACACAAAACCATGACTGGGACGAACATACCAGGATACACTATCTACAGGAGGACAGGAGGGTAAAAGAGGAGGAGGAGGAGAAGCTTTACATAAGGGAAGGAATCAAAGCAACAGAACAAAAGGGAAAACAGGGAGGAGGAGGAGGAGAAGAAGCACTGTGGGGAAATTTGGAGACCGGCAATGGAACCACAATCCGCATAGGGTTGTATACAGACCCCCTTCTCAGGGGGGAGGAAATGGACAAGGAAATGATAGAAAGTATACTTAGAATGGCAGAAAAAGGGGAGATATTGCTGATGGGTGATCTGAATATACAGGTTACTCACCTGTAACAGGAGTTCTAGGAATGGTATATGTTGTTCATCCACACTGTCTGGCAGGTTTCTTGCCGCTTAAATCTTGGCTGTAGGTCTCGTTGTCTCCTCCCACCCACCCGGTGGTAAACCTCGGCTCCGCCTCATGACGCCAGATCTGCTGCCTGGAAGCTCAGGCTAGGCCGGCCGGAGGTCGGAAGTAGATGAACAACATATACCATTCCTAGAACTCCTGTTACAGGTGAGTAACCTGTATTCCTAGGGACATAGATATGTTGTTCATCCACACTGTCCGGCAGACTCTAGTCCTCCGGGAGGAGGGAGGCAAGAGCATACCCTCACTTAGGAAATAGAGACTGGAGAACCGAGGCCCCAAAGCCAGCATCCCGGTGACTCAAGGTCGATGTGTTAATGGGTGATAAAGGTGTGCTGACTTCAGGTAGCAGCCCTGCAGATTTCCTGGATAGGGACGTCCCTGAAGCAGCCAATGATGCAGCAGCATGACGGGTAGAATGAGCTCTTATCCTCTGGGAGGCTCCATGCCCGCCAACTTATAGAGAGATCTAGGCAGGAGGTGACCCACCTGCCCACCGTCCGCTTGGCTGCAGGTCTGCCAAGTGCTTGCAGGTGGCAAACAGCTGGCGAACCTCTCTCAGATTCTTCAGCCGCATGCCCTTTATAATAAGCGAGCGCTCTCTAGGGTCCAAAGTATGGTTCTGTATTCGCCTCCGAGGTGTGATTAGTAGAACACCGCAGTCAAACACCTGGTTAAGGTGAACCCAGACACCCGGAAGCACTTCGGTGGGGGGCAGGGGACAACCTTGTCCCTGTGGAAGTTATCAGGTAATGAGACTCAATGCAGAGCGCCTGAGTTCTCCCATCCTTCTGGCTGACGGATAGCCACCAAGAAGGCGGTTCTTCACGAGCAGGTGAGAGTTCACACCTGTGCATTGGTTCGAATGGCTTGCCCATGAGCTTTGCCAGTACCAGCAGTAACCCACGGAGGTGAGGTTCGCACTCAGAGGGGAAATGTGATCAAGGCCTTGAAAAGCTCCAGACCACCTTCTCCCTGCGTCACCCACTGCCCTCGCCCGCGCCCGCAAGCAGAGATGGCTGCCAGGTGCACCTTTAGGTCGCCGACCCAAGCCCTGACTACAAAGGACCATAAATAGTCCAAATGCTTGCCAAAGAACAGGAGGAAGGGTCCAAGTTCTTGCTCTGACACCAAATGGAAAATTCTTCCATTTGAAGGCATAGCATTCTGGCTCGACCTCACGGGACGCCCCAACAACATTGAGGACCTGCCAGAAACACCAAGGCCTGGAACCTAGCTGCTCAGGAACCAGGTCAGGTGCAGGGATTGAAGGTCCGGATGGAACACCTTCCTGATTGGATTGAGAGCAGGTCCGGGCGAGCTGAAGCTGCCTCGGGAGCCTGAGCTGAGGTTGAGGAGAGATCGGTACCTGAACTGGCGGGCCATAGTCTTGGGAGCTATCAGGAATCACCGTTTTGTCCTTCCTTGCCTCTGGGAAGCACCTGTGAATCAAGGGAAATGGGGAAAGGCATAAAGAGGGCCTGGGTCCACAGCTCGAGAAGGCATCCCGCAGCGAGCCCCTGCTGAGGGGGGCGGCATGAACAAGCATCAGCTTGCAAGTCTCCTGAGGCAAACAGGTCCACCTGAGGTGTGCCCCAGTGGAGAACAGATTCTGTACTATTCCTGCAGGAGAGACCATCATGAGATGCAGCCCTTAATTATTTAGGGCATCGGCCAGGGTGTTGGGGACCACATGAATGGCTAGGAGATCCTACCAGGCTGCGCATGACGAGTGACTAAAACGCGAGAGCTCCTTGCATAGAAGCATGAAACGCTGCCCCACCCTGGCGCGGTTTAGGTAGTACATGGTCATGGTATTGTCCGTTTGACCTCGGACCACGGACCCCGGAGAAACGGAGCAAAGGCGGTGTGAGAGCTTGTATGGACTGTTCGGAGCTCTAGCAGGTTGATGTGGCACTCGACCCGGGCGGGACCAGAGGTCTTGGCGCTGTGTCCCCAGATGGCACCCCAACCCATCAGAGAGGCATCGGTCGACAGAGAGACCGCCGACCTCAGGCGGACAAACAGGATACCCTCCTGCAGATGAGATGGAACGTCCACCATCGGAGAGCTGCCCACATCTCCTGGGTCACCACCACCAGTTGGTCCATGGATCGCATGCTGTGACCACTGGCTGGTCAGGTCCCTCACTGAAGTGGGCGATGGCGCCAGCGTGCCCAACGGACCACGCGGTGCAGGCCGCCATGAGACTTCCAGACGCAGGAGTCCCAGGTAGCTGCTTGACCCAACCAGAAATGATTAGGGGGAGGTAAGAACCTCGCCCTGTCCGCCTGAGCCGTGTTCTGGCTCTCAAGAGAGTCGAGCTCTGCCTCGATAAACAGAATCACCTAGCTTCGCCTCGAGTTCCGACTCTGCCTCGTTGATGAGAAGGCCGACTTCAGAGCAAACCTGGAGGCCAGATCTCTGGAAGGCCCAACCTCCTGTCTGAGAGGGGCTGCTATCAGCCCATCGGCCCAGGTAAGGGTACACCCGACCGGGCGTCATAGGAAAGCTGGGCCACCACTGCAATGCATTTGGTAAGACCCTGGGAGCTGGAGACAGTCAAGGGCATGGCTTGAACTTCGAAGAGGGATCCCTCCGCCGAAGCGGGGCGAATCTCCGGCGTGACGGACGGATAGGGACGTGAAAGAACGCGCCCTGCAGGTCCAGAGAGCAGAACATACTACCGTGTTCCAGAGATGGTATTATCTCGCCGAGTGATCATCCTGAAGGTTCGAGACCTAGAACCTGTTCAGGTCGTAGGTAGAGAATGGGGGCCAGCCCCCGTCCTGCTTCGGAACCAGGAAGTACCTGAACACAAACCCTGATCTGGAGGGGGGTCCTCTACCTCCTGACTGACCTCCTTTGAGGAGGAGAGTTGACACGGCTCGATTTAGCCGACAGTGAGGTCATGGACCTCAGGCCCCCCCCGAGGTGCAACGCTTTGAAGGGCGGGCCTGCCTCGACCTCAGAGGCAGGCCTTTTCCCACCGCCCAGTACCCACCTGTCCGTGGTAATAGCAGGACCTGTCTGAAAGGAAGTGTCGGAGCTGTCTTCCACGGGGAACCAGGGTGAGGTGACTGGGATGGGGCGACACCTCAGCCCGTCACTGGGCAGGCTGGGAGGAGGACCGGCCGAGGGACCTCCTGCCTTTACCTCCCTGCTTCTGTTGGAGTAAGCCGACGGCTTGGGTTTGGGATGCCGAGCCTGCTGGCCTGATGATGTTGCTGTCACTGGATCATGGGCAGAAGGACCTAAAGGGCTTAGGGTTGTGGCTTGTGCCTTTGTCCTTCTGAGCGGAAGAGACAGAGTCCAAGGCATTGACTTCTCGATCCTCTGCAGGTGACCTTCCACCCCAGGGTCACGAGCAGTCAGTCCCTCAAAAAGGGAACATCCGCCTAACTTGTGCTGGGTATCCGAGTAAAGGTGGATATCCTCAGCCAAGTCCGGACCATCGCATGGCCACTGCAGCCGCCACAGACCTGGCACTATGAGTCCCCAATGTCTAAAGCAGTCTGAGCTGCTGTTGGCCACTGCCCTGGTCCTGCACCTGCCTGACCGTAGTCTGCAGTGATATGCGGGAAGAGAGGGACGATCATCCAGGGAGTCAACAGGGCATGAGAAAATGCCATGAGGACGCTTCTAATTGGCTCGACGTAAGGCCGCAGGAGAGGACGCAGCATAGACTTTTCACCGGCATAATCCAATTTCTTGACTTTTTGTCGGGAGGTTTGTCCACGCCCCTGGCGCCTCCAAGCGCCAGAAAACGCTGCTCAGTAACCAACCCTGGCAGAGGGGTGTCTCAAAAACGGACAGGGAACCCGTAGGGACTGTGATACTTCCTGGCCAAAGGCGAGGGCAGGAAGCAGGGCGCTACAAAGCTCCAAGGCCGACCTACTATGGCCCTTGCCACCGAAAGGCCTCCGTGGGGAACTCTCGTCCAGAATCGTGGAGGGATACCTAGCCCGCTTTAGAAACGGGATCTTGCCTTCATCCCGGTAGACCCGAGATGAGCCAAGCAATCCTAGGAAGGACGAAAGGCTATCATCCACTGACTGTTCTCCTGAGGACTCCAAGTCCATTCGCTTGGAGAAAAAGGGAGGAATCATCTCAGACTCGAAGAGTCCTCAAAGAGCTGCCTCGGCCTAAGCCACCTCCACCTGCCGAGGTCTATCGGGAGGAGGGTGATGACAGCCCATGGAGCAGTCCCCAGCCGACCGAGAATTTTGGTCGAGCCCCAACTAACGGCTGTGGAGGGTGGAGGTTCCACTAAAATCGGTGGGCAGCTGGATTTGGTCAACACCCGCCTGGAAACAGGCCTCGGCCACAACGAGGTTGTTTCGCCGGCCCGTGACAGCCACTTAATGGCGCAGGGAAGACGACGGGCCGGCTTATTCCCGGTCAGAAGGAGCTGTTGCCACATGAGTTCTCATACCAGACGCAACTTGCGCCAAGCCTCCGCCTGCCTGAGGAGGAGAGGACGTGCGGCGGCGCTGCTGTCACAGGCCAGACCGCCTATGACGGCGCGGATCGGCTGGACCGCAAGACGCCCGGAGACCGAGACCCCGCTAGGCCAAGGACGGTGCGGGAGGTGTCGAATCGCACTTTGGTTCGGACGATTCCCATCAAGGCTCCGGAACCGAGGCACAGACGAGCCAACGGGATCTCAACTCCCACCGGGGAACCGGGAGAGGGATTTCAGCTTCTCCAGCCGACAACCCGCCTAACGGGTCGAGAAAAATTCAACCGCTGCCGACGGGAGTCTCGCTCAACTGGCCTGATGGGGACACCGTGGAAGCCAGTGGCCAAGCCGGGTCGACCCAAGTAGACCGTCAACAACTAGGGAGGGGATCTTCCCGCCCCAAGAGCCGACGGTGAGACTTACTTTGTTCTCTTTTGACCGAGAAAGGTCCAGAAGAAGTTGGACCATCTTTCATCGAGGGTCAGGACAAAGCCCTAAAAGAAGTTTCATACGAGGCACCGAGAGAGAGCGGGACAAATGCCTAGCCGAGCGTGGTAGAAGCTGCCCGCGCCGCCTCTTCGGGGGGTATCATCTGTTCGAGCTGATCCGCCGAGCCCACCGCCGCAACACCGGCCAACCGGCCCTAGATTTAACCGAGGAAATTTTTTGGGACGCCTAGCTGTAAACGGCAGCACGGTTCTTAGAGGACGAGGTCAAACAGAAGAGCACAGGTCGCAAGCCCGCGGGTCGTGCTCAAGGCCTACAGTAGACGTCGTGGAGTGCGGATCCGTCTGAGACATCATCTGCCCGCAAGGGCATCTCCGGAAACCGGAGTCGAACTGTCCATCGCAGCTCGGTGAGAGAAGATCATGTAGTCTTTAGCAAAAAACTTTTGATTTCGAAAATTCAAGAATTAGGAACCAGTCTTATACGTAGAGCATTAAGGAGGGACCTGAGCTTCCAAGCGGTAAGGAAGATCTTGGCGCCATGGCTGAGCCGAGTTTTACCACCCGGGTGGGTGGGAGGAGCCAGCTTGAAGACCTTCCGGCAAGATTTAAGGCCGCAAGGAACCTGCCAGACAGTGTGGATGAACAACATATCCATGTCCCTAGAAGTGCCAGATTTTAACTGGAGTGCAGTTGCAGCAGCCACTTCAAAGAGTGGGGTTATTCTACATGCCCTACAAGGGGCATGCCTTAGACAACTAGTATTGGAGCCCACTCGAGAGGGAGCAATCTTAGACCTGGTTCTCTCAAATGGAGATGGAGAGGATCACAGATACAGAAGTGGGTAGCCATCTGGGAACTAGCGACCATCGAACAGTATGGTTCACAATAAACACAGCAACAGAGTCGAGTCATAGAAAGGCAAAAGTACTGGACTTTAGGAGGGCTGACTTTGCCAAAATGGGTGAGTGCCTAAGGAATGCACTAGCAAATCAACAGGAAGGAGGGGTGGAAGAACAATGGGGAATAATAAAAACTGCCATCACAGAGGTAACGAGCCTTTGTGTGAAGCAAATAAACAAAACGAAACGATGTAAGAAACCACTATGGTTCTCAAAGGAAGCGGCAGTGAAGGTTCAAGAGAAAAAAAAGCATTCAGGAAGTACAAGGAATCACAGAAGGAGCAGGACAGAGAATTGCATCAGTTAGAGCAAAAGGAAGCTGGAAGGCAGTCAGAACAGAAAGGCCCAAACCGAGGAAAAATAGCCAACTCAAGTTAAGAAGGGGATAAAACCTTTATAGGTACATCAGGAGCAAAGGAAGACCAAGGGAGGATAGTGAGGTTAATAAATGGGCAGGGAGGGTGGGCGAGGGTGACTGCAAAGGCAGAGATACTAAACAAATATTTTTGCTCAGTATTTACAAAGGAAGAGGGGAGGTACCTAAACAAACAGTAGAAACACTGGATACAGAAGTTGATAACCAGCCCATTTACAGAAGAAAGGGTTCTGAAAGAACTCTTAAAATTGAAGGTGGACAAAGCAATAGGGCCTGATGGGATTCATCCCAGAATTCTAAAAGAACTAAGGGTAGAACTAGTGACACCACTGACTACCCTCTAACAAATCATGGGAGGATGGGGTGGTACCCAAGGACTGGAGGGCAGATGGATTCTTCCACAAAAGTGGGAGCAAGGCAGAAGCAGGAAACTACAGACCTGTTAGTTTAACTCAGTGGTAGGGAAATGATGGAATCACTTCTGAAGGAAAGAACTGTTTAGTATCTAGAGGCCAGAGGGCACAGGACCCAAGGCAGCATGGATTCACAGCGGAAGGTCATGCCAGACGAATCTGATAGATTTCTTTGACTGGGTGACCAAAGTAGTAGATCAGGGAGGGGCTGTGGACACAGCCTACCTAGACTTTAGCAAGGCATCTAACACAGTCCCACACAAAAGATTAATATACAAGTTAGCCAGCCTGGGAGTGGGTCCCAAGATGACAGCCTGGGTAAAGAACTGGCTGGAGAATAGGACACAGAGAGTAATAGTAAATGGAGTACACTCTGAAGAAAGGGGGGTTACTAGTGGGGTACCGCAGGGTTCAGTATTAGGACCGGTCCTCTTCAATGTCTTTATAAGAGATATGGCAGAGGGACTGGAAGGAAAAGTATGTCTCTTTGCAGATGACACAAAGATCTGCAACAGAGTTGATGCACAAGGTGGGGTGGAAAAAATGAAAAGGGACTTGGCAAGGTTAGAGGAGTGGTCAAATGTATGGCAGCTTAGATTCAATGCTAATTAGTGCAAGGTAATGCACCTGGGAAACAAAAACCCAGGGGAAGAGTACACAATGGGGGGTGAGATACTTACAACAAAAAAAATGGAAAGGGACCTGGGGTAGTCTTATCAGATGACCTAAAGGTGGGCAAGCAATGTGAGAGGGCAGCAAGGAGGGCTGGGGGGATACTGTGATGCACAGGGAGAGGCATCACCAGTAGAAAACAGGAAGTTATTATCCTCTGTACAGACAGCTGGTCAGACCCCATCTGGAGTACTGTGCAGTTTTGGAGACCCAATCTCCGCAAAGATATAGACAAGATGGAAGCTGTCCAGAGAAGGGCAATTAAAATGGTGCAGGGTCTGCACCGGAAGACATATGAAGAGAGACTTAAGGAGCTGAATATGTATAGCCTCGAGGAAAGGAGGGAGAGGGGACATGATAGAAACTTTCGTATCTCAAGGAATCAACAAAGTCCAAGAGGGTAGCATCTTTCAAAAAAAAGAGGTGCAAGAACAAGGGGCACAATTTGAAGATAGAGGGGCCGCTCAGAGGTAATTTAAGGAAGTTTTTTCACAGAGAGGGTTGATGACATGGAACGGCCTTCCAGAGGAGTTTGTGGAGTCAAAACAGTGGTGAATCATACGCATGCATGGGACAGTCATAAGGCAATTCTAGGGGTGGGGGAGGGAGAAGTAGGCTGCTGGTTAACTAGGATCTGCAGCTTATCCATTAGGTAGGGAAATGGGCAGACTGGGTGGGCCAAGCGGTCCTCATCTGCTGTCAAATTCTATGTTTCTATATAATTAGCCTGCCTGAGTCCCAAAGATGCTGCCATGTACTGCTTCTTTGCCATGGCATCAATCCTCCTGGAGTCCTTATCTGGAGGGTGTGAAGCCAAGGGTATATTTGCCTTATTACAGGCAGCAGCCTGCACTACCCCAACATGGCTGCATTGCTGGGAAAGGAACTCCGTATCTGAACGTGAAAGAGTATACCTCTTGTCCATTCTTCTGTCCACAGGAGGTATGGAATTAGAGTTTTAAAATTTTAAATGTCTGTTTCAAAAGACTTGTGGAGGAATAGACAATCTCCTGACTCTGGTATGTCCATCATCTCAACGTATCTGGCTCCTCCTGATCCTCTACTGCTTCCTCCATAGGAAGCTGGAGGGTTTCAGCCACTTTTTTGTAAAACATAAAGTGGGAAGGGGACTCAGAAAGCCTAGGAGGAGAAACACCTGAAGGTCTGTCTGGGGAGATGTCCGGGTCAATGGGCACATCCAGACTTTCATAATCACTATCACTATCCTCATACTCTCCCTCCGCCTCCTCCGGTTCATAAAAATCTTCTAAATTATAATCCGAACCGGTGAACCAACCGAACGAGCCTCAATCGATAATGCCGTTCGGTCAGAACCGAGAAGCTACTGGAACAATCCTTATCACTTTAGCTATTTCATCAGTGGTCGGAGAAAGAACTTGTGGATCCGAACCGACTCAAGTTATCCTTCTTTTTCTTATCCGAACCACTCCTTAGAGTCGGTTCTCCTTGCTCGAAGAAGTTTCGCCTGGTCAGAGGGCACCTTCTGGTTCGGTTGAATCGAACCAGGCTGGCCATCCGGTCAGCGGATCTTGGCCTCCTTTCCTCAGTCTACCTACTTCTTGTCCAGGATAGTTGTGGGAAAAACTTTGAAATCTAAGAAGTCTGAATCGAGGTGGTCAAACCCCAGACACAACACAGGTGGTGGGGTTAGCCTTAGCAAAGGTTTCACACACATTACAGTGTTGAAACAGTGGCCTGTTTTTACTTGATTTCAGACATGGCCAGTCCTAACCAAACTTACCCTTTTTTCGCAATCCGCCAGGCAAGACACTTTATCGTTCCTGACCGTGTTACGGTCTTGGAAAAAATTTTATGAAACTTTTTTTTTTTTTCAGAAGCGATAAGACCGTTACCACACTCTAAAAGCAGAAAAATTTTCATTAAACCTGATCGGTTCAAACTGAACCGATCCGATGTTTACAAGTTCCACACAGAAAACTAATAATAAACCTATCTAATGCTCACGGTACCACAGACAGAGACTGAACCGACAAGTTAGATTGTAGAAATTCGGTTGAAACAGAGAGAAAAAAAAACGACACTTTAACCGACTAAATTGAACCGAGAGAAGAAGAAATCTCCGGAGCGACTGTTCAGTGAGGCGGAGTAAAGAATCTGGCGGTTTGGGTTCAAACGACAAGAGACAGAGGCTCAACCGAGCTCGAGCTCAGCGTTCCATGCCTGGCATGGAAAGTTAACTCTTTCCTCTCCGGGGCAGTTCAAAGGTTGGAGATCACTGCAATTGTCAGAATATAGCAAGACTTCATGTTGTTTGAAACAGTCTCAGCTTCGCATTCTCCCTGGAGGCAAACTGGTCTGCCTGAGGCATACCCCAGTGGGAGAAGAGATCTTGTACTACCTCCGGCAGGAGAGACCACCCGTGAGACGCAGCCCCCATCTGGCTTAGGGCATCGGCCAGGGTGTTGGAGGCTCCTGCCACATGAATGGCGAGGAGATCCGCCTCCAGGCTGAGCACGAGACACCACATGTGGAGAGCTTCCTTGCACAGAGGCATGGAGCGCGTCCCGCCCTGGCGGTTTAGGTAGTACATGGTCGTGGTATTGTCCGTCTGGACCTGAACCACTTGACCCCATAGAAACGGAGCGAAGGCGGTGAGGGCTAGACGAACCGCTCGAAGCTCCAGCAGGTTGATGTGGCATTGGGACTCCTGAGGGGACCAGAGGCCGTGCACTCTGTGCTCCCCCAGATGGGCACCCCAACCCTTTAGAGAGGCATCGGTCGACAGAGAGACCGTCGGCTCGGGGCGGACAAACGGCATGCCCTCCTGCAGATGTGCCGGGACGGTCCACCACTGGAGAGCATTCCACATCCCCTGGGTCACTGTCACTAGCTGATCCAACAGATCGAAGTGCTGTGACCATTGGCTGGCCAGTCCCCACTGTAGGGGATGCATGTACCAACGGGCCCAGCGGACCACGCTGGTGCAGGCTGCCATGAGGCCCAGGAGGCGAGGAAGTCCCATGCAGGGCCTAACTGCCCAACCTGAAATGATTGGGCAATGGAGGAAAGAACCTCAGCCCTGTCCGCCGGGAGCCGTGCTCTGGCTCACAGAGAATCGAGCTCTGCCCCCGATGAATTGTATCACCTGCTTTGGCACGAGTTCCAACTTGGCCTCGTTGATAAGGCGGCCAACTTGAGAGCAAACCTGGAGGGCCAGATCCCTTGACCGCTCCACCTCCATTCCGGAGGAGGCCGCAATCAGCCAGTCGTCCAGGTAGGGGTACACCCGGACCCTTCGGCGCCGCAGGAATGCTGTCACCACTGCCATGCATTTGGTTAAGACCCTCGAAGCTAGAGAAAGGCCGAAGGGCATGGCACTGAACTCGTAGAGGGATCCCTCTGCCCTGAAGCGGACGAATCTCTGGTGGGACGGATGGATTAGGACGTGAAAAAAAAACGCGTTCTGAAGGTCCAGAGAACAGAACCACATGCCTCGTTTCAAGGATGGAATAATCTGAGCCAGAGTGACCATCCTGAAGGTTCGAGACCTTAGGAACCTGTTCAGGTCGTGCAGGTCTAGAATGGGGCACCAGCCCCCCCATCCGTTTCGGGACCAGGAAGTACCTGTACACAAACCCCGGGTCTGGTGGAGGGTCTGCCACCTTCCTGATCACCTCCGTTTTGAGGAGCAGGGCAATGCCGGCTCGACGAGCCTACAGGGAGGCTGCAGACTCCGTAGCCCCCCAGCGGGACGACTGCTCGGAAGGGTGGGGCCTGCTCGAACTCCAGAGGCAGGCCCTTTCCTACCACCTCCAACACCCAGCGGTCCGTGGTGATAGCGGACCAGGTAGAAAGGAAGTGGTGGAGCCGTCCTCCCATGGGGCGGACGAGGCTGGGGGCAACACCCCTCAACCCATAACTGGGCAGGCTTGGAGGATGGACCGGCCGAGGGACCTCCTGGGCCTTTTCCTCCCTGCTTCCTGTTAGAGGAAAACGCAGGCTTGGCTTTGGGGTGCCAAGCACGAGCCTGCTGGCCCTGATGCTGGTGTTGCTGGGCCAGACGTGCCGCAGGCGCAGAAGGGCGAAAGGACTTATGTTGCTGACGACTGCTCTTGTCCTTCTGGGCGGAGGTGACCGAGTCCAGGATAGCACTGGACTTTTCGATCCGCTGATGGTGGCCTTCCACTCCAGGGTCGAACAGGTCAGTCCCCAAGAAGGGGACGTCCGCCAATTTGTGCTGGGTATCCGCCGTGAAGGTGGATACCCTCAGCCATGCTCTGCAGCGCATGGCCACCGCGGCCGCTACTGATCGGGCACGGCAGTCTCCAATGTCTAGAGCCATTTGGAGCTGCTGTTTCACCACTGCCCTTCCCTGATCCCGCACCTGCTTGACTGTAGTCTGCAGGTTGGCCGGGAGATGAGGGATCACCTCATCCAGGGAGCCCATGAGGGTGTGGGAGAAGTGTGCCATCAGCACGGCCCAGCTGGCCTGATGGAGACCTACGGAGGATGCAGCGTACACCTTGCGCCCGGCATAGTCCAGCTTCTTGGACTCCATGTCGGGGGGCTTATCCACATTCCTAGCGTTCCCGGAACGCCAGAAAACATTATCAGTGACCAACCACTCCGCAGAGGGGTGCTCTGAAAAACTGGACAAAGAGCCGGTAGGGACCGTATACTTCCTGGCCATCCTGGCCGAAGGCGCAGGACAGGAAGCCGGCGGCTGTCAAAACTCCAAGGCTGGGCCAACAATAGCTTCAGCCACCGGAAACACCTCCGTGGGCAAATCCCCTTGGTCCAGTATCTCCGTGAGGGGATACTTGGCCCGCTTGGATATGGGCTCGAGCTGCATCCCGCTGGACTCCGAGATGAGCCAAAGCAGACCCATTAACAACGATGGGCTCTTGTCCATCGACTGCCCCCCAGAGGACTCCAGGTCAAGGGGCCTGGAAAACAGGGAGGAGTCGTTGTCAGACTCCGATGAGTCTGCGAAGAGCTGCCTGGGGCCTGAGCCACCCTCTTCCTGCCGAGGATGGTCGGGAGTGAGGGTGACCGACAACCGGTGGGGCAGACCCTGACCCAACCATGAGTCCTTGGTCGGCGCCCCCGATTTCGGTTGTGGAGGCGGAGGTTCCATCACAATCGGTAGGGCAGCTGGTTTCGGCCGAACAACCGGCCCAGGCTTGGGCACCTTGACTACCGCGAGGGGTTGTTGTTTCGGCCTTTCGGGTGACAGCCACTTAATGGCTGGGGAAGGCGACGGCGTCTGCTTGTTCCCGGACAAAAGGAGCTGCTGCCACATTAAGTCCTCGTAGCGTCGATGCAATTTGCGCCGAAGCCCCTCCTCTTCCGAGGAGGAAAACAAGGACAAGCGGCGCCGTCGCTTTTCTCGGTGCAGAGACAGCCGATGTCGGCAGGATCGGCTGGACCGAGACGAGGTCAGAGACAGAGACCCTCTGTTTCCGAGGGCGGGTCTGGGAAGGAGCGGGGGACACCCGCTCTTCTCTCGGCTCGGGAGCCTTAACCAGGGACTCTGGCACAGGAGGCGCAGGCAAGTCCTCTGTTTCCACCGGGGAACCGTGAAGAAGAGTTGTCTGCTTCACCAGTCGACAGCCTATCGTCCGACGGGTCGAGATAGTGCACCTCGACCGCACGATGGGTGACTCGCCGGGCTGACCTGGACGGGACATCAGGAAGCCAGCGGCCTTAGCCGCAACCTTGACCGAAGTCCAGTGTCGACTGTCCGGGAAGGGACCCTCCCTACGAACGCCGACGGTGGGACTCTACCTTAGAGTCCTTTTCGACCGATAAGAGTGTCCCGATGGCCCTCTCCCTTTGTGGAAAGGGACTGGCAAAGCTCCTTAAAAGAAGCTGTGTAGGAGGATCCCAGAGAGCCGGGATAAATGCCGCGACCGAGAAAATGAGGAGGCGGCCCAGGGCAATCATCTGCTCGAGCTGCTCAGCCGAGCCAGCCGCGGACACCGCCCAACGGGCCTCCTTGGACTCTACACCGGCGGTAGCGCTTCTCCGGGCACCCAAGCTGTAACTGGGCAGCGCGGTATTCAAGGACGTTCGCCGAGAACGATCTACAGAACTCGCAGGCCTGCGGGTCATGATCAAGGCCGAGGCAGTAGACGCAAGTGGAGTGCAGGTCCGTCCTGGAGATCTTCTGACCGCATGGGCACTGCCGAATCCGAGTCAATTCGTCCATCGCGAGCCGCGAGGGAAGAATTTGACCGAAAGTCTTGAGAATTTTAAACTATTTTCGGCGAATCAAGAATTAGGATCCAGTCTATGGGACGCGAGAGCTGCTATGAGGGAACCCTGAGCTTCCAAGCGCAAGGAAGATCTGGCGCCATGAGGCGGAGCAAGAGTTTTACCACCGGGTGGGTGGGAGGAGCCAGCTTGCAGACCTTCCAGCAAGATTTAAAGCGGCAAGGAACCTGCCAGACAGTGTGGATGAACAACATATCCATGTCCCTAGAACAGCCAATTTATCTTCACTTGAGAGGGCAGGACTTTCATAACTCACTCGTGAGTTACGGTGCTCGTCCCTCACACTTGAACATAAACTATATATTTTGAGTCTGCCCATTCAATATATGAGGGCTGCCCATAATAACTGACAGCCGATAAGACCCAACACACAAGATTTATGTCCCCTTATTCTTGACGCAGCAACTGGTGAAAACCCATCTACATTTATTCTCACCAATCCTATGATGCAGAACACTGCTATCAAACCCTCAAAGAGCAACCCATCTTTGGTCTTTACAGTTATCACCTACTTCATGAAAAGTAATTACTGGTATGGTATTCTGGGGGTCTGAATTCAATTCCCAGTAGGTTACGTTATTTCATTCTCACTGTTAAGCAGTGGCTTATAATGAACTAAACATCTAATTGTCACTCCAACTGCTCCTAGTCACAGAATATGCAACACCATAGAAAGAAAGCGAGTCAGGGAACCCCAGATCTAACCATGTGAGCCTGCAGTTCAGTAGTGGAGCACTACATGAGCCTATAGTACAGTAGAAGAGTACCAGGGTGCTGTTTTGGGGGCCTGGGTTCAATTCCAAGTAGGTCACGTTATTTCTTTCTCAGTACAATTTGTGATTTAATTGCTAAGCAGTGACTAATGCACTAAATATGCAACTGTCACCTACTTTAAAATGCTTCTGCAACACCTGACCTATGCTACAGTCCTTCAGAGGAGGCAGATATCTACAGACACCTGTAGTATATAGGAAGAATCCCACACCAATCCAAGCCATGCTTAAAACATAACATGGGCATAAACTCCATACTGTCAAATGGCTCTATACTTCAAAAAGTACAGTTACGCAAGAACTTACCGTAACAGTAGATCTTTGAGAGAGGCTCTTGCAGTAGGTAATTACATATAGGACTGAAGCCAGGAGGCATCAGGACCCCACGGAAACATTTCTAGCTAGCAGTCTGATGGGGGACCGCCCCCATGTCAAGTGACCGAAGTCATGCAACGTCAGTATAAAGCGGCTGTCCCCCACACCTGCCTTCCAGTTATTTCCCGCCAAAGGCGAGATAAGAGAGAAGCGGATATTCCCCATCTGGAAAAGGAGCTGAAAAGCTAAGGCTGATGAAGGCGGAAGGTATTTATTGCAAGAGCCTTCTCAGATCTACTGTTACAGTAAGTTCTATAACTGTACTATCTTACTCGAGAGGGCCTTATAGTAGATAATTACATAAAGGACCAAGTCCCAAGCAGTCTGGAACAAAGAGAAGCTCACGGGAGGAGGAAACTACTCAAACAGATCCTCTGGCTGTGAAGGTCTTAGGAAAGAAGACCTTGCAGAACAGCCAACCCGAAGCCAGCTCTACGGTGAGAGGCAATGTCCAAACTGCAATGTTTCGTAAAGGTATGGACAAAAGTCCAAGATGCGGCTGTGCAAATGTCAGCCGACGACACATTTTTGAAACAAGCAGCAGAGGCAGCTACACCCCTAGTGGACTGACCTCTGACCTGACCTGGCAAGGTCTTGTGATACTTATAACAGAAAGTGATACAATGAGCCAATCATTTCGAAAGGCATTGCCTGGAGACAGCACTGCCCTCTTTTAGGAGCAAAAGAGAAACAGCTGATCAGTCTTTCTGCGATCCTTTGTCCTGCTGGTGTAGTATCTCAGAATCCGGTGAACATCTAGAGTATGCAAAAGGAACTCACCTTGATTGGAATGTTGTGTAAAGAACGCAGGCAGCTCCATGGACTGATTCAGTGTAGATTCTGCTACCACCTTAGGGAGAAACTTAGGGTTGGTACACAGAGCCACACGTTCCTTGTGGAAAATCAAGTATGTGATTTTGCACAGCAAGGCCCGAAGCTCGGAAATTCATCAAGCGGAGGTAATGGCCACCAGGAAGTGAGCCTTCCAGGAAAGGAACTTAAGGTCTGTTGATGCTGACAGCTCAAAAGGAGGCAGGGTAAGCTTCGAGAATGAAGTTCAAGTCCCAAGGAGGGACATGTGCGCGAATGGGGGGTCTTAAATGGAGAACCCCTCTAAGGAAGGTCTTGGCGATTTCCAGCTGCGCAAAGGACCTGTCCCCAAACGGAATATGGTAAGCAGAAATAGTCGCCATGTGAACCTTCAAGGAGGAGTGACTGAGACCCAGATTGAAGAGGTGACTCATGTAATCCAGGAGACTCCCGACAAAGCAGGAGAAAGGCTCAAAAGCTCTGGAAGAGGCCCAAACAGAGAACCTTTTCCATTTCATGGTGTAAGTGGAACGAGTGGAGGGTTTTCTGGACTCCAAAAGAATCTCCGCCACCTGCGACGAAACCCTGAACCGGGACTGAATTGCGTCTGCAGGAGCCACGCATGCAGCTGAAGGAATTTGGGTCCTGGATGGACCAGGGTCCCCTGATCCTGGGTCAACAAAAGTTGCGACAGAGGAAGAGGAGGCTCCTCCGAGTACTACTGCAGAAGAGACAACCAAACTTGCCTGGACCAGAATGGAGCGATGAGGATCATTCTAGCTCCTTCCAAACAGAGTCTGTGTAGGATCAACGGGATCAGGGAGGAAAGCAGACTAATCTGCCCTTCCAGTTTAGAGACAGAGCATTTCTCCAAAATGCTCCACGCCCTGGAGCGAGTGAGCAGAAGGCGGAAAGTTATACGTTGAGAGGTGAAGCAAACAGGTCTACCTGAGGGGTTCCCCAGCTTAGGAAGACAGTCTACTACCCCCTGATCCAGTTCCCATTCGTGCGCTTGGGCAGACGACCGACTGAGGTGGTCTGCCAAAGTGTTCTCGACCCCCAGAACATGAACCGCCGTGAGGATAAGGTTGTGACGTATCGCCCAATCCAAAACTCGTATCGCTTCCCTACAAAGAGGGTAGGAACGGGTTCCTCCCTGTTTGTTGATGTACCACATACGCCAGTCTGAACAGTCAGATGCCCGGAAAGCAGGTACAGATTCAGAGCTTGTAAGGCGTACAGGACGGCCCTCAGCTCGAGCACATTGATGAGAAGAGTCCACTCGAGTCTGGACCAAGAGCCCTGGGTCCGATGAGATCCCAGGTGGGCTCCCCAATCCTCACCCGAGACGTCTGTCGTTAAGATCTGGGAGGGGGAAGAAAGACAGAAGGGATCTCCCTGGCAAAGGTTCTCCTGAACCATCCACCACTGCAAGTCCCGAACCATCGGGGAGAAGACCAGGATCTCGCAATCCAAGTCGTCCACCAATTGATCCCACTAAGACCGAAGCATCCACTGAGAGATTCTCAAGTGGTGCCGAGCACGAGGGACCGTCAGAATGGCAGCCGTGATGAGCCCGAGGAAGCAAAGGACAAACCTGGCAGAGACCCGCCTGCAGCTGGACAACAGACTGGCCTGAGCCTGAAGTGTGGCCACCCTGTCCAAAGGCAGGAAAGCCATACCTGAAGTCGTATCCAGTATCGCCCCGATAAACTGGAGTCTTTGAGATGGGATCAAATGGGACTTGGTCTGCTTGATGGTAGTGCCCAGACAGGTGAAAACCTGCAGGGTAAGGAAAAGGGAGCGTAAAAGATCCTCCCTGGACGGGGCCGCCAGGAGCCAATAGTCCAGCTGAGGGAAACCTAAAAAACCCTGGGTACGCAGGTGGGCTGCCACCACAGAGAGGCATTTGGTAAATACTCGGGGAGCCGAGAAGAACCAAATGGGAGAGCCCTGAACTGGTAGTGGTCCCCCTGAAAAGAAAAACTAAGGTATTTGCGGTGGGACAGGGATAGGCAGGTAGGCATCCTGCATGTCCAGGGTGCACAGCTACTGTCCCGGCCGAAGGAGGGACAGAAGGCTCTGCAGAGAGAGCATTCGGAACCTCTTGTACTCCACGAACAGGTTCAGGGAACTGAGGTCCAGGATGGACCTCACATCGCCTGACTTCTTCGGAACCAGGAAGAAATGAGAATAGTAACCTGTCCCCCTGAGATGGAGGGGGATGGGCTCTATCACCACCTTCCGTGGAAGGGTGGAATTTCTTACCGAACCAGAAGAAGGTGCTTCGGGGAGTAAGATGACCTTGGCGGGGGGTTTTCTGGGAAGTTTCTGAAGAAACTATTGAGTGTCCTTCCGCTATCAGCTGGAGCACCCAAACGTCTGACGTGATCGTCTCCCAACCCGGTAGATGCAGGGAGAACCTCCCCCCTACCAGTTTCTCTGGAAAGGCCAGAGGCTGTGGGAGAGAAAAGGAGTCAGGTGTGTGAGGCAGCACCGTGGCTGGAGCTCCCGCTGCTCATTTGGGTGGGGGGTGGGCTTCGCAGCCTAAGGGGCCCAGCGTTTATTGGCCCGCTTCCCTTGTGAAAGGGATGGCACTGCTGTTGAAGGGCTCTGTACAAGTAGTCGACCTCCTTGAGAGCAGTGCCCTTCTCTCGTAGTCCAGTGATACCCTTGATATCACCACCAAACAGCACCGAACCCCTGAAGGGCGCGTCCTGGATGGCAGACTGCACTTCAGGGACCAAACCAGACACTCGTGAGCCAAGCGTATCGCCAAAAACCTATGGTGAAAGCCAAACTCCTACCAGCAGCGTCCACTGCATCGTAAGAAGCACGAAGCATGCGCCTACTAGCCGAGCGAGCAGATCGAACCAGGTCTGCCACTTCCTTTTTGGTCTGTGACTCAGGAAGGGAGTCCAGTTTAGCTTCCACCTCGCTAAAGATGGCCTTCTGGTAATCCCCCATATGGGCTCTAATAACCAGAGTGGAAGAAGTGAAGTCCTTCTTCCCATACTGGTCCAGAGGGCGGGATTCCTTATCGGGGGTGACCAGCTCAAATGTTTGGGATTGGCTGTCCGGCCATGGGTGGCACTGATCATGACAGAGTCAGCCCTGGGGTGAGAGGTAAGAAACAACACCCTCGGGAGCCTGATACAGCCTATCTGCTTTCCTCAGAAGGGGGGACAAGGCAGAGGACTGCTTCCAGATAGTGGAGAAAAGGTCCGTGTGAGGCTCGTTCCAGGGTGGAACCAAGGTAGGAGCGACCTCGGCAGGTCCAAATGGGCAGCTAGCTTCTGCCGCTGTGGATCTGGCTCCAAAGAGTGCCACTGATGGATAGCATAGATTTTGCACAGTAACTCCGTAAAGGAAGGATCCTCCGGAGAAGACTTCGGAGGAGTCCTCGGCCTGGGCTTATCCAGAGTGGGGCTCATCGTCCAAGTCGGAGCTCCCATCGGAGTCATCTGAAGGCTCAGAGGAGGAGACCACCTCCTGACGCGGGAGAGGACCGGACCCCTTCGGAAGCCCTCAGAGAAGCGTATCCAACTCTGCTTTGGAACCGGAGGGCTCATCTCTGGTATCCGGAGTAGGGGAGGGGGTCTCCCGTCTCCGACGTAGGGGGTCCCGAATCGGCATCGGAAGACGAGACTCTGCCTCCCTAGTGAGCTGAGCCTTGGCCTCAGCCCACCAGGAAGCCAGAGTCTCCTTCAAATCCACCGGCGGCTGAGGGGGCGGTGAAGGAGGACCGTGATACAGATACTGGGTGTATCTGTAACCAGAAGGCGGGTAACCCAGCGTCGGGTAATGAGGCACCGTGTACTGCGGCGTCGGATAGGCCGGCATCGGGTACTGGGGCACCGGATACTGCGGACCCGGGTATGACGGCATCGGATACAATGGGGTCGGATACCCAGGAAGCAAGGGGGTCTGCCGGGGCAGACGACCCGGCACAGGAGGCCCGGTATGGGGGTGGCATCCGGGAAGGGGATGTCGCCCAGTGTCTGCAGGACCAGCGTCGGGGCCCGTGTCCGGGAAACTGACAGGTCATCGGCCCAGCGGCAGGAAGACCTGACGGGTGCAGAAAATCCTCAACATCGCCTGGGAAGAAGGGATTGGAAAAATCCTCAGGGTCAGGGCTGAGGAGACCAAGGTCCCCGGAGGGCAGCAAAGGCTGCAGAGAGCCAGGAACGCGGATTGGCAAGGTCCAGTTGCTATCTCGGCGCACCGACGGGCGTTTGGCAACTCCGACGTCCGACTTATCGGCGGAGTCTGGGCGGACATCGGAGGAGCAGACGCCAGACTTGGCGGACCCTTGGCCGAGGCAGAACCCACGAGAGGGGTGGTCTGGTCCAGGCGGAACAGGGGCGTGCACCGCCCGAAGGTCGGGCGACTTAGCGCGTCGATTTCAGGCGGGCGCCAGAGGAGCTGACGTCTGCTAACCGAGCTACTCTATTTCAGTAGCTGCACGCATGAGTCTTACTTGGAAATGGGGGCCTCAATAGCCTGGAGGCGCCAAGGGCCCAAGCGTGAGCCAGACAGGCGGACTCGACGCCATCTTGGAAGCCTCCAAGACTGCCACCACGGAGCGGTCCCCCGGAGGGGACATTACCTGCAACATGGCGACTCCAGCCGAAGTTGCGGTGGAAGTGGAGCCCCGGTCCCGATGCTTCTCCTTGTCATTTTTCTTACGATGGCCTTCAGGGGAAGTAGAAGCCTGACAACTTTTTCAACTCCTTCTCCATGGAGGAGATTTTATTTTTTAGGATGTGGGCCTCCAGGGACTGCTGTCTCCGTCTGCAGTGGCAGCACTGAATTTCAGGCAATGCTGGCACTTCACCTGATGATCCGGGCCCAGATAGAAGAGAGACTGGGAATGGCTGTCCTTGTGCGGGGGTTGGGCGCCGCACAAGTCTCATTTGTTCTTGTGCTCTGAGGGTATAGGGGACGACATACACCACCAAAAAAGTAAGCTATTTATCGAATAAAACAAGAAAAAACGACAGTATAACTACCGATCACAGGCTGACGAGCGCTGAACTTTACCGCGAGGCGTTGACACGAGCCAACGGCGGGAAAGAACTGGAAGGCGGGCGTGGGAGACTGCCCCTTTATACTGACGTCGCATGACGGTCACCTGACATGGGGCGGTCCCCCGCCAGAGACTGCTAGCTAGAAATTTTTCCGTGGAGTCCTGACGCCTGCCTGCTTCAGTCCTATATAATTACCTACTGCAAGAGCCCTCTCGAAGTAAGAGCAAGTAATAGCTGAGCTAGTCAAAGTACATATGTCTGCTCCATTTTGTGTGACCTATCAAATTTACTTATGCCACTGGAGCAGATATATGCAGGACGGTGGGTATTTCATACACATGGTATGAAGCTCTGCTGTGAATGATGGGAGAACCTGTACTGAAATTGTTGGGCCCGTTTCAGTCTTGGATGACTCAGCCTCTCTGTACTACCAATGGGCTGCAGATTCCAAAGTCTAATGATAAATATTCCCCCAACAAATAAACTAAATCAATACAATAAATATAAGAAAAACTGTTTTATTCTAAAAGGAGCATCACTGGAAACTAGGCATGTGGCTACATATGCAATGGTAGCATGCAGTTCACACACGCTAACTGTAACTTCAATATTAACAGGAAGCAAAGCAGTGGACTGATTATTACATATAAATGACAATTCTGGGTATGCCTAAACTCTCTAGAGAAGAGTGATGCTTACCTGTTGATTTGCTTTGGGGCTAGGTGATTCAGTCTGTGTCTGAAAAGCTGGTTTGAAACCAGGCAGTAGAGGCTGTGAAGGCGGTGTTGGAGGTAAACTAGGCCGAGTTATAGGTTGAAAGGATGAAGTAGGCATGAGTCCAAAACCTTGCATCTGCCCATTTGGAGGAAGAGGGACCTTAAAAAGAAGCACTTAAATGTTAATAACTATGGCTCAATAATGAATCAAGACAGAACAGTTACATAAGAACTTACAGTAACAGTAGATCTTCAAGAGAATCTCTTTCCTCAGGTCACACCTACAGAACTTACAGCCATCAGGCACTAGGATCACAAACTTTTTTTCTAGCAGTCTAATAGGGGCCGCCCACAACGATGCTCCCTCCTAAGGCCATGCACACTAGGCCTCCCTCTAAGGAACCAAGGAGAGAGATGAGGTGCCCAGCTACAAGAAAGGCTGGAGAAACAGGAAAACTAGTCTGGAGACCGAACGGGGGGAAAGGGTGGGTTGGAATGACCTGACAAGAGAGATTCTCTCAAAGATCTACTGGCAAAGTAAGTTCTTGCGTAATTCTATTTGTCTTAGAAACACAGAATTTGACGGCAGATAAGGACCACTTGGCCCACCCAGTCTGCCCATTTCCCTACCTACTGGATAAGCTGCAGATCCTAGTTAACCAGCAGCCTACTTCTTCCTACCCCCACCCCCTAGAATGGCCTTATGACTGTCCCATGCATGCTTGAATTCCACCACTGATTTTGACTTCGGGGATCTCTCTCATCAGGTCACACCTATGGAACGATTTCCAAGCAGTACAGAAACTAGATAGTCCGAGTGGCATGAGACAAAAGGTCTAAGAAAGAAGACCTTGAAGCATACCTAAACCAAAGCCTGCCCTTCTAGAGGCAATGTCCAGACTGTAATGCTTTGTAAAAGTGTAGACAGTACTCCAAACTGCAGCAGTACAGATGTCTGCAGCTGATGCATCTGGATCACTGTCCTACCTGGCTGCTGCCCTCGGGCATGAGGGCTCCCACTAGCAGCTCTCCCCAAACCGCACCTGCCGACCTCCCCAGATCGCCATCCTGCCTGGCTGCTGCCCTTGGGAGCGAGTACTCCCACTAGTAGCTCTGCCCAAACTGCAACTGTGGACCTACGGGGAAGGACTGACCTCACCAGGTAACTCCCTTGGACCACGCTAGTTTTGGCGTTCGGCACCATTTTTGAAGCTACAGCTCCATACGCGCTCCAAGTCTGCCCAAATGCAGCATATCAGCCGACTGTTTTCAGATGTTTCGGTAGCATCAGAATAATCGCACCCACCCCACCCAGGCTTGGTAGTCAGACTTTAGAGAAACTTCTCCCCGGCCCATTGGAATACCTCCATACACATTTTTGCCACCTGTCACTACAACATGGCTCCAAACTACTTTCCTCCACATACTGACCTAACTACCCACCTTCACCCTTTGCACATCCTGCACAAACTCCATTAGTTTAACAAAAACACATACAGAGTACCTCCCCCACTTTGCAACCCATTCATTTTCACCTCCATGATTTCACAATATTAATTCAATTCTCCTGCCAGCTTGCCTAGACAATATATTAAATTCATATACATAATTTAAAGAAGGTATATGTATCAACCTGCAAGACCCCTTCGTGGCTGATGGCTCCAGCGATCGCTTAATTACAGTAGGCCACTTAATTTCTTCTAAGTCCAATTCTCCTTGCATAAATTTCATCTCACGTTACCCTCCAAAGCAGCCCGACACTAACCAGCTCCAACCCCTACCTATTTTTATCTCTCATCCAAGTCAGCACCTCACCCCACCAAATATGTTACAAAGCAACCTTCTGCTTTCTCTTCCTCCTCTTCGCATTAGCTTCCCTTCCCCCCCAGCCTACCCTTTTATTCTTTCTCAACCCCCCCCAAAAAAAATTGGTGAGCTCAATCCATCTACCACCTCTCCCCGATTCCCCCACCTGGACCCACAACTGGCCCATCGATCCTACCCACTTGCTTCCATGCCAGTCTGTCACATTTAAACACACATCACCGCCCAGTGGCGCTGAAGGTTGAGGCGCTGGACGCCACACCAGCAACCCAGGTTCAGAAACGAGCCTGCTGCCGGGGTCAGCAGGGAGAGGATCGAGCATCCAGAGGACTGCTGTGTTCTCTCAGGGGGGATCCAGGAGACAACCCGGAACTGCAGCAGCCCCCGGTGGATACCAGAGGCACTGCAATGCTTATGGCTGGCAGAGGGGGATGCAGAGCCGTGATGGACTCGCCTGGCGTCACTGCACACTCTGGCTCTGCCAGTGGGGAGGAGGGAAGGGCGTAAACAAAGAGAAAATACCCAGAGCACCGAGGGCCTCAGGGACCTCCCTCACATCCCCAACACCGGATGCCCACGCAAACGACTCACTGCCGATCCCCGGAAGGAGATGGACCCTCTAATTTCAGATACACACCGCCAGGTAGGAGAGGCAGGCCCTGCCTGGGGGGGGGTGATCCGGGTGCTGCAAAATCTCCCGGGAGGGGTTGTGGTGGAGCATCACGGTGGAGTAGTAGGGGCCGAGAGTCGTGTAGGCTCTCTGAAAGATGCCTCGTGAGCCATGCCACAAAAGAATTGGGGAAGAACAAAAAAAAAACACCACACATTCCCACACCCACTGTCGCCTATCGTCCCTTACCACTTAAAGTTATTACACCCTCTAAGCTCCTAACCACCCTAATACTACTAGCAGCAGGTGACATAGAACGTAACCCTGGCCCTGCCCCCACTCTATCACATCAACTTCCACGTGGACTGAAGACTGCTCATCTAAATATCAGGAGCCTTCTAACAAAAATAACTTTGCTCCAATCCCTACTCATGGACCTCAGCCCTGACATACTGATCTTATCTGAAACATAGCTAAAATCTACTCTGCCTGCTACCACCATCTCAATTCCTGGATACTCTCTCATCCACCAGGACCACTCCAGTAGAGGAGATGGAATTGCCATGTATATCTCCTCAGCAATCCAATTCCCTCCTATACTCACAACCTCCCTCCCTCAGGTCTATGAACTACTTCTGGTCAAGCTCTCCTTCCTCCTCCCTGCCCATATTTATAGCTGGTGCCACCGTGCTCCTACTCTTTCACCACAGTCTATCCCAGACTCACTGACTACACTACAATCTCACACCATTATAGGCGAACTCCATATCCTGGGAGATTTATATAAACTGGCTCTCCCGATCCACACTAAAACACTCGAGACAGGAACACTAAACCTGACCCAGCTGATAAAAGAACCTACCCGATTAAACTTTAAAACTCAGAACCACTGACTGGACCCTAACCTCCTACCCACATCGCACCAGTGCAGCTGGTATCCTGAGTGACCACTTAATCTACAAAGTTCACAAAATCCTCCGCCCTAAAGTCTTACTGATGCACTCCTACAAGTCCTTGGACCTGGCATCCTTACTAAGTGAGTTCTCAAACTTTGACTGGTCTCCCGTCCTCTTAGCTTCCTCTACAGACTCTGCATTACAATATTTCCAATCAAAACTCCTCTCAATCTGAAACCACTACGCACCACTATGACGCACTAGGGTGCAAGGCTCCCACCTCCCTTGGGTCACTACTGAGACGAAAATTACGCACCTACCATAATTCTTGATCTTCTTGGAAAAGTCTTCACTGTTTATTCATACTTCTGCATTAGAGTACCAAGTTAAACCAATCCGCCAAGCAGGGCAGCAGGAGACTGAGCTCACTCAGGAAAGAATTCCATTAAGAATTGTCCTGCCAAAGGAAGCATGCTGTCTGGCATGGACATCCACGGCGTAGTGCTTCACAAAGGTGTGCACAGGGCTTCAAGTAGTTGCTTTGTAGATCTCAGTAATGGGAACCAAGCACATCTCTGCCAGGGATGCAGCAACCGCCTAGTTGAGTGGGCTGCACTTGGCCTTCCAACTTGACCTGCGCCATAGAATAGCAATGGTGAAGACATGCCACTATCCAAGCAGACATGCATCTGATGGATACCAGCTGACCCAGCCGGGCCGTATTGAAAGACACAAAGAGTTGTTTCACTTGGCGGATGTTCCCAGTCCTAGATATGTAGAATCGTAGCTCTCTCAACATCCAGGGAATGAAGGGAGTGGTCCCCTTCATTTTGCTAGTTAGCGAAGTAGGCAGGCAAAACCAAGGGCTGGCTGAGGTAGAAATCCAAAACCACACTGGGTAGGAACTTGGGATGAGTATGGAGGACTACCTTGTCTTTGTGAAAGTGTATGGAGAGTCTGGGACCAGGGCTTGTATCTTAGAGACCCTGCAAGCAGAAGTCATGACCACCAGAAAGGTGGTCTTCCAGGTCATGAACTTCAACTCACACGTGGCTAGAGGCTCAAAGGGTTCAAAGTGGCCTTGTCTGAAGAAGGCCTTTGAAGAATCTCGAACAAAGGCAGCGGAGCCAGAGACATTCTGGACTGGCTTGTGATAGGTAGAAAGTGCACAGAGGTGTACACCTTTACCACTGAAAACTGAAGTCCTGCATCTGAAATGTCTAAGAGGTACTCCAATACTTTATTTGGTGCACATCGGAATGTATCTATAGTGATCTTAGCATACCACAGTGAGAAATGCTTCCATTTGGCAGTGTAAGTCTTTCTGGTGGAGGGCTTACGCACTGCCAAAAGAATCTGAGATTCTCTGAGAAACTTTGAACCTGCCCACTTCTATCACCTCAGGAGCCAGACATGTAGATGAAGGGAGTGCAAACTGGGATGAACTAGGGATCCCTGTGTCAGAAGGTCCGTTCAGAGGCAGCTGCCTCGGAGGGCCCTCCGACAATGTATTCATGAATAGGAACCAGATCAGTCAAGGCTAGTAATTAGAATCATCTTGCCCCTTCCCCTCTAGTCTGAAGCAGCACCCACTAAACTAGGGGTAGCGGAGGAAATGCGTACAGAGAGCATCGTGTCCACTGCAGTCTGAATGCATCCTGACAGAAAACGCCAGGTTCTGGATTTCTGAAGCAGAATAGAGGCAGTTTTGCGTTGAGTCAGGATGCAAAAAGGTCCACGTCTGGACAGCCCTACTCGACGAAGAGCGACTGCACAACGTCTGGTGTAAGCGATCACTCCTGACGATCCATCTCTGTTCTGCTGAGGTAATCTGCCAGATGGTTCTGAATTCCTGGCAGATAAACAGCCCGAATCAAAGCTTTGTGTTCGAGCACCATTCCCATACCCATACCCTCATGGTGTCTCTGCACAAGAGATAGGAGTGGGCTCCCCCGTTTGTTGATGTAATACTTCACAGCCTTGTTGTACATCTGAAGGATTACTTTGTGACAGAGGACTTCCTTCAGGGCTTGAACAGCATACAGGAAAGCTCTCATCTCCAGAACACCGATGTGTAGATGAGACTCCTCCTGGGTCCACACTCCCAGAATGTGGAACTCTTGGCAATGAGCCCCCCAGCCGATTAGAGATGCATCAGTGGTAATGGTAATCGGACTACAGAGGGGCAAAGGGCAAACCCTGATGAAGGATGTTCTCCTGAATCCACCATGGAAGTGACCTCCACAGAGGATCTGTCACTTTGATAGGGTTAGACTGTGGATGTGTTGTCGGGACCACTGTGTGCTAGGCATCCACTGAGTGGTCCTCATGTGCAATCGAGCCAGAGGTACTGTGAAAACTGAAGAAGCCATGAGGCCCAACGTCTGTTGCATGGAGTGCGCTCGCACAGGGTTGTCTTCTCTGATGAAACTAGCCATCTGGATAATGTCGATCCACTGGTTCACTCACATGTGCAGCTGTGACAACAGAACCGTTGCAATGGCTGCCGCCATGTATCCTAAAGGTCGGATGATGACACTGGCTGGAACCAGGAGAGATGAGGATACCACCCAAGCCTGAGTCTGGAGGGGTTCTGGGGCAAGAAATGTTTACCTTGGACGGTGTCTAGGGCTGCCCCAAGAACTGGAGTAGGGGACCTCGTGGAAGGCTTTCTGGCCTCCACTAAAATGTCCGCTACTAGAGGAGAGACTCCGGAACGGGCTTTAGCTACGTCTGCAGGAGCCACGCATGGAGATGAAGGGACTTGAGACCTGGATGAGCAAGGGTCCCCTGATCCTGGGTCAACAATTGCTGCGACAGAGGAAGAGGAAGTGGAAGATCCTCTGAAAACTGTTGCAGAAGAGAGAACCAAACTTGCCTGGGCCAGAAGGGAGCAGTGAGAATCATTCAAGCTCCTCCTGATCTGAGTTTGTTCAGGACCCTTGGAATTTAATGAATGGGAAGGAAGGCATAAACAAATCTGTCCCTCCAACTCAGAGACGGTGCGTCCCGCCAAAATGTCTCACCCTAGAGCAAGCGAGCAAAGAAGGCGGAAGTTTATGCTTTTGGGAGAGGCAAAGAGGTTCATCCGAGGTGGTCACCATCGCTGAAAGATGTCATTTACGATTTCTTGATCCAGTTCCCATTCATGGGACCTGGCCGAGGACCAAATGAGTTGGTCTACCAGTCTGTTTTCCACTCCCAGAAGGTTAACCACGGTCAAGTGAAGGTGGTGCTCGGCTGCCCACTGCCAGATTCTCATCGCTTCCCGGCACAGAGGGTAGGAACGTGTCCCTCCCTGCTTGTTGAGGTACCAGACTATGCACATGTTATCTGATTGTATGAGAAGATGACCAGGGAGGATGAGGGAGAGAAGGGCCTGAAGGGCATAAAGGACTGCTCTCAGTTCGAGCACATTTACTTGCAGGTTTTGTTCGAACTTGGACCAGCTGCCCAGAGTCCTGCGAGACCCCAGATGGGCACCCCATCTTTCTTCTGATCCATCCGTCATCAACGTATGGGAGGGCGAATCGATGCAGAAATGAACTTCCAGGCACAAGTTCTCCGGAACCATCCACCACTGCAAGTCCCGGATCATGGGATCTGATAAGAGTACCTCTTGGCCTACATTGTCCCTGGTCTGGTCCCATTGCGAATGAAGCGTCCACAGAGAGATCCTCATATGGAGCTGAGCGAATGGGATTGTCGGAATGGCAGCTGCCATTAGCCCGAGGAGGACTGACCTGGCTCCAAACCTCCTGTGGCTGGACAGAAGATGAGCCTGATTCTGAAGAGTGTCTACCCTGTCCGGAGGAAGAAGGCTTTGCCAGTGGTCGTGTCCAAAATCGCCCTTATAAATTGGAGGCGTCGGCATGGGACCAAGTGGGACTTGGCCTGGTTGATGGGGATACCCAGGCTGGTAAAAACCTTCAAGGAAAGGGAGTGCAGGAGTTCCTCCCTGACAGGGCCGCCAGGAGTCAGTCATCCAGGTACGGAACTATCTGTACTCCCAGAGTATGCAGGTGGGCAGCTACCACAGACAGGCATTTGGTAAACACTAGGCGCGCCCGAGGAAAGACCAAATGGGAAGGCCTTGAATTGGTAGTGGTCCCCTGAAAGCAAAACCGAAGGGATTTGTGGTGGGAAGGGCATATGGGGGATATGCAGGTAGGCATCCTGCATGTCCAGCGAGCATAGCCACTATCCCAGCCGAAGCAGTGGTAGAAGGCTCTGCAGAGAGAGCATTCTGAAGCGTTTGTACTCCACGAACATATTCCGGAAGCTGAGGTCTAGGATAGGCCTCAGATCTCCAGTCTTTGGAACTAGGAAGAAATGGGAATAGTAACCTGTTCCCCAAAGACGGAGTAAACTGGCTCTATTGCCACCTTTGAGAAAGGGAGATTTCTCTAGGACCAGAGGAATATGTTGTGTGGAGTAAGACGACTTTTGTGGGGCTCTGGGTGGTTTCTAAAGAAACTCTATTGAGTATCCTGCCGATATCAACTGGAGCACCCAAGCTGCCTGATGTTATCCTCTCCCAACCCGCAGATGGGAGGAGAATCTCCCCATTACCGGTTCCTCTGGAACCTCCAGAAGCAGTGGGAGGGCAGGAGGTCTGGGCAGCGTGAGCAGCCGAGGCTCCCTGCAGCTTTTTTTTTTTTTTTTTTGGGGGTCTTGGTTGCTGGAGAAACCCAACGCTTGTTGGCACGTCACCTGTGATTTTGTCTGTCGGTTTTGGTGACGTAAAAGGATGCCGCTGCCCTTGAGGGGGCCTGTACATAGACTGGACAGACATGAGTGCAGTACCCTTCTCCAGCAGTTCGGTAATGTCCTTGACATCACCCACGAACAGCACTGAACCCCTGAATGGAGCATTCTGTTTAGCGGATTGCACCTCTGGGACCAAACCCGACACGTGGAGCCAGGCATGACGCCGTAGGCCTATGGTGAAAGCAGAGCTCCTTCTAGCTGTGTCCACTGCATTGTAAGTGGAGCGTAGCATGTGCAGACAAGCCGAGCATGTGGAACGGACAAGGTCACCCACTTCTGCTTAGTCTGTGACTCAGGAAGGGAGTCCAATTTTGATTCTACCTGGCTAAGGATGGTCTTCTGGAAAACCCCCATATGTGCCACACAGTTAAGGGCCCTGATGCCTAGAGGAGAAGAGGAATAGATCTTCTCGTACTGGTCCAGAAGCCAGGATTCCTTATTAGGTGGAGACAAGATGAGGTGTTTAGGATTGGTGGAGCAGCCGTGAGCGGCGCTGACGACGACCGAATCTGCCTTGGGGTGAAGGCTAAGAAAGTCTATACCCTCTGGAGCCTGGTAAAGCCTGTCCGCCTTCCTCGGAAAAAGAGCTAACGCACATGGCGGTTTCCAAATGGTGGAGATAAGATCTGCATGAAGCTCTATCCAGAGTGTAATCAGTGAAGGAGCAGTCTCTGGCAGATCCTGATGAGCAGCGAGATTTACACGCTGTGGGTAAGACTCCACCGATTGCCACCGATGAAAAGAAGGGTCTTCCGGCGGAGACTCCAGAGGACCCCTCGGCCTAGGGCATTCCAGAGTATGGGGCTCATCTTCGGGGTCAGAGTGGCCGGAGTCAAGAGTCTGAGACCGAAGCTGATGAAGAAGACGACTCCTCCCTAGGAGGGGGAGGGACAGCCCCTCTGGGGAATGTATCCTCAGCGCCTCACGCATCAGAGGGCTCTCCTCTGATGTCGGGTAGTGGGGAGGGAGTCTCCCGTCTCCGACGCAGGGGATCCTGTACAGGGTCCAGTGTCAGGAGACTACTCTCGACCTCCCTGGTGAGCTGAGCCTTGGCCTCAGCCTGCCAAGAGTCCAAGGTCTCCTTCAGATCCGCCGGCGGCTGAGGAGTGGGCGGCAGAGTTGGAGGAGGTGGGGGATATTGATATTGTGGGTATCCGTAAAAGGAGTATCCATAACCTGATGGTGGGTATCCCAGCCGCCGGGTACTGTGGTGCTGGATATTGCGGTGACTGGTACTGGGGCACCGGATACTAAGGGCCAGGTATTGTGGCACTGGATATTATGGTGTCTGATACTCGAGCGTCAAGTGCTCTGACGGAGCAGAGGGACCTGGCAGAGGCCTGCTGGTGGGCCAGATGATGGAAACGCTGGCCCCGCGGGCATCGGGCCCGGCATAGGTATACCTTCGAGAGGGTCCAGAGGAATAGGCCTGTCGCCAGGTAAAGGGACGCTGGATGGCGTCAGGACTGACGTCAGGGGATCCGGCACAGGAGGAAGGAGCCCTGACAGCAGCATCCCAGCATCCTCGGTGATGACAGAGGAAGGAAGGTTATAATCCCCATGGGTCAGTCGAGGAGACGCGGGGACTTCAGAGGGCAACATGGTAAGACGTTGCGGAGAGCCTGGGGCGTCAGACTGTTCCATGGGGTCTGGTGCAGGCTTCTTGGCTGGGCAAGCGCCAGTGGGGTCGGCGTCTGACTTATCGGACTCCCTGCCCAAGGATGGCCGCGAACGAGATGCTGTCTTGTCAGGAGGTGTTTTGGCTGGGCGGTCCCCTGAAGGGGTAAGCGGCTTAGCAGCCTTGTCCGGGCGAGTGTCAGTGGGACCGACGTCTGACTTACGGACCGCTCTGATTGGAGGGCCACGTGGTGGGAGTGAGGCCTCCTTTGTCCCAGAGGCTCCCGCGACCCAAACGGTAGGGGTGATGCCTTCTTGCTAACCACCAAGACAGCCTTCGTGGAGCAATCCCCAGGAGGGGATGTTACCTTGAGTGCCACGACTCCAGCCGAAGTCGCGGCTGCTGTGGAAGCCGGTTCCCGCTCCAGGTACTTCTTCCTGTCGCACTTTTTCTTGTGACCTTTGGGGAAGTAGACGCCTGACTAAGCTTTAACTCTTTCCATGGAGACCATGTTCTTCTTAAGGATATGGGCTTCCAGGGACTGTCGCCTTCTCTTGCAGGTAGCGGAGTTGAACTTCTGGCAGTGCTGGCACTTCTCCACGGAGTGTATGGGCCCAGACAGAAGATGCACAAGCGGCGGCCGTCCTTGTGTGGAAGTTGAGATCCACACGAGTCGTACTTGTTTTTATGCAATTCGGAGGGCGTCGGGGATGACATACACAGCGAATTATAGGGACTTTTTTGTTTCAGAAAATTAGAGAAAACGGGTCAAAAAGTTTGAAAACTTAGACCAACGAATGACTGACAAGCGCTGTTCTACCACGAGGAACTTTCACAAACTAACGGCGGGAAAGAACTGGAAGGCGGGCGTGGGGGACCGCCCGTTTATACCGTCGTATGACGCCGGTCACCTGACGTGGGGGCAGTCCCCCGGCAGAGACAGCTAGCTAAAAGTTTTTCCGTGGGGACCTGACACCTGTCGGCTTAGTCCTATATGTGAATACCTACTGCAAGAGCCCTCTCGAAGTAAGATCAGTAGATCTTCGAGGGGAGCTCTTGCAGCGGGCTATAACCATTAGGACCAACCCTGCATGCCTTAGGACCCACCAGAAATATCTTAGCTAGCAATACCCAGAAAAGACCGCCTCCTAACCTCGGCTCCACCCAGACGTCTCACAGTACAAAAAGGGCGGATCCAGGCTCCACCCGAGTTCCCTCGCCAAGACCCACGAACAGATCACAGCAAGTGAACTAAACGAAGCCTGTCTATGTGCTGAAAACCTCAGAGGGATGGAGGCAGGAATATCGACTGCTGCAAGAGCTCCTCTCAAGATCTGCTACGGTAAGTTCTTACGTAACTATACTATCTTACTTCAAGTGGGAGCTCTTGCAGCAGGCTACAACTATTACGAATGAGTCCTAAGCAATCCCGCGCCAAGGAGGTGACTAGCCCCGGGAGAAGGAAGAATGGAAGGAATTCTGACATTACACCACATCAGGATAGAAGTCCTTGGAGGACTGCCAAGCCGAAACCGGCATGGCATTTGGAGGCAATATCCAGGCTGTAGTGCTTCACAAAAGTGTGCACAGAATTCCAGGTGGCTGCCGCACAAATGTCTCTCATTGAAATGTTTTTTTAAGGTGGCAAAGAAAGCAGCCCATTCCACTGGTGGAGTGACCTCTCACCGTGCCTGGAAGAGGTTTATTATGCTTTTCGTAACAAGACACAATACAGTGGACAAGCCACTTAGAAATGTTCTGTTTAGACACCGGTTTGCCCAAGTGTTGTGGCGCAAAGGCCACAAACAGTTGTTCAGATTTACGGTGCGTAGCGGTGCGCTTGAGGTAGTACGCCAGCGCCCTGTGAACATCCAGGGTATGTAGGAGTGCCTCTCCCCAATTGGAAGGGGTAGAAAAATAAACAAAGGTCAACCAACTGGTTGAGGGTGAACTCCGAGACCACTTTAGGAAAAAATTTAGGATTTGTTCTAAGGAAGACCCTTTCTCTGTGAAAAAACAAATAAGGCTCTTTACACATCAGAGCCTAGAGCTCGAAACTTTGAGCTGAAGTAACAGCAGCTAAGAAACACACCTTCCAGGAAAGATATCGCAGCTCACAATCCGATTCAAAAGGGGGGTCCAACACAAACAGGAGGTCCCAGGTAGGGATAGGATCCCCAATGGGAGATGTCAGATGCAGAATACCCCGTAAGAAGCTGCGGGCCACACCAGCTGGGCTAAGGTTCTAACCACCAAGAGGACATGATATGCAGAAATGGCCCACATGTGCACCTTTACTGAAGAGTAACTCAAGCCATATTGGTATAAGGAAAGGAGATACTGCTATTCTGAGTTCACTGGGTAGATAAGGAGATCCAGATGGTGAGACGAAGCCCATAAACAGAAACTCTTCCAGGAAAATACAGTCTTTCAAGCAACAGGTGACGGGAGGTGGATCTAGGTTTACATTTGTTTGTTACAATTCTTAACATTTTCAGTGCAGGAAGAGTTTAAAGCACAGTTGACTTATTTTGGGGCTGACAGCTTTCAGAGCACAAACCACCAGGCCTGTTTTGGGGCTGGGGAGGTTTACCTGTGTTTGACTTGGATGTGTGGATTTTTCTCTGTTTGATTAGCAGGGTGTTCTCTCTGTCAAACTGCTGTGTAGGGCATCTTGCTGACAGGAAGGCACTCATCGCGGTGGTGGGTCAGAGCTTTCAGCCGATTGTTTTGTGAGGGCACAGTTTAGGCCCAACCCCTTCCACCCTCACCCCACCCACCCCTGAAATTGTCCCTTTATACCTGGGGTTCTGACATCATTTCTCAAGAGTGCAAGGTGCATATCACTGTCATATCCTCTCTAGCACACTGCACTGACAATATACTAACATACATACTAACATACTAAAATGCCAGCAGAATAGGCCTAACGGTCTTTCGTGTCTGCTCGTTTGGTCAGCCCCCACCCTGTGCTGGACCTTGCTGTCCCCCTCGCTTTCCCTCTGGCTTCCTCCTTCCCAGTTCCGGATATTCTTGCTGCATTGGATTTTGCTTCCTGAACCCTTCCCTGTACCTGTCCCACCCCTCTTGAACCCTCCACTGTCTCTGCCTCCACCAGCCCCTAGGTAGTGCATTCCATGGCTCCACCACCCTCTCAGTGAAGTAGCACCTCCTCCTTTCTCCTGAATCTTCCCCTCCAGCTTCCACCCATGCCTCTAGTGGCCCTTCCTCCTTCCTTCAAGCACCCTGACTGTTCCTCCCCTATTTACCCTCTTCATGTACCTGAAGACCTCTATCATGTCCCCCCGGTCCCTTCTCTCTTCCAATGTGTACATATTTAGCTCTTCGAGCCTCTCCTCATAGGTCCTGTCCCCAAAGCCCCAAATCATTTTGGTTGCCCTCCTCGGGACCCTCTCCAGGAGGTTAATGTCCCTCTTTAAGTGTGGCCTCCAAAACTGCACGCAGTACTCCAGGTGCGGCCTCACCAAGCAGTTATACAGAGGGAGTATCACTTCCCTCCTTCTGAAGGTGATGCATCCCAGCATCCTGTTGGCCTTGGCTGCTGCCCTCCTACAAGTCTCAGAGTTGTTCATCTTGACATCCACCACCACCCCAGGTCCCTCTCAGCCACTGAGACTTGTAGTATTTCCCACAGGGTGTACACTTGGCCTGGGTTTCTGGCCCCCAGGTGGAGTACCTTGCATTTCCCTGCATTGAACCTCAGCTTCCACTTTCTAGACCATCTTTCCAGAGCCTCCAGGTCCCCCTGCAGGGCCACCCTCCCCTCCTCCCCATCCACCACCGCCCCCAGTTTCGAGTCATCTGCAAAGAGACTCATCTCACTCCTGATTCCTGTCCTTATGTCAGATACGTAGGCTGGAACAGAAGGGGCCCAAGGACTGATCCCTGTGGGACCCCACTAATGACCCTCCTATAAGCATACACATTGTATAATATACACATATATACACATACATATATATATTTCTATATTACAAACCAATCACACACACAAAAAAAAAAAAAATGTGGGGAGTAGTGCAATGTAATGGCTGTGGGGCAGCAGTCTTCCGGGAGTCTTTCTGGAGGCTGAGATGCTGCCCTATTTGCAGACAACTCTCTGCCCTGAGGGAGAAAGTTGCCAGTCTTCAGGCCACACTGGACAGTAGTAAGGGACCTTCCCCCAGGCCACACTGGACGGTAGGAAGGGAACCTCCCCCACCCAGGGAGCACCAGAGCCACCACCACTACCTCAGAGGTTGCGAAGAAAGCACAGCAGTTGGACCACAGTGGGCTCAGGGAGGGTGAGGATGGTGGAACAGAGGCACACCCAGTCAGCTGTTCCACACCACAATCCATACACCATTCTGGGGGAGCATAGCTCCCCTATGGATGCACCCGCAGAGGAGACTAAGGAGGCTGAGGACAACTGTCACAAGGGAGGCCCACAGGAAGGAGGCAGAGAGGACACCACAAGGAAAGGAAGCAGCTCCTGGTGGGGACTCAATAATTAGGGGGATAGAACTGGGGGGAGCAGGGAAAACTGAAGTAAGGTGCCTGCCTGGTGCCATGGCTTGGAGAGACAGGAAGCGCATCCTCAGGATCACGAGAACAGCTGCATGGGAGTTCGAGCTGGACGTCATTGTCCACCTAGCGACAAAATGACTTGGCTAATCATGAGATTAGAGCAGTGCAGAAGGACTTTGTAGAATTGGGGAGGGGCCTAAGACAAGTAGCACACAATATCCTTCTGAGGTGCTGCCTGTCAATGGCATGAATGAGGCAAGGTACTTTGCACCATGCAGTTTAATGAATGGTTGAAAAATGGTGTGGAGCACAGGGGTTTGGCTTCATTGAGGACTGGGGTTCCACCTGGAGGACACCAGCCTATACTGGCAGGATGGTCTGCATCTGTCCAGGAAGGGAACAAGTCTTTGTGCAATTGGTTTAAATGCTTCATTGGCAAGCTTTTAAACTAGTCAAGGGGAGGCACTGATAAGCAGCAGGAAAATCCCAGCCTCCCTACAAAACAGGGTACTAAATAAGAAAAAGACCGAGGTAGACAGGTCAGTGGGGGATGCTGCAAAAGAAGGTAAAGCCATCAAAAAATGGAGAGCAATGAGTACCAATGCCCGTAGTCTGAGTAACAAGCTTCCTGAATTAGTGGCCTTGATGCAGGAGGAACATCTGGATATCGTGGGCAGTCACAGAAACATGTTACACACAAAACCATGACTGGGACATACATACCAGGATACACTATCTACAGGAGGGACAGGGAGGGTAAAAGAGGAGGAGGAGTAGCTCTTTACATAAGGGAAGGAATCAAAGCAACAGAACAAAATGGAAAACAGGGAGGAGAAGAAGCACTGTGGGTAAATTTGGAGACCGGCAATGAAACCACAATCCGCACAGGGGTTGTATACAGACCCCCTTCTCAAGGGGAGGAAATGGACAAGGAAATGATAGAAAGAATACTTAGAAAGGCAGAAAAAGGGGAGATATTGCTGATGGGTGATCTGAATATGCCAGATGTTAACTGGAATGCAGTTGCAGCAGCCACTTCAAAGAGTGGGGTTATTCTAGATGCCCTACAGAGGGCATGCCTTAGACAACTAGTATTGGAGCCCACCCGAGAGGGAGCAATCTTAGACCTGGTTCTCTCAAATGGAGATGAAGAGAGGATCACAGATGTAGAAGTGGGTAGCCATCTGGGAACTAGCGACCATCTAACAGTATGGTTCACAATAAACACAGCAATAGAGTCAAGCCATACAAAGGCAGAAGTACTGGACTTTAGGAGGGCTGACTTTTGCAAATGGGTGAGTGCCTAAGGAATGCACTCGCTAATGGGCAGGAAGGAGGGGTGGAAGAACAATGGGAATAATAAAACTGCCATCACAGAGTTAACAAGCCTTTGTGTGAAGCAAATTAACAAAACAAAACGATGTAAGAAACCACTATGGTTCTCAAGGGAAGTGGCAGTGAAGGTTCAAGAGAAAAAGAAAGCATTCAGGAAGTACAAGGAATCACAGTAGGAGCAGGACAGGGAACTGTATCAGTTAAAGCAAAAGGAAGCTGGGAAGGCAGTCAGAACAGCAAAGGCCCAAACCGAGGAAAAGATAGCCAACTCAGTTAAGAAGGGGGATAAAACCTTTTATAGGTACATCAGGGAGCGAAGGAAGACCAAGGGAGGGCTAGTGAGACTTAATAAAGAGGAGGGAGGGTGGGCAGAGGGTGACTGTGAAAAGGCAGAGATACTAAACAAATATTTTTGCTCAGTATTTACAAAGGAAGAGGGGGAGGTACCTAAAACAAACAGTAGAAACACTCTGGATACAGAAGTTGATACCAGGTCATTTACAGAAGAAAGGGTTCTGAAAGAACTCTTAAAACTGAAGGTGGACAAAGCAATGGGGCCTGATGGGATTCATCCCAGAATTCTAAAAGAACTAAGGGTAGAACTAGTGACACCACTGACTACCCTCTAACAAATCATGGGAGGATGGGGTGGTACCCGAGGACTGAAGGAGGGCAGATGTGATTCCCCTTCACAAAAGTGGGAGCAAGGCAGAAGCAGGAAACTACAGACCTGTTAGTTTAACCTCAGTGGTAGGGAAAATGATGGAATCACTTCTGAAGGAAAGAATTGTTGAGTATCTAGAGGCCAGAGGGGCTCAGGACCCAAGGCAGCATGGATTCACAGCGGGAAGGTCATGCCAGACAAATCTGATAGATTTCTTTGACTGGGTGACCAAAATAGTAGATCAGGGAGGGGCTGTGGACATGGACTACCTAGACTTTAGCAAGGCATTTGACACAGTCCCACACAAAAGATTAATATACAAGTTAGCCAGCCTGGGAGTGGGTCCCAAGATGACAGCCTGGGTAAAGAATTGGCTGGAGAATAGGACACAGAGAGTAATAGTAAATGGAGTCCACTCTGAAGAAAGGGGTTACTAGTGGGCACCGCTGGTTCAGTATTAGCTTGGTCCTCTTCAATGTCTTTATAGCTACATTGCAGAGGGACTGAAGGAAAAGTATGTCTCTTTGCAGATGACACAAAGATCTGCAACAGAGTTGATGCACAAGGGGGTGGAAAGGATGAGAAGGACTTGGCAAGGTTAGAGGAATGGTCAAATGTATGACAGCTTAGATTCAATGCTAAGAAGTGCAAGGTAATGCACCTGGGAAACAAAAACCCAGGGGAAGAGTACACAATGGGGGTGAGATACTAACAACAACAAAAATGGAAAGGGACCTGGGGGTAGTCATATCAGATGACCTAAAGGTGGGCAAGCAATGTGAGAGTGCAGCAAGGAGGGTTGGGGGATACTGGGATGCATAAGGAGAGGCATCACCAGTAGAAAACAGGAAGTTATTATCCCTCTGTACAGACAGTTGGTGAGACCCCATCTGGAGTACTGCATGCAGTTCTGGAGACCCAATCTCCGTAAGGACATAAGACAGGATGGAGGCTGTCCAGAGGGGGGCAACTAAAATTGTGCAGGGTCTGCTCCGGAAGACACATGAAGAGAGACTTAAGCAGCTGAATATGTATAGCCTCGAGGAAAGGAGGGAGAGGGGGGACATGATAGAAACTTTCAAGTATCTCAAGGGAATCAACAAAGTCCAAGAGGGTAGCATCTTTCAAAAAAAGAGGTGTGCAAGAACAAGGGGGCACAATTTGAAGATAGAAGGGGCGGCTCAGAGGTAATTTAAGAAAGTATTTTTTCACAGAGAGGGTTGTGGATGCATGGAACGGCCTTCCGGAGGAGGTTGTGGAGTCAAAAACAGTGGTGGAATTCAAGCATGCATAGGACAGTCATAAGGCAATTCTAGGGGGTGGGGGTAGGAAGAAGTAGGCTGCTGGTTAACTAGGATCTGCAGCTTATCCAATAGGTAGGGAAATGGGCAGACTGGGTGGGCCAAGCGGTCCTTATCTGCCGTCAAAATCTAGGTTTCTATGTTTCCACTTCAAGTAAGTGGAGCGAGTAGAGGGCTTTCTCGCTGAAACCAGGATGTCCACCACCTCTTGGGAGACCCAGTACGTTGATTTGGCTACGTCTGCAGAAGCCAAGCATGAAGATGTAAGGATCTGAGATCTGGATAGACCAGTTTGCCCTGGTCCTGGAACAGCAACTGTGAGCATACTGGAAGTGGAATTGGCGGCTTAGAGGACAACCGCTTAAGTGGGAACCAAATCTGCCGGGGCCATAATGGGGCAATTAGGATCATCCGAGCCCATTTGGCTTGTAGTTTCAACAATACCCTCTGGATGAGGGGGAAGGGAGGGAAGGTGTAAAGAAACTTCCCCGCCCAACAAACGGACGAGTCTGGCTAGAAAACACCAGGCGCGTGGTCTCGCGAGCAGAAAATTGGCAGACTGGTGTTGCGTGGAGACGCAGAGAGGTCCAGCTCTGGATGACCCCACGTGCCGAAAAGCTGGTCTGCTACTGGCTGTAGCAACTCTCACTCATGCGCCTTGTACTGAGACCTGCTTAGGCTGTCTGCAAAGTTGTTTTGGGTGCCTGGAACATGCACCATGGACAGATGAATGTGACGCTCCAGTGGCCAATACCAGACTCATCGCCTCCCTGCACAGGGGGTAGGAGTGAGTCCCCCTTGCTTGTTGATATAAAAGACGACACCACGTTGTCCATCTGAACTAGAAGAGAGCGTGGGACAAGGTCCTCTTGGAAGGCATGTAGCGCACAGAGGACTGCTTACATTTCTAGAACGTTGATGTGGAGGGCACACTCCTCCGGGGTCCAGACTGCTTGTGTCCAGTGGGCCCCTAGGTGTGTCCCCATCCCAAATCAGAAGCATCTGTTGTCAGAGTCTGATCTGGGGGCTCCTGATGAAAGGGGACCCTTTCTCCAAATTGAGAGGGTCCAACCACCAAAGCAGGGTCCTCTTGACCGACTCTGCAAACCTGACCATGTGATCTAGGTCGGCGGAGCATTGGTTCCACTGCACAGAGTGTCCACTGTGGGACCCTCATGTGGAGGCGGGCCAAGGGAGTGACAGGGATGGCCACCGCCATGTGCCCCATAAGTCTGAGGAAGGTCCTGGCCTGGACCTGGAGGGTTACTAGGACCGTTCCGGCTATCTCTCGCGGCGATCTCCCCTCTCTGGAAAAAGAAAAGCCATGCCCTGGAGCAAATCCAGGACCACCCTGATAAAGACAAGTCTTTGGCTGGGCTCTGGGGAAGACTTCGGAAGATTCAGGGTGATCCCCACATCTCGTAACAGAGTATAAGCATCTCTGAGAGCCTGCAGAAGGCGCTCCCTTGACGGGACCACAAGCAGCCAATCGTCGAGGTAAGGGAAGAAGTAGTGACCCTGGCACCTTAGAGCCGCAGCAACCACTGCTAAGCACTTGGTGCGGACTCGAGCAGCGCAAGACAGGCCGAACGGAAGAAACCGAAACTGATAATGCTTCCCCTGGCAATGGAACCTCAAAAACTTCCTGTGAGGGGGAAAGACCCCAATATGCAGGTACACATCTTGCATAACCAGGGAGCACAGCCAGTCTCCCTGGTGCAGCAGAGGAATAAGACCTGGAAGGGTCACCATCTTGAACTATAGAATTGTTTAAGGAGCAGAGGTCCAGGATGGGCCGAAGATCTTTTGTCTTTTTTGGGACCAGGAAAAAGTGGGAATACTATCCCTTTCCTTGATGCTGCAGAGGAACTGGCTCTATCACCCCTTTTTGCAAGAGGGCCTGACTCTCTCCTATGAGAGAAATGTGAGAAGGAGGATATCTTGAGGGCCTTGGTGGAATATCGGTGAACTCCCATGTATATCCCCTCCTTACAATGTCCAGGACCCATTGGTCCACTGTGATGGAGCCCCAACCCTTTCAGATGAAGGGAGAGGCGACCCCCTACCGCCTCCCCGGTGTCCCCTCTGGAAAAAGGGGGGGGGGGTCAGAAGGGAGTCATTGGACAGAGAGGCATGGGAGATCTTTGGGCCTCGAAAATGAGCGCCTCCAGGGTGCTGATTGCCGGCTTTCCTCTTGAAGTCACCTCTCTGGCCTTGTTGGTTTCCATGGACTTGAGCACCTGAAGGCTTATGAAATGGCCGACGTTTCGTGCGTTTCTGGTCCCCTCTGTACATCTGTCTGACAGACCAGATAGATCTGCCAGACTCCTGGAGACGAAAGATAAGAGACTCAATCTCCTGCCCAAAAAGGACAGAACCCTCTAACGGGAGGTCCTCAATTCTGGACTGCAAATCCTGGTGAAATCCTGAGACTCTCAAACAGGCATGGCGCTGGAGGCAGACACCTGACGCTGCCACTCTGGACGCCGTATCTGCAGTGTCGTACGAGGCATGGAGGACATGCGTGCCTACGTCCGAGTCAGGTTTCAGTATGTCCAGAAGCTCCATTTTTTGCGTGGAGTCTGGTAAGGCATTAACTAGCTCCTGTCCCCTCTCCCAAAGCGCATTCTGGCACTGGACCATAAGCGTAAGGAAGTTGAGGGATCTAATGGAGCAGGTGGAGGCAAGACTAGACCTTCATGCCCACCTGGTCCAAGCAGCGGGATTTCGGGTCAGGAGGCCGGAAGTTGAGGTGCTTAAGTTGCTTAGACTTCTCACGAGCAGCCGTAATTACCGATGAGTCCGCCTGAGGTGTTCCTCCAGGAAAGGCTCATCCCTCGGGGCTCAGTACAGCTTGTCTGACTTTTTGGGAAAGACCAGAACTGATGCTGGATGCTTCCACGTCATCTTGGTAAGGTCTTGGAAGGTGTCTACCAAAGAAGGCACCACCAGAGGCTTGGGCTCCTTCTGACTCGGGTAACGGGCCAGTCGACAGCGTTCCGGATCCAGGTCCTCCGTTTTCTATTTGCTGGAGGCCTGGGTGTGCCTCATGACATGCATAAAAGTTGGATCGTTAGGAGGCAAGCGGGGTTGGTCCTTCTCCCCAGGGGAACCCCCTACCACTGAAAGGGATGAGGGGAACAAGACAACTACCCGCTACTGGGTCTAGAAAAGCCTGAGCTGCGTCCAGGAACCCCCGAACACTGGTGACTACCGGACCCGACAACGATCCGAGGACCGAAGCCAGCTACAGGACCGACTATGGAGCAAAGACAGACACGGGTCCGGGGACTGGCATCCGGAGCAGGCCTGTCTGGAAGAGCAGGATCTGCTCCTGGGCCGAGACCAGGACCGACGACGGCTGCCCGATCGAGAAGGGTGCAGACAGTCCTCAGACTGGGACCGGGAACGAGCCTTCAAGGGAGGACGAGGCAGCGGCCAATCAGGGGTCTTCGGAGCAGGAGCGGGAAGACCCTTGGGCTCACGGTTGTCTAGCCGGTCGGGAACCGGTGTTGGGTCCGGCTTTGGTGGTGGAGTCTCCTTTTTCCACTTGACTCCACCAAAAGGAGAAGAGTTCTTGCAGCTCCTCCTCCTTGTTAAATTCAACAGCCGCTGTTCCCAACAAGGGGTCCCAGTGAAGTCGGAGGGTCCGGTACGGTATGGACGGGTGAGTCCCCTGAAGAGCCCTGTGGGGTGGAAGACCTGGGGGTCGCTGGAGCTTTAGTGGCTGCCCCTTCCACGGGGGTGTCTTCCACCGGAGGAACCTCCACCGGCGTCGGTACCTCGGCCTTTACATGAGGTGGTGCCGGGGTGTCTAACCCAGCAGCTTGCCTGAACCGGGCGAAGCCGAGGCCTTGGGGGTCACTCACAGCAGCGCCACCTTGGGTTTTGCTGGCTTTTCCCTTGATGGTCCCGCCTTGACTGGCGTCAGGTTTTTGGCGGGTGGGCTCGGCTTCTTAGAGTCTTCCTTGCGAGAATGCTTCTGGTGTTCCCCCTGGCCTGAGGAAGAAGAGGCTTTCTGGGGGGAGGAGACTGGGAACGATGATGTGAATGGCTATGGCCCTTGTCCCGGGAGCACTTATGGGGCTTGTCCCTGTGTTTTCCCCTTGTCCCCGGAGGTGTGCAGGACATCCATCTGCTGCTCTAACAGATGGGCTTTTAGGGCCTTCAGGCATTGAATCAGTGTCCTGCTGATAAAGCCTCTGCAGAACTTGCAGGCAGTGCCGTCGTGGTCTGGACCCAGGCAGAAGATGCACTTGGTGTGGCAGTCTTTGGATGGTATGTGGCGGCCACAATCGCACTTGTTCCTCTTCGGCCCGGAGGAAGAGACAGACGACGGACATTACATACACCTGACTGAAGTAGAGAAAAAAGAAAAAATCGATTTTGTTGAAGAAAATCCAGATTTTAGCTGCAACTGCTGGATAGCAAAACTTCGCAATGTGAGCGGGTCACGGCTGAAAAAAAACTGGGGTGGAGCGAGGGTCTGTCCCTTTTGTACGTGACAGACAGGGTGGAGCAGACATCAGGGGGCGGTCCCTACTAGCCAAGATTGTTCTGGTGGGTCCCAAGGCCTGGAGCGTTAGTCCTAACGGTTATAGCCTGCTGCAAGAGCTCCCATTCGAAGTAAGATCAGGATGTATCCAGTCAATGAGACAGAGGTACTCATGAGCCTTGTCAAAGCTAAATGGCCCATTCAGTCCAAGACTGAATCCATGGCTGCCTTAAACAAATATGTTATAGCCTGTTCATAAAACATTTAACTGGTTAAGAATATACTGCATGGGTTAAAGCACACCACTAATATAAGTTGGTATATCAACTATCTCCCAGTATTCTTTTTTGGTGGTACAGTATATTGGATTTTTCATAAATTAGGAATGTTATTCCTTCTTGAAACAAAATGTAAAACTATTTCTAGACCCAAATTAGTACCAGTGAATATTCAACTTGTCAATCTGCGTTCACACCACTGTACTTATTTTTGCCATTCTATTCAACACAGCTATGAAGCTGGATGTGGTTCTGCAAAGCAATTTAACTGCATGTTTGCTGAATTCCTACATTTCAGAAAACATCCGCAAACCACAGTGCAATGGGTCCTGCTAAAAATTCATTTTTCTAAATCATTAAATTTTCTACATCTTTTTCCAGAAACCTGGTGTACGAATAACCTGATGACTGCAAACAGATACAGTCGTGGCCAAAAATATTGGTGCCCTTGCACTTTTTCAAATAACTCACAATTCCTCTAAACATAACTTGAAATTAACAGTAGTACATTATTTAGTCTCCACAATTCTTTATTTCTCTGTTAATATTACAGAACCTTTGTTTTTGATCCAGAATTTAATATTTCAAACATGAAGTCTTGCTGTATTCTGACATATGCAGTGATGTCCAACCTTTGAACTGCCCCGGAGATGAAAGTTAACTTTCCATGCCAGGCATGGAACGCTGAGCTCGAGCTCGGTTGAGACTGTCTGTTGCTGTCTGAACTCAAACAGTCAGATTCTTTACTCCACCTCACTGAACAGTCGCTCCGGAGATTTCTCTTTTGCTTGGTTCAAGTTTGTCGGTTAAAGTGCAGTTTTCCTCGGTTTTCGACCAAATTTAATCCGTAAACCTGTCGGTTCAGTCTCTGTCTGTGGTATCGTGAGTACTAGATAGGTTTATTTTCTTGTTCTTCTGTTTGGAACTTGTAAACATAGGATCGGTTCGGTCTGAACCGATCAGGTTTGTTAAAAAAAGTTTATTCTACTTTTAGAGTGTGGTAACTGGTCCTTATCGGTTCTAAAAAAAAAAAAAGGATTTCATTACGGTTTTTTCCACGAACCGTAACACGGTCAGGAACCGATAAGGGTATCTTGCCTGGCGGATTGACGAAAAAAGGGTACGTTTTGTTAGGACTGGCCATGTCTGAGAAACCCAAAAGAAAAACCGGGCCCACTGGGTTTCAACACTGTAGTGTGTGTGGGGAAGCCTTTGCTAAGGCTGATCCCCACACCACCTGTGTTTATTGTCTGGGGTTTTACCACCTCGATTCAGACTGCCAGATTTGCAAGAATTTTCCTACAACTACCCTGGAAGAGAGAGCTGGTAGGCTCAGCGAAAGGGAGGCCACGAAGTCCGCTGACCCGGACGGCCAGCCCAGTTCGGTTCCAACCAAACCAGAAGGAGTGCCCTCTGACCAGGGTGAAACTTCTTCGGGCCAAAGGAGAACCGATTCTGAGGAGTCGGTTCCGGTTAAAAGAAAAAGGAAGGATAAATCAGCTGGTGCAGATCCACAACTTCTTTCTCCGACCACTGATGAAATAGCCAAAGCGATAAGGATTGTTCAATTGCTAACCCCTGTTCTGACCGAATCGGTACCATCGGGAAGGGGCTCGGTTCGGTCGGTTCCCCCGGTTCCAGATTATAATTTAGAAGATTTTTATGAACCGGAGGAGGAGGAAGGCGAGTATGAGGATAGTGATGGTGATTACGAAAGTCTGGATGTGCCCTGTGACCCGGACATCTCCCCAGACAGACCTTCAGGGTTTCTCCTCCTAGGCTTTCTGAGTCCCCTTCCCATTTTATGTTCTACAAAAAAGTGGCTGAAACTCTTCAGCTTCCTATGGAAGAAGCTGTAGACGATCAGGAGGAGCCTGACTATGTTGAGATGATGGATATCCCAGAGTCCAGGAGGCTGTCTATTCCCCTTCATAAGTCCTTTGGGAAACAGACAAAAATTTTAAAGACTCCTAATTCTATACCTCCTGTGGACAAGAGAATGGACAAAAGGTATACTCTCTCAGGCTCAGATACGGAGTTCCTTACCCAGCAATGCAGCCATGTTGGGGTAGTGCAAGCTGCTGCCTGTGATAAGGCAAATATACCCTTGGCTTCACACCCCCAAGATAAGGACTCCAGGAGGATTGATGCCATGGCAAAGAAGCAGTACATGGCAGGATCCTTGGGACTCAGGCAGGCTAATTATATGGCCTATACAGCTAGATATCAGAAATCTAGATGGAACACTGTAATGGCTTTAGCTAAACAGGTCCCTGGCCAGCTTGCCAAGGAGCTGGAGCAGGTGGTTGCGGATGGTATTGAGGCATCCCAGGTGCAGTTCCATGCTGCAGTGGACTCCAATGATGTTTCATCTAGAGTCATGGCTACATCTGTGGCCCTTCCTAGGATGGCTTGGTTCAGATGTACTAGCCTGTCTCAGGATACCCAGACTAAGGCCATGGATTTTCCTGCTGTGGGTAACTCTCTGTTTGGGGAGCAAATAGAGAACTACATGAAGAAAATGGATGAATACAGGACCACCTATAGGAGTGCTCAGGCCAAGGAAAGGCAAGCCACTCCCCAGAGGCAGCATTCCAGGGGCAGGCCTTTTCATAGGCCTTTCTACCAAGCCCAGGCCTCCTCTTCTGCTTATGCTCATAGGGGGTTCTTCAGAGGGAGAGGCAGACGGGGTCGAGCAGACCTGCTTCCACCCCTCAGCCTAAAGCCCCTGCCAAACAGGCACCCTGATGGGTTTGCCAGGGCCGATTCTCCACCACCTGTAGGGGGCAGGCTGGCTTACTTTGTCCAGGACTGGAAGTCTAACATCAGACAAATGTGTCCTGGAAGTAGTAAGCCAGGGACTGGTTCTCAGCTTCAAAAAGTTTCCCAAGATGAGAACCAGATCCTTTCCACCTGCAAATCCTTCAGAGGCCCTTGCCCTAGAGTCAGAGGTCTCTTCCCTCTTGGCTCTCAGAGCCATAGAAAGGGTTCCATCCCTACACAGGAAAAGGATTGTACTCCAGGTACTTCCTAACCCCCAAAAAGACAGGAGAATGGCAGCCCATCCTGGATCTAAGATATTTAAACAAGTACCTTTTAAAGCCAAAATTCAAAATGGTGACTGGGAATAATTCTACCCTCTCTAAGGCCAGGGGACTGGCTAGTTTCCCTGGACCTCAAGGGAGCCTATTTCCATATTCTCATCAGAAGCTCCCACCGAAAGTTCCTCAGGTTCGAGCTGCCCTCAAGGCCATTATCAATTCAGAGCAATGCCCTTCGGCCTAACTTCTGCTCCAAGGGTGTTCACAAAATGCCTGGCAGTAGTGGTTGCCTTCCTAAGGAGAAAAAAAGATCTCCATCTATCCATACCTGGACGACTGGCTCATAGTAGGCCAGTCTCCACACCAAGTCAAGTCACACCTACAGATAACTCAGCAACTGCTCACTTCTCTAGGTTTCCTTCTGAATCTTTCAAAGTCAGTTCTAGAGCCTGTGCAGCTCCTCACCTTCATAGGGGCAGAGCTGGATACAGTAAAGGCAAGAGCCTTCCTTCCCTTGGACAGGGCAAGGACCCTTATCTCACTGGCCTCTTCATTCACCCTCCAGGTGTCTCAACCAACCAGCAAGGCATTTTCTGCAGCTCCTGGGACATATGGCTGCCTCTACAGCAGTGGTTCAGGAAGCAAGATTTCTGATGAGGGACATTCAGTTCCACTTGAGAGCCTTCTGGTCTCAGAAAAAGGATCCTCTGACCAAACTAATCCCAGTGACTCGAACCCTGATCCAGGCGTTGCAGTGGTGGCAGGATCAGGACAATCTAAGACAGGGAGTTCCTTTGTCACTCAGTCTCATTCTCTAATCTTACTACAGATGCCTCCCTCTTGGGTGGGGAGCCCACCTGGGGACCTGGCCACCCAAGGGTTGTGGTCTCCTCAGGAATCTCTGCTTCACATCAATCTATTAGAACTCAGAGCAGTGTTTCTAGCACTTCAAGCTTTTTCCAAGTCTGTTCAGAACAAAGTAGTTCAGATCAGGACAGACAATACCACCACAATGTGGTACATCAACAAGCAAGGAGGCACTTGGTTTGCGGCCGTGTGCACAGAAACAATGAAGCTGTGGTCCTTGGCCTATTCCCTGAACGCCTCTCTTACAGCAGTGCACCTCCCAGGGAAGGACAATGTCCTGGCAGATGCTTTCAGCAGGATATCTCAGGGCCATCACGAATGGTCCCTGGATCCCCTGATTTTGAAGGTGATCTTCTCCAGATGCAGCACCCCTCAGATAGATCTTTTTGCAGCCCCAGACAATCACCAACTTCCTCTCTTTTGCTGTAGGCCCCCAGTGTTGGGCTCAGTCCCCCTGGATGCCCTAGTTCTCAATTGGGAAGGGAAGTTCCTGTATGCCTTTCCCCCCTTCCCTCTCCTGTTCAAGGTGTTAGTCAAAATCAGGTCTCAACCCTGCAAGGTGATTCTGATTGCTCCAGACTGGGCCAGACAGCCCTGGTACCCTCTGTTGTCCTTAGTAGTCCACCTTCCCCGGTCTCTTCCCAGGAATTACAACCTGTTAACATGTGCTCAGGGGAGGGTTTGGTATCCGAATCTCACATCTCTCAATCTCAAGGCCTGGCTCTTGAAGAGTTAGAGTTTGCTGATTTACACCTCTAAAGGTGTTCTGGATATCTTAACTCATTCACACCACAAGAGCTTTTTGAGACCTCCACCACTTGTGCCCTGTATACTCTTAGCATTGCATCCTGGGCCTTTCTAAGCAAAATCAAGCCATAATCAGCATGCCACAAACAAATGTGACTACCTCTTGAACCGTAAGTGCTACACACAAAGTATGAGTGGCAAAGTTGTTTAGCACAACGTTCCCTTTCCAATGGTGTTATGCAATCAGTTGTAATCAATTTAGTTTTTATTTTATACTAGCTGAAATACCAAACAACTGATTTTTTTCTAGGTGCTTAGGTGATGCATGAGAGACAAATGTCAGCCATGCACACCATACCTTAAACAAATGCAAATAACTCCTAAAGTATATGTGGTAGACACAAAGTATCAGTGGCAAAATTGTTCAGCACAAAATAACCTTTCTAATGGTGCTATGCAATCAATTGTAATCCATTTAGTTTTTATTTTATAGTAGCTGAAATACCAAACAACTGTTTTTTTGTTTTCAGATTTATTCAAGGTGCTTAGGTGAGGCTTGAGAGACAAATGTTAGCCATGCACACCATACCTTAAACAAATATGAATAACTCCTAAAGTATACATGATAGACACAAAGTATCTGCAGCAAAATTGTTCATAGCAAAATTACCTTTCTAACGATGCTATGCATTCAGTTCTAAGCAATTGGTTCATTTAATAGTTAGGTAAAAACTGCTGACTTCCTCAGACGTTTCTAGGCCTGAGTGAAAGTCAGTTGAGTACGTCTACAGGCGTTATTGTCCTGAGTGGCTATGCTTTCAGACGCCGCCTACAGACGTCTCTAGGCCTGAATGAGTTAAAGGCTTCTCGAAAGCCTTCCACCAGAAACACTTACAATTCCAAGTGGAAAAGATTTACTATATGGTGCTCTGGGAAGCATATATTTCTCCAGAGTCTGCAGGCCTGCCCACAGTCCTTGACTATATGGTTCATCTCAATAGCTTGGGACTCAGACCAGCTACACTATGGGTGCATCTGGCAGCTGTCTCTGCCTTCCTCTCAACAGGCAAGCACTCTTCCTTTCAGCTGATCCTGTATTTTCTAAATTTTTCAAGGGATTGCTGCATACCAATCCTCCCTTCAGGGACCCTGCCCCTGCTTGGGACCTTAATGTTTGCATTGCTCAGCTTATGCAACCCCCTTTTGAGCCTTTGTCCTCAGCAGAGCTTAAGTACTTGGCTTGGAAAACTGTTTTCTTGGTGGCCATCACTTCTGCCAGACGCATAAGTGAGTTACAGGCCCTGTCAGTGGAGCCTGATTTTATTTCTTTCCATAGAGATAAAGTGGTCCTCAGGACTAATAGGAAGTTTTGCCTAAGGTGGTTTCAGATTTCCACCTTAACCAGTCTGTCTCTTCCTGTTTTCTTCACTGACCATTCCTCCTCCGGGAGAGAAGGCTGCACAGTTTGGATGTGAAAAGGGCCCTTAGCTACTACATAGAGCGCACCGAGGGTCACAGGTTTGACTCCCTCCAACTGTTCCTCACTTATGGTGAGGTTGGTAAGGGAAGACCTGCCACTAAGATCTATTGCCAGGTGGATTGTCTCTTGCATTCAATTTTGCTATGAAAAACTGGGTAGGATCCCACCCTCAGGCCTGAGGGCTGACTCTACCAGAGGTACAGCTGCTTCCCTGGCTGCTGCCAGGGATATTTCTATCTTAGAGATTTGTCAAGCAGCCACCTGGAAAACAGTACGTACTTTTACCAAGCATTACTCTGGATATCCAGGCTAGGAGTGATGCTCGGTTTGGCACAGCAGTGCTTCAGAGCCTATTTCCAAAGTAGGTTCTCTCCTCCATGGAGGTACTGCTTGGTAGTCTGCATATGTCAGAATACAGCAAGACTTCATGTTGTTTGAAGAAAAAATTACTCACCTTAGTAATGTTGTTTCTTCTAATGGAGTCTTGCTGTATTCTGACCTCCCCGCCTCCCCTCTCAGAACCTGGTTTTTGGGATGTGGGTGAGCAGAAGCAGTGTTGGCACTCGGGAGGTGCCCCCACCCCTTCTTTTCTCACCCCCTTTAGTTTGGGTGTGTGGGTGTTGTGTTTTGTTTTATTTTTGGGGGTTTCCTGACTTGAGTCTGCTTTGGGACCAAAAAATCTTTTTATTATATTTAGTAGCCAGTTGGCTAGTGTAAGTTTACAGTTTCCACACAGGACATCCAGTAAGTATAGCTCGAAAAGATCTGACTGTTTGAGTTCAAACAGCAACAGAGTCTCAACCGAGCTCGAGCTCAGCGTCCCATGCCTGGCATGGAAAGTTAACTCTTTCATCTCCGGGGCAGTTCAAAGGTTGGACATCACTGCATATGTCAGAATACAGCAAGACTCCATTAGAAGAAACAACATTACTAAGGTGAGTAATTTTTTCATCCTTTTAAATCAGAAAATGAAAAGAAATGGCATTGACAAAATTATCGACACCCTAGACTTAATATTTGGTAGCACAGCCTTTGGTCAAAATAACTGCAATCAACCGCTTCCTATGGCCATGGATGAGCTTCCTGCACCTCTCTAATGGCAGTCTGGCCCACTCTTCTTGTGCAAACTGCTCCAGTTCTCCCAGATTTGAAGGGTGCCTTCTCCCAACTGCTGTTTTCAGATCTCTCCACAGATTTTCAATGGGATTTAGATCTGGACTCATTGCTGGCCACTTCAGAACAGTCCGGCGTCTTGTCTTGAACCATTCCCGGGTGCTTTTTGAAGTGTGTTTGGGATCATTGTCCTGCTGGAAGACCCATGACCTTCGATAGAGACCCAGCTTTCTGACACTGGGTTCAACACTGCGCTCCAAAATGGCCTGGTAATCTCCAGATTTCATGATGCCATGCACTCGCTCAAGGCACCCGTGCCAGAGGCAGCACAGCAACCCCAAAACATCACTGAACCTCCTCCATGTTTGACTGTAGGGAAGGTGTTCTTTTCTTTGAAGGCTTCATTTTGTTTTCTGTAAACATAGAGATGATGTGCTTTACCAAAAGCTCTAATTTGGTCTCATCTGTCCACAGGCCATTCTCCCAGAAGGATTTTGGCTTGTTCAGGTGTGTTTTGCAAACCCCAGTCGGGCTTTATGTTCTCTCTCTCTCACAGCAGTGGTGTCCTCCTGGGCCTCCTACCATATAACCCCCTTTCATTGAGTTGGCGACGGATGGTGAGAGTTGAAACTGTCGTACCTTGTGTGTGAAGGTCAGCTTGAATCTGTTTGGCAGTTTATCGAGGTGCTTTCTCCACCATTCGAACAATCCTGCGCTGCAGTATTCGATCAAGTTCTCTCTTGCGGCCACGTCCAGGGAGGTTGACTACAGTGCCATGGGCCTTAAACATCCTGATAACATTACGTACGGTGGAAACAGGAACATCATGGTCTCTGGAGATTGATTTGTAACCTTGAGATTGTCCATGCTTGGCTACAATCTTCTGACCTCCTCAGACAATTCCCTGGCTGCCTTTTTTTTCCCCTCCATGCTCATTGCGGTACACACAGTGACAAAACAGGAGAACGAGTCCTTTTCTCTATTCAAACTGGTTGAATGAGTGATTTTTATATTGCAGGCACCTGCAACTCACCACAGGTGAGTTCAATTCCAAAGTGAAGGAGAATCACCTGCTTGAAATCTAATGATTTCTAACTACTTCTAAAAGGTGCCAATAATTTTGTCCGGGCCATTTAAGGATTTCTGTGTGGAATAAGCTAAGACTTAGTAAAGTTTTCTGCTTTTTGTGTTTTATTCCACTGCAAACCAAAGAAATACATATGTGGATACCAAAATATTTAATTTCAACAATTTTCTGGAAGGAATGGTGCATTACTAGAAAAAACTGCAAGGGCGCCAACATTTTTGGCCACGACTATCTTTTGATATTGTCTTTTATGGCACTTACCTGGTGACGTAATGATTCTGACTGTATTTCCATGAATCGCTGCTGAAAATGATCCACAGTTGGAAGCTGAGGAGGAAGCTGTGGTGGGAGTTGTGGAGGAAGCTGAAGAGGGAGTTGTGGAGGAAGCTGTGTAGGGAGTTGAGACGAAACTGGCGGAGGGAGTTGTGGTGGATACACAGGTTGCTGCATGCCAGGCTGCTGCATACTTTCTCCAGAGAAGTCACTAATCATAGGCGGGAAAAAAAAGGGAAATCAAGCTACATTCTCCACGTAAACTATACTATGTAATTTTTATGACAGCATTATTCATTTCAAAAGTATAATTCCAAACCACTACAGAAACAGTATTAATTCAAAATGCATAGCTTTGACGAACTCTGAATCGTGGGTTGGGGGGGACAATATTAGCATGTCTGCTATCACTTTGTCTGTTCTCTAATTCCTCTCCATTTTCTTCCTTTGAATTCAACTTTCTCTTATTTCTCAGACTTTTCTTTTTCCTTCTGTTTCTGTCTTCCGTCTATGCCTTCACCCCAACAGCATTAAGTACCACGGCTCTGATTCTGTCACAGGCAAGAGTAAGGGGACATTGCAAATGCAAGGCGGCTTCTAACAAAAACCTGGGGTACCCTTATGAATAAAAGGCTCTTGGGGAAAAACACTGAACTTAAAATCTTGTGTACAGATGCAGAAAACTTAAAAACTTCCCAGGTTCCTAAGGAACTTCACGGCAGATCCAATAGATGGCAATAGAAATGAATGCCCAAACAGGTACCCTTATAAATTTTATAACACATTTGATAAGCTGCTGCTGTCCCTGCTACGAACATTCATAGCGGTACAAACAGGTACTTCTCCACCCACAGCCGGGAATTTAGCCACTATCTCAGTCCTTTCCAACTTCGAAAATGACCCAGCCCTTCCCCTCCTCATATTGACCAGAATCTGAATTAGAGATCTGTACAGTATATGGTGATATGGCCAAACAGACAATAGAATCCTTCCCTTCCTCGTCCAACAAGATCAGTCCAGAATTTATCTGGCAACACCAAACTGCAGATAATATCTATGGGATTCTGCACAAAGCAGACTGTTTGGCAAAGAATAGTTACTCACCATAATACGAGATCTTCAAAAGAATCTCCTCAATTAAGCCACACTCAAACTGTAAGCCACTGGCATCATGACCACTCAAAGTTTTGCTAGCCAGGGACTGGCCACAATGACCAGCTAGGTCAGCATCTATAAACCACTGGCAGCCCCATTGCTCCTTAGTTCCTGACTAGAGATGAGCTCATAGGGCCTCTTAATGTGAGGAACCAGGAGATCGAACCAGTACCAGGATACATGAAAGGGCACGGGATTGGAAACAGCAAAATAAGGCACTTATGAACATCTTCAAAGCCAGCAGTGGACAAACCTGACAGCTTTATACCTCACAGAGGGGAAGGAGGGTAGGTGCACTGTGGGCCAATGGAGGAGAGCCTCCAAGATCAAATGTTATGGTGAGTAACTTCTATCTTGATTGGGGATTACCTCCTCCATTGGGCCACACCTTGGGAATGATTCAAAAGCAGTACTCAAGGTACCCAGGGAAGATGGCAAAGTCTGATATGACAGCAAGGCAGGAAGGCCTTGCAACACCACAAGACCAAAGGCACCACACCTCCAAGAGACAATATCTATACTGTAGTGCTTCATGAAAGTATGCAGTGCTGTGTGGCAGCAGCACATATGTCAGCAGCTAAAGCATTCTGAAGGCCATAATGTGCGTAGACTAGACACGCACAGCACCAGCAAGTTCCTTACCATACTCCCTGTCATACTGTCAACCAGACATTTGGACAGGCACTGTTTAAACACAGGGATTCACTATAACGCAGTGAGTTAAGGCTCAGAGCTGCAGATCTGGAGACCTGAGTTTGAATCCCACAGCCGCATAGGTGCATACTGTGTGGTCCTGAGCAAGTCACTTATGTTATTTGTGCTCCCAGGTTGCACCTGGAAACAAGCTTTGGCTTAGTGTGCTCCTGGTTAAACAATGTTCCCTTCCACTCCTGGTTAAACAATGTTCCCTTCACTGGAATGCCCTCTTTCCCTGGGGCAAACTAAACAAGAAGCCGAGAGAACTTTTTGCAGTCTTTAATGCAATCAAGGTAGGAACATAGTATTCTATGTACATCCAAGTGTATGGCGTGATGCCCCACCTTTCTTAGCCTGCTGGATAATACACAGAAAGGTGTATGGTCGGATTCAGTGTGAAATCTGAGATCACCAAAGAAAGAAAATTAGGACTGGTCTGAAAAGACATCCTGTCCTTGATTAAAATCTAACAAAGAGGCTCATGCATCACAGCCTGAAGCACGGAAATCCAACGAGCAGTGTTTACTGTAAAGAAAAGTTTGTACTTTAACAGCATACCTTTGAAAGAATCTCATCAGGTCACACCTATGGAACTATTTAGTTTTGTTTACCGGGTAGGTGCACTAGCCATAGCAATAACTATTTTCAGGTACGACCACCAGGCGCTAGGACCACATGAAAACCTTTTTGCAAGCAGTCCACTAGGGGCCACCCATGACGTCTTATGTTGACACCCTGTATATAAATGTGAGCAGCCCCTCTTCCTCAGTTCCCCGCTGGAGATCATACTCAAAGGACATTCTTTTAGGGAACTACGAGAGATGGATGAAGTTTCCAGCTACCAGGCAAGGCTTTAAAGAGCAGGTAGTCTGTCCTGGAGAAAGAGGAGCGAAGAAGCTCGGAGTCTGAGGGGGACAGAGGGTGGAACGGCATGGACTGATGAAAGACGCTCTTGAAGAGCTATTGTTATGGTAAGTATGTAACTGTTCTGTCTTATATTTATTTGAAGAAGTCGGATAAACCTGAGCCAGAGGCTCCACTTCAGACACAAACACACAAACAGAAGGCAAATACATAATCAAAAATACAGGTGAAGATTAGTATAATACATAAAATACTGGAATGAATCATTACAGAGATTACATGATTCAGGAAAATAGTCACAATGTCTAGGCATTAAACAATGCAAGTAAAGTACAGTTACGTAAGAACTTACCGTAACAGTAGATCTTCGAGAACAGCTCTTGCAGCAGGTTACATCATAAGGACTGAAACCGGCAGGCGCCAGGACACCACGGAAATTTTCTAGCTAGCAGTATCCAGCGGGGACTATCTCGATGTCGGCCCCGCCCCCGACAGGCATCATACAAAAGGGGGCTGTCCCCCAGAATCCCCAGTTCTCCCGCCGGCGACTCCCGGCCACTAGATGGCATCAGAAGTGGAGACTGAGGATCCGCCTTCAAAGAAGGTATGCAGCAGGGAGGTGTTGAAAACTCCGAATCCTAAGTAGTGATCAATGGAACAACTCTACCTCCAGAGGGGACGGTGGGAGGGAAACTACCTGCTGCAAGAGCTGTTCTCGAAGATCTACTGTTATGGTAAGTTCTTACATAACTGTACTATCTTACTTCAAGAAACAGCTCTTGCAGCAGGTTACACCATAAGGACAGATTCCCAAGCAATTCTGGAAATCCCTCTCAGATGGGAGGAGGCAAGGAGAGATCATGAGTTGAACCGGAGCCTAGGACAGGAGTCCCTGAAGGACTGCTAGACCAAAATCAGCTCTTCGTCGAGAAGCAACGTCCAGGCTATAATGCCTGATAAAGGTGTGCCCGGTGCTCCAAGTAGCTGCTGCACAGATGGCTGAGGTGGACACATTCTTCAAAGCAGCAAAGGAGGTAGCCACCCCCCTTGTGGAATGTCCCCTCATCGAACCCGGTAGGGACTTGTTACTTTTTTGGTAACAGAATGTGATGCAATGCATGAACCATCTCGTAAGAGATTGTTTAGAGATCGGAGCACCTAGCAGCCTATGGACGAAGGAGACAAAAAGCTGATCAGATTTACAGTGTTGCCTGGTTCTGGTCAGGTAGTATCTTAAGACACCTATGCACATAGAGTGTGCGCAAAAGGCCTCTCCTCTATTGGAATACTTAGGAAAGTACACTGGTAGGGTGATATCTTGATTAAGGGTAAGGGCTCAGACCAGGTTAGGCAGAAAATACAGGTTACTCACCTGTAACAGGAGTTCTAGGAATGGTGTATGTTGTTCATCCACACTGTCTGGCAGGTTCCTTGCCGCTTTAAATCTTGCCGGAAAATCTTCAAGCTGGCTCCTCCCACCCACCCAGGTGGTAAAACTCTCGGCTCCGCCCCCATGACACCAGATCTAGCCCAGCCGAAAAGTTGGGTTGTGCGTCAAGTTGGAGAAATGGAGGGATGAACAACATACCATTCCTAGAACTGTTACAGGTGAGTAACCTGTATTTCTAGGGACATGGATATGTTGTTCATCCACACTGTCTGACAGACTCCTAGCAGTTCTCCGGGAGGAGGGAGGCAAGGCGCACACCCCGATACTTACTTGGAAACAAAGACTGAGAACCGAGGCCCCAAAACCAGCATCCCGGTGTGACTCAAGGTCGATGTGGTAGTGGGTGATGAAGGTATGTGCTGACTTCCAGGTAGCAGCCCTGCAGATTTTCTGGATAGGGACGTCCCTGGAAGCAGCCACCGATGCAGCGGTATGGCGGGCAGAATGAGCTCTTATGCCTGGAGGCTCCACGGGCCAACCTGCAGCAGAGGTTCATGCAGGTGACCCACCTGCCTATCGTCCACTTGGCTGCAGGTCTGCCAGGTGCAGCTTCAGCGTAGGTGACAAACAGCTGGCGAACCTCTCCCCGAACTTCAGCCGTCCGCTCCTTATAATAAACGAGCGCTCTTCTAGGGTCCAAAGTATGGAGCCTATACTCGGCCTCCGAGGTGTGACTTGGGTAGAACACCGGCAGAGTCAACACCCGGTTAAGGCGAAACTACGATACCACCTTCGGAAGGAATTTCGGGTTGGGACGAGGACAACCTTGCCCCTGTGGAAGACCAGATAAGGAGACTATGGAAAGCGCCTGGAGCTCTCCCATCCTTCTGGCTGACGCGACAGCCACCAAGAAGGCGGTCTTCCATGACAGGTGGGAGATATCGCACCTGTGCATTGATTTGAATGGCTTGCCCATGAGCCTAGCCAATACCAGCAGTAGATCCCATGGAGGTGGAGGTTCTCGCACTGGAGGAGGATATGTGATCAAGGCCTTTGAAAACCGCTCTAACCACCTTCTCTCCTGCGCATCGACTGCTTCGCCTGCGCCTGTAAGCAGAGATGGCTGCCAGGTGCACCTTAAGGGTCATCGACCAAGCCCTAGCTGAGAAAGGGACCACAGGTAGTCCAGAATGCTTGCCAAGAAACAGGAGGAAGGGTCCAGGCCTTACTTTGACACCAAATGGAGAATCTCTTCCATTTGAAGGCGTAGCATTTTCTGGTTGACTCTTGATGCACGCCTCAACGATGTTGAGGACCTGCTGGAAAGACCCAAGGCCTGGAACCCAGCCAGCGAACCAGGCCGTCAGGTGTTGGGAATGAAGGTCCAGATGGAATACCTTCCCGATTGACTGAGATCAGGTCCGGGCGGGCTGGAAGCCGCCTCGGGAGCCTGGAGCTGAGACTGAGGAGATCTGGATACCAGAACTGACGGGGCCAGTCTGGGGCTACCAGAATCACCTGCGCCATGTCCCTCCTCGCCTTGAGAAGCACCTTGTGGATCAAGGGAAATGGGGGAAAGGCGTAAAAGAGGCCCGGGGTCCACGGCCTCGAGAAGGCATCCCCCTGCAGCGAACCCTGCTGAGGGGGGCGGGCATGAAACAGTCTCAGCTTTGCATTCTCCCCGGAGGCAAACTGGTCCACCTGAGGCATGCCCCAGTGGGAGAAGAGATCTTGTACTACCTCCGGCAGGAGAGACCACTCGTGAGACGCAGCCCTTATCCAGCTTAGGGCATCAGCCAGGGTGTTGGAGGCTCCTGCCACGTGAATGGCGAGGAGATCCGCCCCAGGCTGCGACGAGTGACCAAATGTGGAGAGCTTCCTACACAGAGGCATGAAGCGTCCCCGCCCTGGTGGTTTAGGTAGTACATGGTCGTGGTATTGTCTGTCTGGACCCGAACCACTTGACCCTGAAGAAACGGAGCGAAGGCAGTGAGGGCTAAACGAACCGCTCGAAGCTCCAGCCGGTTGATATGGCATCGGGACTTCCGAGGGGACCAGAGGCCGTGCGCTCTGTGCTTCCCCAGATGGGCACCCCAACCTATCAGAGAGGCATCGGTCGATAGAGAGGCTGTTGGTTCGGGGCGGACAAACGGGATGCCCTCCTGCAGATGTGCTGGAACAGTCCACCGCTGGAGAGTGTTCCACATCCCCTTGGTCACTGTCATAGCTTATCCAGCGGATCAAAATGCTGTGACCATTGGCTGGCCAATCACCACTGAAGGGGACGCATGTACCAGAGGGCCCAACGGACCACGCTGGTGCAGGCCGATATGAGGCCCAGTAGGCGCAGGAAGTCCCGGGCAGGGCGCGATTGCCCAACCTGAAATGATTGGGCAAAGGAGAAAAGAACCTCGGCCCTGTCCGCCAGGAGCCATGCTCTGGCTCATAGAGAGTCTAGCTCTGCCCCAATGATTTGTATCACCTGCTTTGGCACGAGTTCCGACTTGGCCTCGTTGATGAGGAGGCCAACCTGAGAGCAAATCTGGAGGGCCAGATCTCTGGACCATTCCACCTCCACTCTGGAGGGGGCTGCAATCAGCCAGTCGTCCAGGTAGGGGTACACCCGAACCCTTCGGCGCCGCAGGAATGTTGTCACCACTGCCATGCATTTGATGAAGACCCTGGGAGCTAGGGAAAGGCCGAAGGGCATGGCCCGGAACTCGTAAAGGGATCCCTCTGCTCTGAAGCCGGAGGAATCTCTGTGGGATTGACGATTGGGACGTGAAAGAACGCTGTCCTGAAGGTCCAGGGAACAGAACCACACACCTCGCTCCAAGGATGGGATTATCTGAGCAAGAGTGACCATCCTGAAGGTCCGAGACCTTAGGAACCTGTTTAGGTCGTGCAGGTCGAGAACGGGCGCCAGCCCCCCGTCCGTTTTGGGACCAGGAAGTACCTGGACACAAACCCTGGGTCTGGAGGAGGATCCGCCACCTTCCTGATCACCTCTTTTTCGAGCAGCAGGGCAATATCGGCTCGGCGGGCCAACAGAGAGGCTGCAGACCCTGTGGCCCCCCGAGGGGCGACGGCTCGGAAGGGTGGGGCCTGCTCGAACTCCAGAGGCAGGCCCTTTCCTACCACCTCCAACACCCAGCGGTCCGTGGTGATAGCGGACCAGGCGGAAAGGAAGTGGTGGAGCCGTCCCCCCACGGGGAACCCAGGGGAGTGACAAGGCTGAGGGCGACACCCCTCAACCCGTCACTGGGCAGGCTTGGAGGAGGGACCGGCCGAGGGACCTCCTGGGCCTTTACCTCCCTGCTTCCTACTGGAGAAAGCCGCGAGCTTGGGTCTGGGATGCCATGTGCGAGCCTGCTGGCGCTGATGGGCCGGACGTGCGCAGGCGCAGAAGGGTGAAAGGACTTGTGCTGCTGCTGTCGGTGGCCTTTGTCCATCTGGGAGGAGGTGACAGAGTCCAGAGTGGCATTGGACTTTTCGATCCACTGGAGGTGACCTTTCACTCCAGGGCCGAAGAGGTCGGTCCCCAGGAAGGGGACATCCGCCAATTTGTGCTGGGTATCCGCCGTGAACGTGGATATCCTCAGCCACGCTCTGCGGCGCATGGCCACCATGGCCGCAACCGATCTGGCACAGGAGTCTCCTATGTCCAGAGCCATTTGGAGCTGCTGCTCAGCCACTGCCCTACCCTGGTCCCACACCTGCCACACCGTGGTCTGCAGATCGGCCGGGAGATGAGGGATCGCCTCATCCAGGGAGCCCATGAGGGTGTGGGAGAAGTGTGCCATCAGCATGGCCGAGCTGGCCTGGTGGAGGCCAAGGGAGGACGCAGCGTACACCTTGCGCCGGGCGTAGTCCAGCTTTTTGGACTCGTCGGGGGGCTTGTCCACGTCCCTAGCATTCCCGGAACGCCGGAAAACGCTGTCGGTGACCAACCACTCAGCAGAGGAGTGCTCCGAAAACCCGGGCAAAGAGCCGGTAGGGACTGCATACTTCCTGGCCAAAGGCACAGGGCAGGAAGCAGGCCGCTGCCAAAGCTCCAAGGCTGGGCCAACAATGGCTTCAGCCACCGGAAAAGCCTCCGTGGGGGGGGAATCCCCTCGGCCCAGTATCTCCGTCAGGGGATACTTGGCCCGTTTGGATACGGGCTCAAACTGCATCCCGGTGGACTCCGAGATGAGCCGAAGCAAACCCATGAAGGACGGTGGGCTTTCGTCCGACTGGCCCCCGGAGGACTCTAGGTCAACAGGCCTGGAGAACAGGGGGGAGGAGTCCGCGAAGAGCTGCCTGGGGCCTGAGCCACCCTCCACCTGCAGAGGACGGTCGGGAGTGAGGGTGACCGACAACCTGTGGGGCAGGCCTTGACCAGAATGAGAGTCCTTGGTCAGCGCCCCCGATTTCGGTTGTGGAGGCGGAGGTTCCACCACAATCGGTGGGGCAGCTGGTTTCGGCCGAACAACCGGCCCAGGCTTGGGCACCTCAACTACAGCGAGGGGTTGTTTCGGCCGCTCGGGTGACAGCCACTTGATGGCCTGGGAAGGTGACGGCGTCAACTTGTTCCTGGACAGAAGTAACTGCTGCCACATCAGTTCCTCGTAGTGTCGACGCAATTTGCGCCGAAGCCTCTCCTCTTCTGAGGAGGAAGAAGAGGACCCAGCGGCGCCACTTACCTCAGTGCCGAGACCGGGGTTGGCGGATCAGCCTCGACCAAGACGAAGTCCGAGACCGAGATCCTCGGTGTTTCAAGGATGGTTCTGGGAAGGAGCGGGGGCACCCGCTCTTCCCTCGGCTCGGAAGCCTTAATCGGGAACTGCTGCACCGGGGGCGCAGGCAGATCATCGGTCTCCACTGGGGGAACCAGTGAAGAAGGGTTGTCTGCTTCACCAGTCGACAGCCCGTCCGACAGGTCGAGAAAAATCTCTACCACATCGACGGGTGTCTCGGCGGGCTGGCCTGACGGGGACGCCGTGAAGCCAGCGGCCTTAGCCGCAACCTCAACCGAAGTCGACAGTCGGCTGTCCGGGGAAGGAGACCTCTCCCGCTCCCACGAACACCGATGGGACTTACCCTTTGAGTCCTTTTTGGACAGAGAGGAATGTCCCGATGGCCCCTCTCCCGTCGTGGAAAGGGAATGGCAAAGCTCCTTGAACGAAGCTGAATACGAGGTACCCAGAGAGAGCGGGATAAATGCCACGACCGAGGAAGAGGATGATGCGGCCTGGGCCGCCTCCTCCTCGAGGGCATCATCTGCTTGAGTTGCTCAGCCAAGCCAGCCGCCACGGTAACCGCCAACGGGCCTCCTCCGACTTAACCAGCAGGTAGCGCTTCTCGGGGCACCCAAGCTGTAACGGGCAGCGCGGTCCTCCAGGACGTTGGCTGAAAACGAACGGCATGACTCGCAGGCCTGCGGGTCATGTACTAGGCTGAGGCAGTAGATGCATGTGGAGTGCGGGTCCGTCCTGGACATCTTCTGCCCACAAGGGTACCGCCGAAATCCGGGAGTCTATTTGTCCATCACAGCTGAGAGGAAGAAAGATGACCGAAGTCTTGAAAATTTTAAAATGAGTTTCGGGCGAACCGAAGAATTAGGATCCAGTCTATCACGCAGAGCGTTAAGGAGGGAACCCGAGCTTCCAAGCGGTAAGGAAGATCTGGCGTCATGGGGCGAAGCCAAGAGTTTTACCACCCGGGTGGGTGGGAGGAGCCAGCTTGAAGACCTTCCGGCAAGATTTAAAGCGGCAAGGAACCTGCCAGACAGTGTGGATGAACAACATATCCATGTCCCTAGAAACAAACTTTCCAAGAAAGATATCGCAGCTCACAATCCACTGCAGGTTCAAATGGTGGAAGAGTAAGCTTCTCCAACACAAAAAGGAGGTCCCAGGGTGGGATAGGATCCCGGATGGGAGGTCTCATGTGAAGAATCACCCGTAAAAAGGTGCGGGTCATGTCCAATTGGGCTAAGGTTCTGTCACCCAAAAGGGCATAAGCCGAGATGGCCCACATGGGCACCTTTATGGAGGAGTAGCTCAAGCCTTGCTGATACAAGGAGAGGAGAGGAGATACGAGCTGAGTTCACTGGACAGGTAACGGGATCCAGATGGTGAGATGAGGCCCACAAACAAAACCACTTCCATTTCATAGCGTAAGTGGAGCGAGTGGAGGGCTTCCTCGCTGACACAACATCCACCACCTCTGGCGATACCCCGTACCTGTATTTTGCTACGTCTGAAGGAGTCAAGCATGAAGGCGTAAGGATCGGAGATCAGGATGAACCAGCAAGCCCTGATCCTGGGACAGCAACTGTGAGCATATTGGCATCAGAATTGGAGGTTCCATGGATAGCCGCTTAAGTAGTGGAAAACAAATCTGCCGAGGCTGCAGAGGGGGCGATCAGAATCATTCGCACCCTCTCGGCCTGTAACTTCAACAGAGCCCTCTGGACGAGAGGAAAGGCGTAAAGAAACCTCCCTGCCCAACACAGGGACAACACATCTGGCCAGAAAACACCAGGCGCGGGCCCTCGCGAGCAGAAAAATGGCAGTTTGGCATTGCGTGGTGACGCAAACAAGTCCAGATCTGGATAACCCCATATGCCGAACAGCTGGTCCGCTACTGACTGCAGTAGCTCCCACTTGTGCACCCTGGACCCAGATCTGCAGAGACTGTCGGCCAAGTCATTGAGGACACCTGGAACGTGCACCGCGGAGAGAGTGATGTGCTGTTCCAGTGCCCAATACCAGACTTTCATCACTGCCCGCATAGGGAGTAAGAATGAACTCCACGCTGTTTGTCGATATAGAAGACGCACCGCCATATTGTCCATCTGAACCAGAAGACAGCCTGGCATGAGGTCCTCCTGAAAGGTGTGTAACGCACTGAGGACCGCTCTCATCTCCAGGACATTGATGTGGAGCTTGCACTCCTCGGGGGTCCAAACCCCTTGTGTTTGGCAAGTCCCTAGGTGAGCCCCCACCCCAAATCCCAAGCATCCGTCATAAGGGTCTGATTTGGGGGCTCCGGACGGAAGGGGGCCCCTCTTTCCAAATTAAGTGGATCCATCCACCAAAGAAGCGTTCTCTTTACTGGCTCTGTGACTCTGACCATGTGGTCGATGTCGTCTGAGCACTGATCCCACTGCACCCTGAGCATCCATTGTGAGATTCTCATGTGGAGGTGTGCCAGAGGAGTAACTAGAATGGCCGCCATGTGCCCCAGAAGTCTGAGGAAGGTCCCTGCCGAGACCTGAGGAGTTACTAGGACTGATCTGGCTATCTCCTGCAAGCGATTGCCCCTCTCTGGGGATAGAAAAGCCATGCCCTGGACTGAATCCAGGACCACTCCCATAAAGAAGAGTCTTTGGCTGGGTTCTGGTGAAGACTCTGGAAGGTTCAGGGTGATCCCCAAGTCTCGGAAGAGAGCATGGGTATCTCAGAGAGCTTGAAGCAGGCATGACCTTGACGTGGCTGCTAGCAGCCAATCATCCAGGTAAGGGAAGACATAATGCCCCTGATGCCTTAGTGCCGCAGCCACTACTGCCAAACACTTCGTGAAGACTCGGAGCGGAAGACAGGCCGAACGGAAGAACTCGAAACTGATAATGCTCCCCCCTGAAAGTGGAACCTCAGGAACTTCCTGTGAGGGGAAAAGACCCCGATATGCATATACGCATCTTGCATGTCCAGGGAGCAGAGCCAGTCCCCTTGATGCAGCAGAGGATGACCTGGAAGGGTCACCATCCGGAAGCTTTTGTACTCAAGATTTAGCGAGCTTAGGTCCAGAATGGGACGAAAGTCCAGAGTTTTTTGGGACCAGGAAGTGGGAGTAATACCCTTTTCTCCGCTGACTCAGAAAGACTGGATCCATCGTCCTTTTTTGCAAGAGGGCCTGTATCTCTCCTATGAGAAGAACATGAAAAGGAAGATAGCTGGAGAACCTTGGTGGAGTGCCTGGAGGAATCTCTGAACTCTAAAGTGTGTCCTCTCCTTATGACGTCTAGGACCCATCTGTCCGCAGTTACTGAGCTCCATACCTGAAAGTACAGGGAGAAGCGACCCTCTACCACCTCCCCTGGTACCTCCACCGGAGGTGGGGGGGGTCGGAAGGGAGTCACTGGGCAGAGCCAGGGGTGGGCTGAGAGGCCTGGGAGGACTTAGGCCCACGGGGAGGAGTGCCTCCAGGCTGCCGGCTCTCCTCCGAAAGCCTCCTCTCTGACCCTGTTGATTACCACGGGCTTGACCACCTGAGGGCTTCCAAAATGGCCACTTTCGCTGTCTCCGCTGGTCTCCACGGTACATTTGGTAGACCGACCAGATGGATTTGCTGGACTCTTGGAGGCAATATATCAAAGACTCAGTCGCCGGCGCAAACAAAACGGTACCCTGGAATGGTAAATCCCAGATGCTGGACTGCAGATCCTGATGAAAGCCCGAGACCCTCAACCAGGAATGGCGCCTGACGCAGACGCCTGATGCTGCTGCTCTGGCTGTCGTATCCAGTGTCATATGAGGCACGCAAAACATGTGTGCCTACGTCCGAGACAGATTTGAGAACAGAATCTCAGTTTTCTTCTCGGAGTCTGGCAAGGCATTAACCAGCTCTTGTCCCCGCTCACATAATGCATTCAGGTACTGGACCATGTGCGTAAGGAAATTCAGGGACCTAACTGAACAGGTGGAGGCAGAATACACTTTCTTGCCCACCTGGTCCAAGTAGCGGGACTCCAGGTCAGGAGGCTGTGAGCTGAGGTGTTTAGGCTGCTTAGATTTGTCATGAGCAGCCGTAATAACGGAAGAGTCTGCCTGAGGGTGCTCTGCCAAGAATGCTTCATCGCTTGGGGCTCTAAATAGCCTGTCAGATTTCTTCGGAACTGCAGGGACTGAAGCCAGATGCTTCCAGGTCACTCTGTTGAGGTCTTGGAACATGTCCACCAAAGGAGGTACCACCATGGGTTTAGGCTCCTTTTGCCTCAGGTACTTGGCCAAACATCAGCATTCCGGATCCGGCCCCTCCGTGTCCCACTCACTGGAGGCCTGGATGTGCCTCATGACATCCATGAAAGTGGGATCATCAGGAGGCGAGCGGGGCTGGTCCTTCTCTTCCGGGGAACCCCAAATTCCTGAAAAGGAAGAGGTAGAAGACGAAGAAGAGGAGGAATGGCTACTGGGTGATGAGTTGCCAGACCTATCCTTATGGCTAACCCCACTTGAGCATCGGTGGCTTACCGACCGACGGCGAACGGAGACCAACGGTCGGGGACCGACATCGGGAGCGGTCCCATCTAGCAGAACGGGAATGGCTCCTGGTGTAATACCTGACCCGGCTACCCGATCTGGTGGAGCGCTGGTGTCCGTATACAGACTGATCGGGAACAAGCCCTGGAAGGAGGAGGTGTAGGCGACCTCTCTGGGAAGAAGCACCTCCTGGCTGTGGTTCACCCAAATGGGCCGGCTTGGGGGGGCTGCTTCTGGACCTGCCCCCACCAGAAGGAAAACAGATCCTGGAGCTCGTCCTCTGAAAAACCGGAGGCGGCTTTCCCTGGAAATGGAATATCCAGAACGTCTACCTTAAGGAAGCCCCCTTCTGAGCCGGGGGGGGGGACTTAGGGTATGGTGACGCAGCCCCTTTGCCGGCTGCGTCCAGATCCGTCACCCCATCACCTGGCATCGTTAAGGGGACCGATGACAGGTATCAACCAGTGTGAGTGTCCTTGACCCCGAGGGCGCTGCTTGACTGGCGTGTGCCGAAGCTTGCGCCTCCGAGGACTTGGTGACCCTTAGCAGAGCCACCTTAGGCTTTGCTGGTCTCTCCCCCGAAAGACCAGCCTTAGCCTGGTCTTTAGATTTTAGATGCTCACCTGAGCCCGTCGACCCATGGGCTGTCTTGTGAGAAAGCCGCGAATGGGAGCGGGACTGGGACCGGGACTGACTATGGTCCTTTTCGCTGGACCGCTTGGATTTATCCTTTTTCTTCTGCTTCTCCCCTGAGGTGTGCAGATCCATCTTCCGTTCCATCAGGTATGCTTTCAGGGACTTCAAGCGGCGGAGAAGTTCATCTGGTGAACTTCTTACAGGCCGAGGTGTCGTGCTCAGGCCCCATGCAAAGAAATGCACTGCCTATGGCCGTCTTTAGACGGAATTTGGGGGTCTCAACCGCACTTGTTGACGTGGGGTCAAGACAAGGAGACCGATGATGGTGAAGACATAAGTCGGTAGGCGATGAAAACCATCGAAACTGTGGAGAAAACGAATAATTTAGCGTAAAAAAAACAGAGGTTCTTTAGCTGGGCTAGCAAGCCAAGGTGAGCAGGAACTCTTCACGTGCATGGGACGCGGCAAGAACAGAACTGGGGTGGAGCTGGGTCCGACCCATTTTGCACCAGAGCTGATGGGGTGGAGCCTATGTCGGGGGCGGTCCCTGCTGGGTATTGCTGGCTGAGAAGTTTTCCGGAGGGTCCTAGTGCCTGCAGCATAGTCCTAATTGTAATAGCCTGCTGCAAGAGCTCCCACTCGAAGTAAGATCAGTTTTCCAAGTCAAGTACTTAAGCTCTGCTGAAGACAAAGGCTCAAAGGGTGGTTGCATGAGCTCAGCAATGCAGACATTAAGGTCCCAAGCAGGAGTAGGTTCTCAAAGGGGGATTGGTATGAAGCAATCCCTTGAAAAATTTACAGAAAACAGGATGAGATGCCAGTTAGGAAAGCTTTCCCACTGACAGAAAAGCAGAAACAGCTGACAAGTGTACTTTGAGGGTAGCTGGTCTGAGGTCTAGGCCATTGAGATGAACCATGTAATCTCGAACTGTAGACAATTCAGCACTGTCTGGGGGGGATATATGGTTCTTGGAACACCAAATACTAAATCTTTTCCATTTGGAGTTGTACGTTTTTCTGGTGGCAGATTTGAGAGGCTTTGAGAATATCCAGAACCCCATGAGACAGATGCGAAATCTGCATACTCAAACTCTTCAAGAGCCATGCCTTGAGACGGAGTCCCCAAAGGCTTGGATACCAAATCCTCCTGAGAGAAGGTTAACAGGTTGTAATTCCTGGGAAGAGACAGGGGAAAATGGACTGCTTAAGGACAGCAGGCCCAGTCTGGAGCAATCAGGATCACATTGCAGGATTGTGACTTTATCTTGACCAGCACCTTGAACAGTAGAGGAAATGGAAGGAAGGCATATAGAAATTTGCCTTCCCAATTCAGGATCAGAACATCCAGAGGGACTGAGCCCAAGACTGGGTGTCTGCAACAAAATAATGTAGAAGTCGGTGATTGTCTGGGGCTGCAAAGAGATCTCTGGAGTGCCCCACCTTGGAAAAAAAATCACTTAACACTAGGGGATCCAGGGACCATTCGTGATGGCCCTGGGAAATCTTGCTTAATGCAGCTGCTAGCACATTGTCCTTCCCTGGAAGGTGAACTGCTACGAGAGGGATCTGTAGAGAATAAGCCAGGGACCATAATCTCATGGTTTCCGTGCACAAGGCCACAGACAGAGTGCCTCCCTGCTTGCGGATACACCACATGGTGGTGGTGGTGTCTGTCCTGACCTGAACCACCTTGTTCTGTACTGACAGAGAAGGCTTGCAGGGCCAGAAAAACTGCCCTGAGCTCCAGGAGGCTGACGTGGAGAAGAGACTCCCGAGGACCACCACACTCCCTGGGCTGTGACATTCCCCAGGTGGGCTCCCAGCCCCAGCAGGAAAGCATCTGTGGTAAGAACCACAGAATGAGACTGAGTGATGAATGGGACTCCTTGCCTGAGGTTGTCCTGATCCTGCCACCACTGGAGAGCCTGGATCAGGGTCTGAGTCACTGGAGTTAGTTTGGTTAGAGGATCTTTTTTCTGAGACCAAAAAGCCCTCAGGTGAAACCGAATGTCCCTCATCTGAAATCTGGCCCCTTGGACCACTGCAGTGGAAGCTGCCATGTGTCCCAGAAGCTGAAGGAAGTGCCCCGCTGGTCAAGAGACTGGAAGGAGGAAGCCAGCTCTATAATAGCCCTTACTCTTTCCAGGGGAAGAAAAGCTTTTGCTTTGACAGTATTTGGCTCTACCCTTATAAAAGTGAGAAGCTGTACAGGCTCGAGAACAGACTTGGAAGATTGAGAAGAAATCCTATAGAAGTGAGCACTTGCTGGGTCACTTGCAGATCTGACTTTACTTGGTCTGGAGACTGACCCACGATGAACCAGTCATCTAGATATGGGAATATGGAATATGGAAATATTTTTCCTTCTTAGAAAGGCCACTACTACTGCTACGTATTTTGTAAAACACCCTTGGGGCTGATGTTAGGCCGAAGAACATTGCTCTGAACTGGTAATGGCCTGAAGGTACTTCGAAAGTACAGTTACGTAAGAACTTACTGTAACAGCAGCTCTTCGAGAACAGCTCTTGCAGCAGCTTACACCATTAGGACTAAAACCGGCAGGCGCCAGGACCCCACGGAAAAATTCTAGCTAGCAGTATCCAGCAGGGGACCATCCCTGATGTCAGGCATCAGATAAAAGGGGGCGGTCTCCCAGCATCCCCAGTTCTCCTGCCGGAGACTCCTGGCCCAAAGGTGACATCTGAAGGGGAGACAGAGGATCCGCTTTCAAAGGAAGGTTTGTAGTAGGCGTCAAAAAGATGCTGTAGCTTAGAAACTTGATCAGAAGACTCAACCTCCAGAGGTGAAGGTGGGAGGGAAACTACCTGCTGCAAGAGCTGTTCTTGAAGATTTATTGTTACGGTAAGTTCTTGCGTAACTGTACTATCTTACTTCGAGAAACAGCTCTTGCAGTAGATTACACCATTAGGACCGATTCCCAAGCAGCAAGGGAACAATTTGTTATCGGGAGGAGGATAGGAGAGATGTCTCAGACTTTAGGACAAAAGTCCTTGAAGGACTGCCAAGCCCAAACCAGCTCTGCATCCAAAGGTAATATCCAAACTGTAGTGCCAGATGAAGGTGTGTACAGTGCTCCAGGTTGCTGCCGCACAGATGGCTGAAGTGAAGACATTTTTGAGCGCACCAAAGGAGGTAGCAACCCCCCTGTTGAATGACCTTTTACCAGTCCCGGTAAAGGTTTGTTGTGCTTCTGGTAACAAAACATAATGCACTTTACCAGCCATCGAGAAAGCGACTTTGGAGACAGGAGCACCAGGCATCCTCTGTGCATAGGAAACAAAGAGCTGTCTGACTTATGATATGCCTTGGTTCTGGTCAGATAATATCTGACACCCCTATGCACATCCAGAGTGTGCAGACGGGTGCCCCGTTACTGTGATTTGGGTAATACACCGGCAGGTCTATATCCTGGTTGCATGTGACAGCCGAGACCACCTTGGGAAGGAACTTAGGATTTGTTCTTAAGGACACCCTGTCCTTGTGAAAAACCAAATAAGGATCCTTGCAGATAAGTGCATGAAGCTCAGAAATTCTTCTAGCAGAAGTAACAGCAACTAAAAGGAGCATCTTCCAAGCGAGGAGACGCAGCTCACAATCCGCGGCTGGTTCAAAAGAAGGCAGTGTAAGCTGTTCTAGAACAAAAGGAAGATCCCAAGGTGGAACCGGGTCTTTGATGGGAGGTCTTAAGTGCAAGATGCCGCACGAAAAGGCGTGAGAAGCCTCTAGCTGAGCTGGAGAGCTGTGACCTATCAGAGAATGGTACGCCGAAATGGCGCATAGGTCAACCTTAATGGAGGAGTAGGCAAGACCTGCCTTGTAGAGGGATAGGAGATAGCCTAAAACAGACCTCTCAGAACAATCCAATGGGGTCAATCCACGAGCTTGAGCCCAAAATAAAATCTGCACCACTTCATGGCTGGAGGGAGGGTTTTCTGGCTGCTACCTGAACGCCTGCAACGCCTTGAGACCCCCGCCATACATGTCCTTAGAGTCAGGCATACAGGTTCAGAGACCAAATATCCGGATGGACCAAGGAGCCTGCCTCCTGGGACAGCAGATGAGAGCTGAATGGCAGAGGCACCGGAGGTTCCTGGGCCAGCTGATGTAAGACAGGGAACCAAATCTGCCTGGGCCAAAAGGGCGCTACTAGAATAAGACACGCCCGCTCTTGCTGGCGCTTCAACAGAACGCTATGGATCAAAGGGAAGGGCGGAAAAGCTTAGAGGAACCTGCCAGTCCAAGAGAGGGGCAATGCGTCTTGCCAGAAAACACCAGGCCCTGGATCTAGTGAGCAGAAATTGGGCAGTTTTGCATTGGATGGGGACGCGAAGAGGTCCAATTCTGGTGTTCCCCATCTGCGGAACAGGTCCTCTGCGTCTTCCTGAAGCATTTCTCATTCATGGACTCTGGCCTGTGATCGGCTCAGACTGTCCACTATAGTGTTGTCCACTCCGGGAACATGCACTGCAATATCATCTGCCAGGAGTTGCAGTACGTAATTCCAAACCCTTTGAGCCTCCCTGCAAAGGGGATAGGAATGAGTGCCTCCCTGTTTGTTGAAATAGTACATCACTGCAGTATTGTCTATTTGTACCAGAAGAGTACCCGGTGGAATCTCCATCTGGAATGCCTGTTGGGCGTATAGGACGGCTCTCATCTCCAGAATATTTATGTGAAGATGGGACTCCAGAGATGACCAGGAGCCTCGAGTCCTGACCCCATTGAGGTGAGTTCCCCATCCGGACCCCGAGTCATCCGTGGAGAGTGTTGCAGAAGGAGGTGGCGCAATGAAGGGACTCCCATAGAGAGGTGGTCTGCAACGAGCCACCAATGTCAGTCTCAGATGACTGCGTTCATGATCCGGACTGGATGCTGCAGATGACCTTGCTTTTGATCCCATTGTGCCCTCAACATCCACTGGGTGACCCGCATATGGAGTTGAGCTAGGGGAACCGTTGCAATGGCAGCTGCCATGTGTCCAAGCAGGCAAAGGACAGTCCAGGCAGGTAACATCTTTTCCTTTATATCCCTTATGAGGAATCTGATGCATTCTGCTCTGTCCTGAGGAAGGAATGCCCTTCCCCGAGTGGTGTCCAGAATTGCTCCTATAAACTGCAAGTTCTGAGATGGGACAAGGTGCGACTTCTGGTAGATACGGAAACATGTAGTGGCCCAGTCTCCTTGGAGCTGCTGCCACGACTGCCATATACTTCCTGAATACTCGAGGTGCCGAAGATGGTCTGAAAGGGAGGGCTCGGAATTGGTAGTGGCGTCCCAGAAACTCGAAATGCAGAAATCGTGCGCTTGAATCCATCGGGAGATGTAGGTAAGCCGCCCTGCATGTCCAGTGACGCCAGCCATGCGCCCTCGAAGCATGGGAATGAGACCTGGCAGGGTCACCATGCGGAAGCACTTCTACAGCACAGATGTGTTGTGGTCGCTGAGCTCCAAGATCAGGTGCAGGTCCCCTGTTCTCTTTGGAACCAGGAAGAAATGAGAATAGTAAACTTTTCCTCTCTGGTTCGGTGGAACATACTCTATGGCCTCCTTGTTGAGGAACGCCAAGGTTTCCGGCTGGATAAGCAGAGCATGCTGACCCGAGTAGCGGGAAAGCAGGAGAGGTCTGGATGGTGGGTGGTCGAGGAACTCTAGAGTGACCTCGTTCAACCAACTGCAACACCCACCGGTCGGAGGTTATCCTCTGCCATCCCGAAAGGTGATGAGAAATGCAACCCCCAGCCTTCTCGACCCTTTGATCCAGAGGTCGGTAAGGAGTCATGATGTGGTGGTATTGGACCCGCGGGCTGGGCTGCTGGGCACCGGGCCGAGGGGAACCCATTCGATTTCTGCACCAAAGTTGCCCCTGTTGTTGGCTGGAACGTGGCTGCTGCCGTTGTTGGTGGCTGCAAAAACAGTTCTGGTACCTACGAAGAAACCAGAATTAGGTCTGTACATGGCCTGTACAGTCCTGACTGCCTTCCCAGCCCCTAGCCTGGTGCTGACCTTCTCCGATTCCTCACCGAACAGGACCACTCCATTATAAGGGACGCCCAGGGTAAATCCAGAGACTCTCAACCACGAGTGTCTCTGAAGACAAACACCCGTGGCTGCTCCCCTGGTTGCAGTGTCTGCTGAATCGTAAGCGGCTCGGAGAACCTGGGTCCCCACGTCTGACCCAGTTTGAAAGAGGTTAAGCAGTTCCTCCTTTTCGCCATCTGGAAAGTCTTTTAAAAGGTCTTGACCTTGTTCCCAAAGGGCATTCTGAAACTGCACCATGTACGTCAGATAGTTTAGAGACCTAACTGAGCATGCAGCAGCCGCATACATGCGTCTTCCCATAAAGAACTGCTTAGATTCCTGGTCCGGAGGCTAGGTACTTAAATGCCGAGGCCGCTGGGACCCATCATGAGATGCAGTAATGACCAGGGAGTCAGTCAGGGGTTGTTGCGCCAAATACAGATCTCTGTAGGAGCCCTGCAGAGGGGTCAGCCTCTTTGAACAGCCAGTGTGCAATACGGACGCCTCAAGCTGTCTTGGTGACGCCTGTAAAGGTGTCCACCAAAGATGGGACCACCACAGTCCTTCTGCCTGAGGTAACAGGCAAGGCGTTGTCTCGGGTCTAAGTCTTCTATCTCCCATCCCATATTTTCCTGGATGTTCCTCATGATTTCTGAAAAGGAGGGATCATCTGGTGGCGACCTTGGAAGGTCCGTGGGTCTGGTGATGGGGACTGAGAAGAGACCTGGAGGTGTCTGACCGATCGGTCTGTCTCTTGATCGGCCCCGAGGTGGTGGAGTTGGCTCCTTGGGGGTCGGGGGTCTTGAATCTTCAGCGCCCCAACGAAGTGGTGGAGGTGACTGAGGCTTAGGGGAACCACGCCCTTCCTTATGGTTTCCCACCAGAAGGTTAACAGTTCTTTCACCTCCTGAATATTCACGCCCGACGATGGTCCCGTGTGGGTCTGTCATCTGGGAACCACGGGTTCGGCGACAGCTCCTGGGTAGGCCAGCATCCTCCGTGTTGCCAGTCTGGTCATTTGGTAGCTTCACCTGATGACCCTGACGCCCGGTGTCCACCAGCGTTGGTACTACTGTCGTCAGGGTAGTCCATTTTGTGGGCGCTGGGTCGGGCGCCTTCTTTGTCTCCGACGTCCACTTAAGGGACGTCAGCTCTGCAGTCTTCCTTTCAGGGACCTTCGGAGGTTGGGAGACAGACCTGATGTCAGTGTCCCAGCCGGTGAGATGCACCACCCAATTTGGAGGAAGACTTTTGTGCCTGTCTGAAGAATCAGGCTTGAGGGCCCGCACCCAAGTGGTCTTGAGGGTGTAAGGAGAGCTGAGGAGCCCCTGAAGACCTTATCTTAACGGGGGGAGGTGGGGCGCGAGCCCGGAAAGGAGATATGTCGGACCGTGTAGAGCTGCAGCTGGCCCTGGACTCTGAGGCCTGGCTGGGGGAATCTCGCCCTATCAGAGTCCCGATGCTTGTCCCAGTGTTTCCCTGGCTTGTGGGAAGATTCCCCTTTGGAGAAAGGTCTTTTCTCCATTTTCTTTAATTTCTCCTTGAGGAACCCCTGAAAGGCCTCGTGGCGGCAGATCCGGGTTCTGCTATTGAACTACTGGCAGATTGAGCAGGTCTGGGTGTTGTCCTCCGGGCCTAGGCACCTGACACAGGCCGAATGATGGTCTGCAAAAGTAATCTGCTTGCCGCAGGCACACTTGGAGGGATGTCCTTCAAAAGAAGCGGTAGGAGAAGCAGATATGGATTGAAATTTAAGGAAGATAAAGACTTCACATTCATTTAATTACTGCAGGCGTGCATCAGGCCGATGCTGACGAGACGACAGCGGGAAAAGAACTAGGGATTCTGGGGGACCACCCCCTTTTATGTGATGCCTGACAGCAGGGGCGGTTCCCCGCTGGATACTACTAGCTAGAATTTTTCCGTGGGGTCCTGGTGCCTGCAGGCTTCAGTCCTAATGGTGTAACCTGCTGCAAGAGCTGTTTCTTGAAGTAAGATCCTGAGGTACTGTCTGTGGGAGCACTGGTGGAATGTGAAAGTAGGCATCTTTATGTCCAGGGAGGCTAACCAGCCCTGGCCTTAAGAGTGGGAAGGATTATTCCCAGAGTCACCATTTTGAATTTTGGTTTTAAAAGATGTTTGGTCAGGTATCTCACGTCTAGGATGGGTCGCTACACCCGTCTTTTTCAGGGTAAGAAAGTACCTGGAGTACAGACCTTTGTCCCTGTGTATTGTAGGAATTCTCTCCATGGCCCTTAAGGCCAGAAGAGATGAAACCTCTGCCTCTAGGGCAATAGTTTCGGAGATGCTTGCAGGTGGAAAGGATCCAGCTCTCAGCTTTGGGAATTTTTTTGAAGCTGAGTACCAGCTCCTGGCTTACTACCTCCAGCACCCACTTGTCTGAGGTAACAGACTTCCAGTCCTGGAAGTAGTAAGCCAGTCTGCTTCCTACAGGGATGGGGGAGTCGATCCGGGCTGACACATCAGGGTGTCTGCTTGGCAAGAGCCTTAGGCTGAGGGGTGGATGCAGCCCTGCTCATCCCCCTTCCGCCTCTCCCTCTTAAGAACCCACTCTGAGAAAAGGGAGGAGGAGGAGGAATGTGCTTGGTATAAAGGCCTATGAAAAGGCCTGCCCCTAGCCTGCTGCCTTTGAGGAGTTGCCTGCCTTTTCTTGGCCTGTACACTCTTGTAGGTGGGTCCTATATCCATCCATCTTTTTCATGTAATTCGCCGTCTGCTCCCCAGAGAATTACCCACCACAGGGAACTCCACGGCATTAGCCTGGGTGTCCTGTGAAAGGCTAGTACATCTGAGCCAAGCCATCCTCCGAAGAGCCACAGATGTAGCCATGACTCGTGATGACACATCATTGGAGTCCACAGCAGCATGAAATTGTACCCCTGATGCCTCAATCTCATCAGTAGCCACCTCCTCCAGCTCCCTGGCAAGCTTTGGGGGGGGGGGGGAGCCTGCTTAGCCAGTGCCAGTAAAGTGTCCCACCTGGACTTCTGGTACCTGGCTGTATAGGCCATGCAATTAGCCTGCCTGAGTCCCAAGGAGGATGCCATGTATTGTTTTTCTTTGCCACGGCATCCAGCTTCCTGGAGTCTTTATCTGGGTGTGTGAAGTCAAGGGTATGTTAGCCTTATCACAGGCTGCAGCCTGCACAACCCCAACATGGTTGCATTGCTGGTACAAATACTCCATACCTGTGCCTGATAAAGTGTACCTCTTGTCCATCCTTCTGTCAACAGGAAGTAAAGAAACTGAGTCTAACAGTTTTTGTGTCCGCTTTCCAAAGGACTTATGAAGGGGAACAGACAGCCTCTTAGACTCTGGGATGCCCATCATCTCCACATAATCAGGCTCCTCTTGTTCCTCCACAGCTTCTTCCACAGGGAGCTGGAGGGTTTCTGCCACTTTTCTGTAACACAAAGTGGGAAGGGGATTCAGAAAGCCTAGGAGGGGAAACACCAGAAGGCCTGTCTGGGGAGATGTCCGGTTCAATGGGCTCATCCAGACCTTCCATTCCATTCCATCACCACCCTCACCACCTTCGTAATCCTCATCCCCCTCCAAATCCAGTTCGTAAAAATCTTCAGGGGCATAATCCAGAACCAAAGGAACTGCCAGAATGCACCAGATTGGTCGGAACCGAACAAAGCGATTCCACAACCCTAATCGCTTGGGCAATATCCTCGGTGGTCGAACATGGGATTCTGGATCCAAAGCAGTCTATTTTTTTTTTTTTTGACGGAACAGATACCTCTGAATCTGCTTCCTTTGCCCAGGAAGCATTGCCCTGGTCAGACAGCACTCCTCCTGGTTCAGCCGAAACCGAACCGGGCTGGCCACCCGGGTCAGCGGACTTCTCGGCCTCATTATCCCTAAGCCTGCACAATCTCTCATCTAGGGTGGATTTAGGGAAGTTCTTACATATTTAGCAGGTGGTCAAACCCCAGACAATAAACACAGGTGGTGTAGGGATCAGCCTTAGCAAAGGCTTCCCCACACACACTGCAGTGTTGAAACCCAGTAGGCCCAGTTTTTCTTTTGAGTTTCTCAGACGTAGCCATCCTAACCAAAAGCTTACCCTTTTTTCAGCAAAAGCCAGGCAAGACCCCCTTATTGGTTTCTAACCGTGTTACGGGTATTTATAAAAAAAAAAAAAAAATGCAAGAACATTTTTTTTTTAACCAGATATAGATTGGTAACCACACTCTAAACCTGAAATAAACGAACAAGAAATACAAATTTACAATTTCCACAAGTTTTCCTGCAGCTAGTCCACTACCAAAGTACTTATTTGTACCACAGACAGAAATCTGAACCGAATTTGACACTAAAGAATCTGTAAAACTGACGACTTTAACCGACTGTTGAACCATGAGCAGAGAAGAAATCTCCAGAGCGACTGTCCAGTTAGGGCGGAGAAAGAATCTGACGGTTACGCTTCAAAGTGCAGCAGATAGAGGTTTAAATCGAGCTCGAGCTCAACGTTCTATGCTCTGCACAGAATTTAACTCACTACTCTCCAGGGCAGTCCAACTGCTGGGGCTAACTGCAACAGTCAGAATACAGCAAGACCTTGCTGTTTGAACAGGCTCTATTGCTTCTTTTTGTAACAAAGCGTGAATTTCCTCTCACAGAAGAGGGATGTGCGCCTTTGGGTAATGTGACCCATAGGTCGGTTGTCAGTGCTCTCCACTCTGGCAGGTAACAGGCGAATCTTCTGCCCACCAGCTCCTCCAATGGATCCCAAGGAGGGTGAGCAGACCAAGTCAATTGGGGGTAGTCAGAAGAGCTCCCCAAAGCTCTCTGGGCTTTTGCCGAGGGATGGTTATGACACAAAGCCAGACGTTTTGGCTGACGCCTGGCCATCTGGTTGCTGTTTTGTCTGCCTTTTTCCTTGATGACTAAATGGCTTCTTAGCCTGAAACTTGGGTCTGTATATGGTATGTACTGATCTGAGAGCCAGGCCCTTGTCTTGCAAGCCAGTGATGATGTCCGCAGTCTCCTCCAAACAGGACTGAACCTCTGAAAGGGGATCCTGAATGGACGCTTGGACATCCTGAGCTAGACCAGACACCTTCAGCCATGAGAAGCAGATGCTAACAGCTGCAGCAGCTCCTTGCCGAGGAGTTCACAGCATCGTATGTGGTCCTGAAGGAGTACCTGCAAGTCATTCTGGAGGATCGATGGAGTCCACTAAGATGGACTTTAAATCAGAGTCCAGTAGAGCCTCTATAGCCAGGTCTAGCTGGAAGGACAGTGCGTTTGATAAGACCAGCATGTGGCCTGCATAATTCAGTGCCCTTGTGGCCAATGTGGAATAAGAGTAACATTTCCTTCCGAATTGGTCTAGCTGCCTCGACTCCTTGTTGGGAGGTGAGGTGCTCATGTGTTGGGGCTTGGAAAATCGGTCATGGGCCACTGCAATACTCACTGCATCCACCTCTGGGTGGGCACTTAGGTGCTCTTCCTCTGGCGTGCTCGTAATGCGGTCTGCCTTCTAGGCCACCGCCTTGATTGAGGAGGGCATCATCCATATGGTGGATGCCAGGTCCTCATGCGGCTCCAGCCAGGGGAGGGAAGAAGAGGAGCGGACTCTTGCATGTCCAGGTGTTCGCCAATCTTTGTCATTTTGAATCCTGGGTGTCCTTTTTCCAGTCATAGACTTCTGCTAGTTTACGGAGCAGGTCTGCGAATGAAGGGTCCTCAGAGGGGGAGGAGGACTTACATGGAAACACAGAAGTTGGCAGCAGATAAGGATCGCAAGGCCCATCCAGTCTGCCCATTTATTTTTCTACCTTATAAATGTGCCATCAGCCTATATATTCATACTCATCTGTATTGCTCCCTTATGCCTATCCCATACCTGTTTGAAGCCCTGCACTGTATTCACATCCACCACTTCCTGAGGTAGGCCATTCAATGCATCCACTGCCCTTTCTGTGAAAAATAACTTCCTCACATTACCCCTTACTTGGCCTCCCTTTAATCTCATGCCGTGTCCTCCTGTCCTGCTATTTTTCTTATATTGAAAACATGTTAAGACTCTTTCACCTTGTTAATGTCCTTAAGGTGTTTGAATGTTTCAATTAGATCACCTCTCTCCCTCCTTTGCTTTAGAGTATACATGTTGAGCTCCATTAATCTGTCCTATGTTTTCTGATGCAGTCCCTGCACCATTTAGGTTGCCGTTCTCTGGACTGCCTCAATTTGGTTAATGTCCTTGTGAAGGTGTGGCCTCCAGTACTGCATGCAGTACTCCAGATGGGGCCTAACTAGTGTCTTGTAAAGAGGAATTATTGCCTCCCTCTTCCGACTTGTGATACCCCTACTATTACATCCCAACATCCCTCTAGCCTTACCTACTGCTTTAGTAGTCTGCTTGGATGATTTCAGGTCATCGGTGATGATGATGCCCAAGTCTCTTTCTTCCCTTGTGATTGCCAGCAGCTCCCCTCCGAGCCTCTAGGTGGCTTCAGGATTTTCTACCTATGTGCATGATCTTGCAGTTCTTGCATTAAACCCCAGCTGCTCCTCCACCATTTTTCTAGTTTATCCAGATCTCTTCTCATTTGGGGGGAAGGGGAGATTCCTTCGACTGAAGTTCCCTGATGGATGGAGTTTGAAACTCCGAAGCCTCAGATGAGGAGTCAGAATCTTGGTCTGAATCTGATCAGTGGACGTCAGGACGACTCTGTTCACCTGAATCCAGAGGCAGCATTTCTAGCATCCGGCCTGATATCAGCTCCTTCAGAAGGGCTGGTGTCGGGGGATGCGGTGCCAGCCTAATCGATTGTATCCCCAGGCTCCTGGAGACCTTCCCGGGAGGCTGGCGGCAGTCCAGCTCCAAAACTAGCTGCATCTTGGTCTCGGACAACCAGGACTGAAGGATAACTTTAAAGTCCATTGGAGTCTGAGGAGGAAGCTATAGGAGCTGGTAGGAGTATAGCCTGATGCAAATCCCGGCGTATGATGAAACATCTGGTACCCTGAAAAAGGGTAGGCAGGCATGTACCCTGGCACATGAAACCCTCACGGGGGTAGCCCAAAGAGTTATATGCACAGAAATGAGGCATCTAGTACCCCGACAGCAGGAACCCCAACAGAGGATGGCCCGGAGGGTAGCACAGTGCAAGACCGAACTGTGGTGCCAGGGACCCCGACGGGGGACCCTTTGAAGCTCCAAAGCCTGCACCTGAGGGGTTTGGAAGAAAAGATTCCAACGTCGAACCTGCCAGACGTGGCGGAGGCAAAGGAGTCCCTGATGGGGGAGCGAATGGTTGGGTTCCAGTAGGATTGCCATCTCCTGACCTCAAGTCCGGAGGCGAGTTAGGTAAACTGCCTGATAGAGGTCCCTCATGTTCTATCCCTCTGGGAAAAGGGGAGGGTGGAAGAACCATTTCCAGTAACAAGGAGGGGGAGGCCTATATGAGAGACCCCTCTGGGGGAGGCTCCGAAAGGTCCGGCAACTGGGATTCACTGGGGCCATCGCCTGACCCCAACGCCAGGTCAGTCGAGCATCGGCAGAGCCAACGCCCAACTTACTGGCCAGGACAACTGAGCAGAAGGTGGACAAGCAGACGACCGACTTATCAATTGAAGCTGGGCGGACGCCGGGATCTCCAGAGCCCGACGGAACAGCCTAAGGTGGGCAGTCGGGAGGTCTGACAAGCAACTTATCAGCCCCTTTCGGCACGACAGACCCAACTAAGAAAATGGTTAAGCACGGCCGAGCCCTCAGCCAAGGTGCCTGCGGTCACCAAGACTAGTGGCGGCAGGAGGCCTGAGGACTGCTCATTAAGCAGGGTACGACAGGCCACACCGGCTGACTTCCCAGAGGAAGAAGAATGCTGTTCACCCGACGGGGCCCGCAGGCGGCCTCGGGCGAGAGAGGGGCCTGTCCTGGGCCCTGTGCTTCTTTTTATGCCTGGATTCGGTTGGCGAGGATGAAGCGCTGCAAGGTTCTTGGAGCTCTTTCTCCATGGTTGCCATTTGCTGCTTCAGGAGATGAGCTTCAAGGGCCTGCTGGCAACGCTTCCATGTGGCCAAGTTGAAACTGGCACAGGCTTCACAGTCCTCGATCTTGTGCTTCGGGTCTAGGCAGAGGCGGCAAAGAGAATGCAAATCCTTGTGCAGTAGTTGCATGCCACATAAAGCAGACCTGTTCTTGTGCTCGATGTTAAACGACAAAATGCACAAAATACAATTTACTGAAAAAATTAAACTGATACTCATCCAAAAAGCTGTTGAACTGCAGCATATGATCTCTGCGAGGTCTGACATGATCAGATCAATGGTGTTAAAGAACTAGAAGGTAGATAAGAACTGGAGGCCAGGCATGGGACTGCCGACTATATAGGTTACGCTCCACGTCAGTCACGTGACGCCGGGTGGATGGTCCCCATCAGATACTGCTGGCTAGAACTTTTCGTGTGGTCCTGACGCCAGGGGGCGCAGTCCTGAAAGTAATTACCTACTGCAAGAGCCCTCGTGAAGTAAGACTGTATGGTTCCTGTATTTACTGGAGGTACCCTTTATGCTTTTCTTTTTAGCTGCATTCTTATGCTGTGTGCTAGAGCAATGTTAGATTTTGTAAATGCTGGATTGCATCAGTCACTTCACACTAGGGGGAGAGGGGGATGAGTTGGATTGTTAGAGGAATTCAGTCACTGATCTTCGACTCTCACAAGTTATTCTGCATATACTGTAACCTGCCTAGAGGTTGGGTTGTCCTTAAAATAAGGTAAGCCCCATGTGTGCAGGCCTTGACCAGTGATGACAGAGAACTCGTCAGCAAATCTTGGTAAGAGGCAACAATCAGACCTGAGTGATTTCAACCTCATACTTTATTTCAACTCTAATCATTACCAAGGATAATGAATCAACTATTATATTATTGCTATTATGACATCACTGTCATCATTTTATTGTCAAAAGAGCAATACAATGACTTGTTCTGCTGCATAACATAAAGGATGATCTACGAGAGTCATCACAACAAGGATATTCTCAATCGAGTGGTCTCCTTGGCAACGTTAGATCTCGAAAGCAAAGCTCGAGAGGTCGTCCGTTGCCAATGAGACCTCGAGATCAGAGAAGATCCTTGTTTGTGAATGACTCCCCACAATCTTTTATAGTGTATGGGGAGACTACTAAAAAAAAAAAAAACAGTGAATGGACACAGAAATTAAATGGTCACTTTTTTTTTTTTTAAAACAAGCCTTACTTTGCTTCAGTGTAGTATCTCGTTCCGGCACTACTTGCTTCCTCTCCACTGTGGCTGTTACTTTGCGCATGCGCAAATGCGTTCGATATTGTTGTGCTGCACCGTGATGTACAAGTAAAGTAGCACAGCAAGACTGACGATTGAGTGTAGTACAACGCTGTTCCAGGCATGGACTTCCATGCGGAACAGTTGCCCACCACACTATAACCTATTTGAGGCTTTGACTTAAAATTAGATAAAAGGTTTACATGTAGTATAATAAACAATACTTACAATGGAGGCCGAACCGGAGATGGTGTAGAATCTTCTTCTTGGTATCCTCTCCTGCCTCTGGCTCATCATCATAATCAAATCTGTCGAGCAGTTTCTGCATGTACACGAAAACCAAAGAAACAGATAATATAGAAAGCTGCTGGCAGAAAACATCTGCAGCCCATCATGTATGCCCAAAATGAAACATTCCAACTTACCGCCAAACATGCCTTGGCTAATGCCGTAGTGGTAGATCAGTCCACTCCCAAACTTCATTTTCACTAACCTCTTACAACTATCCCACACTCTCCAGAAACCTGTCGTCTCACCATTTACCACCTGTCTGGGCAGACTGTTCATCTATCCACCACTTTTCCATGAAGATGCTATTTCCTCACATTCTTCTCAAATCCACCCCAACCACCAGCTTATGATTGTGGCATCTAATTCTGCTCCTTGCATAGCAGAGAGAGGCCATCATGACACACTACCTTGTTTATTCCCTCAAAGTATTTAAAGGTTCCTATCATCTCCTCTCTGTCTATAGCAAGTACATGTTTAGACTAGGCGCCCTCTTATGCTTCCCTTACTGACCTGGTATCATCTTTGTAGCTTACCTCTGGACAAACTCTATATGGTCATTATCTTTTCATTCAGGTGCAGCCTCATCAAGGACCCACAGTGGAGCAAGTGAAAAATTACCACCTTAGTAATGTTGTTTCTTCTAATGGAGTCTTGCTATAGTATGACAATTGCAGTATGACCGCAGGTTTGAACTGCTCCGAGGTGAAATAGTTAACTTCGATGAAGGCAGAACGAGCGAAGCTCGTTAAGGAAGCTCTGTTCAGTGTTTTCAAACCTAAACCTTCAGATCTTTACGAGCAAACTCACTAAGGCTCTGTGTGGAAGCTGTTAACCTACACTAGCCAACTGGCTACTAACATAACAAACACACTTCTTGGTCTCGAAAAAAGACTCAAGTCAAGAGACCCAAAAGATCAAATAAAACACCAGTTCACGCTAAGGAAGGGTGAGGCAAAAACAACAACAAAGTGGCAAAATTAGAGTGCCAACACTGTGATGCCCACCCACAGCCCAACAAGGTTCTGAGAGGGGCAGGCAGGGAGGGAGGTCATAATATAGCAAGACTCCATTAGAAGAAACAACATTTCTAAGGTGAGTAATTTTTTCTTCAAACAACATGAAGTCTTGCTATATTATGACAATTGCAGACTACACAGCAGTACCCCCATGGAGGAGGGACAGAACCTACCTGGGGAATAGGCTCTGAAGGACAGCTGTGCCAAACCGAGCATCACTCCGAGCTTGGATGTCCAGAGAATAATGCTTGGCAAGAGTGTGAACTGTTTTCCAGGTAGCTGCTTGACATATCTCTAAAATTGGGATGTTTCTGGCCGCAGCCAGAGAAGCAGCTGTACCTCTGGTAGAGTGAGCCCTCAGGCCTGAGGGGGAACCTTACCCAGCTTTTTATAACAGAATTGGATACAAGAGACAATCCACCTGGCAATGGATCTTTTAGTGGCAGGTTTCCCCTTGCCAACCTCACCATAAGTAAGGAACAGTTGGAGGGAGTCAAACCTGTGACCCTTGGTACGCTCTACGTAGTAACTAAGGGCCCTCTTCACATCTAAGCTGTGCAGCCTCCTCTCACCAGAGGAGGAATGGTCAGTGAAGTAAACAGGGAGAGAAATAGATTGATTAAGGTGGAAATCCGAAACCACCTTAGGCAGGAACTTTCTATTAGTCCGAAGGACTACCTTGTGTCTGTGAAAGGAGATAAAGTCAGGCTCCACTGACAATGCTTGTAATTCACTTATGCGTCTGGCAGAGGTGATAGCTACCAGAAACACAGTTTTCCAAGTCAAGAACTTAAGCTCAGCTGAAGACAAGGGCTGAAAAGGAGGTTGCATGAGCTGAGCAATGCAAACACTGAGATCCCAGGCAGGAGCAGGATCCCTGAATGGGGGTTGGTGTGAAGCAATCCCTTAAAAAACTTGGAAAACACAGGGTGAGATGACAGAGGAGAGGACTTACCTGCTGAAATAAAGGCAGAGACAGCTGCCAAATGTACCTTCAGAGTAGCTGGTCTCAGCCCCAAAGTGTTTAGATGGATCATGTAATCTAGAACTGTGGGTAAATCAGCAGAGTCTGGGGAAATATTCTTTTCCGAACACCATATGGAAAATCTTTTCCATTTGGAGTTATAAGTAGCCCTGGTAGAAGGCTTCCTAGAAGCCTTGAGTATATCCATTACACCTTGAGAGAGGTGTAGGCCAGCAAACTCTAGCTCTTCAAGAACCAGGCCTTGAGATTGAGAGACTTGAGGTTCGGGTACCAAACCCTTCCCTGGGCATAGGTTAACAGATTGTGATTCTTGGGAAGGCACAGAGGAGGATGGACTGCTAAGGACAGAAGGAGAGGGTACCAGGGTTGCCTGGCCCAATCCGGGGCAATCAGAATTACCTTGCAGGATTGGGATCTGATTTTTACTAGCACTTTGAATAGGAGACGGAAGGGGGGAAAAAGCATAAAGAAACTTCCCTTCCCAACTGAGGGCTAAGGCGTCCAGGGGGACTGAGCCCAAGACTGGGGGTCTGCAGCAAGAGAGAGGAAGTTGATGATAGTCTGGAGCTGCAAAGAGATCTATTTCTGGGTGCCCCATTTGGCAAATACCACTCCCAGAACCAGGGATCCAGGGACAACTTGTGATGGCCCTGAGAGATCCTCTGAGAGCAGCTGCCAGGATATTGTCTTTGCCTGGGAGGTGAACTGCTGCAAGGGAGGTGTTCAGGGGGTAAGCCAGAGACCACAACTTCATGGCTTCGGTGCACAAGGCCGTAGACCGAGTGCCCCCGGTTGCTGATGTACCACATTGTAGTGGTGTTGTCTTCTGACCTGCACAATTTTGTTCTGAACAGATTTGGAGAAAGCCTGAAGTGCTAGAAAAACTGCTCTGAGCTCCAACAGGTTGATGTGGAGCACAGATTCCTGAGGGGACCACAGTCCCTGGGCAGTGAGGTCGCCCATGTGGGCCCCCCACCCCAAGAGGGATGCATCCGTAGTAAGGATTAATGAAAGAGGCTGAGTGACGAAGGGAACTCCTTGTCTCAGGTTGCTCTGATCCTGCCACCACTGCAGGGCTTGGATCAGGGTTCGAGTTACTGGGATCAATTTGGAAAGAGGATCCTTTCTTTGAGACCAAAAGGCCCTCAAATGAAACCGAATGTCTCATCTGAAATCTTGCTCCTTGCACTACTGCTGTGGAAGCAGCCATGTGTCCCAGAAGCTGCAGAAAATGTCTTGCTGGTCGAGAGACCTGCAGGGTGAATGAGGAGGCCAGGGAGACTAGGGTGTTTGCCCTATCTAAGGGGAGGAAGGCCCTGGCTTCCTGGGTGTTCAGTTCTGCGCCTATGAAGGTTAGGAGTAGACAGGCTCCAGCACTGACTTTGAGAGATTCAGGAGAAAACCTAGGGAAGTAAGCAGTTGCTGAGTTATCTGAAGATGTAGTTTGACCTGATCTGAGGATTGGCCACCTATGAGCCAATCGTCCAGGTAAGGAAAGATGGCAATCTTTTGCCTTCTTAGGCAAGCTACTGCTACTGCCAGGCATTTGGTAAATACCTTTGGAGCCGAGGTGAGTCCAAAGGGCATTGCTCTGAACTGGTAGTGGCCTGAGGACAGCTCGAACCTGAGGTACTTTAGATGGGAGCTTCTGATGAGAATATGGAAGTAGGCATCCTTGAGGTCCAGGGATGCTAGCCAGTCCCCTGGCCTTAGGGAAGGTAAAATGATCCCGAGTCACCATTTTGAACTTTAGTTTTAAAAGGTGCTTGTTTAGGTATCTGAGATCCAGGATGGGCCGCCATTCTCCTGTCTTTTTGGGGTAAGGAGAACCTGGAGTACAAACCTTGCCCTGATGTAGGGTGGAACCTTTCCACAGCTCTGAGAGCTAGAAGGGTAGACCTCTGACTACAGCGAAGTGCCTCCGATGGAGATGCAGGAGGAAGATCTGGCTCTCATCTTGAAATTTTTGAAGCTGAGAACCAGTCCTGGCTTACTACCTCCAGAACCCACTTGTCTGATGTGAGACTTCCAGTCCTGGACAAAGTAAGCCAGCCTGCCCCCTACCGGTAGGAGAAGCGCCCTGGCTACCCCATCAGGGTGCCTGCTTGGCAGGGGCTTTGGCTGAGGGGTGGAAGCAGGCCTGCTTGAACCTTCTACTCCTTCCTCTAAAGAATCCTCTGGGTATAGGAGGAAGAGGAGGCCTGAGCTTCGGTAGAAAGGCCTATGAAAGGCCTGCCTCTGCCCTTGGGAAGCTGCTTCTGGAGGAGTGGCCTGCCTTTCCTTGGCCTGTGCACTCATCCATTTTCTCATAATTCTCTGTTTGCTCCCCAAACAGAGAATTGCTAACCACAGGAAAATCCATGGCTTTGGACTGGGTATCCTGTAACAAGGTGGTGCATCTGAGCCAAGCCATTCTGCGAAGAGCCACAGAAGTAGCCATGACTCTTGATGATACATCATTAGAGTCCACCGCAGCATGAAACTGCACTTTTGATGCCTCAATACCATCTTTAGGCACCTGTTCAAGCTCCCTGGCAAGCTGGTCAGGGACTTGTTTGGCTAGAGCCAGCACAGTATCCCATCTGGATTTCTGGTATCTGGCAGCGTAAGCCATATAATTTGCTTGTCTGAGTCCCAAGGATGCTGCCATGTATTGTTTCTTTGCCATAGCATCAACCTTCCTGAGTCCTTTTCAGGAGGATGTAGCTAGGGAATATTTGCCTTGTCACAGGCTGCAGCCTGCACTACACCCACATGGCTGCATTGCTGTGTAAGAAATTCTGCCAGAACCTGATAAAGTATACCTTCTGTCCATCCTTTGTTTACAGGAGGTATAGTATGAGGAGTTTTAAAACTTTTACTGTCCGCTTCCTGAAAGATTTATGAAGGAATAGACAGTCTCTAAGACTCTGGAATATCCATCATTTCTACATAATCAGGCTCTTCCTGGTCATCAACAGCTTCCTCAAGAGGAAGCTGAAGAGTTCAACAACCTTCTTATAAAACATTGAAGTGAGAGGACTCCAGAAAGCCTGGGGGGAACCCTAAAGGTCTGTCTGGGAGGTATCTGGTTCAATAGAGCCTCCAGATCATATTCACTTTCCTCAGTCCCCCACCCCACGGTTCATAAAATTCTCGAAATCATAATCTTGAACCGGAGGAACTGAACGCCTCCCAGATGGTGTCGGTTCAGGAACCAGGGAAAGAGACTGGACAATTTGGATTGCTTTAGCTATCTCTTCAGCTGTTGGGGAAAAAACTTTTTCCACAGCAGCAGACTTTCTAGTCCTCTTTGCAGGAACTGGCGCCTCGAGCCAGCCTTCGCTTGCCCGAGGAAGTATCGCCTGGTCAGAGGGCACTCCTCCGTCGGCACCGGCCGCCATCCGGTCAGCGGACTTTTGGCCTCCTTTCCTGAGCCTACCGACTCTCTTCTCAGCAGTGGCAGCAGGAAATTCTTGCAAATCTGGCAGTCTGAATCGGGGTGGTCAACCCCAGGCAATAAACACGTGGTGTGAGGGTCAGCCTTGGCAAAGGCTTCCCCACAGACATCACAGTGCTGAAACCCAGTGGGCCCGGTTTTTCTTTTGGGTTTCTCAGACATTATGCCAGCCTAACCAAAACTTGCCCGTTTATGGCAATCCGCCAAGCAAGACACTCCTATCTGTTCCCAACCGTGTCACGGGCCATGGAAAAAAACGTAATGAAATCCTTTTTTTTTTTTTAGAACTGACAGGAACCGGGAACCACACTCTATAAAGGACTAGTAATTAAAAAAACACAACCTAATCGGTTCAAACCGAACCGATAAATGTTTTACAATTTCCACACAGAAATCGTATGTAAAACTATCTATTACTTACGTTACCACAGACAGAGCTTGAACCGAAACGGCTGCGATTAAAATTAGACGTATTTTAAACTTTTTAAACCGCAAAATGAACCGAGCAAAAGGAGAAATCTCCGGAGCGACTGTTCAGTGAGGCGGAGTAAAGAATCTGATAGTTTAGGTTTGGAAAGCTGACAGACAGAGTTTTTAACGAAACACACAAGATTCCATGCCTTCATGGAAAATTAACTATTCATCTCCGAGCAGTTCAAACCTGCGGTCATACTGCAATTGTCATAATATAGCAAGACTTCATGTTGTTTGAACCTCCTTTCTTCTACTGGAGAACCCCCCTCTACGAATCAAAGCATCCTGTTTGCCTTTAAGTGTCCTGGTGCAATGGACTGATAGCTCAAGACTCCTCTAATGATGATCCCCAATTCTCTCATCTATGGTCACATTTTCAAAACCACCCCCAAATCCAAAACCCATCCTCGGCTTACCCCTGCCTATCCGAATAACTGCACTTCTTGGCACTAAACTCCAGTTGTCAACACCTCAGACCACCCTTCCATTATTTATAGGTCACTCTTCATATCCCTAATGCCCTCTTCAATGTCTTCCCTGCCAGAGTTTGTCGTCATCTGCAAAGTGACAGATTTTATCATTGTTCCTATGTTGCAGATGAACACAAACAGTAGTGGGCCAACCATAGATCCTTTCTAACACGTTTCAGACAGGTTCCTGTAATCTCCAATAGAGACTTTCTTGACCGAGTTCCAACACCCCTAGAAACATAGAAACACAGAATTTGACTGCAGATAAGGACCGCTTGGCCACCTAGTCTGCCCATTTTCCTACCTAACAGATAAGCTGCAGATCCTAGTTAACCAACTGCTTACTTCCTCCTACCCTCCACTAGGACTGCCTTATGCCTGTCCCATGCATTCTTGAAGTCCCCCACTGTTCTTGACTCCACGACCTCCTCATGGAGGCTGTTCCATGCACCCACAACCCTCTCAGTGAAAAATACTTCCTCACATCACCTCTGAGCCGCCCCTCAATCTTCAAATTGTGCCCCTTGTTCTTGCACATCTCTTTTCTGGAAGATGCTACCTCTTGGACTTTGTTAATTCCCTTGAGGTACTTGAAAGTTTCTATCATGTCCCTCTCCTTCTTTCCTCCAGGGTATACATATTAAGCTCCTTTAGTCTTTCTTCACATGTCTTCTGCAGACCCTGCACCATTTCAAGCTGCCCTCCTCTGGACAGCCTCCACTCTGTCTATGCCCTTGCGATGGGGTCTCCAGAACTGCACACAGTACTCCAGATGGGGTCTCACCAACTGTCTGTACAGAGGGATAACAACTTCCTGTTTTCTACTATTGACGCCTCTTCCTATGCATCCCAGTATCCCCCCCAAGGCCTCCTTACTGCCTTCTCACATTGCTTGCCCACCTTTAGGTCATCTGATATAATTACCCCCAGGTCCCTTTATATTTTTACTGTTGTCAGTATCTCACCCCCCACTGTGTACGCTTCCCCTGGGTTTTTGTTTCCCATGTGCATTACCTTGCACTTCTTTGCACTGAATCTGAGCTGCCATACATTTGACCATTCCTCCAACCTTGCCAAGTCCCTCTCATCCTTTCCACTCCACCTTGTGTATCAACCCTGTTGCAGATCTTTGTCTCATCTGCAGAGAGACATAGTTTCTCCAGTTCCTCTGCAATCTCACTTATAAAGACATTAAAAAGAACCGGTCCCAGTACTGAACCCTGCGGTACCCGCTAGTAACCCTCCTTTCTTCGCTGTGTACTCCATTTACTACTACCCTTTGCGTCCTGTTGTCTAGCCAATTTTTTATCTAGGCTACCACCTTGGGACCCACTCCCAGGCTGGCTATCTTGTGTACTAATCTTTGTGTGGACTGTATCAAATGCCTTGCTAAAATCTAGGTAGGCCATGTCCACAGCCCCTCCCTGGTCTACTACTTTGGTCACCCAGTCAAAGAAATCTATTAGATTCGTCTGACACGACCTTCCCATCGTGAATCCATGCTGCCTTGGGTCCTGTGCCCCACTGGCCTCTAGGTACTCAATTTCCTTCAGAAGTGATTCCATCATTTTCCCTACCACTGAGGTCAAACTAACTGGTCTGTAGTTTCCTGCCTCTGTCCTGCTCCCACTTTTGTGAAGAGGAATCACATCTGCCCTCCTCCAGTCCTCAGGTACCACCCCATCCTCCCATGATTTGTTAAAGAGAGTAGTCAGCTGTGTCACTAGTTCTACCCTTAGTTCCTTTAGAATTCTTGGGTGAATCCCATCAGGCCCCATTGCTTTGTCCACCTTCAATTTCATTAGTTCTTTCAGAACCCTTTCTTCTGTAAATGGACTGGTATCGACCCCAGTCTTCAGAGTGTTTCTCTTGTTTGGTTTAGGTAACCCTCCTCTTCTTTGTGAATACTGAGCAGAAATATTCATTCAGTATCCCTGCTTTTTCACTGTCACCCTCTACCCACATTCCCTCCCCTTTATTAAGCTTCAGTATCCCTCCTTTGGTCTTTGTTCCCTAACGTACCTATAAAAGGTCTTATCACCCTTCTTAACAGAATTGGCTATCCTTTCCTCGGTTTGGGCCTTTGCTATTCTGACTGCCTTCCCAGCCTCTTTCTGCTTTAGCTGATAAAGTTCTCTGTCCTGCTCCTTCTGTGTTTCCTTATATTTCCTGAATGCTGTCCTTTTCTCCTTAACCTTCCCTGCTACCTCTTTTGAGAACCATAACTTTTTTCCCTTTGTGTTTTACTGATTTGCTTTACACAAAGGCTTGTTGCCTCTGTGATGGCTGTTTTGATCACTCCCCATTGTTCCTCCACCCCTCCTTCTTGCCTGTTTGCTAGTGCTTTTCTGAGGCACTCTCTCATTTTCCCCCAAAGTCAGCCCTCCAAAAGTCCAGTACTCTTGCTTTTGTATGGCTTGATTGTATGGCTGTGTTTATCGTGAACCACACTGTTTGGTGGTAGCTTGTTCCCAGATGGCTACTCACTTCTAAATCTGAGATTCTTTCTCCATCCCCATTTGAGAGTACCAGGTCTAAGACTGCTCCCTCCCGGGTTGGTTCCAATACTAGCTGTCTGAGGCATGCCCCTGTAGGGCATCAAGAATGACCCTACTCTTGGATGTGCCTACAGCAAAGGTGCTTCAGTTAACATCTGGCATATTCAGGTCCCCCATCAAGAATATCTCCCCTTTTTCTGCCATTCTAAGAAAGCCTATCATTTCCTTGTCCATTCCCTCCCCCTGAGATGGGGGTCTGTATACAACCCCCATGCGGATTGTGGTGCCATTTCCTGTCTCCAGGGTGACCCAAAGTGCCTCATCTGCTCCCTGTTTACTCTAGTTCTGTTGCTTTGATCCCTTCTTTTACATAGAGAGCTACTCCTCCTCCTCTTTTACCCTCCCTGTCCCTCCTGTAGATTGTGTATCCTGGTATGTTGACATCCCAGTCATGGTTCTCTGTGTACCATGTTTCTGTGACTGCCACAATATCCAGACAACCTCTTCCATCAAGGCCACTAGTTCAGGGGCTTGTTACAAGACTCGGGCACTGGTACTCATCACCCTCCATTTTTGATAGCCTTACCCCTTTTAGCCCCATTTCTGTCCTTACTGCCTTTGCCTTTTACATTTAAATCTGTTCTACTCCCTAATAACTTCTGTACCTTGGTGTTTACCTCACTAATCACCATGCTTTGTGGGAGGATCGGACTTCCCTGCTCCTTTTCAGTGCCCCTTGGCTAGTTTAAATGCTTGCCAATGAAGCATTTAAACCTCTCACCTAGGATCCTGATCCGTCCCCCGGACAGATGCAGACCATCGCACAGTATAGGTCTGCATCCTCCAGATGGCTCCCAGTCCCTAGCGAGCCAAACCCTGAGCTCCACCATTTTTCAACCACTCATTGAATTCCCTGGTGAGAGTGCCTAGCATCTCCCTTGCCAGACAGACAGCACCTCCCAGAAGGTTACCGATGTGCTACTTGTCTAAGGCCCCTTCCCAACTCTACAACCTCCTCTTGCACTGCTCTGATCCCATTCCTAGCCAGCTCATTTGTCCCTAGGTGGACAATGACATCCAGCTCCCTCCCTCGTGCAGCTCCTCCCACGATCCTGAGGATTCGCTTCCTGTCCCTCCAAGCCATGGTGCCAGGAAGGCACCTTACCTCCCTCTCCCCTTCCTCCCCCATTTCTACCCCCTCATGATTGAGTCCCCCACCAGGAGTTGTTTCCTTCCCCTGTGGGGTCCCATGCCACCCTCCTGTGGGTCTCCTCTGTGAAGGTTCCCAGCATCCTCCTTGGTCTCCACTGCAGGTGCCTCCATGAAGACCACTATCCACCAGAAGCGGGTGGTGTGGAGAGGTGCAGCTAGAGGGGATGCAACTCTGTTCCACCACCCTCTCCTCCTTGGGCCCACCCTGGTCCAGCCTCTCCTCTTTCTTGGCAACCTCTGAGTGGTGGCATTGGCCCTGGTGGTCCCGGGGAGGTTTCCTAATCCTAGCCAGGTCAGCCTGGAGACGGCAACCTCCTCTCTCACACCAGAGAGGTGCCTGCAAATAGGGCAGCATCGCAGCCTCCAGAATGTCTCCCGAACACTGCTGCCCCACATCCACTGCACTGCATCACTCCTATCATGTCTTATTTTGTGTCCTCTCTACTGTTTCTCTGGATGCTTATTCTCTCCTCTCCTTACAACTCTCACCCTTTCTGTTCTGGGACAGCAACTTCCTATCTTCTTCAGTAGCCTCCTTCTTCCTTGCTCAATATCAGACCACCACCAGCTTGGGGAGGGGAAGAGAGTGAGCTACTTTTTTCCTTTAGGGTTGACAAAACCAATGTTTCTCTATGATCCTTTCTTTCCTACTGCCAAACAGGAAGTTCCTGTTGACAGTCAAATCCAGTGGCTATAAAAGTAGAACTGGCTTTATGGGTGGGTGAAGGGTGGGATGGAGGGCAATTAGTAAGAAAAAGGCTAGCAACAGGAAGTTGTAATTTGACTCACCTGCTTTTATATTGTCTAAACCACACCCCAGGTAAGCTCTCTTTCCTCCCTACTGGTTTAGCAAAGTCAGCTAATACAGTACCTTCCCTGACTGCACAGAACACACACAGACTTTCTTTCTTTCAACCCTAAATAAGACCCTTCTACTTCTAATAAAGTTATCTGTCTACTTAATCTTAACAGACACTGACTCCTGCTGAGATACAAGTTTTAAATTAATAAGAAAATGTAGTTTCTTTTAGTTAGCTGCTTTCTGCTCTACAAGCAAGGCCCCCTCATCCCGTCAACTTCCTCCACCTTCTAAGTTTGTCCTGGAGGGCCCCCCTGCCCCTCCCCCAAATCTCTCCGAAATCCATCCTCCTGATATACAACACTACTGCCCTCATCTCTGTCCTCTGTTCCAATAAGGCTAACCTGACCCACAGCAAGCTATGGTCACTTGACCCCCAAGGGATCCTTTACCCTGATCCTCCTACACTATGTCCTGGTTCAACAGTGCTAGGTGAACGATAGCTCCTACCCAATGTACGAGAAAGCCCTCACGCATTAAATACAAACATATGAAGACGCCAGCAGAAGGACATTTGGTCTATCAATTCTGCTCTGATTGCAGGGTCCACAGCTTGAGCTACTGTCCCTGCTCTCCATTCCTACTCCTCCCATTCTCCCTACCCATGATCCTTACTTTCCCCCCATGCCTCTCTTAAAGCTACCCATTGTCTTCAATAAGATGACCTCTTCCGGCACCAAGGTAAAGAAATACTTTACCTAGGTCTGAATTGAGTCAAAAGGTGGATTGTGAACCAGGCTGTGTGCCCTCTGGGTTAAGTATTGCACTGCATCCCCCAACCCCCCAAAAGAGGGTGTGATATTTGGACCGTTACCTGGGCATGCTAGCGAAAAAGGTTTCATATTTTACCCCAGGACTCAATACTAGTAGTTGTTCGGACCCAAAACAGACAGGAAGGTTACCCTGTTTGTCTCCTGTTCACATACTGCACTTCGAGGTTGGGCACTATAGGTACAGAGGGCCTGACCCCCCGGAGTGCATTTCTGACAATTACCACAGAGTCCACCTCAAGTTGACCAGCAAGAAAAGGTTTCCCCCGTGGGGGCCATATGCATCTTATCTGCCTTTCCAGGAATGGCCGGAATCACATGGGGCTTATACCAGGCAGCAAAGGTGGCATCCTCCAGGGCAGGGAGGAGAGGTATTATTATTGTAGGAAGGGATCAGGCAATTCCAAGAGATCAGTACGTTTTTTCTTGGTTTTGTCCTGTTCCTCCAAATCAAACCCCATGGCAGCCTGTAACTGCTGCATTATGGTAATAAAAGATTGGTTCTCGGGGAGACCTTGGGGTGTAAACCACAGTCTCCTCACTGCAAGTGGACATACTGGAAATGAAAATTACGTACCTACCGTAATTATGATCTTTCTGTGTATCTTCACCATTCATCACAGATGGGTTATCTGGCCGGAGGTCAGGACCCCGAGGAGCTTTTTTTTTTTTTTTAAAAAGGGGTGAAGCTGAGCAACACACCATCAGCGCCAGCCTCGAGAGCCAGACATACTCGTGGCGCTCGAGGGTTGGCCATTAGGCTGTGTCGACTCCGCCTGCCTGCCAGTTCTGAGTCGCCGGAGAGGTAAGAGGAAGGGATGGAGGGTGGGACAAGAGAGCCCAAGGGACAGAAAAAGGAAAGGATGACTAAACTAAAAGGAGAAATAACGACTGAGAGGACAGCAAAGAAGAGGTTAGACTAAGGGGATTGGGTAGGGGCCCCAATGTCTGGAAGCGGAAGAAGGGAAGGGTAGGGAGGGGACAGAATTTAGGAGAGAGGGAGAGGTATTAAGGCATCCTAGACCCTTGTCCGTCACCAGATTGTATAGGAACTGCAAGGAGTAGCAAAGCTCTCTGCCAGAATTCAAGGCACAGAATAACTGGCAAATACCCCAGAAGCAGAGTCGGCTATTCTGGAGGAAGGACAGGGTACAGGGATTTAGTACTCTCTCTCAGGAAAAGATGTTTGGTGAAAAAAAAAAAGGGGGTTTCTTTTTTTTTTAGGAGAACTAGTTGGATGGAAAAAAAGAGGAGAACAGAAGAAGGAGGCAACTTCTTAACTCCCACCCCACCGGGTGGAGATAAAGTAGTAGAGAAGGAGTACCGCTTCGAGCTGTCTACTCTTCATTTGAAAATATCTCCCTGTGTGTCCTTACTTACCCTGCTCCTAAGGAGGAGGGGAGTCACATAGAGGAGGGGACCCAGAGACTGAGGCCCCAGGGGATGGTGGGTGGGGTTGTGATGAATGGTGAAGATACACAGAAAGATCATAATTACGGTAGTACGCATTTCTCATCTCAGTGTCAATCTTCACCATTCATCACAGATGGGTGAGTACTTCAAGCCTCCAAGGGGTTGTTTCTTTTACACCCATGAACAAAGTCCCTTAGCCCCTCAGTGGGTGACACACTAAGGAGGGAACCTTCAGGGCCTGAGAGGCCAGAGGAGTGGGGAGAGAGAGATGGGGTTCTCGGAGGAAGGAAGTTTTGAAAATTGGAGCACCTTAGGCAAAAATAACAAATGCACACAACCTCTGAGTAACAGTATGTTAGAAACTGACTGCAAGAACTGAGTGTTTGGACCATCGGGAAAGGTACTCTTTAAGCGTGTCTGTAAAAGACGATAGCACCGCCTGGATGTTGGTGCCAGTATAAATAGACAAGAACGCTGGTAGAAGTTGGATTAGATAATGCACCTGGTATCAACAGAGACGCACCAGCCATACTAGGCCTGGTGGTGTGCCTACAGCCTTGCCCTGACCTGGAAGTGAGGTAAACGGTCTGGGCAGCAGGAAGCGTCACTGCCGGAGTGGTCAACTGCAATGAACTGGTCATACCTGTGTGAAGGGGTTGACCTGTAGCGCACCCAGGAGGTTTTCTCCTTTTCCCATTCCCTCCCCCAGTGTTTATGCATGAGAGACCTAGATTTTTCCAGGGATTTCGGAGATCTGGACCCCAAGGAGTGAGCTGGCAACACGGAACTCTTTTGCTGGAGCTCCTTCTCCTTTTGAGCTACCTGCTGTTTTAAGGAGGTGCTTCCCCAAAGCACCCTTTCAGCGCCGCCAGGTGGCTGTGTTGAACCCTTTGCAAATCGGGCATGGCTGCATGTTATGGTCCGGGCTGGGGCAACACATGCAGACATCATGTGAATCTCTGGTGTATAGGTTTTAACCGCATTTGCAATAACGGAACAGTTTCAACAGTTCCTTAGGCAACATACATGCAAAAATGACTTATGAGAGAGTCTGCTTACTACGTTGAGAAAAAGAAAAAGTGGCGACCATAACGGCAGCGTTTCTGTGTATGGTCTAAAAAAATGGTCTACAATAGGGGAAAAGGCTGAGGAGGGAAGGGGACGCCCATGTTTATATGGCGCCATCCTGAGCGGCCTCTACTGGATTTCTTGCAAAATTTCCATATGATCTTAGTGCCTGGCGGCTTATAGTTCCACACATGTGGCCTGATGAAAGATATAATTGAAGAAGATCTGAGAAGTGATGGGGCTGCCCACACTTACATACACACAGAGATGGTACGTCATGGGTGGCCCTCGGCTAGCAAAAGTTTCCATGTGGTCCTAATTCTGACAGCTACAGTTACAAAGGTATGGTCTAATGGATCAGATATCCTCAAAGATTACCCTTTACTTCAACACATCCAACTAAAATATCAAGCAAACTAGTTAAATGCTATTTAATGTAAAAGTAAATTATTTTGATTCTTGGGTAGTTAAGACAGAAAACAAGTTGCATTTCCCCAGTTTAGATGGGTGAAACGGGTTCAGATTAAAGTGCATCTGCTGTATGGAACAAGTAATACAGATTTTTGTAAATTGCTATTGTCGGTTACCTACCTTATCAAAAGCAGCTTTTTGTTCTGTGGCGGAGGAGGATGGGAGGCTTTGGTGGTGTAGAAATAACCTGGGCCTGTGGTAATATATTACTGTCTGGTGCTGAGACTGGGGTTTTGAGGCTGTTGAAAAGTCTGCAGAATCTGCTGAAGCTAAGAAAAGAAATGCAGGAGCAGTTAATGCATTCATCAGTCCTGGAATGGCCAAGTTCTGAAACCTTAAGGAGGTTGTCAAGATTTCAGCAAAATAAAATTTAAAAAATCATAGCTGGTTCAAGAAGCTGTCATTCAATACTGCAGCAAAATTTGAATTTCAGGACCCTCCTTTTTGTTTGTTACTGCTGAAGACTTTTCATTGAAACATGAACTTTTCCTTAGGCTATCTGTTCACTCCTGCCTTGAAGTCACTAGTTGCCAAATAAATGATTCTGATATCAAAAGCAACAGATAAAATCAGGACTAGGAAAAGCAGCAGAAACAGATGAAGTCCAATGTGCAAAATGATTCAATAGGTTTGTAGTAAAAAGAACATCCTGAAATTCAAATAGCTCTGTAATGTTGATACTGGGGTCCAGTCAATATCAGCTGTCACGGTTCTGTAAGAAAGCAGAAAAGCATGCATTTGCCTTTTTACTCCCACACTCCTACTTTACCCTCCAAAACCCATTATCCCCTTTAAGTCCCCACCTCCAACTGCTCACCTGGAGGCTATCCTGTCATCCTCCACCCTCCCCTGAATAACTATCCCTCATGACAGAACTCCAGAGGGAAGGACGCATTTGTCAACTTTTGAATGAGTGGGTGGGACAAGCATTCAAAAGTGGAACCCTTACTGACTGAGTAAGAAGGGTGGTAGATAAGAAGAAAAAAAATAATCGTAGTAACGTTTCTTCCATGGATCCCTCACTATGCTTAATCTGTAATCAGTCCCCTGGATTGAGCAGCACCGAAGAATGGAATTTTATTCTAATTATAAAATCTTACAAAAAAATGTAAACCTCTGCTGTGTGGTCACGATCCACTCTGCCCTCTACTACCAAATTTATTTCTGAAGCTAGGAGAATAGTGACAACTAAACTAGCTAAAGACTAACAAAAAAAAATTATTCACCTTAGTAATGTTGTTTCTTCTAATGGAGTCTTGCTGTAATCTGACTATTGCAGTGATATCCAACCTCTGAACTGCCCCAGAGAGGAAAGAGTTAACTTTCCATGCAAGGCATGGAACGCTGAGCTCGAGCTCAGTTGAGACTGTCTGTTTGAACCCACACCGCCAGATCTTTACGAGCCAACTCACGGGCATGTGTGGAAACTGTAAACTTACACTCAGCCAACTGGCAACTAAATCTACTAAAAAGGTTTTTGGTTCCAAGGCAAAGACTCAAGTCAGGATACCCAAAAAACACAAACAACACATACCCAAAAATAAGAGGGTGAGAAAAAGGGGGGCGCACACTCTAGGGTGCCAACACTGTTCCTCCCACCCACATCCCAAAACCCAGGTTCTGAGAGGGAGGTGGAGGTCAGAATACAGCAAGACTCCATAAGAAGAAAAACATTACTAAGGTGAGTAATTTTTCTTCAAACAACATGAAGTCTTGCTGTATTCTCACTATTGCAGACTACCAAGCAATATCTCCATGGAGGAGGGACAGAACCTAATCCGGAAACAAGCTCTGAAGCACTGCTGTGCCACACCGAGCATCACTCCTAGCCTGGATATCCAGAGAGTAATGCTTGGTGAAAGTATGTACTGTTTTCCAAGTGGCTGCTTGAGAAATCTCTAAGATAGGAATATCCCTGGCAGCAACCAGGGAAGCAGCTGTACCTCTGGTAGAGTGAGCCCTCACGCCTGAGGGTGGGATCCTACCCTAATTGTTCATAGCAAAATTGCATACAAGAGACAATCCACCTGGTAATAGATCTCTTAGTGGCAGGTTTTCCCTTACCATAAGTGAGGAACAGTTGGAGGGAGTCAAACCTGTGACCCTTGGTGCGCTCAATGAAGTAGCTAAGGGTCCTTTTCACATCCAGACTGTGCAGCCTCCTCTCCCCAGAGGAGGAATGGTCAGTGAAGAAAACAGGAAAAGACAGACTGGTTAAGGTGGAAATCTGAAACCACCTTAGGCAAAAAATACAGGTTACTCACCTGTAACAGGATTTCTCTGAATGGTATATGTTGTTCATCCACACTGTCTGGCAGGTTCCTTGCCGCTTTAAATCTTGCCGGAAGGTCTTCAAGCTGGCTCCTCCCACCCACCCGGTGGTAAACTCTCAGCCCGCCCCATGACGCCAGATCTAGCCCGCTGGAAGCTCAGGTTGTGCTGCCAAGCCGGGAGGAGAGTGAGGATGAACAACATATACCATTCCTAGAACCCTGTTACAGGTGAGTAACCTGTATTTCTAGGGACATGGATATGTTGTTCATCCACACTGTCTGGCAGACTCCTAGCAGTTCTCCGGGAGGAGGGAGGCAAGCGACACCCCTACTTAGGGAATAAAGACTGGAGAACCGAGGCCCCAAAACCAGCATCCTGGCGTGACTGAAAGGTCAATGTGGTAATGGGTAATAAAGGTGTGTGCTGACTTCCAGGTAGCAGCCCTGCAGATTTCCTGAATAGGGACGTCCCTGGAAGCAGCCACCGATGCAGCAGTATGACTGGTAGAATGAGCTCTTATCCCTCTGGGAGGCTCCATGCCCAACTTGTAGCAGAGATCTATGCAGGAGGTGACCCACCTGCTTATCGTCCGCTTGGCTGCAGGTCTGCCAGGTGCTGCTTTAGCATGGGTGACAAACAGCCATGGACCTCTCTCCTCCAAATTTCAGCCGCGGCTCCTTATAAGTTTGGAGCCTCTTCTAGGGTCCAAAGTATGGAGCCTCATATTCGCCTCCGAGGTGTGACTGGGGTAGAACACCGCAGAGTCAACACCTGGTTAAGGTGAAACTCCAACACCACCTTCGGAAGGAATTTCGGTGGGGGCAGGACAACCTTGTCCCTATGGAAGACCAGGTAAGGAGACTCAATGCAGAGCGCCTGGAGTTCTCCCATCCTTCTAGTTGATGGATAGCCACCAAGAAGGCGGGTTTTCCACGACAGGTGAGAGAGTTCACACCTGTGCATTGGTTCGAATGGCTTGCCCATGAGCTTTGCCAGTACCAGCAGTAAATCCCATGGAGGTGGGAGGTTCTTGCACTGAGGGGAAATGATCAAGGCCTTGAAAAGCCGCCAGACCACCTTCTCTCCTGCGCCACCGACTGCTCCCCGGCCCACGCCCGGTAAGCAGAGATGGCTGCCAGGTGCACCCTTAGGGTTGTCGACCTAAGCCCTTGACTAGAACGGGACCATAAATAGTCCAAAATGCTTGCCAAAGGACAGGAGGAAGGGTCCAAGCCCTTGCCCTGACACCAAATAGAAAATCTCTTCCATTTGAAGGCATAGCATTTCCTGGTCGACCCCTCACGGGACGCCTCAACTACACTGAGGACCTCGTCGGAAAGACCCAAGGCCTGGAACTGTAGCCGCTCAGGAACCAGGACGTCAGGTGCAGGGATTGAAGGTCCGGATGGAACACCTTCCCCTGATTGACTGAGAGCAGGTCCGGGCGAGCTGGAAGTTGCCTCGGGGGCCTAGAGCTGAGGCTGAGGAGATCTAGGTATCGAATCGCGGGCCAGTCTGGGGCTATCAGAATCACCTGCGCCTTGTCCCTCCTTGCTTTGAGAAGCACCTGTGAATCAAGGGAAATGGGGAAGGCGAAAAGAGGCCCGGGTCCACAGAATCGAGAAGGCATCCCCTGCAGCGAGCCCTGCTGAGGGGCAGGCATGAACAGCTCAGCTCTCTGCTCTCCCTGGAGGCAAACAGGTCCACCTGAAGTGTGCCCCAATGGGAGAACAGATTCTGTACTACCTCCGCAGGAGAGACCACTGAGATGCAGCCCCTATCCGCTCAGGGCATCTGCCAGGGTGTAGGAGGCCCGCCACATGAATGGCTAGGAGATCCGCCTCCAGGCTGCGAGGAGTGACCAAATGCGGAGAGCTTCTCTGCATAGAAGCATGGAACGCGGCCCCGCCTCTGGCGGTTTAGGCAGTACATGGTCGTGGTATTGTCCGCCTGGACTCGACCACTTGACCCTCGAGAAACGGAGCAAAGGCGGTGAGAGCTAGGTGGACCGCCGAGCTCCAGCAGGTTGATATGGCATCGACGTGGGACCAGGAGGCTCAGGCGCCTGTGTTCCCCAGATGGGCACCCCAACCCATCAGAGAGGCATCGGTCAGAGAGACCGCGGCAAACAGGATGCCCTCCCAGATGAGATGCAACAGTCCACCACCGTGAGAGTGTTCCACATCTCCTCAGTCACCGCCACTAGCTGGTCCAATGGATCGCAGCGTTGTGACCACTGGCTGGCCAGTCCCTCACTGAAGGGGCGCGATGTGCCAGCGTGCCCAACGGACCACGCTGGTACAGGCCGCCATGAGACCCAGGAGGCGAGGAAGTCCCGGTAGGGCGCGATTGCCCAACCAGAAATGATTGGACAAAGGAGGTAAGAACCCGCCCTGTCCGCCGGGAGCCGTGGTTGGCTCAAGAAGAGTAGAGCTCTGCCCGATAAACAGAATCACCTGCTTCGCTCGAGTTCGACTTGGAATCGCTGATGAGAAGGCTGACTTGAGAGCAAACCTGAGGGCTAGATCTCTGGACCGCCTCCACCTGGTCTGAGGGCGCTATCAGCCAATCGCCCAGGTAAGGCACACCCGACCCTCGGGCGCCGCAGGAAAGCTGTCACCACTGCAATGCATTTGGTGAAGACCCTGAAGCTGGAGACAGGCCGAAGGGCATGGCTCGAACTCGAAGAGGGATCCCTCCGCCGAAAGCGAAGGAATCTCCGACGTGACGGACGGATGGGACGCGAAGAACGCTGCCCTGCAGTCCAGAGAGCAGAACCACACGCGTGTTCCAGGGATGGTATTATCTGAGCCAGAGTGACCATCCTGAAGGTTCGAGACCTTAGGAACTTGTTTAGGTCGTAGTCAAGAATGGGCGCCAGCCCCCGTCCGCTTCGGGAACCAGGAAGTACCTGGACACAAACCCCGGGTTCGAGGGAGGGTCCGCCACCCCCTGATCACCTCCTTGGAGGAGGAGAGCTATGTCGGCCCGATGAGCCGACAGTGAGGCTGCGGACCCGAGGTGCGACGGCTCTGAAGGGCGGCCTGCTCAATTCTAGAGGCAGGCTTTTCCCACCACCTTCAGTACCCACCTGTCCGTGGTAAAACGGACCAGGCGGAAAGGAAGTGCCGAGCTGCCTCCATGGGGGGAACCTGGGTGAGGTGACGGGTTGGGGCGACACCCCTCAGCCCGGCCACTGGGCAGACTTGGAGGAGGGACCGCCGAGGGACCTCCTGGGCCTTTACCTCCTGCTTCCTGTTGAGGAAGCCCCAGGCTTGGGTTTGGGATGCCAAGCCCGAGCCTGCTGGCTCTGACGCTGGCCAGAGAAGGACTAAAGGGCTTAGGCTGTGGTTTGCGGCCTTGTCCTTCTGAGCGGAAGAGACAGAGTCCAAGGTAGCACTGGACTTCTCGATCCTCTGCAGGTGACCTTCCACCCCAGGGTCAAGAGGTCAGTCCCCAAAAAGGGAACATCCGCCAACTTGTGCTGGATATCCGAAGTAAAGGTGGATATCCTCAGCCAAGCCCAACGACGCATAGCCACTGCGGCCGCCACAGACCTGGCACGAGTCCCCAATGTCTAAAGCAGTCTGGAGCGGCTGTTTGGCCACTGCCCTGCCCTGGTCCCGCACCTGCCTGACCGTAGTCTGCAAATCCGCGGGAAGATGAGGGACGACCTCATCCAGGGAGCCCAACAGGGCATGAGAAAAATGTGCCATGAGGACGGCCGAACTGGCTCGGCGTAAGGCCGAGAGGACGTAGCATAGACTTTTTCGCCGCATAGTCCAATTTCGACCTCTGTCGGGAGATTTGTCCACATCCCTAGCGCTTATGCGCACGCCGGAAAACGCTTGTCGGTAACCAACCCTCAGCCGAGGGGTGTTCCAAACACCGACAGGGAACCGGGAGACCACATACTTCCTGGCCATCCTGGCCGAGGCGAGGACAGGAAGCAGGGCGCTGCCAGAGCTCCAAGGCTGGACCCACTATGGCCTCGCCACCGAAAGGCCTCTGTAGGGGAATCCCTCGTCCAGAATCTCCGTGAGGGATACCTGGCCCATTTAGAAATGGGTTCGAGCTTCATCCCGTGGACTCAGAGATGAGCCAAGCAATCCTAGGAAGGACGGCGGCTATCGCTCACCGACTGTCCTCCTGAGGACCCAAGTCCATTCGCTTGGAGAAAAGGGAGGAATCATCCTCGGACTCGAAGAGTCCTCAAAGAGCTGCCTCGGTCTGAACCACCTCCACCTGCCGAGGTCTATCGGGAGTGAGGGTGACAGACAGCCTACAGGCAGTCCCTGAGCCGACCGAGAATTTTGGTCGGAGCCCCATTAACGGCTGTGGAGGGCGGAGGTTCCACCGAATCGTAGGTAGCTGGAATTGGCTTAACAACCGCCTGGGAACAGGCTCTCGGCTAAAAGTTGGTGCTGTTTCGCCGGCCCGTGACAGCCATTTAATGGTCGAAGACGCACGGCCGGGCTTATTCCCCGGTCAGAAGGAGCTGTTGCCACATGAGTTCCCTCATACTCCGGCCACAACTGCGCCAAGCCTCCCTCGTCCGAGGAGGAGGAAGAGGATGAGCGGCGGCGTGCATTGTCGCGGTGCCGAGACCGCCTATGATGGCGGATCGGCTGGACCGCCAAGACGCCCGAGATCGAGAACCTTGCCAGGCCGAGGACGGTGCGGGAGGTGTCATGGGAATCTGCACCCTCGGTTCGGACGATTCCAATCAAGGCCCGGAACCAGAGGCACAGACGAGCCGACGGGATCCTCAACTCCCACCGGGGAACCGGGAGAGGGATTCTCAGCTTCTCCAGTCCGACAACCCGTCCAACGAGTCGAGAAAATCTCGACCGCTAACGGGAGTCTCGTCAACTGGCCTGACGGGACACTCAGAAACCAGTGGTCGGGCCGAGGGGTCGATCAAGTCGACGGCCGACAACCAGGGAGAGGGATCTTCCCGCCCCAAGAGCGCCGACGGTGAGACTTACTTGTCTCTCTTTTGACTGAGAAAACGATCCAGAAGAGTTGGACCTCACCTTTTGTCGAGAGGGTCAGACAAAGCTCTTAAAAGTAGCTGAATAAGAGGCACAGAGAGATAGCAGGACAAATGCCGAGCCGAGGCAGAAGCAGCTCGCACCGCCTCTTCGCGAGGGTGATCATCTGCTCTAGCTGATCCGCCAAGCCCGCCGCCGCGACACCGCCAACCGGGCCTCTTTTGACTTAACCGGAGGAAATCTCTTCTCAGGACGCCCCAGTTGTAAACGGGCAACACGGTCTTCGAGGACGTAGGCCGAAAAGGAAGAGCACAGGTCGCAGGCCGCGGGTCGCATCAAGGCCCAAGCAGTAAACGCACATGAGTGCGGGATCCGTCCAAACATCTTCTGCTCGAGAGGCATCTCCGAAACCGGAGTCGATTTATCCATCCAGAGCTGCGAGGGAGAGAAGACCAAGTCTTTAGCAAAAATTTTTAATTTCGAAAATTCAAGAATTAGGAACCAGTCTTATACGAGAGCGCTAAGGAGGAACCTGAGCTCCAAGCGTAAGAAGATCTGGCGTCATGGGGCGGAGCCGAGTTTTACCACCCGGGTGGGTGGGAGAAGCCAGCTTGAAGACCTTCCGGCAAGATTTAAAGCGGCAAGGAACCTGCCAGACAGTGTGGATGAACAACATATCCATGTCCCTAGAACTTCCTATTAGTCCTGAGGACCACCTTATCTCTATGGAAAGAGATAAAAAATCAGGCTCCACTGACAGGGCCTGTAACTCACTTATGCCTCTGGCAGAAGTAATGGCTATCAAGAACAGTTTTCCAAGTCAAGTACTTAAGCTCTGCTGAGGATAAAGGCTTAAAAGGGGGTTCCATAAGCTGAGCAATGCAAACATTAAGGTCCCAAGCAGGGCAGGATCCCTGAAGGAGGACTGGTATGCAGCAAACCCTTGACTAATTTACAGAATACAGGATGAGCTGTAAGGAAGAGTGCTTGCCTGCTGACAAGAAGGCAGAAACAGCTGCCAGATGCACTCTAAGTGTAGCTGGTCTGAGTCCCAAGCTACTGAGATGAACCATATAGTCAAGGACTGTAGGCAACCCAGCAGACTCTGGAGAAATATGCTTCCCAGAGCACCAAACAGTAAACCTTTTCCATTTGGAGTTCTAAGTCTTTCTGGTGGAAGGCTTTCAAGAAGCCTTTAAAATATCCAGAACACCTTGAGAGAGATGCAAATCAGCAAACTATAACTCTTCAAGAGCCAGGCCTTGAGATTGAGAGATTTGAGATTCGGATACCAAACCCTCCCGTGAGCACATATTAATAGGTTGCAATTCCTGGGAAGAGATAGGGAAAGGTGGACTGCTAAGGACAGCAATAGAGGGTACCAGGGCTGTCTGGCCCAGCCTGGAGCAATCAGAATCACTTTGCAGGGTTGAGACCTGATTTTGACTAGTACCTTGAACATGGGTGGGGGCATACAGGAACTTCCTTCCCAATTGAGAACTAGGGCATCCAGGGGACTGAGCCCAACACTGGGGGCCTGCAGCAAAAGAAGGGAAGTTGGTGATTGTCTGGGGCTGCAAAAAGATCCATCTGTGGGGTGCCCCATCTGGAGATCACCACCTTCAAAATCAGGGGATCTAGGGACCATCCTTGATGGCCCTGAGATATCCTGCTGAGAGCATCTGCCAGGACATTGTCCTTCCCTGGGAGGTGCACTGCTATCAGGGAGGTATTCAGGGAATAGGCCAGAGACCAGAACTTCACTGCCTCTGTGCACAAGGCCGTAGACAGAGTGCCCCCTTGCTTGCTGATGTACCACATTGTGGTGGTATTGTCTGTCCTGATCTGAACTACTTTGTTCTGAACAGACTTGGAAAAAACTTGAAGTGCTAGACACACTGCTCTGAGTTCTAAGAGATTGATGTGAAGCACAGATTCTTGGTGACCACATCCCTCGGGTGGTCAGATCCCCCAAGTGGGCTCTCCAGCCCAAGAGGGAGGCATCTGTGGTAAGGATTAGAGAATGAGATTGAGTGACAAAGGGAACTCCTTGCCTTAGGTTGTCCTGATCCTACCACTATTACAAAGCCTGGATCAGGGTTCGAGTCACTGGGATTAGCTTGGTCAGAGAATCCTTTCTCTGGGACCAGAAGGCTCTTAAGTAGAACTAAATGTCCCTCATCTGAAATCTTGCTCCTTGGACCACTGCTGTAGAGGCAGCCATGTGGCCCAGGAGCTACAGAAAATGCCTTGCTGGTTGAGACACCTGGAGGGTGAATGAAGAGGCCAGTGTAACAAGGGTCCTTGTCCTGTCCAGGGGAAGGAAGGCTCTTGCCCTTATTGTATCCAGCCTGCCCCTATGGAGGTGAGGAGCTGCACTGGCTCTCAGAACTGACTTTGAAAGATTCAGAAGGAATCCTAGAGAAGTGAGCAGTTGCTGAGTTATCTGTAGGTGTGACTTGACTTGGTCTGGAGACTGACCCACTATGAGCCAGTCGTCCAGGTATGCAAAGATAGAGATCTTTTTTCTCCTTAGGAAAGCAACCACTACTGCCAGGCATTGTGTGAACACCCTTGGAGCTGATGTTAGGCCAAAGGGCAATGCTCTGAATTGACAGTGGCCCGAGGGCAACTCGAACCTGAGGTACTTTCTGTGGGAGCATCTGATGAGAATGTGGAAATAGGCATCCTTGACGTCTAGGGAAACTAGCCAGTCCCCTGGCCTTAGAGAGGGTAGAATTATTCCCCAGAGTCACCATTTTGAACTTTGGCTTTAAAAGGTGCTGGTTTAAATATTTGAGATCCAGAATGGGCTGCCATTCTTCTGTCTTTTGGGAGTAAGGAAGTACCTGAGTACAATCTTTTCCCTTGTGTAGGCGTGGAACTCTTTCTATGGCTCTCAGAGCCAAGAGAGAAGAAACCTCTGCCTCTAAGGCAAGGGCTCTGAAGGATTTGCAGGTGGAAAGGACCTGGTTCTCATCTCGGAAATTGTTTGAAGCCGAGAACCAGTCCCTGGCTTACTACTTCCAGGACCCATTTGTCTGATGTTAAAGACATCCAGTGCTGGACAAAGTAAGCCAGCCTGCCCCCTACGGGTAGTGGAGAATCGGCCCGGGCAAACCCATCAGGGTGCCTGTTTGGTAGGGGCTTTAGGCTGAGGGGTGGTAGCAGGCCTGCTTGTACCCCGTCTGCCTCTCCCTCTTAAAAAAACCCTCTGGGCAAAGGCGGAAGAGGAGGCCTGGGCTTGGTAGAAAGGCTTATGAAAAGGCCTGCCCCTTGAATGCTACCTCTGGGGAGTGGCTTGCCTTTCCTTGACCTGAGCACTCCTATAGGTGGTCCTGTACTCATCCATTTTCTTCATGTAGTTCTCTGTCTGCTCCCCAAACAGAAAATTACCAACAACAGGAAAATTCATGGCCTTAGTCTGGGTATCCTGTGACAGGCTAGTACATCTGAGCCAAGCCATCCTACGAAGGGCCACAGATGTAGCCATGACTCTAGATGAACCATCACTGGAGTCCACTGCAGCATGAAACTGCACCTTGGATGCCTCAATACCATCTGCAGCCACCTGCTCCAGCTCCTTGGCAAGCTGGCCAGAGACCTGTTTAGCTAGAGCCATCACAGTGTCCCATCTAGACTTCTGGTATCTAGCTGTGTAGGCCATATAATTAGCCTGCCTGAGTCCCAAAGATGCTGCCATGTACTGTTTCTTTGCCATGGCATCAATCCTCCTGGAGTCCTTATCTGGGGGGTGTGAAGCCAAGGGTATATTTGCCTCATCACAGGCATCAGCCTGCACTACCCCAACATGGCTGCATTGCTGGGAAAGGAACCCCGATCTGAGCCTGAAAGAGTACACACCTCTTGTCCATTCTTCTGTCCACAGGAGGTATAGAATTACTAACATATAACATAACTAAGAGGCAGTATAGCACAGCGGTCTAAGGCTCTGAGCTGCAAATCTGGTGACATCCAGCAGACCAGACCTGGGTTTGAATCCCACAGCTTCCACTTGCATACTGTGTGGCCCTGAGCAAGTCACTTAACCTTCTTGTGCTCCCAGGTCGCTCCTGTAAAAAAGCTTCCAGCTTAGTCTGCTATACCTGGTTAAACAACTAAATAAAAAAAAAAATTAAAAAAGCATACTGTTTGCCAGCAGATTAGGCCTTACGGTCTATCGAGTCTGCCCGAACCTTAGAATTAGGAGTCTTTAAAATTTTAAATGTCTGTTTCCCAAAAGACTTATGGAGGGGGAATAGACAGCCTCCTGGACTCTGGGATGTCCATCAACTCAACATAATCAGGCTCCTCCTGATCCTCTACTGCTTCCTCCATAGGAAGCTGACGAGTTTCAGCCACTTTTTTGTAAAACATAAAGTGGGAAGGGGACTCAGAAAGCCTAAGAGAAGAAACCCCTGAAGGTCTGTCTGGGGAGATGTCCGGGTCAATGGGCACATCCAGACTTTCGTAATCACCATCACTATCCTCATACTCTCCTTCCTCCTCCATAAAATTCATAAAAACCCTCTAAATTATAATCTGGAACTGGGGGAACCGACCGAACCAAGCCCCTAACCGATGGTGCCGGTTCGTCACGAACCGAGTTAGCGACTGAACAATCTTTATCGCTTTGGCCATTTCATCAGCGGTTGGAGAAAGAACTTGTGGATCCGAACCGGCTGACTTATCCCTTCTTTTTCTTTTAACCGGAACAGACTCCTCAGAGTCGGTTCTCCTTTTGCCTGAAAAAGTTTCGCCCTGGTCAGAGGCACTTCCTCTGTCTCGGTTGGAACCGAACCGGCTAGCCATCCGGGTCAGCGGACCTGTTGGCCTCCCTTCCCGAGCGCCCATCTACTCTTTTCCAGGGTAGCTGGGAAACCTTCTGCAAATCTGGCAGTCTGAATCGAGGTGGTCAAACCCCAAACAATAAACACAGGTGGTGTGGGGGTCAGCCTTAGCAAACACTTCCCCACACACACTACAGTGTTGAAACCCAGTGGGTCCGGTTTTTCTCTTGGGTTTCTCAGACCTGGCCAGTCCTAACCAAACTTACCCTTTTTTCGGCAATCCGCCAGGCAAGACACCCTTATCGGTTCCTGACCGTGTTACGGGTCGCGGAAAAAACCGTAATGAAATCTTTTTTTTTTTTTTTTAGAACCGATAAGGACCAGTTACCACACTCTAAAAAGCAGAACAAACTTTTTTAACAAACCTAATCGGTTCAAACCGAACCGATCAGACGCTTACAAGTTCCACACAGAAGCTAACAATAATAAACCTACTCAGTACTCAGGTACCACAGACAGAGACTGAACCGACAGGTTAGATGGAATAAATTAGGTTGAAACCGAGGAAAAAACTACACTTTAACTGACTAAACTGAACCGAGCAAAGGAGAAATCTCCGCGACTGTTCAGTGAGGCGGATTAAAGAATCTGGCGGTTTGGGTTCAAACAACAGACAGAGTCTCAACCGAGCTCAAGCTCAGCTGCCCATGCCTTGCATGGAAAGTTAACTCTTTCCTCTCCGGGGTAGTTCAAAGGTTGGATATCACTGCAATAGTCAGAATACAGCAAGACTTCATGTTGTTTGAAAAACCATTTTAAAACAGAGTCTCCTAGTGGATTTATAAGTGTGACAGAACAGATTTTAACATTAGATTACTGAGTATCATTGTAAGGCCCTGCAACAAAGTAATACTCAAGCAACAGAAAATAAATGATTCTTGTAAGAAAAATTTCCAGGTTTTAGTATGGGAGGGTAGGTTTTTTTTTTTTTTTTTTTTTTTTTTAAGCACAGTGAAGGATCCCATGGAAGAAAACATTACTATGGTGAGTAATTTTCTTCAAACCCCAGGAATCCCTCACTATGCTTAATCTGCAGACTACAAAGCAGTACCTTGGGAAGCTGGTAGGAAACCTACTTTGGGAAAAGATTCTGCAAGACAGCCGTGCCAAAACTGGCATCCTTTCTGGACTGTATGTCCAGGCAAAAGTGCTCTGTGAGTATGTGTACTGTTTTCCATATAGCTGCTGTACAGATTTCTTGCAAGGAATACCCTCGATGTTGCCACAGAGGCACCGTGCCACAAACAGTATACACTGAGGCAGCAGCTTGCCAGGTTTGCATATAACAGAACTGTATGCAAGGGACTGACTGTTCTCTTGTGGTCTGGTTTACCCTTACCAGCGTTGTCATATGTGACAAATAAGTGAGCATTTGAGGACCTCACCTCCTCTGTGTGGTCCAAATGGTAGCCAAGTGCTATCTTAACATCCAAACTGCTGAGTTTTTGCTCCCCATAACTGGATTTTGATGTAAAGAATGCTGGAAGAGTAAGACTGGTTCAGATTAAATTTGGACACCACTTTAGGGAGGAATTTTGTGTTTGTCTTCAAGACTATCTTGTCATCGTGAAAAATTATACAGTTAGGATTTTTTTTATTTATTAATACAAACTATTGTAGATTTTTTTCAATACACATTCACGAGATACCAGATTCCATATATTAAAATCATAAACATAGCGTGCCAGGTAAAAATGGTTTATCCATGCAATCCAGTCCATAATATACAGTGCAAGACTATAGTATCAGTAGTGGGGGTTGGGGTTCTCCATTTCTCCTGCTATTTCCCAGGATGTCCTAGTTTTCTAGGCTATCCCACCACAGCTCTTCATAGTTTAAGGTTTGCTTAAGGATACTCCACCATCTATCCTCTTCAAATTTTAGTATATTGTTGGAGTTCAATTCATCTAAAATTAGTCGCTTTATAGCCATTGTGGCTAAAGATTTTTTTATTGTGGCTTTTGTTTGGAAGGGTATGTAGATTATTAAATAGAAAAACATCCAGTTCAAGTGAAACGTTTATGTTCATCATCTCTACAAGGATATCTGTTTTTTCCCCCACCATGGAAACATGGGACAAACCCATAAACAATTAAATAGATTGGCATCTCCACCACAGCTGTGCCAACATCTAGTATTCCAGCTCTAATTCATTTTAGCAATGTTTACAAGTGTATAGTAAGGCCTGTCAACCATTTGTCTTTGTATCGATTTTTTGGCTGCAACATGTGTTTTATCAGCTGAAATTCTTAAATTTTGCCATTCTTGATTTGAGTGCGTTAGGATTGGCTTCGTTATTCAATTTCTGATTGGTTTTATTTTTTAAATCTTCATTGGTGCTAATCAGGGCCTTATATAATCTAGCAAGTAACCTGTTTGTACCACTAGTGATAGTGTGCCTGTTTATCACTGAAAATCCATACTCTGGCTTACCTTATACAATTTACAGACATCCTGGACATTTTTATTAGGAAACCAAAATAGTTCAATTTCCCTTTCTAGTATGTAACTGTATTTGTTCATAATCTGGAAATTTCCCTTGATACAAGATGTTTTTCCAACAATCCATTTTGTTTTTAGAATTGTCATTTATTTTGATATTTGTTACTGTAGGCCAACTATAGTGTTCATTCCAAATATTACAGTAAAGCCAGGGAATCTCATTGTTGCAAAATAGTTTTGCCTTATTTAAAACGCAAAATATTCAAAAAATGTGTATTGGGTGGAGCTTCTAAGAGAATGATACAAGAAAACTGGCTTCTTTTGGTAATGAATGTTGTAATTTTGCATTTTTTCTTAGAAGATCTGATCTTCCTCTTTAGGAAAAAAGGCCCATTCCCATGCTATAACCATATGTTGAGACATGGCATAAAAGGGAATCGGGCATCTCATTCCACCTGACATCCAGTGTTTTAAGTTTAGTTCGTAGAATCTAGGCTTACACCTCTCCACAGAAATTTCTTAAATCTTTTATAATCAAGAACCAGACCATCAAGGGCACCAAAATGTTCTGAAGAATAAACTGAAGTGTGGAATCGCCATCATCTTTGTGTCAATTCTCCCCATAGTGTCAAAGATAAATTCTGCCAATTTTCCAATGGATTTTGAATTTTATTTTTTATTTCAGTTAATATAAATATTTTCCTTGTGGTCTTTAGTAAGCACAATTCCCAAGTACTTAATATCAATTTTAAAATCTTTCAGTATGTCACTAATAGCATCAATTACAATAGTTGGTTGCATGACTACCGATTTTTGTTTAAATATCCTAAAGTTAGAAAATTGATTTATAAAAAAATAATGATTTGTTAATATTTTTTTAGGATTACCAAGATGTCATCCACAAATACACTCACCTGTTGGCTGTCAATTTACACCCTCAATTGTCTGACCCTTCCTAACTAAATGGAGAAAAGGTTCTACGCATAAAGTAAACAGTACAGGTGAAAGACATCCTTGTCGAATGCCATTTGGCATTTCAAAGAGTTGCAACAAATGAGAATTTGTTTGAAATTTAACACAGGTTGTCTTACACAATAATTTAATTTCTGTAAACTAGAGGATATATTCCATGCTTTAAGCACTTACATCAAATACTGTTTGGTACATCAAATGCTTTATTTAGGTCAAGTGCTATAGCATAACAAGCAGTTTTTTCTAACTTCTCATTTGACTCATTACATATTCAATAAGAAAGTTACATAAGAACTTACCATAACAGTAGATCTTCGAGAGGATCTCAGTTATCAGGTCACACCGTAGGAACTCCACCATCAGTGAAGCAGGAGCCAGACTGAAGATTTAGGTGTGGGCAGACCCACTCCTTACTCAGTTCTTTCCCCTGAAGACCAAGGCAGCAAACTCATGCCAAGGGGTACCGAGGAGACAGCGAGAAAGAGATAGAGGTGCCCAGGCCAAAATAAAAGGTTGGATACACCAGATTGCCAGTTCTGAGAAGAGGACCCAAAAAGGGGGATGGTGGGAGGGAAGGCTGACCGGAAGAGAGATCTCCCATTGAAGATCTACTGTTAAGGTAAGCTCTCACATAACTGTTCTATCTTCTTCGGGGGCATCTCAATCATCAGGACACACCATAGAAATGAGTCCCAAGCAATTACAAATACAGCAGGACAGTATGGGAGGTAGGCAAGCCTAGGCCTAAGATAAAAGTCCCTGAAGAACAGCCCAGCCGAAGCCTGCACGGGTGATGGAAGCAATGTCCAGATTACAGTGCTTGATGAAAGTATGGACTGTACTCCAGATGGCAGCAGTACAATTTCAGCTACTGAGACCCCTTTGTAGCAAGCTACAGAGGTAGCCATGCCCCTCGTGGAGTGGGCTTTCACCACCTCTGGCAATTCTTTGCCATGTTTGCTGTAGCAGAACACAACACAACTGGACAGCCATTTGATGACAAACAATGTTTAGAAACCTGAACGCCCCATCTTCCTTGGGCGAAACAAAAAGCCGCTTTGTCTTTCTGCAGTCCTTAGTTCGCAGCAGATACTTCAGAATTCTAGTCACATTTAAAGTATGGAGCAGTGCTTCCCCTGGAATGGCACGTTCCAGAAAATACACAGGGAGGTGGATAGATTGGTACAGGGTAAACTCAGGCACCACCTTGGGAAGAAAATACAGGTTACTCACCTGTAAGAGGAGTTCTAGGAATGGTATATGTTGTTCATCCACACTGTCTGGCAGGTTCCTTGCCGCTTTAAATCTTGCCGGAAGGTCTTCAAGCTGGCTCCTCCCACCCACCCGGGTGGTAAAACCTCGGCTCGCCCCATGACGCTAAGATCTGGCCGCTGGAAGCTCAGGTTGTGCGTCGAAGCCGAGGTCGGGTGGAAATGGTGGATGGAACAACAGTGCCATCTCAGAACTCCTGTTGGCAGGTGAGTAACCTGTATTTCTAGGGACATGGATATGTTGTTCATCCACACTTATTGGCAGACTCCTAGCAGTTCTCCGGGAGGAGGGAGGCAAGACATCCCTACTTAGAAATAAAGACTGAGAACCGAGGCCCCAAACCAGCATCCCGGCATGACTCAAGGTCAATGTGGTAATGGGTAATTAAGTGTGTGCTGACTTCCAGGTAGCAGCCCTGCAGATTTCCTGGATAGGGACGCCCCTGAAGCAGCCACCGATGCAGCAGTATGACGGTAGAATGAGCTCTTATCCTCTAGGAGGCTCCATGCCCGCCAACTTATAGCAGAGATCTATGCAGGAGGTGACCCACCTGCCTATCGTCCGCTTGGCTGCAGGTCTGCCAGGTGAGGCTTCAGCGTAGGTGATAAAACAGCTGGCAACCTCTCCCAATTTCAGCCGCGGCTCCTTATAATAAGCGCCTTCTAGGGTCCAAAGTAAGGGAGCCTATATTCGGCCTCCGGTGGTGATTGGGTAGAACACCGCAGAGTCAACACTCTGTTAAGGTGAAACCTCGACACCACCTTCGGAAGGAATTTCGGGGAAGCAGGACAACCTTGTCCCTGTGGAAGACCAGGTAAGGAGACTCAATGCAGAGCTTGGAGTTCTCCCATCCTTCTGGCTGACGGATAGCCACCAAGAAGGCAGTCTTCCACGACAGGTGAGAGTTCACACCTGTACATTGGTTCGAATGGCTTGCCCATGAGCTTTGCCAGTACCAGCAGTAAATCCCACGGAGGTGGAGGTTCTCGCACCGGAGGGGAAATGTGATCAAGGCCTTTGAAAAAGCGCCAGACCACCTTCTCCTGCGCCACCGACTGCTCCCCGGCCCGCATCGGTAAGCAGAGATGGCTGCCAGGTGCACCTTTAGGGTCGTCGACCTAAGCCCTTGACTAGAAAGGACCATAAATAGTCCAAAATGCTTGCCAAGGAACAGAAGGAAGGGTCCAAGCCTTACTCCTGACACCAAATGGAAAACCTCTTCCATTTGAAGGCATAGCATTTCCTGGTCGACTTCACGGACGCCTCAACAACATTGAGGACCTCGTCGGAAAGACCTAAGGCCTGGAACTCTAGCCCAGGAACCAGGTCATCAGGTGCAGGGATTGAAGGTCCGATGGAACACCTTCCCTGATTGACTGAGAGCAGGTCCGGGCGAGCTGGAAGCTGCCTCGGGAGCCTGGAGCTGAGGCTGAGGAGATCTGGGTACCAGAACTGGCGGGGCCAGTCTGGGGCTATCAGAATCACCTGCACCTTGTCCCTCCTTGTCTTGAGAAGCACCTTGTGAATCAAAGGAAATGGGGGAAAGGCGTAAAAGAGGCCCGGGGTCCACAGCCTCGAGAAGGCATCCCCCTGCAGCGAGCCCTGCTGAGGGGGGCGGGCATGAAACAGCCTCAGCCAGATTCTCCTGAGGCAAACAGGTCCACCTGAGGTGTGCCCCAGTGGGAGAACAGATCTTGTACTACCTCCAGCAGGAGAGACCACTCGTGAGATGCAGCCCTATCCGCTCAGGGCATCAGCCAGGGTGTTGGAGGCCCTGCCACATGAATGGCTAGGAGATCCGCCTCCAGGCTGCGCACAGTGACCAAATGCGGAGAGCTCTTGCATAGAAGTATGGAGCGCGCCCCGCCCTGGCGGTCAGGTAGTACATGGTCGCGGTACTGTCCGCCTGACTCGGACCACTGACCCCAGAGAAACAGAGCAAAGGCGTGACAGCTAGGCGGACCGCTCGGAGCTCCAGCAGGTTGATGCGCATCGACTCCCTGGGACCAGAGGCCGTGCACTGTGTTCCCCAGATGGGCACCCAACCCATCAGAGAGGCATCGGTCGATAGAGAGACCGTCGGCTCGGGCGGACAAACGGGATGCCCTCCTGCAGATGGGATGGAACGGTCCACCACTGGAAAGCGCTCCACATCTCCTGGGTCACTATCACTAGCTGGTCCAAAGGATCGCAGCTGCCAGACCACTGGCTGGCCAGTCCTCACTGAAAGGGGGGCGCCAGCGTGCCCAACGGACCACCGCGCTGACAGGCCACCGAGACCCAGGAGGCGCAGGAAGTCCCGGCAGGCGCGACTGCCCAACCAGAAATGATTGGGCAAAGGAAGTAAGAACTCGGCCCTGTCCGCCGGAGCTGTGCTCTGGCTCAAGAGAGTAGAGCTCTGCCCGATGAACAGGATCACCTGCTTCGGCTCGAGTTCCGACTTGGCCTCGATGATGAGAAGGCCGACTTGAGAGCAAACCTGGAGGGCCAGATCTCTGGACCGCTCCACCTCCCGCCTGGAGGGGGCTGCTATCAGCCAATCGTCCAGGTAAGGGTACACCCGGACCCCTCAGCGCCGCAGGAATGCTGTCACCACTGCCATGCATTTGGTGAAGACCCTGGGAGCTGGAGATAAGCCGAAGGGCATGGCTCGGAACTCGAAGAGGGATCCCTCCGCTCGAAAGCGGAGGAATCTCCGGCGGACGGACGGATAGGACGTGAAAGAACGCGCCCTGTAGGTCCAGAGAGCAGAACCACACTGTGTTCCAGAGATGGTATTATCTGCGCCCAGAGTGACCATCCTGAAGGTCCGAGACCTTAGGAACTTGTTCAGGTCGTGTAGGTCGAGAATGGGGCGCCAGCCCCCCGTCCGTTTCGGAACCAGGAAATACCTGGACACGAACCCCGGGTCTAAAGGGGGGGTCCTCTACCTCCGTGATCACCTCCTTTTGGAGGAGGAGAGCGATGTCGGCTCGACGAGCCACCAGTGAGGCTGCGGACCCCGAGGTGCGACAGCTCTGAAGGGCGGGACCTGCTCAAATTCTAGAGGTAGGCCTTTTCCCACCACCTCCAGTACCCACCTGTCCATGGTAACAGCGACCAGGCGGAAAGGAAGTGTTTGAGCTGCCCCTAAGGGGAACCAGGGGTGAGGTGACAGGGATGGGGCGACACCTCAGCCCGTCACTGGGCAGGCTTGGAGGAGGGACCGCCAGGGACCTCCTGGGCCTTACCTCCTGCTTCCTGTTGGAGGAAGCCCGGCTTGGGTTTGGGATGCGGATCGAACCTGCTGGCTCCTGACGTTGTTGGGCGGATGCGCAGGCGCAGAAGGACTAAAGGCTTAGGCTGTGGTTTGGCGGCCTTGTCCTTCTGAGCGAAGAGACCGAGTCCAAGGTAGCATTGGATTCCCGATCCTCTGCAGGTGACCTTCCACCCCAGGGTCAAGAGGTCAGTCCTCAAAGGGAACATCCGCCAACTTGTGCTGGGTATCCGGTAAAGGTGGATATCCTCAGCCAAGCCCGACTTACTCATGGCCACTGCGGCCGCCACAGACCTGGCACACAAGACCCGGTGTTCAAAGCAGTCGGAGCTGCTGTTTGGCCACTGCCCTGGTCCCGCACCTGCCTGACCGTAGTCTGCAGATCTGCGGGAAGATGAGGGACAACCTCATCCAGGGAGCCCAACAGAGCGTGAGAAAAATGTGCCATGAGGACGGCCGAACTGGCCTGACGAAGGCCGAGAGAGGACGCAGCATAGACTTTTCGCCCGGCATAATCCAATTTCTTGGATTCCTTGTCGGGAGATTTGTCCATATCCCCATGCTCGCACGCCGGAAAACGCTTGTCGGTAGCCAACCCTCGGCCGAGGGTGTTCCAAAACCGGACAGGGAACCGGTAGGACCGTGATACTTCCTGGCCACCTGGGTCAAGGCGCAGAGCAGGAAGCAGGACGCTGCCAGAGTTCCAAGGCCAGACTCCACTATGGCTTCGCCACCGGAAAGGCCTCAGGAGAGAATCCTCGGTCCAGAATCTCCGTGAGGATACCTGGCTCTCTTGAAACGGGTTCGAAGCTCATCCCGTGGACTCTGAGATGAGTCGGCAACCCTAAGAAGGACGTATGGCTATCGCCCACTGACTGCCCTCCCGAGAACTCCAAGTCCATGCGCTTTGGAGAAGAGGGAGGAACCATCATCGACCTGGAAGAGTCCTCAAAGAGCTGCCTCGGGCCTGAGCCACCTCCACCTGCCGAGGTTTATCGGGAGTGAGGGTGACAGACAGCCTATGGGGTAAACCCAAGGCCGACAGAGAATTTTTGGTCGGAGCCCCAACTAATGGCTGTGGAGGCAGAGGTTCCACCAGAATCGGTGGGGCAGCTGGAATTGGCCGAAAAACCGGCCTGGGAACAGGCTCCTCGGCTATAACGAGGGGTTGTTTCGGCCGCTCCGGTGACAGCCACTTAATGGCCGGGGAAGACGACTGGGTCGGCCTATTCCCGGTCAAAAGGAGCTGTTGCCACATGAGTTCCTCGCATTTTTTGACGCAATTTGCGCCGAGGCCTCCTCGCCCGGGAAGAGCGGCGGGCGCCGCTGTCAGGTAAGCCGAGACCGCCTATGGCGGTGGGATCGGTTGGATCACAGCGAGGATGTCCGAGACAGAGAGTCTCGACTAGGCCAAGGAAGGCGAGAGAAGTGTCGAATGGCACTCCCTCGGCTCGACGATTCCACCGAAGGCTCCGGAACCGGAGGCACAGACGAGCCACGGATACTCAACTCCCACCGAGGGAACCGGGAGAGGGGATTTCAGCTTCTCCAGTCGACAACCTCGCCTAACGGGTCGAGAAAATCTCGACCGCTGCCGGAGTCTCGGTCAACTGGCCTGACGGGGACACCGTGAGCCAGTGGCCAAAGCTGAGGGGTCCGATCAAGTAGACTGTCGACAAGGAGGGGGATCTTCCCTCCCAAGAGCCGCCGACGGAGACTTACTTTTGCTCTTTTGGACCTGGAAAAAGGTCCGACAGTTGGACCTCACCTTCGCCGAGAGGGTCAGACAAAGCTCCCTAAAAGAAGCTGAACACGAGGCACCGAGAGAGCGGGACAATGCTGCAGCCGAGGCAGAAGCGGCCCGCCGCCTCTCTCTCGAGGCGATCATCTGCTCGAGCTGATCCGCCCGAGCCCGCCGGCTGCGACACCCGCCAACCGGCCTCTTTAGATTTCACCCAGGAATTCTTTTCTCGGGCGCCCAGTTGTACTTGGGCAGCACGGTCTTCAAGGATGTAGGCCGAAAAGAAGAGCACAAGTCGCAGGCCTGCAGGTCGTGCTCAAGGCCCAGGCAGTAGACGCACGTGGAGTGCGGATCCGTCCTAGACATCTTCTGCCACGCAAGGGCACCTCCGGAAACGGGAGTCGATTTGTCCATCGTGAGCCGCGAGGAGAGAGACGATCAAGTCTTTTAGCAAAAACTTTTGATTTAGAACTTCAAGAATTAGGAACCAGTCTTAATCGCAGAGCGTTAAGAGGAAACCTGAGCTTCTAGCGGTAAGGAAGATCTAAGGCCATAATGGAGCGTAGAGTTTTACCACTGGTGGTGGGAGGAGCCAGCTTGAAGACCTTCCGGCAAGATTTAAAGCAGCAAGGAACCTGCCAATAAGTGTGGATTAACAACATATCCATGTCCCTAGAAAATAATTACGTCAGAAAGCACAATTATGTAAGAAGTGTACATCTTTGAGAGAAGGTCTTGCAGCAGGCAACACTGGTAGCACTAAGCCACCAAGCGCCAAGACGACACGGGAAAACTTCTAGCTAGCAATCTACAGCTGGGGACTGCTCTGACGCCAGCATGCTGACATCCACCTATGATATAAAAGGGCAGTCCTCAGCCCAACCTCAGTTCTCACACTGGAGATTCAGTCTCCATTACGTTAGACCTATTTTAGTTTTCCTTTTGTTTTTAATAGTTATAAATTTTAACTACACTTCTCTAATATAACAGTACAATCTTGAGATTAATTTTTATTGGAGAACTGCAATAGTATGCTTGATGATATTAATTTGTGGTATAGCACACATGTTCTCTCTTTGCTATGAAGCTTAATTTGCAAATATCTAAAGAAGTGATCACTGGTTAGATTAAATGCGTTTCTTATTGTTTCAAAGTCCATAAAATCGTCATATAACTGATTAATTTCTTTCAAGACCTTCATGTACCATTGTTTGAACACTGTTGATGGTTCAAAAAGATAATTCACTGAAATAGGTTCTAAGCGGGAAACTTTGTTCTGGATTATTAATTGTTTTAATCTTGTCAATATTGCACAAGCTATCATAGTGGTCCAACATAAGTCTTATTTCTGACTGTTGATCACTTGAATATAACACGTTTCAATGTGTCATATGGGACATACTTTCAATCTGATAGTAGTATTTATATTGATTTTGCTGAAACCAGTCATAGGTTGTATAAGCACTAGCTGCAATGTAATACTAACATACTAAAATGCCAGCAGAATAGGCCTAATGGTCTTTCGTGTCTGCTCGTTTGGTCAGCCCCCACCCTGGGTGCTGACCTTGCTGTCCCCCTCGCCTTCTCTGGCTTCTCCCTTCCCAGTTCCGGATATTCTTGCTGCATTGGATTTTGCTTCCTGAACTCTTCCCCTGTACCTGTCCCACCCCCTCTTGAACCCCTCCACTGTCTCTGCCTCCACCAGCCCCCTAGGTAGTGCATTCCATGGCTCTACCACCCTCTCAGTGAAGTAGCACCTCCTCCTTTCTCCCCTGAATCTTCCCCCCTCCAGCTTCCACCCATGCCCTCTAGTGGCCCCTCCTCCTTCCTTCGAAGCACCCTCACTGTTCCTCCCCTATTTACCCTCTTCATGTACCTGAAGACCTCTATCATGTCCCCCCGGTCCCTTCTCTCTTCCAAAGTGTACATATTTAGCTCTTCGAGCCTCTCCTCATAGGTCCTGTCCCCCAAGCCCCAAATCATTTTGGTTGCCCTCCTCTGGACCCTCTCCAGGAGGTTAATGTCCCTCTTAAAGTGCGGCCTCCAAAACTGCACGCAGTACTCCAGGTGCGGCCTCACCAAGCAGTTATACAGAGGGAGTATCACTTCCCTCCTTCTGGAGGTGATCCCCTAGCGATGCATCCCAGCATCCTGTTGGCCTTGGCCAAAGGAAATTTGGAAGCGCTAAACCCCCTAGCTCTTTGGTTATATACAGTTTTTCTAGTTTCAATCGTGGCCTCTAGCCTTTCCATATAAACTATTTTTTTCTTTTTTTTTTTTTTTTAAAGAAGTTATTTAGCATTATTGGGATTGTTTGAAACAGAAATTTTGGTAGGGTGTTCATTTTAATCACATTCACACAGCCAATCAAAGTCAAAGGTAGGGCTTCCCAATGGTCCAATTCATTTTTGGTTTTATTAATCTAGAGGTTCAAAGTTATGTATGTTCATTATCAATATTAACACCTAAATAATTAATATTTTTATGTCTACAGTATTTAAATGAAATGGGTCATTATAATTTCTTGATTCTAACAGCTCAGTTTTCCCCAATTTTCCAATAAATTTTATAGCCAGATAGACTGCCAAATTTGATTAATCTATTCAATTCTGGGAAAGTATTTAAATTGGGTGTGTAAATGAATGCATCATCTTCATATAAACTTATTTTGTGTTTTGTAGTGCCCATTTGAAACACTATGATTTTATTACTTCTAATAGCTATCGCTATGGCAGGAGGTTCTATTGCTAATGAGAAAATCAGTGAGGACAAGTGGCAGCCGTCGAGTTCCTCTGTATAAATTAATAGACGACAATACTCTATTCATCCTTACTCTAGCTGATAAATCACTATATGATATATTTATCCATTTTCAAAAATTAACGTCCAAATTCATGTGTTCAGTGTTTTAATAAAGCCCCATTCTAGCCAATTAAGGCTTTCTCGGCATCAAATGCAAAGATTCAGTAATTTTATGTTTCATTTCTATTTTTTTTTTTTTTATCTAATGTAGCTATCTGATTTTCTTGTAATTTGGGTAACAATGTTTATTAGATATTCTTTGATGTCCCGACAGTCTTCATTCCAATTTGAGGTGTACAGATTTCTGAAGTCGTTTAAATACCTATTTATTTGGCCTGGATCTGCCTCACTAAATGTTGATCATTTTTATTTTTATTGTGTCAAGTCTCCTGTTGAGTTGCCAGGCTAATATTTTGTTTGGTTTTTCACCTGTGCATAGTATTTAGATCAAGTCCTTAAGAGTTGTTCTGCTTCGTATATTACTAACTTGTATTATTTTCTAAAATTAGTAGGTAGTGAAGTGTTGTAGGATCTTGATTTATTTTATGTAGTTTTTTTTGTTCCATTTGTTCTTCTAGTTTTTATTTTTGGTTTTTTCTATTAGAGCTATAGGCTGTGGTTATTCCTCCTATGTAGGCTTTATAAGCATCCCACAAGAAGTTAGGGTTTCATTATGTTTACTCTTTTCTAAATAAACTGTCTCCGGTTTTATCCTATCATATTTTTGACCTTTATTAGTATAAGGGTTTTATTCTATTTGCTTTTATAGTATTCATTTTTATCATCACTTCTATCATTACTGGTGCATGGTCTGGTAAGTATTCTTTGTATTTAATAACCCAACAGTACATTACTGAAGAGTAACTGTACTATCTTACTTCGAGGGGCTCATGGTGGGCAACACCAGTAGGACAGAGTCCCAAGCAGTATCAGAACTGACCATGTCAAGAGAGAGGAAGAAGAAACAGGCATAGGGCATTTAGGAAAGAAGGCCCTGAAGGACTGCAATTCCAAAGTCGGCCCTACGCCCTACAGGCAATGTCCAAACTGTAATGCCTGATAAAGGTATAGATAGAACTTCAAGCGGCGGCTGCACAAATGTTCACAGCAGACACATTCCTGTATATGTAAACTGAGGCAGCCATGCTCTCTGGTAGAATGGCCTTTAACTGTCCCGCAAAGGCTAGTCGACTCATGATAGCAATAAACAATACAATATGCTAACCACTTAAGACAAACACCATTTGAAAACAGAAGCCCCTTCTCTCCTGGGCCAAACAAAACAAAAGATCAGTCTTTCTGATAGAGCAGATGTGGTCCAAATAGTACCAAGAACCCGTGGACATCCAGAGTATGAAGTAAGGCCTCCCTGATTAGAATACTTGGGAAAATAAACAGGCAGGTGGATGGACAGATTTAACATAAATTCAGACACAAAGATAGAAACTTAGGACAGGTCCAAGAAAAATTACTCACCCTAGTAATTATGTTTCTTCTAATGGAGTCTTGCTGTATTCTGACAACTGCAGTGATTCCCAACCTTGAACAGCCACGGAGAACAGAGTTAACTTTCTATGCAAGGCATAGAACGCTGAGCTCGAGCTCTGTTGAAGTCTCTGTCTGGAGTGATTCAAATCTAAACAGTCAGATTCTTACGAGCCCAACTAAACTAAAAATTCTATGTGGAAATTGTAAAAATTCTTACTAGCCAACTGGCTGAAAAATGTTCTGGATTCCCAAGGAAGACAAGTCAGGAAACAAAAAGGAGCAGGGTGCAAGCAAAAAACACCCCTGGGGTGCAACACTGCACCTGCCCACCCACTTCCCAAAAACAGGTTCTGAGAGGGGAGGCAGGGAGGGAGGTCAGAATACAGCAAAACTCCATTACAAGAAATATAATTACTAAGGTGAGTAATTTTTTCTTCAAACAACATGAAGTCTTGCTATACTCTGACAATTGCAGACTACCAAGCAGTACCTCCAAGGAGGAGGGACAGAACCTACTTTGGGAATAGGCTCTGAAGTACTGCTGTGCCAAACCGAGCATCACTCCTAGCCTGGATATCCAGAGAGTAATGCTTGGTAAAGGTATGGACTCTCTTCCAGGTGGCTGCTTGACAAATTTCTGAGAGGAATATCCCTGGCAGCAGCTGTACCTCTTGTGGAATAAGCCCTCAGGCCTGAGGGTGGACTTTTTCCCAGTTTTTCATAGCAGAATTGTATACAAGACACAATCCACCTGGCAATCGATCTTTTGGTGGCAGGTTTGTCCTTTCCCACTTCTCCATAAGTGAGGAACAACTGGAGGGAATCAAACCTGTGACCCTTGGTACGCTCTATGTAGTAACTAAGGGCTCTTGACATCTAAGCTGTGTAGCCTCCTCTCTCCTGAGGAAGAATGATCAGTGAAGAAAACAGGGAGAGACAGACTGGTTTAAATGGAAGTCTGAAACCACTTTGGGCAAGAACCTTCTATTGGTTCTAAGGACCACTTTATCCCTGTGAAATGAGATAAAATCAGGTTCCACTTACAGGGCTTGCAATTCACTGATACGCCTGGCAGAGGTAATGGCTACCAGGAACACAGTTTTCCAAGTCAAGTACTTAAGCTCTGCTGAAGACATAAGCTCAAAGGGGGGGGTTGCATAAGTTGAGCAATGCAAACATTCACATCCCAGGCAGGGGCAGGGTCTCTAAAAGGAGGACTGGTGTGAAGCAATCCTTTGAAAAATTTACAGAACACAGGATGGGAAGATAGTGAGGAAGGCGTCCCACAGACAAAAACGCAGAAACAGCTGACAAGTGAACCTTGAGAGTAGCTGGTCTGAGGCCTAGGCCATTAAGATGGACCATATAATCCAGAACCGTAGGCAATTCAGCAGTGTCTGGAGAAATATGCTTTTTTAGAACACCAAATGCTGAATCTTTTCCATTTGGAGTTGTAAGTCTTTCTGGTAGAGGGCTTCAGAGAAGCCTTGAGGATATCCAGAATCCCTTGGGAAAGATGCAGATCTGCAAACTCTAACTCTTCAAAAGCCAAGCCTTGAGATTGAGAGACTGAAGATTGGGGTACCAAATCCTTCCCTGAGAGGATGTTAACAGGCTGTAATTCCTGGGAAGAGACAGGGGAAGATGACTGCTAGGGACAGCAACAAGGGGTACCAGGGCTGTCTGGCCCAATCAGAATCACCTTGCATGGTTGAGACCTTATTTTTACCAAAATTCTGAACAGGAGTGGGAAGGGAGAAAGGCATACAGAAACTTCCCCTCCCAAATCAGGATCAGGGCATCCAGAGGTACTGAGCCCAGGACTGGAGGTCTGCAACAAAAGAGAGGAAGTTGGTGATTGTCTTGAACTGCAAAGAGATCCATCTCTGGAGTGCCCCACCTTGAAAAAATCACTTTCAACACCTGAGGGTCCAGGGACCATTCGTGATGGTCCTGAGAAATCCTGCTCAGTGCATCTGCTAGCACACTGTCTTTGCCTGGAAGGTGAACTGCTACAAGAGGTTTGCAGGGAATAAGCCAGGGACTACAACTTCATGGCTTCCGTGCACAAGGCCGTGGACCGAGTGCCTCCCTGCTTGTTGATGTACCACATGGTGGTGGTGGTGGTGTTGTCTGTTCTGACTTGAACCACCTTGTTCTGTTCTGACTGTGAGAATGCTTTTAGTGCCAGAAAACTGTCTTGAGCTCTAGAAGACTGATGTGGAGAAGGGATTCTTGGGGAAGAGACCACAGCCCCTGTGCAGTAAGGGACCCCAGGTGGGCTCCCAGCCCAGGAGAGAAGCATCCGTGGTAAGGACCACTGAACAAGGCTGGGCAACAAAAGGAACACCTTGTCAAACTATCCTGATCCTGCCACCACTGGAGGGCTTGGATCAAGGTCAGAGTCACTGGAATCAGTTTGATAAGGGAATCTGAGACCAAAAAGCTCTCAGGTGGAACTGAATATCCTCATCTGGATTCTGCCCCTTGGACCACTGCTGCTGAAGCTGCCATGTGGCCCAAGAGCTAGAGGAAATGCCTTGCTGGTCAAGATACCTGAAGGCTCAAGGAAGAAGCTAGTTCCAAAAGAACCCTTGCCCTTTCTAGAGGAAGAAAGGCTCTTGGTCTGAGTGTGTCCAGTTCTGCCCCTATAAAGGTAAGAAGCTGGATGGTTCGAGAACTGACTTGGGAAGGTTGAGAATAAATCCTAGAGAAATGAGCACTTGCCGGGTCACTTGTAGGTGAGACTTGACTTGGTCTGGAGACTGACCCACTATTAGCCAATCGTCCAGATAAGAAAAAATGGAAATCTTTTGCTTTCTTAGAAAGGCAACTATTACTGCCAGGCACTTTGTGAAAACCCTTGGGGCTGAGGTTAGGCCAAAGGGCATTGCTCTGAATTGATAGTGGCCTGAGGGCAACTCGAACCTGAGGTACTTTCTGTGGGAGCACCTGATGAGAATGTGAACGTGGGAATCTTTGAGGGAGAGGGAGGCTATCCAGTCCCCTGGCCTTAGAGAGGGAAGGATTATTCCCAGAGTTATCCTGAACTTTGGTTTTAAAAGATGTTTGTTCAGATATCTTGGGACTAGGATGGGTTCACCACTCCCCTGTCTTTTTGGGGGTCAGGAAGTACCTGGAGTACAGTCCTTGCCCCAGTGTAGGGTAGGTACTCTCTATGGCTCTAAGCTAGGAGAAGAAATCGCTGCCTCTAGGGCAAGGGTTTCCGAGAGATTTGCAGGTGGAAAAGATCTGGCTCTCATCTTTGGAAATTTTTGAAGCAGAGAACCAGTCTCTGGCTTACTACTCCAGGACCCACTTGTCTGATGTAATAGACATCCAGTCCTGGACAAAGTAAGCCAGCCTGCCCCCTACTGGAATAGGAGAGTCGACCGGGCAGGCCCATCAGGGTGTCTGCTTGGCAGGGGCTTTAGGCTGAGGAGTGGATGCAGCCCTGCTTATCCCCCTTCTGCCTCTCCCTCTGAAGAACCCCTCTGAGAAAAGGACTGTGCTTGGTGAAAGGCCTGCCCTAAACTGCTGCCTCATAAGACTTTGACATAGAAACATAGACTTTGAGGCAGATAAGGACCGCAAGGCCCATCTAGTCTGCCCATTTCCCTACCTACAGGATAGGCCGCAGATCCTAGTTAACCAACAGCCTATATCTTCCTGCCCCCCACAAGAATTGCCTTATGTCTGTCCCATGCATTCTTCAATTCACCCACAGTTTTAGACCCCACAACTTCCTCAGGAAGGCTGTTCCATGCATCCACTACCCTCTCTGTGAAATAATACTTCTCACATTGCACCTGAACCGCCTCCTTCTATCTTTAAATCATGTCCCTTGTTCTTGCAAGTCTCTTTTTCTGAAAGATGCTACCCTCTTGACTTTGTTGATTCCTTGAGGTACTTGAAAGTTTCTATCATGTCCCCTCCCCTCTTTCCTCAAGGGTATACATATTAAGCTCCTTTAGTCTCTCCTCATACGGCTTCTCTTGCAGACCCTGCACCATTTTAGCTGCCCTCCTCTGGACTGCCTCTACCCTGTCTATGTCCTTACGGAGATGGGGTCTCCAGAACTGGACACAGTATTCCAGATGGGGTCTCACCAACTGTCTGTACAGAGGGATAACAACTTCCTGTTTTCTGCTGCTGATGCCTCTCCCTATACATCCCAGTATACCCCAGCCTCCCTACTGCCTTCTCCCATTGCTTGCTAACCTTAAGGTCATCTGATATGATTCCCCAGGTCCCTTTCTCTGTTTTGTTGTTGTTACTACCTCCCACCCATTGTGTATTCTTCCCTGGGTTCTTGTTTCCCAGGTGCATTATTTGCACTTTTTGCATTGAATCCTAGCTGCCATCGTCTGACCATTCCTCCAACCTTGCCAAGTCCCTTTTCATCCTTTCCACGCCTCCTTGTGTATCAACTCTGTTGCAGATCTTTGTGTCATCTGCAAAAGGCATACTTTTCCTTCCAGTCCTCTGCAATGTCACTTATGAAGACGTTAAAAGGACTGGATCCAATACTGAACCCTGCGGTACCCACTGGTAACCGCCTTTCTTCAGAGTGGACTCCATTTACAATTACCTTCTGTGTCCTGTTGTCCAGCCAATGTTTTACCCAGGCTACCACCCTGGGACCCACTCCCAGGCTGGTTAATTTGACTAATAATCTTTTGTGTGGGACTGTGTCAAATGCCTTGCTAAAGTCTAGGTAGGCCATGTCCACAGCCCCTCCCTGGTCTACTACTTTGGTCACCCAGTCAAAGAAATCTATTAGATTCGTCTGACATGACCTTCCCGCTGTGAACCCATGCTGCCTTGGATCCTGTGCTCCACTGACCTCTAGGTACTCAACTATTCTTTCCTTCAGAAGTGACTCCATCACTTTCCCTACCACAGAGGTCAGACTGACAGGTCTGTAGTTTCCTGCCTCTGTCTTAGTCCCTCTTTTGTGAAGGGGAATCACATCCGCCTTCCTCCAGTCCTCGGGTACCACACCATCCTCCCATGATTTATTAAAAAGAGTAGCCAGTGGTTTCACTAGTTCCTTCCTTAATTCTTTTAGAATTCTGGGGTGAATTCCATCAGGACCCATTGCTTTGTCCACCTTCAGTTTTAGGAGTTCTTGCAGAACCCTTTCTTCTGTGAAAGGACTGGGATCGACCTCTATCAAGAGTGCTTCTGTTAATTGGATTAGGCACTTCCCTCCTCTTTGTGAATACTGAGCAGAAATATTCATTCAGTATTCCTGCTTTTCACTGTCCCCCTCTGCCCACCCACCGTTCATTCTATTCAGCCTCACTATCCCTCCCTTTGTCTTTCTACGCTCGCTGATGTACCTATAAAAGGTTTTATCCCCCTTCTTAACCGAGTTGGCTATCTTTTCCTCAGTTTGGGCCTTTGCTATTCTGACTTCCCTCCCTGCTTCTTTCTGCCTTAACTGGTACAGCTCTCTGTCCTGCTCCTTCTGTGTTTCTTTATACTTCCGGAATGCTATCATTTTCTTCCTGACTTTCACAGCCACCTCTTGAGAACCATAGTGGCTTTTTCTTTCGTTTTGATTTGTTTATTTGCTTCACACAAAGGCTTGTTGCCTCTGTGATGGCAGTTTTGATAATTCCCCACTGTTGCTCCACACCTCCTTCTAGCCTGTTTGCTAGTGCTTTTCTGAGGCACTCTCCCATCTTGCCAAAGTCAGCCCTCCTAAAGTCCAGTACCCTCACTTTTGTATGGCTTGACTCTGTAGCTGAGTTTAAAGTGAACCACACTGTTTGATGGTCACTTGTCCCCAGATGGCAACCCACTTCTAGATCTGAGATCCTCTCACTGCCCCGTTTGAGAGTACGAGGTCTAAGATTGCTCCCTCACGAGTGGGTTCCGAAACTAGCTGTCTAATGCCTGCCACCTGTAGGGCGTCAAGAATGGCCCTGCTCTTGGATGTGGCTGCAGCAAATGTGCTCCAGTTAACATCTGGCATATTCAGGTCTCCCATCAACAGTATCTCCCCTTTCTCTGCCATTCTAAGAATGTCTTCCATCATATCCTTGTCCATTCCTTCCCCCTGACATGGGGGTCTGTACACAACCCCTGTGCGGATTGGTGCCCTTTCAGTCTCCAAGGTGACCCACAGTGCCTCCTCTCCTCCCTGTTTACTCTTTTGTTCAGTTGCTTTTATCCTTCCTTTACATAGAGGCTACTCCTCCCTCTTCTCCCCTGCCTGTCTCTCCTGTAAGTTATGTACCCTGGTATGTTAACATCCCAGTCATGGTTCTCTGTGTACCATGTTTCTGTGACTGCTACAATATCCAGGCATCCCTCTTCCATTAAGGCCACCAGCTCAGGGACCTTGTTGCCCAGACTATGGGCATTGGTACTCATTACCCTCCATTTCCTGATGGCCTTACCCCCTTTTGACCCATCCCTGTCCTTCTTGCCTTTGTCACTTTCTCCATTTACCCCTGCCCTTCTCCCTATCGACACCTCCATGTTGGTGTTTGCCACACTTACTACCGTGATTGTTTGGGGGCTAGGATTTTCCTGCTCCTTTCCAGTGCCTCCCCCCTTGGCTAGTTTAAAAGCTTGCCAATGAAGCATTTAAACCTATCACCTAGGATCCTGGTTCCCCTCCCGGACAGATGCAGCCCATCATGCCAGTATAGGCTTGCATCACTCCAGGTGGACCCCCAGTCCCCAATGAAGCCAAATCCCTGAACTCCACACCAGTTTTTCAACCACTGATTGAATCCCATGGGAGGAACACCCTAGCCTCTCCTATGCCATAGATGGGTAGCACCTCCAAAAGGTTACCTGTGCTACTTGACTAAAGGCCCTCCCCAATTCCACAAACTCTTCCTGCACTTCTCTAATACCTTTCTTAGCCAGGTCATTTGTCCCTAGGTGGACAATGACATCCAGCTCCCTACCCTGTGCAGCTGCTCCGGCAATCCTGAGGATTCGCTCCCTGTCCCTCCAAGCCATGGCGCCAGGCAGGCACCTTACCTCCCTCTCCCCTTCCTTGCCCAGTTCTACCTTCCTAACAATGGAGTCCCCCACCAGGAGTTGCTTCCTTCCTGCAGGGTCCCCTGCCACCCTCCTGTGGGTCTCCTTTGTGGAGGTTCCCAGCATCCTCCTTGGTCTCCACTGTAGGTGCCTCCATAGAGGAACCACTTTGCCAGAATGGCATAGGAATTGTGGAGAGGTACAACTGGAGGATGTGCCTCTGTTCCACCACCTCACCCTCCCTGAGCCCACTGTGGTCCAACCGCCCTCTTTCTTGGCAACCTCTGAGGCAACGGCAGTGGCACTGGTGGTCCCTGGATGGAAGAGGAGGTCCCACAAATCCTCCAACTCAGCCTGGAGATGAGCAACCTCCTCACTCAGCCCAGAGAGGTGCCTGCAGATGGAACAACACCGCATTCTCCAGAACATCTCCCGGAAGACTGCTGCTCCACAGCCACTGCACTGCACCACTCCAATCATGTCTTATTTCTGGCCCCTTATCTGTTTGCAATCCTTACTCTTTCCTCTGTTTTTTTTTCTTTCTCTCCTTACTTTCTGCCTGTGTGCCCTTTAAGCTCCTGATTGTCCTGTTCTGAGACAAGAATATCCTATATTTCTCAGTAGATCACTTACTTGTTCAGAGGCAGACCTCCAGCAGCTAGAGGGGGCCGGAGAGCTACTCTTGCCCTTCTAGGATGGTGGGTCCTTGGTGGTTCTGTGCTCACTCACTTCCTGCCCCTAAACAGGAAGTTCCTGTTGTCAGTCAAATCCTGTGCCTATAAAAATAGAACTAGCTTTGGGGGAGATAGGAGGGAAGGAGGGCAATATAGTCCCAGCAGAGAAGTTCAGTCACACAGCAGTCCTTTCTCCTGGTGTCTTCTACCAAGCTCTTAGCAGAATCTTTCTAAGGCAGTCTTTAAATGTAGCTTCCTTCTAGCTAAGCCACTCCCCCTACTTACCAGATCTTTCTACAAATAATTTAAACCTCACAGCAGTTAAGTCCTTTCAGTCACCTGAGATTTACACCTAGATGACTTTTCAGTTACCCATTCAGTTCAGTTAACCCAAACACACACTTTTTTTTTTGGTTTTGTATGTTAGTTTTTTTACCCTAAATTAAAGGTCCAAATACAAAAGTTCTTCTACTTTAGTCCCAGCAGAAAAGTTCAGTCACACAGCAGTCCTTTCTCCTGTTGTCTTCTGCCAAGCTCTTGCCTTTCCTTGGCCTGAGCACTCCTGTAAGTGGTCCTGTACTCATCCATTTTCTTCATGTAATTCTGTCTGCTCCCCAAACAGAGAATTACCCACTACAGGAACATCCATGGCCTCAGCCTGGCTGTCCTGCGAAAGGCTAGTACATCTGAGCCAAGCCATCATCCGAAGAGCCACAGATGTAGTCATGACTCTTGATGACATCATTAGAGTCCACAGCAGCATGAAACAACTTTAGATGCCTCAATCCCATCTACAGCCACCGCATCCAGCTCCTTGGCTAGCTGGGAGGGAGGCCTGTTTAGCCAGTGCCAGTACAGTGTCCCACCTGGACTTCTGGTACCTGGCTGTACAGGCCATGTAATTAGACTGCCTGAGTCCCAAACAGGATGCCATGTACTGCTTTGCCATGGCATCAATCTTCCTGGAGTCTCTGTCAGGGGTGTGTGTGAAGACAAGGGAGTATTTGCCTTGTCACAGGCAGCAACCTGCACTACCCCAACATGGCTGTATTGTTGATATAAGAACTCCATATCTGAACCTGAAAGTGTATACCTATTGTCCAATCTTCTATCCACAAGAGGTATAGTGTTAGGAGACTAAGATTTTTTGTGTCCGTTTCCCGAAAGATTTATGGAGGGGAACAGACGGTCTCCTGGACTCTGGGATGTCCATCATCTCTACATAGTCAGGCTCCTCAAGATCTTCCACAGCCTCCACCATGGGAAGCTGGAGGGTTTCAGCCACCTTTCTGTGTAGTGAGGCCCCACCTGGAGTACAGTGTACAGTTCTGGAGACCATACCTACGTAAGGACATAGACAGGGTAGAGAAGGTTCAGAGGAGGGCAACAAAGATGGTGCATGGATTGCATCACAAGTCCTATAAAGACAGGTTGAAGGAACTGAACATGTACTCCCTGGAGGAGAGGAGGGAGAGAGGGGATATGATAGAGACATACAAGTATCTTACAGGGAGGAACAGGGTGCAGGAAAACACTATTTTTAGCGAAAAAGATGTTTCAGGACTAGAGGGCATGGGATGAAGTTGGAGGGAGGATGATTCAGAGGAAACATGAGAAAGAATTTCTTCACAGAACGGGTGGTGGACAAGTGGAACACCCTGCCAGAGGAAGTGGTGGGGGCTGAAACAATCACGGATTTAAGAATGCATGGATAGACATAAAGGAATTCTAGAGGTCAGGGGTAAGGGGAAATAGACTTCTAGGAAAACAAACTGAACTTACAAGCTCAAATGGGCAGACTAGGTGGGCCATAGGCCCTTATCTGCCGACACTGTCTATGTATCTATGTATCTATGTAAAACAAAGTGAGAAGGGGACTCAGAAAGCCTAGGAAGGGAAACACCTGAAGGTCTGTCTGGGGAGATGTCCAGTTCCACAGGCACATCCACACCCTCACTTTCATCATCATCCTCAAATTCCCCTTCCTCTTCAAATTCCAGTTTATAAAAATCTTCAAGGGCATAATCTTGAACCGGGGAAACCAATCGAACCACTGCCAGAAGAAACTGGATTGGTCGGAACCAGACAGAGGGATTCCACAATCTGAATCACTCTGGCTATCTCTTCCACAGTCGGAACATGAACCTCTGGATCCGAACTGGTCAATTTATCTTTGCGTTCTCTTTTGTCAGAACAGATTCCTCGGAATCTGCTTTCCTTTTGCCCAAAGAAGTATCGCCCTGGTCAGGGGGCACTCCTCCTGGTTCGGTCAAAACTGAACTGGGCTGGCCATCCGGGTCAGCGGACTTCTCTGCCTCCTTTTCCCTCAGTCTACCTAATCTCTTCTCAAGGGTAGATTTTGGAAAGTTTTTACATATTTGGTAGTCTGAATCGAGGTGGTCAAACCCCAGACAAACAGGTGGTGTGGGTATCGGCCTTAGCAAAGACATCCCCACACTCACTGCAGTGCTGAAACCCAATGGGCCCGTGTTTTTCCTTGGGTTTCTCAGACATGGCCAACCTAACCAAACTTACCCTTTTTTCTGCAACCACCAGGCAAGACTCCCTTATCGGTTCCTACCCGTGTCACGAGTATTGAAGAAAAAAAAAAAACGGTTCAAACCTCTTTTTAGAACCGATAAGAACTGGTAACCACATACTAAGTAAAAACACAAATTCACTAACAAATGGCTGGTTCAGCCGAACCGAGCTGCACTTTTACAAGTTCCACACAGAAAACAGAACAATTCCTATCTCGTACTCACGGCACCACAGACAGAGACTGAACCGACTATGCGGATACTTTCTTCGGTTTAAAAACTGACGAAAACTGAAAACTTTAACTGACTTTCGAACCCAGCTCAAGGAGAAATCTCCGGAGCGACCGTTCAGTGAGGCAGAGTAAAGAATCTGACGGTTTAAGTTCAAAACACTCCAGACAGAGACTTCAACTGAGCTCAAGCTCATCATTCAATGCCCTGCATAGAAAGTTAACTCTTTGTTCTCCGGGGCAGTTCAAAGGTTGGGAATCACTGCAATTGTCAGAATACAGCAAGACTTCATGTTGTTTGAATGACGACGGGTACAAATGCCAGCTGCCGCCGAGGCAGTATCAAGGCGCCCATAGCTGCTTTAAAACCTGCTGGTTACTGGACTCTATACCCCAGTTATGGTTTGAAGAAGCTCTGAATTAGTGTCCGATTCCGTACAGCTTCAACCATCTGTTTAGCGAATGTCAAAGGATATACTCATATTGAAAGAAATAGCCTTGGTAGCTGGCAATACACATACCTACAGTGGAAGCAGCAAAGACTCTCTTACCTAAAGTGTCTATCTTACGAGATTCCTTGTTAACAGGTCGAGCTGTAAGAGTCTGGGGAAGAACTATCTTTTCCGCCAAGACTACAACAGGACCTGCAAAGGCTTGGGATGCCAAACGGGTCAATCCTTGGCAGCATATTTCCTATCTATGGACTTAGCCACCGAAGGAATGAGAGCAGGCTTATTCCATACCATTTGAGAAAGCGTCTCAAAGGAGGCTGTACGGAGGATCTCCGAGACATGGAGGTATTGGAGTCTTAACAGTTTCTCAAGATCGATATCTGTGGTTTGAGAGAAAGAGGAATTCAAGTTTTCAGCAGACACTTGAAAGATAGGTCCGCGACCACAGGCTCTGCAGCAGGAATAGATCCTGTTCCTTCCACATCACCCAGCCTAAGGTCTGGGACAGGCTCAATGTCATCTCCTGACAGCCCAGGAGGGACTGTATGAACAGGAAAAGAGTGAAAATCAGAAAGAAATGAGGAAGGAAAAGTATTAAAGGAGGAGGAGCCCTGAAGACTGGATGATTCCTTAACAGGTCTCTGTGCCGAAAACATGCACAGCGCTGAAGAGCCGGACGGTGCCAAAGACTGCGCCGAGAAGCCACATGGCGCCGAGGACTGCGCCGAGAAACAATGGTGCAGAGGACGGCGCCGACAGACGCATCGGCATCGAAGACGGTGCTGAGCGTGCCATCGACACCGAGGGCGTCAAAAACATCCCAAGGCTTCGAAAAACAGGATTTGAGGAGAAAGAAGGATGAATAGCAGGAAATAGAGGTATCAGTGTGGCCCCCTGCGCTGCAGCCACGTGGGGAGGAAAGCACCTAAGCGCCGGATTGACGGCAACGCGCGACTAGGGAGCCTCAACCGCCCTACCCGATCTCCCAAAAAGCCCGAAGGCCCCTCAGTGACCGGGCCAGGCAGCTGTACCAACCTCTGAGCCCACTGCTCTATAACAGCAGCACACTGACGAAACTGCTCATCTGAAGACCTACCAGAGGGCGGGCTAGGGCTCCGATGTCGAAGACGTCTCCTACCAGAAACAGAAACCGGTGACTCCGAAGGAGGAGACCGGCAACTAGCCCCAATAACTGACAGTCTATGTGCAGACATAGAGGGCGAGCTCGAGTGATGCCTTCTCTTTTCTGACCTGTGGGCCAAAGAAGAGCTCGAGGCCGAACGGTGCAGAGAGTGCGACCATTTACTTTTATGCTTTCGCGGGGACCTCCCACCCCCTTGGGCATTGGACTGTCCGGTGTCAGACCCCCCTTCCGGAGAACGTGGCGGACCAGACCCAGCCCGGCTGACTGAACAGCTTTCATACAAAGTCTCCCTACCGTCACCTGACCCGCTCATGTCGACTCCGTCAAAGTAGGCTGAGACAACGACTTTAAATAAGAATAAAGTGATTATTTGAGATATTACTTCAAAACAATAAAACTGAAAAACTATGTTGCTAGTCTGAAGTTTGACTCCTGGCGGGTGAGCGACGTCGTCACTGAAGTGCACTCGGCGGGGAAAAAAGGAACCGAGGTGGTTGGAGGGTCGACACGAGATAGTCATTACCGCGAGCAGGCTGAGGCTGTGTGCCGCTCTCTGGCGCTCCATCTCTGGCGCCCACCCTCTAGCAAAAGTTTGCTCCCCACTGGGTCCTAGTGCCTCCGCGCAGTTCCCATTAGTGTGAATGAGTGGTGGAGACTTTAGTCCAGGAAGATCTTAGGATTAGTACGCTAAAGACACCCTGTGAAAAACCAAAAGTTTACACATGAGAGCCTGTAGCTTGGAAATCCTTTGAGCAGAAGTAACAGCAACTAAAAAAAAAAAAAAAACTCTTTCCACAACAGACAGCGCAGCTCGCAGCTAGTTCAAAGGTAGGTAAAGTGAGTTTCTCCAACATAAGGTTGAGGTCCCGGGTCCCAAAGGGGAGGTTTCAGATGCAAAATGCCCCACAGGAATATGCAAGAAGAAAAAATTACTCACCTTAGTAATGTTGTTTCTTCTAATGGAGTCTTGCTGTATTCTGACAATAGCAGTGAGTCCCAACCTTCAACTGCCCCGAGATTAGTGTTAACTTTCCATGCCAGGCATGGAACGCTGAGCTCGAGCTCGGTTAAGACTGTGTGTTGCTGTTTGAACTCAAACCGTCAGATCTTTACGAGCTAAACTCACTGAGGTCCTGTGCAGAAGCTGTAAACCTACACTAGCCAACTTGCTACTAACATAAAACAGATTTTTGGCCCAAAACAAAGACTCAAGTCAGGAGACCCAAAAATGAAAATACAACACTCACTCACCCAAAGAAAAGGGGTGATAAAAAAAAAAAGGTGGTGCACCTCCTGAGTGCCAACACTGCCACTGCCCACCCACATCCCAAAAATGAAAATTACGTACCTACCGTAATTCTTGATCTTCTTGGATGAGTCTCCACCACTCATTCACACTAGTGGGATCTGCGCCGGAGGCACTAGGACCCATCGGGAGCAAACTTTTTGCTGGAGGGTCGGCGCGAGAGATGGCGCCCGCGAGGCATGAGCGCCCGCGGCGGTGGCTCACAGCAGTAATGACATATCTCGTGACGACCCTCCAACCGCCTCAGTGCCTTTTTACCAAGGAGGTGCAGCACAACTAACGTAAAGAGTAAATCTAACCTTAAAAAACGGACATAAGATAGTCCGGACGACCCGTGTAAGAAGGTCAGCAAAGAAGTCTTCACGGCCTAAAGATTTGAGGGAGTGAAGACCAACACAGCGGTGAGCTCGGGGGATGGAGGGTGGGCGTGTGAATGAGTGGTGGAGACTCGTCCAAGAAGATCAAGAATTACGGTAGGTACGTAATTTTCATATCTTCCTGGACATAAGTCCCCACCACTCATTCACACTAGTGGGAGAGTACCAAGCTGATAATCCCCCAAAAGGGTGGCAGGGAGCCAGAGCTCACACGCCTAGGACAGAAGTCCATTAAGGATAGTTCTGCCAAGCCGGAATGACGCCTGGCATGAACATCCAGTGCATAATGCTTAATGAACGATGCACTGAGCTCCAGGTAGGCGGCATTGCAGATATCTGCAATTGGAACATTGCATTTCCGCTAGGGATGCCGTGACGCCCTAGTAGAGTGAGCGCAACTCTACCTTCCAATTTAACCTGTGCCATGGAATAGCAATGTCGAAGACATGCCACTAACCATGATGAGATGCATCTGATAGCACAGGCTGACCCAGCCGGTCTCGCTGAAGGAAACAAACAATTGCTGAGTCTTGCAAAATTCTTGGTTCTATCTAAGTAGAATCAAGGCTCTCTTAACATCCAAGGAATGAAGAGACCGCTCTCCTTCATTTTGGAAGTTGGTAAGTAAGAGGGAAGCACCAGAGGTTGGTTTAGATGGAATTTGACACAACCTTGGGAAGAAATTTAGGATGAGTATAAGAACTACTTTGTCCTTATGGAACACAGTATAATGGAGGGTCCGTAACTAGGCATGTATCTCAGAGACCCCAGTGGCTGAGGTAATGGCCACTAGGAAGGCTGTCTTCCAGGTAAGATATTTTAGCTCACAGGTAGCTAGGGGTCGAAAGGCTTCGAGTGAGCATGTCTAGCACAAGGTTAATGTCCCAGGCTGCGACCGGACGTCTAACAGGGGGTCTGGTATGCAGAATTCCCTTAAGAAATCTCATCACCATAGGTAACTGAGCCAGAGACAAGGAAGAAACCGGCTCATGGAACGCCGAAATGGCACTAAGGTGAACTTTAACCGTGGAGTACTGAGACCTGTGTTTGATAGGTCCAAAGGTACTCAGAACCTTGTCTGGAGGACAGGAAAAGGATTCAAGAGGACTTTGCACACCAGAGAGAAAGCGTTTCCACTTAGAAGCGTAAGTTTTTCGGGTAGCTGGCTTCCGAGCAGCCAGAAGGACGTCTGAGACTCTACGAGAGACGTTAAACCGGTTCACTTCTACCTCTTCAGGAGCCAAGCATGAAGGTGAAGTGACCTCAGGCTGGGGTGGACCAACGAACCCTGAGTCAAAAGATTGATTTGCAAGGGAAGTGGTCTCGGAGAGGCTACCGACATACTGTTGAGTAGAGGAAACCATAGTTGTCGAGGCCAAGAGGGAGCAATGAGAATCATCTTGGTCCCGAGACTCGAACTTGAGGAGAACTCTCTGAATTAAAGGAAGCGGTGGAAAGGCATAAAGAAAGCGTTTTGTCCACCGCAGCCTGAACGCATCCTGACAGAAAATGCCAGGCACTGGATTTCTGGAGCAGAAGAGAGGCAGTTTTGCGTTGAGTGGGGATGCAAAAAGGTCCAGGTCTGGAGTCCCCCACTCTTCGAACAGTGACCGAGCTACGGCTGGGTCAGAGACCACTGTGAGGGTCTGCCTCGGCCCCTGCTGAGGATCTGCTAAGTCGTTTTGTACACCCGGCAGATATACCGCTTGAATTAGAGACTTGTGCTCCAAGCACCACTCCCACACACTCATTGCTTCCCTGCAAAGGGGATAAGAGTGAGCACCGCCTTGCTTGTTGATGTAATACATCACAGCTTTGTTGTCTGTTTGAAGGAGAATGTTCTTGTGACAAAGAACATCCTTCAATGCTCGGATCGCACAGAGGACCGCTCTCATCTCCAGGACATTTATGTGGAGCTGTTTCGAGCTGAGTCCATACACCTCGAGTGTGGAGAGAGACACAGTGAGCTCCCCATCCCATTAGCGATGCGTCTGTGGTGACGGAGATCTGATGATCCAGAGGAGCAAAGGGGAATCCTTCCAAGAGATTGCTCTCTTGAGACCACCAGGTGAGAGACCTTCGTAGGGGCTCCGTCACCTTGATGGGATAAGACTGGGGGTGAGAGGTCGGTGACCACTGAGCTGGAGAGCATCCACTGGGTGGTCCTCATGTGTAACCGAGCTAGGGGTACAGTGAACACTGAGGACGCCATGAGACCCAACATACGCTGCATCGAGAGAGCTGTGACCGATCGGTTCTCCCCGATGTAACGGGCCATCTGAAGGATGTCGAGTCTTCTGTCCTCTGGAAGGAAAGCCTTCATGAAGAGGTGTCCAGAAGAGTCCCTATGAAAAGGAGCTCTGGAGGGCTGCAGTTGTGACTTCTTCAGATTTAGCAGAACTCCCATGGACGAAGAAGGCGAGAGGTCGCTTAAACGCTTCCAGAGTCCCTTGGCTGGAAGGACTGCTAGGAGCCAATCGCCTAGGTAGGGAAACACTCGGAGTCCGAGCTTCCTGAGATGCGCAGCGAGAACTGCACAACACTTTGTAAAAACTCGCAGCGCCGAGGATAGCCCAAAAGGCAGGACTCTGAACTGATAATGCTGACCCAGAGCTACAAACCTCAGGAATTTGCGATGGGTCGGGTGGATGGGGATATGCTGGTAAGCCGCCCTGCATATCCAGGGAGGCCAGCCAGTCGTGCTGATGCAGCAAAGGTTAACAGGGTACCTAGGAAATCATTTTGAATTTCTCCTGGGAGGAATTTGTTTAACTTTCTGAGGTCTAGAATGAGGCGCATCCCCAGATTTCTTTGGAACCAGAAAGTAATGGGAGTAGAACTCTGTGTTTCACTGATGCGGGGCACCAGTTCTATTGCCCTGTTGTTTAGAAGGCCCTGGATCTCGGCGGTGAGGAGGTCTGAGAGGTCGACAACCTGGGTTGTCGTTTGGGAGGGCAATTCGGGGGTTTTTCCAAAAGATTGCGAGAATAACCCTCGCGAATTATCCGAAGGACCCATTTGTCTGAGGTTATGGACTTCCACTGATTGTAGAAGTACATCAGACGACCTCCCACCGGAGGAGAAAGTTCCATCTCGGGCAGTGTGGATGGAACTCGGGGCCGGTAATTATACAGTAGCGCTTGGGGGCTTTAGGCCCCTGTGCTTTCTGCTGCCTCTTCTTTGAGGTTGGGCAGGTTGGTTTTTATGGAAGCTTCTCTCCTCTGCCTCGAAAGGACTGGCGACTATGAAACTGACGTTTACCTACATGCCCCCGAGAGGGGGTAGGCAGGGGTCTAGCCAACTTAATGGCCGACCTAGTCTTCTGAGTGGCCTCTACGGCTTGCTCTACCTGAGGCCCAAAAAGATAGGAGCCATCAAAGGGCAACGCCATTACCTGCTGCTGAGCATCATTCGAAAAGCCAGAAGTACGCAGCCAGGAATGGCGTCGAGTACAAATACCTGCGGCTGCTGAATGAGAAGCAGTGTCGAAAGGCCCATGGCGGCTTTGACCTGTTGGTTATTGGACTCAATACCTCTGATAACGGTTAGAAGGAGCTCTGACTTGGAGTCGGAATCTGGAAGAGCTTCAACCATTCGTTTCATAGAGTGCCACAGGATATACTCATACTGAGAAAAATAGCCTTGATAGCTGGCAATACGCATACTTAAAGTGGAGGCAGCAAAGACTCTCTTACCTAATGTATCAATTTTACGAGACTCTTTGTTAATAGGTCGAGCTGTAGTAGCTTGAGGAAGAACGACCTTGTCATTCTCTGCCAGGACTACAATAGGATCCGCAAAGGCTTGGGATGCCAAAATGGGACGATCCTTGGGGCTGAATATTTCTTATCAATGGATTTAGCCACTGAAGGAATAAGAGCAGGATTATTCCAAACCATTTGAGACAGCGCCTCAAGGAGGGTTGAATCGAGGAGTCAAATCCGTAGGGATCTCCAAGCATGAAGATACTGGAGTCTTAATATTTTCCCAGGATCGATGTCCGTAGTCTGGAGAGAAAGAGTGGATCTCAGGTTCCTCAACAGAGACTTAAAGGATAGGTCCTCACCACAGGCTCTGTAGCGTGAAGGATCCTGTTTCTCCACTTCATCACCCAACCAAGGTCTGGGTCAGGCTCAACATCATCTCCTGATAGTCCAGGAAGGACTGCTTGGACAGGAAAGGAGGAAAAATAGGAGAAGAAGAAAGAGCAGATAGAAAGGGAGAGTCCCCGAGGGACCCCGCAACGAGGGAGGCAAGGAGTCGAAAACGGCGCCATGGAGGTGCATGGCATCAAGCACGCTGGCACCGCAGCTGCACTGTGGCGCGCCTTCGCGGGCGCTGCGAAGACATGGCGACTGCTGGCGCGTGTCACGGAAAGACCCGCCGCACCGCTGACGGCGCCACAAGACGCAGCGAAGCGCCGCAAGCGCAGCGGACGGCCAGAAGCGTGCCGAGACACCCTGGAACCTGGAAAGCAAGAGAAGGGAAAACTAGGAGATAAGGGCATCGGTGGCCTCGCTACCGCAGCCAGTAGGTGGGGGAAAAAACACCTAAGCAAGGAGTCGCTGGCACAGAAGGAGGGGCGCCGCTACGACTAGGAAGGTCCAACCGCCTCTGCCTGATCACCCGACGGCCGAAGGCTCCGGGAACGAGCCAGGCAGAAGAACCAACCTCCGAGCCCATCGCTTCCATAAGAGCGCCCACTGATGAAACTGCTCATCTGGAGCCCTACCTATAGGCGGGTGGGGTCCGCGTGTCGAAGACGGCGGAAACCGAAGTTGGTATCTCAGCGAGGAGACCGCAACTAGGGTATCGATAACCGGCCGCCGACGCGCAAGACGATTACGAGGGCGACTCCTCGAGTGATGCCTTTCTTTGACCTGTGGGTCGAATATTTCGAGAGGAAACGGTGCTTAGCGCGACTGCTATTTTTATGCAGGCGTGGGGACCGCCGATCTCCCCGGCATCGGACTGATCGTTGTCGGAACCCCGCTTGAGGGAAGGGAGCTGACCGGACCCAGCCCGACTGACTGAACAGACTTGCCATACTAAGTCTCACTGCCACCTGACCTGCTCATGGTCGACCTCGGCCCAGTAGGTCGAGACTTCTTTACTATGTTAAATTTTAAAATATAACAGAAATAGAATAAAATTAAGTGATACTACTATCGAGATAAAATTACAAAAAATAAACTGAAAACATATGCTAGTTTGAAGTTTGACTCCGATAATGACGACGTTGGCAGCACAAGCGCACTCGACTGCAGGGAAAAAAAGGAACTGAGGGCGGTTGGAGGGTCGTCGCCGAGATAGTCATTACCGCTGCGAGCCACGGCACGCGGCCATGCCTCAGCGCCATCTCGCACGACCCTCCAGCAAAAAGTTTGCTCCCGATGGGTCCTAGTGCCTCGGCGCCAGATCCCACTAGTGTGGAATGAGTGGTGAGATTTATGTCCAGGAAGACAGAGGTTCTGAGAGGGGCAGGCAGGAGAGTGAATACAGCAAAATCTATTAGAAGAAACAACATTACTAAGGTGAGTAATTTTCTTCAAACATGAAGTCTTGCTGTATTCTGAACAATAGCAGATCATCAAGAAAAATTTTACGAGGCGGCTGAACCTACTTGAAATAGGTTCTGAAGCACAGGTCTGCAAACCCAGCATCACTTCTAGCCTGATATCCAGGAGTAATGCTTGGTAAAAGTGTGAACTGCTTTCCAGGTAGCTGCTGACAAATCTCTAGAATAGGAATGTTCTGGCTGACAGCCAGAGAAGCAACTGCATCGCAGAGTGAGCCCTCAGTGCCTGAGGGAGTGGAACCGCATCCAATTTTTCAGAGCAAAACTGAATACAAGAGACAATCCACCTGGCAATGGATCTTAGTGGCAGGTTTTCCTTACCAACCTCACCATAAGTGAGGAACAGTTGAGGAGTCAAACCTGTGACCTTGGAACGCTTCTATGTAGTAGCTAAGGGCTCTTTCGCATCTAAACTGTGTAGCCTCCTCTCACCAGAGGAGGAATGGTCAGTGAATACAGAAGAGACAGATTGGTTAAAGGTGGAAGTCTGAAACCACCTTGGTAAAACTCCTGTTAGTCCTGAGGACCACCTTGTCTCTGTGGAAGGAGATAAAATCAGGCCCACTGACAGGGCTTGTAACTCACTTGTGCGTCTGGCAGAGGTGATGGCTACCAGAAACACAGTTTTCCAAGTCAAGTACTTAAGCTCTGCTGAGGACAAAGGCTCAAAGAGGGGTTGCATAAGCTGAGCAATGCAAACATTAAGGTCCCAGGCAGGGGCAGGGTCCCTGAATGGAAGACTGGTAAGAAGCAATCCCTTGAAAAACTTGGAGAATACAGGGTGAGCTGAAAGAGAAGAGGGCTTACCTGCTGAAATGAAAGCAGAAACAGCTGCCAGATGCACCTTCAGTGTAGCTGAGTCGTGTCCCAAGCTATTCAAAGGACCGTAGTCAAGGGCTCTGGCAGATCAGCAGACTCTGGGAAATATGCTTCCCAGAGCACCATATGGAAAATCTTTTTCCATTTTTTGAATTTAGGTAGTTCTGGTTGAAGGCTTCCTAGAAGCCTTAAGAATATCCATTACACCCTGGGAGAGGTGTAAATCAGCAAACTCTAACTCTTCAAGAGCCAGGCCTTGAGATTCGGGTACCAAACCCTCCCCTGAGTACAGGTTAACAGGTTGTAATTCCTGGGAAGAGACAGGGGAAGATGGACTGCTAAGGACAACAGGAGAGAATACCAGGGTTGTCTCGCCCAGTCTGGAGCAATCAGGATCATTTCGCAGGGTTGTGACCTGATTTTTACTAGCACTCTGAACAGTACTGAGAAGAGGGGAAAAGCATACAGGAACTTCCCTTCCCAACTGAGAACTAAGGCATCCAGAGGGACTGAGCCCAACACTGGGGGCCTGCAGCAGAAAAGTGGAAGCTGGTGATTGTCTGGGGCTGCAAAAAGATCTATCTGAGGGGTGCCCCATCTGGAGAATATCACCTCCAAGACCAGGGGATCCAGTGACCATTCGTGATGGCCCTGAGATATCCTGCAGAGAGCATCTGCCAGGAAATTGTCCTTGCCTGGGAGGTGTACTGCTGTGAGGGAAGTGTTCAGGGAATAAGCCAGAAACCACAACTTCATTGCTTCTGTGCACAAGGCCGTAGACAGAGTGCCTCCTTGCTTGTTGATGTACCACATTGTGGTGGTATTGTCTGTTCTGATCTGAATAACTGTTCTGAACAGACTTGGAAAAAAGATTAAGTGCTAGAATACTGCTCTGAGTTCAACAGATTGATGTGAAGCGAGACCCTTGAGGGGACCACAACCACTGGGTGGTCATGTCACCAAGTGAGCCCCACCCCAAGAGGGAGGCATCTGTAGTAAGGATTAAAGAATGAGACTGAGTGACAAAGGAACTACATGTTCAGATTGTTCTGATCCTGCCACCACTGCAAGGCCTCGGATCAGGGTTCAAGTCACTGGGATCAGTTTGGTACTGGTCCTTTTTCTGGGACCAAAGGCCTCGGATGGAAACTGAATGTCCCTCATCTGAAATCTTGCTCCCCTGCACCACTGCTGTAGAAGCAGCCATGTGCCCTAGGAGCTGCAGAAAGTGCTTTGCTGGTCGCAGACACCTGTAGGGTGAATGAGGAGGCCAGTGCAATAAGGGTCATTACCCTGTCCAGGGGAAGGAAGGCTATGGCTTTTTCTGTATTTAGCTCTGCACCTATGAAGGTGAGGGAGCTGAACAGGCTCTAGAACTGACAGAGATTCAGAAGGAAACCTAGAGTTGAGCAGTTGCTGAGTTATCTGTGGGTGTAACTTGGATTCTGTCTGGGACTGGCCTACTATGAGCCAGTCCAAGTATAAAAGATGGTAATCCTTTGCCTTCTTAGAGAAGCAACTACCACTGCCAGGCATTTTGTGAACACCCTTGAGCGAAGGTTGTTGACCAGGGCATTGCTCTGAACTGGTAATGGCCTGAGGCAGCTCCTAACCTGAGGTACTTTCGATAGGAGCTTCTGATGAGAATATGGAAATAGGTATACTGAGGTCCAGGGACACTAGCCAGTCCCCAGGCTCATAGAGGTAGGAATATTCCCAGAGTCACCATTTTGATTTGGTTTTACAGTGCTTAGTATCTGAGATCCAGGATGGGCTGCCATTCTCCTGTCTTTTGGGGTAAGGAAGTACCTGGAGTAGAGACCTTTGCCCTGGTGTAGGGTGGAACCTTCTCACAACTCTGAGCCAGTAGGGAAGAGACTGCCTCTAGGGCAAGTGCTTCTGAAGGATTATGAAGGTGGAAAGGATCTGGTTCTCAGCTTTGGAAATTTTTGAACCTGAGAACCAGTCCCTGGCTTACTACTTCCAGGACCCACTTGTCTGATGTTGGAGACTTCCAGTCCTGGACAAAGTAAGCCAGCCTGCTTCTACAGGTAGTGGAGAATCGGCCCTGCAATCCCATCAGGGTGCCTGCTTGGCAGGGTTTTAGGCTGAGGGTGGAGCAGGTCTGCAAGTCCCTTCCCTCTCCTCTCAAAGAACCCCTCTGAGCATAGGCAGAAGATGAGGCCTGGGCTTGGTAGAAAGGCCTATGAAAAGGCCTGCCTCTGCCCCTGGGATATTGCCTCTGAGGAGTGGCCTGCCTTTCCTTGGCCTGTGCACTCCTATAGGTAGTCCTATATTCGTCCATCTTCTTCATGTAATTCTCTGTTTGCTCCCCAAACAGAGAATTACCCACAACAGGAAAATCCATGGTCTTAGTCTGGGTATCCTGTGACAGGCCATCACATCTGAGCCAAGCCATTCTACGAAGTGCCACAGATGTAGCCATGACTCTAGATGAAACATCACTGGAGTCCACTGCAGCATGGAATTGCACCTTGGATGCCTCAATACCATCAGCAGCCACCTGCTCCAGCTCCTTGGCAAGCTGGCCAGGGACCTGTTTTGCTAAAGCCATGACAGTGTCCCATCTGGATTTCTGATACCTAGCAGTATAGGCCATAGTTGGCCTGTCTGGGTCCGAGGATGCTGCCATGTACTGTTTCTTTGCCATGGCATCAGTCCTCCTGAGTCCTTGTCTGGGGGTGTAGCCAAGGAATATTAGCCTTATCACAGGCTGCAGCCTGCACTACCCCAACATGGCTGCACTGTTGTGTAAGGAACTCAGTATCCGAGCTCCACAATGTATACCCTTGTTCATTCTTTTATCCACAGGAGGTATAGTATTAGGAGTCTTTAAAATCTTAAATGTCTGTTTCAAAGATTTGTGTAGGGAATAGACAGCCTCCTGAACTCTGGATATCCATCATTTCCACATAGTCAAGCTCCTCTGGTCATCCACAGCTTCTTCCATGAGAGCTGGAGGTTTCAGCCACTTTTTTATGTAAAACATGTAGTGGGATGGGGACTCAAAGCCTAGGAGGAGACACTACTGAAGGTCTGTCTGGGGAGATGTCCAGGTCAATGGGCACATCCAGACTTTCAAAACCACATTCACATTCCTCATACTCCTCTTCCGGTTCATAATATTCCTCTAAATCATAATCTTGAACTGGTGGAACCGGCCGAACCGAGCACCTCCCTGATGGTGCCGGTTCGGTCGGAACCGGAGAAAGAGTGTGCACAATTTTTATCGCTTTGGCTATTTCTTCAGCGGTTGGAGAAGAAAGTTTTGTGTCCACATCAGTTGATTTTTCCTTTCTTGTTCTCTTAGCCGGACCAGACTCCTCAGAATCGGCTCTCCTTTTGCCCGAAGTCTCGCCCTGGTCAGAGGGCACTCCTCCTGGTTTGGTGTGAACCGAACTGGGCTGGCCATCCGGTTCAGTGGACTTTTTGGCCTCTCTTTCCCTGAGCCTACCAACTCTCTTCTCTAGGGTAGCTGCAGGGAAATTTTTACAAATCTGGCAGTCTGCACTGGGTGGTCAAACCCCAGACAAACACAGGTGGTGTGGGGTCAGCCTTGTAAAGACTTCCCAGACAGGCTGCAGTGCTGAAACCCAGTGGGCCCGGTTTTTCCTTTGGGTTTCTCAGACATTGTGCCAGCCTAACCAAAACTTACCCTTTTAATGGCAATCCGACAGGCAAGACCCTCTTATCGGTTCCTGACCGTGTCAAGGGTCGTGGAAAAAACCGTAATAAAATCCGTTTTTTTTTTTTTTAGAACCAATAAGAACCGGTAACCACACACTAAAAGTGCAAATAGAAATTTAACAACTTGATTGGTTCAAACCGAACCGATGAACCGTTTACAAGTTCCACACAGAATAGAAAATAATATAAACCTATCTAGTACTCACGAATACCACAGACAGAGACTGAACCGACAGGTTACGGTTTAAATTCAGTCGAAAACCGAGAAAACGGTACTTTAACCGACAAATGAACCGAGCAGGAGGAGAAATCTCCGGAGCGACTGTTCAGTGAGGCGGAGTAAAGAATCTGACGGTTTGAGTTCAAACAGCAACAGACAGAGTCTCAACCGAGCTCGAGCTCAGCGTTCCATGCCTGGCATGGAAAGTTAACTCTTTCATCTCCGGGGCAGTTCGAAGGTTGGGACTCACTGCTATTGTCAGAATACAGCAAGACTTCATGTTGTCTGAATGACAGCTTTGCCCTCAATATGAGCATGGTACGCAGAGATGGCGGAAAGGTGCACCTTAAGGGAGGATACATAGTGTCGGCAGATAAGGGTCTATGGCCCACCCAGTCTGCCCATTTGAGCTCGTAAGTTCAGTTTATGTTTTCCTAGAAGTTTGTTGCCTCACCTCTGACCTCCAGAATTCCTTTATGTCTATCCCATGCATTCTTAAATCCTCGTGATTGTTTCAGCCCCACCACTTCCTCTGGCAGGGTGTTCCACTTGTCCACCACCCGTTTTGTGAAGAAATTCTTCCTCACGCTTCTCTGAATCGCCCTCCTCCAACTTCATCCCATGCCTCTAGTCCTGGAACATCTTTTCGCTAAAAATAGTGTATTCCTGCACCCTGTTCCTCCTGTAAGATACTTGTATGTGTCTCATCATATCCCTCTCTCCTCCTCTCCTTCAGGGAGTACATGTTCAGTTCCTTCAACCTGTCTTCATAGGACTTGTGATGCAATCCATGCACCATCTTTGCTGCCCTCCTCTGAACCTTCTCTACCCTGTCTATGTCCTTACGTAGGTAAGGTCTCCAGAACTGTACGCTGTACTCCAGGTGGGGCCTCACTAGTGTCTTGTATAGTGGAATTATGACCTCCCTTTTCCTGCTGGTGATGCCCCTGCCTATGCATCCCTGCATCCTATTTGCTTTGCCTGCTGCCTTGTCACACTGTTTCCCTACCTTGAGGTCATCAGAGATGATAACCCAAAGATCCCTTTCCTGCTTGGTGCATGCTATATCCTCACCCCCAACTGATACATTGTGCCAGGGTTTTTGTGCCCCATATGCATTATCTTGCACTTCTTTGCACTGAATTTCAACTGTTAAACCCCTGACCATTCTTCAAGTTTCTGCAGGTCCCTTCTCATTCTGTCTACACCCTCTGGTGTGTCTACTGTTAGAGCTTTGTGTCATCAGTGAACAGTGAAATTCTGCCTTCTAGGTCCTGGGCAATGTCACTGATGAAGATGTTGAATAGGACCAGTCCCAGCACTGATCCCTGTGGTACCCCACTGGTCACTCTTCCCTCTGTGGAGTGACAGCCATTTACCACCACCCTCTGTGTCCTGCCACCCAGCCAGTTACCTACCCACCACACTACTGTCCTGCCCACACCCATATTCCCCAGTTTGTGTAATAGTCTTCTATATGGCACAGGGTCAAGGGCCTTGCTGAAGTCCAGATAGGCAGTGTCCACTGCCCTCCCCTGATCCACCTCCCTAGTCACCCAGTCAAAAAAATTCAACGAGGTTGGTCAGACATGACCTCCCCCTGGTGAAACCATGCTGCCTTGTGTCTTGTAGTTCATTGATAACCAGATGCTCCACCAATCTCTCCTTCAGTAGTGCTTCCATGATCTTCCCCACTACCGAAGTGAGGCTGACTGGTCTGTAGTTCCCCGCTTCCTCTTTGTTCCTACTTTTGTATAAGGGACTACATCTGCTGTCCTCAGGCTTTGGGTACCTCCCTGTTTCCAGTGATCGGCTAAACAGGATGGCCAGAGGTTCAGCCACCACCTCTCTTAGTTCTTTAAGGACCTGAGGTGTCCCATCTGGCCCCATTGCTTTATCAACTCATTACTTCCAGTTCCTTCAGGACCCTTTCTCGTGTAAAGGGACTTGTGTCCATTTCTGCACCATTCTCACCCCTTGTACTCCCTTCAGACCCATTACCCTCCTCTTCCTCAGTAAAGACTGAGCAGAAATACCTGTTCAATATGTCAGCTTTACTGTTGTCATCCTCCACGTGGCCCCCATCCTCCCCATTCAGTCTCACTATCCCTCCCTTTACCTTTCTTTTTTCACTTATGTACCTGCAAAAGGTTCTGTCCCCTCTACCCACTGATTTTGCAATGTGTTCTGCTGTCTGAGCTTTGGCTTCCCTTCCTCCCTTTGCTTCTCCTGGTACTTCTCCCTATTCCCTTCTGCCTGTGTCTTTTTGTATTGCCTGAATGCAATCTTTCTGGCTTTCACTTTCTTTGCTACCTCTTTGGAAAACCATAATGGTCGCCTCTTCCTTTTCCTCTTGCTAACCTGCTTAATGCATAATTCTGTTGTTCTTGTAATCCCCATTTTAAATACTGCCCACTGTTCCTAAACCCCTTATTCCTGCCCCATTCCCCTTAATGCCTCTTTCAAGTATCTCCCCATTTTCCCCAAAGTCTGCCCCCCCAAAATCCAGGATACGTGTTTTTGTGTGGTTTGGTTCTGCTCTTTCTGTGATTTCAAACCACAATGACTGGTGGTCACTGTTCCCCAGGTGCTCCCCCGCTGTTACCCCCATCACACTGTCCTGGTTTGTGAGCACAAGATCCAGTATTGCCTTCTGCCGAGTTGGTTCCATGACCAGTTGCTTGAGGAAGGCACCCTGAAGGGAGTCTAGGATAAATCTGCTCCTAGTTGATGCTGCTGCTGGGATGTTCCAGTCCACGTCTGGAATAGTGAAGTCTCCAACCAGTAGTACCTCACCCTTGTCTGCCATCCTTTGGATGGCTAGCATCAGCTCCCTATCTGTTTCTTCCTCCTGGGCTGGTGGTCTGTAGACCACACCTGTGTGGATGGCTGGCCCCATTTTCTTTTCCATCTTAACCTACAGTATCTCTCCCCCATTTTGTTCCTCCTGGATCTCTGTGGCCCATATGTCATTTTTCACATACAGTGCCACTCCTCCTCCCTTCCTGCCTGCCCTGTCTCTTCTGAATATGTTGTAGCCAGGTATGGCCATCTCCTGTCGTGGTTATCATTACACCACGTTTCAGTGATAGCTACAAGTCCATGTCTCGACTGCACCATGACAGCCCAGATCCTCCATCTTGTTGCTAAGGCTCCTGGCATTGGCACACATGGCTTTCCATGATTTGACCTCCCTAGACTGTTTCGCTGTTCTGCTCCAGCCCCTTCCTTGGTTGTCCTTTATCCCTGGTTCTCCTTGCTGTCTGCTCTTCTGCTGAATTTTGCCCCTTTTCTGCCTATCCACCTCTTGGGCGCTAATCTCCATCTTTTGCACACTGCTTTGTAGAGATAGCCACTCCTCTGGTTCACTGCTAGCTGTGGGGGGTGAGCAAGTAGGTACCCTGCTTGCTGGCCTGCCACCCCCATTTGCTAGTTTAAATGCTTGTCAATGTAGCATTTAAATTTATTGAGTGGTTGGATTCCCCTCCAGGATGGATGCAGGCTGTCAGGCTTGAACAAACCTCCATCCCTCCAGGTGGGTTCCGAGTCACCAATGAGTACCCCAAGCCTGAATCTGAAAGGGAAAGGAGGTATTCCAACACCAAATTCAATGGCCACGTGAAAAGATCCAAATGGCCTGCAGCTGCCCAAAGAAAAATTACTCACCATGGTAACTGTTTCTTTCAAGTGATACTCAGGTATTCAGAACGCTACGCAGTGACCCTTTAAGACAGAAATGCCCGGAGAGACTCTGGAACATATGCAAATGATGGAATCTTTGTATGTGCTATTTTTTCAAATGCTGCCTTCAACTAACTGTCAGTTCTAAATCTCTCATATTTCCTAGAAGCCTGGAAAGACGAGCCTCAAAGGACTAAACGTGTATAGATTAATAATACTAATAAAAATTAAAAGAATGGCAATAACACCGTAAATGCCCAAAAAGAGGGACCTCCAAGTGGAAGTCATAACCTGTAACATTACTGCTGAATGTCAGAATCATCTCAAAAGGGAAAACAAACATGAACACAGATAGCAAACCATTGTGTCAGATGTAGCACCTATACCACAGGACACACGTTCTCAGAGTGCAGAAGTTACTGGTTCTAGAAGGGGAGGCAGGATGGGGAGTTCTGAATACCAGAGTATCACTGGGAAGAAACAACATTACCATGGTGAGTAATTTTTTCTTCTAACCCCAGTAATACTCAGGTTATCAATAACTCTATGTAACCCCCCACCCCTGCCTTTCTGCCAAAACGACAGGTGGCATGCTGTTAGCACTGGCAGCAATACCTGGTGGGGACCTGGGTTCGCGAAGGATGAGGTTACCTGGCACAAGGGGACCTAGGTTTGGCTACTCTGCACAGGGGCACCCAAGTAAATCCGAACACAGGAAGCAATAACTAATGTCCAGAACCAGGAATGGGATTTTTCAGTGTGGCTTTTATTCACAACTAGCTGAACACACAAAGCATAGATGGACCCCCACGGGACTACGTTTACTAATAATGCAGATTAGAGACTACAAGGCGGTCCACTTGAAGAGTGAACCAATTCTACTGTTTTCAGGCTCTGGACCCACCATGCACACAGCCCGACTGGCCCGGCTCCCCTGCCGGTCCATTTGAAGAATGAACCCATTTTACTTGTTGTGGCTCCCCACACCACTTAAGAGTCTGCAACTCCTAGAGAGATTTCCCATTTGCTTCTTCTGACTCCCATCTCAAAAAAAGAATTTTCTTCACCATTGTTGTGGCTCCCCACACCACTTTAGAGTCTGCGACTCCTAGAGAGATTTTCCCATTTGCGACCCACGTCTGGGTACTTCCCTCATCACTGGCCAAGCGCATGAGGCAAGTAGCAATCACAGCAGAAATCCGTAGAGGTGGACCTGGTTACTAAAGATGGGGGGTGTTCCCACCTCCAGCTCCCACAGCCCATACCCAGCCATTTCTCTGGACAAACAAACTTCGAAATGTAGATTAAACTGTGGATGAACTGTCGCACCCCCTCTACAAGATTACTTGAATTCACACAGCACTTTAGCTTTTGACACTACTCCATTTGTTTGTCTTAGTACTATAGGCCTCCCAAATAATAGTTCAAATCCCAGATTTCTTCACATTTCCCAGGCTGAAGAAACACATTTTTTGCTCTCAAATTAGAGCAAACACTCACCTTTTTTGTTGCAGGTGCCCCACAGGCGAAGTACAACTCTTTCCACTTTTCAAGCACAAACTGAAACTGTAAAAGGCAGCTTTCTTTCTTCAGCAGAAATTAGGGGATTGCCCCTGGAATCTACATGGGGATGCTTTACTTTCCTCTCCCCCCCCGGGAGGGAGAGGGCACTGAGACCTGGACAGTGGTCTCCACCACTTGAAACTGGCTTCTCACTCCTTCTCAGCTGAGACTGAGAACAGAGTGAGACAGTGTGAAACACATTTAACTGGAGTTTCACAAGCTGCCTTCCCTGCCTACCACTAGGTCTTACTGGTATTCTAGTAACCCCGGGTAACAAGGGGTTACATCTATGCAGACTAAGAAGCAGTGCCTTTGGAGTTGGGCACAGAACCTACTTTGATTCATATGATTCGATTGGGGGGCACCACCACGGGAAGGGCAGCATGCTGCCAGTGATACGGTGCCAAACCATCTCTACAGGTCCTGCTCCTCCATTTCCAAGCCCATAATGGGCTGGATGTGGTGCATAACGTGTATAAAGGATGGATTGTCGGGGGAGATTTGGGCACTTCTTTAGGCTGGTCCTTCACTTCCGGACAGTCGCCAGGAGAGTAGGTACACCCTGATGGATCAGTCTCATGCTCTGTGGTGTCAGAATTTGGGACCGACACAGGCTGCTGGCGTTCATTCTGCCTAGTACCTGCACTAATCTCAGGCTGATCCCAAGAAAACCCCAAAATATAAGGATTACTAGGGCCAGCCCTGTCTGGATAGTGGGGCAGAGGGCCCCGGGGAAGGAGGTGGGGAAAAGCCGGTGGTGGCCCTTGAAGGGCAGGGGGTCTGGTGCTGTATAAAGAACCATACCAAAAAACAGACACTAATCCACCTGGGGTGCAATATTATCCACCGGCAGTAAAGGTAGAGAGGGTAACGATGGCTGAGGGAGCTGACAAAGGGTACCCTAGTGAAGGGCTGCCTGGCGCTGGATGAGGATCGAGCGTTGGTCTGACAGGCATCAGCTGCAAAGGTGGTGGTAGGGGTGAAGAGTGACCGACAGCCTGTGAGGGAGGCCCTTAGCAGGCCAAGACTCCATCAGAGCCCCCGAAGGAGGTCGTTTAGGTGGCAGCTCCCCCATTATCGGGGGAGAGGCAGATACTGGCAGAGCCAGGAGGGCCTTCACCAGTTCCACAGGCGGAGGGATGGTGTCTACCTGCTCCAGAGGTGTCTGCATCAGCCTAGCAGGCAACAGTCATGTGACAGCCGGTGAGGAAGCTGGGGCAGATTTCGGACCGGCCAACGCCAACTGCTGCCATATAAGATCCTTACAGCATCGACGCAACTTGCAATGAAGCCTTTTCTTTTCGTCCTGTTCCAAGGTGGTCGAGGACGAACAGCAGCAGCGCCACTTTTTGGAACGCCCAGAGTGGCATATACAGGTTACTCACCTGTAACAGGAGTTCTAGGAATGGTATATGTTGTTCATCCACACTGTCTGGAAGGTATCTTTACCGCTTTAAATCTTGCCGGAAGATCTTCAAGCTGGCTCCTCCCACCCACCCGGGAGGTAAAACTCTCGGCTCCGCCCCATGTCGCCAGATCTGGCCCGCTGGAAGCTCAGGTAGTGCGTCGAAGCCGGGGAGGTCGGGTTGGTCATGCGGATGAACAACATATACCATTCCTAGAACTCCTGTTACAGGTGAGTAACCTGTATTTCTAGGGACATGGATATGTTGTTCATCCACACTGTCTGGCAGACTCCTAGCAGTTCTCCGGGAGGAGGGAGGCAAGACGCACACCCCCGATACTTACTTGGGAAAGACAGACTGGAGAACCGAGGCCCCAAAAATCAGCATCCCGGCGTGACTCAAGGTCGATGTGGGAATGGGTGATGAAGGTGTGTGCTGACTTCCAGGTAGCAGCCCTGCAGATTTCCTGGATAGAGACGTCCCTGGAAGCAGCCACCGATGCAGCAGTATGGCGGGTAGAATGAGCTCTTATCCCTCTGGGAGGCTCCATGCCCGCCAACTTATAGCAGAGATCTATGCAGGAGGTGACCCACCTGCCTATCGTCCGCTTGGCTGCAGGTCTGCCAGATGCAGCTTCAGCGTAGGTGACAAACAGCTGGCGAACCTCTCCCCGAATTTCAGCCATGCGCTCCTTATAGTAAGCGAGCGCCCTTCAAGGGTCCAAAGTATGGAGCCTATATTCGGCCTCCCGAGTGTGATTGGGGTAGAACACCGCAGAGTCAGCACCTGGTTAAGGTGAAACTCCTACACCACCTTCGGAAGGAATTTCGGTGGGGGCGAGGGACAACCTTGTCCCTGTGGAAGACCAGGTAAGGAGACTCGATGGAAAGCACCTGGAGCTCTCCCATCCTTCTGGCTGGACGTGATAGCCACTAAGAAGGCGAGTCCTCCACGACAGGTGAGAGAGTTCACACCTGTCCATTGGTTCGAATGGCTTGCCCATGAGCTTTGCCAGTACCAGCAGTAGATCCCACGGAGGTAGAGGTTCTCGCACCGGAGGGGAAATGTGATCAAGGCCTTTGAGAAAGCGCCAGACCACCTTCTCCTGCGCCACAGACTGCTTCCTGGCCCGCGCCCGATAAGCAGAGATGGCTGCCAGGTGCACCCTAAGGGTCGTCGACCTAAGCCCTTGCTGAGAAAGGGACCACAGGTAGTCCAATATGCTCGCCAGGGAACAGGAGGAAGGGTCCAGGCCCTTGCCCTGACAAACGGAAAACCTTTTCCATTTGAAGGCGTAGCATTTTCTTGTCGACTCCTTACGGGACGCCTCAACCATGTTGAGGACCTCGTCGGAAAGACCCAAGGCCTGGAACTCTAGCCGCTCAGGAACCAGGCCGTCAGGTGCAGGGATTGAAGGTCCGGATGGAATACCTTCCCCTGATTGACAGAGCAGGTCCGGGCGAGCTGGAAGCTGCCTCGGAAGCCTGGAGCGGAGGCTGAGGAGATCTGGGTACCAGTACTGGCGAGGCCAGTCTGGGGCTATCAGAATCACCTGCGCCTTGTCCCTCCTTGCTTTGAGCAGCACCTTGTGCATCAAGGGGAACGGGGGAAAGGCGTAGAAGAGGCCCGGGGTCCACGGCCTCGAGAAGGCATCCCCCTGCAGAAAGCCCTGCTGAGGGGGGCCGGCATATAACAGCCTCAACTTCGCATTCTCCCTGGAGGCAAACAGGTCCACCTGAGGTGTGCCCCAATGGGAGAATAGATCTCGTACTACCTGCGGCAGGAGAGACCACTCGTGGGAGGCAGCCCCTATCCGGCTTAGGGCATCAGCCAGGGTGTTGGAGGCTCCTGCCACATGAATGGCTAGGAGATCCGCCTCCAGGCTGCGCACGAGTGACCAGATGCGGAGAGCTTCCTTGCATAGGAGCATGGAGCACGTCCCGCCCTGGCGGTTTAGATAGTACATGGTCGTGGTATTGTCCGTCTGGACCCGGACCACTTGACCACGAAGAAAGAGAGCAAAGGCGGTGAGAGCTAGGCGGACCGCTCGGAGCTCCAGCAGGTTGATGTGGCATCGGGACTCCCGCGGGGACCAGAGGCCGTGCGCTCAGTGTTCCCCCAGATGGGCACTCCAACCCATCAGAGAGGCATCGGTCAACAGAGAGACCGTCGGCTCGGGGCGGACGAACGGGATGCCCTCCTGCAGATGAATTGGAACGGTCCACCACTGGAGAGCGTTCCACATCCCCTTGGTCACCGTCACTAGCTGGTCCAATGGATCGCAGCGTTGTGACCACTGGCTGGCCAGCCCCACTGAAGGGGCGCGATGTTCCAGCGGGCCCAACAGACCACGCTGGTACAGGCCGCCATGAGACCCAGGAGGCGCAGGAAGTCCTGGCAGATGCACTGCCCAACCAGAAATGATTGGGCAAAGGAGGAAAGAACCTCGGCCCTGTCCGCCGGAGCCATGCTCTGGCTCAAGAGAGTCGAGCTCTGCCCCGATGAAAAGAATCACCTGCTTCGCTCGAGTTCCACTTGGCCTCGCTGATGAGGAGGCCGACCTGAGAGCAAACCTGAGGGCCAGGTCTCTGGACCGCCCACCCGTGGTCTGAGGGGGCTGCTATCAGCCAATCGTCCAGGTAAGGGTAAACCCAGACCCTCAGCGCGCAGGAATGCTGTCACCACTGCCATGCATTTGGTGAAGACCCTGGGAGCTGGAGATAAGCCGAAGGGCATGGCTTGGAACTCGAAAAGGGAACCTTCCGCTCGAAAGCGAAGGAACCTTTGATGGGATGGACGGATAGGGACATGAAAGAACGCGTCCTGTAGGTCCAGAGAGCAGAACCACACGCCGTGTTCCAAGGATGGGATTATCTGAGCCAGAGTGACCATCCTGAAGGTTCGAGACCTTAGGAACTTGTTCAGGTCGTGTAGGTTGAGAATGGGGCGCCAGCCCCCCGTCCGTTTCCGAACCAGGAAGTACCTGGACACGAACCCCGGGCTTGAGGGAGGGTCTATCATCTCCTTCTCGAGGAGGAGAGCGATGTCGGCTCGGCGAGCTGACAGCGAGGTTTCGGACCCCGAGGTCCCCCGAGGTGCGACGGCTCTGAAGGGTGGGGCCTGCTCGAACTCCAGGGAAAAGCCCTTTCCTACCATCTACAACACCCACCTGTCTGTGGTAATAGCAGACCAGGCGGAAAGGAAGTACTGGAGCCGTCCCCCCACGGGGGGAACCTGGGGTGAGGTGACGAGGTTGGGGGCGACACCCCTCAACCCGTCACTGTGCAGGCTTGGAGGAGGGACCGCCTGGGCCTTTACCTCCCTGCTTCCTGGAGGAGGAAGCTGCAGGCTTGGGTTTGGGACGCCAAGCGCGAGCCTGCTGGCCCTGGTGTTGCTAGGCCAGGCGTGCCGGGGGCGCAGACGGACGAAAGGGCTTGGGTTGAGGTCTGCGGCCCTTGTCCCTCTGAGCGGATGATACCGAGTCCAAGGTGGCATTGGACTTTTCGATCCTCTGGAGGTGGCCTTCCACTCCAGGGCCAAAGAGGTCGGTTCCCAAGAAGGGGACATCCGCCAATTTGTGCTGGGTATCCGCTCTGAAGGTGGATATCCTCAGCCATGCCCGACGGCGCATAGCCACTGCAGCCGCTACTGACCTAGCGCATGAATCACCGATGTCCAAAGCAGTCTGAAGTTGCTGCTTGGCCACTGCCCTGGTCCCGCACCTGCTTGATCGTGGTCTGCAGGTCAGCCGGGAGATGAGGGACCACCTCGTCCAGGGAGCCCAACAGGGTGTGAGAAAAATGTTCCATCAGTACGGCCGAGCTGGCCTGACAAAGGCCAAGGGAGGACGAGCGAACTTTTCGTCCAGCATAGTCCAATTTCTTGGACTCCTTGTCGGGAGGTTTGTCCACGTCCCTAGCGTTTCCGGCACGCCGGAAAACGCTGTCGGTAACCAACCCCTCGGCCGAGGGATGTTCCGAGAAATCGGACAGGGAACCGGTAGGGACCACATACTTCCTGGCCATCCTGGCCAAAGGCGCAGGGCAGGAAGCAGGACGCTGCCAGAGCTCCAATGCCGGGCCCACAATGGCCTCAGCCACAGGGAAGGCCTCCGCAGGGGAATCCCCGCGGTCCAATATCTCCGTGAGGGGATACTTGGCCCGCTTGGATACGGGCTCGAGCTGCATCCCGATGGATTCCGAGATGAGTCTGAGCAACCCCAGGAAGGACGAAGGGCTGTCGTCCAGCGACTGACCTCCACAGGACTCCAAGTCCACTCGCTTGGAGAAGGAGGAGGAATCGTCTGACTCGGAAGAGTCCGCAAAGAGCTGCCTCGGGCCTGAGCCACCCTCCACCTGCCGAGGGCGATCGGGAGTGAGGGTGACCGACAGCCTATGGGGCAGACCCTGAGCTGACCGAGAATTCTTGGTCGGAGCCCCAAACCGCGGCTGTGGAGGCGAAGGTTCCACCGGAATCGGTGGAGCAGCTGGTTTCGGCGAACAACCGCCCAACAGGCTCTTCGGTAAACGGGGTTGTTTCGGCCGCCCGTGACAGCCACTTAATGGCTCGGAGGCGACGCGGCGGCTTATTCCCGGTCAAAAGGAGCTGTTGCCATGAGGTCTCAGACTGCCGACGCACTCAGTGCTGCTTCCTCATCTGAGGAGGAGGAGGAGGAGAAGAGAACGAGTGGCGGCGTGGCTATCGCTGGTGCCGAGACCGCCTGTGATGGCGGGATCGGCTGGACCGCGAAGAAGTCAGAGACCGAGATCGAGTACCTCGGCTTTTCAGAGGACGGTGCGGAGAGGGGACGGGTGGAACCGGCTCCTCCCTCGGCTCGGAGGGAACACCCAAGGGCTCCGGAACCAGAGGCACTGGCAAGCCCACGGGATCCTCAACTCCCACCAGGGGAACCAGGGAGAGGGGATTTTCGGCTTCGCCGGTCGACAACCCGTCCAACGGGTCGAGAAAGATTTCGACTGCGTCGACGGGAGTCTCGGCCAACTGACCTGACGGGACACCGTGAGACCAGTGGCCAAAGCCGAACGATCGACCGGTCGATGGCCGACAACCGGGAGGGACCTTTCCGCCTCCCAAGAGCGCCGACGTAAGAGATCACCTCATGTCTTTCTTCTGGACCGAGAAGAAGAAGGTCCAGCAGATGTTGTTCCTCTCCCTAGTGGAGAGGGACAGACAAAGCCCTTAAAAGAAGCTGTATAAGAGGAACCCAGGAAAGCGGAATAAAAGCCGGGTCGAGGAAGATGCGTACCGCGCTGCCTCCTCTCTTCGAAAAAGCCATCATCTGCTCTAGGGTGATCCGTCATGGAAACCACCACCGGCCCTTTTGACTTAACCAGTGGAAACGCCGGGCGCCCAGTTGTAAACGGGCGGCACGGTCTTCGAGGACGTGAGGCTGAGAAGAAGAGCACAGGTTGCAAGCCCGCGGGTCGTGCTCAAGGCCTAAACAGTACACACACACGTGGAGTGCGGATCCGCCTGAGACATCTTCTGCCCACAAGGCACCCCGAAAACCGAGTCGACGGTCCATCGCAGTCATGAGGGATAGAAGACCAAAAGTCTTAAGCAAAAACTTTAAATTCGAAACCAAGAATTAGGAACCAGTCTATACGCAGAGCGTTAAGGAGGGAACCTGAGCTTCCAAGCGGTAAGGAAGATCTGGCGTCATGGGGCGAAACCGAGAGTTTTACCACCCGGGTGGGTGGGAGGCTCCAGCCTGAAGACCTTCCGGCAAGATTTAAAGCGGCAAGGATACCTGCCAGACAGTGTGGATGAACAACATATCCATGTCCCTAGAACTATGAGTTTTCTTTGACCTTTTGGACAAAGATGACAGAGACCTTGACCACCAGGGGAACTGGTGGGGGCACTCTGAGGGAGGGAGCCAGGGAAATCCGCGGATTCTCTAGGTCATTGGCAGGGACCATAAAGAGGTTTCCAGTAGGTTGAGTCACCTCCGCAAATGGATCCAGGCAGGACTGGAATCCTGAACAGTGAGTTGTCGGCCTCACTCGACAACAGGCTGACTGGGTCAATGACAATTTGGACCGGGTCGTCATCCCACGTCTTTGCCAGCTGGCCTGATGGGGCACTGTGAAGCCAGCGGCCAAGGAAACAGTTTCAACAGAAGTCAAAACCGGAGAGTCCAAGGAACAAGAACATTCTCGATCCCAAGAACGATGACAGCAAGTCTTCTTTTCTCTCAACTCCTTTGATTCTTTTTCCCCTTTTACAGGAACATGAGTTGTGCAATGCCGACAGGCCCTCCCCATTGATCAGAAGAGACTGGCACAACTCCTTGAAGGAGCTTGTAAAGGTGGAGCCCAGTTTCAGCGGGATGAAGACAGAGGCCGAAAAGGACTGATCCGCGGCCCAAGCCGCCTCCTCCTCCTCCAAGGGGTTCACCTGCTCAAGTTGCTCAGCGGACACCGCGGCCACGGAGACCACCCAATGGTCTTCTTTAGATTTGACCGGCAGGTTCTGTTCTTCCAGATGGCCAAGCTGCAATCGGGCAAGATGATCGTCGAGCACATTCAGATGAAAGGAGTGACAAATCACAGGCCTGGGTGTCGTGTTCGGAACCCAGGCAATAAACACATGTGGCGTGTGGGTCGGTGCGAGACATCTACTGCCCCCAAGGGCACCAGCGGAACCCAGATGAGGACTTGTCCTCCATCGTGGTCGCGATCAAAGATCGCTGCAGAAAAACTCTTACGAGTTTTAAGTTTAGGTAGTAAAATCCGAAGATTTGAGCGCCAGGGCCTACTCAACGTGGGAACGGTAAGGAGGGAACTTGTTTCTTCCAGCATAAAGGAAGATCTGGCATCATAGGGCGGAGCCGAGGGATATACCATCTGGGTGGGTGGGAGGAGCCAGCATAAAGACTTTCCAGCTAATCTTGAAGGGGAAAGGACATGCCAAGATGTGTGGATAGAACATATCCATGGCCATAGAACAAGGAGTTTTGTTCAGCACCTCTCGTGGCATATACTGATGTCATCAGGTTCAGGAGGGAGCAGATCCCAGGGAAAAGATGACAAAGCAGGGCTTTTTTGCCAGTGACAAGCAAGGCGTATTGAAGTAGAGAATCAAGGGTTAACCACCCTAGGTCACTGTACAGTGTGCGTTTGTTGGAGTCAGGGCTTTTGAGAGGGCAAAACAGGCCCTTGTCATGAGTCCCCGGACACTGTCGAGAATCTTGCTACAGACAGTCCCCATGGATAAGTCCACAGTCAACAAGGCTTAGTATGTAGCTTCTAATGAGGAGCTGCTCGATTTCCAGCAGGAATTAAGTTTTTGTGCTGATACAGCAGACCAAGCCATGCAATGGTGATTTTTAGTAGTACGTCAAGATGAGCAGAATAAGTCAGACGCGAGTCTAGGGTCACCCAGAGGTACTTGAATGTCTGCACCTGTTCCATGTAGGTGCCAGACACTGTTGTGATATGTAGGGGGTTATGGCAAGGGTTTTATTTCAGGAGTAGCAGAACATGGCTTTAGTTTTCCTCGAGTTGAGTACTATGTTGTGGGTGAACCATTTATAGATGGATGTATGTTAAAAAAAAGAGGGGATTAAAATACTTGAAATGTGGTTCAGTTTCCTTATAAAATGAAACCGCAAATATAAATAGCATAACAGATAATTTTATTAGGGTAAACTGTAAAATATAGACTTGGTTCCTGATAAGAGGAACAGAGAAAAAAAAAAAACAGTAAAATTTCATAAAGCTGTTTAATTCTGTAGTAATTTAGAGAAAATAAAGTGGTTTTAAAAGCAGTTCCCTTGTAGTGGGAACCATACCGAAAAACAGCCTTCTGATCCGGGGAACCGGAGGAAAGTGAATAACCTAAACAGAGTTACCAATTAAGAAAAAAAAAAAAAAAAAAACTTGGTCTACTACGGGAAACATTTATACAATAATAAACCCAACACCGGTCTGAAGTTGAAGAGAAAACTTCGGAGCAACTGTTTCTTCAGGCGGAGAAATAAGTCTGCCGTCAGAATGAGAGGGTGAACGTGACCACAATGCAGAATTTGAATTTCATTTGAAATTCAATAATTAGCATAAAATTTTAAGCCCCAAGGCAGCTCATTCCAGTGGAATGATAGGTATGCATAAGTGAGGGATTCCTGGAGTTTGAATGCATATTTAAAATTCCTTTAATTCCATTATTTTAGATCCAATGTTTGAGAACAGACGCTGCCGGTATGACTTGTACAGTCGAACTCTGGCAGACTGTTTTTCAGATCAAGGCATTTAATGTGTCATGAAAAGGCCTAAGGTTAAATGAAAGGTAGAATGTTGTGTGTGCTGATGGATGAATAAATATACACATACACAAACCGAGTTCCTTATTCATGTTTTTCTATTTATACCTTTCTGAAAATGAATAAAATCTTACTGAATAGAAGAGGCAGGTAAATGGCTCATATCAAAATTTAAGAAATTCAAATCATCTTTTGTTTATTGGGGATGTAGTCTAGGATAGGTTGGAACGTGATCCCAGAAACAGACACCTGGGATTAGTGAGCTTAGTGAAGTTTACAACAGGCATGCACCCATAAAAATGTAGAAAAACTAGGCATATGAATTCCCCATGGTACAATGAAAACTTTCTTAAAATGCGAAAACAGGATAAGTTATGGGAAAAGACCAAAATAAAAATAATACTGCTGAATGGAATAACTAAAGCCATAAGAAACAAGTATGTTGAACAAGTCAGGGTTAAAAGAAAAAAAAAAAATTCAGCACAGTATTTTAGTCAGCTCAGAGGCAAGGAGGGCCGAGGTGCTGGACACCTTACCTCCCTGCCATATCAGTGACCCTGGTTTGAGAACTGACCAAAGATGCTTGAGGGAAGGAGGATTGAGAGTTCCATGGACTGCTCTCTCCTCCTTCAAGGGAGTTCAGCACCTCGCTGTACCATCACCACTTAGTGAAGACCAGGTGGTGTGACAGGCATGCACTGCTAGAAAGAGATTAAATCAAACATCCGTAACGAACATGTGCATTGGCACACATCACTACATGCGACTTGGACATGGCGGAACCAACAAAAAACGGCTGAAAATAACCCTGCCAGCAGAATGAAGGTGGCAACCTCACAGGCTCTGCACTACTGACAGAGGAATTTCAGGACGAACAGGGGTAAGACACCGGGGTAGGCAGGTGATGGGGTCGAGGGCTGCATCCAGGGAGGGTCCGGCTGGGGTGTGGGGTGGAACAAAATTAGCATTTTAAAACTTAACTGAAAATGGCAGATATCTACAGCCAGGAATTTTGGGAGTGTTTAAGAACTTACTTGGTACCAAAACAACTGAACTGCCCTCACAATTTAATGTTGATGGCAGAGTAATCATTACTCCTAGGTTAATTAGTATTGCTTTTAATGAATCATTGTTAGCAGCAGAGAAATGTTTCAAGTTATGCCTCAATTACCTGAAGAGAAAGTGCAAAATATTTCTGTAAAGTCTGGCGATTGCTCTTTTTCCATTTAGAAAATCTTAATACATGAAGTTCAAAAATAACATCTAAACCTTGATATACGAAAGGCTAATATATCCTGGAAGAGAGGATGGAGAGGGGGATATGATACAGACCTTTACATACCTGACGGGGTAAATAAGGTACAGAAGGAAGTATGTTTCAGAAAAAAAGGTGCACAAAAACAAGATGTGGTGGCAGATTCAGGAGGGATGTGAGGTAATACGTCACAGAAAGTGTGAACCTACCAGCCGAGGTGGTGGGGATGAAAACAGTGGTAGGGTTCAAGAATGCATGAGATAGGCATAAGGGAATTTTAATGGAAAGGAATGGGGGAAGGGAGAAAAAGATCAAGTAGGATCTAGGGTCTATGGCGATACTGTACGTAGGGAAAAATGAGCAGACTGGGTGGACCAAGAGGTCCTCATCTGCCGACAAATTCTAGGTTTCTATGTAGCACATCGTATGATTTGAGCTGTACATTAAGATATGCTGCACCTGTTATTAGCGACCTCTGAATTACCTACATAATTTTTTCACTACCGCTACCACCTTCCCGGACAGGTGGAAAACAGTTAACGCACTCAAATTAGGTCCATTTCCCGGTGTCGAGGGTCCTGGAGAGGGTGGCAGTCGAACGACTGGCTAGCTAGATAAGAGATAAGGGGTTTGCAAGTTATTTAAGTGCGCAAAGGCAGCTGGTAATCATGGGACAAGACTGAATACTGCAGTCAAAGCAAATGGAGTCGCTAAGAGTTCAGTCCTGGGCTCACTCCTGTGCTAGTCATTTATTAATAATATCGATAAAGATCTGCAGGACACAATGCACATGTACAATATAGGTAGAGGAGTTATTTCCCGTTTGGCAGGAGCAGGAGCATGGACCAAAACTCACTTCACATTAATTCTGATAAAATTCAGAATTATTTGGTTAACAGTAAGTTATTAAATTCCCCAAAAAAAGACTGCCAGTGGCAAAGAGGGCTGAAGCACTGGACGCCTTCCCTCTTACCATGCCAATGACCCGTGTTCAGGAACGAGCACGGAATACCAGGGGTCGGGGGGGGGCTAGGTGAGGATCGAGCAGCTGCTGGCAGCTCTCCTCTCCTGGGTAGGGGTAGGTAGTCGCTCCTGGCCTTTGACCGCCACCACGTGGAGGCGTGATGATGGTGCAGGCAGGGAATGGAGACGGGCGCTGGGCCAGGGACTGGCTGAGCAGAGTCAGTCCGGGCCAAGGCACGTGTGCGCGCCTCCTCTCACACACCAACCTTGTCTGTGGGCTCCAGGGGAAGAAAACTTGGAAAATCGGGGGGGATAAACACTGGATGGAAAAAAATAAATTCCCCAAAAACAGAAGTCATGGTTTTCAAATCAACCAACAATGGAGGAGCAAAGGATGAAGAGTTACCCATTAAGACACTACATTCAGTTGAGTTGGAAGCAGTGAACATGGACATACAGAAATAATTCAGTCTTGTTCGACATACAAATGACTGATGAAGCTCATATTTCGCACTAACCATTAAGATCAGCTTAAGACATGTAAAACTCTATAGGATATGCAGTGCATTATTCAATGAGTGGAGACTCCAAGTTATAAACATGATGTTAATGCCTCTTTCTTGATTAAGGTGACAATTTATGAGAGAACTACTGCCATACATCTTGGAAGATGGACGTTATGTTCAACTGCATGGCAACATTTGTGATGCAGGGCCCCCCTGGGAGGTGCATCTGCAAACAAAATGGTCCACAGTCTAGGAGCAAGACATTTGGGGAGAGGCTGCAGCACATGCACATGCACATCTTCAAGAAAAGGAAGAAAAGGGGTGACATGATCAAAACTTATAAGTTCCGTTCACGGGATAAATAGGGTGGATGCCAATGAACTTTTTTCTTTGAGCTCAAATATAGGAACAAGAGGAAATTCACCGGGGTTGGGGTGTTAAAAGGATCATGTACAAGCACTTTTTCATGGAAAGAGTGGTGGACAACTGAAAAAAGCTGTAAAAGGCCGTGATACTGGATAAGTCAGTTGCCAGCTTCAAACAGGGATGGGAGAGATGAAAAAATTACTCACCTTAGTAATGTTTCTTCTAATGGAGTCTTGCTGTATTCTGACTATTGCAGTTAGGTCCTGCCTTTCAACTGCCCCGGAGAACAGAGAGTTAACTTTCCATGGCCAGCATGGAATGTTCACCACGAGCTCGGTTGAAGTCCCTGTCTGCTGCTGTTTAAACTCCAACCGTCAGATCTTTACAAGCAATACTCACTAGAAGTTCTGTGTGGAAACTGTAAAACTCACACTAGCCAACTGGCAACTAAGGTTATTAAAAAGGGTTTTTTGGTTTCAAAGCAAATACTCAAGTCAGGAAACCCAAAAAACAAAAACACACCCCCAAAGTAAAGGAGGGTGAAAAAGGGACACCCTTAGGGTGCCAACATTGCTCCTGCCCACCCACATCCCAAAACCAGGTTCTAGAGGGAAGGCGGGGGTTGAATACAACAAGACTCCATTAGAATAAACAACATTACTAAGGTGAGTAATTTTTTCTTCAAAACATGAAGTCTTGCTGTATTCTGACTATTGCAGACTACCAAAGCAGTACCTCCAAGGAGGAGGAACAGAACCTACTTTGGGAATAGGCTCTGAAGTACTGCTGTGCCAAACCGAGCATCACTCCTAGCCTGGATATCCAGAGAGTAATGCTTGGTGAAAGTATGGACTGTTTCTTTCCAGGTGGCTGCTTGACGAATTTCTAAGATAGAAATATCCCTGGCAGCAGCCAGGAAGTAGCTGTACCTTAGTAGAGTGAGCCTCAGGCCTGAGGGTGGAGTTCTACCCAGTTTTTCATAGCAGAATTGTATACAAGAGAATCCACCTGGCAACAAATCTCTAAGTGGCAGGTTTGCCCTTACCGACCTCTCCATATGTGAGGAACAACTGGAGGGACTCAAACCTGTGACCATTGGTGCGCTCTATGTAGTAGCTGAGGGCCCTTTTAACATCCAAGCTGTGCAGCCTCCTCTCTCCAGAGAAGGAATGGTCAGTGAAGAAAATAGGGAGAGACAGACTGGGTAAGGTGGAAATCTGAAACCACCTTAGGCAAAAACTTCCTGTTAGTTTTTAGGACCACTTTATCTCTATGGAAAGAGATGAAATCAGGCTCCACTGACAGGGCCTGCAATTCACTGATATGCCTGGCAGAGGTAATGGCTACCAAAAACACAGTTTTCCAAGTCAAGTACTTAAGCTCTGCAGAAGACAAAGGCTCAAAGGGTGGTTACATAAGCTGAGCAATGCAAACATTAAGGTCCCAAGCAAGAGCAGGGTCCCTAAAGGGGGGACTGGTGTGCAGCAATCCCTTGAAGAACTTACAAAACACAGGAAGGGCTGACAGAGGAGAGGGCTTGCCTACCGACAAGGCAGAAACAGCTGCCAAATGCACTTTAAGTGTAGCTGGCCTAAGGCCTAAGCCATTAAGATGGACCATATAGTCCAGAACTGTAGGCAACCCAGCAGATTCTGGAGAAATATCCTTATTAGAGCACCAAATAGTGAACCTTTTCCATTTGGAGTTGTAAGTCTTCCTGGTGAAAGGCTTTCGAGAAGCCTTAAGGATATCCAGAACCCCTTGAGAAAGGTGCAGATCAGCAAACTAACTCTTCAAGAGCCATGCCTTGAGATTGAGAGACTTGAGGTTCGGGTACCAAATCCTCCCCTGAGAGGATGTCAACAGGTTGTAATTCCTGGGAAGAGCCAGGGGAAGGTGGACTGCTAAGGACAGCAACAGGGGGTACCAGGGCTGTCTGGCCCAGTCTGGAGCAATCAGAATCACTTGCATGGTTGTGACCTTATCTTGACTAACACCTTGAACAGGAGAGGGAAGGGGGAAAAGCATACAGAAATTTCCCTTCCCAATTCAGAATCAGAGCATCCAGGGGGACTGAGCCCAAGACTGGGGGTCTGCAACAAAAAGAAGTTGGTGATTGTCTGGGGTTGCAAAAAGATCCACCTGTGGAGTGACCCATCTCTAGTCACTTTCAAAACTAGGGGATCTAGGGTCCATTCGTGATGGCCCTGGGATATCCTGCACCTGCTAGGACATTGTCCTTCCCTGGGAGGTGAACTGCTATCAGAGAGGTTTGCAGGGAATAGGCCAGGGACCACAACTTCATTGCTTCTGTGCACAAGGCCGTAGACCAACTGCCACCTTGCTTGTTGATGTACCACACTGTGGTGGTATTGTCCGTTCTGATCTGGACCACCTTGTTCTGTACAGATTTGGAAAAGGCTTGCAGTGCCAGAAACACCGCTCTGAGTTCCAAAAGACTGATGTAAAGCAGAGATTCCTGAGGTGACCACAGCCCTTGGGTGGTAAGATCCCCCGGTGGGTTCCCCAGCCCAGCAGGGAGGCATCTGTGGTGAGTATCACTGAATGAGACTGAGTGACAGAAGGAACTCAGTGTCTCAAATTGTCCTGATCCTGCCACCATTGCAAAGCCTGGATCAGGGTTTGAGTCACTGGGACTAGTTTGGTAAGGGAATCCTTTCTTTGGGACCAGAAGGCTCTTAAGTGGAACTGAATGTCCCTCATCTGAAATCTTGCTCCCTGGACCACTGCTGTAGAGGCTGCCATGTGGCCCAGAAGCTGAAGGAAATGCCTTGCTGGTAGAGACACCTGAAGGGTGAATGAAGAGGCCAGTTCTATAAGGGTCCTTGCCCTGTCCAGGGGAAGGAAGGCTCTTGGCCTTATTGTATCCAGCTCTGCCCCTATGAAGGTGAGGAGCGGTACTGGCTCGAGAACTGACATTGGAAGGTTGAGGAGGAATCCTTAGGAAGTGAGCACTTGCTGAGTTATTTGCAGATGTGACTTGACTTGGTCTGGAGACTGACCCACTATGAGCCAGTCGTCCAAGTATGGAAGATGGAGATCTTTTTCTCCTTAGGAAAGCAACTACTGCCAGGCACTCTGTGAACACCCTTGAGGCTGATGTTAGGCCAAAGGGCAGTGCTCTGAATTGATAGTGGCCTGAGGGCAACTCGAACCTGAGGTACTTTCTGTGGGAGCACCCGATGGGAATGTGAAAATAGGCATCTTTGAGGTCCAGGGAGGCTAGCCAGTCCCCTGGCCTTAGAGAGAGCAGAATTATTCCCAGAGTCACCATTTTGAATTTTGGTTTTAAAAGGTGCTTGTTTAGATATCTTAGGTCCAGGATGGGCCGCCATTCTCCTGTCTTTTAGGGGTTAGAAGTACCTGGAGTACAATCCCTTGCCCTTGTGTAGGGTAGGAACCCTCTCTATGGCTCTGCGAGCCAGGAGGGAAGAAACCTCTGCCTCTAGGGAAAGGGTCTCTGATGAACTTGCAGGTGAAAAGGATCTGGTTCTCATCTTGGGAAATTTTTTTGAAGCTGAGAACCAGTCCCTGGCTTACTACTTCCAGGACCCACTTGTCTGATGTCAGAGACTTCCAGTCCTGGACAAAGTAAGCCAGCCTGCCCCCTACAGGTATTGGAGAATCGGCCCAGGCAGACCCAACAGCATGTCTGCTTGGCAGGGGCTTTAGGCTGAGGGGTGGAAGCAGGCCTGCCGATTCCCCGTCTGCCTCTCCCTCTGAAGAACACCCTCTGAGCATAAGAGGAGGAGGCCTGGGCTTGGTAAAAAGACCTTTGAAAAGGCCTGCCCCTACCCCTGGACTGCTGCCTCTGAGGAGTGGCTTGCCTTTCATTGGCCTGAGCACTCCTGTAGACGGTCCTGTACTCGTCCATCTTTTTCATGTAGTTCTCTGTCTGCTCCCCAAACAGAGAATTACCAACAGGGAAATCCATGGCCGTATCCTGTGGTAGGTTAGTACATCTGAGCCAAGCCATCCTCTGAAAAGGGCCACAGATGTAGTCATGACTCTTGATGAAACATCACTGGAGTCCACAGCAGCATGAAACTGCACCTTGGATTCCTCAATCCCATCTGCAGCCACCTGCTCCAGCTCCTTGGCAAGCTGGTCAGGGGCCTGCTTAGCCAGAGCCAGCAGTGTCCCATCTGGATTTCTGGTATCTAGCTGTGTAGGCCATATAGTTAGCCTGCCTGAGTCCCAAAGATGCTGCATTGTACTGCTTCTTTGCCATGGCATCACTCCTCCTGGAGTCCTTATCTGGAGGGTGTGATGCCAAGGGGATATTTGCCTTATCACAGGCAGCAGCCTGCACTACCCCAACATGGCTGCATTGAAACATAGAAACATAGAAACATAGAAGTTGACGGCAGATAAGGACCGCAAGGCCCATCCAGTCTGCCCATTTCTTTTTCTACCTTATAAATGTGCCATCGGCCTTTGCTCTATCAGTGACCTATCTATTCATAGTCATTTGTATTGCTCCCTTATGCCTATCCCATGCCTGTTTGAAGCCCTGCACTGTATTCTTAGCCACCACTTCTTGTGGTAAGCCATTCCATGCATCTACCACCCTTCTGGGTAGAAAAAGAATTTCTCACATTCCCCTTAATCGGCCTCCCCAATCTCATGCTGTGTCCTCTTGTCCTGCTATTTTTCTTATATTTAAACATGTTAGACTCTTTCACCTTGTTTATGCCCTTAAGGTGTTTAAATGTCTCGATCATATCACCTCTCCTCCTTTGCTCAAGGGTATACATATTGAGCTCCGTTAATCTGTCCTTATATGTCTTCTGATGCAGTCCCTGCACCATTTTGGTTGCCCTCTTCTGGACTGCCTCAATTTGGTTAATGTCCTTGTGAAGTGTGGCCTCCAGTACTGCACGAGTACTCCAGATGGGGCCTAACCAATGTCTTGTACAGAGGGATTATTACCTCCACGACTTGTGATACCCTACTAATACACCCTAACACCCCCTAGCCTTACCTACTGCTTTAGAGGTCTGCTTGGATGATTTTAGGTCATCAGTGATGATGATGCCCAAGTCTCTTTCTTCCTTTGTGACTGCTAGCAACTCCCTCCCAGCCTATAAGTGGCTTCAGGTTTCTCTTCCCTATGTGCATGATTTTGCACTTCTTTGCATTAAATCCCAGTTGCCACTCTTCTGACCATTCTGCTAGTTTATCCAGATCTCTTCTCATTCTGCCCACCCCATCTGGATCATCTACTCTGTTGCAGATCTTGGTGTCATCTGCAAACAGACAAGCCTTACCCTCTAGTCCATCTCAGAGGTCACTAATGAAGATGTTGAATAGGACTGGCCCAGGACTGATCCCTGAGGTACCCACTTGTGACTTGCACTCTTCTGACTGTATACCATTTACCACCACTCTCTGTTTTCTGCCAGTCAACCAGTTTGCCACCCAGTTGACCAACTCTGACCACCCGAGGCCTACCTAGCTTATTTATCAATCTTCTATGGAACAGTGTCAAAAGCTTTGCTGAAGTCAAGGTAGGCGACATCAACTGCTCCCCTTGGTCCACCACTCTGGTTACCCAGTCAAAGAAATCTATGAGATTAGTTTGACAGGACCTTCCTTTGTAAACCCATGCTGTCTTGGATCCTGTGCCCCTATGGATTCCAGGTGTTGCACTATCCTTTCCTTAAGGAGGCTCCATAATCTTGCCCACTACTGAGGTAAGACTGACCGGTCTGTAGTTCCCCGCCTCCTCCTGCTACCACTCTTGTGGAGTGGGATCACATGAGCCTTTCTCCAGTCTTCTGGGACCTCTCCTGTGCTCAGAGACTCACTAAAACAATTCTGCTAATGGCTCTGCTAGTTCCTCCTTTAGCTCCTTAAGTACCCTGGGATGTATGCCATCAGGTCCCATTGCCTTATCCACCCTGAGCTTAGCAAGCTCTTGTAGGACCCTTTCTTTTGTGAAGGGAGTAGTGCTCACCTCCCTCCCCTGTGTCCATGATGTTGAGCTGTGGGCCTGCCCTACCTTCTCTTCAGTAAATACTGAGCAAAAGTATCTATTTAGGATAGATGCCTTAAAGGGTCCTCCTCCTCACATGCTCCCTTTTCTCCATTAAGCTTAGCAATACCCCTCTGGACTTTCTCCTTTCACTAATGTATCTATAGAAAGTCTTGTCACCTTTCTTTACTGTTCGTGCTAGTGTTTCCTCAGTTTGGGACTTTGCCTGCCTTACTGCCTTACCTGCTTCCCTTTAGGCAGTTTGGTATGCCTCCCTATCTTCATCCCGCTGTGTTCTCTTTATATTTTCTGGAAGGCCAGCTTTTGGCTCTGACCTTTTCTGCTACTATATTTGAGAACCAAAGTGGTTTCTTCTTCTTTTGCACTTCCTTTTCTGTCTAACACAATGGGATGTTGCTTCAAGTATTGTATCCTTAATGCTTGCCCACTTTGCCTGTACCTCCTCACCTGTGTTTCTTTTGCCAGGGCTAGCTTAACTCTGTTGGCCATCTTATCAAAGTCAGCTCCTCTGAAGTCCCATATTTTTGCCTTTGAATGGGATGATTTAGATGTAGTAGCCAAATTGAACCATACCATGTGATGGTCACTGGCCCCAGGTGACCTTCTACCTGAGATCTGTGATCCTCTTTGTTAGTCAGTACTAGATCTAGGATAGCCCTGTCTCTTGTGGGTTGCTGTACCAGTTGTTTGAGGCCCTCCCTGCAGGGAATCCACTATGAGTCTAGTTCTGCAGATGTTCCTGCTGGTATTGACCAATCTGTATCTGCATGTTGAAGTCTCCCATTATCAGAACCTCCCTTTAGCTGTCATGTTTTGTATATCTTCTAACAGTAATGTGTCTATGTCCTCCTCTGGTCTGGGGCCTGTAGACAACCCCAGTTCTTATGGCTGTCCCATTACCTGTTTCCAGGGTGACCCACAGTTCTTCTGGCTCCTTATGTGTATTCTGAATTTCTGTAGCTTTGATATTTTCTATTAACATACAGGGCCACCCTCCCCTTTTGCACCTCGGTCTCTTCTGAACAATACATATCCAGGTACTGAAGTCTCCAAGTGTGGTTACTGGTAAACCACGCCTCACTAATTGCTACTATGTCCAGTTTAGCCTCTGACATTATTGCCTGCAGGTCTGGGATCTTATTTCCAGGCTGTGAGCATTTGTGTACATGATTTTCCATTGGCCAGATTTGGTGTGTTAGTTGTTGGGTGAAGTTTGGCATTACCCTGTGCATCGTGTGGGAGACAAACCTTTTTCTTACCTGGTGATGCAAATGAATGGCAAACACGCTGAATTCCTGTTTGACCACTAGCTGAGGGGAGGGTGTTCTTCCCATTCGACGTATGGGGTGCTGCACCCTCTCCCCATTTGCTAGTTTAAATATTCTGCAAAGACGCCAAACTTCTGCCCCAATGCACTGACTCTCTCTTTAGTCAGATGCAGTCCATCAAATTAAGAACTTTCGCCCCAGAACTGTTGCCAGTTCCCTACAAATCTGTGTCCTTTTTCCTGGCACCAGTCCTTGAGCCACGTGTTTAGCTCCCCTATCTCCTTCTCTGACCTTCCGTCCATCTGCTCCCTTCTCCCAGACTGGCAGGATCTCAGAGAAGGAGATGCCGGACGAAATAGATGATAGTTTGTCACCCAGCCTAGTCAGGTTGCAGAGAAAGGAACTCCGTGTCCGAGCCTGAAAGGGTGTACCTCTTGTCCACTCGTCTGTCCACAGGAGATATGGAATTAGGAGTCTTACGAATTTTATTTGTCCGATTCCCAAAAGATTTATGGAGGGGAATAGACAGTCTCCTGGACTCTGGGATGTCCATCATTTCAACACAATCAGGCTCCTCCTGATCCTCTACTGCTTCTTCCATTGGAAGCTGGAGGGTTTCAGCCACTTTTTTGTAAAACAAAGTGGGAAGGGGACTCAAAGCCTAGGAGGAGAAACACCTGAAGGTCTGTCTGGGGAGATGTCCGGGTCAACAGGCACATCCAGACTTTCATAATCACCATCATCCTCATATTCTCCCTCCTCCTCTGGTTCATAAAATTCTTCTGAAGTGCAATCTGGAACCGACCGAACCGAGCCCTGCCAGATGGTGCCGGTTTGGCCGGAACTGAAGTTAGCGACTGCACTATTCTTATCGCCTTGGCTATCTTATCAGTGGTCGGAGTATGAATTTCTGGATCCAAACTGGACGATTTATCTTTTCTCTTCCTTTTAACCAGAACCGACTCCTCAGAATCAGCTCTCCTTTTGCCCAAAGAAGTATCGCCCTGGTCGGAGGGCACTCCTTCTGGTTTGGTCGGAACCGAACCAGGCTGGCCATCTGGGTCAGCGGACTTCTAGGCCACCCTTTCCCTCAGTCTACCTACTCTTATCCAGGGTAGCTTTGGGAAAATTCTTAGTTGGCAGTCTGAATCGAGTTAGGCAAACCCCAGACAGTAAACACAGGTGGTGTGGGGATCAGCCTTAGCAAAGGCTTCCCCACACACACTGCAATGATTGAAACCCAGTTGGGCCCGTTTTTTCGTGGGTTTCTCAGACATGGCCAATCCTATCCAAAACTTACCCTTTTTTCGGCAATCTGCCAGGCAAGACTCCCTCATCAGTTCCTGACCGTGTTACGGGACTTGGAAAAAAACGTAATAAAATCCATTTTTTTTTAGAACTGATACAGACCGGTTACCACACACTAAGTAAATTCACAAACTTTTTTAAACTAAACTGATCAGTTCAACTGAACCGATCCGAAATTTACAAGTTCCACACAGAAACTAAATGTAAAACCTATCTAGTACTCACGGTACCACAGACAGAGACTTAGATTCGGTAGCAGAAATTCGGTAGAAACCGAGCGAAAAACAACACTAACCGACTTTTCTGAACCGAGCAAAGGAGAAATCTCCGGAGCGACTGTTCGGTGAGGTGAAGTAAAGAATCAGACGATTGGCGTTTAAACAACAGCAGACAGGGGCTTCAACCGAGCTCGCAGTGAACATTCCATGCTGGCCACGGGAAGTTTAACCCTTTGTTTTCCGGGGAAGTTGAAAGGCAGGACCTAACTGCAATAGTCAGAATACAGCAAGACTTCATGTTGCTTGAAATATGGGATTAGTCTGATTAGGAGTAGCAGAAATAAAGGGGTGGGATGGCCAGTGCAGAGTAGTCAGGGTAGGTAAACTGGATGGGTCTTTTTCTGTTACTATCTATATATCATAGATGTGTGTTGTATAATATGTTAGGGTGGTCATCTCTTAAATAAGAAAGTGTTCATGCTCCAAGTTTCCATTATCTTTGTATAAAACAGAAAAATCCCAACCTACATCACAGAGCTGGTATCCTTGAGACCAGTTAAGGGGTATGGAATTTATGGTTTCACGTTCAGAAAGCATAAGAGGCAGTAGCGATTTTATGGTTAAGTACACAATGTTTATGGATGTTATTATCTGAGCCTGCACCCACCTCATGGTGACAGTATCCTTTGGTTACATACCTAATTGGAAGGAACAAAGGGAGATAAAAAGCCTGTGGTTGTAATCAGTAACTTCCCTGTCTTTGTGAGATGGTTTTATTGTTGATAAAATGTTTTGCAACACACCAACAAAACACGCTACAGTTAGATGACACTTTGAACAGAAAAATGCACATAAGTTAACAGACAGGCAGATAAGATATTTACACTGGAACAACAGCTCATGGGACAGAGTTATTTCATGTTGCCATAATGTGGATAACCTATTTATGCCATAGTAGCTCAAATGCAAGTATCTTATGCTGTATGCTGGAGCAGCTGTGAGCCATAGTTTTGTTACCGCCATTTTACTCAGCAGAAGTTCATAATTTCATGTCATATGTGTGTTGTATGGTGTGGTGTGGTATGTGCATTAGTACTGTGTCTTAAAATGTTCTTATTTTAGTAACATACTGGAAACACAGATTACAAAGGATGTTATTGGAAATGAGCTTCTAGTTTCTATGACGTTTTGAATTAATTAAATTTTGTCAATACCAAACATATCCAGCGCAACATGTTGCTTTGAATCAACTCCACCTCTTACCTGTTGCCCCTGAGTTGTCTGAAAAAGCTGAGCAACGGCCGCAAAGGCATCTGTACTGGGCAGCTGCGGGACTTGAGGGATTGAATTTGTCATAACTGGAATTGGTGGGGGCTCCGCTGAAACCCTCACTGGAGATGGAGGAGGAGGAGAAGCTGCTGCAAAGCAAAACAAATTACTTCAAAACCTGTCTCTGCACTGAAGATCAAATTCTTTCCCCATATGACATCAAGGAACTTTGTGGACCAAGCCACTGTAGACCTAGGGTAGAACACATTGAACTGCACACACTTTTTTACTATAATAATGGTTTGGTAGCACCTTATTCTGCTTAGAAATATTTGTAATCATATTGGTTCTTATACAAAACAGATGAACAAAGCAGGTTATTTTTTTCATAATGCCTTATTCCCTACTGATACAAATGTACAGGCAATACAGTTAATATTAAATTGTCTGCAATTTGATATCAATATACAGCACTGCATAGTACTCCCTGTATATCTCAATTAATGCGAAGATACAATCTGAAATCTTGTCACCCAACTTCTCAAATTTGTAAACAATAAACCTTAAGAAGAGTTAGAACAGGACTTCTGCTGGGACAGTGGCGCCAAGGGTTGAGGCGCTGGACGCCACGCCGATGACCCGGGTTTGGGAACGAGCCCGGGTTGGCGGGGAAGGAAAGGACTGAGCATCCAGGGGACAGCTCTCATTACCCAGGAGGGAGGAGGGGTTCACGCCCAGCGCATGACTGGCCTCTGGTGGAAGCCGGAGGCACGGCAAGCGTTGAGCATCCAGAAGGGGTTGGGCAGTGTTACGTCGGCGGTGACGCCTTGATGCCAAGGCTATGCCACTCCCTCAAGAAAACAGCTCTCTGAGCCTCAAGATGAGTGAGCACTTGGGCAGACCCCATTAGGCTCACAAATTCATGACCCTGCTGGACCCGACAAACTAAGTTTCAGGGTGACGTGCCCCACCTCATCCCTGCCTTGGTGGGGTGGGGGGAGACCACAGCTCCATGGGGGATCTGGAGGGTTCAGGTAAGGTGGAGAAGCTGGGGTAGACACCGTATGTGTCTCCTGAAAGAGCAAGGCTCAGAGTAGCCCGAGAGGATAAAATAAGATTTAAAAAAAGGGGAGGTAGGACTTCTGGAAACATCACCATGGTATATGGCCACCAAAGCAAAGAGCTCCTCAATCCCTAGCTTAATTAACCCGGTCTAATGTTTTGTTGCTTTCACCAGCAGGGATTATACTGAAACATGGTGAAGCCAAACAAAGGAAATGACCTACCAAAGCCAGTAAATGCTGGAGGAGTTACTTGAGACAAAACAGGCTCCAGTGCTTCCCGCTGTTCCTGCATAGCACTACTCCATGGCGAGAGTCTTCCCATACCTGCAAGAATACCAAAGAAAGTATTAGACTGTATTCTACGAGAGCTGTGAACAGAGTGGATATGTTTAAAGCAGCTGGGGTCCTACATAAATATGTAACACTGGAAAATGGGTGGATGAAGCAAAACAGCAACTCAGTGTTAAGACACCCGTATAGGCAAATTAGAAAATGTAGTTCTCAATCTTGCACAGACCCCAGCCCATATCCAAGATAAGCAGGACGGCGCTGAAAGCAGACCCCACTGCAAAAATCTGTGAGTGTACGTGTTTCCGGAGTATCTGGAAGGGGCAGAGTTAAAAACACTGTTGGAGGACTTTCTAAACGATGTCCTAGATCTGTCTCTGGACTATCAGCTTGATATCGAACTGGCCCATAATGCTCTGGGCCCCAAGCCATTCGGCTCAGGCGTTCGTCCCTGCTCAACTATTATGCGGTTGCTCCACGTCTCCGTCATACAGGATCTTTCAGAGCAGGCTTGGAGGAAAAAACAGTAAAGTTACATATTCACTGTAACCAAGCATCTTCCCCACAGAGTACCACTGATGGATGTAAGCAGGAGGCCCACTGATCCCTGGTCTCCCACAGGTCCCAGATGATAACCTTGATGCCAACTTGGGAAGGGTCGTCCTTCATCCTCCCACAAGACAGCATACTATATGAGCTACGATCCACTGTCCAAAAGGCACTAGGAGCCAGGGGGTCCAGGAACATAGGCTGTCAATCAGATGGCTCATGGGTCCCCCCCCCTTGCATATTAGTGAGGAAGGGCCGGAAAGCCTGAAGCGCTAGACAGACCGCTCGCATCTCCAGGAGACTGATGGGGAGAAGCGGGCCACTAGCCTTGGGTCTAATAAGGACCAAAGTGCGCACACCATCCCTGTATGGAAGCATCCATGGTTAACGTTTGCAGGGTGGGGGGGGCTGGAAAGGCATTCCTTGATTCAGACTGATCACCATGTTAGGGTTGACTTCAGGGGGAGAGAGCACGAGATCCTGATTGTCTTCAAACTGTCCTGTTTTTTGGGACCACCGATTCTGGAAGGTCCACTGTACAGGTCTCATGTGGAGATGGATGAATGCCACCACAGGGATGGCAGTGGACATGTGACCCAGAAGGAGCAGCATTCGTCAGGCTGTGACTATTTTCTGAGTTTGTATGTGTAACGCCTGAGATATAAGCACGTCCTGCCAGGCAGGCGGGAGGTAAGCCCTGGCTAGAACCATCTAGGACAGCTCCAATGTATTGGAGAGACTGGACTTTGGCCAACTGACTGATCCCCAGTTCTGCGAAAATGTTCAGGTAGCATCTAGGGAGGCAAGCAGAGCTACCTTGGACCAATCTTCTAGCTATGGAAAAATGAAGTGCCCTTTCCTTCGTAAGGCTCCTGCCACCACTGCTAGGCACTTGCTGAGCACTCTGGGGGCTGATGAGAGGCCAAAAGGGAGTGTTTGAAAAGTATAGTTATGCAAGAACTTACCATAACAGTAGATCTTAGAGAGGCACTCTTGCAGTAGGTATTCACATATAGGACTAAGCCGCCAGGCATCAGAACCCCACAAAAAATTTCTAGCTAGCAGTCTCTGGCAGGGGACCGCCCCACGTCAGGTTACCGGCATCATACAACGTCGGTATAAAGGGGTGGCCCACCTTCCACTTCTTTCTCGCAAAAGGCCAAAAGAGGCAAGATGAGAGAGAAGAGGATATTTCCCCCCATGGAAATAAAATAAAGAAACTTAGGGGGACAGAGGGTAGGAAGGCAATACCTACGGCAAAAGCCTCTCTAGAAGGTCTACTGTTACAGTAAGTTCTTACGTAACTGTACTATCTTACTTCGAGAGGGCTCTTACAGTAGGTATTCACATATAGGACTTAGTCCCAAGCAGTCTGGAACAAGGAAAAGCAATCAGGAGGAGGACCGTCATCCATAACACAGAGCCTCAGGGCTGAACGAGTCTCATGAAAGGAGAGCTTGCCAGACAGCCAACCCAAAGCCTGCTCTATGGCGAGAGGCAATGTCCAAATTGTAGTGTTTCATGAAGGTATGGATAGAAGTCCGAGTTGCGGCTGCACAGATGTCTGCCACAGACATTTCTGAAACAAGCCGCAGCGGTAGCTACTCCTCTGGTGGTGTGACCTCTGACTTGACCCAGAAGGGTCTTGGTACTTGTAACAAAGTGATACAATTCACCAACCATTTTGATAGGAATTACTTAGAGACAGCACTGCCTTCTCTTTTGTGAGCAAGAGAGACAAAATGCTAATCAGTCTTCCTGAGATCCTTAGTCCTATTGGTATAGTATCTCAGGATTCTGTGAACACCCGAAGTATGCAAGAGGTACTCCCCGTGATTGGAGTGTTGCATAAAGAAAGCTGGTAACAACAGACCAATTCAGCCACCACTTTAGGGAGAAACTTAGGGTTGGTGCATAGAGCCACACATTCCTTGTGAAAAATAAAGTACGGGATTTTACACATTAGGGTCTGAAGCTCGGAAATTCACCAAGCCGAAGTAATGGCCACTAGGAAGAGTCTCTTCCAAGAAAGGAACTTCAAATCAGCTGCTGCTGCTGGCTTGAAGGGAGGCAGAGTAAGCTTCTCCAGTATGAAATTCAGGTCCCATAGAGGGGCAGGAATGTGGATTTGGGGGGTCTCAAATGGAGAACCCCTCTGAGGAAAGTCTTAGAGACTTCTAATTGAGTAAAAGTTTTGTCTCCAAAGGGAATATGGTAGGCTGAGATAGCTGTCATGTGGACATTCAACGAGGAATGGCTGAGACCCAGATCGAAGAGGTGACGCATATAGTCCAGGACTTTGCTGACTGAGCATGAGAAAGGCTCGAAGTCTTTCGAATTTGCCCAGACAGAAAACCGTTTCCACTTCACAGAGTAAGTGGACCTGGTGGAAGGCTTCCTGGCATCCACCAAAATGTCTGCTACTAAAGGGGAGGAGACTCTAAAGCGGGCTTTAGCTACGTCTGCAGGAGCCACACATGGAGATAAAGGGATCTGAGACTTGGATGAACAAGTGTGCCCTGATCCTGGGTCAACAATTGTTGCGACAGAGGAAGAGGAGGTTCCTCTGAAATCTGTTGCAGAAGAGAGAACCAAACTTGCCTGGGCCAGAAGGGAGTCATAAGACTCAGAGCTCCTTCCAATCAGAGTTTGTTCAGGACCCTCCGAATTAAGGGAATGGGAGGGAAGGCATAAACGAATCTGTCCCTCCAACCGAGAGACAGAGCGAGCGAGCAAAAGGCGGGAAGTTTGCGTTTTGGGGAAAGGCGAAGAGGTCAATCTGAGATGTTTCCCATCGCTGAAAGATGTTTACAACTTGCTTATCTAACTCCTATTCGTGGGACCTGGCTGAGGACCGACAGTTTGTCTGCCAGTTTGTTGTCCACTCCCAGGACATGAACTGCGGTCAAGTGAAGGTGATGTTGGGCTGCCCAATACGAGACTCTCATCACTTCCCGGCACAGGGGGTAGGAATATGTTCTTCCCTGTTTGTTGAGGTACCAGACTACACGTCTGATTGTATGAGGAGATGACTGGGGAGGATGACGGGAAGGAGAGCCTCAAGGGCATAAAGGACTGCCCTCAGTTCAAGCATTTATGTGCAGATTTTGCTTGAACTTGGACCAGCTGCCCAGAGTCCTGTGATACCCTAGATGGGCACCCCAGTCTTCTGACGCATCTGTCGTCAACGTTTGGGAAGGGGGAATCGATGCAGAAGTGAACTCCCAGGCACAGGTTCTCCTGAACCATCCACCACTGCAAGTCCTTGATCATGTGATCCGATACTAGAACCTCATGGTCTAGATTGTCCCTGGTCTGGTCCCACTGAGACTGAAGCATCCACTGAGAGATCCTCATATGGAGCCAAGCGAACGGGACTGTCGGGATGGCAGCCGCCATTAGCCCAAGGAGGCAGAGGTCTGACCTGGCTCCGACCCTCCTGCAGCCGGACAGAAGACCAGCCTGATTCTGAAGGGTGTCTACCCTGTCCAGAGGCAAGAAGGCTTTACCGATGGTCGTGTCCAGAAACGCTCTTATAAATTGGAGATGTTGGCAAGGCACCAGGTGAGACTTGGCCTGGTTTATGGTGATACCCAGGCTGGTAAAAACCTGCAGGCTAAGGGAAAGGGAGTGCAGGAGTTCCTCCCTGGATGAGCCCACCAGGAGCCAATCGTCCAGGTATGAGAATACCTGTACTTCCTGGGTACACAGGTGGGCCGCTACCACCGACAGGCATTTGGTGAACACCGGGGCAAGGCAAGGAAAGATCAGACGGGAGGGCCTTGAATTGGTAGTAGTCCCCCTGAAAACAAAACCAGAGGAATCTGCACTGGGAAGGGCATATGGGATATGTAGGTAGGCATCATGCATATCCAGAGCGCAGAGCCACTGTCTGGGCCAAAGCAGTGGTAGAAGGCTCTGCAAGGATAGCATTCTGAAGCGTTTGTACTCCACAAACATGTTCAGGGAGCTGAGGTCTAGAATGGGCCTCAGATCTCCTGTCTTCTTTGGAACCAAGAAGAAATGGGAATAGTAACCTGTTCCCCCAAAAAATGAGGGAGGACTGGCTCCATCGCTGCCTTCGAGAGAAGAGAGATGATTTCCCCTAGAACCAGAGGAAGATGTTCCAGGGAGTAAAACAACTGAAGGGTGGTTTCTGCAGAAACTCTTGAGTGTCCTGCCGATATCAGCTGAAGCACCCAAGCATATGATGTTATCCTCTCCCAACCCGGCAGATGGGAGAAGAATCGCCCCCTACTGGTTCCTCTGGAACCTGGAAAGGCAGGGACTCTGGAGGTCTGAGGCAGCGCAGCAGCCGGGGCTCCCGCGATGTTTTTGCTGGGGGGAGTCTTGGTTATTGGAGGCCAGACGCTTGTTGGCATTTTCCTTGTGTTTTTGTCCGCTTGGTTTTGGCGACGAAAGGATGCCGCTGCCCTTGAGGGGGCATGTACATAGTCTGGACAGACTTCAGTGCAGTACCCTTCTCTTGCAGCTCGGTAATGTCCTTGACATCACCCCAAACAGCACCGAACCCCTGAAGGGAGCATCCTGTATAGCGGATTGTATCTCAGGGACCAATCCTGACAAGTGGTGCCAGGCGTGACGCCGTAGACCTATAGCGAAGGCTGAGCTCCTTCCAGCTGTGTCCACCACATCGTGTCATGGAGCATGTGCAGACAGGCCGAGCGAGCAGAACAGACAAGGTCACCCACTTCCTGCTTAGTCTGTGACTCGAAGGGAGTCCAATTAAGATTCCACCTGGCAAAGGATGGTCTTCTTGAAATCCCCCACGTGAGCAACATGGTTAAGGGCCCCGATGCCTAGGGTAAGAGAGGAATAGATCTTCCTGTACTGGTCCAGAAGCAGAGACTCCTTATCAGGCGAAGATGAGCTAAGGTGTTTAGGACTGGCAGAGCGGCACTGATGACAACCAAATCCGCCTTGGGGTGAAGGCTGAGGAAATCCAAACCCTTAGGAGCCTGGTACAGCCCGTCTGCCTTCCTTGGAAGGGTGGCCAACGCTGAAGGTTGTTTCCAAATGGTGGAAACAAGATCTGCGTGAGGCTCTATCCAGGGTGGATTCAGCATAGGAGCTGTCTCTGTCAGATCCAGCTGGGCAGTGAGTTTTTTTACGCTGTGGGTCTAGCTCGACTGCCACTGATGTACTTCCTGGATTTTCCTCAATAACTCCAGAAAGGAAGGGTCCTCCGGAGGGAACTTTGGAGGATCCCTCAGCCTAGGGCGTTCCAGAGTATGGGGCTCACCTTTGGGTTCAGAGTGGCCAGACTGAGTCAGAGTCAGAAGTCTCTGACAAAGAGGAAAAGGACTCCTCCCTAGGAGGAGGAGGAGAAGGAGGGACAACCCCTCTGGGGAGTTCCCGAGGGCGCGCATCCTCACTGCCTCTGGCACCGGAGGGTTCTCCTCTGCTGTCGGGGGAGAGAGGGAGTCTCCGTTTCCGGCGTGGGAGAGCCGGTATAGGACCGCCAAGGGAGAAGACTCTCGACCTCCCTGGTGAGCTGAGCCTTGGCCTCAGCCCACCAGGAGGCCAAGGTCTCCTTCAGATCTGCCGGCAGCAGTGGAGTGCGCAGCGAAGGTGGAGGAGGTGGGAGATACAGGTGCTGAGGGTACCCGTAAAATGAATATCCATAACCCGACAGCGGGTAGCCCAGTCTCTGGTACTGAAGCGCCAGATGCTGAGGGGCCGGGTGCTGCGGTGCCAGGTACTGTGGTGTCGGGTACCCTGTCGCCAGGGGCTCTGAGCAGAAAGACCGCAGAGGTCCCCGCTAGCGGCCACAGGTGGGAGGAAGGCCGCGAGCCCGCATGGGTATATCATTGAGCAGGTCCAACGGTCCTGATGGAGGAATACGTCTTCCATCAGGCAAAGGGACGGCAGAGGGTGGCGTCTGGTTGGCATCTAAGGATCCTATATCAAGGGGTCCTGTGCAGGAGGAGGGAGCCCCGACGGCAGTGTCAAGGTCCTCTGTGACGACAGGGGAAGGAGGATTAAAATCCGTGTGTCAGTCGAGGGGACGCTGGGACCTCAGTGCAACGTGGGCGAGACACTGGGCGGAGAGCCCAGCGCTGGGGACGGAATAGGTCTGCGAGGCTTCTTTGGCCGGCGGTCGTTGGGAGCCGCGTCCCACTTATCGGACTCCCTAAGTAAAGTTGTGAAGGAGTGGTGTCCTTGTCGGAAAGGGATTTGGCTGGGCGCTCACACGAGAAACTGAGCAGCTTAGCAGCAATCTCCGGGCGGGCGTCGGTGGATCCGACGTCCGACTTACCAGACCCACTCTGACCGGAAGGCCGCAAGGATGGAGCGGCCTTAACGGGAGCCGAAACCTCCTTTGCCCCAAAGGGCCGCAAGTCAGACGGCAGGGGTGATGCCTTCTTAGTAGCCACCAAGATGGCCGACGAGGAGCCATACCGGGGGGGGTTGTTACCTTAAGGGCTGCAAATTCCAGCCAAAGTCACGGCTGCTGTGGAACATTACTCCCGCTTCCGGTGCTTCTCCTTGTCATGCTTTTTCTTATGGCCTTTGAGGGAAGTGGACGCCTGTCTAAGCTTAACTGTTTTTCCATGGAGGCAATTTTCTTCTTGAGGAGATGGGTTTCCAGAAACTACTGCCTTCTCTTGCGGATAGCAGTGTTGAACTTCTGGCAGCGCTGGCACATCTCCACGGGGTGATCTGGGCCTAAACAGAAGAGGCACAAGGAGTGGCCGTCCTTGTGTGGCAGCTAGGAACCACACGAGTCGCACTTATTCTTGTGTGATGTGAAGAGTGTCAGGGACGACATACACCACAATTACTGAAGAAAAAAAATTGAAAAACTGACAGGTCGAAAAAAGTTTGAAAACTAAGATCAACAAACGACTGACTAGCGCTGTTCTACTGCGAAGAACTTTCACAAGCCGACAGCATAACTGGAAGGTGGGTGTGGGGGACCGGGCCTTTATACCATCTTATGACGCTGGTCACCTGACGTGGGGGCGGTCCCCCGCCAGAGACTGCTAGCTAGAAATCTTTCAGTGTGGTCCCCACACCTAGCGGCTTAGTCCTATGTGAATTATCTACTGCAAGAGCCCTCTCTAAGCAAGATCTGGTAATTTTGACGCAGTAGGTGGAATCGAAAAAATTTGTGGTGGGCAGGGTGGATAGGGATATGTAAGTAGGCATCCTTTATGTTAGGGCGCAAAGCCAATCTCCCTATTTGAGGATCGGCATGATGGCAGGTAGAGTGATCATGGAAAAAAATTCAGTTGACTTAGATCCAGTATTGGTCCGAGGTCTCCCGTTCATTTGGGCACCAGAAAGAAGTGGGAGTAAAATCCCATTTGTTGTTCCAGAAGGAGCACTGGGACAACGGCCTGTTTGGTGAAAAGGGCCAGTAATTCCTCCTGTAAGATACTAACATACTAAAATGCCAGCAGAATAGGCCTAACGGTCTTTCGTGTCTGCTCGTTTGGTCAGCTCCCACCCTGGGTGCTGACCTTGCTGCCCCCCTCGCCTACTCTGGCTTCTCCCTTCCCAGTTCCAGATATTCTTGCTGCATTAGATTTTGCTTTCAGAACCCTTCCCTGTACCTGTCCCACCCCTCTTGAACCCCTCCACTGTCTCTGCCTCCACCAGCCCCTAGGCAGTGCATTCCATGGCTCCACCACCCTCTCAGTGAAGCAGCACCCTCCTTTCTCCCCTGAATCTTCCCTCCAGCTTCCACCCATGCCCTCTAGTGGCCCTCCTCCTTCCTTCAAGCACCCTGGCTGTTCCTCCCTATTTACCCTCTTCATGTACCTGAAGACCTCTATCATGTCCCCGGTCCCTCTCTCTTCCAATGTGTACATATTTAGCTCTTCGAGCCTCTCCTCATAGGTCCTGTCCCCCAAGCCCCAAATCATTTTGGTTGCCCTCCTCTGGACCCTCTCCAGGAGGTTAATGTCCCTCTAAGTGTGGCCTCCAAAACTGCACCCAGTACTCAAGGTGTGGCCTCACCAAGCAGTTATACAGAGGGAGTATCACTTCCCTCCTTCTGGAGGTGATACCTCTAGCAATGCATCCCAGCATCCTGTTGGCCTTGGCTGCTGCCCTTCTACAAGTCTCTGAGTTGTTCATCTTGACATCCACCACCACCCCCAAGTCCCTCTCAGCCATCGAGACTTGTAGCATCCCCCAGGGTGCACTTGGCCTGGGTTTCTGGCCTCAGGTTGGAGTACCTTGCATTTCCCTGCATTGAACCTCAGCTTCCACTTTCTAGACCATCTTTCCAGAGCCTCCAGGTCCCCTGTAGGGCCACCCTCCCCTCCCCCATCCACCACCGCCCCCAGTTTCGAGTCATCCGAGAGAGACTCATCTCACTCCTGATTCCTGTCCTTATGTCAGAGACGAGGCGTTGAACAGAAGGGGCCCAAGGACTGATCCCTGTGGGACCCCACTAATGACCCTCCTGGGGATGAGACTATCCCACTCAACTACGACCTCTGGGTCCGGTCCTGGAGCCAATTGCCTATCCATCTGATCATCTGGTTCCCCACCCCATTTCTACCAGCTTATCCAACAGGCCCATGTGAGAACAGAGTCAAATGCCTTGCTGAAGTCTAGAAAGAGGACGTCCACTGGTCTACCCAGGTCCAAGGCACTCATCACCCAGTCATAGAACTCCACAAGGTTTGTCTGACACGATTTCCCCGGGATGAATCCATGCTGTCTATCGTCCAGGCACCCTGACTTATCCAGGTCCCCCCCTAACCTCTCCTTGACAATGCCCCCCATCACCTTGCCCACCACCGATGTCAGGCTGACAGGCCTGTAGTTCCCTGCCACCTCCCTTGATCCCCCCTTGTGGATAGGCACTATATGCGCCACCTTCCAGTCCTGGGGCACCCACCCTGTCCTCAGAGAGATGGTGAAGCTCCGCGAGGTTTCCATAGGACATCCGCAGCAAGTTCCTTCAGCACTCTGAGATGTAATTTATCCGCCCCGTGCTTTCTCCGTCTTAAGGAGCTGAGGGTTCTCTCACACTCTGCTGTGATTTCCACTTCCGTACCTCTTCCCTGCTTAGCCCTCCCTCCTGCCAGTGATGCCTCCCCTCTCCCCAGACCTGCCGATCAGTAAGGGTCCCCCCCTCCTCAGTATCTCTGTCTCCTCCCATGTATGATGCAGCACCCCCATTTTCCTTGGTGAAAACTGAGGTGAAGTACTCATTTAGTACCTCAGCCTGCTCCCCCGGGTCTTGTGCCCATCTCTCCCCTGATTTAATCCTGCTAATCTGCCCCTTTACCCTTCGTTTTTCCCCAATGTATCTAAAGAACCCCTTGTTCCCTCTCCTAATTTCCCTGGCCAGGTTCTGCTCCTTCCTTGCCTTAGCCGCCCTCACCACCCTAGTGGCCCTTCTAGCCATCAGCTCTTACTCTCAGATCCCTTTCCTCCTTGGAGCACTTGAACTGTTATAGGCTGCCTTCTTTCCCTCAAGAACCACCTCCTGGACCTTCCTGGTCCACCAGCAGGCTTTGGGCCCACCGCATTTTCGTCTTACTCTTGCACAGGTGCTGGTAGCATCCTGCACCCCTCTCCTGATGATTTCCCACCTACTATCAGTGTCCATGTCTGACCCAATCCCATCCAAATGCTCAAGGATCCTCCCCATTTCCTTAAAATCCACCCCTCTGAAGTTGGTCACTTCCGTCTTTGTGCAGCCTTCTACCCCTCCTAGGTCCAGATGGGTATATGATCTGGAGAATAGTGAATCTTTGGAGGGCAAGGGCGTGGGGTGCAGAAGAACTCTAGAGTACGACACTTCTGTATAATCTGAAGTACCCATTTATCTGAAGTGATTGTTTGCCAGGCCTCCAGCTGGAGGGCAAAACAACCCCCTACAGCCTCCGAGGCCTGGTCGAGGAGGCGGGGGGAGGTCCTAGTGTGTCACTGGGAGACAGGCTGTGCAGCACCACCTCCATGACCTCTGAGGCATGTTGTATGTCAGGTGCAAAGCCTGAAACGCGAAGCCAAGCATGGCGATGCAAAGGGGATACCAGTGGCTGATAAGCTGAGGTATCTGTGGCATCATATCTCGACCTGAGAAGGTGACAGGAGACAGAATTATTAGTTGTCACTGTAGCCAATTTATCCCGTTCCTGTGAGGGAGGGAGTTTTCTGATTAAGCTCAACTGCAGAGGACCCAAGGGTACCGCTGATATTTAATCATATGACTCATAGTTCAAAATTCTGATATTCAAAGCACCTGAGGAGACAACCTTTTTCACCAGATAGTCTATTCATCGGGATTCCTTATCGGGGGTAAGGAGCTTATGTGCTTGGGGTTTTTTGGTACGGTTATGAGCAGCAGTAATGACCACAGACTCTGCCTCTGAAATAGTAGACAGAAAGGGCTGGTCCAAAGGAGCCTGGTATAAACAATCTGCTTTGCAGGGAATAGCTGAAGGTTGATGCCATGCAGCCAATATGGCATTCTGGTAAGTTGGTATTAATGGGGGAACCACAAAAACGTGCTTCTCGGGTAATTCAAGGTATTCTGCCATATCCTTACATTGTTTGTCATGTTCAGTAGTGGAGAATCCCATGACCTTTTGTATTTGAGCCATCATCTCACTACAGGTCGGGTCATCCGGGGGAGAGGCTGCAGCAGGTCCTCATCCAGGGAAGAGATTTCTGAATAGAAAGATTCAGGATTGGGAAAATCCAGATCTTGGAATTCTTCATATTCAAGATCACCAGGGAGGCCGGCCCGGTGGCGCTGAGGGTTGAGGCGCTGGACGCCACACCTCGTACCACGCCGGCGACCCGGGTTCGGGAACGGACTCTGGTCGTCGGGGGTCGGCCGGATCGAGCGTCCCAACGGATGCTCTCCTCCCTCCAAGGGAGTTCCCAACCCTGAACTGTCGGTGGGAGCACCGGCATCAAGAGAGAGGTGTGGCTCCGTCACGGAGTCCGAGGGAGGGGGCTGTAGAGGCGCGAGGAGGCGTGCGTCAGCACGTCGCCCCCTTAGGACGTACGTCCTTGTGTGCCGGAGTCCCAGGGGGGGGGAAGTAGGGGAGAACAGCGGAAAAATGGTGTCCTCGGTGTCCCTAGATGAAGACTGCCCATCCCGAGCCCACCTAGGACAGACCCCGCTGTGCAAGGAAATAGGAGGAGGTAAGGGCACTCTAGGGGCAGATCCTGAAAGGGGGGCTTCGGGGTATGTGCAGTCGGAAGGAGGGGGACACCTGGGACAAGGAAGGAGGATAAAAAAAAAAAAAAAGATCAGGGAAATCAAGCGGTAATTCTTGGTCATCTGACAAATAGTCCTCTATGAAAGGAAATAGGAGCAGACCAGGGTGGCATGGAATCTTCTAGGTGAAGGAGGAGATCAGGGAGGATAACCTAGCTCTTCAGAGGGTTGGGAGTGCCACATGGCATGCAAGACGTGTCGTACTACATTGGTGATGTCCCTTTCTTGAGAAGAAGGGGGAGGGTGTTGGGACTCGAGGGGTAATAGAGGGGATGGGACAAGTAGTATGAGCAGGTCTTGCCCCTGAGTGGTAAAGACCAGGGTCCTGATCTCTGTCCGCCTGACCCCTATAGGAAGGTACCTGCGAAGGCAGAGGAGCAGTCAATAAGGCGTAAGTCACAAGCTCCCCCTCGAGGAATGCGGGGTCTTATCGACGGGCCCGTGTGTGTGTGTGGGGTATTTTCACTTAAATTGTCAGATGCCGTCGACGTGAGAGGAGCCCCCATTACAGAGCAGCTGTATATTTAGCTGCATGTAAGGCACTGGAAAGAGTCATCGACGAGAGGGTTTAAGCCTCTGTCGACAGAGCAGTTACAATTTTAACTGCATTTAAAGCACTGGAAAGCACCTTTGAGAGGGCATGAGTCCCAGTCGACAAGGAAGTGTTTAAAGGACACCCCGTCAACTGAGGGACACCTAAATTGGTGGCAGTCGACAGGCAACGAGGCAGGGAGTGTGAGGAGGGTTTCTCCTTTTTCTGCCTGGAACGAGAAACCAGTAAAGGGGGAGCCCTTGGTATGAGCCCCCTGGTTCTCCAAGAGACATTTTCTGCTCCATCAAAAGTTTAATTTCAGGCAACCATCGTTGACCGGTTGCTTGATTAAATTCCTGACAATATGTAGGAAATGGTGTCGTGAGTGGGTCCCAGACACCTTACACAAAGTATGTGGTTGTCAAAGCGGTAGATCTTCCTACTGCAACGGCAGGAACGAAATAATGCTTGCTTTGTAGAAGAATCTGTAGATACTGGTCTTGGTTCCAAATTTCTTGACTGCTACACTGAAGTTGCACTAGCTGCTGCGCGAGCTGAACACGGCGGGAAAATGAACAGAGGATACCAGGGACCACCCACTCTTATAAAGGGAACAGGAAGCTGTCATGTGTGGGTAGTCCCCGCTGAAAACTGCTAGAAGAGCTGCCATGCGCCACAGCGACCTCCGTTGGATACCCAAAAGCACTACCTACTACAAGAGACCACTCCGTAGAAGATCTACTGTTGCAGGTAGTAACCTGTTTTTCTAGGGATGTGGATATGATGATCTATTCAATCTATCTGGCAGACTCCTAGCACTTCTCCAGGAGGAGGGAGGCAAGGCACACACATCCTACTTCAGGAACAGAGACTGAAGAACTGAGGTCCCAAAAGCCCTTAGCCCTCCAGGAGGAACCCTAACCAACAACCTACAGCAAAGATCAATGCAGGATCTGATCCACCTGCAAATCTTCCGCTTGGTTGCAGGTCTGCCAGGTGCGGCTTCAGCACAGGTGACAAGCAGCTGGTGAACCTCTCTCCGAACTGCAGCAGTGCGCTCTTTATAAGTAGTGAGCGCTTTCCTCAGGTCCAAAGTATGGGGCCTGTGTTCAGTGTCAGAGGTGTGATTGGCGAAGAACACCAGTACAGTCATCACCCGGTTCAGGTGAAACTCTAACAGAACTTCGGATAGGGGTGCAGGACAACCTTGTCCCTGTGGAAGACCAGGTAAGGAAACTCCACCAAGAGTGCATGGAGCTCAATAATTCTTCCAGCAGACGTGATAGCCACCAGGAAGGCGGACTTATGACAGGTGAGACGTGTCACACCTGTGTACTGGTTGGAATGGCTTGCCCGTGAGCTTTGCCAAAACCAGCAACAAGTACCACAGTGGCGGTGGTTCACACAAAGGAGGGAAAATTTGGTCAAGGCCCTTGAAGTGCCAGACAACCTTCTCTTGCGTCACAGACTGCTGATCGGCCCACACCCAGTAAGCAGTGATGGCTGCCAGGTGCACCTTAAGGGTTGTCAACCGAAGTCCCCCTTGGGAGAGAGATCATAGGTTGTCCAAAATGCTAGCCATCGGACAGGTTGAGGGGGACAACCCCTTGCTCTGACATCAAATGGAGAATCTCTTCCACATGAAGGCACATAATTTTCTGGTCGATTCCTTGCGAGATGCCTCCACCATGGTGAGAACATCTTCAGAGAGACCCAAAGCCTAGAACCCTAGCCGCTCAGAAACCACGCTGTCAGATGCAGGGATTGAAGTTCTGGATGGAGCACCTTCCCCTGACTGATGGAAAGCAGGTCCAGGCATGCTGAAGACGCCTCGGAAGCCTGTTACTTAGACTAAGAAGATCAGGGTACCAAAACTGTCTGGACCAGTCCAGAGCCACCAGGATCACCTGTGCCTTGTTCCCCCTGACCTTGAGTAGCACGTTATGGATTAAGGGAAGTGGAGGGAAGGCATAAGAGAGGCCCGGATTCCACGGCCTCAAGAAGGCATCCCCCTCAGTCTCAGCTCTGCATTCTCCTTGGATGCGAACAGGTCCACCTGAGGGATGCCCCACTGGAAGAAGACTGAACTACGTCCAGGTGGAAGGACCACTTGTAAGATGCCTTGCCCACCCGGCTGAGGGCATCTGCCAGCTGATTTGAGGCTCCTGCCTCATGGATGGTTAGGAGATCTGCCTCCAGGCTGTGTACAAGGTTCCAGGTGCGAAGCACATTCTTGTACAGAGGTAAAGAGTTCGTCCCACCCTGCTTGTTGCAGTAGTACAAGTTTGTGGTGTTGTCCGTCTAGATCTAGACCACTTGACCCAGATAAACTGAGCAAATGCGATCAGGGCTAGCCATACTGCTCAGAGCTCCAGCAGGTCAATGTGGCATCGGGACTCCGGCGTGGGGGGGTCTACAGCCCATGGACTCTTCCCCCAGGTGGGTACCCCAGCCCGTCAGAGAGGAGTCAGTCATCAGGACGACCGTCCACTTGGGGTGGACAAAAGGGATCCCTTCCTGCAGATGCTCAGGGACGAGCCACCACTGGAGGGCATCCCACATCCTCTGGGTCACTATGATCAGCTGGCTGAAGTGACCTTTGCGCTGAGACCACTGATTGGCCAGCTCCCACTGGAGGGAGCGCATATGCCAATGGGCCCATCAGAATATGCTCGTGCAAGTCGCCATGTAACTCAAAAGGCACAGGAAGTCTCAGGCAGGGCACAAGTGCCCAACCAGAAATGACTGGGCAAGGGAAGAAAGAACCTCCACCCTGTCTGCCAGGAGCGAAGCTCTGGCCTGGCACGAGTCTAGCTCTGCCCTGAGGAAACTGATTACCTGCGAGGGCACAAGTTCAGACTTGGCCTCGTTGACCAAGAGGCCAAGGTCGATACAGGTGTGGAGGACCAGGTCCCTGGACTGCTCCACCTCCAGCCTGGAGGGATATGCTATCAGCCAGCTGTCCAGGTAGGAGTACAACCGGACCCTCGATGCCTCAGGTAAGCTGCCACCACTGCTATGCATTTGGTGAAGACCCTGGGGGTCGAGGACAGGCCAAAAGGCATGGCTTGGAACTCAAAGGACTCCCTCTGTTCGGAAGCAAAGGAAATTTTGACGGGACAGGGGGATTAGGACGTGAAAGAAATGTGCCCTGAATATCGAGAGAGCAAAACCATTATGTTTTGTTCCAGAGATGGTATGACCTGGGACAGAGTTACCATCCTGAATGTTCGTGGCCTGAGAAATTTGTTCAGGTCATGCAGATCTGGAATGCAGCACCAGCACCCCCCACTTTGGCACCAGGAAGTACCTGGAGACAAACCCTGGGTGTTCCAGAAGATCACCAGTCTGACCATGACCTCCTTGTGAAGTAGCTGGGCTATGTTGTCTCAAAGAGCTGACTGACTGCAGATACCAAGTCCTCTCGTGGCTCAACTAGGAGGGTATTGCCTGAATTCCTGAGGCAGATCCTGACCAACCACTTTGGGAATCCACCTGCCCATGGCACCAGCGGACCAGGCAGAAAATGGTGGAGCCTGCACCCCCCCAGGACCACCCAGGGGAGGCATGATGGGCATGAGGGTGGCAGCCCCCATCCCATCACTGAGTAGGTTTGGAGAAGGAGGATCCGGTCGAGGAGCCACTGGGTCCCTTCCCTCCAGGCTTTCGGACTGCAAAAGCCACTGATTTGGCCCAAGTTCACCAGGATCGAGCCTGCTGGCCAGACTGGTTTGACCACAGAGATGGAGAACCGAAAGGGCTTGCGCTTCTGCTGTTTAGAGCCCTTGTTCTTCTCGGCAGATGTCACAAAGTCCAGAGTGGCAGTGGACTTTTCAATAAGCTAGAGGTGACCCTCCACACCAGGCCCAAAGAGGTCAGTGCCCAGAAGGGGATATCCACCAGCTTAAGCTGGGTTGTCTGCAGTTAAGGTCGAGATCCGCAGCCAAGCCCTACGGCACATGGCAACCGCGGCCACCACTGAGTGGTCACAATAATCACCAACGTCCAAGAGCTGTCTGGAGTTGCTGTTTTGCCATTGCCCTACCCTGGTCTCTGACCTGCTTGACCGTGGTCTGAAGTTCCGCAGGGAGGTGGATGGAGTAATCACCTCATCCAGAGAGCCTAAGAGAGCATGGGAGAAATGTGCCATCTCAAAAGCCGAGCTCGCCTGACAGAGACCTAGCGAGAAGGCAGTACAGACCTCTTTTACCGCATGGTCCAATTTCTTGTCCATCAATATCACTAGTATTACCCAAGCACCAAAACACAGAGTCAGCCACCATCCCCTCAGCCAAGGGATACTCAGTGAACCCTGAAAGGGAACTGTTGGGCACTGCATACTTGCAGGACATCTAGGCAAAGGACGCAGAGCATGAAGCAGGACGCTGCCAAAGCTCCTGGGGCAGGGCCAAAAATGGCCTCAGCCACTGGGAAGGCCTCAGCTGGAGAATCCCCTTTGTCGAGAATTTCTGTGAGAGGATATTGAGCCAGTTTTTGGACGTGCTCCAGCTTCATCCCTGCAGATTCAGAGAAGAGGCGAAGAATGCCCATGAACCAAGTAAAGCCTTTGTCCATGGAAAGATCCCCGATCGACTCAGTGTCCAGAGGACGGGAGTGCAAAGAATAATCCTCAGACTCTGCATAAAGCAGGCAACCACCTGTGTCCCCCTCGACCTGCCATGGACAGTCAGGCTCAAGGGTGACTGACAGCCAATGGGGAAGCCCTTTAGCAGCTTAAGACTCCTTGGTCGGTGCCCCGGCCATCAGCTGTTTACGTGGTGATTCCACCACGACTGGAGGAGAAGCCTGCTTTGGCCTAGCTGACAAGGTCTGAACCGGTACCGCTGAGGGAGGAATGGTGTAGACCATCCCCGCCAGGGAGTTGGCATCGGCCTTTCGGGTGACAGCCACATTATGGCCTGGGTGGTAGCCAGTGTCTGCTTCGACCTGAACAGAACCAGCTGTTGCCACATAAGGTCTTCGTAGCATTGAAGCATCTTGCGGCGGCTTCCTTTCAACAGAATAGGCCGGCAAGTAGCAGCAGCACTGTCATCATCATGGTGTCAAGAGCAAGACCACTTATACGTCGGTGGGACCTGCTCGACCTCCAAGTCTAAATGACCGAGAGTCAGTGATGCCGATGGGGAGGCACCTCGGAGGGAGCTGGGGAACGCCGTGGCTCCTCCTGGTCAATGACCGGTGGGTTTGGCTAAGCGGGCTGGGATGACCAGAGTCCTAAAAAGTGCTGTGGCCTCTTCAGATGACAACCAGTCAACTTGCTCGAGAAAACTCAGGCATGTCATCGACCAGCGTCTCAGCCAACTGAAACCGGAGTTTCCTGAGAGCGGGAACAATCCCAGTCCCAGGAGCATTAACTATTAGTCTTCTCCTTCTCCTCCTAGGACTTCTTATGTGAGTGGGAAATGTGAGACTCTAGAGCCCTCTCCTTTAGTCGAGAGGGACTGGCACAGTTCCTTGAAGGAGGCCAAACAAGTGGAGCCCAACTAGAACGGAACAAAGGCCAAGACAGAAAAGGATTGGGCAGCGGTGTGGGCCGCCACCTCCTCGAAGGCCTTGTGCTGTTCTTACTGTTCGGTGGACCCCGAAGTCGCAGAGACCACCCAACAGGCTAAAGTGCATGGAGCTGTTGCTGGAGCAAGAAGTGGCAGGCAGCCGCATCGGCGGACACCGGGACTTCAAGGAGCAGTTGCTGGGGCAAAATGCAGCAAGCAGCTGCATCGGCAGACACCAGGGACACCGCAGGTTTTTTTGGACTTCAACCAAGGCCCTGCAATTTGGCGGGCTTGAGGGAGCAGTGCAGCCGCTTTGCCAGTTGGAATCTTGGGCTGGCACAGTGGGAACAGCACAGCCTGCTGGGATTTGTTAGTATGTGCTGCCAGTCAATTGGGGCTGGCAGAAAGGTGGATCTTTGGCCAATCAGGGCCAGTGGCGCAAGATTGAAGTTTGCGGCCAGGCCTCAAAAAGCCGTGCGGCCGGGCCGCAACTCCAGGTCTCGATAAAGAGCAAGGAGCTGCTGCTGGGGCGAGGTGGGCGGGCAGCCGCATCGGCAGACACCAGGACACCAGAGGAGTTTTTTTCATCCCACCCACTATAATCCCGGATGCTATTAAATGTGGGAGGAGCTTGACTCATTTGCTCCCGGTGGCCATTTTGGGTTGGATCCAGCAATAGATGGTTCAGACGCCATATGGCATCTATGGAAACAAATGAGTTAAAGGCTGGTGGCTTGTGGTTAGCCCAAGGGATCTGTACTGTACTTCACACAAAAAGGGCAATCACTGATGATTTGAGAGGACTGTGCGACAAGATTCACAGAGGGGCGGCACTCCTGACCACTACAAAAGAACTTTTACTCCTTATCCTATCAAAACTTTTAGCTTAAATGTAGATTTTAAAAGTTTATCAGAATTTTTAGGACTCTTAAAATCTACAATTCTTAACTTTTCCAATTTGAAATTTTTGAATCATGTTTGCCACACTGTTTATAGCAGGGATGGGGGCTAGTTGCTGATAAGACCAGGGTCATGGTGTTGCCTTCTTTTTACAGGGAGGGGAATTGAAGCTTGCAGAAGTAGGGGGTCTTGGGTCCTAACATGTCCTGATTAGGGGACAGGTGACACTTCGGGTTCCTAAGGGGGCACCTGTGTAGCCAGTCAAACAGCACATTTCTTGATTGTCCTTATAGCATAGCAGAGCAGTGTGGGTGGTGGGGGAAGCAGTTCAGAAGAAGCAAGGGCATGATGGCTGGAAGTAGCCCGGGTAAAGCAGGGGAAAACTGGTATAAGGTGGGGGAGCCCGGCAGAGGAGGCTGGGCTATGCAGAGGACATGATAGGACAGGGGGTGGTGGCCCCCAGGTAAAGGATGGAGGGAGACCAGGTTGTTGGATTGCAGTGGTTGTGGTGCTTCAATGGCCATGAGTACCCTGTGGAGGCTAGGGCACTGTCCTATTTGTGCTAGGATAACGGCTTAGAGGCTGAGTTGCGCTTGGATGCCGAGCTGCGCAAACTCTGGTGTGCCCGCAACAGCTGGGTGAAGAGTATGATTACAAGGACAGGAAGATATGATTCTTGTGTGGAAGGGAGGGGGTCGGCAAATGTGGGGGTAGAAGGGTGGGGTAGTAATAGAGATCATGCTAGAGCAGACATCAGGGAAGGGGGCCAGAGCAGTGGAGGCTGGAGGAAGGGAGCTACAGGCAGTGGAAGGGTGGCTGCTAAGGCAGGTGTAAAGGCAGTGGGAGGCAACAGAACTCATGCTAGATCCGACCAGCCCTGGGAGCAAATATGGGGAAAGGATCCAGAGGGACTGTGCAGGGGTCAGTGCCAGGGAGGGCAAAGGGTGGGAGCTACAGACAGCTGGGCCTCAAGACCTCAAAGGTCCACAGATAGGGGACTCGCCGCGCAGGAGGGGATCTCTGGTCCTCAGACAGCTGAGGGGGTACCGATCTCAAACAAGTATTCACCATTAGGGGACACCAGGGATGAGGGGTTCTCAGAGGGTGAGGTGGAAGCAGTCAGCAATAGAAGAAAAGGTGAAGCAGTCAGCAGTGGACGGAAGGTCAATGAGGAAGGGTGGAGGAGATGGCCCTGCTACTACGGAAGGAGCTGGAGTTAGCTCTAGAGGGTGATCTAGGGGCTGGGTGTACCGGAGAAAGAAATGAGGCGGTGGTAGAGAGGGAACATGATGCCCCGTGGGAAGTGGACAGCAGGCACACAGATCGGGAGGAATAAAGAGTGGGGCAAGGAGGCGGTAGTAGCAGGGACACCAGTGGGAAAGGAGCGGCCACAAGTGCAGGGTAGAGAAAATGGGTTTGACCCTGATGGTGCTACTGAGGGCAGTGTCCCGAGTGGGGATAGGAGAGGCAGGAGGCAGAACGTAAAAACGGGGTGTATGGCAGTCGGGGGAGGGAAGATTGGTTGATGAGCCAGAGGAAAGCATGCAAGCAAGCAGGGATGGCGTAGATGATAAAGGAGGTCAAAGGACAAGGAGGATGTCAGGGTGCTCCTGCTGGGGACTCCATAATAGGGGGTAAGTGGGAAAGCGGGGTGAAAGTAGGTGCTGCGCTCTCAGGGTCAACAGTATATCTGGCCAGACTGTGCACAAAGCAAAGCACCTAGTATACGCCCTGGCGAAGGATTGCCCCGGGGGGGGGGGGGGTCCCTTGACATATTAGTGCACTTGTGCACGAACGACAGAGAAGAACAGTGTGCTTGCGATCCAGACTAGGTTCCAGGAGCTAGCCCGGGTGTGTCATGTTGTGAGGTGCTCGGTCTCCTTTTCTGAGCTCCTGTCGGTGCCTAGAGACAGTGTGGATAACAAACAGAAAATCAGAGACGTAAATTAATGGCTTAGATTATGGTGTGAGGCCAGCAGGTATGGGTTAGTTGGGGGCTGGGGTGCTACTTGGAAAAACAAGGGGCTGTATGCTAAGGACAAGCTACACCTGAATTTGTAAGGAAAGAGGTTTTAAAGCTAAAACTGTCCAAATTCATAGTCTCTAGGTGGGGTTTAAACTTGTTGGGGGGTGCTGGAGGCCAAGGAATGCCCAGTGGCAACAGCCAGACTGTGAGAAAGGATGCAGGGGCAGGCAGTCATCGGGGGGGTTCGAGGGCAGGGAAGGGATGGAAAGTGGTCCTGATGAATGTCAGGAGCATGGGCAATAAGGTGCCCGAGCTGCAGGCTTTGCTAGCTGTAGGGGAGGTGGACGTCGCAGTTACTGAAACATGGACCACGCTGCAGCATGACTAGAACCTTTTTTTTTTTTGAAGTCAGATATGCCTTTACAAAAGAACCTACAAGTTAACACATTCCTAGTAAGTGCCAGCAGGTGGCATGCCACTTCAAATATACATCTTAGCTGTGGAGAGGATTTTTCTTGTTACCGATTCTGAAAGGGGAGGCAAGAGCGTGGAATAATATTATTAGTGGATCCCTTTGGAAGAAACAAGACTACTCCAGGAGAATAATTTTTTTCTTCTAACCCCAGGAATCAACTAATATTACTCTTGCATACTATGCAGCAGTACCTCAAGGAGGTGGGCCAGAATCTGTTTAGGAAAAAGACTCTGCAAGACTGCTGTGCCAAATCTGGCTTCACTCCTGGACTTGGTGTCCAGGCTATAATGCTTAGTGAAGGTGTGGACTGACCTCCAGGTAGCGGCTTTATACATTTCCATTAGCGGTACCTCTCAGGCAGCTGCAATGGTAGCAGATGTGCCCCTTGTAGAATGGGCCATAAGATCAGAGGGAGGAATCTTGCCTGCCTTTGAGTAGCAAAACTGAATACACTGGACTATCCATCGAAAGAGAGAGTCCTCTTTGAAGCAGGAGTATCTTTACCTACTTCCGCAGAGATGAGGAAGAAAAAAAATTACTCACCTTAGCAATCTTGTTTCTTCCAATGTATTTATTCTTCCATATTCATAACTCTGCAGTTAGCCTGTTCAGTAGAACTGCCTGGAGAATGGAACTATATGATAATGATGGAATCACTGGCACATGACAATTATTCAAACTGCTGCCCTCATCTGCTGCACGTTCTATCAAAGCCTCAGATTTCTAGGAAGCCCATAAGGCAACCTATTTTTAAAATATTCAAGCCTGAATGCTGCTTAATACAGCATAACTATACTCTGCCTATATACTAAAGCTGATGCTAATGATTATGGTATCAGTCCTACCTCAAAAATGACCAGAATCACCTGGGAAAAGAGAATGGGTAAGATAAAACCCCACAGGATTAAAGGTATGTGTGCCTGTGTTTGTGACCATCGAGTAAGACGACCATTCAGAGGTTCTGGTAGGGGAGGTAGGAAGGGAGAGTTATGAATATGGAAGAACACACTGGAAGAAACAAGATTACTAAGGTGAGTAATTTGTTCTAACCCCATGTATTCTCATATCCATAACTCTCTGCAGACTTCAAAGCAGTACCTTTGGAAGTGGGCAGAAAACCTACTTATGAAAGAGGCTCTGCAGGACTGCTGTGCCAAACCTGGTATCACTTCTGGACTGCAAGTCCAAACTATAATGTTTAGTAAAGGTGTGTACTGTCCTCCAGGTAGCTGCTTTACAGATCTCCTCTAAAAGGGATATCTCTAGAAGCTGCTACAGAAGCAACTATGCCCCTAGTAGAGTGCACCCTGAGGCCTGCTGGGGCCTGTTTTCCAGATTTTGTGCAACAAAACTGAATGCACTGAACTATCCAGCGAGAGATTGATCTCTTGGAAGCTGGGTGCCCTTTCCCACATCCACATAAGTGAGAAAAAGCTGTTTATCACCTCTGATCCTTGGTGTGGGTCAAATAACTCCATGCCCTTTTTACATCCAGACTATGGAGTCTGCGCTCCCCTGAACGGACATGTTCTGTGTAGACTGGCAGTGTCACGGACTGATTTAAATGGAAATCAGAAACCACCCTAGGAAGAAACCTATTAGTTCGAAGTACTACTTTATCATTACGGAAAGATAAATAATCCTTTTCCACACAATGCTTGCAATTCACTTAATCTCCTAGCAGAAGCGACTGCCACCAAAAACAGTTTTCCAAGTAATATACTGCAAGTGGGCTGATGACATTGGTTCAACGGGAGGTTTCAGGAGCTGAGCAATGCAAATGTTCAGATCCCATACAGGGACCGGCTCTTTAGTAGGAGGATGTAAATGACACAGCCCTTTAAAGAACTTTTTGAAAATGGGATTAGATGCAAGGGAAACATTTTTCCCTGCAAAAATAAAAGCTGAAATTGATGCCAAATGCACCTTCAAAGATGTATGTTTCAGACCTTGTGAGTGTAACTCAGTAAGATATTCCAACAGCACTGGGATTTCTACCAGGGAGGGAGAAATATGCTTGGCATCACACCAAATAGAAAACCTTTTCCATTTTGCATTATAGGTTTTCTTAGATGGTTTTCTATATCCTTTTAGGATATCTAGAACAGCTTGAGAAAGTTGTAAGTTTGCAAACTCTAAGTCCTCAAGAGCCAGGCCTTGAGCCTGAGACACCTGAGGTACAGATACAGGATCTTCCCTTGGCGGGAAGTTACTAGATTGTGCCTCCTGGGTAGGAGGATTGGTCTGGACACAGACATTGGCAGCAGAAGGGGGCACCATGGCTGCCTGAACCAATCTGGTGCCATCAGTATCATGGACGCAGGCTGTGACCAGAGTTTGAGTAGCACACTGAAGATGAGGGGGAAGGGAAGAAAGGCATACAGATGCCTTCTTGACCAGTCCATGGCTACAGCATCCAGGGGGAATTGTACCCGACTGGTGGCCTGCAACAAAATAGGGGCAACATGTGATTCTCGTGAGAGGCAAAGAGATCTACCTCTGGAGTGCCCCATCGTCTGAACACTGAGCCCAGTAACTCTGTTCAGAGACCATTCGTGATGTGCCTGGTTGATCCTGCTTAAGGCATCTGCCAGGGTATTGTCCTTTCCTGGTACATGAATGGCCACAAGGATACTTTTAGTGAGTAAGCCAGTTCCCAGATTTTCATGGCCTCTGTGCACAGGGGATCCGACCTTGTTCCCCCATGCTTGTTTATGTAGAACACTGTAGTAGTATTGTCTGTTCTGACCTGCACCACCTTGCCCTGTATAAGCTGAGAAAAACATTTGAGTGCCAGAAACACTGCTCGGAGCTCCAGCAGATTTATGTGGAGGAGAGACTCCACACTTGACCAAGTGCCATGGGTTGTGTAATCTCCTATATGAGCACCCATCCTAACAGAGAAGCATCTGTTGCAAGAATGACTGAGGGGTTTTCCCTCTGAAAGGGAACTCCTGCCCTTGGATTGTGGACGTCTGCCCACCACTGAAGGAAATGGATCACAAATTTTGTTACAGGAACCAATTCTGACTTGGTCTTTTCTTTGGCACCAGTGTGCCTGTAGCTGAAACAATGTCCCTCATTCGAAGTCTTGCTCCCAATACCACTCCTGCCGCTGCAGCCATGTGTCCCAATATTTGCAAGTCTCTGCTTGCAGGACATGGCCTTCCCAGCTCGGATGAAGCAATCCATTGTAGAATAGACTGAACCCTGTCCTCCGGAATAAAAAGCTCTTATTTTTAAGGTATTCAGTTCTGCTCCACTGAAATGCAGGACTTGAACTGGTGTGAGAATGGACTTTTCCTGGTTTAACAGGAAGCCCAGAGAACGTAATAGATTTTTTGCTTCCAGGTGTCCTTCCACCAGCTGAAATGGCTTTCCCACGACTAGCCAGTCGTCGAGATAAGGAAAAACTGAAATTCCCAACTTTCGGAAGAATGCTACTACCACTGCCAGCCATTTTGTGAATACCCTTGGTGCTGAGGTGAGATCGAAGAGCAGGGCTGAGAACTGGTAGTGACCTGAAGGGAGTCTGAATCCGAGATATTTTCTGTGAGACTCCCTTATGGGGATGTGAAAATAGGCATCTTTTAAATCCAGAGATGCCAGCCAGTCTCCCTGCTGGATGACAGGCAAAATTATAGACAGGGTTAACCATCCTGAATTTTGGTTTTACCGGATATTTGTTCAGATGCCTTAGGTCTAGAATAGGCCTCCATTCCCCATTTCTCTTTTTGGTAAGAAAATACAGAGAATAAAACCCTCAGCCCCTCTGAAGTTTTGACACCTGCTCCACTGCTTTTATGCTGATCAGAGTTTGAACCTTTTCTAGGAGCTGTTTTTCGAGAAGAGATGCTGTTTTGAACAGCCTTGTTTTCAAAGGAGGGAGAGATCTGAAACTCGGAGAGAGTCCCTGACTCACTAATTCCAATACCCACTTGTCCGTGGTTATGGCCTGCCAGGCCAGGAAGAAGTGAGCCAGTCTGCCCCTTACTGGTATTAGGGAGGTGGCCTTGGCAAAAGGGTCAGGGATTTTGTTTCGGTGGAGCTTGGGTGGATTGGGAGCCCCTCCTACCTCTGGCCCTGTAATACCCAGTCTGCTGAGGGTATGGCTGCAGCTGTGGGACAGCTTGAGCTTAATAGAAAGACCTACCATATGAGGACCTTTCTCTGCCTCCCCTTCCATAAGGCCTATATGAAGTAGAACGTCTGTACTTGGAGGAATTACTCTTATAGGTAGCTTTGTATTCATCCACCTTCATAATATACTCTTCGGTCTGTTTACCAAAGAGGGAATTATTTTGTACAGGAAAGTCCATGGCCTTAGTTTGGGTGTCCTGTGTTAAGTTTCTAGCCCTTAACCAAGCAAACCTCCGCAGGGCTACAGACAGAGCCATAAACCTAGTAACATTATCTCTGGCATCTGCTGCCATCTGGAACTGGTATTTAGATGCTTCCAGTCCAAACCTGGCTGTTTTTGCTAGGTCATCAGAGATAGGGGAGGAAACCTTCTCTGACATGGCCAAAACCGACTGCCACAGTATTTTTTGATAGGGTACAGCGCAGGCCTGGTAATTACCTTGTCTGACCCCCAGAGATGCAGCTAAATACCCTTTTTTTTTGACATGCTGTCCATTTTCTTTGAACCCTTCTCAGGAGGATGAAATAACTGAACCCTCACCTTCTCACAGGCTGCCTGTTGGACTATACCCTGATGATCAGGGTGAGAAGAGAGGAATTCGGCCTCTTTTCTGTCCAACTGGTACTGCTTGTCAGCCTTCTTATCCAGAGGCATGACAGAGTTAAGAGTTCTGCAGGACTGTGAATAAATCCTTCTTGAAGAATTTATTAATAGGCAGAAACATTTTCTTAGTGGGTGTTAACCCCATCATTTCCATATACTCAGACTCATCTTCTATGACCTTAGTGGTAGCCAGGTCAAGGGCATCTACTATTTTCCTTATGCAACCCCCTTGTTACCTGGGGTTACTAGAATCCCAGTAAGACCCAGTGGTAGGCAGGGAAGGCAGCTTGTGAAACTCCAGTTAAATGGGTTTCACACTGTCTCACTCTGTTCTCAGTCTCAGCTGAGACTGAGGGATGACATCACCAATAGAACTATCGCAGCTGCATAAGCCACAATGGAATCTGCAGCAAGGGAGTGGAGTAGAATGTTGGGAGGTTTGAACAGATTCAATAGTGAGTTGGTGTTGGGAGCTTGCTGAGGAAGCAGCACAGCAGCTCAGAGTAGGCTCTTGGAGACTCAGCCCTGACAGAGGGCTACTTTTAGGTAAGAAGGGTGTGTGTCTCCACCAAAAGAGAGAGACAGAAGATAATTAAAGTGGTGGAGACCGCTGTTTTCGGGTCTCAGTGCCCCCTCCCTCCCTCCGGGGATGGGGGCAGGAAAGGGTTCCCTGCAAATTCCTGGGGCAACCCCCTAGTTCTGCTAGTAGTGGAGAAGCTGCGTATTTGTTCCAGAGTTCTTTTGGAGAACAAGAAGCTTGTGAATCGCCTGTGGGGCACCTGCAACCGGAGGGTGAGTGTCTGCTCTTCCTGAAAGGGCCTATGTTTTTTCACCCCGGGACTTGTGTGACAATGTGGGGAACGAACTACTGAAATAGTGGGAGGCCTAGAGTAATATGCTAAGCAACAAGTAAAAGTAGGTTCAAGTCCAGAGCTTACTAGGATCAAAATGATATGCAGAGGAGATGTGACATACGTCTACCCAGGAATCTACATTTGCAAGTTTTCAGTAAAGGAATTGTTTAGTTTCCAGAGAAATGGCCGGGTATGGGCTGTGGGAGCTGGAGGTGGGAGACCCCCCCATCTTTAGTGACCAGGGCCACCTCTACGGATTTGATCTGTGGATTTCTACTTTACCTCAGGCACTTGGCCAGTGATGAGGGAAGTACCCAGACGTGGGACTGGAAGGAAAATTCCCTCTAGGAGTCGAAGGCTCTAGTATGGTTTGGGGAGCCACAACAGGATAATTGGTTCATTCCCAAAATGGACCACGGATCAAGTGGCCGGCGGGGGAGCCGGGCCAGTGGGGAAAACCCAAGTAGTGTCCAAGTCGGGCTGTGTATCCAAAGCTGTGTGCCTGGTGGGTTCAGAGCCTGAGGGCTGGAAATAGTGATAGTGTGTTCTGTTGTCTCTAATCTGCATTACCAGGAATGTAGCCCCGTGGGGGTCAGTCTATGCTTTGTTTGTTCAGCTCGGATGTGAATAAAAGCCACACTGGAGAATCCCATTCCTGGTTCTGGACATTACAGTTATTGCTTCCTGTGTTCAGATTTACTTGGGTGCCCCTGTGCAGAGTAGCCAAACCTAGGTCCCCTGTGCAGAGTAATCTCATCCTCCCCGAACCCAGTCTCCACCAGGTACTGCTGTCAGCTTCAACAGCATGCCACATGTCGTTTTGCTAAAAAGGCAGGGGTGAGGGGTTACACTTAAAAAGGCAAAGTGAGAGGAAAAATCCTTGGGGACCAAGAACAAGGGGGCACAATTTGAAGATAGAAGGGGGGTGGCTCAGAGGTAATTTAAGGAAGTATTTTTTCACAGAGAGGATTGTGGATGTATGGAACGGCCTTCCAGAGGAGGTTGTGGAGTCAAAAACAGTGGTGGAATTCAAGCATGCATGGGACAGTCATAAGGCAATTCTAGGGGGTTGGGGTAGGAAGAAGTAGGCTGCTGGTTAACTAGGACCTGCAGCTTATCCATCAGGTAGGGAAATGGGCAGACTGGGTGGGCCAAGCGGTCCTTATCTGCCGTCAAATTCTATGTTTCTATGTTTCTATGAGGAACCGAGAAATAAACGCTAAATCTAACTAAACAAATAAACTACACGTTAGACTAAAAAGTAACACTAAATGAAGGCAGCAGAAAGAAAATTATGTACAATTAAATAATTATAATTCACGGTATAGTCAAACGACCTGAGGGAGTCTCCTGGGCATCCTGACTTGTGAGGTGGAGTAAGAAATCTGAGACGCTGATAAAACGTGCAGCAGATGAGGGCGGCAGTTTGAGTAATTGTCACGTGCTAATTATTCCATCATTAGCACATAGTTCCATTCTCCGAGCAGTTCTACCGAGTAGGCTAACTGCAGTGTTATGAATATGAGAATACATGGGGTTAGAACAGTTGTCTGTCCTGCCTATGATCTTTGGTATGAGTCATGTAATAACTCAGTGCTCTTTTTATATCCAAGCTGTGAAATCTCTGCTCACCTGAGCTACAGTCTTCAGTAAAGAAAACTGGCAATGTTACAGGCAGGTTCAAACAGAAGTCAGAAACCAATCTGGGGAGGCAGTCCCTATTAGTTCTCAACACTACCTTGCCCCTGTGGAAAGAAACATGGTACTTTTCCACACAGAGGGCCTGTAGCTCTCTTATCCTTCTGCCAGAAGTGATTGCTACCAGAAAAACTACCGTCCGGGTAAGAAATTTTAGCTCTGCAGATACCATAGGCTCAAAAGGTGGAAGCATAAGCTGGGCAATGCAAGTATTAAGGTCCCATGCTGGCACAAAGAATCTTTTGAATATAGGATTTGATGCCAGGGAGGTATCCTTTATAGCTGACAGGTGTGCTGAACCTGAAGCCAGGTGCACCTTCAGAGTCGAGTGCTGCAACCCCAGGGAGTGCAGGCGAGACAAATAATCAAAAAGGGTTGGTATCCCAGCCTGGGCTGGGACTATACCCTTGTCATTGCACCAAATGGAAAATCTTTTCCATTTTGAAGCATAGGTTTTCTTGGTGGAAGGCTTTCTGTACCCCTTAAGGACTTCTAAAACTGCTTCAGAGAATTGGCAATCAGCATATTCTAAGTCTAGTGCCAGGCCTTGAGCTGGAGACCTGAGACTGGGGTACACTACCCTCCCCAGAAAGGAAGTCAGTAGACTGTACCTCTGAGGGAGGTGAATTAGTTTGCTCACAGACATTGAGAGAAGCAGGGAGTACCAAGACTGTCTTGCCTAATCCAGGGCTACCAGAATCATCGAAGCCGGTTGTGACCTGAGCTTGATGAGCACCGTGAGTATCAGAAGAAAAGGAGGAAAGGCATAGAGGTACCTGCCTGTCCAATCCAGTATCAGAGCATCCATTGGAATTGTCCCTTTACTGGGGCCTTGCAGCAACAGAGATGTAAGTGGTGATTTTGGTGGGAAGCAAAAAGGTCTATTTCTGGGGTTCCCTCCCTTCTGAAGAGAGCATTCACCACTTGCTTGTTCAATGCCCATTCGTGATGGGCCTGGTTTATCCTGCTCAAGGCATCTGCCAAGGTGTTGTCCTTGCCTGGCAAATGAACTGACTGCAGAGAGGCATTTCAAGAGTAAGCTAGGCTCCATATCTTCACTGCCTCTGTACACAGAGAGGTGGATCTTGTCCCTCCTTGTTTGTTGATGCAATACGATGTTGTGGTATTGTCTGTTCTGATTTGTACCACCTTTCCCTGTATGAGATGAAAGAAAACCTGAAAGGCCAGATAAGCAGCTCTTAACTCCAGCACGTTTATGTGCAGGAGTGAGTCTGCACTGTCCCAAGTACCGTGGATGGTGATATCCCCTAAGCAAGCACCCCAGCCAAGCAGGGAAGCATCGGTTGTGAGAACCAAAGAGAGATTATCAGGGGTGGATTTAGAGGCTCTGGAAGGAAGTGCCAGGGTCTTGGAGGGGGTGGACTGGTTATAGCCCATGGATCCCTCCTCCAGTTTTCTTTTAAGCCTCTCCCTGCGTTTCTCTACTGTCTTAACAGGGAAAGACTTATAAATATCACAGTCTTCACTGCAGTGCTGTTGCCCAAGGCAGATCAAGCAAAGATCATGCTTCTCTGCCTTGGCAAACACCTCTTCACACTTCAAGCAATTCTTGAATCCAGGGAGTCCTGTTTTCTTTTTAGGCTTGTCTGACATCACAGAAAACAGGAACCAATAACCGACCAAAAAATAGACCAAATTTAAATATTTGCAGTCGGTTTCGATAGAGAAAAGGTCTGTTCAGGAACCGACACAGGGAAAAAAAAAATACAGGTTACTCACCTGTAACAGGAGTTCAAGGAATGGTATATGTTGTTCATCCACACTTATTAGCAGGTTCCTTGCCGATTTAAATCTTGCCGGAAGGTCTTCAAGCTGGCTCCTCCCACCCACCCGGGTGGTAAAACTCTCGGCTCCGCCCCATGACGCCAGATCTGGCCCGCTGGAAGCTCAGGTTGTCTTGACAGAGCGGGGAAGTCGGGTGGGTCGTGTGGATGAACAACATATACCATTCCTAGAACTCCTGTTACAGGTGAGTAACCTGTATTTCTAGGGACATGGATATGCTGTTCATCCACACTTATTGGCAGACTCCTAGCAGTTCTCCGGGAGGAGGGAGGCAAGGCGCACACCCCGTACTTAGGGAATAAAGACTGGAGAACCGAGGCCCCAAAACCAGCATCCCGGCGTGACTCAAGGTCGATGTGGTAATGGGTAATGAAGGTGTGTGCTGACTTCCAGGTAGCAGCCCTGCAGATTTCCTGGATAAGGACGTCCCTGGAAGCAGCCACCAATGCAGCAGTATGATGGGTAGAATGAGCGCTCATCCTCTGGGAGGCTCCATGCCCGCCAACTTAGCAGAGAGTCTATGCAGGAGGTGACCCACCTGCCTATCGTCCGCTTGGCTGCAGGTCTGCCAGGTGCGGCTTCAAGCGTAGGTGACAAACAATGGCGAACCTCTCCCAATTTCAGCCGTCGCTCCTTATAATAAGCGAGTGCCCTTCTAGGGTCAAGTATGAGCCTGTATTCGGGTCTCCGAGGTGTGACTGGGGTAGAACACCGGCAGAGTCAGCACCTGGTTAAGGTGAAACTCCGACACCATCTTCGGAAGGAATTTCGGGTGGGGGCGCAGGACAACCTTGTTCCTGTGGAAGACCAGGTAAGGAGACTCTATGCAAAGCGCCTGGAGCTCACCCATCCTTCTGGCTGATGTGACAGCCACCAAGAAGGCGGTCTTCCACAACAGGTGAGAGAGATCACACCTGTGCATTGGTTCGAATGGCTGGCCCATGAGCTTTGCCAGTACCAGCAGTAAATCCCACGGAGGTGGAGGTTCTCGCACCGGAGGGGAAATGTGATCAAGGCCTTTGAAAAAGCGCCAGACCACCTTTTCCTGCGCCACCGACTGCTCCCCGGCCCCCGCCCGGTAAACAGAGATGGCTGCCAGGTGCACCTTTAGGGTCGCCGACCAAGCCTTGACTAGAAAGGGACCATAAATAGTCCAAAATGCTTGCCACAGAAGAGGAGGAAGGGTCCAAGCCCTTGCCCTGACACCAAATGGAGAATCTCTTCCATTTGAAGGCGTAGCATTTTCTGGTCGACTCCTTACGGGACGCCTTAACCACGTTGAGGACCTCGTCGGAAAGACCCAAGGCCTGGAACTCTAGCCGCTCAGGAACCAGGCCGTCAGGTGCAGGGATTGAAGGTCCGGATGGAACACCTTCCCCTGATTGACTGAGAGCAGGTCCAGGCAAGCTGGAAGCTGCCTTGGGAGCCTGGAGCGGAGGCTGAGGAGATCTGGGTACCAGAACTGGCGGGGCCAGTCTGGGGCTATCAGAATCACCTGCGCCTTGTCCCTCCTTGTCTTGAGAAGCAACTTGTGAATCAAGGGAAATGGGGGAAAGGCGTAAAAGAGGCCCGGGGTCCACAGCCTCGAGAAGGCATCCCCCTGCAGCGAGCCCTGCTGAGGGGGGCCGGCATGAAGCAGCCTCAGCTTCGCATACTCCCTGGAGGCAAACAGGTCCACCTGAGGTGTGCCCCAGTGGGAGAACAGATCTTGTACTACCTCCGGCAGGACAGACCACTCGTGAGATGCAGCCCCTATCCGGCTCAGGGCATTGGCCAGGGTGTTGGAGGCTCCTGCCACATGAATGGCTAGGAGATCCGCCTCCAGGCTGAGCACGAGTGACCAAATGCGGAGAGCTTCCTTGCATAGAAGCATGGAGCGCGTCCCGCCCTGGTAGTTTAGACAGTACATGGTCGTGGTATTGTCCGTCTGGACTCGGACCACTTGACCCTGGAGAAACGGAGCAAAGGCGGTGAGAGCTAGGCGGACCGCTCGGAGCTCCAGCAGGTTGATGTGGCATCGGGACTCCAGCGGGGACCAGAGGCCGTGCACTCGGTGTTCCCCCAGATGGGCACCCCAACCCATCAGAGAGGCATCGGTCGACAGAGAGACTGTCTGCTCGGGGCGGACAAACGGGATGCCCTCCTGCAGATGGGATGGAACGGTCCACCACTGGAGAGCGTTCCACATCTCCTGGGTCACTATCGCTAGCTGGTCCAAAGGATCGCAGCGTTGTGACCACTGGCTGGCCAGTCCCCACTGAAGGGGGCGCATGTGCCAGCGTGCCCAACGGACCACGCTGGTACAGGCCGCCATGAGACCCAGGAGGCGCAGGAAGTCCCGGCAGGAGGCGATTGCCCAACCAGAAATGATTGGGCAAAGGAGGTAAGAACCGCCCTGTCCGGCCGAGCCGTGCTCTTGCTCGAAGACAGTCGAGCTCTGCCCCGATGAACAGGATCACCTGCTTTGGCTCGAGTTCCGACTTGGACTCGTTGATGAGAAGGCCGACTTGAGAGCAAACCTGGAGGGCCAGATCTCTGGACCGCTCCACCTCCCATCTGGAGGGGGCTGCTATCAGCCAATCGTCCAGGTAAGGGTACGCCCGGACCCCTCGGCACCGCAGGAATGCTGTCACCACTGCCATGCATTTGGTGAAGACCCTGGGAGCTGGAAATAAGCCAAAGGGCATGGCTCGGAACTCGAAGAGGGATCCCTCCGCTCGAAAGCGGAGGAATCTCCGATGTGACGGACGGATAGGAACGTGAAAGAACGCGTCCTGTAGGTCCAGAGAGCAGAACCACACGCCGTGTTCCAGAGATGGTATTATCTGCGCCAGAGTGACCATCCTGAAGGTTCGAGACCTTAGGAACTTGTTCAGGTCGTGTAGGTCGAGAATGGGGCGCAAGCCCCCCGTCCGTTTCGGAACCAGGAAATACCTGGACACAAACCCGGGTCTGAAGGGGTCCTCTACCTCGTGATCACCTCCTTTTGGAGGAGGAGGCGATGACGGCTCGGGAGCCGCCAGTGAGGCGAGTACCTGAGGCCCCCTGAGGTGCGACGGCTCTGAAGGGCGGGGCCTGCTCGAATTCCAGAGGTAGGCCTTTTCCCACCACCTCCAGTACCCACCTGTCCGTGGTAACAGCGGACCAGGCGGAAAGGAAGTGTCTGAGCCGTCCCCCCACGGGGGGAACCAGGGGTGAGGTGACAGGGATGGGGGCGACACCCCTCAGCCCGTCACTGGGCAGGCTTGGAGGAAGGACCGGCCGAGGGACCACCTGGGTCTTTTCCTCCCTGCTTCCTGTTGGAGGAAGCCGACTGCTTGGGTTTGGGATGCCAAGCTCGAGCCTGCTGGCCCTGACGTTGCTGGGCCGGGCGCGCCGCAGGCGCAGAAGGACGAAAGGGCTTAGGCTGTGGCTTGCGGCCTTTGTCCTTCTGAGCGGAAGAGACGGAGTCCAAGGTAGCACTGGACTTCTCGATCCTCTGCAGGTGACCTTCCACCCCAGGGCCGAAGAGGTCAGTCCCCAAAAAGGGAACATCCGCCAACTTGTGCTGGGTATCCGGGTAAAGGTGGATATCCTCAGCCAAGCCCGACGACGCATAGGCCACTGCGCCGCCACAGACCTGCACATGAGTCCCCTGTCTTATGCAGTCTGGAGCTGCTGTTTTGCCACTGCCCTGCCCTGGTCCCACACCTGCCTGACCGTGAGTCTGCAGATTCTGGAAGATGAGGACAACCTCATCCAGGGAGCCCAACAGGGCGTGAAAAAAATGTGCCATGAGGACGGCCGAATTGGCCTGACGAAGGCCGACAGAGGACGCAGCATAGACTTTTCGCCCGGCATAATCCAATTTCTTGGATTCCTTGTCGGGAGGTTTGTCTACATCCCTGGCCTTCCCGGCACGCCAGAAAACGCTGTCGGTAACCAACCCCTCGGCCGAGGGGTGTTCCGAAAAACCGGACAGGGAACCGTAGGGACCGCATACTTCCTGGCCATCCTGGCCGAAGGCAGAAGCAGGACGCTGCCAAAGTTCCAAGGCCGACCCACTATGGCTTCGGCCACCGGAAAGGCCTCCGTAGGAGAATCCCCCTGGTCCAGAATCTCCGTGAGGATACCTGGCCCGCTAGAACGGGTTTGAGCTTCATCCCGTGGACTCTGAGATGAGTCGAAGCAACCCTAAGAAGGACGTAAGGCTATCGCCCACTGACTGCCCTCCCGAGGACTCCAAGTCCAAGCGCTTGAAGAAGGAGAACCATCATCGGACTCGGAAGAGTCCTCAAAGAGCTGCCTCGGCCTGAGCCACCTCCACCTGCCGAGGTTTATCGGGAGTGAGGGTGACAGACAGCCTATGGGTAAACCCAAGGCCCAGAGAATTTTGGTCGGGCCCCAACTAATGGCTGGAGGCGGAGGTTCCACCAGAATCGGTGGGCAGCTGGAATTGGTCGAACAACCAGCCTGGGAACAGGCTCCTCGGCTACAGCGAGGGGTTGTTTCGGCCGCTCCGGTGACAGCCACTTAATGGCTGGGGAAGACGACTGGGTCGGCCTATTCCCGGTTAAAAGGAGCTGTTGCCACATGAGTTCCTCGTACTTCCGACGCAACTTGCGCCGAAGCCTCCCCTCGTCCGAGGAAGAGGAAGAGCGGCGGGATCGGTTGGACCGCGAGGATGTCAGAGACAGAGAGTCTCGACTAGGCCGAGGAGAAGTGTCGGAAATCGGCACTCCCCTCGGCTCGGACGATCCCACCGAAGGCCCTGGAACCGAGGCAGGACGAGCCAACGGGATCCTCAACTCCACCAGGGGAATCGGGAGAGGGATTCTCAGCTTCTCCAGCCGACAACCCGCCTAACGGTCAGAAAAATCTCGACCGCCGTGAGAGTCTGTCAACTGGCCTGGCGGGGACACCGTGAAGCTAGTGGCTGAAGCTGAGGGTCGACCGTTTATCGGGTCGACAAGGGAGGGGGATCTTTCCGCCCCAAGAGCGCCGGAGAGACTTACTTTTGCTCTTTTTGGACCTGGAAAGGTCCAGAAGTTGGACCCTCACCTTTCGTGAGAGGTCAGACAAAGCTCATAAAAGAAGCAGAGTTCGAGGCACCGAGAGAGGCGGAACAAATGCCGCCTCGAGGTAGAAGCGGCCACGCCGCTTCCTCTCGAGGGCTATCATCTGCTCGAGAGGATCCGCCGAGCGCCGGGCCGCGACACCGCCAACCGGGCTCTTTAGATTTCACCAGTGGAATTCTTTCTCGGGCGCCCCAGTTGTAATCGGGCAGCACGGCTCTGGCAGGCGAGGCCGAAAAGAAGAGCACAAGTCGCAGGCCTGCAGGTCGGCTCAAGGCCCAGGCAGTAGACGCATGGAGTGCGGATCCGCCCAGACATCTTCTGCCCGAAGGGCACCTCCGGAAACCGGGAGTCGATTTGTCCATCGCAGCCGCGAGGAGAAGACGACCGAAGTCTTTTTAGCAAAAACTTTTGATTTCGAACTTTCGAAGAATTAGGAACCAGTCTTAATCGCAGAGCGTTAAGGAGGGAACCTGAGCTTCCAAGCGGTAAGGAAGATCTGGCGTCATGGGGCGGAGCCGAGAGCTTTACCACCCGGGTGGGTGGGAGGAGCCAGCTTGAAGACCTTCCGGCAAGATTTAAAGCGGCAAGGAACCTGCCAATAAGTGTGGATGAACAACATATCCATGTCCCTAGAACTACTGGTTCCAATCGGACCTGGAACCGAGAAACCGCTCAGAAAAACCAATAAACCTCAGTTCAAAAGCAGATAAAATTAAATAAAAGAATAAAGTAACTGGAACCCGCCCCCCCAAAAAAGTATCAGATTAAATAAAAAGAAAGGTCGGCTGCCCCTCAGTTCAAATGAACTGCGAGGAACCGATAAACAAGTTTAAATTTAAAACTTACACGGTATAAAACTCTAAAGAACAACAACATTAAGCAGTAATGAAAAATTAAAAAATACTTAAGTTATTTTGCTCTATGCACTACAGGAATCTGTCGATTGAGAGAGAGATCTCCAGGGTGTCTGACTTTGCAGCAGAGAGAAGAAATCTGAGGTAGAATGTAGGCAGTTGACACTGGGCAGTTCGAAAATAGATGCACAAGCTGAACATTCCATGATTAGCATAGCATTCTATTCTCTCTGGAGCAGTGCTGATTTAAAGGGGTACTGCAAGAGTAATATTAGTGGATTCCTTGGGTTAGAATCATCATTAGGAATGGCACAGATGTATGCAGGGTGGAGGGGGCCCGAGAAGCACATTAAGGCAGTACGGGTTACCTTGCAGGCACCTGGGGAGTAAGAGGGCGAAGTTGGGGTGGTGCACTGGCCACCCATGCAGGTGGACGATCTGGAGGAAGGCCTGATAGAGACTCTCGGGAGCACTGCGGTCAGGGGGAGGGAAGAACGGTGGTGCTGGGGGACCTGAACTTTCCGGGGACGGATTGGAGTACTGTCATCCTCATCAACCAAGCAGCAGCGCCTGCTGGACATCTTCCAGGGTGCATTCCTGTCCCAACTGGTGACTGATCCGACAAGGGATAGCCGCATCCTGGATGTGCTCCTAGCACACTGCAACCTGGTTGGGAACCTAGAAGTCAAGGACCCTCTGGCATGGAGTGATCGTGCCACAGTCTGGTTTTCCCCGAATATTTGGGGGGGGTCATACTAGAACAGTAGTAATTGACTTCAGAGGCGCAGACTTTAAGGGTATGGAGGGGATACTCGAGGGACATTTAGAGAGGATCAATCCGGGCCCAGACAGCAGATGGGAGGTTATTAAAAGGGGACTCCTGGTAGCTACTAGGGCCTGCACAAAGGTTAGGCCCAAGTCTAGGGGAGCCAGGAAACTGCGATAGTGGACCAGGGAGGTCCAGAAGGTGGTGAGGGAGAAGAAGGTGGCTTACAGACTATACAAGCGATCACATGGGGTTAGAGACAAGGAAGACTATAACTTATCCGCAAGGGTGATCAGAGAGGTGTGATTCGCAAAGGCAGAAAAGAAGTTGGCTGAGGGGATATGGGGAGGAGATAAAAGGTTCTTTAGGTATACCAGGGGAAGTAGGAAAGTGAAGGGGCAGATTAGTAGGCTGAGGAGTCCGGGGAGCAGGTGGAGGTTCTAACTGATTACTTTGCCTCGGTCTACACTAGAGACAATGGTGTGACACAGCGCCCTATGGGGGAGGGGGGGTCAGAGTTAAAGAAGGGGGGTCAACTCACGGTGGGGGGGTCAGACTTGAAGTCAGGGGGTGAGTAACGGATGGTGAGATTCCTGTTGGTAGGGTATGGGATGCCCTTAGATCCCTAAAAATACATAAGGCACTGGGTCCAGACTGCCTGCATCTCAGGGTGCTAAAGGAAATGGCAAATGAACTGGCTGCCCCCCCCCAGTGGACCTTTTTAACTCCTCCCTACAGATGGGATTGGAGGTTGCCTCACATTGTGCCCATCCACAAGAGAGGGCTACAAGAGGAGCCAGGCAATTACAGGCCTGTCATTCTGATGTCCGTGGTTGGCAAAATGATAGAGGGCATATAAGAAGAGAGGCTGGATGAGTTTCTGGAGGCTGGGGGCCATTTGGATGATCAACATGAATTTGTGCATGGCAGATCATGTCAGGCTAACCTTGTTGAGTTCTGTGATTGGGTGACAAGGGCACTGGACCAGGGCAGGGCTGGTGGATGTTCACTTTCTAAACTTCAGCAAGGCGTTTGATTTGGTGCCACATCCTGGGCTGATGGACAAGTTGGAGGACATGGGGGTGAGAAAGAAGATGGTCAGGTGGATTGAAAACTGGCTCACTGGGCGATTGCAGAGGGTGGTGGTCTCATCCCCTAGGAGGATCATCAGTGGGATACCACAAGGGTCTGTGCTGGGCCCACTTCAGTTTAACGTTTATATCTCTGACATCAGAAAAGGCATCAGGAGTGAGAGGAGCCTCTCTGCCAATGACTCAAAGGTGGAGGCGGTAGTGGATGGGGTGGAGGACAGAAAAGCCCTTCACGGGGACCTGGAACCCCTCAAGAGGTGGTCTCGAAACTGGGGACTGAAGCTTAACACTAAGAAGTGTAGGGTTCTCCACTTGGGGCTTAGAAACGTATCACAAGAACACTTTCTGGAAGGGGAGAAGTTGCTGATTTCAAATGGGGAGAAGGACCTTGGGGTGGTGGTGGTGGTGGGTGCCAAAATGAACTCTGAATAGTGTAGGAGGGCAGCGACCAAAGCAAATAAAATGCTGGGGTGCACTGCAAGAGAGATAACTTCCAGGAAGCGGGAGGTGATTTTCTCCCTGTATAACTCCCTAGTTAGACAGCACCTGGAATACTGTGTGTAATTTTTGCAACCGCACTTGATAAAGGACATTACACTCCTTAAAAGGGTCCGGAGGACGGAGACCAGGATGATACAGGGGATGGAGTAGAAGACTTGAGGAGAGACTCAAGGAGCTCAACCTGTACTGCCTGGAGGCGAGGAGGGACAGAGGGGATATGACTGAGGTCTTTAAATACCTAAAGGGAGTAAACACAGGGCACGCCCAGATAGGATCTTCCAGCTGAGGGAGGCAGGGACCACCAGGGGGGCATCACTTGAGGCTGGCAGAAGTAGATGACCAGGAGACGCTACTTCACAGAGAGGGTGGTGGAGCCCTGGAATGAGATACCAGTGGAATTGGTGGAACTGAAAACTGTGGAGGGCTTCAAAAGGGGCTGGTACAGGTATAGGGGAAGATTAAACTGAGCAATACTGAACCTGGAGATGCACCCCTGATGGGGGATGACCTGAGGGGGGACAGGACGATAAATGATGCATCTACCAGGTGTTGATTTTCGAGCAGACTCTACAGACCTTTGGGCCTACACTACTAGCATCTTAGTACGTTACTATCGTTTCTCCAGTCGGCCCAACAGACGCTCGGGTGGAACAACTGACAAAAGTCACAAGTCTGCGGATTGTGGCACAGGCAGACGCACAAGGCATAAGGGTCCGTACGTGACATCATGTCTGCAAGGACACCAGCGAAACCCAGGAACGGTCTTCTCTTCCATCACAGTCAGGATAGAAGAATAAGGTGAAGACTAAACTCGAACAAGTTTTAGAGTAAGTTTTGGAAGTAAATCTGAAGAGTTGATCGCCAAGGCCTACTCAACACAGGAACGGTAAGGAGGAAACCTGAACCTTCCAGCGGAAAGGAAGATCTGGCATCATGGGGCGGAGCCAAGGGAGTTACCACCCAAGTGGGTGGGAGGAGCCAACTTGAAGACTTTCTGGCTGATCTTAGAGTGAAAGGTGCATGACAGTGTGGATAGATCATATCCACATCCCTAGAAACCTCCCTACTCAATCAGAAAGGAGTTCTCACCTTTGTCAAAGACATTTCTCAAATTCAGCAAGATAATGCAGACGGAGATCTCTCCAGATATGGTTAAAGAGGATCTGTGGTGCAATTTACTTGCCTATGTGGCACGAGCCAAGACAGACAGAGGCTAGGCTGGCAGACGTCCTAAGGCTCATAGGGAAGAAGAAAAAATTACTCACCTTAGTAAATGTTGTTTCTTCTAATGGAGTCTTGCTATATTATGACATATGCAGTGAGTCCCAACCTTCGAACTGCTCCGGAGGTGAAAGAGTTAACTTTCCATGCCAGGCATGGAACTTTGAGCTCGAGCTCGGTTGAAACTCTGTCTGCTGTTCTTCAAACAAACTGTCAGATCTTTACGAGCTAAACTCACAAAGACTCTGTGTGGAAGCTGTAAACCTACACTAGCCAACTGGCCACTAATTATATAAACACATTTTTTATGCCAAAACAAAGACTCAAGTCAGGAGACCCAAAAAATGACAAACACAACACAGACCACCCCAAAAAGGAGGGGTGAAAAACAAGGTGGGCATCTGCTAAGTGCCAACACTGCCCTGCCCACCCACATCCCAAAAGTAAAGGTTCTGAGAGGGGCGGGGGGGTCATAATATAGCAAGACTCCATTAGAAGAAACAACATTACGAAGGTGAGTAAGTTTTTCTTCAAACGACATGAAGTCTTTGCTATATTATGACATAAGCAGACTACACAGCAGTACCTCCATGGAGGAGGGCCAGAACCTACTTAGGAAATAGGCTCTGAAGCACAGCTGTGCCAAACCGAGCATCACTCCTAGCCTGGATGTCTAGGGAGTAATGCTTGGTAAAAGTGTGAACTGTTTTCCAGGTAGCTGCTTGACATATCTCCAGGATAGGATGTCCCTGGCAGCAGCCAGAGACGAGCTGTACCTCTGGTAGAGTGAGCCCTCAGGCCTGAGGGAGGAACTTTACCCAGTTTTTCATAGCAGAATTGGATACAAGAGACAATCCACCTGGCAATGGATCTTTTGGTGGCAGGTTTCCCTTTGCCAACCTCACCATAAGTGAGGAACAGTTGGAGGGAGTCAAACCTGTGACCCTTGGTACAATCTATGTAGTAGCTAAGGGATCTTTTGACATCTAAACTCTGCAACCTCCTCTCGCCAGAGGAGGAATGGTTAGTGAAGTACACAGGGAGAGACACAGATTGATTAAGGTGGAAATCTGAAACCACCTTAGGCAAAAACTTTCTGTTAGTTCTGAGGACTACCTTATCTCTGTGAAAAGAGATAAAAATCAGGCTCCACTCACAATGCTTGTAACTCACTTATGCGTCTGGCAGAAGTGATGGCTACCAAAAACACAGTTTTCCAAGTCAAGTACTTAAGCTCTGCTGAAGACAAGGGCTCAAAAGGGGGTTGCATAAGCTGGGCAATGCAAATATTAAGATCCCAGGCAGGGGCAGGATCCCTGAATGGGGGGTTGGTGTGAAGCAACCCTTTGAAAAACTTGGAGAAAACAGGATGGACTGAAAGAGAAGAGGGTTTACCTGCTGATAAGAAAGCAGACACGGCTGCCAGGTGCACTTTTAAGGTAGCTGGTCTCAGCCCCACAGCATTTAGATGGACCATATAGTCCAGGACCGTGGGTAAACCAGCAGATTCTGGGGGAATATGCTTTGCAGAGCACCATATGGAAAATCTCTTCCATTTGGAATTATAAGTAGTCCTGGTGGAAGGCTTCCTAGAAGCCTTCAGGATATCCAATACACCTTGGGAAAGGTGTAGGTCAGCAAACTCTACCTCTTCAAGAGCCAGGCCTTGAGATTCGGGTACCAAACTCTCCCCTGAGCACAGGATAACAGATTGTGATTCCTGGGAAGACAAAGGGGAAGGTGGACTGCTAAGGACATAAGGAGTGGGTACCAGGGCTGTCTGGCCCAGTCTGGAGCAATCAGGATCATCTTGCAGGGTTGAGATCTGATTTTGACTAGCACTTTGAACAGGAGAGGGAAGGGGGGAAGGCGTAAAGAAACTTCCCTTCCCAACTGAGAAAGAAGGCATCCAGGGGGACTGAGCCCAACACTGGGGGCCTGCAACAAAAAAGGGGAAGTTGGTGATTGTCTGGGGCTGCGAAAGAAAAAATTACTCACCTTAGTAATGTTGTTTCTTCTAATGGAGTATTGCTATATTATGACATATGCAGTATAACCACAGGTTAGAACTGCTCCGGAGGTGAAAGTTAACTTTCCATTCAGGGCATGGAATCTTGAGGGCGAGCTCGGTTGAACACACTGTCTGTTGAAGCTAAAACTTAAACTGTCAGATCTTTACGAGCAAAAACTCACTAAAGTTCTGTGTGGAAGCCGTAAACCTACACTAGCCACTGGCTACTAACTACAAAAAACACATTTTGTTCTTGATCCCAAAAGACTCAAGTCAGGGGATTCAAGAAAGAAAAACTGAGCAACACCGAAGCACCCTAGAAGGGTGAAAACAAAGTGGGCATCAATGAAGTGCCAACATTGCACTGCCCACCCACATTCCAAAATTAGAGGTTCTGAGAGGGGCAGGCTGGGGGGGAGGTCACAATATAGCAAGACTCCATTAGAAGAAACAACATTACTAAGGTGAGTAATTTTTTCTTCAAACATGAAGTCATGCTATATTATGACATATGCAGACTACACAGCAGTACCTCCATGTAGGAGGGACAGAACCTACTTGGGAAATAGGCTCTGAAGCACAGCTGTGCCAAATTGAGCATCACTCCTAGCTGGATGTCCAGGGAGTAATGCTTAGTAAAAGTGTGAACTGTTTTCCAGGTAGCTGCTTGATATATCTCTAGGATAGGGATGTCCCTGGCAGCAGCCAGAGACACAGCTGTACCTTTACTAGAGTGAGCCCTCAGGCCTGAGTGAGGAACCTTACCCAGTTTTTCATAGCAGAATTGGATACAAGAAACAATCCACCTGGCAATGGATCTTTTAGTGGCAGGTTTCCCTTTGCCAACCTCACCATAAGTGAGGAACAATTGGAGGGATTCAAACCTGTGACCCTTGGTACGTTTTATATAGTAACTAAGTGCTCTTTTGACATCTAAACTGTGCAATCTCCTCTCACCAGAGGAGGAATGGTCAGTGAAGTACACAGGAAGAGACATGGATTGATTAAGGTGAAAGTCTGAAACCACCTTAGGCAAAAACTTCCTGTTAGTCCTGAGGACCACTTTATCTCTATGAAAGATAAAATCAGGCTCCACTGACAATGCTTGTAGCTCACTTATGCGCCTGGCAGAAGTGATGGCTACCAGAAACACAGTTTTCCAAGTCAAGTACTTAAGCTCTGCTGAAGACAATGGCTCAAAAGGGGGTTGCATAAGCTGAGCGATGCAAATATTAAGATCCCAAGCAGGGGCAGGGTCCCTGAACGGGGGGTTGGTGTGAAGCAACCCTTGAAAAAACTTGGAAAAGACAGGGTGAGCTGAAAAAGAAGATGGCTTACCTGCTGATAAGAAAGCAAACACAGCTGCCAAGTGCACTTTTAGGGTAGTTGGTCTCAGCCCCAAGGAATTCAAATGCACCAAATAATCCAGGATCGTGGGCACGCCAGCAGATTCTGGGGAAATATGTTTACCAGCACACCACATGGAAAATCTCTTCCATTTTGAATTATAGGTAGCCCTGGTGGAAGGCTTCCTAGAGGCCTTCAAAATATCCAGTACACCTTGGGAAAGGCGTAGGTCAGCAAACTAACTCTTCAAGAGCCATGCCTTGAGATTGAGAGATTTGAGGTTCGGATACCAAACTCTCCCTTGGGCACAGGTTAACAGGTTGTGATTCCTGGGAAGACATAGGGGAGGGTGGACTGCTAAGGAGATGAGGAGTGGGTACCAGGGCTGCCTGGCCTAATCTGGAGCAATCAGGATCATCTTGCAGGATTGAGATCTGATTCTGACTAGCACTTTGAAAAGAAGGGGGAAGGGGGGGGAAGCATAGAGAAACTTCCCTTCCCAACTGATGAGGAAGGCATCCAGAGGGACTGAGCCCAACACTGGGGGCCTGCAGCAAAAAAGGGGAAGTTGGTGATTGTCTGGGGCTGCAAAGAGATCTATTTGCGGGGTGCCCCATCTGGCAAATACTACCTCCAGTACTAGGGGGTCCAGTGCCCATCCGTGATGGCCCTGGGAAATCCTGCTGAGAGCATCCGCTAGGACATTGTCCTTGCCTGGGAGGTGAACTGCCGTAAGGGAGGCGTTCAGAGAATAAGCCAGAGACCACAACTTCATTGCTTCGGTGCACAAGGCCGTAGACCGAATGCCCCCTTGCTTGTTGATGTACCACATTGTAGTGGTATTGTCTGTTCTGACCTGAACAACCTTGTTCTAGACAGATGTGGAAAAAACCTGGAGTGCTAGAAAAACTGCTCTGAATTCCAGCAAATTGATGTGGAGCAGAGATTCCTGAGGGGACCACAGCCCCTGGGTGGAAAGGTCGCCCATGTAAGCTCCCCACCCCAAGAGGGATGCATCTGTACTAAGGGTCAAGGAATGAGACTGGGGAGTGAAGGGAACCCCCCCGTCTCAGATTGTTCTGATCCTGCCACCACTAAAGCTCCTGGATCAGGGTTCGAGTCACTGGAATCAATTTGGTTAGGTGATCTGTCCTTTGAGACCAAAAGGCTCTCAAATGGAACTGAATGTACCTCATCTGAAATCTGCTCCCTGCACTACTGCTGTAGGCGAGCCATGTGCCCCAGGAGCTGTAGAAAATGCCTTGCTGGTCGAGAGACCTGCAGGGTGAAAGAGGAGGCCAGAGACACCAGGGTCCTTGCTCTTTCCAGAGGAAGGAAGGCTCTGGCTTCTTTTGTGTTCAGTTCTGCGCCTATGAAGGTGAGAAGCTGGACAGGCTCCAGAACGGACTTTGGAAGATTGAGAAGGAAACCTAGAGATGTAAGCAGTTGCTGGGTTACTCGTAAGTGTAGTTTGACCTGTTCTGGAGACTGGCCCACAATGAGCCAGTCGTCCAGATAAGGAAAGATGGCAATCTTTTGCCTTCTTAAATGAGCAACTGCTACTGTCAGGCATTTTGTGAACACCCTCGGGGCCGAGGTGAGGCAGAAGGGCATTGCTCTGAACTGGTAATGGCCTGAGGGCAGTTCGAATCTGAGGTACTTTCGATGGGAGCTTCTGATGAGAACATGGAAGTAGGCATCCTTGAGGTCCAGGGAGGCTAGCCAGTCCCCTGGCCTTACAGAGGGTAAAATAATCGCCAGGGTCACCATTTTGAACTTTGGTTTTAAAAGGTGCTTGTTTAAGATACCCGAGATTCCAGGATGGGCCGCCATTCTCCTGTCTTTTTTGGGGTAAGGAAGTACCTGGAGCACAACCCTTTGCCCTGGTGTGGGTGGAAACCTTGCCACGGCTCTGAGAGCCAGGAGGGAAGAAACTTCTGCTTCCAGGGCAAGTGCCTCTGATGGGTTTGCAGATGGAAAAGACCTGGCTCTCATCTTCGGAAATTTTTTGAAGCTGAGAACCAGTCCCTGGCTTACTACTTCCAGGACCCACTTGTCTGATGTTAAAGACTTCCAGTCCTGGACAAAGTAAGCCAGCCTGCCCCCTACCAGTAGTGGAGAATCGGCCCTGGCCACCCCATCAGGGAGCCAGTTTTGCAGGGGCTTTGGGTTGAGGGGTAGAAGCAGGCTTACTAGAACCCCTTCTGCCCCTTCCTCTAAAGAACCCCCTCTCGGCATAAGCAGAAGAGGAGGCCTGGGCTTGGTAAAAAGGCCTATGAAAAGGCCTGCCCCTGCCCCTGACATGCTGCCTTTGAGGAGTGGCTTGCCTTTCTTTGGCCTGTGCACTCCTATAGGTGGTCCTATACTCATCCACTTCTCCCCAAACAGAGAATTTCCCACAACAGGAAAATCCATAGCCTTAGACTGGGTATCCTGTGACAGGGCAGTACATCTGAGCCAGGCCATTCTGCGAAGAGACACAGATGTAGCCACGACTCTTGATGAAAGATCATTAGAGTCTACTGCAGCATGAAATTGCACCTTGGATGCCTCAATACCATCCGCAGCCACCTGCTCCAGCTCCCTGGCAAGTTGGTCACGGGCCTGTCTTGCTAGGGCCAGGACAGTACCCCACCTGGATTTCTGGTACCTAGCTGCATAAGCCATATAATTTGCCTGTCTGAGTCCCAAAGATGCTGCCATGTACTGCTTCTTTGCCATGGCATCCATCCTCCCGGAATCCTTTTCAGGAGGGTGAGAGGCTAGAGGAATATTAGCCTTGTCACAGGCTGCAGCCTGCACTACCCCCACATGGCTGCACTGCTGAGACAGGAACTCCGTATCAGAGCCTGATAAAGCATACCTCTTGTCCATCCTTTTATCCACAGGGAGGATAGAATGAGGAGTTTTCAGAATTTTTACTGTCCGTTTCCTAAAATATTTATGCAAGGGAATAGACAGTCTCCTAGACTCCTGAATATCCATCATTTCCACAAAATCAGGCTCTTCATGATCATCAACAGCTTCCTCAACAGGGAGTTGCAGAGTCTCAGCAACTTTCTTGTAAAACAAAAAATGAGAAGGGGACTCAGATAGCCTGGGAGGGGACACTCCTGAGGGTCTGTCTGGAGAGATGTCCGGTTCAATGGGCACATCCAGACTTTCAAAATCACACTCACTTCCCTCATACCCCTCCTCCCCTTCCTCCGGTTCATAAAAATCCTCAAAATCATAATCTTGAACTGGGGGAACCGTCCAAACCGGGCGCTTCCCTAATGGTGTCGGTTCGGACAGAACTGGGGAAAGAGACTGGACAATTTGAATAGCTTTGGCTATTTCCTCAGCGGTTGGAGAAAAAACTTTTGGCCCCAAACTAGCTGACCTTCTAGTCCTTTTAGTTGGAACCGACTCCTCAAAGCTGGCTCTTCGTTTGCCCGAGGAAGTATCGCCCTGGTCAGAGGGCACTTCCTCAGGTTCGGCTGGCACCGAACCGGGCTGGCCATCCGGGTCAGCGGACTTTTTTGGCCTCCCTTTCCCTGAGCCTACCAACTCTCTTTTCCACGGTGGCAGCAGGAAAAGTCTTACAAATCTGGCAGTCTGCATTGAGGTGGTCAAATCCCAGACAATATACACAAGTGGTGTGTGGGTCAGCCTTAGCAAAGGCTTCCCCACAGAGGCCACAGTGCTGAAACCCAGTGGGTCCGGTTTTTCTTTTGGGTTTCTCAGACATAGTGCCTGCCTAACCAAAACTTGCCCGTTAATGGCAATCCGCCAAGCAAGACTGTTATCGGTTCCCAACCGTATCACGGGTCATGGAAAAAAAACGTAATAAAATCCCTTTTTTTTAGAACCGATAAGAACCGGGAACCGCACTCTAAAGGACTAGAAAGTGATTTTAAAACCCATCTGATCGGTTCAAACCAAACCGAAAAAAACATTTACAAGTTCCACACAGAAGAAAAATAACAAATAAGCCTATCTATTACTTACAATACCACAGAGAGCTTGAACCGACGATTGCGGTTAAATTTCGGTAAAATAACAGAGAATTTACACTTTAAAACCGACAAATGAACCGAGCAGCAGGAGGAATCTCCGGAGCGACTGTTCAGTGAGGCGGAGTAAAGAATCTGACAGTTAAAGTTTGAGCTTCAACAGACAGAGTGTTCAACCGAGCTCGCGATCAAGATTCCATGCCCTGCATGGAAAGTTAACACCTCCAGAGCAGTTCTAACCTGGGGTTATACTGCATATGTCATAATATAGCAAGACTTCATGTTGTTTGAAAGATCTATCTGGGGTGTGCCCCATCTGGCAAATACCACCTCCAGTACTAGGGGATCCAGAGCCCATTCGTGATAGCCCTGGGAAATCCTGCTGAGAGTATCTGCCAGGACATTGTCCTTGCCTGGGAGGTGAACTGCTACAAGGGAGGTGTTCAGAGAGTAAGCCAGAGACCACAACTTCATTGCTTCGGTGCACAAGGCCGTAGACAGAGTGCCCCCTTGCTTGTTGATGTACCACATTGTAGTGGTATTGTCTGTTCTGACCTGAATAATTTTGTTCTGAACAGATCTGGAAAAAACTTGAAGTGCTAGAAAAACTGCTCTGAGTTCCAACAGATTGATGTGGAGCAGAGATTCCTGAGGGGACCACAATCCCTGGGTAGTGAGGTCGCCCATGTGAGCTCCCCACCCCAAGAAGGATGCATCTGTAGTAAGGATTAAGGAGTGAGACTGAGGGGTGAAGGGGAACCCCTGTCTCAAATTGCCCTGGTCCTGCCACCACTGAAGGGCTTGGATCAGGGTTCGAGTCACTTGGACTAATTTGGTTAGAGGGTCCCTCTGAGACCAAAAGGCTCTCAAATGGAACTGGATGTCCCTCATCTGAAATCTGGCTCCCTGCACTACTGCTGTCGAAGCAGCCATGTGTCCCAGGAGCTGGAGAAAATGCCTTGCTGGTCGAGAGACCTGCAGGGTGAAGGAGGAAGCCAGAGAAATCGGGGTCCTTGCTCTTTCCAGAAGAAAGAAGGCTCTGGCTTCTTTTGTGTTCAGTTCTGCACCTATGAAGGTGAGAAGCTGGACAGGTTCTAGAACTGACTTTGGAAGATTGAGAAGGAAACCTAGAGAAGTTAGCAGTTGCTGAGTTACCTGAAGATGTAACCTGACTTGGTCTGGAGACTGGCCTACTATGAGCCAGTCGTCCAGGTAAGGAAATATGGCAATTTTTTGCCTTCTTAAATGGGCAACTGCTACTGCCAGGCATTTTGTGAATACCCTTGGGGCAGATGTGAGGCCGAAGAGCATTGCTCTGAACTGGTAATGGCCTGAGGGCAGTTCGAATCTGAGGTACTTTCGATGGGAACTTCTGATGAGAACATGAAAGTAGGCATCCTTGAGGTCCAGGGACACTAGCCAGTCCCCTGGCCTTAAAGAGGGTAGAATAATTCCCAGAGTCACCATTTTGAATTTTGGTTTTAAAAGGTGCTTGTTTAGGTACCCGAGATCCAGGATGGGCCGCCATTCTCCTGTCTTTTTTGGGGTAAGGAAGTACCTGGAGTACAACCCTTTGCCCTGGTGTAGGGGTGGAACCCTTTCCACAGCTCTGAGAGCCAGGAGGGTAGAGACTTCTGCTTCTAGGGCAAGAGCCTCTGATGGATTTGCAGGTGGAAAGGATCTGGCTCTCATCTTTGGAAATTTTTTGAAGCTGAGAACCAGTCCCTGGCTTACTACTTCCAGGACCCACTTGTCTGATGTTAGAGACTCCCAGTCCTGGACAAAGTAAGCCAGCCTGCCCCCTACAGGTAGTGGAGAATCGGCCCTGGGCACCCCATCAGGGTGCCTGTTTGGCAGGGGCTTTAGGCTGAGGGGTGGAGGCAGGTCTGCTTGCACCCCGTCTGCCTCTCCCTCTAAAGAACCCCCTTCGTGCATAAGCTGAAGAGGAGGCCTGGGCTTGGTAAAAAGGCCTATGAAAATGCCTGCCCCTGCGAGGCTGCCTTTGAGGAGTGGCCTGCCTTTCCTTGGCCTGAGCACTCCTATAGGTGGTCCTGTATTCATCCATTTTCTTCATGTAAATTCTCTGTTTGCGCCCCAAACAGTTGCCCACAACAGGAAAATCCATGGCCTTAGTCTGGGTATCCTGTGACAGGCTAGTACATCTGAGCCAAGCCATTCTACGGAGAGCCACAGATGTAGCCATGACTCTAGATGACACATCATTAAGAGGCCACTGCAGCATGGAATTGCACTTTAGATGCCTCAATACCATCGGTGGCCACCTGCTCCAGCTCCTTGGCAAGCTGCCCTGGGACCTGCTTTGCTAGAGCCAAAATAGTATCCCATCTGGATTTAGGTATCTAGCAACATAAGCCATATAATTTGCCTGTCTGAGTTCCAAGGATGCTGCCATGTACTGCTTCTTTGCCATGGCATCAACCCTTCTGGAGTCCTTGTCAGGGGGGTGTGAGGCCAGGGGAATATTTGCCTTGTCACAGGCTGCAGCCTGCACAACCCCCACATGGCTGCATTGTTGTGTAAGGAACTCCGTATCAGAGCCTGATAATGTATACCTTTTGTCCATTCTTTTATCAACAGGAGGTATAGTGTGAGGAGTTTTTAGAATTTTACTGTCTGTTTCCAAAAGATTTATGCAGAGGAATAGACAGTCTCCTAGACTCTGGGATATCCATCATTTCTACATAATCAGGCTCCTCTTGATCATCCACAGCTTCCTCCATAGGGAGCTGGAGGGTTTCAGCCACTTTTTATAAAACATAAAATGAGAAGGGGACTCAGAAAGCCTAGGGGGAACACTCCTGAAGGTCTGTCTGGAGAGATGTCGGTTCAATGGGCACATCAGACTTTCAAATCCACATTCACTCTCCTCATACTCCTCTTCCCCTCCTCTGTTCATAAAATTCCTCTAAATCATACTCTTGAACCGTGGAACCGACCGAACCGTGCACGCTACCTGATGGTGCCGGTTCGGTTGGAACCGGGGAGAGTGACTGAACAATTTTAATTGCTTTAGCTATTTCTTCAGCGGTTGGAGAGGCAAGTTTTGGCTCCACACCAGCTGATTTTCTAGTTCTCTTTGCTGGAACCGACCCCTCAGAGTCGGCTCTCCTTTTGCCTGAGGAAGTCTCGCCCTGGTCAGAGGGCACTCCCTCCGGTTCGGTTTCAACCGAACCGGGCTGGCCATCCGGTTCAGCGGACTTTTTGGCCTCCCTTTCCCTGAGCCTACCAACTCTTATCCAGGGTAGCTGCAGGAAAACTTTTACAAATCTGACAGTCTGCACTGAGGTGGTCAAACCCCAGACAAACACAGGTGGTGTGGGGGTCAGCCTTGGCAAAGGCTTCCCCACAGACACTACAGTGTTGAAACCCAGTGGGCCCGGTTTTTCTTTTGGGGTTCTCAGACATAGTGCCAGCCTATCCAAAACTTGCCCGTTTATGGCAATCCGCCAAGCACGACTCCCTTATCAGTTCCCAACCGTGTCACGGGTCATGGAAAAAAACGTAATGAAATCAGTTTTTTTTAGAACAGATAAGAACCGGGAACCGCACTTCTAAAGATAGATAATGTATTAGAAACAACTTGATCGGTTCAAACCGAACCGATAAAACCGTTTACAAGTTCCACACAGAAAGTAAATGTAAAACCTATCTAGTACTTACAAATACCACAGATAGAGCTTGAACCGACCAGTTGCGGTTTAAATTCGGTTAAAAAACCGAAAATTAAATACTTTAACCGACAAAATGAACCGAGCAGAAGGAGAAATCTCCGGAGCGACTGTTCAGTGAGGCGGAGTAAAGAATCTGACAGTTTGAGTTTGAAGAACAGATAGAGTTTTCAACCGAGCTCGAAGTTCCATGCCTGGCATGGAAAGTTAACTCTTTCACCTCCAGAGCAGTTCGAAGGTTGGGACTCACTGCATATGTCATAATATAGCAAGACTTCATGTTTGAAGCACAGTCTGCCAACTGGAAGACCAGTCTGCCAAGCCTGAGATTGTCACATTACAGGCAGAAGCAAAGGAAATAGATTCCTATATAAAACAGAACTGGTGTTCTGTTACCTTCGCCAGAAGTACTACCAGATTTATTGGGGGGGTAATAAAGTTCTGGCAAACAGATGCAGCAGATCTTGCAAGAGATATCACACACTCGAGATCCTATTACTGCAAAAGTGCAGACAAACCACTCACATTTTGAAGGCTTTTCCCATGCCAGCTGATCAGGAAACTTTTTTTCACACTCTTAAGCTCCTGCAATTAACATACAGACACTTGGACTCCCTTTCTCTACATATTCAGAAGGATGACCTCCTGATGGAAGTCATCAGGCCTAGATGGGTATACAGGGAAGTTCTTTAAAACATGTTCAGCCCCTTCCGTAGTGCTTGGGTGGTGGTAGTTTTTTTTTTTTTTGTTTGTTTTTTTTTTTTTGAGGGGGGCACACTAAATTTCTTGGAAATACGCAACTATATCTGCAATCCCTAAGCCTGGTCAGGACAAGAGTCTGCTCCTCCCATCATCTTGTACCCGTCCTCAATGTAGATAACACGCTCTTCACATTTATAGCAGCAAAAGGACTGGGGACACTTTCACCAGCGTTGATTAACAAAGATTCAGAAAGGATTTTTAGACTTGTGCCAAACCAAGACAATATTTCAAATGTATAGAACATGTTTTATCTTACATATGCATCTCCGAAATGCCTTTTCTGCTTCTCAATATGCACAGAGAAAGTAGGATATTATGGAATTTTGGACTTAAAATGTAATTCCCAGCTTATGACATCATAGCCATTTCCACAGCAACAGACTGATGTGACAACTAGGAGATGACTTCAGCTGCAGATAGCATCGAGTAAAAATGTAACAAAAAAGCAGCAATATGAAAAAGCTAAATTTATAAGGACCCCCAAAAAATATCTAAAAAAAGCAGGTGTGGCCAAATAATTAAGCAGGCTTATGATGGATAATCAGATGATTTTATGCATTTTTTTTAGTCTTTGGTAACAGGGTAAGGCCCACTAGTGCCTGTTTTCAGGGGCAGCCTGGGAGCACTGGGCGGTTAAGTGACTTGCTCAGAGTCACACACACAGTATGCAAGTGGAGGTTGTGAGAATCAAACTCAGGTCTACTCACAACCTCGTTCCTTTAACCTCTACTGCCAGCCAACTGCCATTATTAGGATGGTACATTCTGCAACCAAAAAAATGCACTTCTGCTTTAAAATAAAATGCATGTAATCAAAGCCTGTATTATCGAATCCTTCAAACGCTTACGCTGTGCAACATGGTACTAAATTTAAACACTGTGTTTCTAACATTTTAGATATACCACTGTAGCCTTTTATACAAGTTTACTGGTCTACGACTTCCACAGAATCATGCCCCGGTTGTTTTACCTGCATTATTCATCGCAACGGTCTCAGATGCAGGTGGAGGTGGGGGGTGTGGGTGCAGATGCAGGTGCAGGCAGAGGTGCAGAAACAGGTGCAGGTGGAGGTGGAGGTGCAGCACTAGCAATTCCTGCTGCCATATCCAGGAGTGGTTGTATGACCTCAATCTTAAACACTCCATTTTTCTGCCACAGATTCAAGACACGGACTATCTTACTCTGAAAGAGAAACCACCATTAAAACCACATATTAACTCAAATCAGTTTACACATGTACAGCTGTCAAACTGGATGAGGATTCTGTTCTACACTGCTACAACAGAGCTATCCTAAGTAGATTATATTTATTAGAAATGCAATACCTTGTTATATATCTAACAGCATTATTAAACATCTCATCCTGGGAGTCAGGCCAGGAGGATGCCGTCACACAGATCCTGCACGCCCTCCTGTTGCCGTCCACTAACCAGTTCTTTGGGTGGGGGAATCCCCTCTCCCCTGACAAAAAATGGACGGGTAACCAGTGGAACTGGAAAGAGGGACACAGGTAAGACAATGGGACTGAAGAGTTATCAGAACAGATCGGAGCTTGACCGGGTGAGTAAAGAAGAAAAAACCTCAGATTACAGCAGCAGTATTTGTTAGTAACCATATAGTTTCTAGCAATGTTTCACGGGCAAAAATATCAATATGCACATTTTTTATCATTTACTTGTATCCTGAACCATTCAGAAGTCAGTTCCCATACATGTGCCACGTCCTCCATGTAAAAAATAAATATCTTGGTACAGTGGTGTGTTTACCACCAAAAATGTGGTAACACCATCCTAATACCTCTACAATATGAATCTAGCATGTGCATTCAGCAGGTAAACTTTGCGGAAGAGATTTTTTAAAAATTGTGGGTGGCAGTCATCTTTAATGATGTGGGTGATTAATTGCAAAATCAGCTCTAAAAGCCATTTTGCATGAATCTTAGAAGGTCCGAAATACATTTTTGGCGAAAAAAGCCACACAGTATGATGAATTTTTTACAACTAAAAATACTACAGTTTTAAATAAATAAATGTAAAGATGAAATGAGATGCATAGAACACTTTCTTTTTCATTTTTAAATGATACAAGTAATCCAAGTTTCTGAACCCAACTGTTTGCATGCATGGTGGTCTTTTGCAACGTCTAAAACATTTTTAACAAAACAAAAAGGAAAGACAAGAAAATCAGTCATGAATCCTGCCAGACAACCAGAAATAAATGCCGAATTTACATGTCAGGGGTAAGAGTGCCCGACACTGCCCTGACATCACTGCATGTCCAAGCTCCCTAGGAACTACAATGTAAATGCGCAGCATGAAGCCTAAGGCCACATTCCACCTCCTTGGCCTACTATCCCAGAAACAGCCAACTGGCCAGCATGGTGATTACAGTCTTTCTACATCTCCGTAAGGGAAGCCCCCTTGCAATTTGGATTTGGGGGAGTCAGTCAAGTCGGACTGAGCAGGAAAGCCTGTGGGAGTGGCTGGGAGAGGACGGGGAAGGGTCTCACATGGGAAGAGAAGGTGTACACCCTGTCAGTTACAGAAAATATACAGAAGACTATGCAAAACCAAATTTCTAGGTACAATTCTCCATTAAACGTTATTCTCCCTTCTATTAGCTCATTCCTTGTTTAACCTTTCCCTTCACTTACTTCCTTCAACACACTGACACTTATTCACTCTCCCTAGTACTAAGCTGTCTGCAGGTCAAGCTGCATTCGCCTTTAAACTCTCCAAACTATGGACTGCTATGCATCCTGATATCCATTCTTCCTCCACTCCATCCCTAAAACCCCTCCTCCATGGCACCACGGTCCATTTTTTCCTTCATACAGCTTTTTGTTTACTGGAGCCACCTCTGTCTGCTTCCAAGCATGATTCCACTACCCCTAGTCCCAACTGCCATTTCCCTCAGTCATCCTTCCGGCAGGTATCCAGATGGGAAGGACCCAAGGGCACCAGTGCCATAATTAAACAGCCACCAGTAGATACAGATTTGTATTTTTTGGGGGGTTCTGTCTGCCCCCCCCCCCCGGCATAGGATGTTCATCCCATACATATGACCTCAGGCACACAATGACATCTTGTAGGGGAGACTAGCTCCCTTGGCCCACTGCAAGGATCACTATGGTGCTGTAATCACAGCGCCTTCCTCGACTGGCATGGGGCGCTCTTGCGCAACAGCGCTACCCCAGACTCCAGGTCTCCTGATAGACTTGCCCAGACCGCTCACGAACCCAGGTTGTTAGTACATAAGCATGTAGCACTTCAGGTGTGCCATCCGGTGGCCTGTCACAGTTTCATTCTTATAACCGTCCCTGATCCCTACACGTCCAACTATGCTCCCAAGTGCCCCCACTTCATTGTGCACCCTGTTCTGCCTTCATCACTGCACAGATCTGTTACTCTGCACTTTAAATTTTCCCTGTATAATTAAGGTGTCTAATATGTACCAGTTTTGTTTTGTATTGATGCTATTTTCCTTACATCTATTACATTTTCAGCACATGTTTATACGGTTTGTGCTCCCCTTGGTTTCATAAATTGCTGCTCCATGTACTGTACGCCCCACTCCCCTTTCCCCAGGATGCAACTGGAAACAAGCTGGTATTAGGTCATATGTCCCGCCCAGCAAAAATTTTAACTTAATAAAATTAAATAAATATATTTTAAAGGTTTTTTTTTTTTTTAAATCAGGAAAGACATACTGCACTGGTAACCGCTAGTTTCCAGATGCGTCCTGGGAGGCAGAGGTGAAGGGACTACAAATACAACAAGGTGCATAATAAAAATAGTTATCAGTAGCAGCAATAAAATTAGCAGTAGCAGTAATAAAATTAGTGCAAACAAATTAAGCTGCAAAAGTATAAAAAATATGTAAGCAATACAATGTACAAGGAGGATAAGGAAAAATAGGTTACTCACCTGCAACCATAGCTCTAGGAGTAGTATACAGTTCAGATCCACACAGCAGCAATTCCACTGGAAGTGGTGGTTCATCGAAACATCTTCCAGCCAAGTTCCTCCTCCTATCACCCATACAGTATATCCCCCAGCTCTGCCCCGTGACATCAGATCCTGCAGGGATCCATAGCCACTCCCAGGGGAAGCCAGGTGGGTGGTGTAGATGTGAGCTGCAGGTGAGTAACCTATTTTTCTAGGGGCGTGGATGCAGTTCACACTCCATATGGGAGGAGGGGGCAAGGCGCAAACCACTATTTCACAAACAGGAACTGGAAAACTGAGTCCAAAAAGCAGAATCCTGACAAGACTCAAGATAGATGCTGTAATGGGAAATGATGGTGTGCGCACACTTCCAGACTGCAGCCCTGCAGATCTCCTGCATAGGGATGTCCCTGGAAGCATCCACCGAGGCACTGGCAGCGGTATGTCTGATGGAATGAGTCCTAAAGCCCTACAGAAGGCTCCCTACCACCCAACCTCTAGCAGAGATCGATGCAGGATGTGATGCACCTGCCAATCGTCAGTTTTGCTGCCAGTCTTCCGGGCGCAGCTTCAGCATATGTTATGAACAGCTGGTAAGCCTCACCCCGAACTCCAAACATGCACTCCTTATAATAAGCAAATGCCCTTCTCAGGGTCAATGTATGGAGCCTATGGTCAGACGCCGAAGAAAGGATGTTAAAGTATTATAGGCAGTTCATCGCCTGGTTAAGGTGAAACTCCGAGACAACCTTCAGGAGGGACGTCTTGTGGAAGACCAGATATGGAGACTGTAAAAATGCCTGGAACTCACCAATTCTTCTGGCCAATGTAATGGCCACCAGGAAGCCATATTCAAACAAGTGTGATGCCTCACACGTACACAGGCTCAAAAGGCTTGCTCATGAGCACAGCCAGCACCAGCAGCAGATTCCACGGTAGTAGTGGTTCACACACACTGGAGGGGGAAGGTGGTCCAGGCCTTTTAACAAAACAAAAAGACAACCACCACCTCCTGGGCCACCGTCTACATACCAGCCGTGCCTGGTATGCAGAGATGGCTAGTAGGTGCACCTCGAGGGTCACTGCTTACAGTTCCAACTGAAAGAGGGACCAGTGGTACTCAAGGATACTAGTCACAGGCCAGGAAAGGGGGCTCAAGTTCCTTGCCCTGATACCACTTGAAAAACCTTTTCCATTTAAAATGTAGCACCAGTGAGTCAACTCCTTACAGAAGGCCTCCACAATGAGGAGCACAGCTTCCGAAAGGCCCACGGCCTGGAACTCTAGCTGTTCAAGAATCAGGCTGTGAGGTGCAGGACCATCCCTTATTGTCTGGTCAGTAGGTCCTGATTAAGAGGCAACTCCATGGAGGCTTGCCGCTGAGCTAAGGAGATCTGGATACCAGAACTGCCTTGGTTAGTCTGAAGCTATCAGGATCACTCGTGCCTTCTCCTTCCAGGCCGTGACCACTACCTTGTGTATTAAGGAGAAGGAAGATAAGGCATAAAGACCACCTGGGTCAAGGGCATCACGAAGGCAGCCCCCCAAAAGTGTCCTCAAACCTGGCAGTGGAGGCGCCAAACATCAGTTTGGTGTTGTTCCAGGAGGCAAATCGTTTCACTCCAGGGTTCCCCCTAGGACAGTGGTTCTCAAATGGTGAGGCCAGCTTCCCAAGGAAGGCCCCAAATTGTTCCAGGGGAGGCCCAGTCAAGTCTGAGAATGTACAGTATTTAAATTTTGGCTGTTTTGTGTGATAGGATAAAACAAATTAATAAATACTGATAATTGCAGGTGATTTTTTTTTTTTTTTTTTTTTTTTTTAAACACACTTATGCACAGATTTGTCACCGGGAAGTCCCCCACTGAGCCAAAGTTTGTTTATAGGTGTGTATTTATATGTCAATTAATGCCAGGACGAGACATGATGTGTCAAGGCTGGTTTCTACAATAGGTATTTGTACGTAAATTAGTGACTTGGAAAGGCACACAGAGTCGAGGCTCATTTCTATAGTAGGTATTTATATGTAAATTAGTAACTGGGAAAGGCACAGTGATCCAATGCATGTTTTCAGGTGTGACCCGAGGTAAGGGTACAAGGAAGTTACCTAACTGCAGGGTAAGAGGGGGGAGATGAAGTAGCTAGATTAGTTGTTCCAGACAGGAAACAGAGTAACAAGGGCCCAAGAGTCAGAAAAAAGGAGTGGCAAGTATAACCTGGGTTGCAGGGTCAGGGGTTGGGAGCAATAAGTTGAATAAAAAGAGATTAGACTCAGTCAGCTTTATTAGTTTCACTTTATTCCTGGTGTACTGCGCACAGTAGAATTTTTTTTCCCCCCTGTGGGGAGGCCCAAGATTTTTTTCCAAATTTGAGGCAGGCTCGAAATCTTTTTCATGGCTTGAGGGATGCTCACAAATCAAAAAGTGAGAACTAATGCCCTAGAAGAACAGGTGGCATACCACTTCCTGATGCAGAGAACACTCGTTCTATGTCTCTCCCACTCAGCTAAGAACATGTGCCAGCTGACTGTTCACTCCCGCAACAATGCTCACTCCTGCAACATGGCTCACCAGGAGATCTACACCCAGGCTGTGTACAAGGGTGCAGGTGCAAAGGGCCTCCTGACAACAGAAGGGAGTGAGTTACGTATTGGCTATTCGGGTACAACACGGTCATGGGGTTGTCCGTCTGGACCTGCATGACCAGACCCCAGACAAGAGAAGCAAACTGCCAATGCAAGCCACACTGCACGGAGCTCCATCAGGCTGATGTGGTGAAGGGGACTACCTGGGTGATCAGAACCCGTGGGCTATGTGGTTTCCCAGATGTGCTTCCCACCCCACTAGAGAGGCATCCGTCGTGAGCTTGACGGACAGCTCTAGACAAATTCCATCCTCCAAATGTTGAGGAACCAGACACCACTGGATGGCATCCCACATCGGCCCAGTCACAAGGACAGGGTGGTCCATGTGACCTAGGCACTGGAACCACAGGTGGCCCAGCTCTCACTGCAGATGGCTCATCTGCCAGTTTGCACAACAAACTATGCTGGTGGTGAATGCCATGTACCCCCCCACCAGCTGAAAGAAATACTGGGCAGGGCACGAGTGCCAAACCTGAAATGATTGGGCACAGGAGGTAAGGTCCTGAGCCTGGTTCACAGGGAGTCTACCACTGCCTATGTGAAAATGACCTGCAAAGGGATCCTTTCAGAATTGTCTGAGCAAACAGACCCAAGTCTCGGCAGGTCTGCAGGGCCACATCTCTGGATCACTCTATAGCCTCCTCAAACAGTCCAGCTATCAGCCAACAGTCCAGGCAGGGGTACACCCTGACGCCTCTGTGTCTCAGGATGGCCACCAACACTGCCATGTACTTGGGGATGACCCTGCGTACAGACGAGACACCAAAGGGCATGACCTAGAACTGACAAAAAGAACCCCTTCTGCGTGTAATCAACGGTACCGCCAATGGGACAGACAAAATGGGATGTGAATTAACATGTCCAAGAGGTCAAGGGAGCAGTACCACATGACCTGGTCCAGAGATGGTATGATCTGGTTCAGAGTGACCATCCTGAATTTACGTTTCTGCATGAGATGAAAATTATGTACCTACCATAATTCTTGATCTTTCTGTGTATCTTCACTATTCATCACATCTGGGTATCCATCCAACGGCGCCACCTACAAGGTCGACGTACTGCGTGGCGCTCACGGGTTGGCCATTACCGGTCTGTGACCCCACCCTCCGTCACTTCTGAGTCGCAGTGAGTAAGAAAGGCTTTTTTTGGGAGACAAGAAGTCCAAGGGACAGACAAAGGAAAATATATATGAACTAAAAGGAGGAGAAATAAACAGAGAGGGCAGACAGGAGATGGAGAAAAATTAAGGGGATTGGGAAGGGGCCCCAATCTCTGAAATCAGAAAAGGAAAGGGAAGGAGGGAGGGAAACAGGAAGTGGAAGGGGAGAGGACATACCCCGAACTCGCGAACTGTTCCCAAAATGAGTTTAAGAGCTGCCTAGGAGTAGCCAGATGGCTATATTGCCAGAATTCAAGGCACAGAATTAATGGCAACTAACTCCAGCAGAAGCATGAGAAGCTATCATGGGACAGAAATCCAGGGTTGTCCTCCCCGAAACCAAATAATTGGAACAGGGGAGAAAAACAAGTCTCCCTAATTAAAAAAATGAGGGATGAGTCCCAAGGACAAGGACGGAGTGGGGGCCACCAACATCCCACCCAAAAGGTGGAGCCAAGGTATTGTGGGAGGGCAGCCCCCCCAAGAAGGCGAGGAAAATCCCCTGGTGTGCCCAAGGTCACCCCGCCCTGACCAGTGGAAAGAAATGGGGGCACACAGAGGGAGGGGGACCCAGAGACCGAGGCCCCAGGGGGATGGAGGGTGGGATTTGTGATGAATGGTGAAGATACACAGAAAGATCAAGAATTACGGTAGGTACGTAATTTTCATATCTTATCTATTAATCTTCATCATTCATCACATCTGGGCGAGTACTGAGCCCCCCAAAGGAGCCCAAGACCCTAAAGGACTAAGTCCCTTAGCTCCCAATGGGGAAACACAGAGGGAGAACCTTTACAGGCCTGGCGAGGCCCGAGACTGGGGATAGGTAGACGGGGACACCCCCTCCCAGAGGGGGGCAGGAGGTTGCCCCAACAGACGCCACCTCACTCTACGGGAGAAAAGGTGGGTTCTCTAGTAAGCGGAGGAAATCACCCTACCGAGGGCCAAGGGTGACAACCGGGAAAGACATAGCCATGCCGTCCACCTAGTGCAGATCGCTGTCCCTACGACCCTGGAAGCTACCTCGTTGGCGTCGTAAGATGCCCTCGCTTGTTGCCTTCCTAGCTTCAGGCCACGTGCAGTGTGCACAAAGGGCTTGTCTGGTTACCTCTGAACTGGGCAAGGAGGCTAGGAGTTGACCTAGCCTGGACCACAAGAACCTATCATAGGAAGCGTGGTGGGCCCGATGAGCAGGAATCAAAAGCAACAACCATGATGAGTAGAAGGTCCTCCTTCCCCCAAAAGTCAAAATCCACAGAATCTTTATCTGGGGTCCAGTCACAGTGGAGGGCGTGAAGCTCATCGGGAGTGTCCAGCTGCGTCGGTCATAACTGAGGATGAGGCGGGGCCCCACAATACCTCTGGCTCAGATCCCTAGGGGCTGGAACTCCAGAAAAGAGACTTTGCCAGAACCGTAATGACTCCTCCTGGAAAGCAGCACACCAGGCGGGCACCACAAGGGTGGTCGCACTGAAGTCGCCTACAGAGGAACGCATTGAATGCTCCGGATTGTGCTGAGTGGATGGGGTGATGCGCAGGTTTTCCATCATCCTCACAAGGAAACGCTGATACTCACAGATCAGAGCAGGGGAGATGTGGACGGAAGGCTCCTCTCCCCCAGAAGAGGAGGATGAGGAAGCAGAAGACCTCGGAGATCCAAGGGGCTGGCTGCTCAGGGGGAGGGTGGAACACCTGCACGTCCATGGCCCTGACATAAGTATGGAAGTGAGCAGCCGCACCCCTGAACTGTTGCCAGGAGAGAGGTCCCGTGGGACTACGAATGCCTGGGAGAGCAGGAGATGGCGACAGAGGAATGGGGGCTAGGTCCAGAAGAGAACTGTCTTCTGTCCGGGCAAGACAGTGCACCAGAAGCCTCAAGGGAAGGAGGAACTCCGGAAAGTCCAACAACTGACAGCTGATCAACCACACTGGAGCTGCCTAGGCCGTGCCCTAAAGAATCCCCCGTGAGGGGACTGGGACCATGTAAACCCAGAAGGACGGTCCCTTCCCTCCAAAGACCATGGCCGTCTCGAGGAGACTGAGAAGGAAGGGCAGGGGTCTGCGCTGTGACTCCTCCCCGAACCCGGGTGGGTCCCAGAAAAAGGTCGCCGAATCGAACCCTGACCCCTCAGAGTCCGAAAGAGCCCTCTGCCTCGCAAACACCAGCCTGGGCAGCCAACAACCCTGGTCAGTCCCAGAGGAGACCACCCAGGGAGTAGCACCCTCTTCTTCCAAGGGCGCTCGGGTCGGCCCTAAAGTTGAGCGATCCAGGCACACCACATGAGGGGATAACCCAACTGAGGGGGCAGAAAATCTTCCAAGCCTAGGCTGCAGGGCAAAAAGTGGCCTTGTCACCGCCTGTTGGTCAGCACCTCTGACCCCAGACCAGTGGGGCTACCACCTGCCCCTCAGAGGGAAGCTGGTTCCGGTCAGCTGAAGTAACTACCAGGGTATCCATGTGGGCTGGCAACTCCAGAGAGTCGGACAGCTGGTCCGAACCAGACTCAGAGTCCATATCCGAAGAGGTAAAGACCAAAGTCCGGTGCCAGACCGTACACGGATGCCTGCTCCTGTCTGGACAGAGGACCCAGTCCTGGTGCCCGCACCAGAGCTGGCACCGAATTCCCCCACGGCACCATGAATGGTGCCCGAGGAAGAGACGACGCAGAGAGCAGCAGAACCGGAGTCGATGTCCACCAGGGTGCCGCGAACAGCACTGGGGCCAGGGACGGCGCTGACAGAGATAGCAACAGCTCACTCAGTATCGCCGAGAGAGACACCTCCCACGGTGCCGGAGCTAGACATGGCGCCATCACCAGCCTTCGACGCTGCTCAGACGAAGACGGCACCGTAAAACTCCCCACAGCGCCGCCAGTGCAAGCGGCACCACGAACTGCGTCGACAGCAGAGACTGCGCCGAGCAGCGGACCGGCGCCGAGCACGGCTCAGCAAAGGGCGCAGAGGCCCAAAACAGCACCAGACGGCATCAAGGACGGTGCCAACCCAGGGTTTCCAGCCCCAGGAAATGACATTGGGGGAGCCTTTGCCCCCAAAAGGGCAACTGCCAGAACAGGCCTCCGCCCGCCCCAGTGGGAACGGGCTGGCCTCCGCACCACGGAAAGGGCTTCTGCCGCCGGGCGAAGGCTAAGCAAGCGAAGCCCTCCTCCGGCTGTCCGTGATAGAACTGGGAGGGGACCCAGAGGAAAGACCAGACCAGAATCTCTGGCCCGAGGCAAGAACCGCCCCACGCAAAGTCGGCGAGCTCATCCAATCCTCTACACACGCTCGTTCCAGGACACGACAATCCACAGCGAAACAGGCGTTGCACAAATCCATGTCATGAAGCGGGCCAAGGCACGCAAGGCAATGATCATGCTGGTCAGTAACGGAGTGCTTGCGGCCGGCCTAGACATGACAGACTGAAAACAATGAAAAAACAGACTCGACGTCGCTGAAAATAATAAAGGAACAGTCTTACTAAACAGTGGCGTTGAGTAGGGCGAAATGGAACTGGCAGGTAGACTCTGCGTCTGACAGACAAAGACGAGGCCCGACATAGTTGCTAAGAGCTCCTCACGAGGTGCGAAATCTACAGCGGGAGACTAAGAACTGGTGGGAGGGCGGGGACGACACCCAACCGCCAAACCGCAAGCGCCACGCAGTGCGTCAGCCTCGAAGGCAGCACAGTCAGTGCGTCGATTCTGCCCATCCCAAAAAGCTCCTGCAGGGTCATGAGCCACATGCCCAAATGTGATGAAGACTAACACATATCTGGTTCAAGTTGTTCAGATCCAATAAGGGGTTCTAACACCCATTCACTGCAGGACCAGGAAGTACCCAGACACGTACCCTTACTTGCCAGGGCATCTGGGACACAGGCTAAGGCCCTTTTCGGCCAACATCCATCCATTTCAGGACAAGGAAGTACCCGGGAACATGCTCCTGACTTGCCAGCGTATCCAGGACATAGGCTATGGCCAGTTTCGCAAGAAGCTAAGCAATGTCCTCCCTTAGGGTGGACAACATTTCCAGCAACATAGAGGACTCCCATGAAGAGTGGGCTCAGTATAGTGAGAGAGCTTCAAAACAGAGAGGCATCCCCCTGCCTACCCACCTCCAGTACCCACTTGTCCATAAGTAATGACAAACCAGTGTGGTCAAAAGTTGCGTAGTAAACCCTGCCCCCCCAAAAGGAAGCTGGGTTAGGGACTGGACAGACAGGAGGCAGAAACCCCCTCGATCACCACTGTGTGGTTGTGGAGGGGGCAGTGGCCACTGAGGCCAGACAGGCACTACTTCCCCTGCCTCTTATTTACTGTAATCTTAGATTAACACCTTTGAGAACAAGCTCATTACATAGGTTCCACGTCAAAGAAAACACAAAACAATGGTATTACAGTAATTCGGTAGGCAGCAATATACCAGTGGGCATCGTCAAAGGATAGCACGGAGAGAGAGGAAAGGCAGAGTCAGGGTGGATTTGCGACAGGCATACGAGAGTGCCTGACTGGCCCGGGTGAAGGCGGAGCTGGTTAAGTGAAATGGAAGGGGGGAGGTTTGGGGAAGGCAGCTGGGAGTCTGGGGAGAGAGACCAATGGTAGAAGAATATATAAGGTCGAGTACATATAATGGGAGAAGAATATAAAGCAGTCACAGCTGGATTTTGCAATAAGGTAATTTCTAAGCTTTAAAGGGACCCATTTAAACCCCCGGCGGAGATGTTAGGAGGAAGAGTGTTAAGCCATTTAGGAGCTCGGTGTGCAAACAACCTTTGCCCAAGTGTGGTACGGGCATAGAGAATGCTGAAAATCAGACTTTCAGAGCTTCTAGTCCAGCATTTAGCCTCGTAAGGAGTGAGTAGCTTCTGTACCCCAGGGGGCACAAGGCCTAGGCTTACCTTTTTAGCCATAATACACGACTGGTACCAGAGTCTACCTGCGAACTATAGCCAGTTAACCTGGCCATAAAGGTCACAAGTATGTGTGAGCCCAGCAGCTCCAGTTACAAGCCGACATGCACAGTTTAAGGCCACTTTGAGGTGGTGGAAGGCTGTGTCTGTAGCTAGGCCACAGTCTACATGCCAAACCACGGCGCTCTGAATGGCCATGCTAAGGGCTCCAAGGTTAGGCGAGTCATATGCCTATCCTTGGTTATACTGTCGATGTGCTCGGAGTAGGACATGGTGCTGTCAACGGTAACTCCCAGGTATTTAAAGTGCTGAACTAGTTCTAGAGATGTACCCACTGAGTTTAGGATAGAGAGCGGGTAGGACTGTATTTGCTTTTGGGGCTGAACATAACTTTTAGTTTTCTTGTAGTTCATGATGAGTTTGTGTTCCCTGAACCATTTCTCTAACTCCATTAACTTCCTTTGTAAGTTGTGCTCCAATTCTTTAGGGTCGGGATGACTGGTGAATAGGACTGCATTTTCAACCCGTGGTCAGAGAACTTGGCATTGGTATGCTAGGCTTGGTACTGCCCCTGTTGGAGCTGCTGATGCTGCTGCGTCTTAACTCATTCACACCACGAGAGCTCTGAGACTTCCACCATCTTAACTCATTCACACCACGAGAGCTCTGAGACTTCCACCACTTGTGCCCTGTATACTCTTAGCACTGCTTCCTAGGCCTTTCTAAGCCAAAATCAAGCCATAATCAGCATGCCATAAACAAATGTGAATTCCTCTTGAACCGTAAGTGCTACACATAAAATATGAGTGGCAAAGTTGTTCAGTACAATGTTACCTTTCCAATGGTGCTATGCAATCAGTTGTAATCAATTTAGTTTTTATTTTATACTAGCTGAAATACCAAACTGATTTTTTTCAAGGTGCTTAGGTGACGCACGAGACAAATGTCAGCCATACACACCATACCTTAAACAAATGCAAATAACTCCTAAAGTATGTGTGGTAGAAACAAAATATCAGTGGCAAAATTGTTCAGCACAAAATAACCTTTCTAATGGTGCTATGCAATCAATTGTAATCCATTTAGTTTTTATTTTATAGTAGCTGAAATACCAAACTTTTTTTTTTCACATTTATTCAAGGTGCTTAGGTGAGGCTTGAGAGACAAATGTTAGCCAAGCACACCATATCATAAACAAATATGAATAACTCCTGAAGTATACATGATAGACAAAGTATCAGCAGCAAAATTGTTCAGAGCAAAATTACCTTTCTAATGGTGCTATGCAATCAATTCTAAGCAATTCAGTTTAATAGTTAGGTTAAAAACTGCCGACTTCCTCAGACGTTTCTAGGCCTGAGTGAAAGTCAGTTGAGTACGTCTACAGGCGTTACTGTCCTGAGTGGCTATGCTTTCAGACGCCACCTACAGACGTATCTAGGCCTGAATGAGTTAAAGGACCAAAACCGGAAAGGCTTTGTTTTAGGTTTCTGGGCCTTTGGGTCCTTTTGGGACGTAGCCACTGACTCCAGGGTAGCACTGAATTTCTCAATCCTTATGAGATACCCTTCTATCCCCCAGGGTCAAAGAGGACAGTGCCCAAGAAAGACACATTGTCCAGCTTATACAGAGTATCCGCAGTGAAGGTGAACTTCAGCCAGGCCCTGCGACAGATCACAACGGTGACTACCATGGCACAAGCTCAAAACCTGCCCATGTTCAAGGTCATCTGGAGCAGATGTTTAACCAGCGCAGGACCCTAGACTCTGAATAAGTTCACCAGCAGATGCTGGTCAGCTGGAAGGGAGGAGGACTTCATCTAGCACTCCCATGAGGGAGGAACAAAAGATGGTCATCATCGTCATGGCGTAGCTCACGTAATGGAAGGCAAGAGAAGAAGCAGCATCGACCTTCTTGGCCACATGATCAAGCTTCTTAGATTCCTTGTTGGGGGATCTGTCCACATCTCATTGGCCTTCTGCCTTCAAGAAGGCCAAGTCAGAGCCCAGCCCATCTGCTGGAGGGGTGGTCCAAGAACCTTGAAAGGGACTCAAGTAAGAACTGCATATTTGTGGACCATGTGCATAGAGGGTGCCGGGCAGAATGCAGCCAAAGCTCTAGGGCTGGTCCCAAAGGGGCCTCCAATATGGGAAAAGTAACCCCAGGGGAATAGTCTTCGTCCAGGATGTCAGTAAAGGAATATTTAGACCATTTCTGGACTGGCTCAAAGGACAAGTGCATGGACTCTGATACTACATGGAGGAGACTCCCAAAACACACTAACCTATGGTCGGTGGACAGGTCCTCAACACCATGAATGACCTGTCAGAGTTGTCAGGTGATAAAGCCACAGGCAGTCTTTGGAGTCTTCAGACTTAGTGATTTCCACCAACAGCTGACCCAACAAGTTGACTGCAGGACAGGAGTCCTTGGCCGGGGCTCCCACCAAAGGCTGCGGTAGAAGAAGCTTCAGGTGGAAAGGCATATGCTGGGAACATCTGGTGAGGGTGGACCACCCGCAATAGTTTACTGCCGTCAGAGAAGACCCTCATAGGGCAGTGCATCCTGCGATGGAGCCTCTCCTTGCTGCAGGACAAGGACGAGGATGAGAAATGCTGATGGCAGCACCTTCCGGTCAAGTGGGACTCAGCGCAAGCGTCTCCTTGACCACAACCCTGACCATCAACCCAAAGCAGAGAAGAAGCCATCGATGGGTTGGTATAGACCACATGCCAAGGTGAAGTGACATGCACATACTTTGGTACCACTAACACTGATAGAGGCAGGTCCCGAGTGGAGCTGGTCGAGGACACCAACCAGTCCATGTCTTCCTGAATGAGGTCCAGGAGAACCAGGGTCTTGGAAACAAGACTGCTCATCGATCAATCTCTGAAAACTGGTCAACAAAAATCTCTGCCTGATCAGCTGTTTAGATCAACAAGCATGGTGGAGCCACCAGGAAGTTCTTTACCGAGCCCTCAACTACGCTGAGCCACAGTAGAGCACTTGACACGTGCAAGCAGTCCAGAGTCGATGGAACAGAAGACTGCAATCTTTCCTGTTCCCATGACCACTGCTGGCAGCACTTGAGTTTCTCACCAACGAGGCTCTACCAGTAAGCCTGGTGGGCCCCAACACATCTCACAAAAGTCCTCCATGAAAGACCATCCAATGCCAGCCCCAGCCAGGAACAACGCTGAGGTCAACAAGGTGCCTACTGCTGCTGCTGCTTCTTCCACGGCAAGCTAAGCAATGGACACCACCACAGCAGAGGACGTCTTGCAGCCCTCTGGACAGACTTTAGGATCCCTCTGGGCCGGCCAATGAAGAAGCCAGGCCACACAATCTTCCAATGAAGGAAACATCCTCTGACATAGCCCACAGCCAGAGATGTTGTGCACTGCCTCTAAACAGATGTAAGACACATGTGGGTCTGCCTTCGCAATCTTCTGTCGACATCCAACGCAAAATTTTAAACCACAACCTGCCATCACTTCCCCAGAGTCCATGTTCTGTTGATAAGGTAGAGTCAGAGTTAATGAGAGGAAAAGCAGTAGAGAAACAATTTGAAACATCTTAAGGAAATACAGTAAATTGCCAACTACGCACTTGATGGCCTACAATGCTGCAGAGCTGCGAAGGAGGAGACCCAACTCTTCCAGCAGAAATATCTGCCTTCATGTGGCAGAGCCGGATCACGTACAGCCCAGGTGGTGGGATAAGCTTAGCTTGAATACAGTCCGATGAATCAGCACTTCCAGAGGAACTGCGATTGTGTGGCTAGTGAACTATATCCACACCCCTAGAACAACAAGGTGTTAAGGCTGGTGCCTAAAGGTTGATGAGTTAGCCTTGGATATGGTAAAGAATAACCCCAGCCGGGGCAGAAATGTAGAGAGCAGGGGGTAAAGGGCAGCTGCTGGTGCAGTGTCATGGGCAGCTGCATGAAAGTGACGGAATAAGAAGGAATCTTAAAAACAAACAAAATAAGTAAGTAAATATCCATCCTTCTGATAGAGATCATCTACGAGCTGGGATGTACCAACTCTGGAAAACCACAGGACGAAGGCAGAGTAGGTGAGAGCCAAGATCAAATCGTGAAAGTCACTGTAAAGAGGAACAACATACTTCTGAAACACTAACTCCACCAACCAGATTCAATCATGAGAGATAAATACAAAGTAGAAAACAACAGTTCTGAAAATAATGGAATTCTGACATAAACCATGATCTTTTCTGTATAACCACTTGAAAGACTTTGCTACCAAAGGGAGCATCAGCAAATGCATCCAGGTGCAACATGTACTGCTTTGTTAGAGTGTGCACAGAGGGCTAAGTGGTGGCCCTTCAGATCCTGGAGGAGGAAGCCAATGCTAGCTTGTTTTTCAGTAATGTGTAGTCCAGATAAATCTCTCAATCTGCAATCAAGCTTCTGTAGCTTTTTCTCCTTCTCGCCTCCTGGCTTTTGGACTAAACAAGGGATTAATTCTTAGTTCAGGTAAAAGGAAGAGTTGATCTTTGAAATAAACTCTGAAGTTCTCTGGATAACTACCTTGTCTAAGCAAAAAAGGCAGTATGGTTCCCTATACAACAGGGCTCCCAGTTTGCGCACACTCCTGGCCAAGGTGACAGTCACCAGGAAATACCTTCAGATTAGTGAGAGTCGCAGACTCAAATGGAGGGCCCAAACTGTCTTTTAACAGGATTCAGGTCCCACAGAAGAAATGGCTGCCAGATAGTAAGATGGAATAGTTCCGAAGTCAGTAAGAACATGACAACATGGAAATACAGGTTACTCACCTGTAACAGGAGTTCTAGGAATGGTATATGTTGTTCATCCACACTCATTGGCAGGTATCCTTGCCGCTTTAAATCTTGCCGGAAGGTCTTCAAGCTTGCTCCTCCCACCCACCCGGGTGGTATAACTCTCGGCTCCGCCCCATGACGCCAGATCTGGCCCGCTGGAAGCTCAGGGTTGTGCGTAAGCCGGGAGGTGTCGGTGGAATGTAGTAAGGATGAACAACATATACCATTCCTAGAACTCCTGTTACAGGTGAGGTAACCTGTATTTCTAGGGACATGGATATGTTGTTCATCCACACTCATTGGCAGACTCCTAGCAGTTCTCCGGGAGGAGGGAGGCAAGCCACACCCCAATACTTACTTGGGAAAGAGAGACTGGAGAACCGAGGCCCCAAAACCAGCATCCCGGGCGTGACTCAAGGTCGCATGTGGTAATGGGTAATAAAGGTGTTTGCTGACTTCCAGGTAGCAGCCCTGCAGATTTCCTGGATAGGGACGTCTCTGGAAGCAGTCACCGTTGCAGCAGTATGGCGGGTAGAATGAGCTCTTATCCCTCTGGGAGGCTCCATGCCCGCCAACTTATAGCAGAGATCTATGCAGGAGGTTACCCACCTGCTTATCGTCCACTTGGCTGCAGGTCTGCCAGATGCGGCTTCAGCGTGGGTGACAAACAGCTGGCGAACCTCTCCCAATTTCAGCCGTGCGCTCCTTATAATAGCGGCTTCTAGGGTCCAGAGTATGGAGCCTATATTCACCTCCGAGTGTGATTGGGGTAGAACACCGGCAGAGTCAACACCTGGTTAAGGTGAAACTCCGACACCACCTTCGGAAGGAATTTCGGGTGGGGGCGCAGGACAACCTTGTCCCTGTGGAAAACCAGGTAAGGAGACTCTATGGAAAGCGCCTGGAGCTCTCCCATCCTTCTGGCTGACGTGATAGCCACCAAGAAGGCGGTCTTCCACGACAGGTGAGAGAGAGCACACCTGTGCATAGGTTCGAATGGCTTGCCCATGAGCTTTGCCAAGTACCAGCAGTAGATCTCACGGAGGTGGGGTTCCACACTGGAGGAAATGTGATCAAGGCCTTTGAAAAAGCGCCCAGACCACCTTCTCCTGCGCCACCGACTGCTTCCCGGCCCGCGCCTGTAAGCAGAGATGGCTGCAGTGCACCTTAGGGTCGCTCGACCCAAGCCCTGACTAAGTGACCCATAAATAGTCCAAGATGCTTGCCAAGGAACAGGAGGAAGGGTCCAAGCCCTTGTTCTGACACCAAATGGAAAACCTTTTCCATTTGAAGGCATAGCATTTTCTGGTCGACTCTACGGGACGCCCTACTACATTGAGGACCTCGCGAAAGACCCAAGGCCTGGAACTCTAGCCGCTCAGGAACCAGGCCGTCAGGTGCAGGGATTGAAGGTCCAGATGGAACACCTTCCCTGATTGACTGAGAGCAGGTCCGGCGAGCTGGAAGCTGCCAGAGTCCTGGAGCTGAGACTGAGGAGATCTGGGTACCAGAACTGGCGAGGCCAGTCTGGGGCTATCAGAATCACCTGCGCCTTGTCCCTCCTCGCCTTGAGAAGCACCTTGTGGATCAAGGGAAATGGGGGAAAGGCGTAGAAGAGGCCCGGGGTCCACTGCCTCGAGAAGGCATCCCCTGCAGCGAGCCCTGCTGAGGGGGCGGGCATGGAACAGGCTCAGCCCGTTCTCCTGGAGGCAAACAGGTCCACCTGAGGTGTGCCCAATGGGAGAACAGATGCTGTACTACCTCGCAGGAGAGACCACTCGTGGATGCAGCCCCTATCCGCTCAGGGCATCGGCCAGGGTGTTGGAGGCCCTGCCACGTGAATGGCTAGGAGATCCGCCTCCAGGCTCGCGACGAGTGACCAAATGCGGAGAGCTTCCTTGCATAGAGCATGGAGCGCCCCGCCCTGGGCGTTTAGATAGTACATGGTCGTGGTATTGTCCGCCTGGACTGGACCACTTGACCCCGGAGGAACGGAGCAAAGGCGGTGAGAGCTAGGCGGACCGCTGGAGCTCCAGCAGGTTGATGTGTGGCATCGGACTCCCGGGACCAGAGGCCATGAGTCTGTGGTTCCCCAGATGGGCACCCCAACCCATCAGAGAGGCATCGGTCGATAGAGAGACCGCTGGCTCGGGGCGGACGAACGGATGCCCTCCTGCAAATGATCTGAACGGTCCACCACTGGAGAGCTGCCCACATCCCCTGTGTCACCGACACAAGCTGGTCCAAAGGATCGCAGCTGCAGACCACTGGCTGGCCAGTCCCCACTGAAGGGGACGATGTTCCAGCGGGCCCAACGGACCACGCTGGTGCAGGCCGCCATGAGACCCAGGAGGCGCAGGAAGTCCCGGGCAGGGCGCAATTGCCCAACCAGAAATGATCGGGCAAAGGAGGAAAGAACCTCGGCCTGTCCGAGGGCAGCTCTGGCTCGAAGAGAGTCGAGCTGCGCCCCGATGAATAGAATCACCTGCTTCCGCTCGAGTTCCGACTTGGCCTCGTTGATAAGGAGGCCCAGTTGAGAGCAGACCTGGAGGGCCAGATTTCTGGACCACTCTGCCTCCTTCCTGGAGGGAGCTGCTATCAGCCAGTCGTCCAGGTAAGGGTACACCCGGACCCCTCAGCGCCGCAGGAATGCTGTCACCACTGCCATGCATTTGGTGAAGACCCTGGGAGCTGGAGACAAGCCGAAGGGCATGGCTTGGAACTCGAAGAGGGATCCTTCCGCTCGGAAGCGAAGGAATCTCTGGTGAGACGGACGGATAGGGACGTGAAAAAACGCGTCCTGCAAGTCCAGAGAGCAGAACCACACGTGTTCCAAGGATGGTATTATCTGAGCCAGAGGACCATCCTGAAGGTTCGAGACCTTAGGAACTTGTTTAGGTCGTGGAGTAGAGAATGGGCGCCAGCCCCGTCCGCCTGGAACCAGGAAGTACCTGGACACAAACCCTGGGTCTGAAGGAGGGTCCGCCACCTCTCTTATCGCCTCCTTCTGGAGGAGGAGACGATGTCGGCTCGACGAGCCAGTGAGCTGGGATCCCGGTTCCGAGGGCGACGGCCTGAAGGGTGGTGCCTGCTCGAATTCCAGAGGCAGGCCTCTTCCCACCACGTCCAAGACCCACCTGTCCGTGGAAACAGCGGACCAGGCGGAACGGAAGTGCCGGAGCCGTCCCCCCACGAGGGGACCCAGGGATAAGGTGACGGGAATGGGGGCGACACCCCTCAGCCCGTCACTGGGCAGGCTTGGAGGAGGGACCGGCCGAGGGACCTCCTGGGCCTTTTCCTCCCTGCCTCCTGTTAGAGGAAGCCGGCGGCTTGGGTTTGGGATGCCAAGGCCGAGCCTGCTGGCCCTGACGTTGCTGGGCCGGGCGCGCCGGGGGCACAGAAGGACGAAAGGGCTTAGGCTGTGGTTTGCGGCCTTTGTCCTTCTGAGCGGAAGAGACCGAGTCCAAGGTAGCATTGGACTTCTCGATCCTCTGCAGGTGACCTTCCACCCCAGGGCCGAAGAGGTCAGTCCCCAAAAAGGGGACATCCGCCAACTTGTGCTGGGTATCCGAAGTAAAGGTGGATATCCTCAGCCAAGCCCGCCGACGCATAGCCACTGCGGCCGCCACCGATCTGGCACATGAGTCCCCTAAATCCAAAGCAGTCTGGAGCTGCTGTTTGGCCACTGCCCTGCCCTGGTCCCGCACCTGCTTAACCGTAGTCTGCAGATCGGCGGGAAGATGAGGGATGACCTCATCCAGGGAGCCCAACAGGGCATGAGAAAAATGTGCCATGAGGACGGCCGAACTGGCCTGACGAAGGCCGAGAGAGGACGCAGCGTAGACTTTTCGCCTGACATAGTCCAATTTCTTGACCTTGTCAGGAGGTTTGTCCACATCCTGGCGCTGCCGGGCGCTGGCGGAAAACGCTGTCGGTAACCAACCCTCAGCAGAGGGTGTTCCAAAACCGGACAAGGAACCAGTAGGGACCGTATACTTCCTGGCCATCCTGGCCGAGGCGGCAGGAAGCAGGGCGCTGCCAAAGCTCCAGTGCCGACCCACTATGGCCTCGCCACCGGAAAGGCCTCCGCCGGAGAATCCCTGGTCCAGAATCTCCGTGAGAGGATACCTGGCCCGCTTGGAAACGGGTTCGAGCTCCATCCCGGTGGACTCCGAGATGAGCCGAAGTAGTCCTAGGAAGGACGACGGGCTATCGTCCATTGACTGACCTCCTGAAGACTCCAAGTCCAGTCGCTTGGAGAAAAAGGAATCATCTTCGGACTCGGAAGAGTCCTCGAAGAGCTGCCTCTGGCCTGAGCCACCCTTCACCTGCCGAGGTCGATCGGGAGTGAGGGTAACTGACAGCCGATGGGGTAGACCCTTAGCCGACCGAGAATCCTTGGTCGGAGCCCCAATTGGTGGCTGTGGAGGAAGAGGTTCCACCGGAATCGGTGGAGCAGCTGGTTTTGGCCGAACAACCGGCCTGGGTATAAGCTCTCGGATAAGTCGAGGGTTGTGTCGGCCGATCCGGTGACAGCCACTTAATGGCCGGGAAGGCGACGGGGTCGGCTTATTCCCGGCCAGGAGGAGCTGTTGCAACATAAGGTCCTCGTACCGTCGACGTCATTTACGCCGAAGCCTCCCCTCATCCGAGGAGGAGGACGAGGACGAGCGGCGACGCCGCTTACCGCGGTGCCGAGACCGAGACCGCCTATGACGGTGGGATCAGCTGGACCGCGAAGAGGTCCGAGACCGAGACCGAGAGTCCCGGAATTTCCGAGGTCGGTGCGGGGAGGTGTCGGCCGGAACCGGCACTCCCTTCGGCTCGGATGGTGCATCCGAGGGCTCCGGAACCGGAGGCACAGGCGAGCCCACGGATCTCAACCTCCGGGGAACCGGGAGGGAATCTCGGCTGCTAAAGGCGACAGCCCGTCCAACGGGTCGAGAAAAATCTCGACTTCATCGGTGGGAGTCTCGGTCAACTGACCTGACGGGGACACCGTGAGGCCAGTGGCCGAAGCCGAGCGGTCGACCGAAGCCGACGGTCGACGGCCGGGGAGAGGGACCTTCCCGCTCCCAAGGCGTCAGCGGAGGGACTTACCCGTCGTCCTCTTTTTGGACCGAGAATAAGGTCCCCAACGTAGGCCCTCTCCTTTAGTGGAGAGGGACAGACAAAGCCTTAAAAGAAGCTGTAAGAAGAGCCCAGAGAGCGGGATAAATGCCGCGGCCGAGGAAGATCGGACCCGCGCCGCCTCCTCTTCGAGGCGACCATCCGCCGAGCTGATCCGCCGAGCCGCGCCGCAGACACCGCCAACCGGCCTCCTGGACTTCACCGAGGAACGCTTCGGGACGCCCAGTTGTAATCGGGCAGCACGGCCTCGAGGGACGAGGCCGAGAAAGATGAGCACAGGTCGCGAAGCCTGCGGGTCGTGCTCAAGGCCTCAGCAGTAGACACACGTGGAGTGTGGATCCGTCCGAGACATCTTCTGCCCGCATGGGCATCTCCAACCGGAGTCGATTTGTCCATCGCAGCAGCGAGGGATAGAAGACTGAAGTCTTTTGCAAAATTTTATTTTTAAATCCGCAAACGGAGAAATAGGAACCAGTCTCAAACGCAGAGCGTTAAGGAGGGAACCTGAGCTTCCAAGCGGTAAGGAAGATCTGGCGTCATGGGGCGGAGCCGAGAGTTATACCACCCGGGTGGGTGGGAGGAGCAAGCTTGAAGACCTTCCGGCAAGATTTAAAGCGGCAAGGATACCTGCCAATGAGTGTGGATGAACAACATATCCATGTCCCTAGAAAGTCTTTTTCACTTTGTTCCACATGGATCTCCTCCTTTGTTCCCCCATTTTCTGAAGCAAGCCAGCACTTAACAGCTGTTGCACTGAATTTCAATTGCTCTGTCTTGTATATATGGGTGAAACCTTGCAGAGCTTTGAGAATTATCCTGGTCTCCAGCTGCCTTTAGCCTTGGACTCCCAAGCACCTTAACATATCTGCCCCTTGACATCTTGCTGCAGCTCATCATTGCACTGTGGTGAGCTGAGCCAGCTGATAACCAAGGGATACATAGATTTTCTTTGAGGAAGTTTCAGGACAAACTGTCGCAAGGGCTCACTACAGTGGGCACTCACCTTTAAAAAAAAAAAAAAAGGAGGTAGTTCCTGCCAAAGGAGATTGCTCCAGGAAAGAAGAGTCCGGCTGAACTCTTCTACACCATGGACAGGATGATCAACTTCTCCTGCCTGCAATCCAATCGAGCTTCTTCCACAGAAACGTACAAGGACTCGCATAAGATACACAGATGTTGATGTCAGATAAGGACTCACATAAGATACACAGATGTTGATGTCAGATAAGGGCCTACGGCCCACCTAGTCTGCCCATTCGTGCACTTCAAGCTTCCCTAGAACTAGTCTATCCCCTCCCCTTCCCCCACTACCAGGATCTCCTTATGTTTATCCAATTATTCTTAAATCCTGTAATCGTCTCTGCCCCCCCACCTCCTCCATTTGTCAACCACCCTCTCTGACAAAAAGTACTTCCTCAAGTTTCCTCTGAACCGCCCTCCCGCTACAGGGCTGTAAACAAGCTGAAAAAGCTGATTAGCAGTCTGCCGCGTGAAAATGCATAATACTTAGTACAGGCTAATAAGCAAAATGTAAAAAAATGACAGGTTTATTAATGTTGTGTACTGTGTCATGAACTCACAAAAAATGGTTAGCAGTCTACTGCTAAGCATTTCCAAAAATGGTTAGCATTACCCCATTCTGCTATGCTATAGCAGCTATTTGAAACCCTGCTCTAGTTTTATCCAACATCCCCCAGTCCTGGAGCATCTTTTTCTATGAAAAATGTTATTTTCCTGCACCTTGTTCCTCCCCGTGAGGTACTTATGTCTCCATCATATCCCCAAAATCCCTCCTCTCTTCCAGGGAGTACGTTTAGGTCTTTCAGCCTGTCCTCTTAGGTTTTGTGATATAATCCTCACACCATCTTTGTTGCCCTCCTCTGAAAAGTCTCAACCCTGTCTATGTCCCCACATAGGTAAGGACTCCAGAACTGGACGCTGTACTCGAGGTGTGGCCTCACTAATGTCTTGTATAGTAGAATTATGACCTCCCTTTTCCTGCTGGTGATGCCCCTGCCTATGCATCCCAGCATTCGGTTTGCTTTTTCTACAGCCTTGTCGCACTAACTCCCTAACCTTCAGGTCAGACATAACCCCTAGGTCCCTTTCCTGCTTGGAGCATTCTATATCTCACCCCGTTGATATGCTGTTCCTGGGTTTTGTGCCCCATGTGCATTATTTTGCATTTCTTTAGGAATGCAATCAGTTCTTTCTTGACAAGGTGTCCACTGCTCTGACTGGAATCTCAAGTGACCTGTCACAGGCCGGCAATACCAGGTCAACAAAGGGCTTAGACGATTTACCATCCTAGGCTGCAGAAGAGGAGGTGTTCAGGGTGATTTTGGGGTGCACTCCACCTGCTGTACTTTGAACCCTGGCCCCCCCTCCTCTTTGCAACTCTGTAGTTAGACCGCTCCAGAAGACACAGTCTTTGGGCCCCAGTCTATGAACTATAGACATGTGTCAGGAACTTCAGACATTTCTAGTGAAAATTAGAGAAGATGATGGCAGTGCAGCTCAAGGCTCACCTGGAACAATCTGGCATCTATGAGCCTCTCTGGTTGGGATTTCGGCCCCAGCAGAGTACAGGAATGGCTCTCAGAATGTTTCATGTGCTCTTCATTGTAAGGGACAGAGGTTACTTGTTTATCATCATCCTTCTAGAGCTCCCCAATAGCATCTGGCACTGGATCATAAGAATACTGTGTGATCACCCGAGGTACTGTGCAGGGCTCACCAGCATGGTTTTGTACTGGTTTGAGTCTTACCTCTAAGGAAGAGCACTGTAGGTGGTTCTAGGTAATTTATGAGACATGGTGCAGGTGTCAAAAAATACACTGTTATAACTCTTTAGACAAGTTAGAAAATGAAAGTACTCGCTGTAACTGATCATCTTCTCATCTCTTCTGAGCATCGCTTATGGGTCTGGGCCAAAGGCGCCAGGACCCTGCAGGAGCAACTGTTCTGGTCAAGGGCCCAGCAAAGGTTACTGTTCCAGCACAGGAATGTGTGATGCCACGCACCTACCAATAACTGCTGAAAGCTCCCTCGCCTTCATCAGTTCTATTCTTCCCGCCATCGAGTGCGCACCACAGGAGATCATCATCTAAGTTTACTGCATCATCTTAGAAATTCTTTTTTTTTTTTTTTTGACATGTTGTTCATGATATCCCCAAAGTCGAAAAAGAGGACCAGGAAATCTTTTGTTTGTGTCCTTGTGGAAAAAAAGATTTTATCCTACTACCAGCAACAGCTCCTTATTTCATGCCTTGCGCCTACCCACGTTATGGATTCCCGTGAAGCCTGTTTCCCCATGGATTTCCACACCCTAGAGATCTGCACATTTAAGTGTGGTCAGGAGCCCCCTACCATTGGAGGCAGGCATCAAACCAGGGCAACCAAGGTGAGAAAAATGATTATGTACCCACAGTAATTTTTGATGAGCTAGGAATATCTTCACCATTGATTCATACTAATGGGTCTTGGCCGGAGGAACTAGAAACCTGCGAGAGCCAGAACTTTTCAGGAAGGCTGACGCAGAGGCAAGTTGTGCGCATGCACAGCACCATGACACTGGCTTGTGGCACCAGGCTTACCTCAGCACCAGTTCTCAACTGCCTCAGCAACTTTAACCGATGAGGTGCAGCACAAAATAATTAGTACTTGGGTACTAAACCTAAGAGCATAAGAAAGCCCTGGTGACCGGTGTAAAAAGAGTCAAACCAGTAACAGTGTCTTCACTGCCCAAATCAAGAACAGGGGGCAAAGTCCAATAGAGACTAGAGTGAGCCCAGGGGATGGCAGGTGGGCATGTGAATCAATGGCAAAGATATTGCTAGAATATCAAGAATTACAGTGGGCACATAATTTACATCCTCCAGGAATCAATCGTCATACTAATTCACACTAATGGGTCAGAGTACTAAGCACAGTCAAAAAACCCTGTACTAGGGCAGCAGGAGCCAAGGGCTCACTCGGGGCAGAACTCCACTCAGGATAGTACTGCCAAATGTGGCATGCTACCTGGCATGGACATCCAGAGCATAGTGTACACTGCTCCTAGTTGCAGCACTGCAGATATCACCAACAGGCACAGAACAAATCCCTGCCAGGTATATGACAACTGCCCTAGTAGAGTGGGCACGTACCTGACCCTTTCAGTTTGACCTGCACCAAGGCATAGCAGTGGAATAGAGAGTTCACAATCCAAGCAGAAATGCACTTCACAGTAACAGGTTATCCCTCTTGACTGGGATCGAAAGAGACAAATATCTGTTTGGATTGCCTGAAGTCCTTAGTACTGTCCAGGTAAAACTTAAGAACCCTCTGAACATCCAAAGAATGGGTGCACACTTTCATTCTGTAAGTCAGCAAAGTAGGTAGGCAGCACAAGTGGCTGATTCACATGGAACTTTGACACCACTTTATGAAGGAACTTTGGGTGGGTGGGTGTGTGGAGCACTACCTTGTCCTTGTGGAAAACAGTTGATGGGGGATCTGCAACCAAGGCATGGATTTCAGACACACTGCGAGCAGAAGAGCAGCTCAAAAGAAAAAAATTACTCACCTTAGTAATGTTTCTTCTAATGGAGTCTTGCTGTATTCTGACTATTGCAATTAGGTCCTGCCTTTCAACTGCCCCGGACAACAAAGAGTTAAACTTTCCATGGCCAGCATGCAATGTTCACCGTGAGCTAGGCTGAAGCCCCTGTCTGCTGCTGTTTAAACTCCAACCGTCAGATCTTTACGAGCAATACTCACTATAAGTTGTGTGTGGAAACTGTAAAACTCACACTAGCCAACTGGCAACTAAATTTTTATAAAAGGGTTTTTTGGTTTCAAAGCAAAGACTCGGGTCAGGAAATAAAACACATCCCAAAACACGACACTCACCTAAAATAAAGGAGGGTGAAAAAAGGACACCCCTAGGATGCACCACTGATCCTGCCACCCACATCACAAAAACCAGGTTCTGAGAGGCGGGGAGGGGGCGATCAGAATACAGCAAGACTCCATTAGAAGAAACAACATTACTAACGTGAGTAATTTCTTCTTCAAACATGAAGTCTTGCTGTATTCCGACTACTGCAGACTACCAAGCAGTACCTCTATGGAGGAGGGACAGAACCTACTTTGGAAACAGGCTCTGAAGTACTGCTGTGCCAAACCGAGCATCACTCCTAGCCTGGATATCCAGAGAGTAATGCTTGGTGAATGTATGGACTGTTTTCCAGGTGGCTGCTTGATGAATTTCTAAGACAGGAATATTCTTGGCAGCAGCCAGGGAAGCAGCTGTACCTCTAGTACAGTGAGCCCTCAGGCCTGAGAGTGGAGTTCTACCCAGTTTTTCACAGCAGAATTGTATACAAGAAACAATCCACCTGGCAAAAGATCTCTTAGTGGCAGGTTTGCACTTACCAACCTCTCTATATGTGAGGAACAATTGGAGGGACTCAAACCTGTGACTCTGGGTGCGCTCTATGTAGTAGCTGAGGGCCTTTTAACATCCAAGCTGTGCAGCCTCCTCTCTCCAGAGGAGGAACGGTCAGTGAAGAAAACAGGGAGAGACAGACTGGTTAAGGTGGAAATCTGAAACCACCTTAGGCAAAACTTCCTGTTGGTTCTTAGGACCACTTTATCTCTATGAAAAGAGATGAAATCAGGCTCCACTGACAGGGCCTGCAATCCACTGATACGCCTGGCAGAGGTAATGGCTACCAAAAACACAGTTTTCCAAGTCAAGTACTTAAGCTCTGCAGAGGACAAAGGCTCAAAGGGTGGTTGCATAAGCTGAGCAATGCAAACATTAAGGTCCCAAGCAGGAACAGGGTCCCTAAAGGGGGGGATTGGTGTGCAGCAATCCCTTGAACTTACAAAACACAGGATGGGCTGACAGAGGAGAGGGCTTGCCTACTGACAAGGCAGAAACAGCTGCCAAATGCACTTTAAGTGTGGCTGGCCTAAGGCCTAGGCCATTGAGAAGGACCATACAGTCCAGAACTGTAGGCAACTTAACAGATTCTGGAGAAATATCCTTATTCGAACTGCAAATAATGAACCTTTTCCATTTGGAATTGTAAGTCTTTCTAGTGGAAGGCTTTCGAGAAGCCTTAAGGATATTCAGAACCCCTTGAGAAAGATGCAGATCAGCAAACTAACTCTTCAAGAGCCATGCCTTGAGATTGAGAGACTTGAGGTTCAGGTACCAAATCCTCCCGAGAGGATGTCAACAGGTTGTAATTCCTGGGAAGAGACAGGGGAAGGTGGACTGCTAAGGACAGCAACAGGGAGTACCAGGGCTGTCTGGCCCAGTCTGGAGCAATCAGAATCACTTTGCATGGTTGTGACCTTATCTTGACTGGCACCTTGAACAGGAGAGGGAAGGGGGCATATAGAAATTTCCCTTCCCAATTCAGAATCAGAGAATCCAGGGGGACGGAGTCCAAGACTGGGGGTCTGCAACAAAAGAGGAAGTCGGTGATTGTCTGATGCTGCAAAAAGATCTATCTGTGGAGTACCCCATCTCAAGAAAATCACTAAAACTAGGGGATCTAGGGTCCATTCGTGATGGCCCTGGGATATCCTGCTGAGAGCATCTGCTAGGACACTGTCCTTCCCTGGGAGGTGAACTGCTATCGGGGAGGTTTGCAGGGAATAGGCCAGGGACCACAACTTCACTGCTTCTGTGCACAAGGCCGTTGAAAGAGTGCCTCCTTGCTGGTTGAAGTACCACATTGTGATGGTATTGTCTGTTCCAATCTGGACCACCTTGTTCTGTACAGATTTGGAAAAGGCTTGTAGTGCCAGAAACACTGCTCCGAGTTCCAAGAGACTGATGTGAAGCAGAGATTCTTGAGGTGATCACAGCCCTTGGGCGGTAAGATCCCCCAGGTGGGCTCCCCAGCCCAGCAGGGAGGCATCTGTGGTGAGCATCACTGAATGAGACTGAGTGACAAAAGGAACTCCTTGTCTCAAATTGTCCTGATCCTGCCACCATTGCAAAGCCTGGATCAGGGTTCGAGTCACTGGGACTAGTTTGGTAAGGGAATCCTTTCTTTGGGACTAGAAGGCTCTTAAGTGGAACTGAATGTCCCTCATCTGGAATTTTGCTCCCTGGACCACTGCTGTGGAGGCTGCCATGTGGCCCAGAAGCTGAAGGAAATGCCTTGCTGGTTGAGACACCTGTAGGGTGAATGAAGAGGCCAGTTCCATAAACGTCCTTTGCCCTGTCCAGGGGAAGGAAGGCTCTTGCCCTTATTGTATCCAGCTCCGCCCCTATGAAGGTGAGGAGCTGTACTGGCTCGAGAACCGACTTTGGAAGGTTGAGGAGGAATCCTAAGGAAGTGAGCACTTGCAGAGTTATTAGCAAATGTGACTTGACTTGGTCTGGAGACTGACCCACTATGAGCCAGTCGTCCAAGTATGGGAAGATGGAGATCTTTTTTCTCCTTAGGAAAGTAACCACTACTGCCAGGCACTTTGTGAGGCTTCATATGAAGAATGCCTCTCAAAAACAGTACACAACACCTCCAGTTGTGCCAATGTATGACCCTAAATAGGCACATTAAAGGCTGAAATAGACAGGTGCACCTTAAGGGAGAAGTATTTCAGACCAAAATCTGAACGGGACTGCAAATACTCAAGTCAAATTTATTGTTCGACACAATAGTTATTTCACAAATAACACACACAATCAAGCAATAAAGGCAAAAGATAAATAAGCACAGTCCATTACAGCCGAATTAAAAAGGCAATCCTTCAATACATCAGTATGACAAAAAGATACTTGTACAACCTGCATACATTAGACATGAGAAAATTCTATGTAAGCACTATACTTTATTTCTAAACAGAAAAGTAGTATGTACACCATTATTAGATTTGGGTCTGGATATCTACATTCCCTTAAATTCTGTAATCTATCATAATATGAGAAAAAGGATCCAACAGTGTGGATCAATTAACTCACTGCCTCCTAGAAACGTCTATAGGCATCAGTAAATCTAACTACAGTGTGTCCCAGAACGCCTACAGAAGTCGTCTACAGACTTCCTCTGTGCCCTAGAAACGTCTAGAGAAGTCACTCATATTTTAATATTACTTGCCAGCCAGAATTGATTAGAATTGACTGCATAGTACCATTAGAAAGGTAATGTTGTGCTGAACAACTTTGCCACTGACACTGTGTGCATCATGTTCACTTTAGGAGTTATTCATATTTGTTTATGACATTGTCAATCTAGAACCACCTAAGCACTTTTTAAAAAAAAAAAAAAAAAAGCACGTTCTGGGTATCTTAGCCAGTTTAAAACAAAAACCAAATTGAGTACAGCTGACTGCACAGAACCGTTGGAAAAGCAATTTTGTGTGGAACAACAGTGCTACTGATACGTTGTGTGTGTCATGTATACTTTAAGAGTTATATGCATTTGTTTATCGTATGGGGTGTACGGCTGAAATTTTTTCCATCAAGACTCACCTAAGCAGCTTGAATAAAATGCACTTCTACATTTCAGCAGGCATAAAAAAGTATTGATTACAATTGATCGCATAGCATCATTGGAAAGGCAATTTTGTGCTGATCATCTTTCATGCTGACAATTTGTGTGCATCATGTATACTTTTGGAGTTATGTGCATTTGTTTATGATATGGTGCGTGTGGTTGAGATTCATCCCTCAAAGCACCCTGACTAAAATGGGGAAAAATTATGTTTCATAGTAAAAAGATATCTTTAACATAATAGTAAAACACCATCTAATGTCTGTATGCTTAATTTGGTGTTGATATTTGACATTTTCCAATAAAAAATGGCTTATGTTGCCTTTTTTTAGTGAAAAATTTTTTTTTTTCCCGTTTCGACCAGCATAGAAAAAAAACAATTACTTATTACATGCATACCACCATTGGAAAGGCAATTTTGTGCTGAATAACTGCCACTCATACTTTGTGTCTAGCATGTACGGTTATTGAGCTATTAGCATTTGTTTGCGACATGCTGATTATGGCTTGATTTTGCTTAGAAAGGCCCAGGATTCACTGTTAAAAGTATACAGGAGATTCAGGAGACAAGTGGTGTAATCTCAGAGTGAGCCTGTGGAGGCAATGAGTTAAGGCATTACTCAATTTGCATACATTAGACATTAAAAAAAAATCTACATCAGCTCTATACCTTAACAAGACTTTCTAAATAGAAAAGCAGTGTGTAAACAGTTATTACTGGGATTAGGTCTGAATACCTACATCCCCTTAATACTGTAATCTCCTACTTCATAATATTTGAGAGAAAAGATCCAACAATGTGGATCAATTAGGGATATTGCTCACTTAACACTTCTGGGTTCAATCCCCCCTTTTTTTAAACAAAAACTAAAAACACGGCAAGATTCATCAATATTTGTGTATTTTCTGAATTAAAATGAAAGTCCAAAAATATTTTAAAGGTACAATGTATGATGCAAAATGTTTGGCCAAATTTATTTATTTATTTATTTATTTATTTTAAACACATACCAAGAGTATCTCAATTACATGGTGTAGCTTTTCAGGCTCCTTTAAACAATTTTCAGAGGTATGTTGAGGAGCAGGATACCTAGCACTCAAAACGCTACTGGGAAATAATTCAAACCTGCATATTGTTAAAGCTTGTCTATAACCAGGATCCTCAAGAGTAAATATTGATTTAGTGAATGTTCCTGTATCTTATTAGATAGCCAGTTTCGAGACTTTTAGTAGTTTGATTGTTAGATGATCTCATTCTTTGGCTATGTCAGAGAGTCTTAGTTACCATTTTTGTATAATTTACATGAATTTCAACAGAACGTTCAGCAGAGTATTTTAAATTCGATGAACCATAGTTCAACAATTGACAAATCTTAGCTAACCACCCATCTTTAATAGAATTATTTTTTAAGGCAAGATGTAATCAATGTTCCTTGAACGGCTGACAATTTTAAGCCAAAAATTAATCTTATATGTGCTCTTTCTGTAAACGCAATTTATCCACGGGCTCTTACAAATGAATTTGGAGCAGATCTGGGGAGACCCAATGTTTTCTTGTAAATTGTATTAAATATAGCTTCTATAGTTTGAAATTTATTTCCCCAGATTTCTATGGTGTATAGTTCCTGATTAATGTAGCAATAGTAGCTTTCACCATTGGTTCAATGGTCATACCACCATGAGTTCTATTAAAACGTGTGAGGTGACACTGCAATTCTCATTTTAGAGACTACATTAACAACATGGTTTGACAAAGACATACTATTTGATATTGTAACTCCCAAGTATAGTAAAATGCTTACATTCCAATGGCTATGAATCCAAATAAAGTTTTTTAGATTTTCTTTGTGTGCCAATAACCATTTTGTCTTTTGAATGTTTGGAGTTAGTTGTAATGTTCTGCATAATATTTCTAATTTATTAAGGCTTCTTTGCAACCTTAATCTAGATGTCGAAATAAGTGCCAAATCATCCACAAAAGTGAGTACTGGTACTGAATATTTAATATTTTTGGAACACGATGGGTTGGTTCGTCAAGTTTTACTAGGATTTCATTTATGTAGATTAAAAAGGGTCGGTGCCAAAATGCACCCTTGACAAACTCCTGTATTTGTCTCCTTCTTGTCTGTAAATTCACCATTATTATTATAATATTTAACTCGGGTCCGGGTTTCAGAATAAATCCTCCTGATTAAAACAGATTCAAATCAATTCCCATTTCTTCCAATTTAAGCCACAGTATTTCCATAGACATGCAGCTGAGAAGTCAATGAAGGCAATACAGTTTTTTTTCCTCTTACTGTATTTTTCAACAGTATAAGACAAAAAATGTCCCATTGCCTTTTTCAAAGCCAGTTTGAAGTGGGGATTTTTTTTGTTTGTAATAACTTAATTCTGCACTCTAACAATATTTTCTAGTATATTTTAGATATATTGTCAGTTAAGCTTACTGGGTGCTAGTTATCACTTTTTTATACAGACTGGAACAAAGTGGACTCCCTCTCCACGAGTCTGAGGTGTAGTCATACATTATAAATGTGTTAAATAGATCAGCAAGTATATCAGCCCACCATTCTATTTCAGTTTTATATAAATCTATTGGGACTCGATCCGGACCCGGGGTTTTGTTAGATTTAAAACTTTTAACAGCTATAAGAGTTTCCCGTGAAGTAATCCAAATAAATTCTGTATCAATAGAAAAATCAGAATAGTCAGTTCCTTAAAGTTTTTATAATAAGCTTCCCATTGTGTTGCAGTTATTGAGACTTCATATTGGTTTTTATAGTTATTTGTTCCTGTTGCCATTTTCCAAAAATATTTGTTTATATATTGTAGCTAGCATTCTTTCCCATAACTCTGATGTACAGTTTGTGCACATACTCTATAATCTTTTCTGTGTTTATTCAAAATTTTAAAGTTCTCTTTTAATGGAAACTATATTAAATATCTTACCCACTTAGCTAACTGCCTTTTCTGAAACCTGCAGTTTTTGTAGAACCAGTTATGGTATTTTATTTTATCCATTTTTTATTTTATACTGTAATAAAATATTTTCAAACTGACGTATAATATAGTTATACATTTTTAATTGGCTCAATCTCTATACTTGGTATTTGACTGTGTCAGAATCTAATTTTGGTATCCAATTCAGTTTGGGGAATCAGGTTCCATCTTACTGTTTTCTTGTTACTCAATTTCTACCTGTTCCTGATTACACCTATAGCTTTCACCTATTTTTCTCTTTAAAGCAAGAGGGAAATTGTCACTTTCCAGTCTTGATATTATAGTTATTTGGATCTTCACATATTAATAAAAAGGAGAACAAAAAATGTAGTCAACTATAGATTTACCATTATGCATAATACAAGCTGAAGCGCCATGCAAATACTCCAAAATCTGATTCATAAGACAAGTGAATGGGTCCAGCTGATGGGCAGTCACCTACAGAGCAAAGCCCTTCCACTTCATGGAATGTGGCTCTGGTGGAGGGCTTCCTGGCTGCCACCAGAACATCATCCACACCGATTTTTTTGGGGGTGACACCACCAAACCTGGCCATGGCTATATCTTCAGAAGCCAAGCATGAAGATGCAGTGACTTGAGGTCCAGATAGACCAGAATGCCCTGTTCCTGGGAGAGCAAGCTGGTGCACAGGGGAAGAGGTACTAGAGGTTCCAATGCCAACTGGTGCAGTAAAGGGAACCAAATCTGACTAGGCCAGAGGGGAGCAATGAGGATCACAGTGGCCCCCCTCCATCTGAAGCTTGATTAGCACCCTTTCAATAAGAGGAAAAGTGTAAAAGAACCTCCCTTTCCAAGAGAGGTTCAACACATCTTGCCAGAAAACTCCAGGCTCTGGTGCGAGCGAGGAAAAAAAAAAAAACACGCCAGTTTTACGTTGAGTTGGGATGCAAAAAGGTCAAACTCTGGACGACCACACTGGTCAAACAGATCTTCTGCAACTGAAGTCAGTAGCACAGCTCCCACTTGTGCATCCTGGACTGCAACCAGCTAAGTCAATCCATCAGGACGTTTTGGACACCTGGAACATGGATGGCCGACAGTTCTAGAGCCCAGTACCAGACCCTCATAGCTTCCCGACAGAGGATACAAATGCCCTTCCTGCTTGTTGATGTAATGAACCAAACTGATGTCAGTCTGCACCAGCAGATGGCCCATGGGCAGTGGGGTCTGGCTGGTTTGTACAGCATGAAGCAGAGCCCTCATCTCCAGGACATTTGAAGTGAAGGGCTTTCTCCAAACTGGATCATGTTCATCGAGTCTGATGGCCCCCAAATGAACCACCCAGCAAAACCCCGGAGCGTCTAGATTAAGAATCTGCTGAAGGGAAGTAATGAGAAATGGGACCCCCCCCCTTTCAACAAGTTGCTGGCGTCCATCTACCAGAGCAACACCGAGACTAAAATTGAAAATTACATACTCACTGTAATTCTTGATCTGCCAGGATATCTTCAACATTCAGCACTGGTGAGCGCCAGCAGGGGCGCTGGACTCCGAGGGAGCGATAGCTTTAAAAACTTAAAGGAGAGGAGCCAACGTCAGGATGGCACTGCCCACAAGACAGACATATGATATGGCACTCGTGGGCTGGGCAGTAACAGGTGCCAACCCCTCCTTCCCTCAGTTCTGTCCGCCTAGATGAAAAGGCGAAAAAAGGGCAGGAAGACAGGAAAGGGTGAGGCAAGGGAGCCCAATGGATAGAAAAAGGATGTAGGATATAAACCCAACAAAATACACATGTATATTTTATATATATATATATATATATATATATATATATATATTTATATTTATATATATATATTTTTATATATATATATATATATTATATATATATTTTATATATATATATTTTATATATATATATATATATATATATTTTATATATATATTATATATATATATATATATTTTATATATACATATACATATTTATATATATATATATATATATATATACATATTTTATATATATATATATATATACACATATATATACACACACACACACACACACATACACACATACACACACATACATACACACACATATATATACAGTGTCTTCAGAAAAGTATTCACCCCCCTTGGATCTTGTCACATTTTGTGTTACTACCAGAATTTTTAATGCATTTAAATGATTTTTCCCCCCTTGATTCACACAGCATACTCAATTTAAAGGGGCAAAAATATTCTTATTGTGTAACAAAAATTTCTGAAACATTAAAAACTAAAATATCTTATCTTGTTTAAGTCTTCACCCCGAGTCAATACTTTGTAGAAGCGCCTTTGGCAGCAATTACAGCTTTGAGTCTTCTTGGGTATGTCTATCAGCTTTGCACATCTGGATTTGGGGATTTTCGGCCATTCTTCCTTGCAGATTTGCTCAAGCTCTGTCAAGCTGGATGGGGAGCGTCGGTGAACTGCAATCTTTAAGTCTTTCCACAGATTCTCAATGGGATTCAAGTCTGGGCTTTGGCTGGGCCACTCAAGGACATTCACCTTCTTATTCTGAAGCCACTCCAGTGTTGAAATTTTAAATAAATAAGCATACAGCCAAAGCAACACTGGAGTGGCTTCAGAACAAGAAGGTGAATGTCCTTGAGTGGCCCAGCCAAAGCCCAGACTTGAATAAATATGCTTGGGGTCGTTGTCCTGTTGGAACGTAAATCTTCGCCCAGTCCAAGGTCTATTGTAGACTAATGCAGGTTCTCCTCAAGGATGTGCCTGTATTTGGCTCCATTCATTGTTCCCTCTATCCTGACAAGTGCCCCAGTCCCTGCCACTGAAAAGCATCCCCATAACATGATGCTGCCACCACCACCATGCTTCATGGTAGGGACAGTGTTACATGGGTGATGAGCTATGTTCAGTTTGCGCCAGGCATAGCGCTTTGCATTCAGGCCAAAGAGTTCAATTTTTGTTTCATCAGACCAGAGAATCGTTTGCCACATTGTCTTAGAGTCTGCCACGTGCCTTCTTGCAAACTCCAGGCATGCTATTATGTGGCCTTTTCTCAGGAGTGGCTTCCGTCTAGCCACTCTCCCATAGAGGCTACATCTGTGAAGTGCTGCACAGATTGTTGTCCTCTGGACAGGTTCTCCCATCTCAGCCATGGAACTCTGTAGTTCTGTCAGGGTGGTCACTGGGTTCTTGGTCACTTCCCTGACCAAAGTCCTTCTTGCCCGGTTACTCAGTTTGGGAGGACGGCCTGCTCTAGGAAGAGTCAGGGTGGTTCCGTAATCTTTCCATTTCCTAATGATGGACTTGACTGTGCTCCTGGGAACTTTCAACACCCTAGAAATGTTTTTATACCCCTCCCCAGATCTATGCCTCCTCACAATTCTATCACGGAGTTATACAGACAGATCCTTGGTCTTCATGGTAGAGTTTCTTCTCTGACATGCACTGTCAACAACAGTGGGACCTTATATAGACAGACGCCTTTCCTCTGAAATCATGTCAACCATTTGAACTGACCACAGGTGGACTCCATTCAAGTTTTAGAGTGATCTCACAAGGAAATTGGATGCACCTGAGCTCAATTTGGAGTGTCATAGCAAAGGGGGTGAATACTTAACTCAAGATATTTCAGGTTTTTATTTTAAATTACATGTACAAAAAATTCCAGAAGTTTCATTCCACTTTGACATTACAGTAATTTGTGTAGATACGTGACAAAAAAAATCCCATATAAATGTATTTTAATTTGAGTTTGCAACATCACAAGATGGGGGGGTGAATACTTTCTGAAGGCACTGTACACACACACACATACATACATGCACATACACGTTTCTTTTCCAGGACAAAGGGACGTGGGTTGGGTGTGGATGACCAAAGAACTGGGCAGCCAGAGAAAGAAGAAAGTGTTGGGGAGGGGGAGATGCAGCAAGGACCAGGTAGGCGAGAGCTGGCATGCCTCCTGGCTTAGGAAGTATGCGGCTGGAAAATCAAGCAAAGAGATCGTCCAAGAGGCCCACACTAGGAACAATGTAAGGGAATAAGCAAGACAGTCCTGGCAGGAGAATTAGCTGGAAAAGCCCCTGTGAGCCCTTGTCCACTTTCCTATGACTTTTTTTTTTTTTTTTTGAAGAGATACATCTTAGTCGCAGGTCAGACCTAGAACCTTTAAAACAAAAAACAAGGCAGTAAAGCAAAGTCCCTGAATATCGAGAGGTAGGAGCCAGAGTTTATAAGACGAGATACCTGTACCCCTATCAACATGCCCCTTGTCCCAGAAGAGGGCAGAGAGACTGGAAAGAAGACTAGAAGGAAAGAAAAGGGTGGGGTAGCAGGCCACAAGTAAAGAGGTACCACTCAGGAGGGCAGCCACTCTAGAGGTATCCCTTAATACTGTCCCCAGAAGGATAAGCAAAGAATGGCCAGCAACAGCCAGCACTTTACCCAAATGGGACAATAAGGTAAAATACAGAATGGCCTGTTAAGATTTTTTTTTTTTTTTTTTTTTTTAATTGTTAAAATGGTTATGCAGGCCAGAAAAGTTGAAAAATAAAGCACATCTTGTGGATGGCGGCACCACAGGTGCCAGCCAATAAATTAGGAAGCCAAAAGGCTAAGATACCTTCCCCCATTAGTAAGGGACCATATCCAACAGGATAAGCAGTGATCCAAAGGATTTGCCCTCCAAATTCGCCCCTGATGCGATCATTCACCCTTATTCTTTTCTGTTAAACGGGGAAAACATGCGAGAGGGAGATACTGCCCAGAAGCTTGGTCATGAGGGGTCAGTGAGCAGGTAACAGTGCTGAATGGCGAATGTATCCTGTAAGATCAAGAATTACACTGAGTACATAATTCTCATTCTTCTAAAGATCAATCTTCACCATTCAGCACTGATGGTCGAGTACCAAGCCACCACACTCTGTGGTGTTGGCAAACCCTGAGGGAAAACTAAGCTCCCTCATCCTCCTGTGAGGGAAGTCAGAGAGACAAGGGCTCCTTACGGGTGTGACGAGACCAGAAACTGGTCGGGGCAGACGGACACTCCCATGACCTGTGAGAAAGAAGTCACCCCTGTATTTCATGCCTGACCCGGGGGGGGGGGTGGTAGGCCCCCTGGTAAGGTGAGGCAATCACCCTATGCCACACAAAGGGTCATTAACTGCAAAAGGCAAAGCCACGCCATATACTGGATGCAGACTACAGTTCCCAGACGCCTGGAGGCTACCTCGCTGGCATCATAAGATGCCCTGGCTTGACGTCTCACCAGCTCCAGGCCACGACTGGAAAGGCTGACAGTGCACCTGGTTGCTTCACAGTCAGGTATAGATGTCCGGATCTGTCCCAGCATCAACCACAGGTGCCTGCCATAGGTAGCCCGACGTGCCTGGCGATTTGCAACACAAGGAGGAAGGCGCACCACCGAGAGCACCCTTCTACCCCATCGGTCGAACTCGGCAGTCAGACTGCAAGGGGGCAGTCATGCTGTGGGTGACAATACCCAGAAGGGGTGTCTAGGAGCTCCACACCCAAAGTGGAGTGGGGCAAAATTCCCGAAGACCCAACGGGTGTACTGTACCTGCGCTGACAGTCCCTTGGAGCTGAAGCAGAGGAAGAGGGACTGTGCCACACAGTGCGAAGCCTCTACGGACGACAGGGGTCAGGGAAGTATAAATAGAAATTACGTACTTACCGTAATTCTTGATCTTCTTGGACAGACTCTCCACAACTCATTCACACTAATGGGACTAAGCCGGAGGCGCTAGGACCCTGCGGGAGCCAAAAATCTTCAAGAGGGCCAGCGCCGGGATACAACAGTGCATGGGTGGCACCGCCAAGACAAGTTCAAGCCCGTATAGGCTATCTCTGCATTGACCCTCCAACCGCCTCAGTACCTTTTCGACTGAAGAGATGCAGTGTAAACTAACGAAAGAAAACCTAACCCTAACTTCCGGGTAGGTGAAGGCCCAGATGACCCATGTAAGAACGGTCAATTCAATAATGTCTTCACAGCTCAAACATCAAGACAGTGAAGACCAAAGCAGAACGAGTGAGCTCGGGGGGGGGGATAGTGGGTGAGTGTGAATGAGTGGTGGAGACTCCGTCCAAGATAAAGAATTACGTTAAGTACGTCATTTCCATTATTTTTCCTGGACTAAAAGTCTCCACTACTCACCTTCACAATAATGGGAGAGTACCAAACTGAAAATCAAACCCCCAAGTAGGGTGGAAGGAGACAGAGTTCACTCAGGAAAGAAGTCCAAGGATCGTCCCACCGAGGAAAGTGAACTGCCTGGAATGGATAGCCAGAACATAGTGCTTTTACAAGGGTATGCACTGAGCTCCAACTCGCAGTCTTGCAGAAGTCTGCAATGGGTACATTATAAATCTCAGCTAGGAAAGCTGCAACCACTCAGCAAAGTGGTGCGAACCGTATTGTCCAACTTAACCTGTGTCACAGATTAGCAGTGTCGAAAACATGCAACCAATCAAGCCGAAATACACTGCATGGCAACAGGCTGACCCGGCCGAGGCCAGCTGAAAGATATAAAAGATGCTCAAATAAGTGTCTCTTCGTTCTGTCGATGTAGAATCACAGCGCTCTCCTCCATTCTGGAATTAATTAAGAAAGAAGGAGAAATAAAACAACTAACGGAAACTGAGCCCGTGATCTGCCACCTACTGGCTCACGCTAGACTGAAAATGCTCAGAGGTGTACCTTCACTGCCGAGTAATGCAGACCTGTGTCCCAGAGGTCTAAGAAGCACCCTAACATGTTACTTGGTGGGCTACTGGAGGGTCCAAACAGGACTTGCACCCGAGAAGGCGTTTCCACTTAGCCGTAAAAGCCGTCCTGGTTGAGACCTATGCACGGCTTAGAATATGTATGCGATGGTTTGGGAAACCTAAACTTGCCCACTTCCATTTCCTGAGGAGTCCAACATGGGAGATCAAGGGAAAGTACAGTTAGTAAGAACTTACCATAACAGTAGATCGACAGAAGCTACTGCAGCAGGCTATAACATTAGGACAAATGCCGCAGGCATAAGGATCCACAGGAAAAATTCTCAGCTAGCAGTACCCAGCAGGGACCACCCCCCCCCCCCCAACATCCGCTCCACCCCGACGTCTGCCATAGTACAAAAAGAGGGCAGACCCAGTTCCACCCCAGTTCCCCTGCCAAGACCCGCGAACAGGCCCCAATGAGAGAAACAAGTGAAGCCGGTAGATGTTCTGTACACCTCTTTTAGGGGATGGAGGGCAGGAAAGCAGCGCCTGCTGCAAGAGCTCCTCTTGAAGATCTACTGTTATGCTAAGTTCTTACGTAACTTACTTCGGGCGGGAACTCTTACAGCAGGCTATAACTATTAGGGCTGAATCCCAAGCAGTCCCACGCCAAGGAAGTGCCTAATCCTGGGAGTTGGAAGACAGGATGATGCTGGAAAACACCAAGTCATGATAGAAGTCCCTGAAAGACTGCCAGGCCTAAGCTGGCACAGCATCTGGATGCAATGTCCAGGCTATAGTGCTTCACGAAAGTGTGCACAGAATTCCAGGTGGCAGCCGTGCATGTGTCTCTAATAGAGACAGTCTTCAATGCGGCAGAGAAGCAGACTCTGGTGGAGGACCTTAACCGGCACGGAAGGGGTTTACTGTGCTTTTAATAGCAAAACACAATGCAGTGGACAAGCCACTTTGAAATAGTCTGCCTAGACACCGGGTTGCCAGAGTGTTCTGACGCGAAAGTCACAAACAGTTGCTCTGATATACGGTGTGCAGCTGTGCGCTTAAGGTAGAACCTCAGCGCCCTGTGAACTTCCAGAGTGTGAAGGAGAGCTTCTCCCCTACTGGTGGGAGAAGAAAAGTAAACTGGAAGGTCATCCAACTGGTTGAGGGTCAATTCCAAAACCACTTTAAGAAGAAACTTAGGATTCTTTCTGAGGGAAACCCTTTCCCTATGAAAAATAAATACGGCTCTTTACACAGCAGAGTCTGGAGCTCGGAAACTCTTCAAGCAGAGGTAACAGCAACTAAAAAACAACCTTCCAGGAAAGGTAACGCAGCTCACAGTCAGCCACTGGTTCGGGAAGAAAAATTACTCACCTTAGTAATGTTGTTTCTTCTAATGGAGTCTTCACTATATTATGACTATTGCAGTTTGCCCCAGCCTTAAGAACTGCTCCGGAGGTGAAAGAGTTAACTTCCATGCAGAGCATGGAGCTTAGAGCGCGAGCCTCGTTCAGAAGCTCTGTTTCGCTTGGTTTTCCCAAACCGAAACCGCTAGATCTTTTACAAGCAAAACTCACTAAGGTTCTGTGGAAGCTGTAACCTACACTAGCCAACTGGCCACTAATATATTAACACATTTTTGCTGGTCCCAACACAAAGACTCAAGTCAGTAGACCAGAAAATTAAGATAAAATAACTAAATAAACACAACACCCAAATGAAAGAGGGCATCAATAGATGCCAACAGAGAACTACCCACCCCATACCCCAAAGTAGGAGTTCTGAGAGGGGCAGGCTGGGGGGGGGAGGTCATAATATAGCAAGACTCCATTAGAAGAAACAACATTACTAAGGGGAGTAATTTTTTCTTCAAACAACATGAAGTCTTGCTATATTATGACTATTGCAGACTACACAGCAGTACCTCCATGGAGGAGGGACAGAACCTACTTAGGAATAGGCTCTGAAGCACGGCTGTAGTTAAACCGAGCATCCCTCCTGGCCTGAATATCCAGGGAGTAATGCTTGGTGAAAGTGTGTACTGTCTTCCAAGTAGCTGCCTGACATATCTCCAAGATAGGGATGTCTCTAGCAGCAGCTAGAGATGCAGCTGTACCTCTGGTAGAGTGAGCCCTCAGGCCTGAGGGGGGAACTCACCCAGCTTTTGATAGCAAACTGGATACAAGAAACGATCCACCTGGCAATGGATCTCTTAGTGGCAGGTCTCTTTCCCAATCTCACCATAAGTGAGAAACAGTTGGAGGAGTCAAACCTGTGACCCTTGGTACGCCTATGTAGTAACTTAGGGCCCTTATAACATCTGTTGTGCAGCCTCCTCTCACCAGAGGAGGAATGGTCAGTGAAGAACACTGAAGTGAAATAGATTGGTTAAGGTGGAAATCTGAAACCACCTTAGGCAAAAACTTCCTGTTAGTCCTGAGGACCACTTTATCCCTGTGAAAGGAAATAAAGTCATTTTCTACTGATAAAGCCTGTAACTCACTTATACGCCTGGCAGAAGTGATGGCTACCAGAAATACAGTTTTCCAAGTCAAATACTTAAGCTCTGCCGAAGACAGAGGCTCAAAGGGGGATTGCATTAGATGAGCTATGCATACATTAAGATCCCAAGCCGGGGCAGGGTCCCTGAATGGAGGATTGGTGTGAAGCAATCCTTTAAAAAACTTGGAAAATACAGGATAAGCAGAAAGAGAAGAGGGCTTCCTGTTGAATGAAGGCAGAGACAGCAGCCAAGTGCACTTTCAGGGTGGCTGGTCTCAGTCCCAAAGAATTAAGATGGACCATGTAGTCCAATACAGTGGGTAGATCAGCAGATTCTGGGGAAACATGCTTCCCAGAACACCATATGGAAAACCTTTTCCACTTGGAGTTATAGGTAGTCCTGGTGGAAGGCTTCCTAGCAGCCTTCAGGATTTCTGAGAACACTTTGAGAAAGTTGCAAATCAGCAATTCTAACTGCTCAAGAGCCAAGCCTTGAGGATGAGGGATTTGAGATCTGATACCAAACTCTCCCCTGAGCACAGGTTAACAGATTGTGGTTCCTGAGGAGACACAGGGGAAGATGGACTGCTAAGGACAGAAGGAGTGGGTACCAGGGCTGCCTGGCCCAGTCTGGAGCAATCAGGATCATTTTGCAGGGCTGAGACCTGATTTTGACTAGTACTTTGAACAGGAGAGGGAAGGGGGAAGGCATAAAGAAACTTCCCTTCCCAATCGAGGAGAAAGGCATCCAGGGGAACTGAGCCCAACACTGGGGCCTGCAACAAAACAGTGGAAGTTGATAATTGTCTGGGGCTGCGAAAGATCTATCTGAGGAGTGCCCATCTGGCAAACACTATCCCCAGTACTAGGGATCCAGTGACCATTCGTGATGGCCCTGGGAAACCTGCTGAGGGCATCTGCCAGGACATTGTCCTTGCCTGGGAGGTGAACTGCTATGAGGGAAGTGTTCAGGGAGTAAGCCAGAGACCACAACTTCATTGCCACGGTGCACAAGGCCGAAGACCAAGTGCCCCCTTGTTTGTTGATGTACCACATTGTAGTGGTGGTGTCTGTTCTGACCTGTACCACCTTGTTCTGAACAGATGCAGATAAAACCTGAAGTGCTAGAAAAACAGCTCTGAGTTCCAACAGATTGATGTGGAGAGATTCCTGAGGGACACATAACCCTGGGTGGAGAGGTCGCCCATGTGAGCTCCCATCCCAAGAGGGATGCATCTGTAGTAAGGGTCAAGGAATGGGACAGAGGGATGAAAGGCACCCTGTCTCAGATTGCTCTGATCCTGCCACCACTGAAGGGCCTGGATCAGGGTTCGAGTCACTGGGATTAACTTGGATAGAGGATCTCTTCTTTGAGACCAGAAAGCTCTCAAATGGAACTGAATGTCCCTCATCTGAAATCTTGCTCTTGCACCACAGCTGTGGAGGCAGCCATGTGCCCTAGGAGCTGCAGGAAATGCCTTGCTGGTCAGAGACCTGCAGAGTGAAGGAGGCGCCAGGGCCACTAAGGTCCTTACCCTTTCCAAGGGAAGGAAGGCTCTGGCCTGCTTTGTATCCAGTTCTGCGCCTATAAAGGTGAGTACCTGGACAGGTTCCAAAACTGACTTTGGAAGATTGAGAAGAAATCCCAGAGAGGTAAGCAGCTGCTGGGTAACTAGCAGGTGTGATTTGACCTGGTCTGGAGACTGACCCACAATGAGCCAGTCGTCCAGGCAGGGAAAAATGGCAATCTTTTGCCTTCTTAGGTGAGCGACTGCTACTGCCAGACACTTTGTGAACACCCTTGGGGCAGAAGTGAGGCCGAAGGGCATTGCTCTGAACTGATAATGGCCTGAGGGCAGTTCGAATCTGAGGTACTTTCGATGGGAGCTTCTGATAAGAACATGGAAGTAGGCATCTTTGAGGTCCAGGGAGGCTAGCCAGTCCCCTGGCCTTAGGGAGGTAAAATCATTCCCAGTGTCACCATTTTGAACTTTGGCTTTAAAAGGTGCTTGTTTAGATATCTTAGATCCAGGATAGGCCGCCGCCTCCTGTCTTTTTGGGTAAGGAAGTACCTGGAGTACAGACCCTTGCCCTGGTGAAGGGAGAAACTCTTTCTACAGCTCTGAGAGCCAGGAGGGTTGAGACTTCTGTTTCCAAAGCAAGAGTCTCTAAAGGGTTTGTAGGTGGAAGAGATCTGGCCTCATCTTTGGAAATTTCTTGAAGCTGAGAACCAACCCTGGCTCACTACTTCCAGGACCCACTCTTCTGAAGTTAAAGACTGCCAGTCCTGGACCAAGTGAGCCAACCTGCCCCTACAGGTAGTGGAGAGTCACCTGGGCATCCCATCAGGTGCCTGTTTGGCAGGGGCTTTAGGCTGAGGGGTGAGTAGGTCTGCTCGAACCCCATCTGCCTCTCCTCTGAAGAACCCTCTCTGTACATAGGCTGAAGAGGAGGGGCCTGAGTCTGGTAAAAGGCCTATGAAAAGGCTTCATACCCCTACCCCTGAGGGCTGCCTCTGAGGAGTGGCTTGCTGCTCCTTGGCTTGTGCATCTGTAAGTGGTTCTATATTCATCCATTTTCTTCATATTCTTTGTCTGCTCCCCAGAGAATTTCCACAGGAAAATCCATAGCCTTAGACTGGGTATCCTGTGACAAAGTAGTACACCTGAGCCAGGCCAATCTCACGAAAAGCCACAGATGTAGCCATGACTCTAGAGGATACATCGTAGAATCCACTGCAGCATGGAATTGCACCTTAGATGCCTCAATACCATCAGCAGCCACCTGCTCCAGCTCCTTTGCGAGCTGGCCAGGGACCTGTTTGGCTAAGGCCATGACAGTATCCCATCTAGATTTCTGGTATCTTGCAACATAAGCCATATAGTTAGCTTATCTGAGTCCCAAGGATGCTGCCATGTATTGTTTTTTGGCCATGGCATCAATCTTCCTGGAATCCTTGTCAGGAGGATGTGAACCCAGTGGAATATTAGCTTTATCACAGGCTGCAGCCTGAACTACCCCAACATGACTGCATTGCTGTGAAAGAAAATCTCTATCAGGACCTGACAAAGTGTACCTCCTGTCCATCTTTTTATCCACAGGAGGCACAGAATTAGGAGCTTTTAAAATTTTTATTGTTTGTTTTCTAAAAGATTTATGTAAAGGGATGGACAACCTCCTGGACTCTGGGATATCCATCATCTCCACATAGTCAGGCTCCTCTTGCTCATCCAAAGCCTCTCTAAGGGAAGCTGGAGGTCTCAGCAACTTTTTATAAAACAAAAATGAGAAGGGACTCAAAGCCTAAGGGGAGACTCACCAGAAGGTCTGTCTGGGAGATGTCCGTTCAATGGGCACATCCAGACTTTCAAAATCACATTCACACTGATCATAATCCTCATCCTCCTCTGGTTCATAGAACTCTTCTATATCATAATCCTGAACCACTGAACCTACCGAACCGACCTTTTGCCAGACAGTGGCAGTTCGAGGGAACGGGACAGGGACTGGACAATCTGTATTGCCCTGGCTATCTCAGCAGCAGTTGGAGAAGGAATTTTGACTCCAAACCTGCTGATTTTTAGATTTCTTTGCTGGAACTGGCTCCTCAGAGCCAGCTTTTCGCTTTGCCGAGGAAGTCTCGCCTGGTCAGAGGGGCACTCCCTCGTTCGCTGGCATCAACCGGCTGACCATCCGGTCAGCGGACTTTTGGCCTCCTCGCTCCTGAGCCTGCCCACTCTCTTGTCCAGGGTGGCTGCAGAGAAATTTTTACAAATCTGGCAGTCTGCATTGAGGTGGTCAAACCCCAGACAACAGTCACATGTAGTGTGTGGGTCAGCCTTGGCAAAGGCTTCCCCACAGACACTACAGTGTTGAAACCCAGTGGGCCCGGTTTTCTTTTGGGTTTCTCAGACATGATGCCAGCCAAACCAACCAACTTGCTCTTTGATGGCAGTGCCAGGCAAGACACCCTTATCGGTTCCAAACCGTGTCACGGGTCGGAAAAACCGAATGAAATCCTTTTTAGAACCGATAAGAACTGGAATCAGACTTCAAAAAGCCTTAAAAGGCTTCAAACTTACTTTTTAAATAACCTCGATCGGTTCAACTGAACCGATAATACTTTTACAAGTTCCACACAGAAAACCTATCTATTACTTACGATTACTATAGACAGAGCCTGAACCGATCGGTTTTGCGGTTAAAATAATGAATTCGCGGTTAAATTAAACCGAGAAATAGCGCTTTAAACCGAAGAAATGAACCGAGCAACAGGAGGAATCTCCGGAGCAACTGTTCAGTGAGGCGGAGTAAAGAATCTGACCGTTTCAGTTTGAAACCAGCCAAACAGAGCTTCTGAACCGAGCTCACGCTCTAAGCTCCATGCTCTGCATGGAAGTTAACTCTCACCTCCGGAGCAATTCTAAGGCTGGGGCAAACTGCAATAGTCATAATATAGCAAGACTTCATGTTGTTTGAATGAGCTTCAACACAAACAGGAGGTCCCAGGGTTTGATAGGATCCCTAATGGGAGGTCTTCTGTAGAATCCCTCGTAAAAAGGTTCGGGCCACACCAGTTGGGCCAAGGATTTGCCCTCCAAAAGGGTGTGATATGCAGAAATGGCCCACATGTGCACCTTTTTGGAAGAGTAGCTCAAGTCTGGTTGATATAAGGAGCAGAGATACTGCAATACTGAGTTCACCGAACAGGTGAGGGGGTCCAGACGGTGAGATAATACCCATAAACAGAAGCGCTTCCACTTCATAGCATAAATGGAGCGAGTACAGGGTTTCTTCGACGAGACGAGGACGCCCGCCACCTCCTGGGAGACCCCGTACTTGGACTTTGCTACGTCTGTAGGAGCCAAGCATGAAGGTGCAAAGACCTGAGAACGGGATGGACAAGTGAGCCCTGATCCTGGCACAGCAACTGCGAGCATGTTAGTAGCGGAACTGGAGGTTCCGAGGACAACCGCTGAAGTAGTGGGAACCAAATCTGCAGAGGCCACAAAGGGGCGAGTAGAATCACCCAAGCCCCTTCAGCCTGTTATCTTCAACAAAACTCTCTGAATGAGAGGGAATGGAGGGAAGGCGTAAAGAAACCTCCCTGCCCAACAAAGGGACAATGCATCTGGCCAGAAAATCAGGCACGGGCTCTCGTGAGCAGAAAATTGGCAGTTTGGCATTATGTGGGGACGCAAACAGGTCCAGATCTAGTCGACCCCATGTGTCGAAGAGCTGGTCTGCTACTGACTGCAGTAGCTCCCACTCATGTGCCTTGAATTGAGACCTGCTTAGGCTGTCTGCCAAGTCGTTTAGGACACCTGGAACGTGCACTGCAGACTGGGATGCGTCGCTCTAGCGCCCAGTACCAGACTCTCATCGCCTCCCTGCACAGGGTGCAGGAGTGGGTCCCCCTTGCTTGTTGATGTAGAAGATGACCGCCATGTTGTCTGTCTGAACAAGGAAAGAGCCTAGGACAAGGTCCTCTTGAAAAGCATGCAGTGCATTGAGGACCGCTCGCATTTCCAGAACACCGATGTGGAGTTTGCAATCCATAAGGGTTCAGACTCCTTGTGTTTGGCGGGTCCCTAGGTGCCCCCCCCCCCCCCAACCCAAATCCGATGCATCCATCATTAGTCTGATTTGGGGGCTCCTGATGGAATGGGACCCCTTTCTCTAAATTTAGAGGGTCCAGCCACCAAAGTAGTGTCCTCTTGACCGGCTCTGTGACCCTGACCATGTGGTCTAGGTGATCTGAGCCCTGATCCCACTCCACCCTGAACATCGACTGTGGGATTCTCATGTGGAGGCGAGCCAGAGCAGTGACAGGAATGGCCGCCACCATGTGCCCCAAAAGTCTGAGGAAGGTCCTGACCTGGACCTGAGTGGTTACAAGGACCGATCCGGCAATCTCCTGCAAGCGATCGCCCCTCTCTGGGGGTAGAAAAAACCATATTCAGGACTGCCCCTATGATGATGAGTCTATCTGGGCTCTGGGGAAGACTTTGGAAGGTTCAGGGTGATCCCCATCTCTCAGAATAGAGTATAGGTATCTCCGAGGGCCTGAAGGAGGTGCGTCCTTGACGGGGCCGCAAGCAGCCAATTGTCCAGGTAAGGGAAGACATAATGTCCCTGGCGCCTTAGAGCCGCAGTCACCACTGCCAAGCATTTGAAGACTCGAGGAGCAGAGGAGATGCCGAATGGGAGAATCCGAAACTGATAATGCGCCCCCTGGAAGTGGAAGCTCAGGTACTTCCTTTTGGGGAAGAGACCCTATGTATGTGCATGTATGTATCTTGCATGTCTAGGGAGCAGAGCCAATCTCCCTGATACAGCAGAGGAATAAGACCAGGAAGAGTCACTATCCTGAATCTTCAGTATTCAATATAGTTGTTTAGAGAGCTGAGGTCCAGAATGGGACGAAGATCCTGCGTCGTCTTTGGGACAAGGAAGAAATGGGAGTAATAACCTTTTCCCCGCTGCTGCAGAGGGACTGGTTCCATTGCCCTTTTCCGCAAGACGGCCCGAATCACTCCTTCTACGAGAAGAAGGCTATCTTGAGGACCTTGGTGGAGTATCTGGGGGAATCTCTGTGAACTCCAGCATATGTCCCCTCAAGGGAGAAGCGACCCCCTACTGCCTCCCCATGTACCTCCTCCGGATTGGGGGTGGGGTCAGGAGGGAGTCATTGGGCAGAGCTGGGAGTGGGTAGAGGGGCTTGGAAAGACTTTGGGCCAAGAAAAGGAGCACCTCTAGGTTGCTGGCTCTCCGTTCGAAGCCACCTATCTGGCTTCTGCAATGGCAGTCGCTTCACTCTCTTCTGGTCCCCTCTGTACATTTGCCTGACGGACCAGATAGATTTCCTCGAACCCTGGAGATGAGAGATAAGTGACGGTCTCCTGCCCGAAAAGGACAGAACCCTATAACGGAAGGTCCCAGATCCCGGACTGCAGATCCTGGTGAAAGCTAAAGACTCAACCAGGCGTGGTGCCGGAAGTAGACACCTGCCGCTGACGCTCTAGCCGCCATATCTGCAGTGTCGTACGAGGCACGGAGAACGTGCATGCCTACATCCGAGCCAGACTTCAGAATGCCCAGGAGCTCCGTCTTTTGTGCTGAGTCTGGCAAGGCAGTAGCTAGCTCCTGCCCTCTCTCCCATAACGCATTCTGGTACGGGACCATGTGTGTGAGGAAGTTGAGGGACCTAATGGAGCAGGTGGAAGCAGAGCAGACCTTCTTGCCCACCTGGTCTAAATGGCGGGATTCTGGATCAAAAGGCTGGAAGCTTAGGTGTTTGGGCTGCTTAAACTTGTCATGGGCAACCGTAGTCACCGATAAGTCTGCCTGAGGGTGTTCTGCCAGGAAGGGTTTGGCCCTTGAGGCTCTATACAGCCTGTCTGATTTCTTAGAAACCGCCGGGACTGAAGCTGGATGCTTCCAAGGAGTCCTGGTAAGATCCTGGAAGGTATTCACTAAAGGAGGCACCACGAGAGGTTTGGGCTCCTTCTGCCTCAGGTATTTAGCCAGTTCACGGCGTTCCGAGTCCAGGTCTTTCGTTTCCCACTCGTTGGAAGCCTTGATGTGCCTCATGACATCCATGAAAGTAGGATCGTAAGGAGGCAGCTGGTGTCTCCGACTCCCGAGAAGGACAAGGAGGTAGGCGGAGTGGACTATCTGCTACTGGTCCTTGAATAGCCTGAGCTGAGTCTTGGACTCCCCCCGCTCAAACGTCGGTAGCTGCTGGACAGACGTCTGCTATGGGGCCGATGACTGAGCAACAACCGACGATGGTCAGGGTACAGACGTCTGGAATGGGAGCGGGCCCGCCTAGAAGAGCGGGATCGGCTCCTGGACCGGGGTTGAGACCGGTGACGGCTACCTGATCGTGAGGGGTGCCAACGACGGTCCCCAGACCAGAAATGAACCTTGGAAGGCGGGCACCATACCTTTCAACCTCCTTCCTCATAAATCCGGGACAAGGCTTAAAAAAAAAAAAAAAAAAAAAAAAAAAAAAATCAGGGACAAAGGACCAAAATCAGTGACATCTTCAAAATTGGTGATATCCTCTCAGGAAGCTGGTAGAATAACAGGCTTAGTGTAAAATGCATTTTCTAAGGAGGAACAAGTCTGTAGCTTTAATGTCTGACATTATTTTGCACTTACACCTCCCACTGTTTAGTCATGGAAACAATTTTTAGGAGGGACAGTAACATTTTAAGGCAAAATCAGGGACAGTTGAGAAGTATGGCAGGCATGGCAGCGGCCGCATGGGGATCTTCCGCAGGGAAGCCCTCAGGTTTAGCGTTCTCCAGCCAGCCAGACGGGTCTGGCTTTGGTGGAGACATTTCTGTCTTGATCTGACTCCATCAAAAGGTGAACAGTTCCTGCAGCTGGTCCTTGTAAAGACCGTGGCAGTGGTCCCTGGAAAAAGAGGCAGTGAAGCCGGCTCAGGTAGGTCGTGGGAGGGAGAAACTTCCTCCAGCCCTTGCGAAGTGGAAGATTTTGGGGTTCCCGAGGCCGCTCCTGTCGCGGGACCTTCCACCACCACAACCTCTACCGGCGTCTGTATGGGGACCAATGTCGGCACCACTGGAGTCTGTACCGGGGCGATTTTCTCACCCGGCTGTTTGCCCGAGTCGGGCAAAGCCAAGACCATCCTAGGTAGGGCAGTAACTTGTGCAGAGGGGCCTGGGGAGGGGAGTAATCCAAACAGGAGCCACCTCAGGTTTGGGCTTATCCCTCGGAGTTCCTGCCTTGGCTGGCAGTTTTTTGTTTTTTTTTTTGCAGAAGGGGACAGCACCTTTGAGCCTTCTGGGTGCTTCCCTGAGCCAGAGGAGGGAGAGGCCTTCTTGTGGGACAAGCGGGAGTGAGACCAGGAGCGATGCTGCAACCGGCTACGGTCCTTTTCACGGGAGCGCTTACTGGACTTGTCCTGATGTTTACTGCCTTCTTCCCCTGAAGTGTGCAGAACATCCATGTTCTTTTCAAGAAGATGGACCTTTAAAGCCTTGAGGCACCCGATTCTCGTTCTGCTGGTAAACCCCTGGCAGATGAAGCAGGACACGCTGTTGTGGTCTGGGCCCAAGGAAAAAGAGCACTTGGTGTGGCAGTCTCGAAATGGGATTTGGCAGCCACAGTGACAATTAGTCTTGGGCCCGGAGATCAGAGACGACAACATGCGCCGGACTGGAGTCTGAGTTCGAAGCACTGGAAACAATGATGAAAAAGCTAAATAAATTTCAAGAAACTTCTTTTTGCTGGGCTGGACAGCCTGAACTTCCTCAACACGAGTGGGTCGTGGCGGGAAAAAGAACTGGGGTGGAGCTGGGTCCACCCCCTTTTGTGCCATAACCGATGTCAGGGTGGAGCAGACATCCGGGGGTCCAGTGTCAAAAGTTCACTATAGAGGGAGACTCCTCGGGGAACGCTTCTGACAGATGCTGATCAGTGCAATCATATCCGCCAAGGCCAGACCAGGACGATGAGAATCAACCTGCCCCCGTGTCTACAACTTGTGTAGCACCCTCTGACTTGGAGGATGGAAAAACGCACAGGGAGCATCCTGTCTACTGAAGTGAATACGTCCTGACAGTAAAACACCAGAGTCTGGATTTCCAAACCGGAATAGAGGCAGGTCCAAACTGCCTCACTCACTGAAGCAACTGCACGAAATCTGGACTGACGTGTCTTACTCTAGGTACCACTGTCATAACCTCACGGCCTTCCTGTAGAAAGGCTAGAAGGGCACCCCACCCTGCTTGCTGATTTAATACATCACAGGTCTGTCCATCCAAGCAGGATCACTCTGTGGCAGAAGGCATCTATCAGGATTTTGCTTACAGGATAGTTCTCATCTCTAAGAAATTTATGGAAGATGAGGTTCCTCCTGGCTTTACACCCGAGTGTGGAGGTCTTGACAGTGAACTCCCCATAAGAGATTCTGTCTAAGGCACCATCATTTTGAACACTTCTTGGTGCGGGGGGAGTCCAAAGTCCCAGCATCCGCGCGATCAAAAGGGACCCAAAGAGTCGTTTTCCAAGATGTAACAGAGCCATCCGAAGAGGTTTCCATCATCTTGAATGAAAAACCACACCCTGGAGGAATCCAGGAGGGCTCCTAAAAAGAGGAGCTGCTGGGAAGATGAACTGGCTTTTTCCCTGAATCAGAAAACCTTCTGAAGAGAACTGAAGCAGTAGCAATTGCCTCCTGTATCTCTTGCCCGGATGGGCTAGCTAGGAGCTAAGTGTCCAGGAAGTGAAAACTTGAATGCATGAGTTTTCGTGAACTCCTCCCTGAACAGGAACTTGTTTAACCTCCCAAGGTCGACAACTGGGCGCATGCCACTTATCTTGGGACCAGAAGCAGTGTAAATATTTACAAGAAACTATGCTCCGTTTCACTGTCGAACAACTTCTACTGCCTGGGTGGAAGGTTTTGGGAAGTCTGAGAAATTGGGAGAGTATCCCTCTTGGACAGTCATGATGAACCAATGTCCACTGTAATGTGCTTCCATTGATTGTAGAACTGAATTAAGATGCCCCTCCTGAGGAGGAACCTGGGCGGGATCCACAGAGGTTGTTAGAGTGATTTCGGGCCCTGTGCCCTGAACTGCATTCTCTTCATGGCTGAGGGATCAGTTCCTGATAAAGGCATCTAGGCCTCTACCTCGTAAGCACAGCCGGTTAAAAGAACGTTAATGGTTACCATTCCTCTGAGAAGTAGCAGGCGCCGACTGTTTAAATGGCAGCCCTACTGTTCTGAGTGGCCTCCAGAGTGTAACTTGAGGACCAAACAGATGAACACCACCAAGGAGACGTTCAGCCAATTACTGTCAGTGGCAACTGCTCTAGAGACGTAGGCATCCATAAAGCTTTCAGCTGATCACTGAGCTATATGCCCCTAGCAATAGAGCATTTGGTAACAGGAGATTCTCGACCACTGCGCTGAGCATGTTCCACAGAAAGGAATGTAGGAACTCAAGACACAGAAGTCTGCTTTGGTCCACAGATGAAGGCTGAAATGTTATGGTGGACCTCAGATCCCAGAGGTAAAAACTGGAAAGATGATCTTCGATCACACTAATACGGAAGGCTTGCATTCCAGCTCATAAAAATGAGTCATCCACTGCGTCTTCGACAAAGCAGAACAGGGAAAGACTCATCCAGATCCACTTCTACCCCAGAATAACCTACAAAAGGCAGGTCTAGGCCAGGAACAAGAAAGACGCCTGCCACATGGAGCAGTGAAGAGTTTGACACCATCCACGGCACCAGCACCACATGCGGTGCCAAAACCGCTGCTGGGCCCAGACCTGAAGAAAAATAAAGGGGAGAAGGAAAGCAGTATCCATGCCGGTCCCTGCAGGGAGAAGGAGAGGGGACAGGCATAAAGGGTTGGTATCAATGGCGTTGGATAGGGCACCGCGCACATCCCAGCCCAACCGACCCGGTCGCGGTCCAACGGCTCCAAGGCCCCGGAACCAGGACCACTGCCAGGACCACCTGGACAGACGCTGTACCCCCTGTTCTAAAAGAGCGGCCCAGAGGTGAAACTGCTCACCGGAACCCCATCGAGGACAGGGACGGGATCCAGTGTAGTGGATCGTGGCCATTAAGAGCGGAGCCCCAGAGGAACCCACCAGAGTCCATTCAGGCCTACTGCTCTCTACCACCGAAGACCCCCGCACAGACATACCAGAGGGTGACCTTGGGCAGTACAGATTATGCCACTGGAGGAGGAAGAACTCCTCTAGGTCAAGCGGAGCCGGGTCCCCAGGTCGTGAAAGGGACCGCTGCTTTTGTGCTTGGTCAGACTGTCTCTCGGCCCCACCCCACCCCAAGCACCGGACTGGACCCCACCTTCGCAAAGTTGTTTTTTTTTTTTAAAAAACAAAAAAAGGACACTAAGAATGAAAAGTTAATGGAATACTGAACGACTGCAGCTGGTGTCGTATAGACAAAGACTTGACTCTGTGTGGGCAAGCGATGTCAAAGCACACTCGGTGGGAGAAAAGGAACTGAGGCGGTTGGAGGGTCAATGCCGAGACAGCCTATATGGGCACAAGCTAGTCTCACGGTGCCGTGCATGCGTGGTCCTATCCTGGCGCTGGCCCTCCTGAAGATTTCTGGCTCCTGCGGGGTCCTAGCACCGCCAGCGTAGTCCCATTAGTGTGAATGGGTGGTGGAGACTTAGTCCAGGAAGATCAAGTGTCTCAGCACTGTATTCCCCCCAAGAATGATGTCGCACATGCAGGATTGCATCTTACAAACCTGCAGAGCTGCATCAAGTGCTGATAAGTAGTGAAACCAGCGACTGCGATGAAATGGATGGAAGAGTCCTCTTCCTCAGAGCAGGACGTCGAAAATGCTGAGGAGCTGGATTCAGGAGGCGGTGGTGCAGGGGCTTGTAGGTCCGAAAGCAACCTCTTCTATGGCTCTAAGGTATCTGGGAAACGCACCGGCCGTGGCCCTGAACTCTTCCCAGGTCATAGGCCTCAAAGAGCCGGAGAAACTCAGAAAAAGGGGATTAGGAGGCAGAGGAAGAGGGTCCTGGCAGATCAAGGTAAGTCCTTTGCTATGACTGTGGGAGTGGTCAGGGGACCTTCTTGAGGGAGGGGGTTGTGCAACCTAGCCACCGTGGTACACCCAATGCCAGAGGGGCGAACGGGGTAACCCCCTGGTGAGTGGATCAGAGTTGTACACAGCCCATCAAGTGACCCCTGTCCCCACCAACCACAGACCTCGCCGGTCCCCAGGGAAAGCAACCTACAGTCAGAGGCATGATTTAAAAGAGGGGAAGAAGCAGGCAAGATACCGCGAGGCGCCAGCAGTCCCACCACAAAGACCTGAATCGATGCCGCCTAGAGCAACCGAAACAAGTCCAGCACTGAGATGTCTCAGATTATTGAGAGTGCAGGAGCTGGCCTAGTAGTCCCGAGTCGACAGGCCCGGAGAAGCAATGCGTGCATGACCTCAAAGAAGGAAAAGGGCACAGCTTGGATGTCAATGGTGATCAGTGTTGCCAGAGCATCTAGCAGCACCGATAGGCGGGTGGAGGAGGGGGGCATACCCGATATCAGCAGTACGGCCTGAAGCGCCATGATGACCTGAGGCATTGAAAGTGGAGGCCAATATCCCCGGCATCAACACAATGGTCAGCGACGTCTATGGGGAAGGCTGAGGCCCCAGCATCGATAGGACTGTTAGAGCTTTTGACAGGGGAGGCTAAATAGCCGGAGCCAATGAAATGGCCAAATGTGTTGACAGGCCATCGCCAGCCGAAGAAGGTCCAGAACTCCCTAACTGTTGCTCCCAAGTAAAAAGGGGTCTGAACAACAGGGGCTGGAATGTTGGCGATGGGTGTGAGGAGGCCCACCGTCAATAAGCCAGTGCCAGTCGAAGGACCAGCGGGCGGCACTGCCAGAGCCGACCATGTGGAAGAGAGGGTGTGGACAGCAGTGGGGGTCTCCGCCACCACTCGAAGCAACGACAAAGAGAGCACTAGTGAGGATTTCCCCTTGGGCCTAACCTTCTCCCAATACTTGTGTTTACCAGCCGATTTGTCCCGGGCCTTGGAGGAGTGGGAGTCCATGGACGGAGCTGGCGACACAGAGGAGCTCCTTGCCTGGAGCTCCCTCTCCATTCTGGTGACCTTCTGTTCCAGCGCCAAGTAGTCTGGTTGAATCAGCAGCAGACCTTGCAGGCCTCAACGTCATGGTCGGCGCCAAGACAGTGGACGCAGGTGTCATGGTCGTCTTTTTCATAGATCATTCAGCATAAACAAAGAAAAATTATTTTTTTTAAAGTGATTGAAGAACTAGGGTGAACAAGAAAATGATGAAAATAAAATTGTTGTGTGATGGTCAACAGCGGGAAAAGAACTGAGGAGGGCACAGGGGCCCCCATGTTTATATGGGAAGAAGCAGACATGTGAGACCATGAAGCCTATTCTGCTGGATTGTTAGTATACATTTCATCGGCTGACATGATTGTGGGCAGCACCTAGTAGACTGCAAACTAAAGTTTCCATGCGGTCCTAGGGCCTGGCAGTTGTAGCTCCACAGGTGTGGCCCAATGCAAGAGAACCTCGATGAAGATCTAGAATTAAGAGTCAAGGGATCCAATCATCCAGAACAATTATAAGATTCAGGAACAATTTTGCAAGCAATTCCTTTGCAGCTCCAAACAAGCCTCTGGCGCAATACTTATTATTGGCTTTATGTAAGGGGCAAAACTATGGGCACTTAGCAATATTTTATAAACAAGTTTTACAAGTGCAGAAAGTCTTTCCAACAGCTCTGGTAAGATGCAAACTGAAATCTATTATGGAGCTGATCCAAATTTGTGGCAAACTATAGAGAGAATTATGTTGAAGACAGAACCATGTATACATGCTGACTGTGCTGTATTACTGATCAGTGTCAGTGGTTCAGTAGGTAGCACACACCTCTGAGGCTGGGAGATCAGAGGGCTGTGGGTTCAGTTCCCACATCTGGTACTTGGGTTAATATCTCAATACTGACACCGTAGTGCAGCATGGGGGGGGGGTGCTGCACTTCTGAGGTGCTGTTTTATTTCACAGAGAGGGTAGTGGATGCATGGAACAGCCTTCCTGAGGAGGTTGTGGGGTCAAACTGTGGGAGAATTCAAGAATGCATGGGACAGACATTTAAGGCAATTCTTGTGGGGGGGAGGTAGGAAGAAAGAAGAAATTACTCACCTTAGTAATGTTTCTTCTAATGGAGTCTTGCTATATTATGACATATGCAGTGAGTACCAACCTTCGAACTGCTCCGGAGGTGAAAGAGTTAACTTTCCATGCAAGGCATGGAACCTTGAGCGCGCGAGCTCGGTTGAACACACTGTCTGTTGATGCTCAAACTCAAACTGTCAGATCTTTACGAGCAAAACTCACTAAGGTTCTGTGTGGAAGCCGAAAACCTACACTAGCCCACTGGCTACTTAACTACAAAAACACATTTTTGTTCTTGATCCCAAAACAAAGACTTAAGTCAGGGATTCAAGAAGAAAATATAAAGATCACCCAAGCACCCTAAGAAGGGTGAAAAATAAAGTGGCATCTATGAAATGTTACTGCCCTGCCCACCCACATCCCAAAAGTAAAGGTTCCGAGAGGGGCAGGTTGGGGAGGTTTAATATAGCAAGACTCCATTAGAAGAAACAACATTACTAAGGTGAGTAATTTTTCCTTCAAACAACATGAAGTCTTGCTATATTATGACATATGCAGATTACACAGCAGTACCTCCATGGAGGAGGACAGAACCTACTTAGGAAATAGGCTCTGAAGCACAGCTGTGTAGAATCGAGCATCACTCCTAGCCTGGATGTCCAGGAGTAATGCTTAGTAAAAGTGTGAACTGTTTTTCCAGGTAGCTGCTTGACATCTCTAGATAGGGATGTCCTGGCAGCAGCCAGAGACGAGCTGTACCTCTGGTAGAGAGCCCTCAGCCTGAGGGGAACCTTACTCAGTTTTTCATAACAAAATTGGATACAAGAGACAATCCACCTGGCAATGGATCTTTAGTGGCAGGTTTTCCTTTACCAACCTCACCATAAGTGAGGAACAATTGGAGGGAGTCAAACCTGTGACCCTTGGTACATTCTATATAGTAACTAAGGGCTCTTTTGACATCTAAACTGTGCAATCTCCTCTCGACAGAGGAGGAATGGTCAGTGAAGTACACAGGAAGTTACATGGATTGATTAAGGTGGAAGTCTGAAACCACCTTTAGGCAAAACTTTCTATTAGTCCTAAGGACCACCTTATCTCTGTGAAAGGAGATAAAATCAGGCTCCACTGACAATGCTTGCAATCACTTATGCGCCACTGCAGAAGTGATGGCTACCAAAAACACAGTTTTCCAAGTCAAGTACTTAAGCTCTGCTGAAGACAATGGCTCAAAAGGGGGTTGCATAAGCTGGGCAATGCAAATATTAAGATCCCAAGCAGGGGCAGGGTCCCTGAATGGGGGATTGGTGTGCAGCAACCCCTTGAAAAACTTGGTGAATACAGGATGAGCTGAAAAGGAAGAGGGTTTACCTGCTGATAGGAAAGCAGACACGGCTGCCAGGTGCACTTTTAGGGTAGCTGGTCTAAGCCCCAACGAATTCAAGTGCACCAAATAATCTAAGATTGTGGGCAAGTCAGCAGATTCTGGGGAAATGTGCTTGCCAGAGCACCATATGAAAAACCTCTTCCATTTGTAATAAGTGGCCCTGGTGGAAGGCTTTCTAGAGGCCTTCAAAATATCCAATACACCTTGGGAAAGGTGTAGGTCAGCAAACTAACTCCTCAAGAGCTAAGCCTTGAGATTGAGAGATTTGAGGTTCAGATACCAAACCCTCCCCTGAGCACAGGATAACAGGTTGTGATTCCTGGGAAGGCACAGGGTAAGGTGGACTGCTAAGGACAAAAGGAGAGAGTACCAGGGCTGCCTGGCCCAATCTGGAGCAATCAGGATCACCTTGCAGGGTTGAGATCTGATTTTGACTAGCACCTTGAACAGGAGAGGGAAGGTGGGGAAGCATAGAGAAACTTCCCTTCCCAACTGAGAAGGAAGGCATCCAGAGGGACTGAGTCCAACACTGGGGGCCTGCAACAAAAAAGGGGAAGTTGGTGATTGTCTGGGGCTGCAAAAAGATCTATCTGCAGGGTACCCCATCTGGCAAATACTACCTCCAATACTGGAGGATTCAGGGCCCATTCGTGATGGCCCTGGGAAATCCTGCTGAGAGCATCTGCCAGGACATTGTCCTTGCCTGGTAGGTGAACCGCCGTAAGGGAGGTGTTCAGGGAATAAGCCAGAGACCACAACTTCATCGCTTCGGTGCACAAGGCTGTAGACAGAGTGCCCCCTTGCTTGTTGATGTACCACATCACAGTGGTGTTGTCTGTTCTGACCTGAACCACTTTGTTCTGAACAGATGTGGAAAAAACTTGAAGTGCTAGAAAAACTGCTCTGAGTTCCAACAGACTGATATGGAGCAGAGATTCCAGAGGGGACCACAATCCCTGGGTAGTGAGGTCGCCTATGTGAGCTCCCCACCCCAAGAGGGATGCATCTGTCGTAAGGACTAAGGCGCGAGACTGGGGGGTGAAAGGGACCCCCTGTTTCAGATTGCTCTGGTCCTGCCACCACTGAAGGGCCTGGATCAGAGTCCGAGTCACTGGGATCAATTTGGTCAGAGGGTCCCTCTTTTGAGACCAAAAGGCTCTCAAATGGAACTGGACGTCCCTCATCTGAAACCTTCCTCCCTGCACTACTGCTGTAGAGGCAGCCATGTGCCCTAGGAGCTGAAGAAAGTGCCTTGCTGGTCGAGAGACCTGAAGGGTGAAAGAAGAGGCCAGAGAGATCAGGGTCCTTGCTCTTTCCAGAGGAAGGAAGGCTCTGGCCTCTTTTGTGTTCAGTTCTGCACCTATGAAGGTGAGAAGCTGGACAGGCTCTAGGACTGACTTTGGGAGATTGAGAAGGAAACCTAGAGATGTGAGCAGTTGCTGAGTTACCTGAAGGTGTAGTCTGACCGGATCTCTAGACTGACCTACTATGAGCCAGTCGTCCAGATAAGGAAAGATGGCAATCCTTTGCCTTCTTAAGTGGACAACTGCTACTGCCAGGCATTTTGTGAATACCCTTGGGGCCGAGGTGAGGCCGAAGGGCATTGCTCTGAACTGATAATGGCCTGAGGGCAGTTCGAATCTGGGGTACTTTCGATGGGAGCTTCTGATGAGAACATGGAAGTAGGCATCCTTGAGGTCCAGGGAGGCTAGCCAGTCCTCTGGCCTTAGAGAGGGTAAAATAATTCCCAGAGTCACCATTTTGAACTTTGGTTTTAAAAGGTGCTTGTTTAAGTATCTGAGATCTAGGATGGGCCGCCATTCTCCTGTCTTTTTGGGGTAAGAAGTACCTGGAGTACAACCCTTGCCCTGGTGTAGGGTGGAACCTTCCACAGCTCTGAGAGCCAGGAGGGTAGAAACTTCTGTTTCTAGGGCAAGAGCCTCTGATGGATTTGCAGGTGGAAAGGATCCGATTCTCATCTTTGGAAACTTTTGAAGCCGAGAACCAGTCCCTGGCTTACTACTTCCAGGACCCACTTGTCTGCTGTTAAAGACCTCCAGTCCTGGACAAACTAAGCCAGCCTGCCCCTCACCGTAGAGGAGAGTCGGCCCTGGCACCCCATCAGGGAGCCTGCTTGGCAGGGGCTTTGGGCTGAGGGGTAGAAGTGGGCTTACTTGTACCCCTGCCTGCCTCTCCTCTGAAGAACCCCTCTGGGCACAAGCAGAAGAGGAGGCCTGGCTTGTAAAAGGCTATGAAAGGGCCTGCCCCTGCCCCTGAGATGCTGCCTTGAGGAGTGGCTTGTCTTTCTTGGCCTGTGCACGCTATAGGTGGTCCTATATTCATCCATTTTTCATATAATTCTCTGTCTGCTCCCAAACAGAGAATTACCCACAACAGGAAAATCCATAGCCTTAGACTGGGTATCCTGTGACAGGGTAGTACATCTGAGCTAAGCTATTCATGCATTGCCATAGATGTAGCCATGACCCTTGATGACACATCATTAGAGTCCACTGCAGCATGAAACTGCACCTTGGATGCCTCAATACCATCTGCAGCCACCTGCTCCAGCTCCCTGGCAAGCTGGTCAGGGACTTGTTTCACTAGGGCCAGCACAGTATCCCATCTGGCCTTCTGGTACCTAGCAGCATAAGCCATATAATTTGCCTGTCTGAGTCCTAAAGATGCTGCCATGTATTGTTTCTTTGCCATGGCATCCATCTTCCTAGAGTCCTTTTCAGGAGGGTGCGAGCGAGGCTAGGGGAATATTTGCCTTGTCACAAGCTGCAGCCTGCACTACCCCCACATGGCTGCACTGCTGAGAGAGGAACTCAGTATCAGAGCCTGATAAAGTATACCTCTTGTCCATCCTTTTATCAACAGGGAGGATGGAGTGAGGAGTTTAGAATTTTTACTGTTTCCTAAAAGATTTATGCAAAGGAATAGACAGTCTCCTAGACTCTGGAATATCCATCATTTCTACATAATCAGGCTCCTCTTGGTCATCAACAGCTTCCTCAACAGGGAGCTGGAGAGTTTCAGCAACTTTCTTATAGAACATAAATTGAGAAGGACTCAGCCTGGGGGGGAGGGGGGGGAACCCAGACGGCCTGTCTGGAAAGATGTCCGGTTCAATGGACACATCCAGACCTTCAAAATCACATTCACTCTCCCCATATTCCTCCTCCCCTTTCTCCGGTTCATAAAAATCCTCAAAATCAAAATCTTGAACCGGTGGAACCGACCGCTTTCCTGATGGTGCCGGTTCGACGGAACCGGGGAAAGTGCCTGGACAATTTGAATTGCTTTAGCTATTTCTTCAGCGGTTGGAGAAAGGACTTTGGCTCCAAACTAGCTGACTTTCTAGCCCTTTTAGATGGAACCGGCTCCTCAGAGCTGGCTCTTCGTTTGCCCGAGGAAGCATCGCCCTGGTCAGAAGGCACTCTCTCCGGTTCGGCTGAACCGAACCAGGCTGGCCATCCGGGTCAGCGGACTTTTTGGCCTCCTTTCCCGAGTCTACCAACTCTCTTTCCACGGTGGCAGCAGGAAATTCTACAAATCTGGCAGTCTGCATTGAGGTGGTCAAACCTCGGACAATATACACTAGAGTGTGTGGGTCAGCCTTAGCAAAGGCTTCCCACAGAGACCACAGTGTTGAAACCCAGTGGGCCCAGTTTTTCTTTGGGTTCTCAGACATAGTGCCAGCCTAACCAAACTTGCCTGCTAATGGCAGTCCGCCAAGCAAGACTCCTTTATCGGTTCCCAGCCGTGTCACGGGCCATGGAAAACGTAATGAACTATGAACCGATAAGAACCGGAACCGCACTCTAAAGGACTAGAAAGTCTATAAAATAACCTGATCGGTTCAAACTGAACCGAAAACACGTTTACAAGTTCCACACAGAAGAAAATAAATGTAAGCCTATCTATTACTTACGATACCACAGACAGAGCTTGAACCGACCGGTTGCAGTTTAATTACGGTTAAGAAACCGAAAAAATAAAACTTTTAACCGACAAACGAACCGAGCAGAAGGAGAAATCTCCGGAGCGACTGTTCAGTGAGGCGGAGTAAAGAATCTGACAGTTTGAGTTTGAGCATCAGCAGACAGAGTGTTCAACCGAGCTCGCGCTCAAGGTTCCATGCCTTGCATGGAAAGTTAACTCTTTCACCTCCGGAGCAGTTCGAAGGTTGGGACTCACTGCATGTGTCATAATATAGCAAGACTTCACGTTGTTTGAATAGGCTGTTGGTTAACTAGGATCTGCGGCCTATCCTGTAGGTAGGGAAATGGGCACACTAGATGGGCCTAGCGGTCCTTATCTGCTGTCAAAATCTATGTTTCTATGAAATCTGTAGTAGAGAGATAGCCACAAGATTTGGTAAACTGAACAATCTGGTTAAAAGAATGATTCTGGTAGAAATTTAGGACCCCTATGTAATAATGTCTAATTATACATCTACGCTAATACAAGGACTATTAGATTTTTTCCTTCAAGCTGAATTTGCTACACTTACCAATGTTCCAATGGTAAACATGCACTGCAGATTAAAGGTTATAGGGATACATGACATCTCACATTTTGTGAAAATGAAGAGCATAGGAATGAAAGTGTGAAAACAATCTGCCAAACAGAAAGGCTATTAAATGTATTTAGCTTGAAATATAAGTGCAATCCCAATTCTGATATTATGACAGCTATGCACTTAAATTTAGACTGTACTTTAACACAGAAAAGTTGAGAAAAATAGCTTTCCCCCTTTTGGAGAAATGTTATGACCACTCTAGAGTCTGAAAGAAAGTGGCGTATGATGGAATCTATTTCATTCTGTGACACCGAGTCATTTTTGTTGCTGCTAATCTTTTAAAATGTGTATAGATTATGTATTTACACTGCATAGTAAATATTTCATAGATTTTGATGGCATGGTATTGTATGCGATAAACTTGTTTTTATACATACTAATTAAACTGAACCGAGGATGGGCCATCCGAGTTTATGTATGAGCCGACATCTGGTGTCATCGCAGGCAACTCCTGGCTGACTGCAAAGTTTCCGTGGGTCCTAGTGCGTGGCTGTGTATAGTTCCATAGGTGTGTGACCTGATAAAAACAGCCTCGAAGATCGCCACAGATACAAGAGTCGGTTCAGTGAGTGTGTGTGTATATATATACATACATACATACACACACACACACACACACACACACACACACACACACACACACATATATATATATATATATATATATATATATATATATATTTTTTTTTTTTTTCCATTTTACTACCTCCACGCCACAGACAATCACCCTCTCCTTCGGCAGCCAATCCTGCCGCTACCGCCACCAGTCCACCATCCTGCTGCCCAACGCCCCATTGTCCTGGACGATCCCTTCACTAGGTGCCCCCTTGCCAGCCTGGGCCATCCGGGGAGGAGAGAGAGAACACCAGAGTGCACGAGGCACTTTACATCTACGCGGGGCATGGAAATGCAGCCTGGAGGCTGAGCGGCAGGGGGAGGCGGGGGCCATCATCAGGACAGCATGCATTCCATTTTCACGCTTTTCTTGTCCCCCTACTGCGCCACTCTTGTAGTGCTCCCGGTGTCCACCGGGGGCCACTACAGAGCGAGGCTACCCACATCACCCACCCCAGGAGAGGAGAACAGTCTTCCGGACACTCGATCCTTTCCCTTCCCTGCCAGCCTTCGGAGCCCCGAGTCCATTCAAGAATCTGGGTCGCCGATGTGGCGCAAGGGGTGGCTTCCAGCGCCTCAACCCTCAGCGCCACAGAGCCCGCCGTCTGTTCAATGTTAATACTTCACTGCAGCCATGTTTAAGACATTAACATGTCATCGAGGAACAAGCTGTGCTTAACTCAATGTACGAGTTAGGCACAGCTTGTTCCCTGAAGATATCACCAAATGCCTGCAATGTGGTCCTAATATTAAACAGATTCATCTATATATGGGGACTGCTTCCAGCTACCAATAAGCCCAGTACCTCATCTGAAAGACATTTTAATGGGCGTTCAAACCACAATGAATTCTGGGTGTGACTATCCATTTAAAACAAAAAAACTCATGTAAAGCCAAATGAAATTATACAAGTTTAAATGCTGTTAAATTAAAAACCATGCGCTAATATTTCTTACCCTGTCTTCTGCTGGACACATATACAATTGTTGGAATGTGATATTAATGTTTTTACAGAACCTTGGCCCAAAAACATCTTTATCAACTCCAAACTGATGACGGGACTGACGAACAATGGAGTCAATGACGTACAATCCTGGCACTTTAAATTCTGCTCTGCACTGTGAAAATAAATACAAGAAACTCGCGTTACTAAAACGAACAACAACTTGAAAAGGAAAAACAAAACTCAAACAAAATTACCTTTTTAATGAACTTCTCCACAATTTGGACTACATGCTTGTATAGCTGGAAAACAAAATGGAAAATCTACATTTAACTCGCAATACAGACTACAGATAAGGAAATTATACAAAGTTAAATGTCTGACAAAACCACAAAGAGAGTGACTCTTCCTGTGCAGAGAAGTACTGCCCATCTCCAGGGACCCTGGTTTTCCGTTTTTACCCGTAACACCAGTAAAAATCACGGAATCCTGCTTGGTTTGTGGATTTTGAATTCTTGTACAGGTGCCTCACGGAAATTGCATGTCACTGCACAGAATCTGTAAGATTTCAGCATCTTTTTAAATTTATTTTTTCTTTCCATGCCCCCTTCTCACAGCATCAGTCTCCACTTTTCAGAGATCCCTAGGCTGGGTATCCCCTAGCTTCTCCTCAGGAGCTCTGCTACATCCTGCCTGGGTTGTACCACCCAGGTGGGAAGGGAGAGGACCCTGGGTCACCCCTCCATAGTCCCTTAGTTTGTGTCGGGCAGCCCAGTGGGTCCCTCATGGAGCCTGGTTATGAAGTCTGGGGCAGCTGGGTCTTTTCTATCAATAGCCGATGTGGGGTGATTGTTTCTGATTTTCTGTTCTCTGCCCCTAAGGGCACCACCACTCACGGGGATCCAAGGAGGTAGGGCACATAGAGACATGCAACTGCTCCAGATCCCGGCTAGTGTCCTCCCCTCCCGATCGCTCTGCAGCCCCATTGCACCACCACCTATGGTCACCCAGGTGGCAGTAAAGCAGTGGGACCTGCAGCCCACTCTCCCCGGAGGAGGAGAGTAGCCCTGCAGGTGCTCGATCCTACTTCCCAGGCCAGACCTCCAGCAACCAGAGTTCACTTCCGACCCTGGGTCACTGGCATTGCAAGCAGTAGCATTACCGCAGCGCTGGCGGGGTGGCCCAGATTTCAGCATCTTAAAATTAATGCTACTATGCTTCGCATTCTCTCTGTTTTGCGGTGTACAGAATTAGTAAGGAAACCACCTGCACTGCTTTGTTGTAACCAGCCATTCAGTTTAACCACCCATGATTCTCACCAACCTCTTCATCAACTGAGGACTGCTTTCCTTCCTGAAACCACAGTTTTCATTTAGTATGTGCCTAAATGTCTTTTACTAATTAGATTACACTGGATGATATAAAAATAAATACAAGTACTATATCAGCACACCTGGGCAGGGCCACCGGAAAATTGTGGGAACAGTAACCTGAAATTGCAGAGATTGTTTTGCAAAACTTGCTGGGAAATTGCAGTTCTACTATAGACCCTGAGTGTTTCACAATAAATCCTTTACTGTTTTCTGCAGCATATATTAGTCAGCATAAACTACTAAATTAATACACTGACACCGGAATATGTTTGAAATACAAAGAAACTCATGTTCCTAACATGAATCCTAAACGGATAAGATGTGTTGCCTCTCTTCCATAATGTAAAAGCATCTGCTTCATACAGTGCTAAATAGATTCTATTTAGTGAGCCACAGAAAATCAATATTAAATCCAGAAGAAACTAATTTTATCTGTTTCTGGATGCAGAATAATGAAGCCTGATCAAAAGCTATTTACAGTGCTTTGTCAACTATTCACCCACTTTGATGTAAGAAAAAATAAGCAGATGGAGTGGCAAATAATTCAGTTTTAGTAAAATGTTATAAAGTGTTTAATGTTCATAATTTGCACTTTAAGTACTGTGCACTATTATTGAAATCATGTATTAAAACATTATATATAGGTGTTATTATGGCTGGCAATATTGCCTAGTGCTTAGAGTAACAAACCGTGATTGAACTGGGTACATCCAGCAGACTTGGGTTTGATTCCCACAACCTCCGATTGCATACTGTGCGACTCCGAGCAAGTCACTTAACCTTCCCACTGCTTCTGGGTTGTCCCTGAAAACAAGCAGTTCTGCCTAGTGGGCCTTACCTTGTTTCACAAAGAATATAAAAAAAATACCAATATATTTTTACTGCGTCATACAGTAGTCAGGGTACCATGTAATTTACCTGAGTTTTACTCGGGCAGCAATGACTTTGTATAGGTAAAGATAAATGTTCAGATACATTGTGTGTGTTTTATAAGCTTGTTTTTAGACTTCAGTCAGGTTTTTATTGTATTCTTTTCATGTGAGCATCTAGGTTGTAGATTGCTAAGTGCAGGATCACTGTTACCAACTAGCATACTCAAGTTTATAATCAGCAGGGCCATCCAAAATCCTCAGTTGTTTGAATGAAAACTAGTTTGAATAAAAGTATGTTCACAAGGAAGACAATGCCTTACTACTGACTCCACAGTTAGCACCCCATTTAGGTGAATGGGATCATTTGCACCTTCTCTTCCACCTGTTTTAGTCTCTGTGACAACAAAAAGTTTTCTGATAAGACTGCTGCAACAAAAAGCAAATGTTAAAGGGACACTGTCAAATTCCCAGCCTCAAATTTTACCTACTGTGGAAAACATACTGCCTGGTTGTACATGCCATGCAGAAGATGCTACTGCAGCCAGTAGTTAGAATTTATGATTTTTCTCTTATTTGGCATACATTCTAAGTCTGCACGGTCAACTGCAAAGCTGTGTGCTCCTTGGGGAGCACAGTCACATTTCTAAATGGCAGCGAAGTGCCCGGAGGCTCATGCATGCCTCCCAATACCAGAGTTCAGCTAAAAGCAATATTTGACAGAGGAATGAAAGCTGAACTTGGGAAAGTTGTTCCTATGTGCAAATGAGGGCTGTAACTTAAAAATCATGGTCGAAAAGTTGAGCTGCGAACCAGACGGCGTGAGGAGGGGAGGTAAGGGTGACCTACTCCAAGGGTCTCCAACACGGCCAAGAATTCATCCCGATTGCCAAGTGGAGGTGCCATGGGCTACTGTGAGCTCATGGCCTCCCGGCAGAAAACAGCTACACACCCAAGCTCGTGGCCCCTGCCCAGGTGCAGGAGAGAACTGCAGAAAAATTATTTTGTGGCCCAGCCACCCTCCCTGTTTGGTGGGTGAGTTTATATGCGTCCTGCCCCCGCCCCTTGATATATACATTACCCTATCAGTCAATAGGGGAGGTTCTCCTCACCCAACGGGAGGGTTTCTCCTGCACAAATCTCCTCCCTGTTCATTGGATCGGTCATGTCATGTGAGCTATTGGGTATACTAATCCTGCTGGACAGTACTGTTTAACCCGATTCAGGGACTATTACAAGACTATTTTCTGTTGCCACCAGTACTATAAGTTCTGTCATATAGTACTGTCTAGTGTTGCCCCACCACATTCATGTTGTACAACGCTGTATTTTATGACTTCTGATGTCTGTCCTCTACAGCTCCTGGAGTTGGGGGTCGGCATAGGGTTATTTTATCTCTAGCACCTCTGGTTGCCTAGGCTACTTCGGTTGCCGTGCCTGGACTTGCCTTCTTTAACCCAGTGGGACATAGCCTTGGCAAACCGGACGCATTCAGGCCTCCAACTGCTGGCAGACTTACTGCATGGTTGAAATCACAGGGTGAGAGCACTACACCCTTCCTTCCAGGCTATCCCTGGCAGGGAGACTGGGCATGACGCCCCACGCTGGTCTCATCGTGCCTCCAACCATGATAAGGGTTCGGTTCCCCCTGTCCTTACCTAGGGACGGTAGGGAAGCTCCCAATGCAATGACCAGGGGTAGGCCGTCGGCCATCCCTAGAGCTTTTCTGCTTGTAGGGCTGGCGCTAGGGCTGGCCCTCCTTCAATGTGCTACCTCTCCCCCAATATCCCTGGGAGATTTTTGGAAGAGGCCCTCCTCCCATGAGGACATCGACTACTCCTTCTCTAATATGCTGGCAACAAACGAGGCGCACCACTGTATTATCTTCAGCCTAGACATTAGGTGCCTTATGTACACAGCCAGGGTCAAGAAAATCCGTGCCATTAATCGTCCTGGTGGTCACCCGCACTATAGGCAGTGGTACCTTCCTTGGCTCCTCCTTCTTGCATTAGTTATGGTCGGGGATATAGAATCCAACCCTGGACCCCCTAATCCGTCCACTAATATCCCTGCCGCTTGGAGCATGAGTAAGGGGCGAAAAATAGCTCATCTAAATATCAGGAGCTTGCTACCAAATCGTGACGAGCTATTAGCGTGGGTTGAGCTATACAAAACAGACATCCTAGGGGTAACTGAGACCTGGCTCAAACCCTCTATTCCGGGACCCCGCCTCCTCCCTTAAAGGATATGAGTTCACCCGCCTTGACAGGGCTGGGGGTAAGGGGTGGCATCCTTATCTAATACAAAAACCACCTAAAAATCTCCCTAATAACTCACCTGCAATCTGAACGGCCCCCTTGTGCGCTACTTCATGTGCTTCTGCTGTTAGGGGATACAAAGAAACTGCATCTGGTGTGTGCCTATAACCCTCCTAGGGGAGGTCTAACTGGACTTACCTACCTTCTGGATGCTGTAAGGCCCAGTATAGGTGACAACGAACTAATTATCATGGGTGATATCAACCTAAACTGGGAGAGGGGCAATATTAAGAAATCTGAACCCTCAACTTGCCAGCCTAACCCTAACCCAACTAATTCATGACTCGACCAGACAGACAGCAAACGGTTCCTCTAGCACCCTGCTGGATTGGATCTTGTCTAACCATCCGGAGAGGATAGCATCAGCAGGCACGCTATCCGACTCCATCTCAGACCACTCCCCGGTGTTGTGTGCCTGGAAAATTCCCTTCCCTAAAATTCCCCACAAAATCATACAAGTCAGAAATTACTCCAGGTTTGATTTAGAGGGGTTCCTGGATGACTTAAGACGTACTGACTGGTCTACGGTGCTTGAAGCCTCTGACCCCTCAGTGGCTACCTCCTGCTTCATAGATACCTTTGGGGACCTTCAGGACAAACATGCCCCTAAGGTCACTCGGAGGGTGAGGGGAACTGCTACTCTCTGGCTGAATGGTAATCTCCTAGCCCAGATGCGGGAGAGAGACAAATGCTGGGCCCGTACCAGGGGATCCATTGATCCTTCTAATCTCCAAAGATACTGGCACCTCAGGAATCAGTGTAAGAAGGCTATTAGGGCAGTTAAGAGTGACTTCTGTAAGTCTGCCCTACTTAGCTCTGCCAGAGACCCTAGGAGGTTTTGGAGGAACATCAAATCTCTCGTCAGTGGGTCCACCCATTCGGGTGTCACGGATATAGTAATAGATGGGAGTCTCATGTAATAATCCCCATACTATAGCCAACTCTCTCAACCTACACTTCTCTGACCTCTCTGCCCTCACCTCACTTTTCAAGACTGGCGGGAGCTCGGCCCTTCATCCCCAGTCAGGTAGGTCAACCCCCTCGGAGAGAGTTTAATCTCAGGGCGGTATCAGTTCTGGACATTCAGAAACGCCTTGCTGCCCTCTCCCAGCACTCCAGTCCAGGTCTCGACAACCTGGAACCTAGGCTTCTTAAGCTAGGAGTTGTTTACATTGCCTCCCCAGTAGCCCATGTTTTTAATCTATCCCTCAGCTCTGGGATAATCCCTGATATCTGGAAGGAGGCAAGGGTAGTCCCTGTTCTGAAGCAGGGCAATCCCAAACTTCCTGACAACTATCGCCCAATTGCTATTCTCCCATCCCTTAGCAAACTTCTAGAAAAGGTGGTGGCCTAACAACTCTCTGAGTATTTACACACCCACGAGCTGCTATCCAAGGCCCAGCATGGCTTTTGAAGGGGACATAGCACCACAACTGCCCTGATTACTGTAACTTCAAGCATCAGATCAGCCATGGACCACGGCAAACTGTCGGGTGCCATATTTATAGACTTGTCAAAAGCCTTTGACCTTGTCAATCACGAACTACTTGGAGCACAGTTATGGTCACTTGGACTCTCTCCCCATGCCATGAATTGGTTAATGGGCTACCTGAAGGGCAGAAAGCAGCGTACCTGCTTCAACAAGGCCCTCTCGGAGCCCAGGGCAGTGACCATGGGAGTCCCTCAGGGATCGGTGCTAGGCCCTCTCCTATTCTCGCTCTAATAACCAACTGCCTTTGGCGATCTCTCATTGCCAAGCCACCCTATACGCAGATGACCTGGTGATAGTGGCCCACTCTCAAAATGCCTCTGCCCTAAACCAGAGCCTATCCGAAGATTTCAACAAAGTCTTGGCCTGGGTTACTAACCACAAACTGGTTTTGAACCTAAAAAAAAAACAAACAAACAAAAAAAAACACGCAGGCCATGCTCTTTGGTTCCACGGCCAAGATCAAAGTCTCATCAGCCTTGCTCAACATAACTAGTGAGGGTGGCCCCTCGCTGCCAACAGTGACCTCAATCAAATATCTTGGTGTTACTCTTGACCCCCAACTTGACATGGGGAGTCATATCCTTAACATCTGCAGAACAATAAATTGCAAGCTTGGCTTGGCCTACAGGGCCAAATACAACCTGGGGCTAGACTTGCCCTTGCGAGAGGAGTGCTTCTTCCCTTCCTCAGCTATGGACTTCACTTATTTGCTCGATCCCCCGAAACTCATCTTGCCAGGTGGAACACAGCATATAATATCTGTCGGTTTGCACTAGCTGCCCCAAAACTCACCCATCGCTGTGAGCTCTACGACAAACTCTGCTGGCTCCCCCCAACCGAATACCTGAACTTCAGTGTTGGAAGTTTCTCCGGGAAGGTGCTCGCTATTGGCATTCCGCAGGGACTGGTGCAACTCCTCCCAAAAATGGACCCCACGCCCTACCACCTCAGGTCCCAGATTGCTGGGTTGCTTAAAGTCCCCCCCACCCGTACTCTTATGGGGGACCGTGACTTTGCTGCGTATGCGCCCAGACTCTGGAACTCTCTCCCTGATCATGTCTGCTCAGCCCCCTCCCATGGGATCTTTCGCACCTCCCTGTGGTCTCATCTAAAACAATCAATGGTGTGTGACTGTCCTAAGCCCCCTTAGTGAAATTAATCTAGTTGAATTGTGCTGCCCCTGTCAATTTATGTACCCTCTATATGTTGTGTAATTGTTGATTGTGCATCTTCTTTTCCACACTTGTTATTTCCTGTAAATGCTGTTCCCCCCAAGTTGCCTTGTATGTATTCTACATGTTGTGCTCTCCCAGGTCATTCCTGAAAATAGGCATAATACTTGTCTAGTGTACTTACCCGGTAAACAAAAGCTAAATAAAGAAATACTGGGCATGCACTGATACATATTCATATGTATGAGTACATGCGGAATATCAGGGCTTGACCTTCCGACCGTGATTTTTTTACCAGTTACAGCCCTCGTCTACACATAAAAGTAACTTTCCAGAGTTCAGCTTTTATTCCTCTGTCAAATACTGCTTTTAGCTGAACTCGAGTATTGGGAAGGATGCACAAGCCTCTGGGCACTTCGCTGCCATATGGAAATGTGACTGCGCTCCCCAAGTAGTGCACAGCTTTGCAGCGGACTGTGCAAATTTAGAATTTATGTCAAATAAGAGAAAAATCATAACAGAGTCAAACTACTGGCTGCACCAGCATCTCCTGCACAACGTATGCTACCAGGCAGCGTGTTTTCCACAGTAGGTAAAATTTGAGGCTGGCAACTTGACAGTGTACTTACTTATGCTTGACCAGTGTATTTCTGAAAGTATATTAAGTGACACAAAAGGTAAGACCCCAGGGGCCGTATGATGCAAGTGGGCAGAGTGGTGCTCAATTCACTGAACTCAGATGTGAAAATTGAGAGACACCCTTTTCATGGAGACAAAGTTTAAAAAAAAAAAAGCATCCACATGTCTGAGAGATGTATGATTTTCCATTTGAAGGTCCTCCACTAATCACTTGTGGATTTTTTTAGGTGAAGACACTATTTCAAAGGAGCAAATTCAGGCAGTTTTTTTTTGTTCCTCCTACTCCCTGGCCATTCACTCCTTTAGGCCTGCCGAGTACTGACCACCATCTACTTCCCCTTATTGCCATGCTACCAGGTAACCCAAAGTAACCCTTCATCAGATGGGCCCCTACCCCTGTGTAGGCTACCAAGGGAGGAGAATCACCCCAAAAAGCTTCCTGTGTATCCCAGGCACTGCAGAGGTCAGAACGGACACGTGTCTGGGGCTTCGGGCTTATGGAGTGACCAGTAGCGGTCCTTTGGTTGGCCAGTGGTTTTCCCATTTTCTTGGGAGCATGACAGGCCAAATGATGTCAAGGCACAAGATGATATCCATCACGCTCCCTTCCCACAGTGACTGCTGACGTGTTGCAGTGCCTCTGGTTTCCACCTCCACCAGGGGCCAGCAAGCACTGAGCCAGGAACTCACCGTCCCCCCAGGAGAAGGCAAGTGGTCACTGGATACCAAGGCCCCCTCGCCCTCCAACACCCAAGTCTGTTCCCAAACCCTGGTCAGTGGTGTTACAGGCAGAAATCCAATTCAGGCAGTTAACCCTTAGGCTGCTGACAAAATTAGAATGTATAGGAATTTTGGACTGATATATCAGTCTGTGGCATGGCAAGGACTAAATGATAGGAAAAAACAAAGGTGGTCCACCTTAGTGGTGGTGGTTCAGATTAATTCACATCCGAGTTCTAAAAAGCAAAGAGACCAAGTAATTTGTAACTTCTGCATGTGGAGTGTGGGTGTTGAAGAAAGGGGATCATAGTGCTGTCACTACTGCCATCACCCCGAGGGATGTGGACTGCACTGTTGCTACTGCCATCACACCTGATGGGACAGGGGCCGTAGTGCTTCTGCCATCACCACTGGTGGATGGGGACTGTACTACTGCTGCCAGCCCATCTGAGGGATGGGGCCCATAGTGTTGATACTGCCATCACACCTGAGAGATAGGCAATGCAGTACTGCTGCCATCATGCCTGAGGGATGGGGGCTGCAGTGCTGCTGCTTCCATCACACCTGAGGGAGGGGGGCCATAGTGTTGTTGCTGCTGCCATCACACCAGCAGGACTGGCGCCATAATGCTGTTGGTGCCGAGATCGCACCTGTGAATGGGGTCCATAGTGCTGCTTCCATCACACCTTAGGGATGGGGGCTGTAGTGCTGCTGCTGCCACCACATCTTGTACCTAAAAAAACTTTAAATTGGTACAAGAATGGAAGGATGTGCAATAGTGGAGGTCAAAATTGCTAAAATGCATGTTAGAGTTCAAATTTGTTAAAGTACACATAACCAAACACCGGTAAAACCAGATTCTGGATTAGGACACTCTGGTGACAATACCGTCTTTTTACAATATGCAAAATGGAATCTGCCCTCTCTCAATCCCGGTAAACCAGTGACCCTGCCCTTCTCCCTCTTCCCTGCCTGACCAAGGTGCAGGAAAATAGTACTCTCCCAGCTCTCTCCCTTCCTTGACTTAATGTCCTTCCTCTCTCCTTTCCAGTCTGACTTCAACCCAGGAAATAAAATTAACCATTCATGACATCCTCAGGGAAATCCTTTGATGTGCCCCCTAGGTGTCCTGAGAAAAGGGACACTGGCCAGTGTTATGAATAACCTTCCAGGAAACCAGCTCATTTCATCAAAGAGGTTGATGTCTGGGCCAAGCAGGACCCAGACAAATTTGAAAGGTCCGATATCCATTCCCTGAAACCCTTGAATTACATCAGAGAAACTTTTGATGTGTAGATTTCAAGGCCCAAACAGGATTAAATAGCCAAATACACTTTTGCTTTGAATACAGTGACATATCAAAAAAAAGTCTGAAATGTAGATGTAGCAGAGCACAAACCGGTTTTGTCTGGTTAACCTGAGGAGAGGAAAGTCAGAGAGGACGCCCATTATGTTTTTTCGAATATCTTTAGACATTTTGTGTGGTATAAAATATAGATTTTGTTACACCAAGGCGGAGTTAGGTGACGTCAGAGAGATGGCCGGCTCAAGACTGTTCTGAAGCCTACTGCAAACCTTGAAAAACAATTCTTTATCTGACAGAGAAGAGAGACCATCAAAGCACTGAAGTAAAGACCTTAGACAAGATTAGTTTGAAGTTATTATTTGTAGGAATTTTGCACTTTAAACCTGTTTGTTTTAAGGCTGTATGTGTTGGAATATTTTGTTCTGTAATTTTACTGTTTTCCTATTTTCCTATTTTAAACTGAAAATATATATTTTAAAACAAACTGCCTGGAGTGCCTTGACATTTTTTTTTATTGAAGTGGAGCTTTTAAAGGTTACAGTTAACATTGTGTATGGGCTTACTGTTATACCAAACTGGGAAACGGACAGAGTTCTCTAAAGTCTTGCATAGAGTGCTAAGGGTTCATTTTGTAGACCTGGTTAGGTACCCATAGGCAAAGATATCTGGCCCACAGGAAGACAAAGTTATCCGAGCCTGATAAATCGGGTACGCTAACAAGAAGTTATCAGTTTGAATCCCTCCAGAACTTAAGACTAAGGTGACTTGAACCCACAAAACAGACAAGAGGGCTACCTTGTTCTGTTCACTGTCCACAAATCATACGCTCAGAGGTTGGCACTTTGGGAGTAGAGGGCTGACTGGTTGAGCAAATTTGTGACACACTGGTTGGCAGCGATGGCATAAAAAGTTTGGTGGCATAAGCTTCATTGTTCAGTGTGTCAGCTTGAGACCATTCAGCTAAAAAAAAAAATAGTGTTTTATTTCAAAAGGAAACAGAACTATATCCCTTGTCTTACAGTTAAGTTCTTACCCATTTTATTATTTTTTTTGTCAAGTGCCAGTCAGATTAGCAGTAGTTAGGAAAAATGGCATCCAACTACAGCAGGCACACTGTAGAACAGTTAAAACAGTTGTGCGAGGACAGAGGAGTTCTGTTTGAGGTGACGAATCAAAATGCAGAACCTCACAGAGGCTCTGATGGTAGCAGATACCCAGAGCAGCGAGTCACCAACTGTGACTGAAAGGGACCAGACCTCGAGTGTGGCAGGACTAGAGGTCAGTGAGGGATCCCAAGCCAATAAGGAGGACAGCAGGGCCACCATCAGTGAAGGGCCACAGCAGCAGGGGAAGGTCACCAGTATCCTGAATCCAGAGGTACTCAAGCTGCAAACTGAGTTGCGCAGGATGGAACTGGAGGCAGAGCAACAGAGGGAGGCAGACCGTGATAAGCATGAGTGCCAGTGAGCTGCAGAGAAGAAGAGGAAGTGAGAGAGACGAGAGGCAGAGCAAGAACAGCGAGCTGGAGAGGAGAGGAGCGCCAGTGGCCACACGAACTGGAGAAGCTACCACCCCAACCAGCAGCACCAGGGCAGGTAAGTGGCTTGGGTTTAACTGGGAGTGAAGGACTGGGTTACAAACTGAACTCCACATAAATAGCCGAGTTTAAGGAAGGGGAGGGCATGGATGCCTTTTTAAATTCTTTTGAGAAAGTTTGTATTCAGGCTAAAATTCCTAGAGAGTCCTAGAGCTTCCAGCTATCCCAGCTAATTACCGGGAGAGCTCGGGATGCATTGGGTCAAATGAACAATGAGAACAGAGACGATTACAGCAAGTTAAAAGCTGCACTGTTAAAGTTTAAATTAACTGCGGAATCATACAGCGCTAAATTCCATAAGCTCAGGAGAAACCCTGCTATGAGCTATGAGGAGCAAGCCACGAAACGACGTCAGTTTTTAAAACGCTGGCGGGAAGGAATCGAGACAAATTCTGTTGATGAAATTGAAAATGTGAACAGCTTTATTGGGCATGCCCAGCAGAGCTAAAAACCTGGCTAGAGGACCGAGATCCAAAAACAGTGCAAGAGGCTGCTGAACTCTCGGACCACTATGCCAAGAACAGACCTGTTCTGAGAGCGAACGGGGAGAGTGTGGCAGCGCAGAAAGGGAAAAGCGCACCTTCAGGGCAGCTAAAACCCTCACTGCCTCCACTGAAACCAGTTAGCCCCAGGTTCCAACGAAAAGATTTATCTGAAGTAAGAAATGTATGTTAGCTGCGTAAGGAAACTGGGCATTTTGCCAGACAGCACCCCAAAAAGGCAAGCCATAATACACAACATGGTGCTAGAAAAGAAATGGGTTGTTTGTGTGTCCCTGAGAGCATGCCAGTGAACATGAGGGAACACATGCACCCAGTCATAGTAAATGGCATACAGACACAGGGGTTAAGGGACACAGGGGCATCCCTGACACTGATAAAGGGGATCTGGTACAGTCTGGTCAGCTTATACCCAATAAATACGTAACTGTACAAGGGTTTACTAGTGAAGAGAAAACATTGCCACTCGCTAGTGTTCTCCTGGACTGGGTGAAACAGGGGGAACTGTGCAACAGGTGGCTGTAGCCAACACAGTAGTAATGGATGTGATCCTGGGTAACAATCTCCAGCAGGGGGTGGTATGTGCAGTTACCCGTAGCCAAGTGGCAAGGGAAAATAGTAGTTCCCTGAACCCCACGGAAACCAGCGTGGAAACACTGAGTGACTGGTTCCCCAGCCTGTGTCTCCAGATGGGGAGACTAACAAAAAGGGGGTAGAAATTTCCCTGGTAGCAAGTAACCACACACCTACAAAGGGTTACCCCGGAGAGGGAGGGGTAACCCCTTGTCAGAGGGTAGGGACTGAGTGATCCTAAGGGCTCTGACGCTAGTGCTAGGGACCCTAGTGTAGCGACTGAAGGGGACCTGTTCCATGCCTTGGGAAGGTGTGAGGTGTTCGCAGCTGCTCAGAGAAGTGACCCTAGTTTAGAGAAGCTGAGGGCTCGGGCAGACTCGGATGGTGCACTGGGAGGTGACAGCAGACATAAGGTTTATTGGGAAAATGGACTTGTATATACACAGGCAGCACAGACAGAGGAAGGGATACTAGGCAGGCAGCTTGTAGTTCCCCAGGGATACCGTGAGCAGCTGTTCAAGGCTGCCCATGATATTCCCTTGTCTGGTCATATGGGAATCGCGCGGACAACGCAGCGGTTGGCCCAGAATTTCTACTGGCCTAACTTCACCCAGCAGGTGAAGAAGTATTTCAGGTCTTGTCACCGGTGCCAAGAAATAGGGAAGGTGGGCAAGAAAACTCAAGCCACCTTGATTCTAATGCCCGTAGTGGAGAAGACATTCCAGAGGGCTGGAATGGATATTGTGGGGCCTTTAAATACCCCCAGCTCCTCAGAAAAGAGATCCATCCTAACTGTGGTGGATTATGCCACCCGGTACCCAGAGGCAGTTGTCCTATCCTCTCTGAGGAGAGACAAAATGGCAGATACCTTACTTGGGATTTTCTCCAATGTTGGGTTTCCGCAGGAGGTAATCACCGATCAAGGGGATTCCTTCATGTCGGACCTAATGAAATGTTTATGGAAGAAGTGTGGGGTTGTGCAGAGATGCACGACACTATCACCTACAAGCCAATGGACTTGTGGAACTATTTAACAGTACCTAAAGTCAATGCTCCGGGCGTTTGCTGAACAGCATGGGAGGGACTGGGAGAAATATCTTCCCCTCCTGTTTGCATACAGGGAGGTGCCCCAAGAGTCGACAGGATCATCACCCTTCGAACTCTTGTATGGACACCAGGTACATGGGCCCCTAGACTTGATCCGTGAGGACTGGGAAGGCAAGCACGCAACCCAGGGAACTCCCATTGTAGATTACGTCCTGCGGTTTAGGGAAAGGTTGAAGATCATCATGGGGACATCCCAGAGCAACCTGGCAGCTGCCCAGAGACAAAAAGTATGGTACGACCACAGAGCCAGAGCTCGCTCGTACATGGTGGGTCAGGAAGTCATGGTCCTTATTCCTGTCCAGAAAGACAAGCTGCAAGCCTAGTGCTCAGAACCATACAAGGTTGTTAGGAAGGTAAAGGACGTGAACTACATTGTGGAGTTACCTGACAGAAGACAGACAGAAAGGATGTACCGTGTCAACATGATGAAGCCATATGCAAACAGGGCTAACATGGTGATCGCAATGTGTAGTCATGGGGAGGGGACGGACAAACGAGACCCCCTGCTGGACTTGCTGGAAGAAAGTAAGCAGAAGTCCTCTGTGGAGGCAGTAAAATTGTCTCCCCAGCCAGCCCCGGTGCAGATCCAGAAAGTAAGGGAGGTTTTAGTAGACTTTGGCCCCTTGCTTAGTGCCAAGCCTGGGCTAACCCCCTTAGCAACACACAATGTGGGGACCAGGACACAGACACCCATACGGCGGACAACATATTGGGTGTCAGAGACTGTGCAAAAGGACATTTAGGAGGGGAAAGGAGGAGATGCTGAATTTAGGAGTAATCCAGAGATCCCCCAGTCCCTGGGCCTCCCCCGTAGTCCTTGTACGCAAGCCAAATGGCTCAACTCGTTTCTGTGTAGACTATCATGGACTGAATGTAGTCATGAAGTCAGACACCCACCCGATGCCCTGGACGGACGAACTCACCCTGGACAAGTTTGGGGCGTCACCTACCTTAGGACCACTGACCTGTCAAAGGGTACTGGCAGGTAGAGCCGACTTGACAGAGCTAGGGAGAGGTCGGCCTTCACCACTCCGATAGGCTTATTTGAGTTCAAAATATACAGGTTACTCACCTGTAACAGGAGTTCTAGGAATGGTATATGTTGTTCATCCACACTGTCTGCCAGGTTCCTTGCCGCTTTAAATCTTGCTGGAAGGTCTTCATGCTGGCCCCTCCCACCCACCTGGGTGGTAAAACTCTCGGCTCTGCCTCAACGCCAGACCTAGCCCGCTGGAAGCCAGGCTGGCGTCAAAGCCGGGGAGGTTGGGAGGGTCGAGTGGATGAACATATACCATTCCTAGAGCTCCTGTTACAGGTTAGTAACCTGTATTTCTAGGGACATGGATATGTTGTTCATCCACACTGTCTGGCAGACTCCTAGCAGTTCTCCGGGAGGAGGGAGGCAAGGCGCACACCCCCTACTTGGGAAATAAAGACTGGAGAACCGAGGCCCCAAAACCAGCATCCCGGCGTGACTCAAGGTGGATGTGGTAGTGGGTGATGAAGGTGTGTGCTGACTTCCAAGTAGCAGCCCTGCAAATTTCCTGGATAGGGACATCCCTGGAAGCAGCCACCAAAGCAGCGGTATGGCAGGTAGAATGAGCTCTTATCCCTCTGGGAGGCTCCACGCCCACCAACCTATAGCAGAGTGCTATGCAGGAGGTGACCCACCTGCCTATTGTCTGCTTGGCTGCAGGTCTGCCAGGTGCAGCTTCAGCGAAGGTGACAAACAGCTGGCGAACCTCTCCCCGAACTTCAGCCATCTGCTCCTTGTAGTAAGCGAGCGCCTTCTAGGGCCAAAGTATGATTTGCATTCGGGCCTCCGAGGTGATTAGTAGAATCGGCAGAGTCAACACCTGGTTATAGGAACTACACCACCTTCTCGAAAGGAATTTCGGGTGGGGTCGCAGGACAACCTTGTCCCTGTGGAAGACCAGATAAGGAGACTCGATGGAAAGCGCCTGAAGCTCTCCCATCCTTCTGGCTGACGTGACAGCCACCAAGAAGGTGGTCTTCCACGACAGGTGAGATGTCACACCTGTGCATCGGTTCGAATGGCTTGCCCATGAGCTTAGCCAGTACCAACAGAAGATCCCATGGAGGTGGAGGTTCTCGCACCAGAGGGAATATGTGATAAAACCTTTGATAAAAGCGCCCGACCACCTTCTCCTGCGCCGACTGCTTCCCGGCCCGCGCCCGGTAAGCAGAGATGGCTGCCAGGTGCACCTTAAGGGTCGTCGACCGAAGCCCTTGCTGAGAAAGGGACCACAGGTAGTCCAGAATGCTTGCCAAGGAACAGGAGGAAGGGTCCAGGCCTTTGCCCTGACACCAAATGGAGAATCTCTTCCATTTGAAAGCGTAGCATTTTCTGGTCGACTACTTACGGGACGCCTCAACGACGTCGAGGACCTCGTCGGAAAGACCCAAGGCCTGGAACTCTAGCCACTCAGGAACCAGGCTGTCAGGTGCAGGGATTGAAGGTCCAGATGGAATACCTTCCCCTGATTGACAGAGATCAGGTCCGGGCGGGCTGGAAGCCGCCTCGGGAGCCTGGAGCCGAGCCTGAGGAGATCTGGATACCAGAACTGGCGGGGCCAGTCTGGGGCTACCAGAATCACCTGCGCCTTGTCCCTCCTCACCTTGAGAAGCACCTTGTGAATCAAGGGAAATGGGGGAAAGGTGTAGAAGAGGCCCGGTGTCCATGACCTCGAAAAGGCATCCCCCTGCAGCGAGCCCTGCTGAGGGGGGCGGGCATGAAACAGTCTCAGCTTCACATTCTCTCTGGAGGCAAACAGGTCCACCTGAGGCGTGCCCCAGTGGGAGAACAGATCTTGTACTACCTCCGGCAGGAGAGAGACCACTCGTGGGACGCAGCCCCTATCCAGCTTAGGGCATCGGCCAGCGTGTTGGAGGCTCCTGCCACATGAATGGCAAGGAGATCCACCTCCAGGCTGCGCACGAGTGACCAAATGCGGAGAGCTTCCCTGCACAGAGGCATGGAGCGCGTCCTGCCCTGGCAGTTTAGGTAGTACATGGTTGTGGTGTTGTCTGTCTGGGCCTGAACCACTTGACCCCGTAGAAACGGAGCGAAAGCGGTGAGGGCTAGACGAACCGCTCGAAGCTCCAGCAGGTTGATGTGGCGTCAGGACTCCGGAGGGGACCAGAGGCCGTGCGCTCTGTGCTCTCCCAGATGGGCACCCCAACCCAGAGGCGCATCGGTCCATAGAGAGACAGTCAGCTCAGGGCGGACAAACGAGATGCCCTCTTGCAGATGTGCTGTAACGGTCCACCACTGGAGAGCGTTCCACATCCCCAGGTCACTGTCACTAGCTGATCCAGAGAATCGAAGTGCTGTGAATACTGACTGGCCAGCCCCCATTGAAAGGGACGCATGTACCAGCGGGCCCAACGGACCACGCTGGTGCAGGCTGCCATGAGGCCCAGAAGGCGCAGGGAGCGATTGCCCAACCTGAAATGACTGGGCAAAGGAGGAAAGAACCTCGGCCCTGTCTGCCGGGAGCCGTACTCTGGCTCGTAGAGTGTCAAGCTCTGCCCCGATGAATTGGATCACCTGCTTTGGCATGAGTTCTGACTTGGCCTCGTTGATAAGGAGGCCAACCTGAGAGCAATCCTGGAGGGCCAGATTTCTGGAACACTCCACCTCCGCTCTGGAGGGGGCCGCAATCAGCCAGTCATCAGGAAGGGGTACACCCGGACCCTTTGGCGCCGCCGGAATGCTGTCACCACTGCCATGCATTTAGTGAAGACCCTGGGAGCTAAGGAAAGGCCGAAGGGCATGGCCCGGAACTCGTAGAGGGATCCCTCCGCCCTGAAGTGGAGGAATCTCTGGTGGGACAGACTGATTGGCACGTGAAAGAACGCGTCCTGAAGGTCCAGAAAACAGAACCACACGTCTCGTTCCAAGGATGGGATTATCTGAGCCAGAGTGATCATCCTGAAGGTCCGAGACCTTAGGAACCTGTTCAGGTCGTGCAGGTCGAGAATGGGGCACCAGCCCCGTCCGGTTTGGGACCAGGAAGTACCTGGACAAAAACCCCGGGTCTGGAGGAGGATCCGCCACTTTTCTGATCACCTCTTTTTCGAGGCGCAGGGCGATATCGGCTCGACGAGCCGACAAAGAGGCTGTGGACCCCGTAGATCTCCCCCCCCCCAGGGGGCTACAGCTCGGAAGGGCAGGGCCTGCTCGAACTCCAGGGGCAGGCCCTTTCTTACCACCTCCAACACCCAACAGTCCGTGGTGATAACAGACCAAGCGAAAAAGTGGCGGAGCCGTTCCCCCACGGGGTAACCCAGGGGGGAGTGACGAGGCTGGGGGGGCGACACCCATCAACCCATCACTGGGCAGGCTTAGAGGAGGGACCAGCCGAGGGACTTCCTGGGCCTGGGATGCTAAACGCGAGCCTGTTGGCCCTGGTGCTGGTGGGCCGGACGTGCCGAAAGCGCAGAAGGACAAAAGGACTTGTGCTGCTGCTGTCGGCGGCCTTTGTCCTTCTGGGCGGAGGTGACAGAGTCCAGAGTGGCACTGGACTTTTCAATCCGCTGGAGGTGACCTTCCACTCCAGGGCCGAAGAGGTAGGTCACCGGGAAGGGGGCATCCGCCAGTTTGTGCTGGGTATCCGCCATGAAGGTGGATATCCTCAGCCATGCTGTGCGGCGCATGCCCACTGCGGCCGCAACCGATCTGGCATAGAAGTCTCCAATGTCCAGAGCCATTTGGAGCTGCTGTTTAGCCACCGCCCTACCCTGGTCCCGTACCTGTCGGACCGTGGTCTGCAGGTCCGCCGCGAGATGAGTGATCACCTCATCCAGGGAGCCTGTGAGGGCGTGGGAGAAGTGTGCCATCAGCACGGCCAAGGGAGGACACAGCGTACAGCTTTTTGGACTCCTTGTCGGGTGGCTTGTCCACATCCCTAACGTTCCCGGAACGCCAGAAAATGCTGTCGGTGACCAACCCCTCGGCAGAGGGGTGTTCCGAAAAACCGCGCAAAGAGCCAGTAGGGACCGCATACTTCCTGCCCATCCGGGCCGAAGGCGCAGGACAGGAAGCAGGCCGCTGCCAGAGCTCCAAGACTGGGCCAACAATGGCTTCAGCCACCGGAAAGGCCTCCGTAGGTGAATCCCCTCGGTCCAGTATCTGTCAGGATACGGGCTCGAGCTGCATCCAGGTGGACTCCGAGATGAGCCGAAGCAAACCCATGAAGGATAATGGGCTTTCGTCCATCGACTGGCCCCCGAAGGACTCCAGGTCAATGAGCCTGGAGAACAAGGAGTCGTCATCGGAGTCCGCGAAGAGCTGCCTGGGGCCTGACTCACCCCCCACCTGCTGAGGACGGTCAGGAGTGAGGGTGATGGACAACCTGTGGGGCAGACCCTGAGCCGACCAAGAGTCCTTGGTCGGCGCCCCCGATTTTGTTTGTGGAGGCGGAGGTTCCACCACAATCGGTGGGGCAGCTGGTTTCGGCCGAAGAACCGGCACAGGCTTGGGTACCTCGGCTACAGTGAGGGGTTGTTTCGGCCGCTCAGGTGACAGCCACTTGATGGCCAGGGAAGGCGATGGCGTCAGCTTGTTCCCAGACAGAAGTAACTGCTGCCACATCACGTCCTCTTAGCGTCGACGCAACTTGCACCGAAGCCTCTCCTCTTACCAGGAGGAAGACAAGGACGAGCAGCGGTGCCACTTCAGTGCCAAGACCCAGACCGGACCAAGACGATGTCCGAGACAGAAATCCTCTGCGTTTCCGAGGACGGGTCTGGGAAGGGGCCGGGGATACCCACTCTTGCCTCAGCTCGGAAGCCTTAACCGGGGACTGCGGCACCGGAGGCGCAGGCAAGTCCTCGGTCTCCACCGGGGGAAACCTGTGAAGAAGGGTTGTCGACTTCACCAGCTGACAGCCCGTCCGACGGGTCGAGAAAAATCTCGACCGCGTCGATGGGTGTCTCGGCCAGCTGATCTAACAGGGACACCGTGAAGCCAGCGGCCTTAGCCGCAACCTCGACCAAAATAGAGTGTAGACTGTCTGGGGAAGGGGACCTCTCCCGCTCCCACGAACACCGACGATGGGACTTACCTTTTGAGTCCTTCTTTCTGGACCGAGAAGAATGTCCCGATGGCCCCTCTCCCTTCGTGGAAAGGTATTGGCAAAGCTCCTTGAAAGAAGCTGAATATGAGGTACCCAAAGACAGCGGGATAAATGCCGCAACCGAGGAAGAGGATGATGCGGCCTGTGCACGCCTCCTCGAGGCGATCATCTGCTCCAGCCGACCCAGCCGCGGCAGACCTCAGGCTTCACTGGCGGTGGCGCTTCTCGGGGCGCCCAAGCTGTAACCGGGCAGCGCGGTCTTCCAGGACATTGGCCGAAAACGAACGGCATAACTCGCAGGCCTGCGGGTCATGTTCTAGGCCGAGGCAGTAGACGCATATGGAGTGCGGGTCCGTCCTGGACATTTTCTGCACACAAGGGCACCGCCGAAATCTGGGAGTCGATTTGTCCATCGCAGATGCGAGGGAGAAACTTGACCGAGGTCTTGAAAATTTTAAAATAAGTTTCGGGCGAACCGAAGAACTAGGATCCAGTCTACACGCTAAGCGTTAAGGAGGGAACCTGAGCTTCCAAGCGGTAAGGAAGATCTGGCGTCATGGGGCGGAGCCGAGAGTTTTACCACCCGGGTGGGTGGGAGGAGCCAGCTTTAAGACCTTCCGGCAAGATTTAAAGCGGCAAAGAACCTGCCAGACAATGTGGATGAACAACATATCCATGTCCCTAGAAAATGCCTTTCAGAATTAAGAATGCCCCGGACACTTTCCAAAGGTTGGTGAACCAGGTGTTAAATGGTGCGGAGTAATACGTAGTGGCATACTTGGATGACACTGCCATCTTCAGTACCAGCTGGGAGGAACAGCAGTCACACCTTAGGAAAGTGCTGGGCAGAATACAGAGGGCCTGGCTCACTGTCAAAGCCGAGAAGTGCCAGGTGGCCATGGGAGAAGTGGCATACCTCGGGCATGTGGTAGGCCAGGGACAGCTCCGTCCTAACCAAATCAAGATAGAGATAATCCAGGCATGGCCCAGACCAGAAACTCAGAAACAGGGCAGGAGTTTTCTCCGGACAGCCGGGTACTACAGAAAGTTTGTACTCAATTACAGTGCCCTGGCTGCGCCCCTATCTGACCTGACAAAGAAAAGGATTTCCCTGAGGATGTCATGAATGGCTAAATTTATTTCCTGGGATGAAAGCAAATTGACAAGATAATTGCACCCAAGCTATCTGCAGTTTTGCTATGTCCTGTCCTTTGAAATCATCCCTGGGGGTTGGTGTGTCAGTTCAGCAAGACTGTAGTTTCTTCAAACTGACCTTCCCATTACATATTTTATATGTAATAAAAAAAATTGATACAGCACTCAGAACTGGCAGTCTCCGTCACACAACCTATCTTACCCCCTTTTCGGGTTACTAAACGTTTTTCATACTGCCATTAGGGGAACCATTTAGAGCCACCTTATTGGAAACTTATATAAGGCTCTTCGTGAGGGTTCAGAGACGAACACTCAGTCCATTTTACAAGAATGGAATAAGGATCTTGCTCTACAGGTTCCCTAGCAAACCTGGCACGAGGCAACCATTCCAGCCATCAAAATAACCTCTTCTCCTACATGGTGCGATTTTGCGTGGAAATCCAGGGTGAGATATTTTCGCTCCCCAGCGATTCTCAGACACTACCTCCCAGAGAGATATGGCTGGTGTTGGCACCATGTTGGCTATCATTGCACCTCACTGGGCCATAGCCTCTGGCTATGTCCGTGTCTGATGCCATTCTGGATCTCACTCCAAGAAAAACTTTCTAAATGTCTAGATGAAACTATTGAACTCACAGGAGAACAAGTCCTGTTGTCTGTATACCCAGATTGCTCTCCACCCTGGCGAAAAAATACAGGTTACTCACCTGTAACAGGAGTTCTAGGAATGGTATATGTTGTTTATCCACACTGTCTGGCAGGTATCCTTGCCGATTTAAATCTTGCTGGAACGTCTTCAAGCTGGCTCCTCCCACCCACCCGGGTGGTAAAACTCTCGGCTCCACCCCATGACGCCAGATCTGGCCCGCTGGAAGCTCAGGTTGTAGTCGACAAGGAGGTTTGGAGTTGTGGATGAACAATATATACTACTCCTAGAACTCCTGTTACAGGTGAGTAACCTGTATTTCTAGGGACATGGATATGTTGTTCATCCACACTGTCTGGCAGACTCTTAGCAGTTCTCCGGGAGGAGGGAGGCAAGGCACACCCCCTACTTAGGGAATAGAGACTGAGAACTGAGGCCCCAAAACCAGCATCCGGCGTGGTGGTGATGAAGGTGTGCTGACTTCCAGGGCAGCAGCCCTGCAGATTTCCTGGATAGGGACGCCCCTGGAAGCAGCCACAGATGCAGCAGTATGGCGGGTAGAATGAGCTCTTATCCCTCTGGGAGGATCCATGCCGCCAACTTGTAGCAGAGATTTATGCGTGAGGTGACCCACCTGCCTATCGTCCGCTTGGCTGCAGGTCTGCCAGTTATGCCTAGCAAGAGGGTGACAAAGCTGGCTAACCTCTCCCTAATTTCAGCTGCACCTCCTTATAGTATGAAGCCACCTTCTAGGTCCAGAGAGTATGGAGCCTATATTCGGCCTCCGAGGTGTGATTGAGGTAGAACACCGCAGAGTCAGCACCTGGTTAAGGTGAAACTCCGACACCACCTTGGAAGGAATTTGGTGGGGGGCGAGGACAACCTTGTCCCTGTGGAAGACCAGGTAAGGAGACTCAATGCAGAGCGCCTGGAGCTCTCCCATCCTTCTGGCTGACGTGATAGCCACCAAGAAGGCGGTCTTCCACGACAGGTGAGAGTTCACACCTGTGCATTGGTTCGAATGGCTTGCCCAAGAGCTTTGCCAGTACCAGCAGTAGATCCCACAGAGGTGGAGGTTCTCGCACCGGAGGGGAAATGTGATCAAGGCCTTTGAAAAAAGCGCCAGACCACCTTCTCCTGCGCCACCGACTGCTTCCCAGCCCGCGCCCGGTAAGCAGAGATGGCTGCCAGGTGCACCTTAAGGGTCAGCGACCTAAGCCCTTGCTGAGAAAGGGACCAAGGTAGTCCAATATGCTCGCTGAGGAACAGGAGGAAGGGTCCAGGCCCTTGCCTGGCACCAAATGGAAAATCTCTTCCATTTGAAGGCGAAGTACTTCGGTCGACTTACGGGACGCCTCAACTACGCTGAGGACCTCGTCGGAAAGACCCAAGGCCTGGAACTCTAGCCAGGAACCAGGCTGTCAGGTGCAGGAATTGAAGGTCCGGATGGAATACCTTCCCGATTGACTGAGAGCAGGTCCGGGCGAGCTGGAAGTTGCCTCGGGAGCCTGGTGCTGAGGCTGAGGAGATCTGGGTACCAGTACTGGCGGGGCCAGTCTGGGGCTTTCAGAATCACCTGCGCCTTGTCACTCCTTGCTTTGAGAAGCACCTTGTGCATCAAGGGGAACAGGGAAAAGGCACAGAAGAGGCCCGGGGTCCACGGCCTCGAGAAGGCATCCCCTGCAGCGATCCCTGCTGAGGGGGGCGGGCATGGAACAGCCTCAGCTTCGCATTCTCCCTGGAGGCAAACAGGTCCACCTGAGGTGTGCCCCAATGGGAGAACAGATCTTGTACTACCTCCGGCAGGAGAGACCACTCGTGGGACGCAGCCCCTATCCGGCTTAGGGCATCGGCCAGGGCGTTGGAGGCTCCTGCCATATGAATGGCTAGGAGATCAGCCTCCAGGCTGCGCACAAGTGACCAGATGCGGAGAGCTTCCTTGCATAGAAGCATGGAGCGCGTCCCGCCCTGGCGGTTTAGATAGTACATGGTCGTGGTGTTGTCTGTCTGGACCCGGAAGAAACGGAGCAAAGGCGGTGAGAGCTAGCGGACCGCATGGAGCTCCAGCAGGTTGATGTGGCATCGGGACTCCTGCGGGTACCAGAGGCCGTGCGCTCGGTGTTCCCCCAGATGGGCACCCCAACCCATCAGAGAGGCATTGGTCGATAGAGAGACCGTCGGCTCGGTGCGGACAAACAGGATGCCCTCCTGCAGATGAACTGGAACGGTCCACCACTGGAGAGCGTTCCACATCCCCTGGGTCACCGTCACTAGCTGGTCCAATGGATCGCAGCGTTGGGACCACTGGCTGGCCAGCCCCCACTGAAGGGGGCGCATGTTCCAGCGGGCCAAACGGACCACGCTGGTACAGTCCGCCATGAGACCCAGGAGGCGCAGGAAGTCCCGGGCAGGGCGCAATTGCCCAACCAGAAATGATTGGGTAAAGGAGGAAAGAACCTCGGTCCTGTCCACCGGGAGCCGTGCTCTGGCTCGAAGAGAGTCGAGCTCTGCCCCGATGAAAAGAATCACCTGTTTCGGCTCGAGTTCCGACGTGGCCTCGTTGATGAGGAGGCCGACCTGAGAGCAAACCTGGAGGCCAGATCTGGACCGCCCCACCTCCCTGTCTGGAGGGCTGCTATCAACCAATCGTCCAGGTAAGGGTAAACCTGGACCCCTCAGCGCACAAGAGAGAATGCGTCACCACTGCCATGCATTTGGTGAAGACCCTGGGAGCTGGAGATAAGCCTGCAAGGGCATGGCTTGGAATCGAAGGGATCCCTCCGCCGAAAGCGTAAGGAACCTCTGATGACGGATTTGATAGGGACGTGAAAGAACGCGCCTGTACGTCCAGAGAGCAGAACCACACGCCGCGTTCCAAGGATGGTATTATCTGAGCCAGAGTGACCATCCTGAAGGTTCGAGACCTTAGGAACTTGTTTAGGTCGTGTAGGTCGAGAATGGGGCGCCAGCCCCCCGTCCGTTTCGGAACCAGGAAGCACCTGGACACGAACCCCGGGTTTGAGAGAAGGTCCGCCACCTCTCTTATCACCTCCTTCTCGAGGAGGAGAGCGATGTCGGCTCGGCGAGCTGACAGTGAGGCTTCGGACCCCGAGGCCCCCCGAGGTGCGACAGCTCTGAAGGCAGGGCCTGCTCGAACTCCAGAGGGCACCTTCCCACCACCTCCAACACCCACCGGTCTGTGGTGATAACAGACCAGGCGGAAAAGAAAGGGATGAGCCTACCCTCAGGGGGTACCTGGGTGAGGCAACGGGGTTGGGGGAGACACCCCTCAACCCGTCACTGGGCAGGCTTGGAGGAAGGACCGGCCGAGGGACCTCCAGGGCCTTTACCTCCCTGCTTCCTGGAGGAGGAAGCCGAGGGCTTGGGACGCCAAGCGCGAGCCTGCTGGCCCCTGATGCTGGGGTCGGACGTGCGCGGGCGCAGGCGGGATGAGAGGCTTATTGCGTGTCCGTGTCTTGTCCCTCTAGGCGGATGAGACCGAGTCAAAGTGGCATTGGGACTTTTCGATCCTCTGAGGTGGCTTCCACCCAGGGCCAAGAGGTAGGTGCCCAGGAAGGACATCCGCCAATTTGTGCTGGGTATCTGCTGTGAAGGTGGATATCCTCAGCCATGCCCGACGCATAGCCACCGCGGCCGCGATCGACCTGGCGCGATGAGTCTCCAATGTCCAGAGCAGTCTGAAGTTGCTGTTGGCCACTGCCCTGCTCCTTGGTCCCGCACCTGCCTAACCGCGGGTCTGCAGGTCAGCCGGGAGATGAGGGACTACTCGGCCCAGGGAGCCCAACAGGCATGGGAGAAATGTGCTATAAGCACGGCCGAGCTGGCCTGGACGAAGGCCAAGTGAGGACGTGAGTGTAGACTTTTCACCCGCATAGTCCAATTTCTTGGACACCTTGTCGGGAGGTTTGTCCACGTCCCTAGCGATTCCAGCACGCCGGAAAACGCTGTTGGTCACTAAACCCTCGGCTAAGGGATGTTCCGAGAAACCGGATAGGGAACCGGTAGGGACCGCATACTTCCTGGCCATCCTGGCCGAAGGCGCAGGGCAGGAAGCAGGACGCTGCCAGAGGTCCAAGGCCGGGCCCACAATGGCCTCGGCCACAGGAAAGGCCTCCGTAGGGGAATCCTCTTGGTCCAATATCTCCGTGAGGGGATACTTGGCCCGCTTGGATACGGGCTCGAGCTGCATCCCAGTGGACTCCGAGATGAGCCTAAGCAAACCCAAGAAGGACGGCGGGCTGTCGTCCAGCGACTGACCCCCGAGAGGACTCCAAGTCCACCGCCTGGAGAAAAGGGAGGAATCGTTAACTCAGAAGAGTCCGCCAAAGAGCTTCCGTCTGGCCTGAGCCACCCTCCATCTGCCGAGGGTGATTGGGAGTGAGTGTGGCAGACACCTATGGGCAGACCCCGAGCCGACCGAGAGTTCTTGGTCAGAGCCCCAAACAGCGGCTGTGGAGGAGGAGGTTCCACCGAATCGGTGGAGCAGCTGGTTTTGCCGAACAACCGCCTGGGGAACAGGCTCCTCGGGAAAGACGAGGGTTGTTTCGCCGCCCGGCAGGACAGCCACTTAATGGTCAAAGGCGACGGGCGCCGGCTGTTCCCCGGGTCAGAAGGAGCTGCCGCTTACGAGGTCCTCGTGACGTCGACGCACTTACGCCGGTTTCCTCCTCGTCCGAGGAGGACCCACGCAGCGTGGCCGCTGGGCCATCAGGGTGCCGACCGACCGCCTATGACGGCGGATCGGGCTGACCGCCAAGAAGTCCGGACAGAGAACCTCGGCCTTTCCGAGGACGGTGCGGGGAAGGGACGGGTGGAACCGGCTCCCCCTCGGCTCAGAGGGTTCACCCAAAGGCTCCGGAACCGGAGGCACTGGCAAGCCCATGGGATCCTCAACTCCTACCGGGGGAACCGGAGAGAGACGTTTTTCGGCTTCGCCGGTCGACAACCCGTCCAATGGGTCGAGAAAGATCTCGACTGCTTCGACAGGAGTCTCGGTCAACTGACCTGATGGGGACACTGTGAGACCAGTGGCCGAGGCCGAACGATCGACCGAAGTCGATGGCCGACAACTCGGGGAGAGGGACCTTTCCCGCTCCCAAGAGCGTCAACAGAGGGACTTACCCTTGTCTTTCTTCTTGGACCGAGAAGAAGGTCCAGCAGACGTTGGTCCCTCTCCTCTAGTGGAGAGGGACAGACAAAGCTCCTTAAAGGAAGCTGTATAAGAGGAACCCAGGGAGAGCGGGATAAATGCTGCGGTCGAGGAAGATGCGGCCCGCGCCGCCTCCTCTTCGAGGGCGATCATCTGCTCTAGCTGATCCGCCGAGCCCGCCGCCGCGGAAACCGCCGACCGGGCCTCTTTTGACTTCACCGGAGGAAAACGTTTCTCAGGGCGCCCCAGTTGTAAACGGGCAGCACGGCTTCGAGCGTAGGCTGAGAAGAGGCACAGGTCATAAGCCTACAGGTGTGCTCAGGCCTGAAACAGTGAACCTGCGGGTCACGGATCCGTCCGAGACATCTTCGTGCCCGCAAGGGCACCTTCTGAAACCGGATCGATTTGTCCATCGCGAGCCGCAGGGATGGAGAAGACCAAGTCTAAGTAATGCAAAACTTTAAATTGAAATCGAAGAATCGGAACCAGTCTATACGCAGAGCGTTAAGGAGGGAACCTGAGCTTCCAAGCGGTAAGGAATATCTGGCGTCATGGGGCAGAGCCGAGAGTTTTACCGCCCGGGTGGGTGGGAGGAGCCAGCTTGAAGACCTTCCGGCAAGATTTAAAGTGGCAAGGATACCTGCCAGACAGTGTGGATGAACAACATATCCATGTCCCTAGAACTCTCCTTCCAATTTTCTTATTAGCCACCAAAAAGGCTTTAACCAGACGACGGATGACTGAAAATACCTACAATCATGGACTGGAGGTCTATTATGAAACAGATGTATTATACTGAAGGCCTTGACTCCAAAATTCAACAAAAAGGCCCAAATTACACACCAAGTGGCAGAGATGGTCCATGGCTTCAGTTGACTCCAACTTTTCTCCTTAATCGAAGGTTACTGATGGTTGAGGGGTCAACTGGGGAGGGAGGGGTTTAGAATGAACCAGAAGAAAAAATTACTCACCTTAGTAATTGCTTTTCTTCTCATTAGGACCATTGCAGTCATTCCCCCAATCTTGAACTGCCCCGGAGAGGAAACAGTTAACTCCAGAGTGATCTGGAGTTCCACAGCGCGAGGGCGCTGTTCAAAGCTCTATCTGGCCAGTTTCAAATGAAACTGCCAGGTTCTTTACGGAGCTAAACTAACATAGCAAGTCTGTGTGGAAAAGCTCTACACTAGCCATTGGCTACTATCATTAGAAGAATAAGAACAATCACAGAATAACAACAACAATATTTATTGTTAGGAACACTCCTTATAAGCACTAATAGGACCCTCTCCCCAAAAACTCAAGTCTAGAGAGGGACCTCTACCCTTAACAAAAACAGAAATACTAGTTCCCTAACCCAACTAGAGAGACTAAAATGGCATGACACAGTGCTTGCACTAATTTGCCAACCCATACCAAGTGGGAGTTCTGAGGAGGGTGGAGGGAGGTTGTCTATATAGCAAGACTCCATGAGAAGAAAAGCAATTACTAAGGTGAGTATTTTTCTTCAAACACCATGAAGTCTTTGCCATATTAGGACCATTGCATTACACAACAGTACCTCCATGGAGGAGGTCAGAACCTACTGAAATAGGCTCTGAAGAACAGCTAGCAAAATCGAGCATCTCTCCTGGACTGGGCGTCCAGGAATAATGCTTGTAAAGGTGTGAACTGTTTTCCAGGTAGCAGCTTGACAAATTTCCAAAATGGGAATATCTCTAGCAGCCGCTGGAAGATGCAGCTACCTGGTGGTGGGCCCTCAGTCCTGAGGGGGCTCTTACCTAGTTTTGGTAACAGAACTGGATACAAGAGACAATCCACCTTGCAATTGTCCTCTTAGTGGCAGGTCTCCTTTGTAACCTCTCCATAGGTAAGGAAGAGTTGGGAGGATTGAACCTGTGACCCTTGGTACGTTCCACATAGTAGCTTAGGGCTCTTTAACGTCCAGGCTGTGTAGTTTCCTCTCACCCGAGGAAGAATGCTCAGTGAAAACACTGGGAGAAATGGACTGGTTCAGATGAAAATCTGAAACCACTTTGGTAAAACTTTCTGTTAGTCCTGAGGACTACTTATCCCTGTGAAAAGAAATAAAATCCTTTTCCACCGAAAGGCTTGCATTCACTTATCGTCTGGCAGAAGTGATAGCCACTAGAAAAACAGTTTTCCAAGTTAAATACTTGAGATCTGCAGAAAAGGGGCTCAAAGGAGGTTGCATTAACTGAGCAATGCAAACATTCAGTCCCAGGCAGGGCTGGTTCCCAAAGGGAGGGTTAGTATGAAGTAACCCTTAAAAACTTAGAAAACACAGGGTGAGAGGAAGAGAAACAGGCTTCCTCACGAGAACAAAGCAGAAACAGCTGCCATATGAACCTTCAAGGTAGCTGGTCTGAGGCCCAGTGAATTTAGATGGGCCAAGAGTTCAGTAAAGTGGCCAGGTCAGCAGATTCTGGCACAATTTGTTTCTCCGAACACCAGAAGGAAAACCTCTTCCACTTAGAATTGTAAGTAGCTCTGGTGGAAGGCTTCCTAGAAGCCTTTAAAATATCCATGACCCCTTGAGAAAGGTGTAAATCAGCAATTCTAATTCCTCAAGAACCAAGCCTTGAGGTGGAGGGTTTGAGGTCGGGTACTACACTCTCCCCTGTGCACAGGTCAGCAAGTCGTGGGTCCTGGGCAAGGTTAGGGGAGGTGGATTGTCAGGGACAGGAGAAGAGGATACCAGGGCTGTCTGGCCCAGTCTGGGCGATCAGAACCACTTTGCAGGGCTGAGTTCTGATTTTCACCAATACCCTGAAGAGGAGAGGGAAGGGGGAAAAGCATATAGAATTTCCCTTCAATCCAGCAGGAAGGCGTCCAGGGGACTGGGCCCAGCACTGGAGGCCTGCAACAAAATAGAGGAAGTTGATGGTTGTCTGGGGCTGCGAAGAGATCTATCTGAGGGTACCCCATCTGGCAAAGACCGACCCAATACCTGAGGATTCAGAGACCATTCTGATGGCCCTGGGAAATCCTGCTGAGAGCATCCACTGGGACATTGTCCTTTCCTGGAAGGTGAATTGCGATCAGGGAGGTGTTTAGGGGTAAGCCAGAGACCACAACTTCATTGCTTGATGCACAGGCTGAAGACCCGAGTGCCCCTTGCTTGTTGATGTACCACATTGTTGTGGTGTTGTCTGTCCTGATTTGAACTACTTTGTTCTGGACAACAGCTGAAAAAGCCTGAAGAGCTAAAGAACAGCTCTGAGTTCCAAAGATTGATGTGGAGCAGAGATTCCTGGGGACCACACTCCTTGGTGGAAAGGTAAGCAAGTGAGCCCACCTAACAGGGAGGCATCCGTGGTGAGGGTGAGGGAGTGTGAAAGCAGGTAGAAAGGGAACCCCTGAGACAGATTGCCTGATCCTGCCACCACTGAAGGGCCAGGATCAGGGTTTCAGTCACCGGAACTAATTTGGTAAGGGGTCCCTCCTTTGGGACCAATAGGACCTCAAGTGGAACTGAATGTCCTCATCTGAAATCTTGCTCCTGCATGACAGCTGTGCAAGCCATGTGCCCTAGGAGTTGCAGAAAATGCCTTGCTGTTAGAGACCCGCGAGGGTAAAGGAGGATGCCAGGGCAATGAGCCTGTCCGCTCTTTCGAGGGAGAAATGCCCTGGCTAACTTTGTGTTCAACTCTGCACCTATGAAAGTTAGAACTCTGAACAGGTTCCAGAACTGATTTTAGTAAGTTCAGCAGGAACCCCAGGGAAGTGAGAAGCTGCTGGGTGACCTGCAAGTGAGATTTACCTGGTCTGGAGACTGACCCACTAGTAGCCAGTCGTCAGGTGAAGCACAGCAATCCTTGCCTTCTTCAAATGAGCCACTACCACAGCTAGACATTTTGTGAATACCCTTGGCGCCGAGGTTAGGCCAAAGGGCATTGCTCTGAACTGGTAGTGGCCCGAGAGCAGTTCGAACCTGAGGTACTTTCGGTGAGAAGGCCTGATCATGACATGAAAATAGGCGTCCCTGAGGTCCAGGGAAGCTAACCAGTCCCCTGGCCTCAGGGAGGGCAAAATCATTGCTAGAGTTAACATTTTGAACTTTGGCTTTAATAGATGTCTGTTCAGGTACCTTAAGTCTAAGATGGGCCGCCATTCTCCTGTCTTTTTTGGGGTAAGAAAATATCTTGAGTACAGTCCCTTGCCCTGATGGCAAGGGGGAACCCTTTCCACTGCTTTGCAATTCAGGAGGGAAGAAACTTCTGCTTCCAAAGCAAGGGCTTCTGAAGAGTTTGCGGGTGGAAATTGCCTGGCTCTCATCTTTGGAAACTGTTTGAAGCTGAGAACCAGGCCTTGGCTTACTACTTCCAGAACCCACCTGTCCGAAGTCAAGGACAGCCAGTTCTAGCTGAAATAAACCAACCTGCCCCACTGGTACAGAGAATCGGCCCTGGGCACCCCATCAAGTGCCTGCTTGGGAAGCTTTAGGCTGAGGGAGGGCGACTGTGCTCCCTGTGCCCGTCTACCTCTGCCTCTGAAAAAAGCCCCTCTGTGAAAAAAGCAGAGGCTTGGGCGCTGGTAAAGGCCTGTAGAAAGGCCTACCCTGCCCTGGGGCATGCCTTTGTGGAGTGGCATGCCTTTCCTTAGCTTGGGCACTTTGTAGGTAGTTCTATATTCATCCATCTTTTTCATATAATTTTCTGTTTGATCACCAAACAGAGAATTTCCGATACAGGAAAATCCATAGCCTTTGACTGAGTATCTTGGGACAGATTAGTGCATCTGAGCCATGCCAACCTCTACGAAAGCTACAGAAGTGGCCATGACCCTAGAGGAAACATCATTAACATCAACAGCAGTATGAAATTGAACTTTAGAGGCTTCAATGCCATCAGCAGCCACTTGTTCCAACTCACTCAGCCAGCTGGCCCTGGGCCTGCTTAGCTAACTGCAATATAGTGTCCCATCTAGATTTCTGATATCTAGCAACATAAGCCATATAATTAGCCTGCCTGAGTCCCAAAAGAAGCTGCCATATATTGCTTTTTACGCCATGGCATCAATCTTCCTGGAATCCTTGTCAGGAGGATGTGAGGCCAGGGGAATATTAGCCTTGTCACAGGCTGCAGCTTGTACCACACCTACATGACTACAATGCTCAGTGAGGAAGTCTGTATCCGAGCCTGACAAAGTATACCTTCTGTCCATTTTTTTTTATCTACAGGAGGGACAGAATGAGGATTTTTTAAAATCTTTGTTGTTTGCTTCCTAAATGACTTATGCAAAGGAATAGACAACCTCCTAGTCTCTGGAATATCCATCATTTCCACATAATCAGGCTCCTCTTGCTCATCCACAGCCTCTTCTAAGGGAAGCTGGAGGGTTTCTGCCACGTTTTTGTAAAACAAACAGAGAAGGGGACTCAGACAGCATAGGGGGAGATTCTAAAGGTCTATCTGGAGAGATGTCCGGTTCAATGGGCACGTCCAGACCTTCCCAATCACAAACATACTGATCAAAATCCTCCTCCCCCTCATGTGGTTCATAAAAATCCTCAACATCATAATCCTGAACCACTGAGACTGAACGAGCCACCCTTTTCCCAGATGCAGGGGGCTCGACAGCCTGAGACAAAGACTGGACAATCTGAATGGCTTTAGCTATCTCTGCAGCAGTTGGAGAGACAATTTTGTACTCCAGACCTGCTGATTTCTTTGTCTTTTTTGCTGGGACTGGTTCCTCTGAACCAGCCTTCCTTTTGGCCGAGGAAGTCTCGCCTGGTCAGAGGGCACTCCCTCTGGTCTAGTGGGTACTGGACCCGGCAGGCCATCCGGTCAGCGGACTTTTGGCTCTCGTTCCTGAGCCGGCCCAATCTCTTTCCAGGGTGGCTGCAGGAAATTTTACACACCTGGCAGTCTGACAGGAGGTGGTCAGCCCCAGACAATAAACACAAGTGGTGTGTGGGTCAGCCTTGGCGAAGGCTTCCCCACAGACATCACAGTGTTGAAACCCAGTGGGCCCGGTTTTCTTTTGGGTTTCCAGACATAATGCCAGCCTAACCAAAACTTGCCCTTTTGATGGCAGTGCCAGGCAAGACCCCTTATCGTTCCTAACCGTAAGTCACGGGTATTTGAAAACCCCAATAAAGTTAGGTTTTTAGAACCGATAAGAACCGGAACCGCACTCTCTAAAAGCCAACTAAACAGTTTAAAACATGTATTTCAACCAACCGATCGGTTCAAACCGAACCGATAATGACTTTCCACACAGACTTAATTTCTGTACTTACGGTTACCAGATAGAGCTTTTTAATGAAATGCGGTAAAATAAATACTTTATTGCCGGTTCAATGAACTGAAAATACTCGCTTGAACCGCGAAATGAACCGAGCTGAAGGAGCTGATATCCGGGCGACTGTTCAGTGAAGCGGAGAAAATCTGGCAGTTTCATTGAAACTGGCCAGATAGAGCTTTGAACAAGCGCCCTCGCGCTGTGGAACTCCAGATCACTCTGGAGTTAACTGTTTCCTCTCCGGGGCAGTTCAAGACTGGGGGAATGACTGCAATGGTCCTAATATAGCAAGACTTCATGGTGTTTGAATGATAAATTAAGGACTCTTCCATTTGAAATATATAGTACTGATAAATGAGGAGTTACCAAAAAACAGTCAATTTGAAGACAAAATATAAACAATAAGAGAGAGAATATAATTTAACAAACTCTTAATAGAACAATATTAAAATATGAAATCATTTACTGTGTACTGTAACTAAGATGTAAATTCTCTGCTTCAATTTTGTATCTATATCATGGATTGCTCTTAATGTATCACATTATAAACAGTGTGTAGAAAAAACCAAAATCCAATAAAAACAAAAAAAAAAAGGGGACCCGGGCATGGAGGTGCAGAGGCTTGAGGCCTGGATGAAGTAGTGTGCCTGCTACTGAGAGAGCAAGGCTTTGCGCAGGGGCACTGGAGGTTTCACTGTGGAGGGCATGGAGAAGAATACAAACCGCACACCTCAGCACCACTGCAGCCCAGGAAGCCCCAGGGAGGGGACTGTGATCTGGAGGGCCTCTTCCTGAGACACAGATATGCACCCCCCCCCCGAGAAAAGATCCATTCCATTCATAAATGAGTTGAGTTTTCAGTTCCTTGTAGAGATTTCAAAAAACTGCAGAGTTAGTTGGAAAATATATTTAGAAAACAAAAGCGCAACTTTGAAAAAAGGCAGTCGACTGAAGCGGCAGAGTCTCTGCGGGGTCTGATGCGCAAAGGTCAATGGCGGGAAAAGAACGGAGGGATCGCAGGGCAGCCTATGCTTATATGGCAGGGGCATCAATGGCGTATGATGCTATCGTGGGAAGACCCCTTTTAGACTGGTAAAAAAGTTTCCACGTGATCCTACTGCCTCGTGGCTATACTTCCTTAGGTATGGCCTCATGCAAGAGATATCCTCGATGAGGATCACTATTTATGCATATTTATTTTTTTATTTTAATCTTTGGTAACCTGGTAAGGCCCATTAGGCACAAGTGCCCATTTTCAGGGGCGACCTGGGAGCACTGGGCGGTTAAGTGACTTGCTCAGAGTCGCACAGTATGCAAGTGGAGACTGAGAATCAAACCCAGGTCTGGTCTGCTGGATGCACCAAGCTCATTCACAACTCATTACTCTATCACCTCTAGGCTATACCACCAGCCCAACTTTGTTTTATTGTAACTTACAGCTCGTGGCACACTGACTTTTAGTCATGCTTGATTAGTCCGATTTAAATAAATAATTCAGTATTGGCATTTTAATATTCTGTACAAGTACTTATATCTGACCTGTTTTGCTCTTTTACTATTCCCTGTAACCCTTCATCCTGGCTGAACTGGACATTAGCTCCGACTCATCCCAGTCACTACATTTTAAACAATACCATATTTCAGCAGTGATGAAATAAATTGATTTACACTGTACGGTGTTAGCACCATAGACAAAAAAAAGACTAGACAGAATACAATGCTGACTAAATAAGTCAGCTTGGGTGCCATCCCGCCTGGAACCACCGTGTCATGGATCCACTGCTGCATGTATCAAATCTGCACAGGTACTGTCCTGCCAGATTGCAAAATCCAATGAATATTAGGCTTTTAGCAGGCAGTTTTTTTTTTTTGGTTTGTTTTTAATATATATTATTTTGACCCCTACCACCCCAGGACACAGGAGCCTGGCTGCGCCTCAGATCCTCCCAGTCAGCAAAGTTTCAACAGCTCTGTGATCCACTGGGACAGGTCAGCCCAACCAGATGGGTAAGTCTACATTACATTTGGAAATAAGAAGTGGTAGCTTGGGGGGGGGGGGCAGTGGTGGACAGTCCACCAGGCATGACATCCCCAAAGGGCTTGTGAATGAGCCCCTGCTCACTCCTCCACCCCAACCCTGGATTATAATGGTTCACTGCTTAGCTGGGGGCCAGTGGTGCATGGTCCAGTAGGCACAGTATCCACACAGCGCTTGTGAATAAGGTCCTGCCCACTCCTCCACCCAACCCCCGGTTTATAATGGTACGCTGCTTACTAGTAATAGATCTCTGAATCTCCTCCAGAGAGCGAACCACATTGGGCTGTAAGCCAGCATCATCAGGATCTGGCAAAGGACATTAGGCTTAATGATTGGAGATGCAGGGGGCAGAGATAATTAATAAAGCCAGTCTTACCCAAGTTATCAACTCAGTTTTTCCAGCTGGGACTGAGTCAGTCAGAATTAATATCACCCAAGATGATATACTCAATTTGACCAATCTTGGGCACGATGACACTTTTTTTTTTGGGTGGGGGGTAAAGGCACATACTAGGCTACTTTTTAATTTATAGCGTGTCTGAACCAATGAGCACTCCCCTTCCCATTCTTCTTTACGTAGTGGTTCCCCCTTCTCTGGCACCCATCTTCTCTCACCAATTGGCTCCTCCCAGCAGCCCCAAACTCCATAGCCATTCTTACTTCCGCTATGTAGTGGTCACAGGTGATACTACACCACTAAGGAACTTGCATAATTGTGTCTTTAGCTCAATCTGAGCTGTACACTACTTCTGAGTTCGATTTCTCCTCAACTCACATATAGGTTTCTGTTCCCATCCATAATGCACCAACCTGTCCTTTTCTGCCTAGCGCTTACTCCTCTTCTCCCTTTGTTGCTCTCCATTCCCCCCCCCCCGAGCCCTCCATACCCTGCCCCCATCCACCCATCCCATGTCCAAACTCATTCCATGTTTCCGTTGACCCCATTTCTGCCATATACCCTGGTCCCCCAGCTACTATCGTCTCCCCCAAAAATCTATTTTAGCAACTCCATTACCAGTGTCTTCTCCACTCCCAAGGCCTCCCTCACCACCCACCTCTCTCACTCAAACTCCCAAACTGCTCATCGCCCTGCTTCTGATCTCTGCTGGAGACACAGAACCAAACCTTGGTCCAACCCCTCCTATCACCCCATACCTTCCTAAGGGTTTAAAAATTGCCCACCTCACTATATGAAGCCTTCTCCCCAAACTCGCTCTCCTCCAGCCAATCATGTTAAACTTACAGCTGGATGTCATGTTATTGTCTGAAACCTGGCTGTCCAAGAAAATATCGGATACCACTCTCACAATGCCAGGCTACTCACTCTTAAGGCAGGACAAATCTAGCAAGGGTGGAGATACTGCAATGTTCATCTCATCCAACCTTCAATACTCCTGTCCTGTAAAACTCGTCCCCCTCTCAATATGAACGCCTCTTAAATTATCTCTCCCCTTTTCACTGCCTAAATTTATTGCAGGCATTTACTGTCGCCCTGGTCCCCCAGTTACCATCTTAGATCTCATTACTACCATCACCTCTCATACTACCAAATGCCATCAAAAAATTGAGAGTAATGAGTACCAATGCCCATAGCCTAGGTAATAAGCACCTTAAACTGGAGGCCTTGATGGAAGAGGGATGCCTGGATATTGTGGCAGTCACAGAAAACCATGACTGGGATGTCAACATACCAGGGTACACAATCTACGGGAGGGACAGGGAGGGTAGAAGAGGAGGAGTAGCTCTCTATGTAAGTGAAGGGATCAAAGCAATGGAACTAAAGGGTAAACAGGGAGGAGAGGAGGCACTGTGTGTCACCCTGGAGACAGGAAATGGCACCAAAATCCGCACAGGGGTCGTATACAGACAGACTCCTCCCCTCCCCCATCTCAGGGGGAGGAAATGGACAAGGAAATGATAGAAAGCATCCTTAGGATGGCAGAGAAAGGGGAGATATTGCTGATAGGGGACCTGAATATGCCAGATGTTAACTGGAGCACCTCTGCTGCAGCCACATCCAAGAGCAGGGGCTTTCTCGATGCCCTACAGGGGCATGCCTCAGACAGCTAGTGTTGGAACCAACTCAGCAGGGAGCAATCTTAGACCTGGTACTCTCACATGGGGACAGAGAGCGGATCTCAGATCTAAAAGTGGATAGCCATCTGTGAACAAGTGACCACCAAACAGTGTTGTTAAACTCAGCTACAGAGTCAAGCCATACAAAAGTGAACTGGACTTCAGGAAGGCTGATTTTGGCAAAATGGAAGAGTGCCTCAGAAAAGCACTAGCAAACAGACAAGGAGGAGTGGAACGACAATGGGGAATCATCAAAACTGCCACCACAGAGGCAACAAAAGCCTTTGTGTGAAGCAAATAAATCAAAATGAAAAAAAACAAAAAAAAAACACTATAGTTCTCAAAAAACAGGTGGCGGGGAAGGTTAGGGAGAAAAAGATAGCATTCAAGAAGTATAAGGAAACACAGAAGGAGCAAGACAGAGACCTCTACCAGTTAAAGCAGAAGGAAGAGAGGAAGGCAGTCAGAATAGCAAAGACCCAAACCTAAGAAAATACAGCCAACTCAGTTAAGAAGGGGGATAAAACCTTTTATAGTACATTAGGGAGCGAAGAAAGACAAAGGAAGGGATACTGAGGCGGAATAAAGAGAAGAGTGGGTGGGTGGGCAGAGAAGAACAGTGAAAAAGAAATGATACTGAATGAATACTTCTGCTCAGTATTCACAAAAGGAGGAGGGGGGAGAAGTACCTAATCTAGTCAACAGAAACACTCTGGATGGGGGGGGGGGGTCAATATCAGTCCTTTCACAGAAGAGGTCTGAAAGAACTCCTAAAACTGAAGGTGGACAAAGCAATGGGGCATGATGGCATTCACCCCAGAATTCTAAAAGAACTAAGGGGAGAACTAGTAACACCACTGACTACCCTTAAATCATGGGAGGATGATGTGGTACTGGAGGAAGGCAGATGTGATTCCCCTTCACAAAATTGGGAGCAAGACAGAGGCAGGAAACTACAGACCTGTCAGTTTGACCTCAATGGTAGGGAAAACTATGGAATCACTTTTGAAGGAAAGAAATAGAAATTACGTACTTACCGTAATTATTGATCTTCTTGGACAGTCTCCATCACTCATTCACACTAGTGGGATAGCGCCCGAGGCACTAGGACCAAGCGGGAGCCTAAAATTTTCTGAAGGGTCGGCACCGAGACAGGACCATGCATGCGTGGCGCTGAGACTAGCTTGCACATGTGTAAGCTATCTCGGCATCAACCCTCCAACCGCCTCAGTACCTTTTCGACCGAGGAGGTGCAGCGTAACTAATGAGAATAACTCATCCTGAGTTTGAGCCCGAGAGGGCCCAGATGGCCTTTGCAAGAAAGGTCAAAGAATAATGTCCTCACAGTCTGAACCACAGGACCACGAAGATCAGGAAACGAGTGAACCCAGGGGATGGTGGGTGGGCGTGTGAGTGATGGAGACTTTCCAAGAAGATCAATAATTACGGTAAGTACGTAATTTCCGTATCTTCCTGGACAAAGACTACCACTCATTCACACTAGTGGGAGAGTACCGAGCTAAAACTAACAACCCTGAGTAGGGTGGTAGGAAATAGGGTTCACTCATAAAGGACAGCCAAGGACCGTCCTGCTAGTAAAAAGAGCTGTCTTGTAAAGAGCAACTTGAACATAGTGCCTACAAGATAAGCGCTCCAGTTATAACTCACCACTTTGCAGGCGACTGCAATGGACACAAAATGAAAGTCTGTCAGGAAGCCGCAACCACCCCAGGAGAGCGGCAAGAACCTGGCCTCACAGTTTGGTCTAGGACCAAAATTAATAGTGTCAAAGACATGTACTAATGTAACGTAAAGGGACCTCAGAAACTGAAAGAGTCGGAGGTAAAGTCTACTGGTTCAGGGTAGACCAGAAAGTGCAGATGGAAATCCCCACTATCAAGTATGGCTGACCTGTAAACAACAGGTCCAGGACCACTTGAACCCCTTACTTGGTAAGCAAGAGGGTCCCGGTTGGGTTAGCCCATCAAGGAGAATGGTCTCCACTTAGTCACAGGAACCTTCCTGATGGAAGGCCAAGCACGACTTAAAAGCCTCTCGTGGTGGTGTAGTAGAACCAGATCCAACCCACTGCATATTCCAAGGGAATCATCCTGCCCCAGTGTGTACAACTGCAGTAGCAGTCTCTGAAATGAGGGAAGAAAGGAAAAAAGTGTACAGGAGGACGTGTCCACTGCGGAAAGATACATGGGCTGGATTTCTAAGGCAAATAGAGACAGATGTGCGTCGAGAAGGGACACAGCAGGACCAAGTTAGGGCTAACCCATTTGCTGAAGTAACTGAAAAAGGCAGTGACTCAATGCGGTGAGGCACTACCCACTCTGGCCTCCCTGAAGGGAGTAGGAAAGGATTCTAGTTTGTTTGCTGAAAAACAAACATAACTCCATCACGCACTTGAAGAGGATAGCTTCGTGAGCGACTGGTATGGACCAGTGCTCAGGAACCGAAGGTGTGAATATTTGAGAAGCTACCTCAGAGAAAAAAGACCTACTTGACCTTCTGTCAAGGAGGAGAAAATTGCCTGTTAAGTTAAGCAAGCAAGGAAGTAGGTACCCGAGTTCCAACTCGGTGGAGAGTCGCTTCTGCTGCTGCAAGGCTCTGCTCAAGAGAAGAAAGCCTAATAAAAAGAAAGGGGAATTAACAGACTGGGCAGTCGCCTAGGTCTAGGAAATGTCTCTGAATGAGAGAAATCGCTCTTAGAGAAAAAGATGACCCATACCGCCGCCGGATCGGACTCCCCCTAGAGGAATAAGTCAGGTACTCTTTACCATACTCTGGAGACGAGCGCCTCAGGGGCTGAGGCAGAACCTGACCAGATCCAAAAGGGGAGTATCAGGTAATTTTGGCTAGACCTTGTGCTGTGATAGATAAAAAAAAAAAAAAAAAATAATAATAATTTAAGTCCGAGCCTAACAAGGGTTTCAGGCTGCTATTTCACAAGGATTGTCTTGATACAAAATGACTAAGATGTTCTCCATCTGAGTGCAGAAGGAGCCTGAGCATCCATACTAGAATCATGACCAAACTAATAATCACAGCTGGAGAGATGTTAACCACCTGTGCCGAAGAAGCCACTGAAGGGGCAATATCACAAGGGGACTATATACCGCTATCAAAGGAGTGGAAGAGAGCAGCTCCCGACCTTTAAATTAGAATATTCCACAGAGTATAACTGTCTTGAGGATTGAAAAAGTCTAGACGCAGAAGTGTATCGTCCACAGACGCAGTGTGAAATACTACAGTGGACCCCCATTACTGAGGAACTTCTGAAAAGATTTTCCATCATGGACTCTGATGATAGAGAGGACGTGCCCTTCAGTATATAAAATGAGTCGTCCACTATATTACTGACCAGAAAGACAGGGAAAGACCCATCCAGATGCACTTCCAGCCCAGAAGGACCTCCAAGAGAGATCTAAGACAGAGCCACTAGAGACTCCACCACTAGGAAAGATGTAGAGGAGCTTGGTACCACGTAGGGAGCCAAGAAAGTGCTGAGCAGAATGAGATTCCGCTGGCAAAGCAGTACAGCAGAGTTCCATCAGCGGAAAACCGCTAGATGACAAGATCCCACATAGACCGCCACTCACTAAGATGTGTGGAAAAAATAATTCGCAGAACAGGAGTTCATTCTGCGATAAACATCCTGCCACAAGGTCTGTGGAGAGGAAGTCCGAAAAGGAAAAATGTGTCACTAATTCTGCCATACAGCACCCACTAGCACCCATGCAGCACCAGCATCACTCGTGGCACAGGAGGGCACCAAGCAGTGCTTATGCCAACCTGGGCGATACCAGAGGGCAGCCGCGGCAGTACCCGCAGGCACCCCCAGCACCCATGTAGCAATGGCACCTGAGGGTACCCCCAACACCCATGGTACCATGGTACCCATGGCAAGAATGGCACCCGAGGGCAAAAGTGGTGCCACCTGTGGCACCCAACGGTGTCCCCTGGTGCCACCCATGGTACTCATGGCACCAGTGGCACCCACGCGTGCCCACGGCACACCCATGGAACTTGAGGGTGCCCAGCGCCACCCAGACACCTACGGCACCGATAAACAGCAGCAACAAGAGCATCTATGGCACCAACCCACGGCACCAAGGCTCGGCGCCAAAGGAAATCCTGAGAAGGGGAGAAGGAAAAAGGTGATGCCCGTGCCGGCCCGTGCATGGAAAAGGGAGAGGGGGTAGGCACAAGAGATCGTCACGATGGCAAGGGCACCTCGCCCATCGTGATCCAATCGACCCAGCTCCGGTCCAATGGCTCAGAGGCCCGGAGGTCCCAAAATCAGGAAAAGAACCAGGAAAACTGGAAAGTCAAACCCCCTGCTCCGTATGAGTGGCCCAGAGGTGAAACTGCCCACCGGAGCTCCAACGAGGACAGAGAAGGAGCTTGGAGCTGAGAATGCAGACGTTAGGAGTGGGGCCAAGAGGAACCCACCAAAGTCTGTTCAGGCCCATCGCCCCTCCCGAACAAACAATCCTCGTGCAGACATACCAACAGGCAACCTCGAGCAGCACCGATTCTTCTTCTTCCCCAACGAGGAAGAGGGGCACGAGGTTAAGCATAGCCAAATCCCGGAACCACTAGATTTGTGCTCGAGGACGCCCCCCAAGCACAGGACTGTCCATAGTCACGCCCGTTAATTAAGGGCCACTTGACCAGACACAGCCCCTCTGCCATAAAAGCTTTCAAACAAAGTCCTCCTACCGTCACCGCTACAGTCTAAGGACGACTCCGTTGATGGCAGGAAATTATTTTTTCTTCTTCATAATAATAATTTTCTTGTTCGTAAAATAAGAAATTACTACTTAAAATACTAAATTAAACGTTAAAAGCTGCTGTCAGATAGACGAAAACAGACTCCGGCAGATGAGCGACGTCAACATCCAAGCTCACTCGACGGCAGGAGAAAAAGAAACTGAGGCAGTTGGAGGGTCGACTGAGATAGCCAACACAGGCGCAAGCTAGTCTCGTGGAGCCGCGCATGCGTGGTCGTGACTCGACACCGACCGTTCAGAAAATTTTAGGCTCCCGCTTGGTCCTAGCGCCTCTGGCGCTATCCCACTAGTGTGAATGAGTGATGGAGACTTAGTCCAGGAAGATCTGTCTAGTACCTAGAGGCCAGAAGGGCACAGGACCCAAGGCAGCATGGATTCACAGCGAGAAGGTCATGTCAGATGAATCTAATAGATTTCTTTGACTAGGTGATCAAAGTAGTAGACCAGGGAGGGGCTGTGGACGTGGCCTACCTAGACTTCAGCAAGGCATCTGACAGTCCCACACAAAAATTAGATTAGCCAGCCTGGGAGTGGGCCCAGGGTGGTAGGCTGGGTAAAACATTGGCTGGACAACAGGACGCAGAGGGTAATAGCAAACTGAGTCCACAGTGAAGAAGGGGGGTTACTAGTGGGGTACCGCAGGGTTCAGTACTGGGGCCAATCCTTTTTAATGTCTTTATAAGTGACATTGCAGAGGGACTGGAAGGAAAAGAATGTCTCTTTGCAGACGACACAAAGATCTGCAACAGGGTTGATACACAAGGTGGGGTAGAAAGGATGAGAAGGGACTTGGCAAGGTTCGAAGAATGGTCAAATGTATGGCAGCTTAGATTCAACACAAAGAAGTGCAAAGTAATGCACCGAAACAAAACCCAGGAGAAGGGTACAATGGTGGTGGGGGGAAGATACTGACACACACACAAAATAAAAAAGGGACCGGTAGTTATATCAAATGACCTAAGGTGGGCAAGCAAAGTGAGAAGGCAGTAAGGAGGGCTGGGGGGATACTGGGATGCACAGGGAGGCATCACCTGTAGAAAAACAGGAGGTAGTCATCCCTCTGTACAGACAGCTGGTGAGACCCTATCTGGAGTACTTCGTGCAGTTCTGGAGACCCCATCTCCACAAAGATATAGACAGGGTAGAGGCTGTCCAGGAGAGGGTGAGGAAGTATTTTTTCAAGGAGAGGGTTGTGAATGCATGGAACAGCCTTCCTGAGGAGGTCATGGAGTCAAACACTGGGGGAATTCAAGAATGTATGGGACAGACATAAGGCAATTCTAGTGGGAGGTAGGAGAAAGCAGGCTGTTGGTTAACTAGGATCTGCAGCTTATCCATTAGGTAGGGAAATGGGCAGACTAGGTGGGCCAAGTGATCTTTATCTGCCATCAAATTCTATGTTTCTCGGGTAAGCTTTACTTGTTATGTGACCTAAACGTGGACTAGACCTCACCCACCAATGCCACCATACCCTCCAAAGTCAAACCACTAAATGTGGTTCAACTACTAGTCTCCCCTACCAAGCTCAATCACAAAACCCAAAAAGAAAATTATTGACTGGACCCTCACTTCCCACCCCACTGTGTTATCAAGTGGCATCCTCCCAGACTCTTAGTGACCACCATATGACATACTGCGTCCGCAAAGTCCATCAACCTAAAGCCCCTCCCCAATTGATCCATATTCGCTCCTTCCGCTCCCTAAACTTACCTCCCCTTTTAAATGATCTACGCCAAACAGACTGGTCCACCTCTCCACGGAGACCTCCAGCGATGCTGCCCTCAGCCACTTCCAATCCAAATTCATGGAAATTTGGAATTGTCATGCCCCACTTGAGATAACCAGGGTCAGAGGTCCTCATCTTCCATGGATCACTGCCGAACTACTGGCATGTATCAAGAGATCAGGCCTGGAAGGCTTACAGTCACTAAAACTCCACCCCCCCCCCCTTCCTCCACTACAGACAACTCCACAATGCTTGCACAAAAGCCACTAGATATGCCAAGGCAGAATACTTTGCCTCACCTTTCCACATCAATCTAAACCACCCTTCTAAGTTCTGGAAGGTAGTCAAATCTCTCTTCTCACCACCCTCTAGCCCCCCGATCCCTACTCTTGTCCACAGTAATGCAACTATTTCTGAACCGCCATCTGTCGCAACAAGTTTCACTTTCTTTACATCCTGTGCCTCGCTACTCTCCTTCTTTCCCACCTGCCTACATCCTTTCCCTCAAGCTGCTCCTCACCCAGTCACCCCTAACCAATTTTCTTTTTCTTCCATAACTCCAAATGATGCCCTCAATGCCCTCCTAGCCTTAAACCCCTCCAACGACAAGAGCCCAGATGGCCTTGATCCCAACTTCCTCCACCTGGTCCTCTGGCCTCCCTTCTCAACCTTTCTTTTGGCCTAACCTCAGTTCCCGCCAACTGAAAACATTCTGCAGTCATTCCCCTCCCCAAAGGTGGGGACCCCGCCTCTGCTGGGAACTATCGCCCTATCTCCCCGTTTGCAATCCTAGCTTAACCACGGGAACGTATTGTCCTTGCCCAACTCAGTTCCTACCATGACTCCATCTCATTTTTCACTCCTTTCCAGTCTGGCTTCCGCAAGTCCCACTCCACCACTACCTCCCTAATACGCTTCACAGATTCCATACTCTCCAATATGGATCTGGGTCATGTAACCATTGCCACATTTGTTGATCTGGCAAAAACCTTTGACACCGTATCCCATGCTCTCCTCCAGACACTTTTTGGGGCTGGTTTAACCCCAACCATTACAGCTTGGTTTAATTCCTACCTGACAGGCAGAACCTAATCTGTCAAGACTGCCTCCTCCCTCTCCTCACCACTCCCGATCACTAATGAAACACCTCTGGGCTCTGTACTTGGCCCTATATTATTTTCCATTTTCCTTAACCACCTCCCTTCTGCCTGTTCCACTTCCCAAATCCATATGTATGACGATGGTGCAGTCCTCTACACGTCTAGCAAATCTCCCGGTGATGCCCAGTCCAGACTGCAACAGGATTTCACTTCCGTTCAGAAACGGTTCCAGTCAAATTAACTTTTTCTGAATGCTAAAAAGACAGTCTCCATGTCCTTCGGCACCAGACAGAGGCCATCTTCCCCTAATGCATCCCCAAGCTTTCTACATGCTGGAGGGTACCCTGATTGAGAATGTTACTTCCTTCAGACACCTCTGGTTCTGGCTAGACCACCATTTGGACATTTCAGCACATGTGGATGCAATCCATAAGAACCTACTCCCCAAGCTTGGAGCCTTATACAGAAACAAGGACTACATTCCTCCATCAGCCCACCGCACTACTGTGCAGAAAATGACCCTTCCTACCTTTGACTATGCAGACAGTCTACAGTGCCACCCCCAAAGCTACTCTGGCCAGACTGGACACTCTTCAAGCCATTTCATACTATCCTGCTCCCCTCGTACTCACCACTGCATTCTTTACATAGCCAAGTCCTTCCCTTCATTGGAGTCCAGGCGTCTAGCTCACACTGCTACTTTAATGGCTAAATTTTAGTCTGGGAATCTCCCCACCTATCTTTTCCCTCATCTCTGCTTCTTCACTGAACCCCTAGTCCCTTCGGAATGTTGACTCACTTACCATCCCCCATCGCACCATTACTGTTGGCCAATCCACCTTTTCCTACTGCTGCCCCAAAAAATGGAATGCCCTCCCCTCTGCCATCCGCAATGCACCTTCACCCAGTACTCTCTTCCCTCCTTTGAGTGTATTCTTTCCATTCCAGCTCATGCCAATCCTCCTAACGTATCAGAGTCCTGTATCACTTAAAACTTCTGGTCCTTCTCCATGCCCCCAGTGCCCAATAAGCTATGCCCAATTTAGCACTCGATATCTCCTAAATACTCACCAAGACCATTTCCCGCCACTCTCCTGATTTAACTGATAATTCAGTACCCAGGCTGCACCCTGATTTTTTCTGTAACATATTTCCTTTGTCTCCCGATTATGTAACCATGCATCACTGCTTGTCTGTAACCCCTCATGTTCTCTTGTTCCTGCTTTTCTGATCTCTATACATTGTAATCTTAGCACTTTACTGTTCATATTGCACTTATGATCACAATTTTGTATCCTGTATTTGTATTATGTTTTCCCACATTGTTAAAAATAATTCAGTTGTAATTTTGCACTGCTGTACCTGTACCTATTTCCCCTATCCCCTAGGATGTATCTGGAAACAAGCAATTTATTCTTCTGTATACTTTCCTGGTGAAACGCTTGAATAAATAAAAAAAAATAAATAAAATTAGTAATTTTTTGGTATAACTCAGGAGAATGAGGCATTAAGTACTTCACAAGATGTGCCAGTCCCAGCTTCATGTGGATAAACTGAGATGAGATTTGTAAAATAATAATAGGACACCACCTTTTCTAGACTGAAAGCAGTCCGTGTGGACAAAGCAATACTTGAGGATGTTGCAGCAAGAATCTGGAAAGATGGGTTAAAGTCACGACCCTGGAATGCCAACAGTCATAGGACTAGTGAGGCATCCATGCTTCAAGGTCAGTCTTACTAGCCAAGAGGCTATAGATTCTAAGGTGGGTGATTTTGAGCCCTTTTAGTCCTGTCCATGAGGGAGAGAGAGAGAAGGAGGTGGGGGCCAGAGGGCCTGGATTTGGTTCAATATCCCCTGCATGGCAACAGTATAAAGTAAGGGCCCCAAAGGCCACAGTGCAGGGAGCCAGAGGATGCTCCTGTGGATGTGCTGCACTACAAGTAACATACATCTGGAACTTAGCAGTGCAGCTGGATTAGATGGCAGGTTAGTGGATAACAGTAGGGTACAGTGCTTGAACTCCAATAGTGGATTGCGGAGGGAGACATGAGCAGTTCCTTGGAGAGCAGATCATTTACAAGAGCGACTTGATACAGCAGTTCACCAAGGGCCATGGGGAAGGGGGGTTAGGAGATCCACTAGATGCCAGGGAGAGGACTTACAACAGTAACTACATTCATCGTGTGTGACTGGGGGAGGGCAACCACCAGAAACCAGAAGTCCTGTTCTAGGTGTTCCCACAGCCAGCATGGGCACCAAGGGGTGCACAAGCAGCATGCTAATGAGCCCGTAATGGGCCAGTCTGTGCAGCTTGAAAGGCTGAGACTGAAACCCCCACAGGAGCGCTGTAACACAGCTACTACTACTCTGGATCCAAATAAAAACGACACTGTTCGACTTACAGTCTGCTGTCTTCAGCTCTGCCATGTGGTAACAGAGCTCTGCTTGCAGAGTACCTGCCAGTCTAAAGGCAGGAAGTAAACTGAGGAAGACAGAAAGTGGAGGGCTGGAGGTCCCCTGTTGCAGAGGTCCGATTCCTGCCTAACCTATCAGCATCAGGAGGTACGGCCCATGAGTAAGGAAGCCCAGAGACCAGCTTAGGAGAGAGAAATGGCCCCTTAGCGCTTTCCATGCCCAATTAACTCATTAGCATACTAGGGCTAAATATGGCCCACAGGAGCCCTAGCGCTACCCTATCTGGGACAGCACCATCTCCAGTGGGCTCCTCTGCAGGCCTTATTCGGCCTTGGGCCATATCAGTGCAGTGCACAGTCTATTGCTGGCACTACCCCAAATTCAGACAATGAAACACGCTATCTGAATATTGCAGAGAGCTGGTCGTGTGCCATTTGCAATACAGCACTATCAGCTTGCTCTGAATATGGGCCATACAATATACAAAAATCCTAGCACACCCACTCTTCTATAACTCAAATTTGGTAATTAAAAAATTAGCAAACTATATTTACAGAACAAATACTGAAAAATGTCTTTTCAAATGTATAAAACTGATCCAGCTTGCCAGTTCACACACAACTTCGGCCTTAGTTAACATTTTCTGACACTACGATTAAGGTGGGACAAATTAGGTAGACAGGTGGCCAATGGCCACTAAAAAACTGAACTGGCTACCAGATTCTGAAAAGTTAAGACAACTGGCTACCTACCTTTGAAGTAATGTGAGCCTTTAAAAGTGATGGCCACTAAAAATATGATTTGACTACCAGATTTGAAAAGTAGTGGCCAAACTGATCACCAGCTCACAAACTGATATATCCCACCCGACTAAGATACAGTGACAACTTCTTCCAGTTAGTCAAAGGAAAGTTTAGGTAAAAATAAATGTACATAAAATCTATCCACTGTAAGACACATGTTTGCATTATGCCTACCTTAATAGCTTTGATGGCAGCTTTTGTAATTTGAATCATCTTTGCTCGTGAAATAGGAGGCTTCATGTCCATCAATGAAAACAGCTGAATATATAAAAACAAAAAAAATTAATGGAAATCAATGTTAATTATTCTGTTATGTTTTGAGTTATACGACAGCTTTCTATAATGCATGCTGTAGCTCACTGAAAACAAATACCGTATGCACTGTTCAACGTAAGTGGATTTTAAAGCAGTGATGCAATGAACATCTCTTCAAAATCTACGGTGTTTGCTTTCTTGATAATTTAGTGCAGTTAAACTTCTGGTTACTGATTTTTGTAGCTTTAGAGCTGCACAGCAGAGTTTGACAGTTATTTTACATAAATCAGTGTTATTTCACGTGAAATAAAGGATTTCCATGTTTGTTTTTATATTTCTTCTTCCCACAGTGTGCCAGACATATCCGTTGTGGATATTACGCACACATTCCCACGCTCCTGGTGGGAGACCCAAAAATAAAACATTCGGTCTCGGTATGTTTATGCCGCTTGCAGTGCTCCAGATAAGGTGTGTACCAGCCTATTTTACTCACCTTATTTTAGGAAACACTTTTTTTTTTTTTTTTTTTAAATACCAGTACTCACCCAACATTTGTAAATACGCCACACGCCAAAGAATAGTGCTTCATAACATAACTGGTGATTCAAACGAACAGTTTTTTGTCAAATTTACAGCATTTGTACGCATCCCACTTTTGTTTACTCACTACATTTTAAAACTGGTGAGTCAATTCCTACCTGCCAACATTATTTGGAGCATTGTTGGCACCTGAAATTCTTACCTAGAAAAATAATGACATTTTTGTTTCATAAATGTACTCCTCAGTCCACTCTAGTAAGACATCTGTACACATCTGAATTCCGCTGTACTCGCCTCACTTTCAAAATAAGGAGTACAGGAACTCATCCCATAAAAATCTTATCTAGAGCCCTGGCTGCTTGTGCTTAAGAGGTTAGATTTTCTGTAGGCTCTTTTTAGTCATGAGACACAAAACATCAATGGAGATAAGACCCATTCCTCAAAAATATATGAGAAACCTGTATGTGCCCAAACTCCACTGTGCCAAGCAACTGCCACACTTCAGGTCCCACTTCACAGATACCGGCAAAGCAGTACAACAAAATACACCAGTACACAGCATGTTCAATCAAGACACACACACAAAAAAAAAAAAAAGATTACAAATCCAAGATCTATTCACAAAACATAAAGATAATGCCAATCTCTGACATCCTTTGAACACTGGGCCTACACCCACATCCAATGGCAAAATAGGGACATTTCCCTCACCCACAGTACACCATCAACCCGCCCAAGATGACAACACAGTGCAGCAGCACAAAACCTTCCACCACAGTAAAAAAGAGATAGTTTTTTTTTTATTATCTCACTCCCACATGAAAGAAAAGCTGTGCTTTTCTAACACGTCCTCATGTGTGTATTAAACAAGTTTGTAATCAGTTTACAGCAGAGATTGGCTAACTGGTCCCATAGGAAATAACGGAAAACTTTGAAATTTAATAACTGTGGAACAGATTAATCTTTCTCACCAAATCTTCAAAAGGCACATCTATGAGTGACCCAAGACCTTTCTACCCTAAAAATTTTAGGCCACAATTCCACACCATTTTCTTGCATAGAGGTGCGACAAAGAATTTTATTAAAAAACAATGCTCACCATTTGACACCACTTATCTGCATACCCACATATCGGTCCAGAGCAAAACTTGCCATATCAAGAGATCCTTGGTCCCAGATGGTGCATGCAAAATTTCATGCGAGGCACTTGAATGGTTGCGAAGTTATTAAAGTGCAAAATGTTGAGTTTAAACACAGAGGTGGTCGCTGAACCCCAACTATAGGGGCATGACCATTCCCCTATAATGTGTTAAATATTTCTTTTCATTAAGAAAGTGGAGACCTGATCGAAACACCCCGGGTACAGGGTTTCATTGGATTATTCCTGGTATTTCCTTTGATAAGTGTGCTGCAGTCAGATGGATTTCACCAGATACAATTTTACTCCCATCCGTTTAAATGTTCCGTTCCTTCCTTTCATTCTTCTTTCTCCTGATACCCATGTTCCCCTACTGTCCAGGGGCCTTTAGAGATTACCACTTTGCCAGAAGCTATCCCAGTTCCGCAAGAAGGTAAACCCCCAATTTTTAGCCCATTTATGCAACCAGACATGCATCATTCTCACTGTCCTCTGTGTCAACAGTCCTGCCCTTGTCAAAGGTAGGATCTTTACATCCCTCCTCTTGAGGTCCTCCCCCAGCTCCCGGACGTACTGCCTGATATTGGAAAAACAGAAATTTAAAACACCAGTAAATTTTCTCTCTCTGACTGCTGGTCTCCGGGCTCGTAACTACTGGGAGGTCCTTCCTGGTATCATGTGACAGGCAGGATACAGATCTCTGCAGGGAGACTACATCCTCCCCTCCATTTCCTGTAGCCATCAGTTGTTCCTAATGCAGTTGTCCCCTGTAGTGCTGAATAACCTGGAAACAAAAAGAAGAAACATTAATCTGAACATGCTGCCAGGAAGCAGACTTCAGACATTCTGGGAGGAAAGTAGCCCAGAGATCAGCAGTCGGGAGAAATTTTTTTTAACAGTATTTAAATTTCTATTTCTCTCTCCTAAAGCTGGTCTCCGGGCTCATAACTACTGGGATATACTAAAGCAGCACATCCCCTTGCTTCCTGGGCGGGAAGAATGTCAAAAGACCTTTACGGGTCCACCACTGCTTAAGGACCCGGCAACCAAAGGACACCTCAACTGGGTGAACACATCCAATCAGAATAACTTGGCAAAGGTATGGCTGGATGACCAAGTGGCTGCTCTGCCTAGGTCTGCCGGAGAAGCTTCTGTTATGTCTGCCCCGGATGGCGCCATTGCTCTAGCTGAATGGGCCCTCACTGGGCCTGGTAGGGCTACCACCACTTTCTGGTAGGCGATGGATATGGTGGAACGAATCTATCTGGAAATAGACTTTTGATGCTTTTTTGACTATATTTTGCCCCGCAGTGAGAATGAACAAACTTGAAGCCTTGCATAAGGATTCAGTTCTTTTAATGTATAGCTTGAGTGCTCTCCTAGGGTCCAGCATGTGAAAAGTCCCTCTCTATCTTGTTCTCAGTGAGAGGACAAAAATAAGGATGGTTCAATTCTTGGTTGTAGAGAAAGGGAGACATCACCTTTGGTAAAACAAAAAAAAAAAAAAAAAGAGGGATCTGTTCGTAGGAACACAGAGTCCTGATAAAGTGTATGGCTCTTTGGTCGACAGAGCTCCTATATCAGTGATGCGTCGGAGCAGAGGTGATCGCTGTAAGAACAAGCTCTGGCAGAGCCACTACGACTGAATGCATTAACTAGATAAAGATGTTTCATGAACTTAAACATAAACATGTATTTATTTATTTAAAAAATATCAGATTTACAAATCTTTGAGCAAGTTAGTGGGGTTTCTGTAAGACAACAGCTACTAAATAGCTCTAATTCACCATTTTAGTTTTCTCTGTGCATCAGGTCTAGCTACACACAAATAATGAATTAAAGCTATTTAGCAGCAGTTTTCATACAGAAACCCCAGTTAGATAGCTTTCACGTATCTGCTAAACTACTGACATCTGTGCTCCCTGGATAAAAACAGTTACAATGCTCTGCTGTTCCTAAACTAATTTTAAAGCAGTACACATGCTAAATCTAAGGGCATGGCTACATCACTGTCACATGAGACAAGGGGCATTTTAGGAGAAAGAAAGCCAATAAAACTATTTGTTATGGAGAGCCCCAGGGGTCATAAAACTACCATACAGCTAGCAGACAATTTAGAAAAACTCCAAATAGCAGACAGAGGAAAGGACACACTAGGACTTCACATACATATCAAAACACTCTACATATGTTTTTTTGCACATTCTGGGTGGACTACTCCTTTAAGTGATTTGCGCAGGGTCACAGTATGCAAGTGGGGACTGTGGGAGTCAAACCCAGGTCTCCAGAGTTTGTAGCTCAGAACTGTAAACCACTGCCTACTTAACCATTTACAACACAGTTTCACTTATACATAATACATACTTTTCAAACTTGAAAGAAAAAATACACTATCAAAGTCTGTATTTACCAAGTACTGTGCCCATGTTTAAAATAATTTGAACCCCTCCAAAAAAATGTGCCCCGACATGAAAATACAGGTTACTCACCTGTAACAGGAGTTCTAGGAATGGTATATGTTGTTCATCCACACTGTCTGGCAGGTTCCTTGCCGCTTTAAATCTTGCCGGAATTTCTTCAAGCTGGCTCCTCCCACCCAGCCGGGTGGTAACCTCGCTCCACACATGACACCAGATCTAGCCCGCCAGCCAAGTGTTGTGCGTTGACCTGGAGAGGCCGGGGTCGTGGTGGATGAACAACATATACCATGCCTAGAACTCCTGTTACAGGTGGATAACCTGCATTTCTAGGGACATGGATATGTTGTTCATCCACACTGTCTGGCAGACTCCTAGCAATTCTCCAGGAGGAGGGAAGCAAGGCGCACATACCCTACTTAGGGAATAATGACTGGAGAACCGAGGCCCCAAAACCAGCATCCCGGTGTGACTCAAGGTTGATGTGGTAATGGTAATGAAGGCATGTGCTTACTTCCAGGTAGCAGCCCTGCAGATTTCCTGGATAGGGATGTCCCTGGAAGCAGCCACCGATGCAGCAGTATGGCGGGTAGAATGAGCTCTTATCCCTCTGGGAGGCTCCATGCCCGCCAACCTACAGCAGAGATCTATGCAGGAGGTGACCCACCTGCCTCTCGTCCACTTGGCTGCAGGCCTGCCAGGTGCGGCTTCAGCGTAGGTGACAAACAGCTGGCGAACCTCTCCCCAAACTTCAGCCGTCCGCTCCTTAAAATAAGCGAGCGCTCTTCTAGGGTCCAGAGTATGGAGCCTATATTCGGCCTCCGAGGTGTGAGTGGGGCAGAGAAGGAGGGGATAGTGTCAGCACCCAGGGTGGGGCTGACCAAACGAGCAGACACGAAAGACCATTAGGCCTATTCTGCTGGCATTTTAGTATGTTAGTATGGGTAGAACACCGCAGAGTCAACACCTGGTTAAGGTGAAACTCCGACACCACCTTCGGAAGGAATTTCGGGTGGGGGCACAGGACAACCTTGTCCCTGTGGAATACCAGATAAGGAGACTCAGTGGAAACTGCCTGGAGCTCTCACATCCTTCTGGCTGACGTGACAGCCACCAAGAAGGTGGTCTTCCACGACAGGTGAGAGATGTCACCTGTGCATCGCTTCGAATGGCTTGCCCATGAGCTTAGCCAATACCAGCAGTACATCCCACAGAGGTGGAGGTTCTCGCACCGGAGGGGATATGTTATCAAGGCCTTTGAAAAAGCACCCGACCACTACTCCTGTGCTGACTGCTTCCCGCCCACTGCGTGTAAGCAGAGATGACTGCCAGGTGCACTTAAGGGTCCGACAAAGCCCAAGCCGAGAAAGGGACCACAGGTAGTCTAGAATGCTTGCTAAGGAGCAGGAGGAAGGGTTCAGGCCCTTGCCCTGACACCAAATGGAGAATCTCTCCCATTTAAAGGCACAGCATTTCCTGGTCGACTCCTTACGGGAAGCCTCAACAATGTTGAGGACCAAGTCGGAAAGACCCAAGGTCTGGAACTCTAACCGCTCATTAACCAGGCTATCAGATGCAGGGATTGAAGGTACAGATGGAATACCTTCCCCTGACTGAGATCAGGTCCAGGCGGACTGGAAGCCGCCTCGGGAGCCTGGAGCCGAGGCTGAGGAGGCGAACTGGATACCAGGACTGGCGGGGCCAGTCTGGGGCTACCAGAATCACTTGTGCCTTGTCCCTTCTCGCCTTGAGAAGCACCTTGTGGATCAAGAAAAATTGGGGAACGGCGTAGAAGAGGCCCGGGGTCCATGGCTTTAAGAAGGCATCCCCCTGCAGCGGGGGGCGGGCATGAAACAGCCTCAGCTTCGCATTCTCCCTGGAGGCAAACAGGTCCACCTAAGGCATGCCCCAGTGGGAGAACAGATCTTGTACTACCTCCGGCAGGAGAGACCACTCGTGGGACGCAGCTCCTATCCGGCTTAGAGCATCGGCCAGAATGTTGGAGGCTCCTGCCACATGGATGGCAAGGAGATTCGCCTCCAGGCTGCGCACGAGGGACCAAATGCGGAGAGCTTCCCTGCAATGGGGCATGGCGTGTGTCCCGCCCTAGTGGTTTAGGTAGTACATGGTCGTGGTATTGTCCGTCTGGACCTGGACCACTTGACCCCGTACAAACGAAGCGAAGGCAGTGAGGGCTAGACGAACCGCTCAAAGCTCCAGCAGGTTGATATGGCATCGAGACTCCCGAGGGGACCAGAGGCCGTGCGCTCTGTGCTCCCCCAGATAGGCACCCCAACCCATTAGAGAGGCATCGGTCGATAGAGGGACCGTCGGCTCGGGGCGGACAAACGGGATGCCCTCCTGCAGATGAGCTGGAACGATCCACCACTGGAGAGCGTTCCACACCTCCTGGGTCACTGTCACTGGCTGATCCAAAGGACTGGAGCGTTGTGACCACTGGCTGGCCAGTCCCCATTGTAGGGGACGCATGTGCCAACATGCCCAACTGACCACGCTGGTGCAGGCCGCCATGAAGCCCAGGAGGCACAGGAAGTCCCGGGCAGGGCGCAACTGCCCAACCTGAAATGATGGGGCAAAGGAGGAAAGAACCTCGGCCCTGTCCACCGGAAGCCGTGCTCTGGCTCACAGAGTCAAGCTCTGCCCCAATGAATTGGATCACCTGCTTTGGCATGAGTTCCAACTTGGCCTCGTTGATAAGGAGGCCAACCTGAGAGCAAACCTGGAGGGCCAGATCCCAAGACCGCTCCACCTCCATTCTGGAGGAGGCCGCATTTAGCCAGTCGTCCAGGTAGGGGTACACCCGGACCCTTCGGCACCGCAGGAATGCTGTCACCACTACCATGCATTTGGTGAAAACCCTGGGAGCTAGACAAAGGCCGAAGAGCATGGCCCGGAACTCATAGAGGGACCCCTCTGCTCTGAAGCGGAGGAATCACTGGTGGGACGGACGGATTGGGACGTGAAAGAAAGCGTCCTGGAGGCCCAGAGAACAGAACCGCACGCCTTGTTCCAAGGATGAAATGATATGCGCCAGAGTGACCATCCCAAAGGTTCGAGACCTTAGGAACCTGTTCAGGTCGTGCAGATAGAGAATGGGGCGCCAGCCCCTCGTCCGTTTCGGGACCAGGAAGTACCTGGACACAAACCCTGGGTCTGGTGGAGGATCCGCCTTCCTTTCTTCGCACCTTCCTGATCACCTTCTTCGCACCTTCCTGATCACCTCCTTTTGGAGGAGCAGGGCAATGTCGGCTCGATGGGCCGACACGAGAGAAGCTGTGGACCCCGTAACACCCCCTGTGGGACGATGGCTCGGAAGGGCGGGGCCTGCTCTAACTCCAGAGGCAGACCCTTTCCTACCACCTCCAACACCCAACAGTCCATGGTGATAGCGGACCAGGCGGAAAGGAAGTGGTGGAGTGCCCCCACCGGGGAACCAAGGGGGAAAATGACGAGGCAGGGGGAGACACCCCTCAACCCATCACTGGGCAGGCTTGGAGAAAGGACCGGCCAAGGGACTTCCTGGGCCTTTTCCTCCCGGCTTCCTGTTAGAGGAAGCTGCAGGCTTGGCTTTGGGGTGCCAAGTGCGAGCCAGCTGGCCCTGATGCTGGTGTTGCTGGGCCAGACGTGCCGCAGGGGCAGAAGGGCGAAAGGACTTATATTTTGCTGTCGACGGCCTTTGTCCTTCTGAGCAGACGTGACCGAGTCCAAGGTGGCACTGGACTTTGATTCTCTGGAGGTGGCCTTCCACTCCAGGGCCGAACAGGTCGGTCTCCAGGAAGGGGACGTCTGCCAACTTGTGCTGGGTATCCGCCGAAAAGGTGGATATCCTCAGCCAGGCTCTGCGGCCGCTACTGACCAGGCACAGGAGTCTCCGATATCAGGAGCCGTTTGGAGCTGCTATTTCGCCACTGCCCTTCCCTGATCCCGCACCTGCTTGACCGTAGTCTGCAGATCAGCTGGGAGATGAGGGATCACCTCATCCAGGGAGCCCATGAGGGTGTGGGAGAAGTGCGCCATCAGTACGGCCGAACTGCCCTGATGGAGGCCGAGGGAGGATGTAGCGTATACTCTGCGCCCGGCATAGTCCAGCTTTTTGGACTCCTTGTCCACATCCCAAGCATTCCCGGAACACCGGAAAACGCTGTCAGTGACCAACCCCTCTGCAGAGGGGTATTCCAAGAAACCGGACAAAGTCGGTAGGGACTGCACACTTCCTGGCCATCCTGGCCGAAGGCGCAGGACAGGAAGCCGGCCACTGCATTAGCTCCAAGGCTGGGCCAACAATGGCTTAAGCCACTGGAAAGGCCTCCGTGGGAGAATCCCCTCAGTTCAGTATCTCCATGAGGGGATACCTGGCCCACTTGGATATGGGCTCGAGCTGCATCCCGGTGGGCCGAAGCAGACCCATGAACGATAATGGGCTCTTGTCCATCGACTGCCCCCCCCAAGAGGACTCCAGGTCAAGGGGCCTCGAAAACAGGGAGAAGTCGTCATCAGACTCAGAGGAGTCTGCGAAGAGCTGCCTAGGGCCTGAGTCACCCTCACCTGCCGAGGACAGTTGGGAGTGAGGGTGACCAACAACCAGTGGGGCAGACCCTGACCCGACCAAGAATCCTTGGTCGGAGCCCCCGATTTTGGTTGTGGAGGCGGAGGTTCCACCACAATCAGTGGGGCAGCTGGTTTTGGCCAAACAACCGGCCCAGGCTTGGGCACTTCGACCACCGCGAGGGGTTGTTTCGGCCTTTCAGGTAACAGCCACTTAATGGTCAGGGAAGCGAGCGTCCTGCTTGTTCCTGACAGAAGGAGCTGCTGTCACACTAAGTCCTCAGCAGCGACGCAATTTCATGCCAGCCTTCCCTTCGAGGAGGAAGAGGAAGACGAGGACGAGCAGTGCCGCCGCTTCCTCGGGTGCCGAGGACAAAGACCGCCAGTGTCGGCAGGATCGGCTGGGCCGAGACGATGTCCAAGACAGAGACCAATGTTTCCGAGGGTGAGTCTGGGAGGGAGTGGGGGAAACCCGCTCCTCCCTCGACTCGTGAGCCCTGACCGGGGACTCCGGCACTGCAGGCGCAGGAAAGTCCTCGGTTTCCACCGGGGGAACCAGTGATGAAGGGTTGTCGGCTTCAGTCGACAGCCCGTCCGACGGGTGGAGAAAAATTTCGACCGCGTCGATGGGTGTCTCAGCCGGCTGACCTGACGGGGACACCGTGAAGCCAGCGGCCTTAGCCGCAACCTCCACCAAAGCAGAGTGTCGACTGTCCGGGTTAGGGGACATCTCCCGCTCCCACGAACGTAGACGGTGGGACTTACCCTTAGAGTCCTTTTTTGACCGAGAAGAGTGTCCAATGGCCCCTCACCCTTTGGGGAAAGGGATTGGCAAAGCTCCTTAAAAGAAGCTGTGTAGGAGGATCCCAAAGAGAGTGAGATAAATGCCGCAACCGAGGAAGATGAAGATACGGCCTGGGCTGCCTCCTCCTCAAGGGTGATCATCTGCTCGAGTTGCTCAGCCGAGCCAGCTGCCACAGAAGCCGCCCAACGGGCCTCCCTGGACTTCACCGGCGGATACCATCTCTCGGGGTGCCCAAGTTGGAGCCGGGTAGCACGGTCTTCAAGGACGTCAGCCGAAAAAGACCTGCACAACTCGCAGGCCTGCGGGTCGTGGTCAAGCTCGAGGCAGTAGACGCACGTGGAGTGCGGATCGGTCCTGGACATCTTCTGCCCGCATGGGCACTGCCAAAAAACCGGGAGTTGATTTGTCCATCACAGCCACAAGGAAAAAGTAGACCGAAATCTAGAAAACGTTAAAATTATTTTCGTGTGAACAGAAGAGTTTGGATCCAGTTTAAACGCAGAGCGCCAAGGAGGGAACCTGAGCTTCCAAGCAGTAAGGAAGACCTGGCGTCATGGGGCAGAGCAGAGAGTTTTACCACCCGAGTGGGTGGAAGTAGGCAGCTTGAAGAACTTCCGGCAAGGAACCTGCCAGACAGTGTGGATGAACAACATATCCATGTCCCTAGAACGGCATGTTTAACTGCAAGGAAAATTAAAAAGTGTATTTCTAAATGCATTACTAACAATTTACCCCTCCCTCCGGTGACACACTGCATTCTGGGAAGATTACCGTGGCAGGGATGCTATAAAAAAAAAAAAAAAAAAAACACCTGAAAAACAGGTTTACTGGAGTGAATGGTGACATTCTATTTCTAGTGTCCACAATAAAAAAAAATATTTTATGTCGGCTCTGATCAGAATAGCTTTTAAAATCACCAATTATTTTCTTGTTTAAAGTTTTCTAATGCATCTCAACTTAAAAGAAAAAAAAAAAACACTTTATCAAAGTCTGTTTTCAGCCTCCTACCATACACTTCATTTGGTAAAAAAAAAAAAATTATCTTGTCACAGACCACTATCAACACTAACTACTAACAGAATGCTGATACCTACATTTACAATTTAGCAAATACTTGAAATCTAACTGAGTGGGGTTTCTGTAAGAAAATAGCTAGAGTCTGTTAATTAAAACATTTTACAGCATTGATGATCTGGGCAGTTAGATCAGAGTTTGAATCCCACAGCCCCCACAAAAAAAAAAAAAAAAATTTTCTTACAGAGCTAGATGTATGTCTAGGTCTCCTTCTGAGGTCCCAGGTGGCTCTGATAATCATTTGTTCCAAAGAACTTTAAAGTCAATTTGAAGGCATTAAATACCTTCTGTTCTCCACTGCCAAGGAATGCCTGTTGGTTGATGAGGTCCCAAACTAGTGCATCTCATTACAGCATGCTAGAGCTATCTCATGCCCCTCCCACGTGAAATCAGAAAAAAGTTTGGCGTGGAGGCAGATCTTACTCCAGAAAAAGAATGAAAAAAAAAACCAAAAAAAACACCCAATGCTGCCTCCCACTACTCAGGTTCCAGTTCTTGTACAACCCATTTAAGAAAGAAAACAGTACCCTGCAACCACTGACTAACATGAAAGCGTATCTGAGGGCGGAAAACATTGCTTGGAGAAGGGTAAGGTGGAGGAGACTATTTACACCTTCAGTCAGTTCCATGGACAGAAAACATGACATTACTCCTTTTGTACATGCAATACTCCTGTTGGCTCCACCCACTGTCGTAAAGATTACGATCATCAGGTGGAGAAGGGATGCTTCTTGAAGTGGCCCAAAGGGGCCTTGGTCAAGGTCTTGAGGACTAGGTCGAGTCTCCGAGGACTGGTCACAGAAGTCAAAACAGAGAGGAAAAAAAAAAAAAAAAAAAACACTATAAGTCTGGAACCTGGAGTCGTGCCCGGGTCCACAGACGCAGCACTTCCTTCCACTGCCGGTGGCTCATCCCACTGAGCCACAGCAGCTGCTCGCAGACCACCCTCCCAGCAGAGGTCTTCACCTCTGCATCACTGCCTTCCATCCATTAGCTAAGGGTCAAAACCGTGCATGCAGCATTTCTTCCTTGCAGTGTTTTGTACCCTATGGCTATACTCCCATATGCTCTCTCTCCACTGCATGGTTTTGACTGTACTCAAAACAAAATGATATCAAAGTCTTTATTTAACCAGGCGATCACCACTGAGCAAGTTCATTTTCGAGGCGGACATGTGTTTAACAAGGGACAATATACATGGGATGCAACACACAAGAAAATAGCAATACTACAAATAAAGTGAGATACAATACAGTGTTCCCCATTCATTATTTTTGCGCGGTGGGCCACCACCCAATTTTTTTTGCCACCACCCTATATTTTTATCCATTACTGATTGATTGTTATAAAATCCTCCAAAATTGTCTTATTTTCATCCTTTATTGCACTACTACCTCTGTTCTGATACCAGTCCACTATATTTTACTTAAAATCCACTTATGCACATGTACAGTGCATATAGGAGGTCCAGAAAAATAATGCACCTTTGGACTCTATCACTGCCACCACCCTATATTTTCACACAGTGGGGAACCCTGCAATAATACAGTATATAGAAAGTACCAGCAAGTAGCAATACCAGTAGTATAGGTTTGGAACAGAAGATACAGCTAGTTTTGGGTAGCGCAATTTTTCATAAAAGTAAAAAATATACATATCAGGTGCACAGAACACAAATAAAACCTAATATAAAAAGATATGCAGTGATACGGTATGGAGAATTTAGAGCTGGAACCAGGGTCAAAGGAATGTGGAAGGGACAGATATAGGGGTAGAAAAAGGCGAGAGGGAAGAGTCGATTATAGATGTGATCAGTCTTTTAACAGTAGTAATTAGAGTGTGCTTGGGCTTACAGGAGTCACTATTTAGGGTAGACAGGCACAGGACTCATTATGATGTAGATAGATGGGGTGAGTTAATTTCACAGTTTTTTGCAGCTTGTTCCACAGCTGAGGGAGCACAAAGCTGATGGCTGCTCTGCCAATGCGAAATTTTGCTTTGTAAACATAAAGATAGATTTATGAGGTGCTTTTCAGGGCATACTTCCCCAGAGTGCACAAAGGTAAACAGAGACAGAGATATACTGGGGCAGTTTATCTGAGATAGCTTTGTATGACCAAACCGCATTTTTTTTGTTTTGTTTTTTGCAGTCTAAGTAAGGGATGACCATCCCACTGCCGTGTACAATGCACAGTGGTGGGCTGAGTATGGAAGACCTGTGATAAATCTTATGGCTCTGTGATAAAGCATATAGAGATTGGCTAGGGTACCTGCAGGTCTCTAACTATATAGAAAATCTGTGTAATCCAATAGGGAAAGAAAGGTAGTTTGAACCAGTTTCAGTTTAGCGTCTCTTGTGAGGGGATTATTAATCCTAAAGAACAGACCAAGTCTTTGTCCAAGTTTCTTTGCCAGTTCTTCTAAGTGATCTGTGAAAGTAAGTCTATGGTCTAACCAGAACCCAGGTACTTTAACTTTGGTATGTAGTCCAACTGCTCACCTAGAATGGTAGCGATCTGCAGGAGTGTCCCAGCAATTGCAAGATTTATTGCATTTTGAGGGGGCGAGAGGCACATTGCTTTATTTTTTTGTTTTTCACATTTAAGAGCGGCTTCTAGTTTATAAGCTGATGTTGCAGCAGATTAAATTCATTTTGAAGGGCTTTACAGGCCGCTTGGGGCTACTAGCATAGAGTACCGTATCATCAGCGAATAGATGTATTTGTGCTTCTTTGATGGGGCCATCTACACTGTTAATATAAATGAAAAATAAGGGACCAAGAATGGAACCTTGCGGTACACCCCTCAATAGAGGTTTTGGTGGAGAAACTTCCCCTTCTGCCTCTTCTTGTTGAAGTCGTCCTGAGAGGTAGTTGGAGAACCATTTAAGGGATAGGGAATCCAAACCAATGTTCTGGAGGGATGACAGAAGCAGTCTGTGGTCAAACAGTATAGAGTTCCTTGGTTAGGTCCAAGAAAACTGCGTAAAGTTTTTTTTGTCTAATTCAAGCTGCCAGTTGTTTGTCACCTTGGCTAGAGCAGAAATTGTACTGTGCTGTGCTCTAAAACCGGATTGTAACGGGTTGTGCAATTTTTCTGATTCCAGGTAGTTCCGAAGCCGGGAGTTCACTATTTTCTCCAGCATCTTTGACAGGATTGGAAGTAGGGAGATTGGCCTGTAGTTATTGAGGTCACTAGGATCTCCTGACTTAAACAAAGGGACAAGTGCATTTTTCCAAATGGGCAGTAGGTCACCCTGGGACAAGGATAAGTTGAAGAGATGAGTAATTGGGACTGCGAGGACACTGTAACCGACCTTTAAGAGTACAGGTCAATGAGGTAAGCCCCAGCACTTTTCCTAGTGTCCAGCTGAAGGAGATCTGCAACATCTTTCAGGGAGGTAGGCTGCAGAGAAAAGGATGGAATGGGGATGGGTTTTTCTTGTGTATCCAATCCAAGTGGTTGGTGGAGGACAATTCGCAGGAGATGAGTCAAAGGCTAGCCCTGCAGTGGCAAAATGATTGAGAGCATCGAGAATAAACGGTCTGTCGGAGATGACAGTATTGTCAACCAATAATTTAGTAGGTAGGGAATTTACAGTTGTGTGACTGTCAATGTCTTTGATAGTCTTCCAGAATTTGGAAGCATTTCTTGAGGAGCTCTCCAGCTGAAAGTGGAAGAAATTAGCTTTGGCTTCTCTGACCATTTTGGTGCAGAGGTTCCTCGCCCTCCGGAAAGAATTCCAGTCATTTATCAAATTAGTTTTCCTAGCAGTTCTCCAGAGTACACGCCTACTCTGCAAACCATCTTTCAGGTCTTCTGTAAACCACCGACAGGATTTGTTTCTGGCACAAACTTTTACTATGGGAGCATACTTGTTGAGAGCCCCTAGCACAATTTATGAGAAAATATAAGCCATAGTCAGGGACTTGGCTAGATAGAAGTCCTGCCATCGCATGGAGTCTTTTAGGTCCGATATATACCCATGGAGATCAAAGTTGTGTATGCACATTTTAAATGAGAATTTTGGTACAGTTGTGGATTTAAGAGTGGATCTTAGACACACAATGAAGCAATGGTCGCTAATATCAGAGAAAAAGATGCCAGCATGGAAGAATAAATGGGGTTTGTTAACTAAAATGATATCCAAGAGAGTACTGTTATTAGGGTTGAGCTTGTTAGGATGAGTAGATTCTTTTATTAGCTGCGACAACCTAAGGGAATCACAGAACATTTTAAGTGGGGTGGATGCACTGGAGAGCCAGTCTAAGTTGAAGTCCCCTAGTATGATACACTCTGAAAATGCCAAACCCAGGATGTCTGAGATGTTTTAACAACTGTAGTCCAGCTGATGGGGGTCTGTAGCATCCTATTATACATAATGAAACACCGGTGGCAATTTCAATCTTTAATGACAAGCTTTCGAATTCTTTTGGGATAGAGGCCGAGTCAATTATGGAGGCACAGAATTTATCCTTGATGTAAATAGCTACCCCACCACCTCTGGTTTGCCTGTCAGCTCTGAACAAAAAGTAGGAGGGATGTTAACTTCATTGTTACTGGTCGCCGGTCGAAGCTGGGACTCCGTAATCACCAGAACATCTGGAGCAGTACGACATACCCAGGCCTGAACAGAAATTTTTTTTTTTTTTTTTTTTTTAATAGGCTACATACATTAACATGCAAGAATGTAAGCCCCTTGAGGCTTTGTAGCTCTGCTGGGGATTCCATGGGTGCCAAAGGGCCTGGATTAAGCTCAACATTTCCTGAGCATAGTAAAAGCAGAAAAGTACAATTACGTAACAACTTACTGTAACAGCAAATCTTCGAGAGAGGCTCTTGCAGTAGGTAATTACATATAGGACTGGCCGCGGGCGGCAGGACCTACGAAAAATTTCTAGCTAGCGGTCCCTGTGAGGACACTCTCTACGTCAGGTGACCGACGCATACGACATTGGTATAAAGGGGCGGTCCCAGACGCCAGCCTTTCAGTTCTTTCCCGCCACAGGCCCGGACGAGAGAGAAGCAGGTATTTCCCTCAATGGAAAAGGAGCTGAAAAAGCCTAGGGAGATGGAGGGCGGATAGTTATCACTGAAGAGCTCTCTCAAGATCTACTGTTACGGTAAGTTCTTCCGTAACTGACTATCTTCATCAGAGGCTCTTGCAGGTAGTATTACATATAGGACAAAATCCCAAGCAGTCTGGAACAAATGAAAAGGCACCGGGAGGAGGAACTACTCCAAGAAGTAGCAAACAACCTTGCAAACCTCAAGATAGGAGGCCTTGCAAGACAGCTAACCCGTAGCCTGCTCTACGGCGAGAGGCAAAGTCCAAACTGTAATGTTTAGTAAATGTATGGACGGAAGTCCAAGTGGCGGCAGCACAGATGTCTGCCGCAGACACGTTCTTGAAACAAGCCACAGAGGCTGCTACTCCTCGAGTGGAGTGACCTCTGACTTGACCCATTAGGGTCTTCTTGTACTTGTCATAACAGAAGATAGGCATTGCTTGGAGACGGCATTGCCTTCCCTTTTGTGAGCAAAAGAGACGAACAACTGATCAGTCTTTCTGAGATCCTTCGTCCTATCGGTGTAGTATCTCAGAATCCTGTGAACATCCATGGTGTGGGGCAAGTATTCTCCTTGGTTGGAGTACTGCGTGAAAAAGGCAGGTAATTCAATAGACTGATTTAAAGTAGATTCCGCTACCACCTTCAGAAGGAACTTAGGATTCGTGCGAAGAGCTACTCGTTCTTTCTGAAAAAATCAGATAAAGGTTTTGCACATCAGGGCCTGAAGCTGGAATTTTAAGCGGAGTAATGTACAAGAAGAGCATCTTCCACAATAAAACTTCAAGTTCATGGAAGCTGCAAGCTCAAAGGAGGAAGAGTAAGTTTCGAGGACAAAGTTTAAGTCCCAAGGGGAGCTGGAGTTCGACAGGGGCCTGAGATGAAGGACCCTCTGAGAAAAGTTTTGGATACCTCCAGTTGGGCAAATGCCTTATCAGTGAAAGGGGCATGGTAGGCTAAAATAGCCGCCATATGGACTTTCAAAGAGGAGTGACTGAGACCCAGGTCGCAAAGATGACGCATGTAATCAAGTAGAATGGTCACAGGACAGGAAAAGGGTTCCACGTTCCTGGACGCAGCCCAGATGGAAAATCTTTTCCATTTCATGGCGTAGGTGGACCTAGTGGAGGTTTTCTAGCCTCCACCAGAATCTCGACCACCTTGGTGGAAAGCGTGAAGCGAGATTGAGCTAGGTCTGCAGAAGCCATGCATGAAGTTGAAGGGACTTGAGTCCCGGATGGACCAGGGTCCCCTGATCCTGGGTCAGCAATCCTGGAGATAAAGGAAGAGGAGGAACCCTGAGTATTGTTGTAGAAGAGAGAACCAGATTTGCTTGGGCCAGAAAGGAGCGATCAGAATAATTTCGCTCCTTCCAAAGCAAGTTCTGCAGCACACAAGGACCAGAGGAACTGGAAAGCACAGACGAATCTGTCCTTCCAGCTTAGAGATAGGCGTCGCTCAGAAGCGCCTCGCTCTGGGTGGAGCGAGCAAAAGGTTGGAAGCTTTATGCTTTGGGAGGAGTGCAACAGGTCTATCTGAGGAGTCCCCAAATCTGGAAGATGCTTTTAGAACTTTTTCGCCAGTTCCCACTGAGGTGGTAGAGCCGACGAGCGATGAGCTCTGTCTGCCAGAACATTGTCGACTCCGGAACATGGATCGCGTGAGGTGAAGGTTGTGAGCGTTGCCCATTCCCAGTCCTTCATCGCTTCCCTGCACAGCGGGTAGGACAGAGTCCCTCCCTGCTTGTTGATGTACCACACCACGCACATGTTGTCCGTTTGGACAGCTAGGTGACCGGGAAGGATGTATTGGTGAAGGGCCTGGGGAGAGCACAGAGCACTGCTTGAAGCTCGAGCACATTGATGTGGAGAACTAACTACAATTTTGACCATAGGCCCTGGGTTCGGTGAGGACCCAGATGGGCTCCCCAACCCTCGCCTGAAGCGTCCGTGGTCAGAGTCTGATCGGGGGAGGATGAAAAAAGGGGACCCCCCAGAATAGGTTCTCTCGAACCATCCACCACTGCAAGTCTCTTACCATCGGCGAGGAGATCAGAACCAGATCTAGGTTGTCTACCCGTTGATCCCGCTGAGAACGGAGAGTCCACTGAGAGATTCTCGTGTGGAGGCGTGCACGCGGAACCGTCGGGATGGCCACCGCCATAAGCCCCAGGAGACGGAGCACCGACTCGCCGGAACCCTCCTGTATTCTGCAGGAAGGGAAATCTGGGATTGAGAGGCTCCTGTCCGGAGGCAGGAAGGCCCTGCACATTGTCATATCGAGGATTGCCCGATGAACTGGAGGCTCTGAAGGATCCAGGTGAGACTTGGAATGGTTGATGGTGATACCCAGGCCAGTGAAAACCTGCTGGGTGAGGGAGAGGAAATGCAGGAGTTCCTCCTGGATGGGGCCGCCAGGAGCCAGTCGTCCAGGTAGGGAAAACCTGAACTCCCAAAGTGCATGAGGTGGGCCACACCACCGCCAGGCATTTGGTAAAGACTCGGGAGCCGAGGAAAGACCAAAGGGAGCCTCTAGAATTGGGTAGTGGTCCCCTGGAACGCAGCCTGAGGTACTTTCGTGCGGTTGGCTATCGGGATGTGCAGGTATGCATCCTGCATATCCAGTGCACAAAGCCATTGGCCCGGCCGGGCAGGCAAGAGGGTTTGAAGGAGAGCATCCTGAACCTCTTGTAGTCCACATATAGGTTAAGGAGCCGAGATCTAGAATGGGTCTGAGATCTCCTGCTTCTTTGGTACAAGGAAGAAATGGATAGTAACTCATCCCTGGAGGTGAGGGGACGGGCTCTATAGCCTGCTTCATGAGGAGGCAGAGATTTCTTCCTGACCAAAGGAAGATGGCCCCTTGAGTAAGAGGAGTTCGGGGTGACGTGGAGGTTTCTGCAGAAACTCTATGGAGTGCCCCTCTGCTATGATCTGAAGCACCCATGAATCCGATGTTATCCTCTCCCAACCCGGAAGGTGGAGGGAGAATCTCCCTCCTACCGGTTCCTCCGGGGCATCCGGAGGCGGTGGGAGAGGGAAGGAGTCAGGTGGTGTGAGGCAGCACCGCAGCTGGGGAACCCGTTGCTTTTTTGGGGGGCGGGGGCCTGGCAGCTGTGGGGGCCCAACGTTTAGTGGCCCACCTTCCCTGAGGTTTCGCTTGAGGCCGGCTGAGTCTGCGAAAGGGACGGCGCTGCGGGGGATGGGGACGGTACACTGTATCAACAGATTTAAGGGCCGTCCCCTTCTCCTGCAAGTCAGTGATGATGTCCTTGACATCACCACCGAAAAGCACAGAACCTCTAAAAGGTGCTTTTGGATCGCTGATAGCACCTCCGGGACCAGACCTGACACACGGAGCCATGCGTGGCCGTGAAGACTTCGGCGAGCGCAGAGCCTCCGTCTGATGTGCCACTCGCGGTAGGTCATCTTCAGAATGTGACGACTGGCGAGCAGGCAGAACGGACCAGGTCGGCTAACTCCTGCTTGATTTGTGAGTCAGGTAAGGAGTCAATCTTGGATTCCGCCTGGGTTAGGACAGCCTTCTGGTAATCCCCCATATGTGCTACTTAATTTAGGGCCCTAATCCCCATTCTGGAAGAAGCAAAAATCTTCCTTCCATACTGATCCAGAAGGCGGGATTCCTTATCCGGGGGGAGACGAGCTCAAATGTTTCGGGTGTGCTGACCGGCCGTGAGTGGCGCTAATCACAACAGAGTCTGCACGGGGGTGAAAGTCTAAAAAGTCTACACCCTCTGGAGCCTGGTATAGCCTGTTGGGACTTCCGAGGAAGTGGGGCTAAAGCCGACGGTTGTTTCCAAATAGTGGAAACAAGGTGGGCGTGAGGCTCAATCCAGGGTGGCACTAGAGTAGGAGCCGTAAGGGGCAAGTCCAGATGTTCGGTGAGTTTAATCCATTGAGGATCTGACTCTAAGGAACGCCACTGATTGACTTCCTGGATCTTCCTGAGCAACTCCGTGAAGGAAAGAAGGATCCTCCGGAGGAGACTTCGGAGGAGTCCTCTGCCGGGGCTTGGATGGAGAGCGCGGGTCGTCGTCTTTCTCGGAACACCCATCGGAGACCTCCGAGGAGTCCAAGAGAGAAAAAGATGAAGAATTCGAAGCAGAGTAAGACTCCCTGACTCGTCTAGGTGGAGGAACGGGTTCCTTAGCGGGAATCCCCGACGCGTGTCCTGCCCCTCTCTGGATCCCGAGGCGGGGCGGGGTGTGCCGTCTGGGCGTACAGGGGCGGGGGTGGCACAGTGGGAAGACGGTTCTTGACTTACTTGGTGAGCTGAGCCTTTGCCTCAGCCCACCAGGAGGCCAGAGTCTCCTGGAGATCCACCAGCGGCGCAGGGGGCGGTGGAGGGGGATAGTTGTACAGATGAAATCCGTAACGAGAGTATCCGTAACCCGGCTGCGGGAATACCGGAGCAGGGTACTGCGCCGGGTACTGCGGCGCAGGATACTGTGGACCTGGGAAAATCGGCGTTGGATAGGACGGCAGGTACCCAGGCACCGGAGGAGCTGCCGGAGCAGACGGCCCAGCCGGGAACTCCACGGGCGGATCAGCCGTGATAGGCCCGTGGGGTGGAGGGCCCGATGGAAGGGGAATATCCCCCGCCGGCGTCTGAGGGCTGGTGTCGGAACCGGCGTCAGCGGGCGGTTATGGGGCCGGCTCTGTAGGAAGAGGATCGGATGGTAGCACAGGATCCCAAGCCTCGTCCGGGGACAGAGGAGAAAAATCCCCGGGGTCGGGCAGGGGGGTCTCGGGCTCCCCTGAGGGCAGCGAAGGCTGCGGGGAACCTGGTATGACAGACGAAGCAGGGTCTGCCGTGGGCTCGAGGCCAGCGCCGCATCGGAGAGCCGACGCTGTGACTTAGGGGCAGAGTCCGGCGGACGCCAGAGGAGCCGCGCTGACTTGGGCCCCTCGTGGACGGGCCGAGGTAGAAGAGGCCCGTCTGTTGGGGACACTGTCGCGCCACCGCCTGCGCCAGGGCGCCTTAGCTGCCTTCTCCCCGGGCGGACTTGAGGAGCCTGCACCCAGTAGGCCGCAAGTCTGTGGCGTATTCTGGGGGCTGGAGCCTTTTGCCCGGAGGCATCCGGCAGGCTCGAACGCAAACCCGACAGGTGGGCCGACGCCTCCTCCAAAGCCAAGCTGCCGTCGGGCGATCCCCCGGAGGGGACGTCACCTTGCCCGTGACTCTGGCCGGAGTCGCGGAGGAGGAGGCCTTCTCCCGGTGCCTTTCCTTGTCCCGCTTCTTGTGCCCTTCAGGGGAGGTCGACGCCTGCCAAAGTTTCTTCAACTCCTTCTCCATCGCGGACATCTTCTTGAGGAGATGGGCCTCGAGAACTGCTGGCTGTCGTCTGCGGGTAGCGGCATTGAAATGAAGGCAGTCGCGGACACTTGCAAGTCACGCGTGGGTCAGCCTAAACAGAAAAGGCAGAGGGAGTGACCATCTTTGTGAGGCAGTTGGGCGCCGCACGAGTCGCACTTATTTTTGGAAGGGGACAACATATACCGACATTCACACGATGATAGAAAATACAAAATACCAATTACTGAAACTTTTCGGAATAACCGACAAAGTAACAGGACTGTGCGATAGGAACTTCACCGGGAGGCCTAGGGGGCTGGTGGAGGCAGAGACGGTGGAGAGGTTCAAGAGGGGGTGGGACAGGTACAGGGGAAGGGTTTTGGAAGCAAAATCCAATGCAGCAAGAATATCCGGAACTGGGAAGGGAGAAGCCAGAGAAGGCGAGGGGGACAGCAAGGTCAGCACCCAGGTTGGGGACTGACCAAACGAGCAGACATGAAAGACCGTTAGGCCTATTCTGCTGGCATTTTAGTATGTTAGTATGAGGCGCTGCACAAGCTGACAGTGGGGAAAAAACTGAAAGGCGGGTGTCTGGGGCCGCCCCTTTATACCGACGTCGTATGACGCGGTCACCTAACGATCGGGGGTCCCTGGCCAGGGCTATGAAAATTTTTTCGTGGGGTCCCTCGGCGGCGCGGCGTCAGTCCTATATGTAATTACCTACCGCAAGAGCCCTCTCGAAGTAAGATCAGGAGTTTCCTGCAGAGTCCTAGGAGAAGTGTGGGTGGCTGGGTCTTCTTTCGGTTACGTGATTTGTCTGCAGCAGTATAGGGAGTTCTGAGGCTAGTTCCCAGTTTTCCTGATGCTGCATACAATAATACCTTGACAGAGAGAGAGTCAATGGGAGTACGCGTGAGTATGCAGGGTGGTGTAGCCCTGTGGGCAAGCTCTAGGAGGAGTTCCTGTATGCTGGTGCAGGTGAAGGACCAGCAGCGGAATTGGGGAAGTTAGAGCACATACAAGTTCTACTTGATAGGAAAAGTCTCAGTCGGACAATGTGAAAAGAGAGCCATTCTCCACTCTAGGAGTTATTTTTTGATTCATGTTCGGGTCCAATACATGTAAGATGAGCAGAGACAAGCATAGAAGCAGGTAATATGCCCTCATTATGAGACTATCACCCAATAGGCACTACAAGTGCAGGCAAGAGAAGAAATTCTCAATGGAGAAGAATTTCTTAATCCCTGCAAAATACTACTATAGGCAGTGTATCCTAAAGCAGTAATCCTTAAGTACAGCTCCTAGTCAGGCTAATAAGAAAAGAGTTCACCTGACTATAGAGTAGTACTAGGGGCAGAGAGGCTCTGAATCAAATTTCTTAGCTACTACTCTGGAGCACACTAAGTACGAACATACTAGAATGCCAGCAGAATAGGCCTAACGGTCTTTCGTGTCTGCTCGTTTGGTCAGCCCCCACCATGGGCCCCCTTGCCTTCTCTGGCTTCTCCCTTCCCAGTTCCGGATATTCTCGCTGCACTGGATTTTGCTTCTAGAACCCTTCCCCGGTACCTGCCCCACCCCATCTTGAACCCCTCCACCGTCTCTGCCTCCACCAGCCCCCTGAGCAGTGCATTCCATGGCTCCACCACCCTCTCAGTGAAGTAGCACCTCCTCCTTTCTCCCCTGAATCTTCTCTTCAGCTTCCACCCATGCCCTCTAGTTGCCCCCTCCTCCTTCCTTCAAAGCACCCCGACTGCTCCTCCCCTATTTACCCCCTTCATGTACCTGAAGACCTCCATCATGTCCCCCTGCCGGTCCCTTCTCTTTTCCAATGTGTACATATTTAGCTCTTCGAGCCTCTCCCCATAGGTCCTGTCCCCCAAGCCCCAAATCATTTTGGTTGCCCTCCTCTGGACCCTCTCCAGGAGTTCAATGTCCCTCTTTAAGTGTGGCCTCCAAAACTGCACGCAGTACTCGAGATGTAGCCTCACCAAGCAGTTATACAAAGGGAGTATCACTTCCCTCCTTCTGGAGGTGATCCCCCTAGCAATGCATCCCAGCATCCTGTTGGCCTTGGCTGCTGCCCTCCTACAAGTCTCCGAGCTGTTCAGCTTGACATCCACCACCACCCCCAGGTCCCTCTCAGCCATTGAGACTTGTAGCATTCCCCCGTGTACACTTGGCCCGGTTTCTGGCCCCAGGTGCAATACCTTGCATTTCCTGCACTGAACCTCAGCTTCCACTTCTAGACCATCTTTCCAGAGCCTCCAGGTCCTCCTGTAGGGCCGCACTCCCCTCCTCCCCATCCACCACCACCCCCAGCTTTGAGACATCCGCAAAGAGACTCATCTCACTCCTGCTACCTGTCCTTATGTCAGAGACGTAGGCATTGAACAGGAGGGGCCCAATGACTGATCCCTGTGGGACCCCACTAATGACCCTCCTTGAGGATGAGACTATCTCACCAACTACGACCCTCTGGGTCCGGTCCTGGAGCCAACTGTCTATCCATCTGATCATCTGGTTCCCCACCCCCATTTCTCCCAGCTTATCCAACAGGCCCTCGGGAGGAACATAGTCAAATGCCTTGCTGAAGTCTGGAAAGAGGAAGTCCACTGGTCTACCCAGGTCCAAGGCACTCGTCAGCCAGTCATAGAACTCCACAAGGTTTGTCTGACACCATTTCCCTGGGACAAATCCATGCTGTCTATCGTCCAGGCACCCTGACTTTTCCAGGTTCCCCCCAGCCTCTCCTTGACAATGCCCTACATCACCTTGCCCACCACCGATGTCAGGCTGACAGGCCTGTAGTTCCCTGCCACCTCCCTTGATCCCCCCTTGTGGATAGGCACTATATGCACCACCTTCCAGTCCTGGGGCACCCAACCTGTCCTCAGAAAGATGGTGAAAAGCTCCGTCAGGGGTTTTGCCAGGACATCCGCAAGTTCCTTAAGCACTCTGGGATGTAATTTATCTGGCCCCGGTGCTTTCTCCATCTTAAGGGACCCAAGGGCTTCCCTCACACACTCTGCTGTGATTTCCACCTCTGCTACCTCTTCTCCCTGCTTAGCCTTCCCCCCTCCTGCCAGTGATGCCTCCCCCTCTCCCCAGACCCACCGATCGGTAAGGCCCCCCCCCCCAGTATCACCGTCTCCTCCCATGTATGATGCAGCATCCCCATTTTGCTTGGTGAAAACTCAGGTGAAGTACTCACTTAGTACCTCAGCCTGCTCCCCAGGTCTTGTGTCCATCTCTCCCCTGTTTTAATCCTGCTAATCTGTCCCTTCACCTTTAGTTTTTCTCCAATACTAGAGAGATCACCTGACCTAAATAAACTGCCTTAGCAAGACAGGATATGCTAGTCAGCAATAAGCAAACCTGAAGTACCAAAATGGTATGCCTCAGCAAGACAGAATGAGATAAAACTGGTAGAAGGCTTAGTTGCAAAAAGGGGATGGGAGGAATTGCAGTTGTTGACAGTAAGTAACCAATGAATTGAAACATCAGATAGAAGTGGGCGGAGACTGTGTGCATGTAAAGGAGGCCGGGGAAAAAAATCAAGGAGAAGTTTGCAGAGCTAGCACTGAATCAGTGCACAGACAGTTGGAGAGAAACTGTAGTGGTGGGGAAATGGTGCGTTACTTTACACAGGCCGAGCAGAACAGGCTAAATTAAAATATATAAATTAGAAGCAGAGTACAGGAATGCAGGCTTACATTAAGCCACACGTCTCAGGTGCTCCTGTCTCAAGTGAGTGAGACCAGTCAATCAGGGAGCTCTACACAGGCGTGGAGCCAACAGCGCTACCCAGAGAAGGCGCTGAAATTAAAAACAGCAAATTACAAGTGATGATCCAGTTCAGCGTTCACAAAGCCCAGAGAAATTGTGACAATTTTCCAAGCGTTGTACCTTATCTCTCGGGGCGAGAGGCCAGCTCCTTACACCGTAGATGTGCTATGGCTGGATCGTGACGCTGCCTGTGGGGAGTTGCACCTTATCTCTTTGGGAGGGGGGCCTTGCACCCCAGTACTTCCTTTGGCACCCTCATCTCTACCTATAAGTTTTTACCAAGCTACCCCTTTCACACAAAACCCTCCCCCCACTGACAAGTTTATCTCACACTCTCCACATTTAATGCCAATCCCCCTTTTTTCAAAACATCACCTGGCATTCCCCCATATTGGAAGTAACTGTGCAGATCCCCTCTAAGTTCAAACCAACTGCTCATTTACTTCACCTCGGGTCAGCTGTCTGTGAAACAGTCACTGCAGCAGTACCTGGACAATTCCCAAAGCTGAGTCTGTCAAACAAACTCACTAAAGAACTTCTCCATCAATTTGGGCACTAAGAATAGGCTAGTGAAGTGAGGCTCTAACACACCAGTTTTCAGGACTTATGATAGCACTCCCTTTAAAGTTTTTCTCGACTTCCACTACCTAGGGGTAAGCTGGATCAGGCCCACGGCTTTTCCTCCCATCTCAATGCCATTTACAGAAAACATCACCCTATGTTTTGGACCCTCTACTGCAACAAATTCAGCCTCTTGGCAAGCTGATTCTAAAATGATCCTACAAGTGTTCCTGCCCCAAAAATCCACTCAGACCAGACTGCATCAGCTTTTCCATGCCTTCTATCACTTCATCCCTTCCTGCAACACCTACATCATTCACTGCAGGCCACGGGATCATGCCTAGCAGTGTCAGAGTGGCTTGTCCCAGGCACCGGATGGCAATAAAACATGAGACACCAAGCAAATGACAACTGGAGCTAGTTATCACCAAAGCAATCTTGAAATTGGGTGTTTAATAATTCATGCTGGCACGGGGGGGGGGGCGCGCGAGTGAGCGAATGCGAGGTCTGAGGTTTTGAGATGTTGCAGTCAGTGACCAGTAATGTACTACACGGGGTGCCTTTCTGCCACCCGTGTGGTACACACACACACACACACACACACACACACACCCACACACCCCCAGGACTGCAGTGCTCTCCCTGCTTTCTCATGCAGTTCACGCTGGCTGTTCACTGGGGAAAAGGACACTTTCAATGTGCTGCTGAACTGCATCTCGTGGACTGAAAAACAAAAACATTTTACCCGACTAGTTTATAACAGTAAATTTATAGTTCATACGTAGGGAGATGTCCTAAAAGGCAGGCAGTCACACTGTGACTGAGGCAGCAAGGCTGGAGAAATAGGGTTTCAATCCTCCTCCTATCTCCCAAGCTCTGTGATGATCAGAGCTGTAAGTTCCAGCTTTAACGAGCATTCGTCAATGCCGAATGTTGTCGCGCTGGCATTGGCGGAGCTAGAGACGCATAATAGGAATGGCAATGAAGTACCGATGTGGAGCCAACACCACCCCCACCTTGTAGACAGCGACAGGCAGTGGGGTGTGCCTTTGGGTCGTCTGGCATAATGCTCATGCCATTGTACCTCACCCTACTCTGTAGACACAGACAAGTGTCATGGTGTGCTTTGGGGCCTTTGGGCATTATACTTACCCCATTCCATAAGGAGATATGCTGACATGGGTGCAGTATAGGACCGTGGGGCGAAGTTTGTGGCCGAACAGTGCAAGACACACCACGATGCCTGTCAGTGGCTGCAGGGTGGGCGTGGAATGGCGTGAGCATTACATCTGATGATCCCAAGTCACAGCCCTGACGCCTGTCAGTCCGTACCAGGAGGGGTGCTGCAGTTGGAAACCCTAACACTGTAGGCATGTAGTGGTAGTTTCACTCTACATATTTCAACATGGGCTGTCTGTCAGGCCACCTCATGAAAACCGGCACAATCACTGTTAGCTGAAAGGTGGATTTGCACAGCGGCTGTAGCATTTGGTGGCCGAGGGATGAAAACACAGTTTTGGGCAGGATGTGGAGAATGACAACTGTATTGTTCATGAGGAGGCATAAAAAATGAATGTTGAAAATCTGGAGTGGCAATGTGAAATATCGGTGAAGCAATGAACATGTATACGAACTGCGCAGCAGATGTCAGCAACCTAATTATCTGTGGGAGTTTTTTTAGGCACATTTTCAACATAGGTATTTTGGGACCTCCCCTCATGAACAGAGGTGCTGTGATTTTGTTAATGTGTCCCAAAAGGTGATTTCCCACAGCAAGCACGCCACTGTGCTCCACAGTTGCGGGAACACGTTTTGGGCAGGCTGTGAAAAACGGCAGCTGTACTGTTAAGGAGGTGAGCACAAATGCCAGTGGTGAAAATGTGGCATGAAAATATTGCAAATGTACGAAGTTACAAGGCTGCGTGGAAACTGCGCAACGTACGCTCGCAGCACAGTAATTTTATGGACTTTCGGCACCAAATTTTCAACACAGGCATTTTAGGACCTCTGCTCATGAACTGTGTCATCGTCATTCCCTCAAACAGCCCTGAAATCCGATTTTGCACAGTGACCATGCGATTATGCACCGGATGTGCGGAAACACTTTTCAGGCAGGATATATAAAATAACAGCTGTACTGTTCATAAGGAGGTGTGGAAAAATGCCAACGTTGAACATATGGAGTGAAAATATTACAAATGCACGAAGTCACAAGAGTGCCTACAAACTGCGCAATGCACACTTGTAAAAACACTAATTGTATGAACTGCCAGCCACAAATTTTCAACATAGGCATTTTAGGACCTCTGCTAATGAACAGTGTCACTTTCATTTCCATAATGTCTCTCGAACACGGACATTCTATAGCAACTGCATTATTCTGCGCCAGAACTGCAAAAAACACATTTTGGTCAGGATGTGAAAAATGACAGCTCTACTGTTCATAAGGAGGTGCAGAACAATGGCAATAGTGAAAATATTAGAAATTTGCGAACTTACGAGCGTGCGTGCAAACTGCGCAAGACACGCTCATAACACAGTCGTGTTATGGAGTATCGTCACCAAATTTTCCGCACAGGCATTGTAGGACCTCTGCTCGTGAACAGTAACTGTCATTTTCGTAATCTGCCCCAAACACGGATTTCCCACAGCGACCGTGGTATTGTGAGCCGGAAATGCGGAAACATTTCGGCCAGAATGTGAAAAATGACAGCTGTACTGTTCACAAACAGATGCAGAAAAATGACAATGTTGAAAATCTGGCATGAAAATATTGCGAATTCGCGAACTCACGAGAGTGCGTAGCAACTGCGCAACACACGCTCGTAGAACAGCCATTCTTTTGAATTTTTTCCACCAAATTTGTAACATAGGCTTTTTGACAGCACACGTCATGAACACTGCCACTGTCCTTGTGTTAACTGGCCCTGAAAGGTGATTCCGCGCCATGACTGCGAAATCACTTTCGGGACCGATTAACATCATAGCTAATAGAATTCATGAGGAGAAGTCCCAAAAACCCCATGTTGAAAATTTGGAAATTTGGTGCAAAACTTCCAAAAAATTACATGTAGCAAAGCTGAAAAACCCCTCTCTATCCCATTATACAGTTTACCGGCATTTCTTCAGTCCGCAGTCGGCTTTGAAGAGTGCAGACATGTTCCCAGTCCACCAAAGATTGTCACGCTGGACTCCGGAGGTAAGTATGGGGTGAAGGGGGGTGTGGGGAGGCAGGGTGCACAGTGGGTGGGTGCGGGTGGTGGGTAGGGACTCCAGGAGACTATGAGGGACCGTTTTATGTAAGGAGGAGACTAACCTCGCGGGACAAGTTTTTTTAGGGACTTGGCACGCTGGGTGGGCCAGCGTGACACCTGTTTTGGGGGTGCTGCAGCCAATGGGGAATGGGCGCCCTCATCGCACACAACGGGGGCGTTGGTTATTTATGCCGACGGGACTGGCACCCCTCACGGGTAAAGTTCTGGCGGCCAGAGTAAGCTGGCAGGGGACTGGCCACCCCGGTTGGCAGCTGGGCAGCCATCAACATGCTGACAATGTGGTGAGCACGCTGGAAGGGTCCGCTGCGTCTGACGAGCTTTGCTTGGATTGCAGCGGACCTTTCCTTAGATGTGCTCGCCACATTAGTATGCGTGGTGTGGTGCAGGCATGCAGGCTGATTGGGGAATGAGGGACGCACCTACTGATGCGTGACCTGCATTCGCCCAACAGCGAACACACCTCCAAATCCCCACTGTCCAAGATGTTGGCCGCGCAAGCACGCCAACATAAAAATTACTGTGTGCGGGCGTAGCCTCACTGTCCAGCACTCTAGACATGTGTTGGAGGAGCTCGAACAGCATGAGAGAAAATGATATATTTCAACAAGATAGTGATTGCAATCTGAACTAAAAAAAAGTTTCTTACTGAACTGAGCTTACGTCATCTGCACCTAGGCTGGTTTTCAACTTGCAGAACCATGCAAAAACCAAATCCCAGCCAGGTTTCACAAGATCAGCAGAAAACCAGGGACCAAACATCAAAGAAGGCTAGAGGGCACGATACAGCTTTGCCATAGTCAGGTGACCCATGTGCGCCGCCTCGCACATCGCGATCCAGAATCTGGATAAGAATGTGACAGTTTAACACTGGCACAGCACTTTATTGAGGAAAAAGCGGAGCGTTCTCAAGTCGATGCTGAAATGATGTAGGTGTCAGCAAAGTGGACCCTGGTGACATGCTCAAACATTTGGAAAACTTCTCCAGGGCAGCCAATTTAAGACTTTAGGGATGCCAGAGACTTCAGAAGGAAATAATTTGAGGGCTTTCCACCAAAACTGGTTACTGGCCGAGCTGGTGTTACATGAGGACATTCACATCAGAATGACTTGCAGAACTAACCCCCACCACACGACTTTAATGTTATTGGTAGTAAGTGGTAGGGAGGACGGAAAGGCCTTGATGTTAGCTGTAAAATGAAATGGTAGAATTTAATTTTAAGAAACTACTGTGAGGATTTTTCCAGACCTCTGCTTCAGCAGCATGAGGCAGAGACAAGGAGTTTTGACAGTGCTTGCACTCTGCTGAGGGAGCTGGGTGGGTTATATGCTGCTCTTGGCCAGGCTCAAAATTCTCTATTGGGGCATTCAAGACTGAGGATACAGGCAAGCTGGCAGACAAAATCAGGTGGAAATGGACACTGTGCTGTTTTAGGGATATTTACCATAAACGCAGAGACTGAGCAAATACCTACTGCTGTTCTCTTTAAATGCTGCCATTACTGGAAAAATTAACTGTTTGAGGAAATTAATGCTGAGTGTTGTGACGGTAATTTGGACCAAGTAGCAACATAGAATGGTCTCTTGAGGTTTTACTTAACATTGGCGATGCCGACCACATGATCAAAACTGTGCCTATAGCACAACCTTGGCTTTCTGCAACTTTCCACCCCCTCCCTCAGAGACGGTTATTTCAGTTTCCTACCACTGCACAGTGTGCTCAGTACGGGACGTAGCTGTGAGGTATTCACGGAGCATGCTCTACAATGCCTCCGACTTCTTGCTTTATTTCACTCTTACTACAAAAAATGTTTGATGCTAAAAATGAAAATGCAACAATCATAAAAACATATGTTTTGCATTGCGATTTTTTTTTCTGATGGTCCCTGGCATTCTGTTCCATGCCTCTGTGACAAGTTTTTTGTTCCATTTTTGTTTTAATCAAACTAATTACACTTTTCCCAGCCAGTTTTATGGCCCCTGGGAGTAGACATTCAGGCTACTTTTACTTCCCTTCATCGGTTAGAATTTTCCAAGAATGCCTCTGGGAACGATGCGAATTAGACTCAAGTCCTTCAAGGGTGTACTCTCTCTTTATTGTCACCCAGTAACAGCACTTCACACAACCACAATAATAGCTAGCACTTAGAAAATCTGACTTTGGCTGGGAGGGGGAACACTTTCTCAAAGCAGTTATTAAAACAGGCACTTGCAGCTTGATGGGAACCTCACCAGGTAAGAGGGAAAAGGAGTTGGAATGTGGTCTCAAGGCGCCACCAGCTCCTGCAGGAAGTCCTCCGTTCCACATGCACGCCAAACAGCCAGCGCCAGGCCGGCAGATGACGCACTGCAGGAAGGAAGGAGGAGTAAGGAACCCCTCGGTATTGGTCAGCATAAGGGAGTTGGCAGTAGGGACTGGCAGGTGCAGGCCGAAGTGCAGCCATGTGGGTAGGCACAGTGGGGTTGAAAGAACCTCACATGGCTGCACTTCGGCCTCCTTGATCACGTTTCTGGTGCAGTCACCGATTCACTGTGTAACCAGCATAAACATGTTGCTTGTTGTGGGCGCCATCTTGGATCCACCACACAGCTCCGTATCTCTGTTGCATGCAAGCTGCTGCCCCTACTCCTGCTTCAACATCCCCAGCCTCCATGAAAGTCTCATTCTTGAGCAGCCTGCTGTGAATTTCTCTTGCCATTAACGATTTCTCCTGTTTTCTACCGCCACAGCCATTTGTCTCCTCCTTTCAGTACAGCAGGCCCCCCCCCCCAAAAGTGTACTCCTCGGCTCACCTCCTTGTTTTCAGAGCTTCCAGCTCATTTTTCCATTTGCTGCGTCATTGCTTTTAGTCTCACTGCTAATACGGCAGCTCCATCTGCAACTGGAATTGAGATCCTTCAGCGGGCCAGGGCCACAGGTGAGAAATGGAATGGACTGGAGCAGCTGAACCAAGTGCTCCAGGCAGGGTCTTCTGGCACTGCTGAAGGTAAGTCCTCTGGGGGCTCTATGGGGGATGGGTCTGGTGAAGAGACCCCTGGCTGGTGTTCTCGGGCTAGGGGATGCCCAGGACAAGTCCAGGCAGGGTCGTTTGTCCCCCACCTTCTTTGTCCCAACTGGTCTGGAGTATGCTTATGCAGCTGTGCAGTAGCCTGCACTGGGTGGGTCATGGATGGAATGCACCCGTATGGCACCGGATGGCTTGCCTAGGGAGTCTGGCAGCTGTCCAGAGCAGCATCTCCAGCTCCTGGCACCCCCCCCCCCCAAAGCTTGCAGCTCTCCCACTCTGAACTCCAGCCAGTTAGAGGTTCCAGGAAGAGGAGTGCAGAACTCACTGAAGAGACCAAACAGTTTGCAGGGTGCTGGAGATAGCAGCGTTGGCTGGAGACTATTCCCTTTATTCAGCAAGCGAGTTGAGTTTTGTGGACAAGGAGGAATTTGGACACCAGTCTATCCCAAGTTTGCGTAATGGGTCAGTTAGACTGTGGCAGCGAAAGGTTGGGACAAAGGGGTTTCGAAGGATGATAAGGAAGGGAGGGAGAACAAGTTGTTAGAGGAAACCCCACAGTGGTGTAGAGAGCTGGAGGGATGTGTGGACAGAGTAAACCAGAACTTGGCCCGACTCTCCTGGGCATGTTCAAAGACATGCTGGGGGTAGTGCTCGGGTTGTGTGCCAAGCAGTCCAGTGGGGCAGTTCCAGGTAGAGAGGTATGGATTGGTGGAAAAAGCAGAATCTCAGTGGTGGAATTAGTTCCTGTTGGGAGCCCCACCCCATGGTAGAATCTAGTGTCTCCCCCCTGGGAAGTAGCTGCCGAGGAAGACTGCTACGGGGAGGGATGTCTGGCTCAGAGCAGCAGCACCCTACCTGTCAAGGCCCAAGTAGCCTTGACCTCACCAGCTGCACCTCTTTGTGAAGTACAGGCTGCCCCAGCCCTGAGGCCAGTTCACCAGGCGAGGATTTGGCAATGGTGATGGTGAAGCTACTCGTGGTCAAAGTTCAGGAACTGAAGGCAAGAGCATCATGTAACCATGGGTCACTGGCATTCCACATACCACAATCTCTGAAGGAAAGAATCTGAAAGAAGAATATACTGACAATTTATTTCTTATTGCACAGGAAAGAGGAATTCATGGAAGGCAGATAAGGAGAAGCCGGCACTTGGGAGGCAGATAAGGAGAAGCCGGCACAAAAGGAGATCAAGACAGTTAAAGTAAAGAGAGTTACATTGACATGGATTGCGTAACATATTTTTATTTATTAAATTCTCGGATTACAAATACCTTTGAGCAGAAACTGGTCGTTTACAAAGGTTCCACGTCAAAGGATGAGGGTCAACATACATACAGAGGTAGTAAAAGAATGCACAATAAACAACCAAAACTGAAAGAAAAAAAAAAAGATACTCAGTTATAACATACTTTGAGATAATATTCATAAAACGAGCAGCTTGAGTAGGCAGCTGACTGCGGTAACAATAAGAGAAAGAGGGCACCATAGGCAGTTAGTATTGCAGGCATGGGACCGGGAGAGGAAGTTGGCAGGCTAATGGGCCACTGTCCGATGGTGGTGGAAAATGTCTTGTACCAGTGGAGATGTGAAGCAGGAAAGGAGTCACAAGGAAGGCCCAGTGCCAGAGGGAATGAGACTGGGAAAGGGCGGGCTGTGAGACATGAGTGAGCTGGGAGATGTTTAGAGAGATCTCTGTTCAACAAAGCAGTCACATTGAGTGGTAGAGGTGAGGTAAAGTTTGAGATTCCTTTGAAGGGTCCAAGTGTAGTAGAGGAAAGTGATTCTTTATTGAGGGAATTGAGCCATTGAGCAGCTCTATAGATAAAGGACCCGCTGACCCATGGAGGTACGAATCTGGGAACCTGAAAGGTTAGAGATTGGGCACCACGTGTTTGTTGAGGGCCACTGTAGGTAGTAAGAGTGAGCTAACACCAGGTGCATGAGACCAAGGAGAATCTTTTGGTGAGTAAGCAGGTCTGGTATTGTATTCTGCTCGTGGGGTAGCCAGCTGGCCTGTGCAGAGGTCACAGGTGTGAGGTTTGTCAGGCTGCACCAGTCCAGTAGTCTCACGGGCTTTGTTGAGAGCAACTGAGATCCTACAGGGCACTTGTTGGGGCAGAGCCATAGATGGCAAGGCCATAGTCAATGATAGAGGTGACAGAGCTGAGATGGCTAGTTTAACGGCATCCGCAGGCATACAGTGCTTGTGTTTGTGTAGTAGTCCAACCGATATTAGGCGGTCTTGGCAACAGTGTCAATATGCCGAGTGTAGGAGAGGGTACTACATCCAGGGTAATACTCAAGGTACTTGAACTCCTTGACATGTTCGAGTGTGTTCCCAGCGTGGTTCTTGATGGTGAGGGACAGAGAGTTGTGCCTGCTCTGTCGGTTACAGAAGGACATGGCTTTAGTCTTGCTGTGGTTCAGGACAAGTTTGAGAATTGAACCAGTCTTCGATGCGACTGAAGTCGAGCTGCAGCTGGGATTCAAGGACTGTAATGTCATGGTGGCTGGAAAACAGGACTGCATCGTCTGCGTATAGTAATATTTTTTGGTGGCAGGCACTGGGGAGATTGTTGATGAAGAGGGAGAAGAGTAGAGGGCCCAGAATAGACCCCTGGGGACTCCAGAGCGGACCGTTTCTCATCCTAAGAGATCCCTGCAATCCATAACGCTGGATCAGATTATCAAGGTAGCTGGTGAACCATGGAAGGGCATCGCTGGAGATCCCAATGGAGGACAGTTGCTTGAGCAGTAGGGGTGGTTAACTGTGTCGACGCCTTGGTAAGGTCTATAAATACTGCCCTTCCACAATTCCCTTTGTCAAGCATGGCATGGATGAAGGTTGTAAATTCCAGTAGTGCAGTGGTGGTGCTGTGCCCTTTCTGAAGCCATGCTGCTCTGGGCACTGTACATTGTACTTATCCAGGAATTCAGCTAGTTGGTCTGACACTATTCGCCCAGCGCTTTGATAGTGGGGAGGAGAGAGATAGGTCTGTAATTGTGTGCAGTGTCCTATCTCCGCTTTTGTGAACCAGTGTGACAGTGGCTTTCTTCAGAGAGAGGGAAATGGCCCAATCTAAGCAGAGAGATTAAAGATCTTTGTAAGTGGTTCTAAGATTTCATCGAGGACTTGTGCCAGCAGTTTCAGGTCAAGGGAGTCACCACTGTACCCTTGTTTGCCGATTGCCTTTTGAATGCATTTTCTTGCTATTGTGGTGGGACCTCCTTAAAAAAAAAAAAAAAACTTTGGTGTTGTACCTTCTAGTTGGGGGGTAACTTGGGAGGAGCTGGAGGGGAGGTCGTCGAAAAAAATTGGTGGAAGGACACTGTCCAGGTTTTAAATGCATTATTAAAAGTGCTGGTGATGACACCTAGGTCGAGTGTAGGAGGGCCATGAAGGTTGAGCGTAGTGGGTGGTGCTTTAGGATTCTTGCCTGTGAGTTCTTTCATGTTGTTCCAGAATTTGTTTCCCTGGCCCCAAGAGTTGGTCAGAGCCTCTTTGTAAGAGCTGCATTTAGCACTCGGTATTCTTCGAGTGCAATCATTTCTGGCTGCTTTGTATAATTGTACGTTTACTTGCGTCGAAGTTGCACGAGCACAATGCCAGAGGTGGTCTCTGTGCTTGAGCAGAGTTAAAGGTCAGTAGTAACCCAGGGGTTGGTCTGTCCTTGACCTTCATCTTTTCACTGGTGCATAGATGTCACAGGCTTCATGAAACGCTTGATAAATGGGTCCAGAGCTTTGTTGGTGTCATTGAGGAGTCAAGCACTGCCCAGTTCAGCCTGGTTAGATGGGATTTTAACAGCTGGAGGTGCCCTTGTTTGATAACCCTGGCATAGATGAGCTTGGGAGGGGGCTTGTGGTATTTGTTTGACCAGGAACAGATAACAGGCAAGTGGTCACTTATTGTATCCGGGAGTACAGAAACATTGGAGATGCGTTCAGGGCGGTTAGACAGAATCCAGTCTAGAGCGAAGGAGCCTGTCCTATAGTTACACCCAGTGGGGGCACTGACCAGTTGAGTGAGGGTGATCGCGCTGCATCCTTATAGGTAGCAGCCTCAGCAGAGAGCCAGTTAATGTTAAAATCACCTATGATTATGGTTTCAGAATTATGTTGCTGGACCCTTAGATATTCCATGATGCTATGAAGCCAGCAGCCTGGTCTCTTGGGGGTAGGTAAACCGAGATGACAGTGAGTTCCTTGTTATGTGCACCAAGGAGGATTTTGATTGTGAGGACCTGAGAGGAGTTGCTCAGGCTGGGGGATGGGATGATGTGACCCATAAGGGTATCCTTAAGATAGACGGCACAGCCCCCGGCCCGTTTAGCAATCCGGTCTTGCCTGAAAATGCAGTAGCCAGGGATAGAGACTGAGGTATCAGGGATTTTAGGGTTTAGCCATGTTTCCACAACTGAGAGGACATCAGGGTTGTGCTGTATGATCCATGTTTGGAGGGAGTCAAGTTTGTGCAGCATGGGAACTTGTGAAGTAGCAGAATCATATATTGAAGACGTATCATTCCTTTGTAAGGATACCCGATGCATTTACAATGAGAGTTTAGAAAAAGATGGCAGCAGATCCTTCGTTAAAATAATGCAGAATACAAACATTTTTGTATTTGAGGCAGATGTGCCCAATGAAGCCCTTCCTCAGGCTGCACACTGACAGCAGGGTGCCGGTCATGGGGTCCAACACTTGTAGCAAGGAAAGGGGACTGCAAAAGGGGATGGCAGTTGCTGGAGATTAAAAGAGGTCCTGCCCCTTTCAAAGCAACTGTAAATACAAAACACATTTCACATGCAGGGGTTCCCACACGGGGTCCAGGCGTGGAAGAAAAAATGAGGCCTTTCATGGCCCTCTAAAGGGCTCCAATCCCAATTAAGGTGCTAGCTCTCCTCCCCTGATTAAAAATTGCATGAAGGTTTTCTATATGGTTTTAGGATTCTCTATGCAAGCCATCTGAAGTCTTCTTTGATCAGGCCCTCAATACTGGTGGAGAAGGTCTGGAAGGAAGTGGGCCTGCAGCGGATAGTGAAACCATTCCTTACACCCCCTCAGGGCAATCTGCAGATCTCCCCACTGGGGTTGGTGCCTTAAATAAAAAAAAAAAAAAAAAAAAGGCCTGGGCGAATTTCACCTCATTCATCTCCTTTCCTTCTCACAGGGAAGTCAAACAATGACTAAACAGGTCCTGATCTCGCTGCAGTGTCTTGCACATCATTCAGTCTGGCACTGCAGTGCAGAGTGTGCAGGAAAGGGACACTGAAGGCCGATGTTGAGATGGCATTTCACCTCATCCCTGTGCGCCCAGATTACTTCTGCCTACTGGGCATGAACATCCAGAACAAATGCCAATGGGCTGTTCCAATACCATGCTCCATTTTGAAAAGTTCAGCACATTCCTGAATTAGGTAGTATGTTCCAAGGTGGGAAAGCAATCCATCATTCACAACTTGGACGACTTGCTTTTCACTGGGCCAAGTATGGAGACCTCATGCACAAGAGTGCTGCAGGCAATCCTGAACACTGATCAAGAATTCAGTGTTCCACTCACCACTGACAAAACCGAGAGCCCATGCACCACAATCACATTCCTGGGTATCAAGCCGGACTCAATGGCCAGAATCTCCAAGTTGCTGTGGGACAAGATGCAGAAGTTCATACAGCTGGCAAGAAAAGTAGGAGATGCCAGAAAGTTCCTGTTGCAGTCATAGGCACTGCATGGGCACCATAATTTTGCATGAAAAGTCATTCCCATGGGGCACCCCTTTTGCAGAAGATTGGCCATGGCCAGGACCCACTCACCCCACACCACTTCATCTGGGTCAGCAGAGATATGGGAGCCGACCTGCTGATCTAGGGTGGGAAGTGTCTGACCAACTTTAATGGGGTGGCCCTGTGGCAAACTCCAGCCACCTCTAACCAAGAGCTTAAGTTCTTTACAGACAACTCAGACAAGGAAGCAGTATAGCACAGTGGTTTAAGGCTCTGAGCTGCAAATCTGGAGACCTGGGTTTGAATCACACAGCCCCCACTTGCATACTGTGTGACCCTGAGCAAGTCACTTAACTTCCCTGTGCTCCCAGGTTGCACTTGCAAATAAGCTTTCAGCTTAGTGTGTCTCACCTGGTTAAACAACTGGGGGGAAAAAAAAAAAACCTGGCTAACTCTGGTGACTAGGGGTTTGGCATATATTGCCCAGACAAGTGGTGCATAGCTGCATGGCCTAGAAGTGGCATGACAAGGGCCTGATCAGGAACTTGACCTTCCTGCAAATTTTCCCTATTGTGGTCACCATGGAAGTATGAGGTGGCAAGCTGCAGAAAGACAGCATTTTTTTTTTGGGCCTGACGACACAGGAGTGGTGCAGATGACAATCAGCGAGCTATGAAAAGTATGTGGTTTATTGCAGATATTTGTGCTGCATTGCTTGCACTGTAACATCATCTTTAAGGCTAGGTATGTTCCAGGAAAGGATAACCAGAATGCCAATTTGCTTTCTCATTTTCAGTGGTGCAGATTTAAGATACTGGCTCCCAAAGCAAAGGACTCAGCTCTTCCCACACGGCTGTGGGACAGCAGCTGGGTGGCATCTGGCAGGTAATCGAGGTTACGGTCCCCCCACCTGGAGCACACAGAGAGCCGAGGGATTGCACTGTTCATGGACTTCTGCAGGGCACGGGGGAGGAAGGTCCCTGGTTGGTGTCAGTCAGGAATGTCCTGGGATTACTGTGGTCGCTGATGGGTACGAGGTGTCTAGTCAACAGCTGAGACCATGCTGGCATAAATAACATTCTTCAGCAAAATGCTGGAGCAGGGTGACATGACTCAGTATTTCTCTATAAAGAAATTTATGGAAGGTTGCGCCCATCAGGCACTAGCTGCAGAGGATGCAGAGGCCCATCTCACTACAGGGGCCGATGGCATCTGTGTAGGCCTCGGACAGCTGCACAAGCAGCGAATGTGACAGCAAGTTCTTTCATGCGACATTCTGTTTGGTTCTCTTTGGGGCTTCAGAGTGAGAGCTGGTTGCCAGCAACAAAACAGACAAGAGGGGGTGGCATGAAGAAGGATTTGGCAATGCAGGATGGTGCTGTAGTGATACTGCTTCACAAATCAAAGACAGACCAGCGAAGGAGAAGAATGCTAGTCAGGCAGGAAGTAAACTGACGGAGACAGGAAGTGGAGGGCTGGATGTCCCCTGCTGCAGAGGTCTGATTCCTGCCTACCAATCAGCATCAGGAGGTACAGCCCAGGAGTAAGGAAGCCCGGAGACCAGTTTAGGAGAGAGAGAGAGAGAGAGAGAGAGAATGAATCACCACCTTCGGTAAAAAGGCCGGATCTGTCCGCATGACTTGAGTCTTGATGAAAAATAGTGTACGGTTCTTTGGATGACAAGGCTCCCATCTCACTGATGCCTCAGGCTGAGGTGATTGCAATGAGAAAAAAAAACACCCTTCGCAGTGAGATGAAGTAAGGATGCTTCCTTTAAGGGCTCGAAAGGTGGTTTGGTGAGTGCTTCGAGTACTAGGTTGAGCCTCCAGAGAGGTACTACCGGTTTTATTGAAGAATGCTTCAAGGTTGCTGCCCTCAGAAATCGAACATGAGGAAGAGCTCCTAAGGATTCGCCCGAGTCTGCTAACAGTAGGGCCCTCAGACACCTGGACTCTTAAGGTAGCCAGTTGGAGGCACTTGTCGAAACCCTCATGAAGGAACTGAAGTATGGTAGGGAAGACACACGGTGTCATCCAGTAAAGAGGTGTCTCACAACCAGAATAGAAATTTTCTCCAAATCTTTTAATAAACCCTGGAGGAGGCAGCTTGCCTGGACTGAATCCTCATTTCTCTGACAGGTGTAGAGAAACCTAACTCCCTGAGAGTTTCCCACTCAAGCCCTACACCAAGAGGGACAGATTGTGAGGACTTGGGTGCAGCACCAGTCCCTGATGTAGTAGGTCTAGGCTTGCTTGGAACACTATGGGAGACTGAAGAGAAATTTGGACTAATCGGGGAAAAATTTAAATACTTGTAAATTTTCTTTTTTTGACTGCTGGTCTCCAGGATCATAACTTGTGGGAGGTCCTTCCTGGAACCACGTAACAGGCAGGAAAAGGATCTCTGCAGAGGAACCAGATCCTCCCCTTTGCTTTCTGTCGCTCTCAGTTCATTCCAAAGCATGTCCCCCTGTAGTAAAACATCACTGAGTAACAAGAAGAAGAAATGTTAATATGTACTTACGGCCTAGAAGGGCAGAGTTGAAACCCTCCGGCCAGATGGCCGACGGCCAACATTCTGGGAGGGGAGGAGACCGGAGACTAGCAGTCAGAGAAAGAACATTTACAGGTATTTAAATTTCAATTTCTCTCTCCTAAGCTGGTCCCCGAGCTCATAACTAGTGGGATATACTAAGGCAGTACATGCCTCGTTTCCCGGGTGGGAAGAATGTGAGCAGACCCTTATGGGTCCCCTGCCTAGGAGGGACCAGAGTCCCCATCTACAGAGGGATCAGATGACCAAAGGATGACTCAGCGGAGGCAGACACATCCAGTCTGAAGAACTTTGTGCCAGAATGGATGGATATCCCAGGGACCACTCAGAAAGAGACTGCTTGAAGGCTTCTCCGTGACCACTTTGATAAAGACTGCTGGAAGGCTTCTCCGAATTCCATCCGGGAGGTAGCTACTGCTCGAGGTAAAAGATCCCTCCATGGGCCCAGTATGTAAAGCCCCGACCTTTTGGAAGGCGATAGAGAATAGAACAAATGAATTTGTTCCAAGAAGCTTTTAAGGGCCCCCCCCCCAAATTGCCACAAGCTCGATACTAAGGTGAGGCTGAATAGATTAAAGAGAGTCATATAAGGTCTTCCAGTCTCCTGATGTAAAGCTTGAGTGCGCTCCTGTAGCCTAGAAGGAGAATTTCCCTTTCCTTCTCGCTCTTAGGGCTAGGACAGGAATAATCAATTCTTGGTAGCCGAGGAAGGGAGCCAGCACCTACAGCAGAAAAAAAATGGAGATGTTTGGTAGAACCCCAGAGTTCAGGGGAAACACGTAGTAAGGTTCCTTGAAGAATGGAGCCCCCATAAGCTATTATCTTGGGCTGAAGCGAGTGCTGTAAGACGACGACTGTCCTTGTGAGGATTACGGCAGTTTCCTTAATGAGTACATAAAATTCCCACACAAAGTTGACCGTTATAAGCAGTGGGGACTGCACTAACATACTAAAATGCCAGCCGAACAGGCCTAACGGTCTTTCGTGTCTGCTCGTTTGGTCAGCCCCCACCCTGGGAGCTGACCTTGCTGCCTCCCTCTCTGGCTTCTCCCTTCCCAGTCCCGGATATTCTCGCTCCACTGGTTTTTGCTGCCAGAACCCTTCCCTGTACCCGTCCCACCCCCTCCTTAAATCCCTCCAGCGTCTCTGCCTCCACCAGCCCTCTGGGCAGCATTCCATGGTGCCACCACCCTCTCAGTGAAGTAGCACCTCCTTTCTCCCTAATCTCCCCCCAGCTTCCACCCATGCCTCTAGTTCCCCTTTCTTCCTTGAACCCTGACTGCTCCTCCCTATTTATCCCCTTCATGTACCTGAAGGCCCTCCATCATGTCCCCCCAGTCCCTTCTCTCTTCCAATGTGTACATATTTAGCTCTTCGAGCCTCTCCCCATAGGTCCTATTCCCCAAGCCCCAAATCACTTTTGTTGCCCTCCTCTGGACCCTCTCCAGGAGTTCAATGTCCCTCTTTAAACGTGGCCTCTAAAACTGCAAGCAGTACTCGAGGTGCGGCTTCACCAAGCAGTTGTACAGTGGGAGTATCACTTCCCTCCTTCTGGAGGGGATCCCCCTAGTGATGCATCCAAGCATCCTATTGGCCTTTGCCGCTGCCCTCCTACAAGTCTCCGAGTTGTTCATCTTGACATCCACCACCACCCCCAGGTCCCCCTCAGCCATCAAGACTTGTAGCACCCCCCCCCCAGGTGTACACCTGCCCCGGGTTTCTGGTTCCCAGGTGCAGTACCTTGCATTTCCCTGCACTGAACCTCAGCTTCTACTTTCTAGACTATCTTTCCAGAGCCTCTGGGGCCACCCTCCCCTCCTCCCCATCCACCGCCCCCAGTTTTGAGTCATCCACAAAGAGACTCATCTCACTCCTGATACCCTTCCTTATGTCAGAGACATAGGCATTGAACAGGAGGGGCCCAAGGACCGATCCCTCAGGGACTCCACTAATGACCCACCTTGGAGATGAGACTATTCCACCAACCACGACCCTCTGGGTCCGATACTGGAGCCAACTGCCCGTCCACCTGATCATCTGGTTCCCCACCCCCATTTCTCCCAGCTTATCCAACAGGCCCCCTGAGGAACAGAGTCAAACACCTTGCTGAAGTCAAGAAAGAGGACATCAACTGGTCTACTCCGGTCCAAGGCACTCTTCTCCCAGTCACAGAATTCCACAAGGTTTGTCTGACATGATTGCCCCAAGACAAATCCATGCTGTCTATCATCCAGGTACCCCAACTTTTCCAGGTCCCCCCAGTCTCCCCTCGATAATGCCCTCCATCACTTTGCCCACCACCAATGTCAGGCTGACGGGCCTGTAGTTCCCTGCCACCTCCCTTGATCCCCTTGTGGACAGGCACTATATGCGCCACCTTCCAGTCCCGGAGCACCCGCCCTGTCCTCAGAGAGATGCTGAAGAGCTCCATCAGGGGTTTCACCAGGACATCTACCAGTTCCTTCAGCACTCTGGGATGTAATTTATCCGGCCCTAGTGCCTTCTCCATTTTAAGGAACCTGAGGGCTTCCCTCACTCTCTCTGCCGTGATCTCCACCTCCGCTACCTTGTCCCCTGCTTTACCCCCCACCTGCCAGTGATGCCCCCATCCCCAGACCCCCGATTGGTAAGGGCCCCCCTCTCCTCAGTTTCACAGTCTCTTCCCACGTATGATGCTGTCCCCCCATTTTCCTTGGTGATAACTGCAGCAAAGTACTCATTTAGTACCGAAGCCTGCTCCCCCAGGTCTTGTGCCCATCCCAAAACTGCTAATCTGCCCCTTCACCCTTCGTTTTTCCCCAATGTATCTAAAGAACCCCTTGTTCCCTCTACTAATTTCCCTGGCCAGGTTCTGCTCCTTCCTTGCCTTAGCCGCCCTCACCACCCTAGTGGCCCTTCTGGCCATCAGCTCGTACTCCCCTTGGTCCCTTTCACTCCTTGAGCACTTGAATTGCCCATAGGCCTTCTTTCCCCTCACCACCTCCTGAACCTCCCTGGTCCACCAGCAGGGTTTTCGGGCCCTACCGCATTTTCGTCTTACTCTTGCACAGGTGCTGGCAGCATCCTGCACCCCCCTCCTGATGATTTCCCATCTACTGTCAGCATCCATGTCTACCCCAATCCCAAAGTGCTCCTTAAGAATCCTTCCCATTTCCTTGAAATCTGCCCCCCTGAAGTCAGTTACCTCCATCTTTGTGCAGCCTTCTACCCCTCCTAGGTTCAGGCAGAACCATACCGTGGCATGGTCGCTCCCCGACAACGGGCCCCTTACCTCCAGGCCCTCAATCTGGTCACTGTCTGCCAGCACCACATCCAGTATCCGCTCCTCCCTAGTCGGTTCCCCCACCTGCTGAGTTAGGAACGCATCCTGAAAGACATCCAACAATCTCTGTTCTCTGGCCACCGAGGATGTCATAGTTTTCCCATCTGTTCCTGGCATGTTCAAGTCCCCCAACACCACCACCCTTCTTCTCCTTCCCAATCTGCAGCATCTCCCAACATCTGCCAGACTCTCCTCCAGCTCCTCCGCCAGCACAAGGGGGTCTACACACCAGTCATATTTTACTCTTGCCCCCCAAGATATCAAGGTGACCTAAATTGCCTCCACAGTTCCCTCTGCCTCCTCCACTCCTATGGCAATGCAGTTTTTGACTATTATTGCAACCCCGCAGTGGTATCACAAGTTGGAAAAGGGAGGTAATAATCCCTCTTCACAAGACACTGGTTAGGGCCCATCTGGAGTACTGCGTGCAGTACTGGAGGCCACACCTTCACAAGGACATTAACCAAATTGAGGCAGTCCAGAGAAGGGCAATCAAAATGGTGCAGGGACTGCATCAGAAAACATATGAGGACAGATTAACTGAACTCAATATATATCCCCTAGAGCAAAGGCGGGAGAGAGGTGATATGACTGAAACATTCAAACACCTTAAAGACATTAACAAGGTGAAAGAGTCTAACATGTTTCAATATAAGAAAAATAGCAGGACAAGCAGACACAGCATGAGATTGGAGGGAGACCGATTAAGGGGTAATGTGAGGAAGTTCTTTTTCACAGAAAGGGTGGTGGATGCACTGAACGGCCTATCTCAGGAAATGGCGGATATGAATACAGTGCAGGGCTTCAAACAGGCATGGGATAGGCATAAGGAAACAATACAGACGAGCATGAATAGATGGGCCACTGACAGAGCAAAGGCTGATGGCACATTTATAAGGTAGAAAAAGAAAGGGGCAGACTGGATGGACCTTGCGGTCATTATCTGCCATCAACTTCTATGTTTCTGTCCTTCCTGAACATGGTTCACATACGGTGAGGGAGGAGTTTGATTTGACAGCTTTACTTAGGAAAGGCTTGGATCATAAGAGCATGGCCTTCGTCTTTTTCTCCATTGGCAAAGAGTTTTCTGGATGCTAACCAGCATACAGCTGCAGCATAGTTACCAGAGAGTGGAGGAGATAGATTCTAGGGACTTTTTGCTGTGGTACAGGACTAGGTCATCCGCATAGAGAAGTGTACTGCAGTTTCAGCCATCTACTGGAAGAGCACTGAAACATGTAACTAACTGTTGCTTACTTGCATTTCCATCTTACTCTCTATAATGCATTTGCATTCTGACGTCTTGATCAAAACCAGAATAAGACGCTTTTTTTGGGGAGGGATTACCAGGTATCTTGCTCAGCGATTTTCTTCAGGCAACTCAGGCAGGCACACAAATCTTATTTTGTTTGTAATTTTGAGATCTGGAAATTGGGGAATGTTGCCCATGACACCAAGGAAACTCACAAACTCTTCAATTTCAATGTGATCTTTAACTTCCAAGTGGATAGTGACCAGAGAAGGGCAGAAAGGACCTCAGTTTAGGATCCAGCCCAGTGATGCAGAGGACTGAGGTACTAGACACCCTCGCCATGCCAGCAACACACATTTGGGAACGTGCACAGGTTGCTGGAGGGGGGAGGGGGCAGGGAGTTCATGGAGCAGCTGCCCGGCAGCTCTCCTCTCACCTACTGGGGAGGTACACCTCCCTGGCTCTTGGCTGCCACCAAGTGAAGGCTTGGTGGTAGTATCAGGCTTGGGGGCTGGCGTTGGGCCCTCTCCCGACTGGATCCCATTTACCACCATCCTCTGCTTCCTGTCCATTAGCCAGGGGAATCAAAACCCCAAGGTGGCAGAACACACTGGCTCTGCACAGAGTTGCCCATTCACTTTATATTAAAAAAAAAAAAAAAAAGGGAGGGGGAAAGAATGGTTCCCTGAAATCTATTTTTAACCCCATAGGTACTTTGTGGCATTTACGGGTTTTCTCCCCCATCTCATCCTGTGCGTTCCCAACCTGGCACACGGGTTTGGAGGTACGTGCACATCAAGCCCCACCAGTCACTCAGTTACCGCCTACGCCTGCCACCAGACTATGGACTTCCATCCAGTGACAGCAGGAGTACTGTCAGGTGACCCCCCCCCCCCCGGAGCGGGGTCGTTCCCAAACCCGGGTCACCAGCATATAGCGAGACAAGGCATCCAGTGCCTCAGCCCTCAGCTCCACCGGTCTGGCCTGAAATCAATCTTTATACAGTTTGAGCTGTTTCTATTTGAAGTAGTTTTTGCCATCCACGTTCATTTGAGAGTTACAGCTGGCTGCGAGGTGCGTGGTTGTTTGGGAAGACATCCCTACGACTGTATCACACACTCCCACTGGTTCACAATCAGGTTTGGGAGGGACTTTTGGGAGAAAAAGAATGGCTGTATTTCTCGCTTAACAAGGGAATGTGGAGAAATCAAGACTAATATGTTAGTTTAAATATCTGGTTGATCCTGCATCAGATAATATTTTCAAATAGTGTTACATATGCTGCATATTTTCTATATTTGGTTGATCTTGAACCTGTGGGATTGTTCACGCCATGGCCACTTCATTTAATCTGGCTGATCCTGCAGTTCAAGCTACTGTGGCTCGTGTGCTTCTGAACTCAGCTACAACACTGCTGTACCACGGAAGGGCTGAACAGCATTCCATGACCTTTGTACTGTGGTACAATAGTGTTTCAGTCAAATTAAAAATGGCCAGCATCCATGTCCGGCCTTATCCCCATCCAAATGTTCCTTAAGGATCCTTCCCATTTCCTTGAAATCCACCCTGTGAAGTCAGTTATCACAGTCTTTGTGCGGCCTTCCTCCCCTCCTAGGTCCAGGCAGAACCAAACCATGGCATGGTCACTCCCCAACAGGTCCCTTACCTCCAGACCCCCCAATCTGGTCACTGTCTGCCAGGACCATGTCCATGCCTTCCTAGTCGGCTCTTCCACCTGCTGGGTTAGAAATGCATCCTGAAAAGACTTCCAGCAACCTCTGCTCCCTGACCACTGAGAATGTCATAGTCCCCCAGTCCGTCCCTGGCATGTTTAAATCACCCATCACCACCACCCTTCCCCTGCCCAGTCTACAATGTCTCCCAACATCTGCCACCAGACTCTCCTCCAGTTCCTCCACCAGCACAGGAGATATTCTATAACACCGGGGTCAGCCTGGATGATAAAACTCTTGTTGACATGATCCCTTTGGACTTCTGCCATGCTTTTGATAAAATCCCCCACTTGGAACGAATTGCCAAACTTGCAAAAACTAGTGAGATGGCCCGATAACTGGTTCACCGGTGGAACACAGCGGGTAAGGGTGAATAGCCAGCTCTCCAAGGTGGGGGAGGTCAGTAGTGGAGTCCTACAGGGATCGATCCTGTTTAACTCATTTGTCAGTGACATAAATATCAATAACCACTTAGTCAAATTTGCAGAAGACACCAAAATTGGTGGTGAAGTTGATACTGCAGCTAAACAACTATCCACGATCAAGGATCTCGAAGAAACTGAACACAGGACAAAGGTACATAAAATGTCTCTAAATTTAAACAAATTAATTTGTACTACATATGGGGGAAAAACAACCCACATAAACTATAAAATTCAAAACCAAATGTTAAAGGCAGTGACAAAACAAAAGGGACCCAAGGACGATCATTAGTAACTCCTTCTCAAGTGGACATTACAAAAAAAAATAATAAATAAATGCTGGAAGCTGAAAGTGGAAACTGAGGTTCAATGCAGGGAAATGCAAGGTACTGCACCTGGGGGCCAGAAACCCGGCCAAGTGTACACCGGGGATGCTACAAGTGTCAATGGCTGAGAGGGACCTGGGGTGGTGGTGGATGTCAAGATGAACAACTCGAGACTTGTAGGAGGGCAGCAGCCAAGGCCAACAGGATGCTGGGATGCATCGCTAGGGATCACCCAGAAGGAGCTAAGTGATACTCCCTCTGTATAACTGCTTGGTGAGGCCGCTCTGAGTACTGTGTGCAGTTTTGAGGCCACATTTAAGAGGGACATTAAACTCCTGGAGAGGGTCAGAGGAGGGCAACCAAAAATGATTTGGGGCTTTGGGGACAGGACCTATGAGGAGGCTCGATGAGCTAAATATGTACACACTGGAAGAGAGAAGGGACCGGGCGGGGATATGATAGGGTCTTCAGGTACATGAAGGGGGTAAATAGGGAGAACAGTCAGGGTGCTTGAAGGAAGGAGGAGGGGCCACTAGGGGCATTGGTGGAAGCCAGCGGGGGATTCAGGGGAGAAAGGAGGAGGTGCTACTTCATGAGGGTGGTGGAGCCATGGAATGCACTGCCCAGGGGGCTGGTTGAGGAGTTCAAGAGGTGGTGGGACAGGTACAGGGACGGTTTCTGGAAGCAAAATCCAATGCAGCGAGAATATCCGGAACTGGGAAGGGAGACGCCAGAGAAGGCGAGGGGGCAGCAAGGTCAGCTCCCAGGGTGGGGGCTGACCAAACGAGCAGACGCGGAAGACCGTTAGGCCTATTCTGCTGGCATTTTAGTATGTTAGTAAATAAATAACCCAAACCTCAAACATGATCCTTAACTGCATAAAACTTTTTTTTTTTGGGAGACAAACAACACTATCACCTCGTTATAGAGTACATCAGGCAACATTTAGACTATTGCTCTCCATGCCGGAACCCCTATCTCAAATGGGACATCAATCTTATTGACAAAGCCCAGCACAAGGTCGCAAAGTTAATACCCAGCTTAAGGCATCTCCCATATGATAGGCTGTACAAAACTGGTCTGGTCACTCTCAATGAAAGACGACGTAGGAGTACCCTACTCCAGCTTTTACAGGATCTTACAAAACCCGGTCCGTATGTCTTAATGCGGGCTCCAGTTTATGCAACAAGGCGTTAACTCGAGAAGCCACAAACTGCTATTAACTATACCTAAACTAAACAACAAAAAACCTAGTACGACGCAACCCACATGTGCGTCAGTATGCAAACGGTTGCATCATATGCAGTTCCTGGTGAGGAGGAAAGTGCCACAGCTCACTCAGCATCCCTTGCAGGCCCCTCATGACCCTACCACAAACAAAATGGGTCAGTGGTGGGATGGGAGGATGCCACGAGCAAAAAGGAATAACACAAACAGGGAAAAAAAAAAAAAGAACGAACCACTGCACAGTTAAAGTCCCTGGTACCTCCTCCTAAAGGAAAGCCCAGACTGTTCACATTTGAAGTCTCTGTACTGCTAGAGCCTCCGGAACACCAAGATGGGACAGACTACAAACCGCTGGAGCCTCCAGGACACCACCTCACTGGAGAGCCCAGGCCTTGCTCTGTTAGGGTATTTTTCCCCACAAGAAAGCGCAGCATAGTGTTCTACAGTGGCCAAGTCCCATACCTAGTGTGGGAAACTTGTGAAAATACCCAACAGGTGTTAATGCTCCTGCCATTTTCCAGACAGGAAATCAAAGACGTCCAAAGACCTACAGCTAATCAGTTACCAAAACCATTCACCACAAACTGTACTGGCTGAGCAGCCACTCCTTCCTTGCCAGCTGTGCTAGCACTGTGAAGCCACAATAACCAGATGCCAGGGGCTAAAAGGCACACCAGGCCTAAAAGCTGCAGCCTGCTTCAGGCCCAACCTCCTTGTTCCAGACAATCTCCTCATTCCACAACAGATAGGTGAGGCTCACCAAACAGTTAATTCCACCTGTAGCACAGCAGTAATGTCGCCTGAGGGAGGAGAATATCACCTAGCTAGTGGTTATCAGTAACTTTGTTTTTTTTCCAAATATATTTTTCATTCACAGCCACACATCCTCCTCCTATGTTTAGAGCAGTGAAGCTTTTCTGCTAGGGTCTCCACCAGGTAACCAGGCAACCACTGGCCACTAAAAGCAGCTACCAGATTTTGAAAGCTACTTGACAACTACCTACCTGCCCATCATCTGATCTGTGAGCCCCTAAAAATGATGGCCACTAAATATATTGATTTGGCCAACAGATTTTTGAAAGCTAGAGGTCAAACAGACTTGTCCCACCTTTGTCTTCACAGTACTTTGGCTTTCTATGGACAGTCAAATCTGATGGTTGGAAGCTAAAGGGTACAAGGGTGGGTGGGAATGAACACAAGGCAACCTTTCAAACTGAATGCTCCGGAAGCTCTCGGTACATGCACTGGCACCAATCGTGTTGTGTCAACGAGAAGGAATATCGTCAGAAGAAACAGTTACTGATACAAATACTACATCTTGCATGACTGAACCGCTGTCTGTGCTGTGATCAGCGTTGCACCACACTCCCAAGAGTTGCCATGCCATCCCTCCTGTGATTCACAATCCTGCCTGACAAAACTGCTGTCTGTGCTGTGACACGGACTGTACCACACCCCCGAGGAGTTGCCATAACATCCTTCCTGCTGGACAGGATGCCGTCTGTGCTGTGTCCATGCACCAGATATACAATGCCATCCATCCTGCGAATCCCGATCATGCCTGGCAAAAACTGCTGTCTTTCTGTGACCAGGCTTACACCACACTCCTGAGATGCCATGCCATCCTTCCTATGATTCCCAATTCTTCTGCCAGGCATACCTGCTGTCTGCTGCGACCAGCCTTGCGCACACACACACACACACACTGGAGATTCCAAGCTTCCTACAACTGCCAATCCTGCCTGACAAAACATGCTGTCTGTGCTGTGACCCACCCTGCCACACACCTGAAAGATGCCTTGCCATCCTTCCTACAACTGCCAATCCTGCCTGGTAGGACTTCTCTATGCTGTGACCAGCCTTGCACAACAGTCCCGAGAGATACCATACAATCCTTCACAGGATTCCCAATCCTGCCTGACAGAACTGCTCTGCGCTGAGACCAGCTCTGTCCCACCCTCCTGGGAGATGCAGTGCCATCCTTCCTACAATTCCCAACCTTACCTGGCAGGACTGCTGTCTGTGCTGTGACACGTTTGCCTCACACTGCTGAGAAATGTCATGGCATCATTCCTGAGATTCCCAGCCCTGCCTGCTAGAACTCTCCTGCCACAACTGCCGTTGTACAGTGTCTGGTCCTACACTACACTCCCAAGCGATTCCATGCCATCCTTCCCGATATGCCCACTCATGCATGCCAAACCACTGTCTTCCGATACTGTTAATTTAACAGTCATATGGCATGCAGCATGCCACAGAAAGCTGCAGTACCATTCTAACCTGCGAAGCTATTAAAGCTGTGGTCTATGGTTGTCATCATTCTGCCTCATGTAGGACTTGTTGCATACAGGTCGCGGTTGAAAAGAACTGAGGAGTAGCTGGGACCTCCCTTTTTATACCTGCTATACAGACACCACGTGATAACGTAAGGGGAGGTCCCAGGGTCGACAGCTGAGCAGTCATCCAGAGGAAATGACACCTACGGCCGATATCCCACGTGTTATGATCTGCTGCAAGAGATTGCCTCGAAGATGATCTACAAGTACCTCAAGGGAATTAACAGGGTACAGACAGGGAGACTGTCAGATGAAAACGTGCAACAGAACAAGACAGCATGAAATGAAGCTAAAAGAAGGTATTTAATAGGAATATAAAAAAAAAAAATACTACACTGAATGAATGGTGGATGCCTGTAACCGCCTGCCACAAAAGGCAGTAGGGATAAAAACTGTAGGGGTGGGTCAAACATGCATGGGATAGTTGTCGCGCCCCAAAATACGCCATTATTATTTGGTTCTTTTATCCATCAGGCTTTCCTATTTATATCATCTCAGGCATATTCAGTCTAAAGATTTACATGTCTGCCGAAGTTTTGGAAACTGTTCCTTGTAGGATTTACGACATCACTATGCTGATGTTTAAGATATGTAGACGTAAAGTCCCAGAGGGGAACCAGGGTCGGACTGTAGTTCACAGTCCAACCTGAAAAGTTAATGTAAGCCCACCTAGAATGCTAACTGTGGGCACTGGCTGGCAGCACACATTTCAGTGTGGCACACTGGTTTTATGTATGCACTTGAAGTAATCAGAAAAATCCAATTTACTCAAAATAGATATTGTTACACAAGACGACATTCGGCATTTTCAAGGTGGGAAAAGTCCAACAAGGGATTTGGGGGGCGCAGCAGAAAATGTACAGGAGCCTATGTGGACCATTCTGTCTCGCACATTCTACAAACCTTATAGAACCACATCTTCTCCAGTGGGTAACTTACGTGGTGAAATACATGGCCAACAATAAAACTCCGTGTCTCAGACTGGTGAGCTATCAATCTGCACACCCCGATCATTCAAATGTAAAACAAACTACCGCCCACTCCCTACCACCACCACCTCATAAGATTAAACACATGCATACGGTCCTGCATTCCGATCGGATAAACCAGCGTAGTTTGCATGTGTTGGTACGTGCAATTCATATGTAAGCTTCAACCATAAATGCCTCGCCAGCAAGCAAAGGTTACAAAAAAAAAACCAAAACTATAAACTATTGCCATTCCACTACCTTTGTTTCTTAGACTACCTTTCGCCGTTTAATCAAAATAGCCCTACCCAAATTGGTTTAATCTTATGACTACGTACGTTTCAATTCTGATATTTTTTCGTATTTTAAAAGCGCTCCCCACCACCCTTTTGTGTTTCGAAATAAGTCTCTGGCGGTTTGCATATATTAAAAAAAATATGGCAAACTTCCATTTCTACTTTGAACACAAAGCTCCCAGAAAAAAGAACAGGTTCAGCCCTGCACGTATCTGTGCCCAAACTGCACCAAAGCACCATCCTAGGAGTTGGAAGGGAGAAGCGTAGTGGTGTTTGAGGCCTCACTTTCCAGAGTAGGCCTACTCTATAGCAGCAATAAAGCAGAAGAGTGGACGGGGGAGAAAAGCAGCTGGCGCGTTCACGTGACGCGCAAACGGCTCATGAACAAACACAATTACACGATTCGAACCCCCTGTCTTTCTTTTATCTCACCTCCTGGTTAAAAGCGTTGACGGCGTCCATCTTCTCCCGGCGATTCTTCGCGAGTGTGCTATAACTTTTTATCCCCGATAGCTCGGGCCTAACATGTCCGCCTCACTCAAATAGAGACAGCGCACTCTCCCTCGCACAGACTCCCCTCCGATTCTCATCCTTAGAGCACTATGGCGGCGCGCAAGCAGCGCAAAGCACTATGGGATAGGGCCATACCGCCAGCCTGGCCTGCAACCATAGAGAATGCCTCCTTCTGGTGCCGCTGTGATCATAAAGTGCAAGGAGCGAGGCAGAAGGTCCGCCAAATGCAAGTAAATCTCTTGTACTCCTCACCACTGAAGTAAAAAAACCTCACTGTGAAACATGGGATGGACTGTCTACCTGTGCGTTACGGGCATGCGTCAGTGCTCAGTGCTGCATGGAAATAATAGTCATCGTTGTTACTGCGTTCAGATCTGCACCTACGTGAACGCGGGGCTGCTTCCCACACAGGGTTGTAGCTAAGGCAGGCATACTTGAAACCATACCTCTCAGATTCAGTTTATTTTTTTTAACCAGGAAATACACCATTGAGATACTTATTTGCAAGGTGGTCCTGGAGGGACAGACATAATATACAAAAAAAACCTACAGATTTATACGGTAGTTCATACAATATGTAACCCCCTTGCTCAGATGACTGACGGCACTTTAAATATTTGCAGAAAGAAAAAAATAGTGTAAGGGCTTTTCTCAAGCAGGCAGCAGCTTCAGATAGCAGACTCCAGAAAACTACCCCACTCCCATCCCAGTCTAGGAGTTTGATGGTTTACTGTCTCTGAGAAAGGGGAAGGGCACCATTCTTGACTGTAAGCGCATTTTAAGGAGAGAGTACAAATCACAGTACCTCTACATTTTATGGATACGGGTTCCTGGGTGACAGCTTGATACATAGATACATAGACAGTGTTGGCAGATAAGGGCCTATGGCCCACCCAGTCTGCCCATTTGAGCTTGTAAGTTCAGTTTGTTTTCCTAGAAGTCTGTTGCACCTTACCCCTGACCTCCAGAATTCCTTTATGTCTATCCCATGCATTCTTAAATCCCGTGATTGTTTCAGCCCCCGCCACTTCCTCTGGCAGGGTGTTCCACTTGTCCACCACCTGTTCTGTGAAGAAATTCTTTCTCATGTTTCCTCTGAATCGTCCTCCCTTCAACTTCATCCCATGCCCTCTAGTCCTGGAACATCTTTTTCGCTTAAAAATAGTGTTTTCCTGCACCCTGTTCCTCCCTGTAAGATACTTGTATGTCTCTATCATATCCCCTCTCTCCCTCCTCTCCTCCAGGGAGTACATGTTCAGTTCCTTCAACCTGTCTTCATAGGACTTGTGATGCAATCCATGCACCATCTTTGTTGCCCTCCTCTGAACCTTCTCTACCCTGTCTATGTCCTTACGTAGGTATGGTCTCCAGAACTGTATACTGTACTCCAGGTGGGGCCTCACTAGTGTCTTGTATAGCGGAATTATGACCTCCCTTTTCCTGCTGGTAATGCCCCTGCCTATACATCCCAGCATCCTATTTGCTTTACCTGCTGCCTTGTCACACTGTTTCCCTACCTTGAGGTCATCAGAGATGATAACCCCAACATCCCTTTCCTGCTTGGTGCATGCTATATCCTCACCCCCCAACTGATATATTGTGCCAGGGTTTTTGTGCCCCATATGCATTATCTTGCACTTCTTTGCATTGAATTTCAACTGCCAAACCCCTCCATCTAAGTGCTGGCTCACAGCTGACTCACCCCCCAACACCTCGGACGGTGGCAGCCCTTTCAGGCAGCTGTAAAACCGTTCATTAGGCAAACAGCAGAATAACATTAACAGTTTTCTCCACAGAAGTAAAATGATCCAAGTCCAAACGATTTAAAAGATAAACAGATCGGCATTTATTTTCTTTCTTCACCAAATGCTCAAGCAGTAATAACAGATGAAGATCCTCAGAGTAGTCTTTGCACATTTTCAGGAATTCTATGGCCCTCGGGCATAGCACACACTTAAGGGACCCATGATTTGAACCTGCAACCTAGTGACTCTGTTCCCTTCCATTTTGAGGCACATTTATAAGGTAGAAAAAGAAATGGGCAGACTGGATGGGCCTTGCGGTCCTTATCTGCCGACAACTTCTATGTTTCTATGTAAACTTGGCTAATTTTCCTCTCAGAAAAGAACACTTTCTCACTTTCAAAAACCTTTTCGATTGTTTCCCCGCCTGTGGGAGGGGAGGCACAATTTTGGATGCTTGTTGACACACTCTCCTCATCTTGGGAGGGAGGGAGGGGGGTATGATGATACACATTCAGGCACATATCAGTCCTTGCCACTAGAGGCCACCCACACATCAGATCCGCTGGTAGGGTTCTCTCAGATGCAGGGGCCTAAATCTTTCTTTACAACAGTCACAAACATAACAGCACAGTACCTTATCGAATGGACACAGTCAGGCAACGGGGTATCTGTCACCTACCCCCTGGAAACATCACTGCCACTTCAGCCTCGACAGGCCTTCCCACAGCAGCCACTCTTTTCCTGCTCCTTGTGGTGCCTCATAGGCTCCTTCGATCCCTCTCAGGAATGCTGCTCCAACTTGCTCAATTTCCCCATACTGCCATTTATGGGGGAACTCAGTCCACGCTTTTGTGACTGAGGGCAATCTCCACCCAGGTCCTGGGCTTCCCAGCCCCAACTGACGGCCGCCCCTTCGCAGGCCTGTGAGCAGGCCCCACTTCTCCTGCCTCCTCTCGAACTCTCAAGCTCACTCTCTCATTGATTCCCGATTCGTGCCAAACGGCGCTTTTTTAAACCAGATGCGCGCGTTCCTGAGCAAAGCTCAGCAAGCACATGCGTGCACACACAATACCTCCCGCAGTGCTGAACAGTGCATTTAAAATAGTAACCCATAATTGGCACAGTGGTTACACTTCCCCACACAGAAATGCTTCACCTTCCTGGTAAGTCATCTCCACGCTGGCTAACCATGGCTGCTCTACCCCCTGGGATAATACACACTCTCCCACAGGCCATCACATCCAGGCTCCACCAGGCTGACTGCATAGGAGCAGTCGAAAAAGAACTAGGTGGGCAAACCCACATACCTATGATTCACTGGCTCCACTAGGGTCACGGCTACTCGACCTTGGTCTTCACAGCAATGGCTGTTCCACCAAGCCGACGTCCTACCTCCCCCTCCCCCAAGACACCCTTACTCTAACTATTTCCAGCTCCAGCTCTGTTCCCCATTAGACCCTTCAGCAGTACCCAACTAGGCCTAAACTGGCACCCCAAAAACACGTTTCAAAACAGCAAAACATTTCCTTTTTACCTATCTAACGGCAAGTGATATACCAAGCTAGGCTACACCACCAGGGGGTGGCAGGCTAACCTCTAAACTTATTACTTACTAACTGCTAAATACAGATCTTAGTGTCATCCATGAACAGGCTAATCTTACTCTTGACCCCCCCTCTGCAATGTCTCCAATAAAAACATTGAATAAAACAAGGCCCATAATTGAACCCTGCGGTACCCCACTCATTACTGGCCTTGGCTTGGATGTCTCCCCCCTTACAACTACCCTCTGTTGTCTGCCCTGCAGTCAGCTCTCCACCCAACCCACCCCACCAGTTTTTCCCCCGCCCCCATGTCCCTCAGCTTGCTCATTAACCTCGTGTGTGGCACAGAGTCGAAAGCCTTGCTCAAGTCCAGATACAGAACATCCGCAGCATGGCCTTCGACAACCGCCCTAGTGACCCAGTCAAAGAAGTCAATCAGGTTAGTTTGGCAAGATCTTCCCGTGACAAACCCATGCTGTGTCTCATCCGGCAGACCATTGCTATCAAGAAAGGTTATCAGTCTTTCCTTCAAAATGGTTTCCATCAGCTTCTCCACTATGGAAGTGTAACCCCCCCCCTACAAATGGGAGTTCCCAAATAGTCTTCCTTGAGCTTGCCTAAATGCTGACTTCCAGGCTGGTGTCCTGCATTTAACAGTTTAAATGTGATTACCAGAGCCTGTATAGCCTCTGTGTACAGTCTCTTTAAGAGCTGCCTATTGCAGCATAAGTAATCTGAGAGGAAACTCTGTTGAAAGATGTAACTATTTGCTCAAAATCATTTAGAGTGATAATGATAATGTAGTTTGTTTAACCTGCTTTCTTTGTAGCAAGGACTGTTTTGTTTGTCTCTACTGTCTTGGTCCTGGACTGCAAATTGGACCAATCAGTTCTGGTGAGACCTAAAATGTAGCCGTACTACAGGAGCTGTCTGAAGTCAAAATCTGTAGGAATTGTAGTTTTGCACTTTTTGCGCCTTTTTTGCAACTGAAGGGGGAGCTATTGCTTTGACTGACAGCCAAATCAGCCAACCAAACCTTTTGGATCTTGGGGACCTCCCGGGCTGCTTATAGTTTTCAGTTAGATTTAGCTGGAAGCTGAACAAGAAAGAGCTGAAGTAATTTTGAGCCGTAATCCTGAGTGGATTCGCATGGGAGAACTGTGAAAAGGCTGAGTTTTGGCTTGCTTGTCTGCCAGCTGCTCCTGAGAGGGAGAGAAGAGAATTGTTTTGGACTAAATCCAAATTTGTGTGAATAAAGTAAGCTACTGAAGTGGGCCAGGCTCAACCTGAAGAAGACCGAAGATTTTACTGAATGCGATCGGCCTGTCAGGAGTTCCAGCTACCCCTAAGCTCCCGGTGTGTGCAGAGACTTTGCGATTGTGACAGGTGAGCGCTTTGCCTGGTACAGTAGAATTCCCATACATGTAAATGTGCTATGAGCTGCTAGTGGGTTGTGAGTTAGTTCCCCACTGTGTGAACTGTGTTCTGCTTGCTGGAAGCTGTATCCAGCCCAAAATGACTGCATCCGAATTTGTCTCCATGCGGTCTGGGCCTTGCCAGACTGGCCTAGCCAGACTACCCACTGCACAGAGAAGCCATCGATGAGAGACCTGCCTGGGGATCAGCCCACTGCTCCACGCTTGAACAGGAATGACGCCTCTGCAACTTATGTGGGCCCTGCTTCTCCTGGCATTCCAGATCAACCACCTGCAGTCTCGATTTTCGTCCAGCCTGTGTCCAGTCTTGGGTATCGTGAATAAATACCAAGGTAGCTCTCTGCAACAACAGCTTAATCTGAGTGTGTCATCTGATTGTCTTGTTGTTTCATTTCCTTTACGAACTGAGTCCTCTGGCTCCAGATTACAAATACTGTATACTGTGCATGTTGTGTTTTCCATCACAGGGCCCCAACCAGCTGCAGCCCCGGGCAACAGTCCTGGCTAGCCCATCTCTTCTCCACCTGGCTACCCAGAGGTGTGACTGTGTGGGGGGACTCAAAGCGCATGCAGAACTGTTTGATTGATATAACCTTTAGTTTAGTTTAGTTTTAGTTTAGTTTAAGCTAATTAACCTGATTTTGCCCCTTCCTTGTTCAAGTTCCCTGAATAAATCAGTTCGAACTTTTTCTGCATGTAATCTGACTGTGGTTCCAGTTTGTGCTCAAAGTACTGTACTGTCGCTATTTGTTGTGCATTACCTTGTTTTACAGGGGGTCCCCAGGGTCAAACCAGAGGAACCAGCCCTGGTGGTAAGTGAAAACAGTGTGAGTACTTGTGTGGTGTACCAGGGGTATTGTGAAAGTGATTATCGTACAGTGTTCAGGCCACTAGAGGGGAAACAGGGGGGTTACAGTGTCCCAGAGGGCTGTTCCCAGGTTTGCTTGACCACTACCAACCCTGACCTCCGGGTGGAGGCACAAGTTTCAGAACTCAGGCCCCTTAACCTGCTACTAGCCAAGCAGGCAAGGGTAGTAGCCCTTGGGATAGTGCCACCTAGGGGTTACATCTTGGAGGCTCACAGCTGAGATTAGCATCCCCTAGTGGCCAAATTTGAGAATTGTTGTTAAAAATAAATGTCTGCCCCAACAGAAGTGGCTGTACACCAGTTGGTGGGGTGGTGTACTGGGCAGGAGATCTACCCCCAAAATGCTATACTTATCCTGGATATTCCCCTTGGTACCAATAAGAACACTGTAGAGGGAGTACCTAACAAGGTTGAATGTTTACAAAACCCTGTGGTGGTGAGTCAACAGGCTAATCTGCTCGCCCAAAGTTTCATGGCGTTAGTAGAGTGTAAGGACCCAGTAGACAGTTCCAAAGTGCCATGGACTATCACCCCCAAAGGAACCTTCACTGCCTGGAGAGTGATAACTAAAGACAGTAAAGACCCCGGGGAGAATGAGCCCCCCCCCCCACTATCTGAGACTTTTGAGGAGAAATGTGCTAAGTTGTTGCTGGAGGAAAGGAAAACTGTGGAGGACTTAAAGAAACTATTCCTGCCACCTGGGGGTGTTCCTCCCCCAACACCACCTCCCACTCCAGCACCCGTTATTGCCCCTCCTTCTGTGCCCATGCCAATGCTGGCTGCTATGTCTGCACCTGCCATTAGTCATGACTTTTACCGAAGGTTTAGCATCTTCTCCGGCACCCACCCCACCCCCCAAGGGGAGGATGATTGGGAGACCTGGATAAATTGTGTTGCCCCTTTGGTACCTGAATGGCAGTGTGCGGAGGCTGAGAAATGGAAAAGGATCATAGAAAGATTGAGGGGTCCCACCCTAGAGGCCATTAAATTTCTGAGGTCCACAAACCCTGATGCATCTGCCCAGAAGTACCTATCTGCACTCAAAGGCAATTTTGGGAGCACTGAGTTAGGGGAGAACTTGATGTGGAAATTTCAAGGTACAAAACAATGGCCGGGGGAAAGTTTGTCTGCATATGTTACTTGTCTGGAAAGAGCACTGCAGAAGGCTTACCGAAAAGGTGGGGTAGCCGCCAGTGACTTAAACCATGTGAGGTTGGGGCACATACTGCAACATGCAAAGCATTCTAAATTGCAGCTCCTTAAGGCTCCCGGATAGAAGGGGTAACCCACCGGACTATTGTGACTTGATAAAAGAACTCCGGGAGGTTGAAGATGAAGAGGGGGATTTTAATTCTAGGGTTGAGCGCAGCCCAAGTGATCACAGCATCGGAAGGCCCTTCCGAAGTGGGGACCAATGAGGGTGTGCTGCCATGGGATGAACTGCTGAGGGAGTTCAGGGAAACAAAAAACAATCTCTTTATGAAGTCCGTTCCTGCAAGTACAGGCACCGACCCTTATCCAACTGCATCTGCTATGGGAGTGGGGGTGTCCACCCAGGCATCTCCTGCTGACAGCAGATCGAAACTCGATGTCTTGACTATGGAAGTAAGAGAATTGACGAGATGTCTCCAAATGCTCACCACACAGCAGACAGAGATAGCACCAAGGTTTTCAGGTGGTAGTACCACCACCCCAGCTCCCAGTGTGATGCCTCTGCCACTCCAAATCCCAGAAAACATATTTTGCCATAATTGTGGGACGGATGGGCACATGAAGAGAGAATGCCGGTCCACAAAAGACCTAGATAAAGTTGTATACAGGTTCAAGGAGAGCTTCGGAGAACAAATCAGCAGTCGAGGAGTGCCCGAAATGACTGCAGTGAGGGTTCAAGAAGTAGTAACTCAAATCCCTATGTGGCTAAATCATCTGTCCAGACCCCTGCTGCTGTCCCTCCAGACTGGTCCAAAATAGTGGGCCCTTCAATGGAGACTACCATGGCTGTGAATGGTATTCCTACTCAGGCTGTGCTGGACAGTGGGTCGCAAGTGACCATTGTATTTAAGGACTGGTATGACAAACACTTATCTGCTGTGCCCTTACAATCCCTGGAAGGCCTACATGTTTGGGGGCTGAGTGACAAGTCTTATCCCTACCTAGGATATGTCCGCCTCTGGTTGTCATTTCCTGCAGCTGTAACTGGAGTAGAGGAGCATGTCGAGACACTGGCCTTAGTGTGTCCCCATACTGGACTGTATGATGGGGTTCCCCTGTTAATTGGGAACAGCGCCCATATATTTGGGAGACTGGCACAACTCTGTCACGAGAAACAAGTTCGAGGGACTAGGAGGGCCCTAAGAATTCTCGCTGTGATCAAAAGGGCCTATGATTTTCAGCAGAACCCCAAGGGAGTGGAACAGGATAAACCGGTAGGGGTCGTGTGGAAGAAGGATCCCGATTCAATGGTACTGGTCCCTAACACCCAGTGTACCATTCAAGGGGAGGTCCACCTCCACAAAGCTGTTAAGAACAAAATACTGATGTTGGATGCGCCAGATGATGGAAAATTGCCGGAAGAATTATTGGTTAAGCCAGCATCTTGCCAGCTCGTGCTCATGCCTATGCACGATGAGTGATGGTCCAGATTCATAATGTGTCAGATCGGGAGAGCCAGGTGAACAGAGGATACACCCTAGCTACGGTACACTGCGCAGACACTGCAGTGTTGCCCAGCAACAAGCACCCTGGCAAGACTGATAGACTGACTCCCAACTTGTTTGATTTTGGTGACTCCCCGTTGCCAGCTGAATGGAAGACTTGAATTAGCCAGAAACTTGCCCAGAGAGATCAAATGTTTTCATTGAAATAGAGCATCACATACACCTGCATGATGAACGGTAGACATAGACGATGTGAGAAGACACTTGCAGGAAATGCTTGCGGCTGGTGTGATACAAGAATCCAGGAGCCCATATGCTTCTTCCATTGTGGTTGTGCATAAGAAGAACGGATCTGTGAGAATGTGTGTTGATTATCAAACTCTTAATCAGCGGACCATCCCCGATCAATACACCATGGCCCGTATACAAGATGCTCTGGATTGTTTGAATGGGAGCAAATGGTTCTCGGTTTTGGATCTTTGCAGTGGATATTACCAGATTCCGATGGCTCCGGAGGACCGTGAGAAGACAGCCTTCATCTGTCCTTTGGGGTTCTACGAATTCCTGAGAATGCCACCGGGGATATCGGGTGCCCCAGCCACCTTCCAGCGACTGATGGAATGAGCAGTGGGAGACATGAATTTGCTGGAATGCCTGGTGTACTTGGACAATGTCATTGTGTTCGGTAGCTCCCTAGAGGAACATGAGAGTCGACTGTTCAAAGTACTAGAACGACTGGAAGATTTCGGCCTCAAGCTGTCCATTGACAAGTGCCAGTTTTTCCAAACCTCTGTGAAGTATGTGGGGCACATAGTGTCTACAGAGGGGATAGAGACTGATCCTAGTAAAGTTGAAGCCTTGACTACTTGGCCCCAGCCCCACAATTTGAAAGAACTACAGCTTTTCCTGGGATTCTGTGGCTACTACTGCCAGTTCATAAAGGACTATTCCAAAGTGTTTCGGCCACTCTTGAATCTTACCCTGGGTTACCCTCCTACCAATCAGAAATACAAAAAAGGGTCTGTCAAAGAACCAGACAAAGCATATTTCTGCCCAGGTGAATTTTTCGGGTCCCGTTGGATGCCTGACTGTGAAGCAGCTTTCCACGAAGTCATATACCAGCTCACACATGCCCAATCCTCGCTTATGCTGATCCCACCAAACCCTATGTGCTGCATTCTGACGCCAGTCTGCAGGGTCTAGGACCTGTACTGTATCGAGACCATGAGGATGGTTTGAGATCAGTGGCATTCGCCAGTAGGAGCTTGACCCCATCAGAGCGAAACTACCCTGTGCACAAGTTGGAGTTTCTTGCGTTAAAATGGGCCATTGTTGACCAGTTTCATGATTACCTCTATGGGGCAAAAATATTGGTGAGGACTGACAATAACCCGTTGACCTATGTACAGACTTCAGCTAAGTTAGACACCACAGGGCACCGGTGGCTTTCTGCATTGTCAACATATGATTATGCTGTCGAAAACAGGCCAGGCCTGAATCATACTGATGCTGACACCCCATCTTGGAGGCCCATTTCCAAGAGTGACTGGGTCAGGCTGTCTGAACCTGACATCCGAGCATTGTGCCAAAAGTTTGATAGAAATGAACAGATGTCTATGGACACAGCGGAATGCTTAGTAGATTGCTTGAGCCCCTCTGACACCTGCATACCGGCTACATCTTGCCACTTCTCGGCTCTAGATATTAGTGCGCTACCTCAGTTTGACAATGACAGCATTCAGTGGGCTCAATCCCGAGATCCTATGATTTAGCCAGCACTTGACGCCCTTCGTGCAGGAAAAAATGTGTCCAAGTTGCATTCCTCTGATCTGTGAACCACTTTATTGTTTAAAGAAAGCCTCAGGTTGAAGCTGCTTAATCAGTTGTTGTATAGAAAGACTGTAGATTGGGGTGGCCAAATAGACAAGCAACAATTGGTCCTGCCCGCAGCCTTCAGAGATTTGGTACTGAGGACCCTCCACAATCATATGGGCCACCTCAGTGTCGACCAGACCCTTGACCTAGTACGATCTCAATTCTTGAATCTTTACATTACTATTATATGTAGATCTTATTGGTGGAAAGCTCCATTGGTAGTACAGTACCTGCCTGGAAGCAAATGTGGGGCATAGCTTAGATGAGATGGCTTTAGAGACACTATATCCTCAGATTCAAGCTGCTTTTGGTTCCACCTACCCTGGCTATCATCATCCAGAGGATGTCAAAAGGGCTTATTTCTCAGGATTGATGAACAAGTCCCTTCTCGTTCACCACCATTCAATCAATCAATCAATTTATTGTGTAGCAAAAATAAGCCGTTAAAATCAGTTCCATTGTATCACATAGAACAATAAATACATATATAAATAAATATTGTAAAATAACTCGCAGCTCACAAATTATATAACAGGAACAATTTTCCATCACATATAATAAGTAGAGGATCGCATTAAGATCAATTTAGGCATACACCTTATTGCACAGTAGATAAAGACGGTCTTTCTCAAGGGGAGTGTGACCAAATTACAGTAGTGCTATTCCCTAGTTTGTTAGATGCCACCATAGTTACAGATTTCAGAAACATCAGGGCTCTAGAACCATATGTTTAAGAATCAAAATAGGAGTCTAAAAATGTTTTTAGTGCACATCCGCACTCTACAGTAAAATAGAAAATCAAGTTACGGGCTATAATCATGTTACCTCGATTAGGAGGTTACCAGATTTCTATTTCTTTTTTTATTAATGATAGGAATTATTTGGTTAACCTTTCAACCAGGAATAGAATCAGAGTTTGAATTTGCTTCAAGCACACAGACAACACATTACAATACGTTTGAATTTCAGGGTTACCAGCTGTTTACATTACCAGAATTCTGTTTTTTATTTTATTAATAGTGGTCAGGTGTTCACCACCATTTATGAGCCTTCCAGAAGACCTAGTTGGTCTCTGGTCCGAGTTCCTCCTTTGTTTGAATCTCCCTCTTTGTAGCTGAGATCCTCTCCAGTCCATATTGAGTGTCTGTTTTTTTAAGTTCTTCTAGTTGGAAGGAAGATCCTCAGACCAGCAACCCACTGACCTCGGTGAGCCTCTTTCTTTCTCTCAGACCTTTGCCACTGAGACCGTCTGGACCAGCGTCATCACGGTCAAGGTCCACTCTTTAGCAAAAGCTCATACACTGATGCTCTGAAGGCCCTTTTCCACCACCTTCTATCCTTTAGACTCCCCATAGTGAGGGTTTCTGCTCTGGGTAGGACACACTCTTCTCTATCGGAGACCTTTTACTATGCAACCCTTTTATCTAGGTACCCTTCCCTCGGAGATGCAGTCACAAACAACCAGTTAATCCAGTCTTAGAAAAATAATTTATAAATAAATACAGGTTGTGTAAATATGACAGTAACAATCAGGTATAACACTATTTACATATAGTAAAACAACAGTATACATACAGGATTATAAAAGAAAGATTGCACACTTGTGCAGGTAAATGCTTCTATCTTTCTTATAAGTTACAGGGTCTTTTTACCTCTCTGTCCCCTAGCCTTGTTACTTCAACCTCTCTCTCTCTCTCTCTCTCTCTCTCTGCAGACACACAGTCTGCCTCCCTTCTTGGACACACAGAAGCCCCAGCAAAAAGCGAGAGAAACTTTTTGGGTTGAAGCATTTATGCCCTCTCCTCTCTTTCTGGTGCCTTGGTCAAGCAAAGCTGATGACACTTCCCTGTACTCAGGTTCAACCCACTGGCTGAAACCACTTCAGGTGTGGAATGCTGGGTGATGCCTACCTTTTTTCTTATCACAGCTGCTTTTTACCCCCTAGCTGCAGCGCATACACTGGCATGGGGCGTCCAGCAGCTGGCCTTGCCTGCCTGGAGAGTTGGGTAGCGCAAACCACACCCAGGATGATACAGGACGACCATCATGCCATCCTGCTGGAGGGCCCCCTTTTGCCACTCTCAGCCAGGATAGCCCTAGACCCTCCCCAACGGGACTCTACGCAAGTCCTCCAGGCAGCACAGGGTGCGTCCATCAAGCTGCTCAGGTCGTGCCCAGCCTCCTTTCTCTACCTGTTTATGCCCACTGGGGTGCGGACATGCAATGAACTCAGGCACATCATGCCAACGTCCGCCGCACCCCTCCCCAATTCTCACCACGCTAGGTAGTACCCCCTGGTGTCCCCAGAGGTAGATACTGTGTGAAGAGCATGCCCCAGACCACCCCAGAACTAGGAGAGCAGTCAGCGGACACTCAATCCTAGCCCTCCCCTGCCAACCCCCGATGACCCAGACTTGTTCCTGAACCCGGGTCACCAGCGTGGTGCGAGGTGTGGCATCCAGCGCCTCAACCCTCAGTGCCACCGGGCCGGCAAGTGATGCCTACCTTGTGATATTATCTGTCCTTTGTGTCTCTGGGACTCAACTTCATCTTGCTGATTGTTTAGCATCTGAATGTATATATTCGGATGCCACTGAGACAGAATGTTTCCAAATCCTTTGTGTACTAAAAAACTTATTCCCCTTCCAGGAAGCCAGTACAGTGAAAGTCCACACGTACTTAAGAAACCCTGCTGTGCTATTAAGAATTTCCCAAATAGGCCAGTTTTCTCACTGTTGAAAATGGAAGCTACTACAGTAGCATTTGAAAATATATTTCAAAGTACCAGCAAAAGATATCTGGTCATCACAGCCCCCCCCCCCCTTATTTTTATGAATTTGCATATTTGTGAGATCCAAGGATAGCCACTTCGTGTGGGATATCTGGAAAATGTTTACAAATACTGGTGAGACAGACCATCTTTCTTTGGAATCAGAACCACCAGGGCTGCCCAGGTGCTGTTGGATGGCTGGATCAATCCTAGGTCCAGCTTTTCCTGTAGCTCTTCCCTTATTGTTCTTTTTACTGCCTCCAGCACCTGATATTGCCTCTGTCTCATGGGATTCTCTACAGTGGTTTTCACCTCATGCAGAGTGAGATCAGTGCACCTTGAGATGGCAGTAAAAGGTGGAGCAAAGTCTTTAAGCACTTCCCTCATCTGGGCTGCTTGCCTGGGTGTGAGCCCTCAGGCATCATCACAGTACTCCAGAAGACTTTTCCCTTATTCTCCTCTAGCATGTCTGGAGCAGGCTTCTCCTGATCTTCATCTGCTGCGTTGTAAACCATCAGTGCAAGGTCAGCACGGTCATAGTATGGTTTCATTATACTGTATTTACATGGAAAACTCGGTGAATGTGCCTCCTACTGGACAGCTCTATGACATAATCCACATCATTTATCTGGTGTGTGACCTCATAGGGCCCTTCCCACGTTGTTTGCAGCTTGTTATGCCTCACTGGGGTGAATACCATTACCTTCTGGCCTATGGTGTATGATCAAGCTCTGGCTCCATTATCATACCAAATCTTTTGCTTCTGTTGCATTGTAGCTAAGCGATTCTGAGCAAGGCCCATGAACTCCTTAAGCCAGTCCCAGAAATTCAGGACATAGTCCACAACAGACTCCCTCTGGGTTGCTGTGGAGCCTTCCCACTCCTCTCTAACTAAATCTAGGGGTCCTCTGACCAGTCTATCATACATAAGCTTAAACAGTGAAAAGCCCAATGACTCCTGTGTTGCTTCCCGGCATGCAAACAGGTAAGGTAGGAATTTATCCCATTCCCTTTTGTGCTGTTCTGCAAGCGTGTGAAGCATATTTTTTAAACTTGCATTAAATCTCTCAACTAAGCCATTCATTTGTGGGTGGTATGGGGTTGTATGCAGTGGCTATATCCTATACCCCACACCATTTTCACAATTCAGTCGTCACATCAGACATGAAGTTTATTCCCTGATCTGACAACATCTTGGGAAATCCAACTCTGTTGAAAATCCCTAGCAGCTCATCTGCTACCTTTTCTGTCGCCGTGGAAGACATTGCTACAACTTCCGGACATTGAGTGGCACACTCTACTATGACCAGATTGTACTTCTTTCCCCTCAAGCTAGGTGTACCCAGTGGGCCCACAATGTCCATAGCCACCCAATCAAATGGTTTCTCAATACTGTAGTAGGGAGTGGAATCAGGGAAATCTTTGCTCCTCCTCCTCCTTCCCCACACGCTGACACTCTGGGCATGAGTGACAGTACTCAGCCACAGCTTTGTATAATGTTGGCCAATGAAAGTTCTGGAGAAAATGCATCTTTGTCCATTTAAACTCTTGGGGCTCGATTCTCAAAGGGGGACTCAAGGCTTGCGTCAAGCCTGGATCGACCCTGGCACTGCGCCTACCGCTTTGATGCACCTTGCACCCTATTCTTGAAGGTCACTAACATTTGTGATACTTCACCCTTTTTACGGCAGCCTACGTCAAATATGTGGCGCAAACCCCGTAAAAAGATCGCCTGCCTAATACAAGGTTAGACCAGCAAAATACTGGTCTGACTCGCTGCGTGCAGTGCACAGGATTGAGAATCCCGATTGCCAGCCTGGGAATGCCACAAGCTCCGTGTGTCATCTGTTTGGTGAACCAAGGGTTTGCAGCACACCCAAATGTTTGAGAATCAGGCCCTTGGTATCCAGACAGAGGAATTTGGAGTGCTAAATCCAGGATGGCTGCTTGGTATTCCCGTGGGACCACAATCTGTTACACACATTCCACTCTTCCGGTACGTTCTTAGGAACCCAGTCTCTATATAAAATGTCTCTTTACCAAAATATTTTCTGCTTCTCCTCCCTTGCAGAATCACTGCTGCTGCTGGCTACTAACAGCCTAAGTGCAGCTGGAGATGGATCTGCTAGTTGTGCCTTGTGCATCTCCTCTCGTGAAACCCCTCACAGCTTTGTCTTCCTTGCAGCTGGCCACAGATGCTGCTTATCAGTGAGCTCTCCCTGTACTGATTCCTGAATCGGTGAACTACTGCCCTCTGCAGACCTCTGTGACTGACACAGCCTCTCCCTGTGTCTTAGCAGTGGGAGGTAATTTCTCTCGCTGCTGTGACCCCATGGGCTTAGCAGCCACACTGTCTTGTATGGGCCTGAGGTTATGAACAGGGTCAAATTTAGTTTCCTCCCAGTCTTTCCATTTACGCCTAGCTGTCTGTGACAGGGTTGAAAAAGACCCTGTCCTCTTTGTTATGCAGAGAGAGTTAAAAGCAAGGATCTATTATGTCCTGTCCTATTCTGCCGCTTGTATATCTTGCCTGCCTGATTGTGCAGTCAAGTGTTTCACCTGCCTGACACACAGACACCATTTCCGTGGTGTTCAGTGTATCCACCCATCCTGATCCCCTGTACATGAAAGATAACCCATTCCCTGGTATCTAGTGGACCCCCTTTCCCTATCCCTGATCCCCTGTAGAATTACATAACACCATTCCCCAGTGTATAGTGAACTCCCCACCCCAGCAGGTACTGGCCCACTGCCCCGCTCACCCCCATTCCAACCCAGAGCTGGCAACCGGTACAGCCCTCCACTCTCCACCACAGCCAGTCATCAGCTGAGCTATCAATGAGAGCATAATGGTGTTATATAATTCTACAGAGGATTGGGGATAGAGGGGAATCACTGGTTACGAGAATGGGTTATCTTTCATGCGAGATCAGAGATATAAACAGGCTATACACTGGACACCAGGAAACAGTGTCTGTGTGTCGGTGGGTGATTTGGTGGGGGGAGAGACCACTGGACACCAGGTAATACATGTTAACTCATTAGGCATGGGTGTGGATGGGAGGTAGGGCAGAACCACTGGACATCTGGAAATGACTTATTTTAACAGCAGGCTGGTGATCGGTGGGGGGGGATCACTAGCATCAGGGAAAGATGTCTTAACAGAATTGGGCTGGCAATTGGTGGGGGGGGGCACTAGCATCAAGGAAAGATGTCTGTACAAAATCGAGCCATGATCAGTGTCAGTGGAGGGCACTAGCACCAGGAAACTTTACAAAATTGGCTGGCAATTGGCGGAGAACACTAGCACCAGGGAAAGATTCTCTGTACAAAATGGGCCAGCGATGAGTGGGGGTGGGGGACTACTTGCACCAGGAAATATATCTTTAGAAAATTGGGCAGCGATTGGCGGGAGGGAATTAGCACCAGGGACAGATGTCTGTACAAAATCAGGCCGCCGATCAGTGGGGGGTCTAGCACAGGAAAAGATGTCTGTGGAAATTGGGGCCAGCATATGGCAGGAGGACCACTTGCACCAGGGAAAGATGTCTTTGCAAAATCAGGCCAGCAATCAGTGGGGGGCACTAGACACCAGGGACAGTTTATTTGTTACATTGGACTAGCAATCAGTGGGGGGTTGGGGCACTAGCATCAGAGATAGCTTTCTGGAACAGGACAAGTGGAGGATGCTGCCACTCTAAATTGCTGGGCTACCAATGCAAATGAGCCAATAATGGGCATGCAAATGGCCCCTTAGCACTTTGCATGCCCAACTAGCTAAGTTGCATGAGTACATTTGAAAATTGGAAATTTAGTGCAAGCGCAAGCCTGCCCTATTTTGGGAGCCCTGTCTACCCAGCGCTAAGTAGCTTAGCGCTGGGACACCATGGCTCTATATTCAATCAAAGGCAGCTACTCTCCCCCTCTGACCGAAACTCTTCAAGTTAAATTGACTGCAGTAACCACTCGCTGTGCCAGAGATGGCCACTATCCCTCTCTGACTGAAACGGCAGCTTCAAGTTAAGTTGGCTGCAGAGACCACTCGCTGTGCCAGAGTCGGCCACTCTCCCCTTCTGACCGAAACTGCAGCTTCAAGTTAAATTGGCTGCAGAGACCACTCGCTGAGCCAGAGTCGGCCACTCTCCCCCTCTGACCGAAACTGCAGCTTCAAGTTAAATTGGCTGCAGGGACTGTGACACTTGAACAGCTGGTTCTGATTACTCTATGATTTTTGTAAAATAAAAATATAGTGTGATCGTCTGTCATGAGAAATGCTGTGCTCCTGGATGACCCCCCCCCCCCAGGTTTCATTTCAAAAGACAGGATATGTTAAACATCAGATCTCTGTGATGAGACTAACTTCCAGGAACTCACATTTTATAGCCTTATTTAGGATCTGGGTTGTTTGAAGCTAAGACCTGAAATATCCATTTTATGATGTCCTCAGGAAGGTCAGTTAATTGACTGGTGTCACAAAGCATATTACACCTCAGTGAGATCTGACAGTTAGTCATAAAAAGCTATTTGATGTCTTTGTGAAAGCAGGAAACTCCTCCTGGATTAAAAAGAAGATACTGGAAAATCACAGACTTGATTGGGAAGTCATGTGGGGAAATGAGTTTTTGCTGATGTCACCTATTTAATTTACCTTCTGAAGTATATGACATCCTGATTGTATAATTTTTAATAAGCAGAGGAGGAGCTGTGTGACATCATGGAGAAGGCAGGTTCAAGACAGTTTTTTTTAATTATGCTGTGACTGACCTTTAGACACATTCTTGTTTGGACTCTCTTGAAAACAACATCTTTTTCATGCATATTTAGAAGGTATACATTAGAGAGCCAAGTCTAAGTGTACTGTGGTAGGAATTTGCACTTTTAAACCTTATTCTTTTAAAAGATTGTATGTTTTGTGATATATTGTTCTGTATTTACTGTTTACATATTTTTTTTTATCTGTTTTAAGTAAAACCTCTTATTTTAAGAGACTGCTTGGTGTGCCTTTGAAATTTTTTATTTGACAAGTGAAGCATATATGGTTAAAATTGACACTGTGCAAAGCTTACCTGGTTTACCAAACTGGGAAAAGGTAAGTGTTTATTCTGAAGTCTTTCATAGAGTTTTTAAGGGTTCATTTTGTACACCTGGTTAGGTGCCTGTAGGTGAAAGATATCTGGCCCCCCCGAAGAGCAGAATTATCTGAGCCTGTACATTGGGTATGCTAGCAAGAGGTTCGCAGTTTGAATCCCTCCAGAAATTGAGACCAAAGGTTGATTCGAACCCACAAAACAGACAGGAGGGTTACCCTGTTCTGTTCCTGTTCACAGTACTGTGCTTGGAGGTTGGCACTGTGGGAGCAGAGGGCCTGACCTGCTGAGTGAGGCTGTGACAAGGACCACTTACTGTGCCAGAGTTGGTCACTCTCCCCCTCTGACCGAAACTGCAGCGTCAAGATAATTAGCTGCATAGACCACTCACTGTGTCAGAGTTGGCCACTCTCCCCCTCTGACTGAAATTGCAGGAACTGCTGAGACACAGAGCAGAGACCCCTTCGAGCTCTTACAGCCAGCAAAGCTCTGTCTGTCTGTTAAACTTTGTGCCTTTCCTGCCCAGGGACAAGAATTTCTTAACTTGGATACAGAGGGCGCAATTCTAGACGAATGACGCAAGTCGCCGCCAAAGGTGACTTGCCCCAAATGCCATTGCAATATGACCCTGCACCCAATTCTAGAAGGGGCAGGGTCCCATCAGCTAAATCCTGTGACTTGTGACAAACCCGCAGGTATGCCAAACAAAGGGCGTTCATGAAGGGTTTGCCGTAAGGCGAACCCTGGATGCAAAGGGTGCAAGTGCCCCCCATGCCTGGATCCTCCTTGTCCTGAATGCCCCGCAGGGCTGCCCCTTGGCCCCGACCACTGTACAGGTTGGAAGCCCCACAGGGCTGTTGCATACCCCCAACCAAAGTGCCATCACAAACACTGCAACTTGCAGTACCACGATACTGCCCCTCAGTCCCCGATATCCTCCAATTCACCCATATACCAGGCATCCCTGGTCATCAGGTGGCCCACCCCTCCCACTTGGTAGCACCCAACCACCCACTTCCCCCTCAGGACCCGTTGGAGGTTGGCGACTGGCACAGCCCACCTCTCACCTCCATGGCCAGCTGCCGACTGAGCTCCGTATGTGCGTTTACTGCATATATAAGCTCAATGCTTAATTCACTGAGCTCATTTATACAGTAAGTGCTCATATGGAACTCAGTCAGCGGCTGGCCGTGGAGGTGAGAGGTGGGATGTGCTAGTCGCCGGCTGGGAATGGGACGGGGGGTGCAGGGTGGACTGGCACAGCTGGGTGGAGGGGTGGGGGGCCACTAGACTACCAGGGATATGTGTGTATATGCACATATGTACAGCTTGCGGCACTGTGTCTCGGGGTCTGGACACGGGTCGGGAGGGTGACCAGAGCTGCCCTGTGGGGCTTATAGTGGTGTGGGGGTTCAGGGCACAGGTTGTGTGGGCAGCCCTGTGGGGCTTGTACTGTTTGGGGGAGTGGGGAGCCGGGGTGTGTGATGCCCTGTGGGGCACGTACAGTATGGGGGATTGTGGACTGGGGGGAGATGCCCAGTGGGGCACCTACAATGGTGTTCAGAGCATAGGAGGGGTGGGCACATGGCTTGGGTGCGGGCTGCTGGCGGGGCTCCACAACCCCCAGAGGGTGTAAGTACAGTTACGCCAGCTAAATGCTGGTATAACTTACATTGCCGGCTCTCCTCTAGGGGTTGTTGTAGAATCCCGACCTTGGGGACTTTGTTGCTGCCCTAACAGAATTGGGCGCAACTGCTGCCGTAATCCCCCTAGAGCCATGACGCAGGGGCTTTAAGGCGTAAGTGCTGGCGTATGTTCACTTTGGTACGAGTGGCCTGCTGCATGTTGCAGGCCACTTTGTAGAATACCATATGTCGCAACTGCTGGTGTAACTTGCTACTTGCGCAATTTTTGTTGACGCAAGTCAAGTTACGCCAGTCGTATCTCTTCTAAAATCGGTCCCAGTGTTTTTTCTGCTCAGTTAGTTCCTTACTGCATAGCTGTTTAATTAATTTTACTGGTTAGAATTTCTAAACTGAGTATGTTTTAAAACTTTAAAAAAAAAAAAGAGTTTTTCTAAGATTTCTTTGGAGACGCTGTTTGGGCAGAGGAAGCCTCTGTCTCCAGTAAACCTCCTATTGTGCTAGCTCTCTGTTCTCATCCCCTCCCACAGAATATTTATCTTACGTGCCCTACCTTTTGCATTTCCCTTGCAGCTTCAAGTTAATAAAGGAGCCTGCAAGGCATCGCAGGAGGCGAGGCTTGTCTGGGGGCAGGTATTGAGGGACACCTGGGCAGGCAGGTAGGGGGTAAGTAGCCGCCCACTAGTGGTGGGGAAGGGGCAGGCAGGAGAGAGGTTCCCAGGGGGAAGGTGGAGGAGAGGCAGGGGAGGAGCCAGGCCCTTAAGAAGGGTCAACAAAGAGAGAATCCCTCTCTTCCAGACTGCTCCCAGGTTTCAGTAGGACCATGCAGGACTCTACTTGTATCCAAGGACAAAGGGCTTCTTGAGGTAAAGCCTAGTCAGGGTCCAGGGGGCCACATGGCCTTTGGCCGGTAGTACATGTGAGGGTAGGATACTTTCAGGTTAGTTAGCAGAGTGGCACCCAAGGGGGACTGGGTTGAATCCCACAGTTATCACTGGCTGCAAACTGCTAACTGTTCAGGCTGGGGCAAGTCAGGGGCAGCGGGACAAGTCGCTCTCCCCCCCCCACCTTGGAGGACAGAGTTTCTATGTGGGTCCCTTGGGGCACTTCAGCTCCCAGCAAGGCCTTCTGGGTGCTTTCCTCCCTCACGTGGTGGCCCCGCCTGCATCCGACTCAAGCGACCCCTGGGCCAAGTGTGGTAGCGTGGTGTGCCAGCAGCCTGGTGGCAGATCTTCTAATGGGGGAAGCCAGTCAGGTTGGGGCACTTGCCTCACGAGGGCAGAGTCAATGTCCTGAATGTGAGCAGGACCAGGCCTCAGCAAAGTGAATGTCCATCCCTCCCACCCTGGTCTCTCCAGGGGCTTACCTGAGCAGGCCCACCGCGCGCTGATGGCTGAGAATGGTGTGGGATGGGGTATGGGTTCCTGGTCAGCCGTACATTCCCTCTCATGCTTTGGTGGCATTTGTAAAGAGCCGTATTCAGCCATGGTGCAGCGGGTGAAGGTTGGCACCCCCTTGGCAATCCTCAGACATGTGGCCTGGTGTGCTCCTGCAGTTAAACGGGGTGGCCCTGGGACCATGTGGCCGACGAGCTGAAAACTCTGCATTGGCTCACCTCCCTTTTTAGCCTTGTGGAATCTGGTTTCCTGTGCAGGCCCTTCCAGGGCAGTTAGGTGACTTTGAGGTGCCCCTTGGGGCCTTCCAGTTCCATGGGAGATCAGGCTGCATCCGGGGTTTAAGCGGGGTGGTCTTCTATTCATCCTGGGGGCAATAAGTCACTACTGCAGCTTGCAACATGCAAGGGGTGGGGGGACAGATCCTGTTATGGCACAAAAATAGGAGCAATCTCCCCCTTCCTTCCACCGAGCTGGGGGCTTACCTGGCCAGCGAGGAGGCGGCGTCTGCAGTTCGGCTGTCACACTCATGGCAGGGAGTGGCCAGCAGGGCATTCGTACACTAGAGTGACGTTTGGGAAAGCAAGGCCCCCGACGGGCCTTACAACGGGCATGCACAGTGAAACAGGAGCCTGTGCATACCTGGGAGGCTACCAGTGCGCATGTGCAGCACGGGGATTGAGTGAGTGCTCATCACGTTCATTGAATAAAGAAAAAAAGCAGATGGCCAAAAGGCTTTTGTTGTGGGATGTCCATTAACATACTGACTATATCGAAGGATTAGACGTGGGTATAATATACCATTCAAATATATGTTTTATTCTAGGCACATGTTTTATATAATTTGTGATTCGCTAAGTACCCAGCATCTTTAGCTATTCACTTAAAGCTAGTAGGATTGGGGGATACTTTTCTTTGACTGCTTCAGTACTGATTTTGTACCCAGGACTGCTGACTGCAGGTCACCTTAATAATGTTAAAATAGGCATGCCCTTGCAACTCAGACGAGATACATGGTCGCGGTTTACTAATTATAAATTAGATACATACGTCCAATTCAGGATTGGATCATTAGTTTAAAGAGGGTGATGGCTCATTAGCTCGGAGTGGTGCAAGGGCATTAACTTGCAAGACAGGAGCCTAGAATGCACGAAGACCAGGGGTTTTGATGCCCCTGGAAAAAAAAAAAATTCCACTGGTGTATAGTGTGCTCCTGAGCAAGTAACTGAACTTTAGTTATATAAAAACAAAAACAAAACAGGTACAATAGCAGGAAGAATAACATTTAGTCCCCAGTGGAAAGGCCCATTGTTGTGGTAGAAGCGGAGATTGAAATGGCAGCAAGGGTCGCGCAGGGGTGCCAAATTATGTATTTCAGAGCAACACAGCAATGGATTTTGAAAACCAATTGGCGGCCTTCGTTAAGGGGAAAGGCAAGGCATGGTGGGATGCGATGTTCCAGGGTAAGGGCAAGTTACCAAGCACATCTGGGCCAGTGCAGCAGCCACAGACAGAAGCAGGGGGCAAGCCAGAACGAGAAACAGAGGTCTCACCGTAGTCAGCCGATGTCCCTGGGCAGGAGAAGCCAGTGGTGGTGATCCAGGACCCCCCCAGAGGTGTTACACTGCCAGGTGAGAATCAAGAATGACCACCACCAGCCAAGAAGCTACGGGCCCGGAAAAGGAAACAGGAGATGGCGATTTCAGACATTCAAGCAGGTAGGCTTGACCTCAACACGCTCTCTGCGCAGGAGTTGCAGGCCTTGATTAGGCAGGAGGCGTGGGGGTCAATGGCAAAAAAACAGAGACCACCAAGAATAAAGAAGGGGTGGCAGGGTATGGGGAGCCCGTTGGTCACCCGAATGCTCCTGCTAGCCCACCTCCTTGGACTTTGGGGGGTGCCAGACACAGCAGCAGCAGGGCTGTAGTTAGCAGCACATGGCAAAGTCCATCACAGGGAATTACTGAGCTAGGGCAGCGGCAGTGGCTTCTGGGCCAAGCAGGGCTGCCACTGGGTGTATCAGGGTTAAGCCATGACACAGGGCCTGGGCAGAGGCTGACAGAGTTAGGCTGGCAAGCCGGGCCAGGGTTCATAGCGCAATCTGCATTGGAGCAAAAGCTTGACTGTTTGTTAGCCCTGTTCCCAGACGAAGAACTACTAATGGTGGTCACAAGTTTCCCTGCAGTCAGTGGAACACTGCATATGGGGACCTTGGTGCTTAACACCGCGACCCAACCAGCAGCATCGCAGCCAACTCAGCTTGGGTTTGTGTCATTGGGGGAACCGGTGGGGTCCCATTTGCCAAGGCAGCAAATAGTAAACGGGGAATATGTGGATGTCTTTTCACTTCTCAACTGGCCAAAGGAGCCTGATGAGGGAAAGGAGAAGGATAAGCATGAGAAGGATGACAGGGTGGAAAAGAAGCGCAAGGTACTAGTCCGATGCACCTGGGAAAATTGGGAAGTGGGTTTTGCAATATATGCAGGCCTCCTCCCCCAGGGCAACCCGATGAAAGCTGAAGGGCTATGGGTGTACTTTAGTAGGATCATGACAATGCATGCGAGCAAACCAGGTGGGGAGTTGGCTGAAATATGATTAGGAGTTTAGGAGAAGGAAACAGAACAATACAGGGAGATCTTGGGCTATGTTGGATCTGCCTTTACTGTGGACCATAGACATGGGGAGGGTCCACAGATGGATAGCGGGTTTCTGATTTGACGGGCCCCTTCACCAAAAAAGGGGTTTCAAGGGAAAGGGAGTGGGTGTGGGCATTGCTACAACTACAATCAAGGATCCTGCAAGGCTGAACAGTGCAGGTACAAGCATGAATGCATGGCATGTGGGCACCAGCACCCATATCAGCAATGTGGGAGAAAGATGAGGAATGGCTGGCCAGTCCAGAAAAATAATGGGTTTTGTTCCTTTCGGGGGGCGGGGCAGGGCAGGCCTGCCAATACCCGTAGGGGGGAAACATCTTGATTGGTTGCTGGATCAATACCTGAACAAGGAATCTGCTTGCTTCTTGGCTGATGGGTTTAGGTTTGGTTTCCGCATCACTTATGAGGGCCACCGGAGGGCATATGAAGTGGACAACCTAAGATCTGCCAAGGAGCAACCAGACGTAGTGTGTAGGAAGCTAGAAAAAGAGTTAGCAGCAGGGAGGATTAGTGGCCCGTATGCAGCACCCCCCATACCCTGGCTCCAGGTGTCACCAATTGGGTTGGTCCCAAAGAAAGCTCCGGGGGAATTCCGGTTGATCAATCACTTGTCATACCCGGAGGGGGAATTGGTCAACCACTTCATTGACCCAACCCATACATATGTGTCGTATGCGTCAAGGGGCACTGTTAGGTAAGATGGACATTGAGGCGGCATTTAGGTTATTGCCGGTCCACCCAGAAGACCATGAGTTGTTGGGAATGAAGTTTGAAAGTATGTATTACATAGATAACTGTATGCCAATGGAGTGCACAGTGGCATGCGCAGTATTTGAGCAGTTCAGCACGTTCCAGTATTGGGTTACAATCACAAAGGCAGAACGGGCTGAGCTTGTGCATTATTTGGATGATTTTTTTGTTTGTGGGCAAAGCAGGAACACAGAGTTGTGGGCAGCTGATGGGGGCATTCCATGAGTTTTGAGCAGAACTGGGAGTCCCACTGGCACGGGACAAGACAGAGGGTCCGTGCACATGGTTGTCCTTTCTAGGCGTAGAAACTGACACGACAAGACAGGTCTTTCAGCTGTCACAAGTTGAGCTGGCGGCACTGAAGGAGCTCCTGGAAAGGGTGACAAAGGCATGAAAAGTTATGTTGTGGGAATGGCAGCAGCTGATAGGGCATCTGACCTTCATCTGCCAGGTCCTCCCCATGGGTAGAACCTTCATGAGACAGTTGGCCGGGATAGGATCTGGGTGCACAAAACTGCACCACAGGATTTGGATAACAGAGGCAATGAGAGACGATTTAAATATCTGGCAAGCGTTTCTGAATTGCTTTAATGGGGTAGCAATATGGGCAGTGCCGGCGTCCAGCCAAAAGCTGGAGCTCTTCACAGATGTGTCTGGGGGGGGCTGGGTTTCAGTGCATACTTTCAAGGGAAGTGGTGCACCAGCCAATGGCCACAGGACTGGAAGGCAGCGGGGGTGCTGTCTCAGATAGCAGTCTTGGAATTCTTCCCAATCGTGGTGGCATTGGTAATGTGGGTTGATCGGCTAAGGGACAAAGCCATTACGTTCCGGTCAGACAACACCGGCGTAGTGTATGCCATTAATGTCCAGTTGGGGAGAAGGGCCCGATGGGTAACCTCATGAGGGTGTTTGTGTTGAAATGCCTTTTGCTTAACATACAGTTCAAAGCAGTGCATGTTCCAGGGGTTGAGAATGGTATAGCTGATGCCCTTTCTTGTTCACAGTGGCAGAGGTTTCAAGAACTGGCACCAGGGGCAGACAGACACCCCAAGGAAGTCCCAACATACCTTTGGGGTTTGGTATCGCAGAAGAATGGACATTGATCAGGAATGCGCTGGCCCCCGATATGCAGGTGGCATATAAAAGGGGCTGGACAGTTTCCTGACCATACAGCAAGCGCACGGGTGGAGTAAGGCACGGCCAGTGCCTGTGGAACAGCTATGTGAATATGTGCTGCTTAAAAAATGGGTGGGGGGCTATGCCTGCCACAGTGGAACAGCATTTGGCCGGCATAGCCTGGTTCCAGAATGCCAGGGGATACATGGATACCACAAGAGCTTTTCCCATTTGCAAGATGTTGCAAGAATGGATACGGTCGGTCCATGGCTACCAGACCAGCGACAGCCCATCAGACCTACATTGTTTAGACATATTTGTGATGCCCTTCCTGGGGTCTTTTTGTCAGAAGGGGAGACGTGCCTATTCAGTACTGCTATCTCATGGCATTCTGAGGGGTGTTTCGGGTATCTGAGTTGGTGCAACCAAGCAAGGCGGCACATCAACAGCTAGTATTGGGTGATGGGGACGTGGTGATAACTGCGGCGGGGGTATTCGTCCGACTAAGAAAAAGCAAGATGGACCGATCTGCCCAGGGCCACTGGTGCAGTGTGCAGGCCCCAAACGGGGTGCATTGAGATGTCCAGGCATGGGTACAATATTATATGGACCGGCGGACAAAGGTGGGGGATGCCTACTTTCGACACGAGGATGGGTCCCCAATGACGGTGTATCAGTTCCATCACGTGTTGCAGAAGGTGTTGCAGCAACTGGGGCTGGAAGCAAGCTAATTCACACACATTCCTTTAGGATAGGGGCAGCGTCACATGCCAGGGCAGAGGGGCTCACGGATGTACAGATTCAGGCCCTGGGGAGATGGAGATCCCAAGCTTTTGAGAGTTATGTCAGACCACTGATGTTTTAATTGTTTTTCTTTTCCTCTCTTGACAGGTCATGGAGTTTGAAAGACACAGATTTGGGTGTGCAGACACTCGTTTGTTCATTGGGTTGCCATAAGAGCAGGGCAGCTGGATGGGGGCAAGGAGCTGTTCTTGGATCCAAGGCGGACAGAAGTCAGCTGGTTGGGACAACGAAGCATGAAATGGGAAGAGTTGCTACCAAGTTTGAGAGCTGAGGTCCAATGGAGGCAGGCTCCTCCTGATGTCCTAGTAGTCCACTTAGGGGGAAATGACCTGGGTTGGGGGAAATCCCTTGAGCTGCAGTTATGGGTCAAGAATGACCTGTCAAGATTGAAGGGCATGTGGCTGGGGCTGTGCATCATATGGTCTGACATTATTCAGCGGCAGCTATGGCGCCACGCTTGCAATGCTAGGGCAATTGAAAAGGTGCGCAGATTACACAATGGGGCTATGCAACCATTCATGGCTAGCATTGGCGGAGCAACAGTGCACCACCCTGAAATTGGTATGATGAAGGGAGAATTATATCAGAAGGACGGGGTGCATTTATCAGAGGTAGGTTTAGATATATTTTTAGATGATATACAGTGAGTTGTGGAGAAAGTGTTGGCGTGATGAGCTTGTAGGGGTGTGAGCAGGGAAAAGCTCACCCTGTGGCAGCTCAGTAGTCTTGCAAGGTATGTGCAGAGGGGACAACAAGGGATTATGAGTCTATGCAGCCAAATCCCCTGAGGCTGATGGGAGGTTGGTGCCAGACAACAGCAGTTACCCCAGTAAAAAGGAGGACAGTTGGGATGGTAGGCCTCTCTGAGCATATGCTCATGACAGGGCAGTGTCCTCTGATGGGGGAGGACACATCTGAAGCTGGTCTCGGGAGACATCCCTCATGCCCCGGAGCTGGTGTCCTCGTGGGGTTTGGGATTATCTGGTTGGTGACCTCCTAATAAGAGGAGGTCGACCACTGGTGAATCAGAGCAAGCTGATTCAAGATTTCCAAGACTACCTAGCTGTGCGCATCATGCTGATTGGATATATTGATAATTACAATTTGGTTCAATAAATACATGGCTGTGGCCATTTTCTCCATAACTGGTTGTGGTCTCAGTTTGTTTAGGTGGAACAAAATATTTGCCCTATAAGACAAATAGGCTGCAGAGACCACTCGCTGTGCCAGAGTTGACCACTCTCCCCCTCTGACCAAAACTGCAGGTACTGCTGAGACACAGAGCAGAGAACCCTCCAAGGTCTTACAGCCAGCAAAGCTCTGTCTGCCTATTAAACTTTCTTTTTTCCTCTTTCCCATTTGCAAGTTATACATCTCTACCACTTGAGGGTTCTGCTCCGAAGCCAGTGCTACTCAAAGGGCAAGAATCTTTCTGACACATTACCTGACTTTAAATCTTACAGGCTGTCAAAAAGAAATTGTCCTGCCCTTGCCTACTTCAATTTTACTGTCTCAACTCCACCCTAACTAGGTTCTACTTATAGCTTCTTCTCTACCCTATCTTGACCTGTCGCTTAACTAGGCATTACCAAATACTTCCTTCCTGAGGCGTCTACTATTAAAAAACTATTTAAAAGACAAAGAACCTCTGTGCGCAAACACTGAGGAAAGGGTTAACACTGAGGAAAGGGCATTGTGGGGGCATGTGTGATTTTGTATTTACTATTAAAAAAGCCACAATGGGGGCGGAGCTAGCAGCCTAGCCAGAAGCAGCCATTTTCTGGAGCTCCTGAGAGCAGCTCATTTAAACTGCTAATTTAGCTAATTTCTGCCTTAGAATTTAAACTAAGACATTCAACATCATCTAAAGGGAAGTATGCTGCACCTTCGAATCAAAAATCAAGCTATTATGGGCCGTACAAAAACCATTTAAACAAGACTTTTTTCAACCACAGGCCTCAACAGCCAAGCACCCAGATCATACGGAGGAAGTGCCTACTACAAATAATACAGAGCAACTTGCAGCCTCCTTAAACTCTCTACAAATCGCAGTAAATGCACTCACTAAGACAGTCCAACAAATCGATCAGAAGCTGGACACATTTGCGTAACATTTTCAGATGGTTGAAACGCGACTGGATGCTATGAGGGAGATCACAAAAAATGCGGAGGCAATAGCGGGAAAGGCCCTGGCTGCCACATCCACCTTGCTTAAAGAGCAGGTGGCCCTTCGTACTCACTTAGAGCAACTTGAAAATACAGTCCGGGCAGCAAACATCAGAGTTCTGGGTCTTCCCGAGGGAGTCGAAGGGGAAAGTTTGGTACAATACCTGAATCCTTGGCTCTCCGACATTACAGGACTGTCCGAATTCTAAGTGGTGCGGGCGTATAGAATCACCCCCCGTTGGCCGACTATAATTAATGAAACTTCACGAACTGTGCTAGTCACTCTTGCTTCAGCAGTGGAGTGGGACATAATTCTCGGGGCTATTAGAAATAGAGGCCCAGTCTATCAGGACGAGAGTCGCGTGCTTTTCTTTCCGGATCTCGCCTACACCACCAGAATGAGATGCAAGGCCTTCGATGGAGTGAAACGCAAATTGAGAGACCTGGGCATTACTTACTCCCTGGCCTTCCCTGCACGCCTGTGCTTCACGGATGGTCGAAAGCAATACAGATTCACAGACCCAAAGGAAGCGGGAGTGTGTATGGAGAAGATTGCAAGCTGGCGATCACCAGAACCACTGTCGGAGGATGATTCAGAGGAAGCCTGAAAATCAGAGGCAATGGACTGTTAAAATTGAAACCATCAGATTGGTTCATAGGTGCTGGAACCGGTGGGGGGTGGAAGGGGCCGTAGCCACTCCACTTTTTATTTCTGTATGGCAAAAACTAGTATAGAAAAAGTGCCCCTTGTACCCTCATAAGTGTCCTTTTGATTCTCAGCCCCCTCAGATTTTACCATCTTCCAGCACCCTTGGACTGGTTTGCTTAAATCTAACTTTAATTGTTAAAACTACTTTGATGGCAGAAAGTAGCTTTGGCTTTCTCTCCTTGAGCCCTCCAAGTTTAAGAGGTTTTCAGGGCTAGTTAATTTGTTTGTTCAAGTTAGCAGTTTGTTATTACTGCAGTATAATCATATACTAGTAAGTCAATTCTTGGTTTCCCACTAGGAGAAAGGATCTAAATTTTTCTGGCATTACCTAGAAATTGCAATTTTATTTGAAGAGAGGGGCTAGGGAAGGTCCCATTTCCTTTAAGGAACCTCCACTAATCTGGAATGTTAGAGATGCCAATTAAAACAAAACTAATTAAGTTATAAGTTCTCTCCTGGGGTTTAACCATTATAGTTATAATAGAATTACAAATAATGTGGGCTTATAAGGAGCTCTGGAATAACAATATTTCCTTTTATCTTAAAATCAAACTATCAATAAAGGACCAGTAGGGTTGGATACATAACACTGTTTGCTTAATGGACTTGAACATTTTGGGCGTTGGCTGCAATGTAGCTCCTGAATGTTGTATAACTATTTTCTCATATGGTAATAATTAGTATTCTCCCTCTAACGCTGTACCATTAGAAGTACTGTATGTAATCACCATCCTTAGTAATGTATAACAACAACTTAATGTCGATCTACATACTCAGAATTAATGTGTTTTATGCATATGTATGAAATACTAAATAAAAAGTAAAAAAAAAAAAGAAAAAAGCCACAATGTTCTTCCTAGCCTGCCTATTCTGTTCCCCGTGGCCCCTGTACTTTACTACTGTCTATCTCCCACCATACGTAGGCCCTCTGGAGGTGCACCACACTTATGATTATTCTTACTTCAATCTTATAACCTCATGGCAAGCCAACGTGCATCCCCTCTGGTGCTTCCCACCAAATTCTATGGGAATTGCGTTTAGACTGCTCAAATGCTTGTGATATCATCCTTATAAAATGCCCTACAGGAGGACCTGACTGCGCCACCTCCTCTGGTTCTCCGCTCTCTTTATCCTCCCTGCTGGAGATCTTGAACTGAACCCCAAACCTACCTCACAATAGACCTTTAACACCCCCTCCCGATCCTCTCTTAAGAGTCTTAAAATTGTACATGTCAATGTTCGTAGTCTCATCCACAGTCATGCTGAACTGACTGCCTGGGTTGACCACTATAACCCTGATATTCTGTGTCTCATGGAAACGTGGTTAAAATCTGCCACCCCTGACTCAGCCCTCGCACTTCCTAGTTTTAGCCTCCTCTGCCATGATCGCTTGGGTAAAAAGCGTGGGGGTGGTCTTTTGATATACTACAAAAGTCACCTTAACATATCCCTAATCCAGTATGACTTGGCTCCCTCCTCTGCCACCTGTGAATTCCTTCATGGCTCCTCCTACTAGGGAATGCCAAAAAAATTCACATCATCTGCACATACAACCCTCCAAAGCAGGGTATCAAGGGGCTCTCCTATCTGCTTGATAACATTAGCCCTAAAATCACCTCAAGTGAGGTACATATATGTGGTGACTTCAATCTAAACTGGTCTGGTGACAATGTCAGGCAGTATGAACCACTGCTGGTGGCCCTGGGCCTTACTCAGCTCATCAGTGAGCCCACACAAAACCACCCCAATGGGACTCGAGGAACACTCCTTGATTGGATTCTGACAAACAGGCCTGGTAGGATCTCAGCATCTGGAGTCCTTCCTGACTCCACATCTGACCATTCACCTATCTACTGCGTTTCGAGTCTCCTCTCCCAAAGTGCCTTATAAAATTATACAAGTGAGAGACTTCTCCTACTTTAACTCTGCTCGCTTTCTTCAAGATCTTGCAACCACAGATTGGGCCACAGTACTCTCTGCCATGGATGTCACAAGTGCTCTTGACAAGCTTCTAAACATCCTCCCCTCTCTGCAGGATAAGCATGCACCTCGCGTCAGAAAGAGAGTTAGAGGCACTATCACTAAATGGTTGCATGGAGACTTGCTCTCCCTCATGGAAGCCCGTGATAAGTACTGGGGTAAATGTAAAGCCTCTAAGGAATTGTCTGACTACTATGAATACCAGCGGCTCTGCAACATCTACAAAAAAAACATACATAATGCCAAGAGTGAATACTGCAAGGCTGCACTCTTATCCTGTGCTAGGGACTTGCGATACTTCTGGTGCACTATTAAAACCATAGTTGGATGGGCCGGCCCTGTGGTGCTGAGCGTTGAGGTGCTGGTCACCACACCTTGTGCCATGCTGGCAAGTTGGGTTTGGGAATGGACTTGGAGCGTTGGGGGTCGGCGAGGGGGAGGAGGATTGAGCATCCCAAGGACTGCTCTCCTCCTTCAGGGAGGGAGGGAGGTGGGGAGGATCACTGAGCCACTGGCCCCTGGCGGTGGCCAGGGGCTGGTGCAGGCTTGTAGATTAATGGATGGGCTGGCATGGGCAGGCATTGGACATACTGCAGGAAAGCACATGCGCAGGAATGTCCTTGATGCCGCTGCATGCTAGTGCCATGGGGGGAACAAGGGACCAAAAAAAAAAAAATAATATAATCCTTTGGTGTGATGATGGCAGACTCCATCGGTGCCGTGGTGGACCCACTCAAGTTAGCTCCCCTTCAGTCCCTGGCCTCAGGTCTCCACAGTGTGTGGGATAAATCCCCACTGTGAAATGACCTGGGATGGCAGGGCAAAAAGGGTTCGAGCTCTGACTGGGTTCAGGGCAGCAGCTGAGAAAGGTCGCCTAACAATGGGGAACCATAGGACCACCCCCCCAGCTGAGGAGGTGAAGGGAAAATAAGTAAAAAAAAAAAAAACGTCATCAGGAGTTATAACCAGTGCGATACTAAAGAAATTGCAATAATGCTACTACCATCACCAGTGCCTTTAACAAGCAATTCCCCGATCTCTTGGCATTCATCTCCCTGTTTACTACTGACATCGATGCGTCATCTATCTCTAACCATACCTCCCCTCCAGAATCTCTGTCTCACCCACCTTTCTATCTTAAAACAATCTCAGTGAGGGAAACCTGCAAGCTTCTCACTGGCCTTTCTCCTCATATGAGTGCTGGTCATGATGACCTTGAACCAAAACTCTTAAAGACTGGGGCCCCTTTGTTTGTGCTCCCAATACCCCATATTCTTAACCTATTCCTCACCACCAGAATTGTTCCTGCAATCTGGAGAGTAGCAAAGGTTGTTCCTGTTTTCAAGCAGGGTGACCGGAAATGCACAGAAAACTACCGTCCTATAGCCATCCTGTCTGCTGTCAGCAAGATACTAGAAAAGGTGGTGGAAGTTTATCTGACGGACTACTTGTCTAAATATACCTTACTGTCACCCAAACAGCACAGATTTTGTAAAGGGCATAGCACTGGTACAGCCCTTGCTAAAGTTACATTTGATATAAGGATTGCCATGGACCAGGGTATGCTGACTGGGGCTACCTTCGTGGACCTCTCAAAGGCCTTCAATCTAGTGAATCACTCGCTACTCTGTTCCATGCTTAACTCCCTTTGTGTTGCTGGTCCAGCCCTAAACTGGGTTTCCAACTATCTCACTGGAAGACTATAGCTTGCTAAGTACAATAGGGCGCTATCGGAACCTGTTCCTATCACTATCGGTGTCCCTCAGGGATCTATTCTGGGCCCTATCCTATTTTCTCTTTTCATCAATGACTTCCCAATGGTCCCTACCCATAGCACCACAACCCTATGTGCTGATGACCTGGTCCTCCTAGCTAGCTCAGGTGATGTCCGTGCCATAAATCACAACCTACAAGCTGACTTCAAGTAAACTGCAACACTTGCTCCTGAAAAATAAGCTTGTGCTGAACTTAAAGAAGACTCAATTCATGCTCTTCGGCTCCTCTGCCAAACTCAAACAGTGTCCTGTCCCACTCAATGTCTTAAACCTTGATGGTGTCCCAGTTGGCACTACATGCTCCTTTAGATACCTGGGAGTTACTTTTGACCCCCAGTTAGACCTGTCTGTACACAAAATGTCTGCAGGGCAACAAATATTTTTTCAAAAATGTGTGCGCACTGGGATGTGGTGCTGAAGAACCAACAAGAAATGTAAGCAAATAAGGTTCTGGCACACACCAACTCATAAGAGGAACGCATGGAAGAATAATAAAGCTATAATTTATTATACCAGGAAAAACGAAACATCTTGCCTGACATGTTTCGGATTGACATCCATTCCTTTTTCAAAGGCTAAAAACATACTACAGCCACTCCTCTTAAATATACATAGCAGCAGGTGATACATATAACACATTAAATTCAATTATTATAACAAGTACTTTTAAAAAAAAATCAAACCATCTATACTATAATTAATTAGCAGCCATTCTAAAAAACAAAGCAGAGAATACCAGATCCAAAAATGCAAGAAATAACTCATTAGGCTAATTTGTAATCATTCATGATACCACTTCATGAAATAGTGAACTAAATTAAGACAAACAATTTATCCCTTACTGAAAGGGTATAATGACTTAGAGCTCATATAAAGTTGGAACTAATAAATACATACGAAAATGAAGACTAATATACAGTCATATATATAAACGCTTGATGACATTTACAGACCTAAACGAGAACGATGTATACAAATAATCCAAGTAATATATTTGTTTGAAATTATTGCATAGTTATAATTCAAAAACATGTTAATTTGTAAAAATGGAGAATAATGCCAAATCATGTAGGAATATGGTAACACTAGGTCCTAAAAGATTAATGAAGTAGTCTGAATAATCATTTTTTCAAATACGGATAGATTTCTATTGGGGCATTCAATCCTGGGCTAGTATTAGCCTGCAATCTTAAAATCCAATAATTTTCCCTTCGCAAAACAAGATTGTTATAATCCCCCCCCAACCCCCACTTGGATTGTGGCATATCCTGTCAATAGCCATGAATCTAAATTCATGGAGGGAATTGTCACTAGCTGTTAGAATATGGGCCGCTGTAGCATAAGAACCATCCTTTCTTTGGATGGCTCTAATATGCTCCCCCATCCTTATCTTAAAACTTCTAGTGGTTTTACCCACATAGAAGGCATTGCATTTACATGTAGCTATGTCAATAACACCTTCAGTGCTACATGTAATGCACTGTCTGACTTCAAAGGTCCTATCGCTATTTATGCTGGAAAAATATTTACCCTGAATAACATATTCACAGTACATACATTTTTTACACTGAAAATTCCTCTTACTTTTATTTAACCAACATTCTGATTGTTTGGGTTTAAAATGGCTATGTGTGAGTAAATCTCTTAATGTAGGAGCTTTCTTATAACACATTCTGACTGGCTTATTGGCCAGTTCTTTCAGGCCAGGCTCAACTCCCAAAACATACCAGAATTTATTTTACAATTTTTTCATACTCTCTGACTTGTGCTGAATATTCAGTAACGAAATTAAACCTTTCTTCTAAAATTATTTTCTCCTACACGATTGTTAAGCAATATTTCTCTGCCAATATTTTTAGCTCTATCATGAGCTCTCTGAATACACGCTTTAACATACCCCCTCTGTGTTAACCTCTCAGTAAGATTCTCAGCTCCCTTTTCAAAGTCTTCTATATCAGAACAATTCCATTTTGTTCGTAAAAACTGATCATATGGAATATTACTGGCTATATGTGCTGGATGGCAACTGTTTGCCAATAAAATTGTGTTGCCATCCACTTCCTTCTGATAAATATTTGTTTTCAGAGTGCCAGAGTCAGTTTTTTGAATAATCAGATCAAGAAAAGTAATAGAATCCTTAGAGAAAGTGGAAGTGAATTTAAGGTGGGGGTTGGTACTATGTAAATATTCTACAAACGAATTAAAACTAGTAATGTCCCACTGCCAAAAAATAATATCATCAATATAGCATTTCCGTAACAACAAATTATCCATAAACATGTTTGTCTCATTACAATAAATGTAGTCTTTTTCTCACTTGCTGACATATAAATTAGCTATGGAGGGTGCACATGTTGCCCCCATAGCAGTCCCCTTAATTTGAAGAAACATTTTATTTTATTTAGTTGTTTAACCAGGCAAGACACACTAAGCTGAAAGCTTTTTTACAGGTGCAACCTGGGAGCACAGGGAAGTTAAGTGACTTGCTCAGGGTCACACAGTATGCAAGTGGAAGATGTGGGATTCAAACCCAGGTCTGGTCTACTGAATGTCACCAGATTCGCAGCTCAGAGCCTTAAACCACTGCACTATACTGCCTCCCTTTTCTTGATTAAATAAAAAGGTATTACATTTCAAGACATACTCTAACAATTTAATCACCAATTCAATCGGTGGAGGTGAATTAAATTCAGAAACATTCCCAGAAGATTTATTTAAAAAGAATGCTATTGCACCCAATGCTCCTTTATAGGGAACATTGGTATACAATGATTCAATGTCTAGTGTAACCAACAGAGTATCACTTTGTACTGTCACATTTTAATGACATTCAAAATCTCTTTAGTATCTTAAATATAAGAAGGCAAACATTGAACTAGAGGTTTTAGAAAGGAATCACAAAATCTGGATAATGGTTCAGTAAGGGAACCGATACCATTAACTATGGGTCTTCCTGGTGGATTATCCAGAGCTTTATGAACCTTGGGTAACATGTACAAAGTGGCTCTAATTGGATTAGAAACCGTGAGATAGTCTCTAGTCTGTTTGTCAATAACTCCCTTCTGAAAGGCATCGGTTGTTATTTTGTCAATTCCAAACTTAAAATCAATAGTCAGATCCTCTCTTAATTTAATATAGAACTGTGCATCATTTAGCTGTCTATAGATTTCTTTCATATACATATCTCTATTCATTAATACCACTGCCTCCCCATCAGCCTGTTTAACAATGAAATCTTGATCTTGCTGTAAAGTTCAAATTGCTTCTCTTTCTTGATTTGTTAAATTGTTAAATAAACAAACTTGAGGGGTAGAGAAGAAAATCTCATGTTCACTTTCGACCAATTATTTGAAGATCGTGATGGCAGCACATGGAGTGGGGCACCACACAAAGGGATTCTTAAATTTTACAGAATGAGCTTCCATGTTGTTAATTTCAGAGCTCGCTTCTCGTTTGGCAAAAAAGGCTTTCAAATTAAGTTCACGGCAGTTAAGATTTAAGTCAATAACCATCTACACTCGGTTAAGTGTGTTTGTTCATGCAAATCCAAGTCCCTTTTTAATCAAGTCAGTTTCTCCTGTTGTTAAATCATGCTTTGATAGGTTAATAATTTGAATAATTTGATTATTAGGACTAGTCCTTACCTCCTCTGTTGGTTCCTCTCTCTCTCTCTCTCTCTCTCTCTCCAAATGATTTCCTCTGTGGATTTCTCCCCCTGTGGCATCCCCTGAACTGACTGCCTCTATGCCGCCATCCTGTTCCTTCTTCCCCATCTTGTTCTTCTCTGTCTCGTGAATAATCTCGCGGTCTCTCCTGTAGTCTTGGACTTCTTCATGGGGGAGGTAGGGCATATGGCATAATGTGGGACTGATATTCCATGGTTGGTTGTGGATCTAAATGTGGCTGATCCCTTGGAAAAAATGTTCTCCATTCATCACATCCCCTCAACATCACTGTTGTCTGTACTGATGTCTGTACTATATTCAAAAGAGACATTTTTATTATTACGGTGATTTTTCAAAATACCTTTAAGCTGATTTTTCTTCCATTTAAAGATGGTACCTTTTTCTAAATCACCTTTGTCTCTTTGAAATTTCATCATTTTGATTTTCTGGATCTCTGTGTCTAGTTTAAAAATAGATTCTTTAAGTCTTGAGTTGAATCTTTCAAAATCTGCATATGTTCGATATTTTAAAACTTCAGTTTCTTGTTTCTTAATTTCATCTCTCAATTTAAGTTCTTTTTCTTTGCTATACTTAGTAATTAATCGCATAAGTTTAGCACTGGCTTCCAATAAAATATTTTCCCACTCTTGGAAAAAAATTTGATTATTCGTTTCACAAGCTGGATCTTTAATCAGTCTCAGTCTCCTTGGGACACATTTAACCTCCAGATATGCTTCCAAGTTGGTACTGTTCCTATATAATCTTCTAAGTTGGTACATCATCTTTCTAAATTTCTAAAAGCTTCAAGTAGTGACTGAGCTTCTGGTACTGCTTTCTGTCCATTTTCAGAATTAAGACATGGATTATTAGTTGCTGCTATTTGCAAGAGTAAGTCCACATATGCTAATGGATTAATTTGTGAATTACTGTCCATTGTAGGAAAAATTAAATTCGGAGTGCCTTCGTAAGACATTTTAAGATCTATCTCATCTTGGTGAATGTTTGTAAAAATTGAAAAGAAACTACTAATGCGTATATCCTTGAGTTTTAAGGGGTAAGGATACAGGAATGAAGCTCCAGATAGGTTATTTCGCAACTTTCACCTTTACCTGTAAAAATACTCCTTCTCCTCAACCAGTGTGTATCACTCAAAACTTAGTAATTTTTTCAAAAGTGAGTGCGCACTGGGATGTGGTGCTGAAGAACCAACAAGAAATGTACGCAAATAAGGTTCTGGCACACACCAACTCATAAGAGGAACGCATGGAAGAATAATAAAGCTATAATTTATTACACCAGGAAAAATGAAACATCTTGCCTGACATGTTTCGGATTGACTTCCAGTCCTTTTTCAAAGGCTAAAAGCATACTACAGACACTCCTCTTAAATATACATAGCAGCAGGTGATACATATAACACGTTAAAAACAATTATTATAACAATTAAGAACAAAATCTCAAACCATCTATACTATAATAAATCAGCAACCATTCTAAAAAACAAAACAGAGAATACCAGATCCAATAATGCAAGAAACAGCTCATTAGGCTAATTTGTAATCATTCATGATATCACTTCATGAAATAGTGCACTAAATTAGGACAAACAATTTATCCCTTACTAAAAGGGTATAATGACTTAGAGCTCATATAAAGTTGGAACTAATAAATATGTATGAAAACGAAGTCTAATATACAATCATATATATATAAATGCTTGATGATATTTACAGAACTAAACGAGAATGATGTATACAAATTATTCTAACAGCTAGTGACAATTCCCTCCATGAATTTAGATTCATGGCTATCGACAGGATATGCCGCAATCCGGGGGGGGATTATAACAATCTTGTTTTGCGAAGGAAAATTATTGGATTTTAAGATTGCGGGCTAATACTAGCCCAGGATTGAATGCCCCAGTAGAAATCTATCCGTATTTAAAAAATGATGATTCAGACTACTTCATTAGTTTTTTAGGACCTAGTTTTACCATATTCCTACACGATATGGCATTATTCTCCATTTTTACAAATTAATATGTTTTTAAATTATAACTATGCAATAATTTCAAATGAATATATTACTTGAATTATTTGTATATATTGTTCTTGTTTAGTTCTCTAAATGTCATCAAGCATTTATATCTATATATATATATATATATATATATATATATATATACTGTATCTGTATATTAGTCTTCGTTTTCGTACATATCTATTAGTTCCAACTTTATATGAGCTCTAAGTCATTATACCCTTTTAGTAAGGGATAAATTGTTTGTCCTAATTTAGTTCACTATTTCATGAAGTGATATCATAAATGATTACAAATTAGCCTAATGAGCTGTTTCTTGCATTATTGGATCTGGCATTCTCTGCTTTGTTTTTTAGAATGGCTGCTAATTTATTATAGTATAGATGGTTTGAGATTTTTTTAAATTGTTATAATAATTGTTTTTAATGTGTTATATGTATCACCTGCTACTATGCATATTTAAGAGGAGTGGCTGTAGTATGTTTTTAGCCTTTGAAAAAGGACTGGAAGTCAATCTGAAACATGTCAGGCAAGATGTTTCTTTTTTCCTGGTGTAATAAATTATAGCTTTATTATTCTTCCATTCATTCCTCTTATGAGTTGGTGTGTGCCAGAACCTTATTTGCTTACAGGGCAACAAATATCAAGCTTGGACTTGCATACCAGGCTTGTGGGTCCCTTACTGCTACTGTATGGCTTGCCTTTGCTAAAGGTTTATTCCTTTCCTCTCTCAACTATGGACCAGCAATCCTTACCCACTCTGCAAAAACTAGCCTTGCTAAATGGGATGTGGCCTATAATAATATTTGTTGCTTTGCCCTTGCTGTCCCTTGACTTACCCATCACTGCGATTTACACAATAAACTACACTGGTTGTCCCTGGATAATTATCACTCATTTGTCTTGGGCTGCTTCACAAACAAAATCATCCTCAATGATACCCCACCCGCCCTTTCCAAACTCCTTTGGCCTGCTCTGCCATCATACCGGCTAAGGTCAGCTGACTTGCAACCCCTCCTTGTCCCAAAAACTCGTACGCTGTCAGGTGATCGTGCCTTTACTGTTTGTGCCCCTAGATTTTGGAATAAACTTCCTGCAACCATCAAATGTACCCACACTCATCCCATCTTTAAGAACTCCCTCTGGCTGCACCCGAAGTCTGCCTCAGCCTGTAACTGTTCCAAGGCTGCTTAAGATCCCCTGCCCCTGCTTGAACCCTTTTGTGCACCCTCCACTTCCCTGGTTCCCCTACCCACTCTGAGCTCTAGTAAGGGGATTTATCTACTCTGCATGCCGTTCACCTCAGCACGTACCATCCTCAAAATGGGACAAATTGCACTTGTATTATTTCCACAAAATGTAACTATTGTTTGCTTGTTCTTACCTTCGATGTATATGGTTATCTGTTCATCCTGTACCTGTTTATTTGTATCACACTGCTCATTTGCTTGTATTTCACATTGTTGTAATTCTCTTGCACTGTTCTGTAAACCATACTCTTGTAATCTCCCAGGTCGTACCTGAAAATAGGCATTCATTGTCTAGCGTGCTTACCCAGTAAACAAAAGCGAATACATAAATAAATAAATAGTGGCTGTGTGCTGTTCTACTGAATATAGCACTTCTGGACACCCAGGCAACAGCAAGGCACAGCGCTAATGTTTGCCCTGTACTTTGTGCTTTTTTAAATATTGGGCCCCGGAAGTCCTTGTAAGAAGGCATTCCTTTCACTCATACAAAAAAAGAATGGGGAAAAAAAACTATGTCCAAATTCTTTTTTCATATGATGCCATCCTTTTTTTTGTATAGACCAATAATTTTTTCATCTGTCCATACAAAAAAAGAAAATCGGGTCTTGAAAAAGGATTTTTAAATGTTATAAAAATACATTTCTGGGTAATTTCTCCAGAAACTAAGTGTAGAATCCACCTAATGGAGTCCTGATTAGCAAGATACATTTGTTGGTGTGTGTGCAGGATGTCATTTTTGTGGGTTTTTAAATTTTTGTTTTTGGGAAAAAATGGAAAGATGGCAGCCATACAAAAAAAAAAAAAATTTTTTTCACAAAAAAAGGATTACCCTCATATGAAAAAAATATCCTTTTTTGTGTGGATCAGATTCTTTTTTCACTCCAAGCAGCTATTCAAAAGACTGCACTGAGCATGCTCAGAACTGAAATTTTAAAATTTAAATAACTTTGAATCTGATTAATATTTTTTTCACCAAACCAACAAAAGGTACATCTGTGGGCCAGGTTCTGTGCACCATTAAGATTTCAGACCAAAATTCCAAACCATCTGGGTGCTAGGTGATGACAAAAAAAGTGATTTTTTTTTTTAAACATTTTTCTGCTCTCTGGATCTCGAAATATGCACATCTGACTGAAATGAAACTTGTCACATAAAGAGAACTACACACCAAGACCACATGTGCAAAATTTCATACAAATTTGTTGAATGGTTGCAGAGATACTGAAGTACAAAGTTGGAGGTTTAACATCGAAACCCCTGTTCTCAGCCCTAACTATAGTGATGGTACTGCACCATTACAATATAAAACTAACTCTGGTTAGAGTCACTACAGCTGCTAATACTTGACTTGATAAAGGTGATTCATAGCCTTAAATGTAAAGATGAATTGCTGTAGTCAGCTCTGTGTGTAAATTTCATTTTTGGTAAAGGTAGATCATTTATCTGGTTGATCCTGTGTTTCCCATGTGTTTAAATGTGAGTGGCGAGTGCGTGTTGTACTATATGTGTACAGAGAGGGAGCTCTGCACCAAGGCCTTCAAGTAATGGCAGAAAGAGTGCTGCAGGAAGGAGAGTTATGTCTACATTGGGGACTGTGGGCCAAGCTAGAAGGATAAGAACCTATACTGAGGTGATGGCCTGCTTTCATCCAGGAGGCAACCGAATTCCTCAGTGGATGATTCAAATATTACTTTGATAGACTTAAAGTAGCCAAGGGGGGGGGTGATGGTCCTTTTCATTGTGGACTATAGTTTAGTTATCTATGGCTCTGCAACTGAAACAACACTTAACAGGATCAAGATGGCCCTTAACAAAGCTTATCGTCTAATGGCTGGTGACCATAGGCTCTCCCACACCTACATTCTCTATGAACAAGTAAACTGGCCGAATCTTGGGGGACAGTGCAATACCACACTTATCTACTTGCTCAGAAGATAGCCCTTGGCCACTCTCAGATGCTTACCCAGCAGCTTCTCACTGCTGCCCTTGCCCCCTGAGCTACTCGTAGTTCCACTAAGTCAACCTTTCTTTTCCCTTTCTGTAGGACTTCTCAAGGGCAGAGGGCCTTCATTTTTAGGGCCCCTGTCTGGCTAAATAGTCTTCCTCCTGAGGTTCTCTCTGAAATGAAGTTAGGCCCCTTTAAACTTAAACTCTGGCAGCATCTTCTTACTTTAAACAGCTGTGACTGGGGGGCGCTAATGACTCGTGAAGATGCATCTTCCCGAACTCTGCTCCAAACATGGAATAGAAGTAATAAAAGTAGCTGTTTAAACTATTTAAAAAAAAACAAAAGTAAACATAAGCTGTACCAGAAGGCAGGATGGATGAATGTCTGAGTCAGGCAACCGGCAAACCTTCACAGACTGGTGGGAAAATGAGCAAGAAACACGTGCAGGGTGTGCAGGCTGAAAACCTGGGACTGATTTCCTTTTCAGCAGCAGAAATGAGCGCACTAGGCTGCAAAGTCACGGACCAAGTTATTGCAGCATTGGAACTGTGACTTGGGCAGCTGGAGAGCAAATCTGAAAGTAAACTGCAGGAAGTTTTGAACCTGCAAGGAACGCATACAGCCAGACTAAATGAGGCAGAGGACAGGATCTCAATGTTGGAGAGCACGGTGGCCCTTTTGAACAAACAAGTGCAGGCATTACAACAAGAGCTGAAGGAATATAAAGAAATGTTCGATTATCAAGAGAACTATCACAGGTGCCTACATCTTAGGCTTCGAGGTCTGCCTGAAGGGAGTGAGGGAAATAAAATCCTGGACTTCTGTGCAAAAAGGTTGCCTGAGCTGTTAGGTATGTAACCTAAAAATGGTCTGATCAAACTGGAAAGGGCACACCGGGCAGTCATGCCGAGGCCTGCAGCAGACCAACCACCAAGGCAGGTCATAATGCATTTCCACAATTTCCAGGACCAGGAAGCGGTCCTAGCTGCGTACAGAGTGGTGGGCACCCTAAAATTTGATGGTATAAGATTGTTTTTGAGTCAGGACTACTCCCTATAACTACTCAAGAAAAGGCGCCAATTCAACTCAGTTATGGTGCAGCTGTGGGAGCTTAAAGTGGAGAATTATATGGTGTACCCAGCAACACTGAAAATTAAAAGTGAAGGGGCGACATACTCCTTCTGGGAGGTCGAGAAGGCATCGATGTTTGTCCAGAAGCTGAAGAAAAAAACTGGATGAGAGGCCAAGTGTAACTTGCGGGGTGTGGCGCTGCAGACTTTATTCGTTTCCTGGCAATTACCTTTTTCTCTCTCTACTGTGGATGCTTGCCTCAGGAGGAAAGGCAGGTGAAGTGGGACTGGGGACCCAGGGTGGGCGAAGGGGTGAAACTGATGTGAAGATATGCTGTACCATGTTAAAGAATAAATTACCCTGGACTGGTGAATTGCTCCAACTCTCATGGGGTAACAGGGTAAACTGAAGGGACATGGGGAAACAGGCATTGGGAATACTCTAACTGTGAACTGAGACTTCAGAAAATCCTTTAAAAGAGACCCAAGGGTTGGAGTGGGGGAGGGGCAGAACTCTGCAGGGGCTTGGCTGGGCAATTGAATGCTAGAGAATGTAAAAGGGTACTAATTGTAATATGGGGAAATGTGTTGGGTTGTGCTAAGGGGAGAACAAAAAACAAGAGGGAAACTAAATAATCATTGGGAAATGTGGCTACTGGTTGGAAATGTAAATGGAGTGGGGGGGATGATGTGTCTATGGTTGGGGTAGATGGTAACCACCTAATGAAGAAAGTCATTTATGCACCATCTAAGGGTGATGGGTGGTACAGTAAGAGGTGGGGGGAGGGGGGATGTAATATAGTTATACAAGTTTCAAATGTTAATGTTTGGGTTCAGAGTTACATTTGTTTTGAATGGTGCACAATTTGTCAAACTATAAATAAGACCAGAAATGTGTATAAAAGGATATGCTGGAGGGGAATTAAAAAGGGAGGTATTAGTAAAGGAGGGGGCAAGGGGAAATCAAGGACTGAATATGATGGTTCACCTTAAGGAACTAAAGGTTACTTCACGGAACGTAAGAGGGTTTGCCTTGCCAGTTAAGTGGATGAACATCATGAAAGCACTTAAGAGGCAGGGTAGACAGGTAGCATTGCTGCAAGAAACACACCTGACAAAGGTGGAGCACACTAAATTAGTGGGGGTTGGGTGGGAGAGTGCTTTGCTGCATCCTACTCCTCTCATAAGAGAGGGGTGGCTGTTTTAATCCATAAAAACCTACCTTTCAACACACAGAGTGGTGAGGGACAATGTCAAAGGGTGGTATGTGTTTGTGACTGGGTAATTTTATTGGGAGACTATCACATTCGGATCTGTTTATGCACCTGCGATCTTCGATCCACAGTTTTATCGAGGGGTGCTGCAACTGCTGATTGGAGAGCAATTTCAGGGCCTTGTGATGGGCGGGGACTTTAATTGCACTATGGACCCCAGGTTGGACTACTCAGAAGGAAAGGGAAGAACAAGGGGCCCAATAAAACAGTGGCTGGTGGGGCTGTGTGAATTGGACATAATGGGTGGAGATCGGCAAATCCAGGGGCAAAGGAGTATACCTTCTACTCTAATCCACACAAAACATGGTCACGCACTGACTACATGTTCATTCCCGGGGATTGGCTCACAAGGGTCCAGAATGTCTCGCACAGCCCTACCCAGATATCAGACCATGCAATGGTCTGCATTATTCTCACGGTGAATGATCCTAGGGAGGGACCACCCTCGTGGAAGTTCCCCTGCTACTTGCTAAGTAATCAGAAATTTAAGGAATACTTGGAGGAGCGGTGGAAATTTTTCTTGCAGAATAACTGGAATGAGGAACTGCCAAAGAGGGTTGTTTGGGACGAAGGTATGGCCTTCATGAGAGGGGCCATAATCAGCTTTGTAGTTAAGCAGAAAAAAACAGAGGCAGGAGAGAAGGATAGAGCTAGAGAGCAAAGTTAAGGAATTGGAACACAGAGTGGCTGAGGGAGGAGGGGAGGGCTTCATTGGAAATGACTAGAGAAGAGCTAAATGCTCTGCTGAGACAAGAGGCCAAGAAATCCTGGATGTTTATTAAAAAACAAATGTTCGAATGGAGAAATAAACCAGGGCCTCTGCTGGTGAAATTAATGAAAGGAGGGAGAAAACAGACGGTGATACCGGGGATAAAAGAGGAAGTGGGTGGGTTAGTGAAAGACAGGTGGCAGGTAAGGGAACGATTTAAAAGATTTTTTCAACAGCTCTACCAGATGGAATGTGAAGGTAAGACAGGGAAAGCAAAATCATTTTTGGATAGGTACAAGCTCCCTCAGATCACACAAATGCAGAGGAAAATAATGGTGGGCCCAATTTCCTTGGAAGAGGTCAGGCAGGTGATCAGAGGTCTCCAGAAAGGAAAGGCCAGTGGGCCAGACAGGTACCCGGTAGAGTATTATGGATGCATGCTGGCACATATTAGTGGCCCTTTAAATGAAGTCCTTCAAGAGAGACAGGAAGAGGAAGGATGGTTACCTGGGACTCTTTCTGATGCAACAATATGTTTGGTACCAAAGCTGGGTAGGGATATAGAAGACTGTGCCTCATACAGGCCCATCTCTTTGCAGAATTGTGATCTAAAGATACTGGCAAAGATATGGGCCAGTAGACTGGAGGGGGTGTTGCCCGAGCTTGTCCACCCAGACCAGACTGGTTTCATTAAAGGATAACTCTCCTACCATAATGTCAGGAGGTTATTGAATGTGGTTTGGGGGGGGGGGGCAGGCGGGAAGGGGTGAGACATGTATACTGTCTATGGACACAGAAAAGACATTTGACTGCATTGAATGGGAATATCTGTTTGAAGTCCTTACCTGGTTTGGTCTGGGGGACAGGTACGTGGGTATGATCAGAGCGATGTACAACTCCCCTGTAGCACAAGTCTTGGTAAATAGAGCTCTATCTGACAAATTCCTGTTGCACAGGATAACTAGGCATGGATGCCCTCTTTCTCCCCTATTATTTGCCTTGGTGTTAGAGCCTTTGGCTGCAGCTATTAGGCAGTATCAGGAAATAAAGGAAGTATTGGGAGTTTCAGGTAAGATGCATAAAGTTGCACTTTATGCTGATGATATGCTCCTATTTGTAAGAGACCCAAAAGAATCCATGCCTCCATTGCTCCACACGATTGACAGATTTGCAGAATTCCCAGGATACAAACTCAATATAGGGAAGTGTGAAATTATGACAGTTTTGGGGGGGGAGGAAGGGGTAGGGACAAGTCATGGGGCCTCAGACAGGTAACTAAGGCATTTACATATTTGGAGATTTGAGTTGGGAAAAGCCTGAGCTTGATATACAAATTGAATTATACCCCATTGCTTTGTACGGTGGAGGCTGACTTGCGCAGATGGAGTTCTCTACCCATTTCCTGGCTGGGGTGAATTAATCTTATAAAAATGAATATTCTACCACGTATCCTATATATCATGCAAATGATACATGTGAGCTGGACTAGAAAGGATATCAAAAGATTGGAGACAGCTTTCTCCACATTCATCTGGAAGGGTAAAAGACTAAGGGCATGTCTACAAAGACTTAAGACCAGTGGGGAGGAGGGTGGACTGGGATTCCCAGATCTAAGAAACTACTTTTTGGCAATTCAGCATAGATATATACAGGACTGGGCGTTCCACCCTAAAGCTGCAAGCTGGCTGGGCTTGGAGGAGGAGGAGGCCTATCAAGGGAGGCTCTCTGCCTACCTAAGAAAGAAAGGAGGGCCTATATGAATGGGGGAAGGACTAACCTCATGGTGTTGACAGTGCTGGAGAGCTGGGCACAGATCCAGTGGACAAGGGGAATGGAGGAGCAGGATACCTGTCTTCTACCGGTGGCAGGGAACCCAGCCTTCCTCCCAGGGTTAGAGGACCCCAGATTTAAGGAGTGGGAAAGGAGAGGTATCATATGTGTAAGGGATCTCTTTTCGAGGGGAAGACTGTGCTCATTTGCAGACATCCAGAAAATGACTCGGGTGGGGAAAAAAATCAGTTTTGGAGATGCTTACAGATCAGGGCATTCACACAGAAACTAGAGTGTAAGGACACGAATGGAGAGGCACTGGAGCAAGTGGATTGTCTGATTTATAATAATAAAGGGGAGCAAAGGGGTCTGATATGAAAGGTGGCACAACTGGGCAGGAAATTCTTCCCTGACCTCATGGGGAAAACTAAAGAGATGGGAACGGGATATGGAAATACAAGTGAGGGATGATAATTGGAAGGTGGTTCTGAAACTGCACATGGGATTACTTGTCTGTAACCATTTTAAGGAATTATTCTTGAAGTTCACACACCGGTTATATTGCCCTCCCCAGATAGTGCATAAGTTTCACTCAGCTGTATTCCCGATATGTGGGAGATGTGCAACTGGGGAGGGTACCTACTATCACTGCTTCTGGGCATGTTTGGTGCTGCAGCAGTTCTGGAAGGAAATATTAAGGGAGGTTGGGAATATGATGGGGAAACAACTGGTGATGGACCCCCTGGTCGGACTATTTGGGGTAGATGTGGACGAGGGATGTGACTGGGTTCCCCTAAGCAGGTGGGCAAGGGCACTCTCGGTGCTAGCCAGGCATTGTATTCAGAACACTTGGGTGTCCAGTGCAGTTCCAACGGTTCATTAATGAAGAACCCGGGTCATTCAGATGCTATCACTGGAACAACTCTCACTTAGGGAGTGTGATCGGGGGGGGAACGTTTTTTCAATACTTGGGGGCTATTCCTGGCAACTCTGTCCCTGGAGGAAGTGCTTGCACTACACATAGGGCTGGAGAAGGACTGAAGCTGGGGAAGGGGTATGGCTTTTACCAAGCACTAAGATAAAAACCCTATACCAGGTTGAAAGGAAAAGGAAAAGTGGTCTTGGGAATGATAGGTTATTTAGGTTATATTATTTTTTATTTCATTGTAATTATTTTGGGGTATGCTTATTGTCAGGAGTGTATCTCTTAAATCTTGTTTACTGTTTATTTTAATGAACTATTGACCCAAGTTGTTGTAAGGTCAGAAGTTAAAATGTCTGCATCCAGAGGAATGGACGTCCAGTTGGAACTGAAGAAGATTTATAAGTACATAAATATAAAGGAACATGGACTAGAACATCAATGCATTAAATGAAACTGGAGGGACATGTAATCCTATTTGAAATGTATTTGTTTATGATATCACTAAATAACTCAATAAAAAGATTATACAAAAAAAACCCAGCTGTGACTATTCCTAACACCTACTCCTTTCGCCCACTCACCTACCCCTATTCTTCCCCTATTCTACTTGCAGTTGTCCTGCTCACCCTATCTTCTCTTCCATGTCCCTCTCCTGCCCCTTATTTACACTTATCCCCCTTCCACTTTCTTCATACCCTTCCCCCCACCACACTCATCTTCCTCTCCCCACTCCTCTGTTTGGATTCCCCTCCCTCATTTCTCTTTGTTTCCTCCTTATTTTATTCTGTGTGACAAGGTCCCCTGGACTGCCTCCCTTTGACACCTGGACACTCTTGTCCCAATTCCTGCCACTTTGTTTATCCTCTTGCCTCCCCTTAGTTATCTTAGCCTCCTTCTCCCTTGAATTATTCCCAGTAATTTTGACACTTCTCTATACCTATACCTTCCTTCCACTGCTTCTCACTCCTTCTTTTCTGGTTATTTACTGCCTCATGCACTCCTGCTTTACTGCACTCCTGCTGCCTAACATTGCTCTGCATGAATATTTCACTGTTTATTTTGCACTATGTGTTGTATTATTGCATTACAGTATTTTCTTGCCTTCCTTTGTATACCAATTGTATTTGTATTATGACTTCTTTACCCTGTTACTTTTATGATGTGGAGCCTTTGTAAATAAGTCCCTGACTCAAAGGTCTGTAATTTTGAGATTTTAATAAATAAAAAAAAGAAATAGGGGAGGCAGAAAGTGGGCCAAAGGGGAGGCAGAAAGTGGGCCACAACAAGTTGAGATAGAGAGTAGGGAGATCCCAAGGAGAGAGTCCCACCAGCATTGCAAGTTATTCAAGGAAGCAAGGGGTTAGCAAAGGAAGAAGGGGGAAGGAGCAGTCAAAGAAGAAAGGCATGGAAGGGGGAACAACTGGAAAAAGGAGAAAGTGGCAAGAAGCGAGGTGAGGGCTGTCAAAATGGTGGAAGGTATGCATCAGAAGCCCTATGAAGAGAGACTGAAAGAGTTCAATATGTACACTCTGGAGAAGAGGAGGGAGAGTGGGGATGTTATGGAGACCTTTAAATACCTCTTGGGGGTTAATAAGGTACTGGAGGGAAATATGTTTCAGAAAAAAGGTGCTGTAAAACAAGGGGTTATGATGTGAAGCTGGAAGGAGGAAGATTCAGGGAGATGTGAGGAAGTAGTTCATCATAGAAAGGGAGGTGGATTCCAAGAACAGCCTTCCATGGGAAGCAGTGGGGGGTGAAACCAGTGGTGGGTTTCAAAAATGCCTGGAACAGGCACAGAAGAATCCTAGGAGGAATGGGGGGGGGGTGGAAAGTGGAAGAGATAGTGCTGTTGGGCAAGTTGGATCTGCAGCAAAAGTGATCATAACTAATAATGAGCAGACTAGATGGGCCCAGCAGTAATTATCTGCCATCAGTTTCTGTGTTTATGTAATACCCACTTTGGGCGATTACTAGTCTATTCACCCCTCCCTAGGTTTTTGTGGCCAATTCAGCCCAGTAGGGAAAGGGTTAATTCTTCTCAGCACTCAGGAGGAACCTCCTGTGTGTCGAGAGGTCACCATGGCTGTGTGGGAGGATAAAGTCCAGTAGTTTAGGTGAGAGGGGCAGTTCAAGTTGGAGGAGTGAGCGGCGACTGAGCAAAAGTGAGTCAGGGCTGAGTGGGGGTGATTGCTCGCTCTAGCCCCTGGCTGGTGACACTTGGATGGACACAGAGGAAGAAGTGGAAGCCAGTAGCCACAAGCTGCACAGCATCTTGGAGGGCAGCTAAAGTCAAGAGGGGAGCCAGCAGCTGCAAGTCGCAGCATGCCCTGACAGCCCGCATGAATTTGTGTAGCGATCCAGTGGGCAAGAATGCGACAGGGAGTAGTGTCCAGAGAGTGAGTTGCCTTGGAGCTCCACGGGACATGTCCCCCTTCTCAATTCAGGGACAGTTGCTGCCAGTTCTGGGAAAGGATGCAGGGGTCATAAGGAAACCCGCAAATCCTCAAGCCACGAGGACTCCATGCCCTGAAGGGAACCCACTAAGCCAGTATGGGGAGAGAGAGAGACAGACAGACAGACAGACAGAGGGGGATCATTGAGAGTTTGGGTGCCCGTGAAGAATAATTGGTTGTTAGGCACTGTGAACTGTTTTGGGACTTGTGTTATCTTCAAACTTTTGTGACCATAGCAGTCCTGACTTAATGCTGCCCTAAAGACTGTGCGACCTTCTCAGTCCAGGTAAAGCTGCTATTATGGCCATACTGGTTGTGTGAAAGTTGAATGTGTTCCCCACAAATTAACTGATGCTACCTGGAGCTATGTGTGAATATGTTTAATGAATTTGTGATCCCTTTTGTTTCTTCAAATTCCGTGTGGACATTTCATTATTGAAAGGAACTGTTTAATATGAATTAACCTGCCATTCAAACCACATGAAGTCTTGCTGTATTCTGACTATTGCAGTTAACCCTAGCACTCAAACTGCCCCGGAGAGAAGAGGGTTAATTTTCTATGCAGAGCACAGAACGTTGAGCTCGAGCTTGGTTCAAACCTCTGTCTGCTGCACTTAGAAGCACAACTGTCAGATTCTTTACTCCGCCTAACTGAACGGTCGCTCCGGAGATTTCTCCTTTGCTTGCAGTTCGAAAGTCGGTTAAAGTCTTCAGTTTTACCGATTATTTTTTCTTACGTTTCGATTCAGATCTCTGTCTGTGGTACAGTAAGGCTAGGTAGTTAACTAGACATAGTAAACTTGTGGAAATTGTAAAAATTGATTTTCGAGTGGTTCAGCTGAACTGGCCGTTTAGTGAATTACATATTCTGTCTTTGTTTCTAAACTTAGAGTGTGGTTATCGGTCCTGATCGGTTTTAAAAAAAACAGCATTTTCTTGTGTTTTTTTCCAATACCCGTGACACAGTTAGAAAAAGATAAGGGTGTCTTGCCTGGTTCTTTGCCATAAAAAGGGTAAGTTTGTGGTTAGGACGGCTATGTCTGAGAAACCCAAAAGAAAAACCGGGCCCACTGGGTTTCAACACTGCAGTGTGTGTGGGGAGGTCTTTGCTAAGGCTGATCCCCACACCACCTGTGTTTATTGTCTGGGGTTTGACCACCTCGATTCAGACTGCCAAATCTGTAAAAATTTCCCTAAGTCTACCCTGGAAAAAAGATTAGGTAGGCTTAGGGATAAGGAGGCCGTGAAGTCCACTGACCCGGATGGCCAGCCTGGTTCGGTTCCTACTGAACCTGAGGGAGTGCCCTCTGACCAGGGCGATACTTCTTCAGGCAAGAGGAGAGTCAATCCTGAGGGATCAGTTCCTACAGAAAGACAAGGAAAAGAAAAATCATCTGGTTCAGATCCAGAGACCCATTTTCCGACTGCCGAAGAGATTGCCAAAGCGATAAAGATTGTAGAATTGCTTCGCCCGGTTCCGTCAGTTTCGGCACCTTCTGGCAGGCGCTCGGTTTGGTTGGTTCCTCCAGTTAAAGGTTATGCCTCTGAAGATTTTTATGAACCAGATTTGGAGGGGGAATGAAGATTATGATGATGACGATGGTGGGGAAGGTCTGGATGAGCACACTGAACCGGACATCTCTCCAGACAGTCCTTCTGGTGTTTCCCCTCCTAGGCTTTCTGAGTTCCCTTCCCACTACATGTTTTACAGGAAAGTGGCAGAAACCCACCAGCTTCCTGTGGAGGAAGCCGTGGAGGAACGAGAAGAACCTGATTATGTGGAGATAATGGACATCCCAGAGTCCAAGAAACTGTGTATTTCCCTTCATAAGTCTTCTGGGAAACAGACATAAAAGATTTTAAAAACTCCAAATTCTGTACCTCCTGTCGACAGAAGGATGGACAAAAAGTACACCTTATCAGGTTCAGGTACAGAGTACTTGTATCAACAATGCAGCCATTTTGGGGTTGTGCAGACTGTAGCCTGTGATAAGGCTAATATACCCTTGGCTTCACACCCCACAGATAAAGACTCTAGGAAGCTGGATGCCATGGCAAAGAAACAGTACATGGCATCCGCCTTGGGACTCAGGCAGGCTAATTATATGGCCTGTGCAGCCAGGTACCAGAAGTCCAGGTGGGACACTGTACTGGCACTGGCTAAGCAGGCCTCCCCCCAGCTAGCCTCGGAGCTGAAGGGGGTGGCTGCTGATGGAATTGAGGCTTCTAAGGTACAGTTCCATGCTGCTGTGGACTCCAATGATGTGTCATCTAGAGTCATGGCTACATCTGTGGCTCTTTGGAGAATGGCTTGGCTCAGATGTACTAGTCTCTCACAGGACACCCAGGCTAAGGCCATGGATTTCCCTGTGGTGGGTAATTCTCTGTTTGGGGAACAGACAGAGAATTACATGAAAAAGATGGATGAGTATAGGACCACCTATAGGAGTGCACAAGCCAAGGAAAGACAGACAACTCCTCAAAGGCAGCAAGCTAGGGGCAAGGGCAGGCCTTTTCATGGGCCTTTCTACCAAGCACAGGCCTCTTCTCCTTTTCCTCAGAGGGAGAGGCAGAAGGGGGATGAACAGGGCTGCATCCACCCCTCAACCTAGGGCTCCGGCCAAGCAGACACCCTGATGTGTTAGCCCAGGTCGACTCCCCCATTCCTGTAGGAGGCAGGCTGGCTTACTTTGTCCAGGACTGGATGTCTATTACCTCAGATGAGTGGGTCCTGGAGGTGGTAAGCCAGGGGCTGGTTCTCAGCTTCAAGAAATTTCCAAAGCTGAGGGACAGATCTTTTCCACCTGCACGCATCTCCGAAACTATTGCCTTAGAGACAGAGGTTTCATCTACTGGCTCTAAAGGCTGTAGAGAGAGAGAGACTGCCTACATTGCACAGAGGCAAAGATCTGTACTCCAGGTACTTCCTTACCCGAAAAAAGACAGGGGAGTGGCGACCCATCCTAGACTTAAGATACCTGAACAAACAGCTTTTAAAACCAAAATTCAAAATGGTGACTCTGGGAATAATCCTTCCCTCTCTAAGGCCAGAGGACTGGCTAGCCTCCCTGGACTTAAAAGATGCCTACTTTCACATTCCCATCAGGTGCTCCCACAGAAAGTACCTAAGGTTCGAATTGCCTTAAGGCCATTATCAGTTCAAAGCTATGCCCTTTGGCCTGACATCGGCTCCAAGGGTATTCACAAAATGCCTAGCAGTGGTAGTGGCCTTTTTAAGAAGGAAGAATATTTCCATATTTCCATACCTGGACAACTGGTTCATTGTGGGTCAGTCCCCAGACCAAGTCAAGTCAGACCTGCTAGTGACTCAGCAAGTGCTCAGTTCCCTAGGATTCCTTCTCAATCTTCCCAAGTCAGTTCTCGAGCCTGTACAGCTCCTCACCTTCATAGGTGCAGAGTTGGATACAGTCAAAGCAAGAGCTTTTCTTCCCCTGGAAAGGGCAAGGGCTATTGTAGAACTGGATTCTTCATTCCACCTTCTGGTCTCTCGGCCAGCAAGGCACTTCCTTCAGCTTCTGAGCCACATGCTAGCTTCTGCAGCAGTGGTCCAAGGGGCCAGATTTCAGATGAGGGACATTCAGTTTCACCTGAGGGCCTTTTGGTCTCAGAAGAAAGATTCTCTAACCAAACTAGTTCCAGTGACTTGGACTCTGATCCAGGCTCTCCAGTGATGGCAGGATCAGGGCAACCTCAGACAAGGAGTCCCATTCATCACTCAGTCTCACTCTGTGGTCTTAACCATGGATGCTGTTGGGGTTGGGAGCCCATCTGGGGGCTCTCACAGCCCAGGGTCTGTGGTCCCCTCAGAAATCCCTTCTTCATATCAGTCTCTTGGAACTCAGGGCAGTCTTTCTGGCCTTGCAAGCTTTCTCTCAGTCAGTGCAGAACAAGGTGGTTCAGGTCAGGACAGACAACACCACCACCATGTGGTACATCAACAAGCAGGGAGGCACTCGGTCCATGGCCTTGTGCATGGAAGCCATGAAATTGTGGTCCCTAGCTTATTCTCTGCAGACGTCTCTGATAGCAGTCCACCTTCCAGAGAAGGACAATGTGCTAGCAGATACATTGAGCAGGATCTTCTAGGGCCATCATGAATGGTCCCTGGACCCTCCGGTGTTGAAAGTGATTTTTTTCAAGGTGGGGCACTCCTGAGATAGATCTCTTTGCAGCCCCAGACAATCACCAACTTCCTCTGTTTGGTTGCAGACCCCCAGTCTTGGGCTCAGTCCCTCTGGATGCTCTGATCTTGAACTGGGAGGGGAAATTTCTGTATGCCTTCCCTCCTTTTCCTCTACTGTTCAAGGTTCTGGTCAAGATAAGGTCACAACCCTGCAAAGTGATTCTGATTGCTCCAGACTGGACCAGGAAGCCTAGGTACCCCCTGTTGTTGTCTCTAGCAGTCCATCTTCCTCTGTCTCTTCCCAGGAATTACAACCTGTTAACCTCCTCTCAGGGGAGGATTTATTACACCAGTCTTCGGTCTCTCAATCTCAAGGCATGGCTCTTGAAGAGTTAGAGATGAAGATCTGCATCTGTCCCAAGGAGTTCTGGATATTCTCAAGGCCTCTCGAAAGCCTGCCACCAGAAACATTTATAACTCCAAATGGAAAAGATTCAGCATTTGGTGTTCCAAGAAGCATATATCCCCAGACACTAGTGAACTGTCCACAGTTCTGGATTATATGGTTCATCTTAATGGCCTAGGCCTCAGACCAGCTACTCTCAAAGTACATTTGTCAGCTGTTTCTGCTTTTCTGTCAGTGGGAAAGCCTTCCTCACTGTCCTCTCACCCTGTATTCTGTAAATCTTTTAAGGGATTGCGTCATACCAATCCCCCCCTTTAGGGATCCTACCACTGCTTGGGATCTTAATGTTTGCATTGCTCAGCTTATGCAACCCCCTTTTGAGCCTTTGTCTTCAGCAGAGCTTAAGTACTTGACTTGAAAAACTGTGTTCCTGGTAGCCATTACCTCTGCCAGGCGTATCAGTGAATTGCAAACTCTTGTCAGTGGAGCCTGATTTTATCTCATTCCATATGGATAAGGTGGTCCTTAGAACTAACAGGAGGTTTTTACCTAAAGTGGTTTCAGATTTTCATCTGAACCAATCTATGTCTCTCCCTGTGTTCTTCACTGGTCATTCTTCTTCAGGAGAAAGAAGTTCACACACTTTGGATGTTAAAAGAGCCCTTAGTTTCTACATTGAGCATACTAAGGCTCACAGGTTTGACTCCCTTCAGTTGTTTCCCACTTACAGGGAAGTGGGGAAGGGCAAACCTGCCACTAAGAGAACTATTGCCAGGTGGATTGTCTCTTGTTTTTAATTCTGCTATGAGAAGCTAGGCAAAATACCTCCCTCAGGTCTGAGGGCTCATTCGACTACAGGTACAGCTGCTTCCCTGGCTGTGGCCAGGGATATTCTTTTGCTAGAGATATGTAAAGCAGCCACCTGGAAAACAGTCCATACATTTACTAAACATTACTCCCTGGAAATTCAGGCCAGGAGTGATGCTCGGTTTGGTACAGCGGTACTGCAGAACCTATTCCCAAGGTAGGTTCGATTCCCTCCTCCATGGAGGTACTGCTTGGTAGTCTGCAATAGTCAGAATGCAGCAAGACTTCATGTGGTGTGAAGAAAAAATTACTCACCTTAGTAATTTTGTTTCTTTTAATGGAGTCTTGCTGTATTCTGACCTCCGTCCCTGCCTCCCCTCTCAGAACCTGTTTTTGGGAAGTGAGCTGGCAGGTGCAGTGTTGCACCCCAGGGATGCATTTGGACACTTCCTCGTTTTAGAGAGGGGGAGTGGGTAATATTATTAATTTAACAGTCTTAAGTTGTTCACTACCTGGTTTTTAATTTTTGATTTCTTGACTTGAGTCTTTTGGGGATCCAAAATATTTGGTTGCCATTCGACTAGTAAAAATTTCACAATTTCCACATAGTAGGTAGTTAGTTAGTATTAGCTCATAAGAATCTGATGGTTGTGCTTCTAAGTGCAGCAGACAGAGGTTTGAACTGAGCTTGAGCTCAATTATCTATGCTCCGCATAGAAAATTAACCCTCTTCTCTCCGGTGCAGTTTTAGTGGTGGGGCTAACTGCAATAGTTAGAATACAGCAAGACTCCATTAGAAGAAACTTAATTACTAAGGTGAGTAATTTTTTCTTTTCATCCAGCACCAGCGAGGAAAAGGGACCCTATGAAAGACTAGGTTTTCTGGCAAAGGCACCTAGTTTCACCTGAGCTATTTTCTTCTAGGTTGCTTGTAAGAACAGAACATGGATTCTTACCAGAGCAAGGAAAAAGATTAAGGCTTCTTTTGGCTTGGCAGATTTACTGTGTGTTATTATTTTCTTTTGTACTCACAGGGGTGGTTACTACTTGTTGCTAACATTTTACTGCTTTATTTTTCTCTGATTCAAATTGTTGTTGGAGGGTGTACTTTCTGCTGCATTATTACAGGGTGTGTCTACAGGTTTGTGCTTACAGATTACTGCTGTAATCTTCTGATTCAGATTGTCTTTTGCAAGGTATATCTTCTGTTACTGCTTTATTTTTCTCTGTAGCAAAGTGTTTCCTACAAGGGTATATCTTCTGGGAAATTATTACAAGTGGTGTTTTACAGGTTTTACAGTTTTATTTATCATTAGGCTAAGCTTTCAGGGCTGCTGCATTTGTTGTTGGTTGATTGTTTCTGCTCTTACCTCCTTGTTTCTTTCGTCCGTGGTTCTTCTTTTTTGGCAGGGGAAGGGCCCAGCTACCCACCCCATCCCCAACCACCCCATGCTACACTCCTTTTATAGGGTAGCACAGTCATGATATTTCCTGTAGCAAAGCAGGAAGGGGAGGATCAGAGGGGCATCCACACAGTGACCTCATTTACAAAGGCACAAGTAATTTAACTTGTTATAACACGTTATACAAAAATAAACAAACAAAACACAAAATCAAACTTTTGCTTTGATTTTCCTCCTTCTAATTACTCTGACCAGATTATAAATCCAGCAATTCATCTGGAATGGATATTATTAACTGCAGGTACTGTGGGACACTTTCCAAAAGGGCAGTTATACAGGATTTAGGACACTGCCCTACATGCTGGACCATTAGAGATCTAAGGGCTCAGCTCCAGGCAGCATGGGCAGAGACTGCGCACCTCAAATTGCATATTCAGGAGGATATATTATAAGAACCACACTCCATTTCCCCAACATCCAACAGAAGCACCTCGACCGCAGAGGGTAGTTGGTCTGGGAGGTTGGCAGGTGGTTAGGAGGGGCAAATCGGGTGCCCCATCACTCAATACTCTCCAACGTATCACCTCCACAAAACCATATAAAAACTACAAACAGGTATCTGCCTCTGTCTCCGAAATCAAACCAAGGGGCAGAAGACACTGCAGAGCAGGACACTGCAGCACAGGAGTTGCCACAACAAAACTCGCCCAAAACAGGAATCAAAACAAAAAAAGCAAAAAGGAAATCCAAAACACTTCTCATCATAGGAGACTCCATGACTCGGGGAGTTGATACCTACCTCCAACCTGGGTTAATGGTCAGATGTCTCCCACGTACATCAGCATGGAGAGACACTGGCTGCATTGCTAAAATTGTGCAAGAAGCTGGAGAAAACATTGATGTCCTGGTACACATAGGAACTAACGATCTCGCCAGCCTGTCAGTTGTAGAGACCAAGGATCACCTGACCAGGCTGGGTGACAAACTGTCATCCATTTAGTCCGGCATCTCCTTCTCTGAGATCCTGCCAGTCTGGGAGAGGGGGGCAGATGGACGGAAGGTCAGAGAAGGGTAGATAGGGGAGCTAAACATGTGGCTCAAGGGCTGGTTCCAGAAAAAAGGACACAAATTTGTAGGTATCTGGCAACAGTTTTGGGAGTGAAAGTTCTTTAATTTCGATGGACTGTATCTAACTAAGGACAGAGTCAGTGCATTGGGGCAGAAGTTTGATGTCTTTGCAGAATATTTAAATTAGCAAATGGGGAGAGGAGTGCAGCACCTCATATGTCAAATGGGAAGAACACCCCTCTCCCCTCAGCAAGTGATCAAACAGGAGTTCAGCATGTTTGTAGCTCATTTGCATCACCAGGGAAGGAAAAAGACCCAGTTCCCCATACAACACACAGGGGAAATGCCGGACCTCGCCCAACAACTAACACACCAAAATCTGGTGAATGGAAAATCATGTACACAAATGCTTGCAGTCTGGGAAACAAGATCCCAGACCTGCAGGCAACAATTACAGAGGCTAAACTGCAAATAGTAGCCATTAGCGAGACATGGTTTACCAGTAACCACACTTGGGAGACTTCAGTACCTGGCTATGTACTGTTCAGAAGAGACCGAGGTGCAAAAGGGGGGGGGGGGTGGAGTGGCCCTTTATGTCAATGAAAATATCAAGGCTACAGAAATTCAGAATACACATAAGGAGCCAGAAGAACCATGGGTCACCCTGGAAACAGGAAATGGGACAGCCACATACCTCTCAACTGTCCCTGATTTTCAGGGATGTCCCTGATTTTGCCTCAAAATTTTCCTCTGTCCCTCATAAAATTTCTGTTTTTGTGACTGAACAGTGGGGATTGTAAGCATAAAGTAATGTTAAACATTAAACTTACAGACTAGTTCTTCATCAGAAAATGCTTCTTACTCTAATTCCCTTATTCCTAACAGCTTTCTGAGTGAGTATTACCAATTTTTAAGATGTGTCCCTGATTTTGGGTCTCTGTCCCTGATTATTTTAAGCTTTGTCCCTGATTTATGAGGTAAGAGGTTGAGAGGTATGGACAGCCATATGAACTGGGGTTGTCTACAGGCCTCCAGAACAGGGGGAGGACATAAACACATTGCTGTTAGAAGATATATAAAACATGACAGCTAAAGTGGAGGTTCTGATAATGGAAGACTTCAACATGCCAGATACAGATTGGTCTGTACCAGCAGGAACATCTGCCAGAATTAAGGAATGCACTAGCATCTGTGACGTTACTTATGAAGATGTTAAACAACACCAGATGGAGCACAGAGCCATGCAAGAATCCACTGGTCAATGGTCTCACGTCTGAGAATTCCCCCCCCCGACTACCACTCTTTGGATTCTATCCTGCAGCCAGCTTCTGACCCATCCCATGAGCACAGCCCCCACCACCAGGTCCTCCAGCTTCCTGACCAGTTTCCTATGAGGCATCATGTAGAACGCCTTCCTGATGTCCAGATAGAGGACATTAATCACCTGTCCCTTGTCCACTGTCCTAGTGAGCCAATCAAAAAAGTCAAGTAGGTTTGTTTGGCAGGACCTCCCCGACACAAACCCATGCTGCCCCTCATTCTGGAGCCCATTTTCATCCAAAAAGCCTATCAGTCTCTCCTTCAGGATGGTCTCCATCAACTTATTCACTATTGGTCGGGCTGACTGATCTGTAATTCCCCAGTACATCCCTCAGCCCATTTTCATGGAGAGGCACCACATGTACTGTTCTCCAGTCCTACAGTATGTTGTTGGACTCCAGAGAGGCGTTAAACAGATCTGTAATGGGACTCACCAGAACCTCCGCTAGTTCTGTAAGGACTGCCAGGTGCGTGATATCTGGCCCTAGTGCATTGTCCACTTTTAGAGCCCTTAGGCCCATAAGTACTTTGTTGGCTTAAACTGCACCATCTGTGACTCCCCCTTCCCAGTTTCCACCCTCCTATTCCCTTATGGCACTGGTCCATGCTTCTCCCAAGTGAAGACTGAACAGAAGTACCTGTTAAGCACCTTCACCATTTCTTCACTACCTTCTGCCCATCTTCCTTCATTTTTCAGTGGGACAATCTCATCTTTTATGTTTATTTTCCCCTTTATATACCTGAAAAAGGCCTTCTCACCCACTTTTAACCCCTGGGCTAGCTGTACCTCTTGCATGACCTTTGCTCCCTTATTGCCCTGCTTGCCTCTCTTGATTTAGCAGTGTAGTCATCCTCTATCCTCCTCCTTGTGAGTATTCCTGTACTTTTGAAAGGCTGCCCTCTTGTCTCCCACTGCCGTTGCCACCTCCTTGCCTAACTAGTTTTTTTTTGCCTTAGCTTTCTTACTTTTGATTTATTTTGGTACACTTACTAGTGGCCTCCATCAATCCTTTCTTTATTATGGCCCATTTCTGTTCCATATCCATCCCCATTCTGACTCCAGCAAGGTGTCCTTTCAGTACTTCCCCCATCTTAAAACAGTTGGCCCTCTGAAAATCCAAGACCCTCATCTTGGTCCTGTCCAACCCTCTGCCCATTTCCAGGTGAAACCACACCATGTGGTGGTTACTTCCTTTAAGCAGCACATCCACCTACACCTCCTGAAGATGTGCACAGTTGGACAGGACCAGACCCAGGATGACCCTCTCCCTAGTAGGCTCCATGACACCTTGTGCCAGAAAAGCACTCTGGAAAGCATCCAGCAGTACTTGTTCCCTAGTGCAGGAGATTGCAGGGATTTTCCTGTTCACCTCTGGTAAATTGAAATCTCCTATTATAACTACTTCCTCCTGCTAGACATATCTATGATCTGGGACCCCAGAATCCTATCCAATTCGTCATCCTGGGAGGGCAGTCTGTAGACCCCCCCCATCCTTAGTTTCTTCCTTTTAGTGGATTGGATCTGCATCCACAAAGCTTCAGACTTGCCCTCCACATCTTCCTCTCTGGTGCAAATGATTCCCTCCTTCACATGCAGCACCACTTCCCCTTCCCACCCCCCTATCCTTTCTGTACATTTATACCCAGGAACTGTTGGGTCCCAGTCATGGTTTTGTGTGGTCCAAGTCTCTGTGATATGAGGAAATGTTAAATAAGGTTCACACCTATGATACATTTTATTTTCTGCAAACCAAGGGGGCAATTTGGAGGCCTTTATTGAAGCCAAATCATTCTCTTTGTAAATTCAAAATAAGCAGTCTTTAAAAATGCCTTTGTACAAATCACTGATGGTTACATTACCTAAAGAATACTTCTACGATTTTAACAATCCAATCTCCTGAAGAGTATTCTGTGCAGAAGGCAACCAGAGAGATACTACATGTCTGTTTGACCACTTAATTTTTTTCATTAAGGCGCATTGACAACCATGGATGTGATTTATTATTCATAATACAAAGCCAATAGTTAAGGATTCCCAATTTCAAAAATATTTCTATGCATTAACTTCCCAATCCAGCCCTTATGTAAGATTCATGTAAGGGTTTTGGCACTTTGCAAATGAACCTGTATGAATTAGAGGAAGGTACCTCAACATAAGGTGGGGAATAATAGCCTCAGGCTTCAGCTCCATAAAGACTCAAAAGTATTTAGTTTGGCTTCATCTGCAAGAAGAGCAGGAAGCACCAGGGATCCACCATATTGAACAGTGAATCTAAGTAAAGCTTTGGAGTGTTTTCTCACTTTATCTAACTGTGTTTTTGCATGAGGAAACCATTTATTATTTTTTCCCCCTCTTCTCACCGCAGTACTTCCTTTCTTTGGGAGACTCCAGTATTGGCCTTGTACATCCCCGCTTTTTCATTCCAGGTGTCCGTGCAGTCCATCCGCCCCATGGAGCCTTGGCTGTACCCCCCAGGCAGGTACAGAACAGGACCCCCCTTTTCACCGTCCTGACGTGTCTGTGTTTCGTCGGAGGGATGCTGTCATCAGGCGCCGGCTGGGGCACTGGGATTGGGGCCTTGGAGCTCCATCTACAGGGAGCACTGCGGAGTTTTCTGCTTTTCTGTCCCCTCCCACAGGATGTTGGCATGCTAGGGAGCCAAGGGGCGGCGCATGTCGAGACGTGTGAGCGCTCCATCTCCCGGCCCATGTCCCCCTTCCTTCTTTCTGCAGTCCTGCTGCACCTCCACCCATGGTCACCCAGGTGGTGGTAGAGCGGCGGGACATGCATCCTACCCCACCCTGGAGGAGGAGAGCAGCCTCTGGGTGCTCAATCCTCCCCCCTCCGGCCGGCACTCCAGCAGCCTGAGTCCATTCCCGAACCCGGGTTGCTGGCGTCACAAGTGGTAACCCTACCACTGTGCCAACAGGCCGGCCTGAGAAAACCATTTATTGATGTAAGAAAATGTGACACCCAGATAGGAATATGCTTTAACACTCTCAAGCTTAACATCACTGATAGTAAAGATATGTATTTTTTTCCCCGCCAAAGACTATCATTTCCATGTTGTCATAATTTAGCTGTAATTTATTTGCAGAACATAGTGTAGAGAAATGGTTTAGCTTTCTTTGCATGCCTGCTCGTGAATGGGAGAAAAGCACCTTATCATCAGCATAAGCCAAACCTGGACAACAATGTCCATTAATAAATGTGGGGAATGAAATGTGGCGTCATCAGAATTTAACAGGATATCATTGATATATCAATTGAAAAACAGGGGTGCCAGGAGGTAGCCCTGCTTAACTACGCTAGTAGAGGAAAAAAATGAAGTAGGAGAACCTTGCAGGTCATACCAAATGTAAGTTTTACCATGTTAGTAAAGTTGCATGCTAGGTCTAAGTAGGATATATTCAATTCCCAATTTGAGTAATTTTCCCCAAAGGATGTTACAATCCATAGAATTGAAATGCTACACAAAAATTAATAAAAGTGGAATGGAACTTAATTCTTCTGACACTGATGTACTTTCCAATTACATGTGACAGAGCGCAAATGTGATCAATGGTAGAAAAAGTGAATCTAAAGCCAACTTGCAAATTGGACAAAATCTGGTTATGATTAACACATTCCAGTAATCTGTTAAACACAATTTAGGAAATATTTTTGCAATTTAATCCAGGAATCCAGTGTGTCTCAAGTTTTGGGGAATTTGAACAGTCTCTTCTTATGAATAGGAACTATCACATTTATCCTCCAGTTATCTAGAATTTAATCATATTTTAATCATATGTTAAAAAGTGTCAAAGCAGGGCCCATATGTTTAAATGGAGCTTATACATATTCATGGGAATCCCATCTATACCTGGGACTTTATTTAGTTTAAAAAAATTAATTGCTTCTCCTACGTCATAGAATGAAAATATCAAGAAATTATAAGCAGCAGAATGATTAAAGTTTGTTTGATTCAATATGTCCATTCCATGCCCCCAGAAGCTATTCTGATATTTTGTTTTCTCTGTCTCTAAGATTTGGTTATATTTTCTCTCTCTGTTAAGTAAAGATACATTTTCTCTGCTGGGTTTATTTTGGTATATTGAATTAGTGGTGATACATAGAAACATAGAAAGTGATGGCAGAAGGGAACCATATGGCCCATCTAGTCTGCCTATAAGCCTATCTCCCTCCCTTACCTGCTATTCAGTGTTATGGTGCCCTTGTATCTATCTCATGCATTTCTGAAAGTTCCCACCGTTTTTGCTTCCACCAGAACCTGTGGAAGGTAGTTCGATGCATCCACCATGATGGTTGTTTTTAGCTACTTTGCATGTCTTATTAAACCAAGTGTCATTTCTGGGAATAACATTGTTATCTTCAGTCATTAATGCAAAAATTTCAGATTAGAAGAAACTGATGGATGATTAGAAGTTTGCATTTGTGTAATCTTTACAATGTTAACCTCCCTGAATAAGAGATATTCATAAACGATCCATCATAAGCAATCTATATGGATATGTTTTTTAGCAAAAGTTTCTATTTTATTATTTATTTATTTCTTTTATGCACCCTCCTCCCTCCCTGGTTGACCACTCCTTCAGGTCTCCCTAGGTCTCCCCCATCACTTTCCCCCCTGACAACAGCCTTCTACCTCATATCGTGACCCCCAGGTAACCTGGTGTATCCCTTCACCGGATGGGTCCCCCTCCTTCAAGAGGGACGACACCAGTGGGGGCATCCAGCGCACTCTTCAGTTGGCCTGGGTGCCACTTAGGTGGGGTAGGTTGTCAGACCTGGTGGCAGCAGGGGGCTGGGGACCATCATCTGGCTTACCAGTGAGCAGTTTCCTGGTTTTCTCCCCAGGAAGTGGCATACCACAGATGTCAGTGCATATACCGATGTCTGCCACTCCACCACTCATCCCCACCTTGACGTCCTGCTATGCTTCCATTCTCTGCCAGGGGCCAGTAGGCACTGGGCTGCATCTCTGCCCTCCCCCTGGAGAAGGTGAGCCATCTCTGGGATGCTAGATCCTTCTCCCCCGGCCAGCCCTTCAGTGACCCAAGTCCATTCCCGAACCCGGATCGCTGGCGTTGCAGGTGGAAATCCAACCACTGCACCAACAGGCTGGCTCTTTTTTGTTTTTAATGTGAAATTGTGAATTAACCAGGGTAGGAATAGATACATTCGTGGAAATTACAGTGGCAGAATGCTCACTTTCAGCGCACTTGTCAATGTCACTAAAAAACTCAAGCTCAAAAATAGAAGTGATAACTAAATCAATTATGCTTTTGACATATTTTGAAAAAAAAAGATGACTTTCCCCTTGGGATCAGAGGCTGTACAACTGTTAATAAACGTAAGGTTGTACTTTATTAATAATAACTTAATTTTAGCACAATTTTCATTAGTGTAATTATCTTCTGACTTCCTATTTATGTCAATATGAGAAGGAATACAGAAAGAAGAATCCAATAAGTCATGTTCAACAGAGAATCTTGAATTAAAATTCCCCACCATGAGAAATGTTTTTTTTTTTTTTATCACTGCTATTTTTTATCTCCCCACTGCGGCAAACTCTGGCTTGGGGCATCCAGCTGCCAGCTCCGCCCAACCGGAGGGCTGGGTAGATCAAACTGCACCCAGGAGGATCTGGGACGGCCATCATGCTGTCCTGCTGGAGGCCCCTCTGCCTCTACCAGCCAGGACAGCCCTGGACCCTCCCCGACAGGACTCCGACAAAGTCCTCTGGGTGGCTCGGAGCGTGGCCATCAAGATGCATGGTTGCGCCTAGCCATTTTTTCTCCAGTTGTCACCCCTTGGAGTGTGGATGTGCAATGACATCCTGGCACTATGTGCCGACATCCACCACGCTCCTCCTCTATGTCACCGATGCTAGTAGTGCCCCAGGGCATCCCCAGGGGCCGCTACAATGCGGTGATGTGCCCTAGCCCACCCCAGGACTAGGAAAGCAGTCTACGGACACTCAATCCTAGTCCTCCCCAGCCAACCCTCGATGACTGGGCTTGTTTCCAAACCCAGGTCACCAGCATGGTGCAAGGTGTGGCGTCCAGTGCCTCAACCCTTAGCGCCACCGGGCTAGTGAGAAATGTGTTTTTAAAGCTAGTAGTCATATGTTTTGCTAGGATTGCTTTCATATCTTCCCGCCCTTCATGAGCCTATGTTCAAGCACTGGGAGGGATATAAACATTTAACACAGTCAAAATATTATCACAACAAAAAGATTTTAAGGAACAAAAAATGTGTATGTTGTTCAAGTAATTCAACTTTGTTTAAAGCAGGCAAGACTTTTGCAAAGTGGCAAGGCCACCAACAGGTCTTACTAATTTATAATATTTCCTTGCATTTGAAAAAACCCTGAAAACCTTCAAAGATCAACATTAGTAGTTAATCATGGGTAGGATTTTCCTCCGCTTGTGAATGCTGCAAGTCCCTGGTGTGCTCCTATCTATGCGACCAATACGGCATGCAGCATGCACCATTCCCCTGCCAGTGATCAGGATTTTCTATCTCAGTGCAGCAATTGCCGCAAGCTAGACCAGCTTTTTGTGGTCTAGCTTATGGCAATCTGAGGATCTTTTTTTTATGGAGCTTGCGCCAGATGCAGTATGTGGCGCCAGCTGCTGTAGATCATGGGAACTGTCGCACTGTGCTCGAGATTGTGAAATCGGGTGTAGTTGCAGTGAAGGGGTTTGGCGCACCGCCAATTCCTAAGTGCTGGGGTACAGGGCTTGTCACAAGCTGTGCGCCAGGCTTCGGAAATCCGGCCCCATGTTTCCTGTAAACAGATAAGAAAAAAAACCTGAGATGTATTCCAGCCACTCATCATCAATTAATTTTGTTTTAAAACCTGCAATTTTCCAATGTAAACATGATAACTTCTAGGGTTATTACTGGAAGATAATAGAGGTGTTTGAATATTTATCAGTACATCAGTTTTCTGAAGCAGTGCTAGTCAGCCTAAGAAGTTGTTCAATGGCTGTTTATCCTGTCTTTTAGAATGAATGAAAGTGGGCCTAGAATTTATTTTCTGTTGAAGGGTATTAGATCTGCTTTGGAAGTTTAAGTTCCTGTTCATGTCTACACTATGTATACCAGGTTCTCTGCTTTTGCTAGAATTTATTCTGCAAGAAACATATCCCTTAGCAAAAGGTTAATTTGTGAATCCCCTAGAAGGCTGTTGTGTCTATGAACACCCATACACCATTATGCTTAACTTTATGTCCAGTAAGTGAGATATAATAAAGCTTATGGTCCACATTAAATGTTCTCCTGTTTCATCATTTTTCTTCATCAAACCAAATATGGGTAAGGAAACTGGGGACTGGTAACTGGGGTTCTCTAAATAGAGATCATATATAGTACTGAATGACCAATCAAAAATACTATGAAGCGCTGGCCCGGTGGCGCTGAGAGTTGAGGTGCTGGATGCCACACTTCGTGACACGCCGATGACCCGAGGTCCGGAGCGACCTCGAGTGTTGGAAGGTGGCGGAGGAGGAGGATCGAGCATCCCAGGGACTGCTTTCCTCTGGAGAGAGAGGGTGGGGGGAACCGCGGCTGTGCTGGCTCCTGGTGGTGGCTGGGGGTCAGTACATGCGGCGGTTCACGGTGGGGAACAGCATGGATGGTGTCAAGTGTGTAGTGCACAGAAGTGCATGTGGTAGGGTCCTTGATGCCACTGCATGTCCGTGTTGTGGGGTTGGGAAACAACAGAATCCTCCAGCGCACTTGAAGGTTGGCCCCGATGGCACCGCCACAGATGCACCCAAGTTAGCACCCCCCAAACCCAGCCGCCAAGGTCTCCACAGTTGTGGGGTAAGTACCCATTGTGATGTGACTGGGGGGCTACGGAGTGAGGGGGTTCAAGCTCTGGCTGTGGCCGGGGTGGGGGACCGTGAGGGCTGTCTGGAAGAGGAACCATAGGTAACCCCCCCCCCAAATGAGGAGGTAGGAAAAAATACTATAAAGAAATAAAGTAAAAAAAAACCAAAAACTATTAAGTAGCCAGCCCGGTGGCGATGAGGGTTGAAGTGCTGGATGCCTTACCTCATGCCACACTGGTGACATGGGTTCGGGAATGACCATGGGTCATTGGGGAGCCAGCACAAGGGGAGGGAAGGAGGAAATAGGATTGAACTGCTCAACGGCAGCTTTCCTCTTCTGGGGAGATTGTGGCTCCCCCCCATAGTTCTGCCACTGCCGGGAGGAGGTCCAATGATGGTGTAGGTGGGAGGGGGCGACATGAAGGGAAGGCATCTTGTAGCATGATGTGCGTGTGCCTCCACACGCGTGCTTTTGCGCTGAGATGGAGACGGGTGAAAAACGGGGGGTGCAAACACCAATAAAATACTAATTAAGAAAAATACTGTTAAGTTCCAAAAAAGAGTTAATTTGTCAAAATGTTAGTAGGTGAAAGCCTATGACTTTTATTCTAACAGCTAACTGTAAACTGCACAACTTGTTAAAGGAGTGCCATACAGCTTTAGCACAGGCATATTAAAAGAGTGATATGTTTCATTTCCTTTTTATGTTTGCTTGCACGCATGCGCAAAGAACATTATGTGGCAGCTTAGGAGAGAAGTGGGTTGTGGAGATGCGGCACTGTGGCGGCCAGTGCCGCCACTGTATTTGCGGGCTTGGCCCTCTTTATCCAATGCAGTGGCATGCTGCTGCTGACACTAGTTCACCTGGAGTGTAAGTAAATTCTCCCACTCCCTTCCACTGCGTGCTGTCCATCCCACTCCCTCTGTTCCCCATCCCAGCATCTGGAGTGAAAGTAAACCTTCCTGCTCCCTCCCACTGCATGCTGTCCACCCCGATCCTTCCGTTCCCTGTCCCGGCACCTGGAGTGCATATAAACCCTCCCGCTCCCTCCCACTGCATGCTGTCCACCCCGCTCCCTCTGTTCCCAGTCCTGGCATGTAAGTAGACCCTCCCACTCCCTCCTACTGTGTGCTGTCTGCCCCCACTCCCTCCATTCCCGGTCCCAGCACCCGGAGTGAAATTAAACCCTCCCGCTCCCTCTCACTGCATGCTGTCTGCCCTGCTCCCTCCATTCCTAGTCCTGGCACCCGGAGTACATGTAAACCCTCCTGCTCCCTCCCACTGCATGCTGTCCGCCCTGCTCCCTAATGCTCAAAAACAGAAACATGAGATGCAGACCTGCCTGAAGTTATTGGTAGTTGCTTAACTATATCTTTTTGCATATTCTTTTGATTATCTTTTTTTCTCTGTTAATGTTATTATATGACATGAAATTAAAGACCGTTGTAGTATGGTCTTGTACAGTAGCTAACAATTACCGTACAACACTTCTTTTTTTATTCCATTTGTCACCTACATCTTTTAGGGTCCTTGATTTTAGTCCTTGTAGAAACTGAGGTCATTTTATAATGCCATACTCTCCTCAACAATTCTGGTTGACACCATGCTACAGTACTCAAAAGATTTTAAATTTGCTGCTACTCTCTTGGCTACTCACCTGGCTGTCTTATCTTTTACAAAAAGAATCTCCATCTAGTACAGCGTGTAGCTGTAGCAGATCAGTTTAAATCCTGCTGAGGCTAGCTTCTTCCTTCCTGTTGTGAAGCACGATCGGCAGGACTAGTACTGTACAGATGGGGCATGCAAAACACAAGATGTATGCTAGAGTGATTTATTACCCTAGAATTACTTTTAAGTGTGAGGAAAGCATAAGGTGAGAGAACACTGACACAGATATTATCTTATCTTGTATCCAGAAGAAACAAAGTAAAAAGTAATGGGTGACATTCTGTGTTTCCTTAGATGGAAGATAATAGCTCTGTGTTGGTTGATTAAGCAGCAGCCTGCAGTGGGGAAAAAAGTGCAAGCATGCATAAACATTTGTTTCTGGGATGCTCTTGATTACACTCTGAAAGCTTACAGCAGTTGCACAGCATTCAGAAATAAAAGCAAACGCGATTGTGAACATAGATGGTTGAATGCTGGGTTACACAGTGTGCAATCTGACTGTGGCTATACTAGCAGGCATTTACTGCTAGGACATGCCCAGTAGTGAAGCAGGACATGGGCAATATACTGCTTGAAAAACAGAAGAACAAATTGAAAACGTTTGTACCAAGGAGTTTAGTTTCTTATGTCTGAAATGTATTTATTTATTGTTTTTCTACAGTTTCCTCAGGAAAGGCATACTGAGCTTAATAAAAGATGGGTTTCCACAAGCGTCTGGGGGGGGGAAGGGTGTAAGAACAAAATAGAACAATAACATATCAATCAATCAATCAATCAAATCTTTATTTATTCAGGCGAACATCATTGAGCACAGCTCATTTGCAAGATGGACCTGATAAAGTCAAGGTTCAATAATTGGTACATGTATAGGAAGAATTAAAACACGTATATACTTATATACAGTAATCAAGGTTCAATAATTGGTATATATACATGAATAATTAAAACACTTATATACAGAAATCAAGAACAGAAATTGTTTAAACATAACAGGATATGGTAGGAACATATGAGATGCACTCTAGGTAAACCAGTATATACATATTAACATTGGCAGTAAACATGGCACACATTCAACATGATATACCCAAGATTCCAAAGATCCAAGGGAAATATGCAATATATTGCAACATATGCAATAAAACAAAATAGAACAATAACATATGCAATAAAACAAAATAGAACGGGCCTGGCCCGGTGTTGCTAAGGGTTGAGGTGCTGGACGCCACACCTCACTTCACGCTGGCGACCCGGGTTTGGAAACGGACTCAGGTCGGCGGTGGGTCGGCTGGGGAGAGAAGGATTGAGTGCCCAACGTCTTGCTGTCCTTCTCCAGTGGGGATGTGCAGCTTAATCTGCTCCAGGATCGCCACCTTCTGGGTCACTAGGGGAGGTCCTTGCATAAGGGAGCACAAGCAGCAACACAAGGGGGGTTGACACCGGTTGGGAACTGAGACAGACGCACGTCTCAGTGTGCGCCTGATCCCTTGTTCCCATTGCATGCTGGTGTCAGGGGTGGAGAAAAACTTGGAGGAAAATGCCCTTCAGCACCCTGGATGAAGTCCTCTGGAGCCAGTCTCACCATCAGCCGACCAAGGGCAGATCCCGCTGTGCAAGCTTGCTGCAGAGGATGAGAGGAGAGGTAAGGGGGAGATCTCTCCTTGCTCTGCCCGGGGGGGTACTCTGGGACATCTAATTGGTCCCAGTAAGCAGCGAGTGTAGTACTCTGGGAGCAGACCCAAATGGCTGGTATAGATGTGGAGGGTGTCACTCCCTGAGCACGGAAGGAGAGGGGGTTGAGGGGATGTAAGGTGTGGAAAAAGAATTAAAAAAAAATAGAACAATAACATATGCAATAAAACAAAATTGAACAATAACATATGCAATAAATCATCATACAGAGCTATAAAGTTTATAGTACAAAAAGAAGAAGATATGAGCTTTATGAGACAGGCAAAATTATATTTGTACAGGGCACGGGACCTATCCCGTGGGTTTAGAAGAGAATACATTTCAAGGTGAGGGTACTAGGGGTTTTCACTACAGATTTTCAACATTGCCATCTCTTCACACCTCCCTATGAATGGTACAGCTGTCATTTTTCACATCATGCCTGAACTGTGTTTTCACACATCTGGCACAGAATGACGTGGTCGCTGTGGGAAATCAACGTTCGGGACACATTAACAAAATCACAGTGCCATTGTTCATGAGTAGAGGTCCCCAATGATTTCATGAGCTGGGGTCACAAAAAAGGCCATGTTGAACATTTGTAGTGCACATACCAATAAACGCCCAGGGCGTTAGGGTTTCTAACCATGATGTTCCATCTTGTACAAACTGACAGGTGTCATGGGTGTGCCTTTGGATTGCCAGCTGTAATGTTCATGCCATTCCACCCCATCTCAACCCTGCAACCACTGACAGGCATTGAGGTGTGCCTTGGACTCTTCGGCCCCAAAGTTCACCCCATTCTCCTATACTGCACCCATTTCAGTGTATTCCTTATGGAATGCGGTGACTGTAAAGCTGAACGCCCCAAGGCACGCCTCAACACTTGTCAGTGTCTGCAGGATATGGTGAGGTGAAATGGCATGAGCATTATAGGTGATGACCAAAAGGCACACCCCAATGCCTGTCCATCTCTGCAGGGTTGGGGTAGGGCTGGTGTCATGTCAGTACTTCACTGCCCTTCCTATTCTACATCCGTCTAACTCATGTACTTCCAATGCTAATACCAGCAAGCAAACATTCGGCATTGACAAATGCTTGTTTGAAAATGCCTCTTATGCACAACACTACCTCATTACCTGACAGTGTGCACATGTTACTGACCGTGCTAGTACTAGGCAACTCATCTGCTGAACTAGATATGTTTGTTACCTGTACACTCTGACAAGGAGCACAGTTCACTAGGGAGCCTGACTCTATTGAATTAAATAATATTTTTGTCTGAAATCTGTTACTCTATTTTATTAGTAGATGCTTTTTTCTCTGGCACAACAGGGGGCTCACCATTATTTTGAAGGCTTTTTATTCTTTTTTGGTTTTTACTTGTTTTGCTAAATTTTTGAAACTAGAGAGTCTGGAATAATTATTTCAGAAAAAAAGAGATTTTCTGAAAGTAGGCTCATGGTGATTCAGTTTGGTCATTAACTGCTTCATTAGCTGAGCTTGAGCCTCAAGGAAACCTGTAAGTTGTTCTACTTCTTTTATTGAAACAACTGTTTCCATAAGAAGGATGTGGGGAACATGTGGTGTAGCCAGCGATAACATTAGTGCTTTATTTAAACTGGCTGGAAACTTAGAAAGAGCTTCATCAAGAACTGAATCATTTAAATTATTATTATAATTTTTGTCCTTTGATGGATCTGGTGAATTATTAAGAAACCTAGTAAAATCAGGACCAGAACCCGCATTGACTTCAGTAATTCTGTTGTCAGATTTATGCAGTTGATCATTAAGAAGCTGTTCTTCCTGAGGAAACAATGAATTCAAATCAGAATTGATACTTATTGGATTAAAAAGGTCCAGTTTGCTGTTAGATAATACCTGTGTATCCTCCCCTATCAATATTAAAGACTCTGGGCTCAGTTCAGAAAGAGCTCTTTGATCACCGCAAGGTGCTTCAAAGAACCACTTTGCATCCATTTCCAGTGCACCAAATACTGTGCACCATGTACAAAAGAAGAGCAGTCTTTACAGCAAACTCTGCCACACTAACGCAAGAGGTTTGCTGCATCAAAAATATGATGCATGTGGAGAAGATGCCGTAAGCCATGGCACAACAGCACAGGGGGTGTGAGTGTCTCCAGGTGAGCCACAAAGGGTATGCAGGAGGGGCATGAATGCCTACAGTGAGGCACCATGATGATGCAGGGGCAGGAATGACCCAAGGTGGGTGAGGAGGCATAGAGTAGGAACTAATGCAAGTTGCATCAGAAAGATAATGCAGTGGAAGAGATCTAACACAAGCTGCTGCAAAAAAATGCTGCATAGAGCAAGACCTATAAAAAGCTATATTGTGGATGAAATGGCCATGGCAATGACATATGCAGCCCCCATACCATCCCACAGGGATGTCAAGTTGTCTCACCCTCCCTGTCTGCAGCTGGATCCACTCCATTCTCTGCACCACTGTCAGTTAGACCAGCTCCACCTTGGTCTAATGGATGCCTGTCATCATTGGTGCAGTGTCAGGGCTCCCACCTTTCTGAATCCCAGAAAAGGGAATGTTGCATCAGTTATGTGATGCAAGCCCTGTTGCAACATGTCGCATCCAGGTTTTGGATGCAAGCATGGTGCAGACTGCCCCAGATTTGACACAAGCCACTTTCATGAATCACATTTGATGCAAAGTTTGATGCAAGCCACAATTTGTGTCACAGTATTTAGTGCAAACCACTTGCGCCAATCCCAAAGCTTTCTGAATCGAGCCCTCTGAGTGTGACTCTATAAGGTCATGGACATATAAGTTAAAGTTCTGATTCACATAAGCAGTAATAACTTGTTCATTAGTGTGATGCTTGGCCAGCTGGTTATGATTATTGTAGGATATTTGTAAAATAAAAATATAGCATGTGATTGTCTCACATAAGACATCCTGTGTTTTCATGGGTGGCCCCCTCCCCCAGGTTTCAGTGAAGCTACAGGATATTATTACGCTGATCAGGAGATCTCTGTAATGTAATTAACTTCCTTGAGACATTGCATTTTATGGCCTTTTTTATGACCTGTTGCTGCTTTGAAGTTGGGAAGCTAAATACACATTTTATTATATAACATAATTTAGCTGATTCCTGTTGGCTATATCACACTTAGGTGACAGGTGCATGGTTGTAAACCTCAAAAGGAACTGGTGAATCAAAGACTGTTATAATTTGGGAAATGAGTTTTTGCTGATTTCACATTATTTAATATACCTCCTGATAGAACATCATGTTTGTATTTGTTGATTCTAAAAGGAGGAGCTAGATGACTCACCCAGGGGGTGGGGAGATGGGATTGATATGTATCCTTGTAACTGGGAAATATGACACATTTTTTTGAGGACTCAAAGACACAGCTCTCTGATCTAACTACAAGCTCTACAGAGGTAATACATTAGATAGAAACGATCTTAATTTATTTTGGTAGGAGTTTGTTCTGTAGTTTTCCTTGTTTTTCTTTTAGGTGATTGTGCGCTCGTTGATATATTGTGCTGTGTTTACATTTTTTTTCATATTTCTATCATCTTTTTGTAAATAATCTGTTATTTAAAAGACTGCCTGGGTGTCTGCCAGTTCTTTTTGCATGTGACGTATAGAGGGTGAAGTCTGACAATTGTTCAACAGCTTCATGGTGTTACTAAACTGGGAAAAGGTAAGAATATACCTAAGGTCTCTTATAGAGTTCTAAGGGTTCATTTTGGAAGCCTGGCTGGGTGCCCCTGGTGTAAGACTGTACCACAATCCCTGAAGAGGGTACATATCTGAGCCTGTTCATTGGGTATGCTAGCATAAGGTTAACAGTTTGAATCCCACCAGAACTTGAGACTAAAGGTGATTCAGACCCAAAAGCAGACAGGAGGGTTACCCTGTCTGTTACCTGTTCACACTATTGCACTTGAAGGTTGGCACTGTGGGAGCAGAGGGCCTGAGCTGCTGAGTGCATTTGTGACAGATTTGGTTGACACCGGTGCGATAAAATTGGTAACACAAGCTTTAACTGTTCAGTGTGTCAGCTTAATACTGTAAAGCTTACTTGAAATAAGGCAGTGATTCATTTTTAACAAAAGAAACAGAACTATGTACTTTTGCTTACAGTCAAAGTTCCTACCTGTTTTATTTTTTTTTCTAACGTTCAAGTTAGAGTAGCTGTAGTTAGGGAAGAAGATGGCTTCCAACTATAGGGAGCACACTGCAGACTACCTGAAGCAGTTGTGCAAGGAGAGAGGAGTCTTGCACGAGGGGAGAGCCACCAAGCAGAACCTCATGGATGTCATGATGGCAGCAGATGCCCAGAGCATCAAGTCACAGACTGTGACTGTAAAGGGCTAAACCTTGGGCATGGAGGAGCCAGCAGCCAGTGCAGTGTCCGGATCTGGTGAGGAGGACAGCAGGGCCAGTGCAAGTGAAAGGCCACAGCAGCAGGGGAAGGTCACCAGCATTCTGGAGCCAGAAGCAATCAGGCTTCAGATTGAGTTTCCCCAGAATGGAGTTGGAGTTCCAGAGAGAGGCTGAGCACAAGAAGCGAGCCACAGAGGAGAAGAGGGAATGAGAAAAGTGAGACACTGACTGTGAAAAGTGTGAATGCCAGTGAGCTGCAAAGGAGAAGAGGGAGTGAGAACAGTGAGAAGCTGAAATGAACAGCGAGAGGCAGACAGTGAACAGCATGAGCACCTGAGGTGACATGAACTGGAGAAGCTACGACTCCAACCACCAACAGCAGAGCAGGTAATTGGCTTGTGTTTAACTGGAACTACAGGACTGGGTTACAAATTAAATTCCAAATTGATGGTTAAATTTAAAGAGGGGGAGGATATGGATGCCTTTTTAAATTCCTTTGAAAAAGGTTGTATTCAGGCAAAGATTCCTAGAGGATCCTAGAGCTTCCAACGACCCCCGCTACTTACCGGGAAAGCTCAGGATGCATTGGGTCAAATGGACAATGAAGACAGTAATGATTACAGAAAACATAGAGCTGCACTGTTAAAAAAGTTTGATTTAACTGCAGAAGCATATAGAGCTAAATTCCGTAAGCTCAGATGAAGACCTGACATGAGCTACGAGGAGCTAGCCATGAAACAACATCAATGTTTAAAACATTGGTGGGAGGGAATTGAAGCAAACTCTGTACATAAAATTGAAAATGCTATTTTGTTAGAACAGTTTTTTTGGGCATGCCCAGCAGAGCTGAAAACCTGGCTGGAGGACCGAGATCCCAAAACAGTGTAAGAGGCTGCTGAACTCTCGGACCACTATGCCAAGAACAGACCTGCTCTCGGAGTGAATGGAGTGGGTGTGGCAGTGCAGAAAGAGAAAAGCATGCCTTCAGGGCAGCTAAAACCCTCACTGCTTCTACTGAAACCAGTTAGCCTCAGGTTTCAAAGAAAAGATTTTTCTGAGAAAAGAAAAGAATGTTGGGTTTGTAAAGAAACTGGGCATATTGCCAGACAGTGTCCAAAAAGGATGAGCAATACGCAAGATGGGGCTAGGAAAGAAGTGGGTTGTTTGAGTATCCCTGGAAGCATGCCTGTGAACATGAGGGAACACATGCACCCAGTCACGGTGAATGGTGCACAGACACAAGGGTTAAGGGATACAGGGGCATCCCTGACATTGGTAAAAGGGGATCTGGTAGTGCCTGGTCAGCTTTTACACAATAAATTTGTAACTCTACAAGACTTCAGTGGGGAGAAGAAAACATTGCCACTCTCTAGTGTTCTCCTAGACTGGGGTGAAACAAGGGGAACTGTGCAACAGGTGGCTGTAGCCAAAACTTTAGCAGTTGACGTCATCCTTAGCAACAATCTCAAACAGGGGATGGTGTGTGCAGTTACCCATAGCCAAGTGGGAAGGGGAAATTGTAGTTCCCTGGACTCCATAGAAGCCATTGTGGAAACCACTGGGAGGCTGGTTCCCCAGCCTGTGTCTTTTGATATGGAGACTAATGGAAAAGGGGTAGACATTTCCCCAGTAGTAGTTAACCACGCAGCTATTTAAGGTTACTCTGAAGAAGGATGGGTGACCCATTGTCAGAGAGTTAGGGATGACAGTGATCCTGAGTGCCCTGATGCTAGTGCTAGGGAACCTAGTTGCTATTTAGGGTTACTCTGAAGAAGGAGGGGTGACCCATTGTCAGAGAGTTAGGGATGACAGTGATCCTGAGTGCCCTGACGCTAGTGCTAGGGACCCTAGTTTAGAGACTGAAGGGGACCTGTCCCATGCCTTGGGAATGTGTAAGGAGTTTGCATCTGCTCAGAAAAGTGACCCTAGTCTAGAGAAGCTGAGGGCTTGGGCAGACTCTGACAGAGCACAGGGAGGTGAAGGTAAACATAAAGTTTATTGGGAAAATGGACTGATGTATACTCAGGATGTGCAGACAGAGGGAGGGGTAATAAGCAAGCAGCTTGTTGTTCCTCAGGGATACCATGAGCAGTTGCTCAAGACTGCACACGATATTCCATTGTCTGGTCATCTGGGAATCGTGTGCACTATGCAGCAGTTGGCCCAGAATTTCTATTGGCCTAACTTCACCCAGCAGGTGAAGGAGTATTGCAGGTCTTGTCACTGGTGCCAAGAAATAAGGAAGGTGGGTAAGAAAACCCAAACCACCCTAATTCTATTGCCCATACTGGAGGAGCCATTCCAGAGGGTGGAAATGGATATTGTAGGGCCTTTAAATACCCCCCAGCCGCTCCTGGAAGAGGTTCATCCTGAATGTGGTGGATTATGCCACCTGGTATCCAGAGGCAGTCACCCTATCCTCACTGAGGACAGACAAAGTGGCAGATGCCTTACTTGGGATTTTCTTCCATGTTGGGTTTCTGCAGGAGGTTATCACCGATCGAGGGGGTTCCTTCATGTAGGACCTGATGAAATGTTTGTGGGAGAAGTGTGGGATAGTGCAGAGACACATGACACCTTATCACCCGCAAGCCAATGGACTTACGGAAAGATTTAACAGTACCCTGAAGTCAATGCTCCAAGCGTTTGCAGCACAGCATTGGAGGGACTGGGAGAAATACCTTCCCCACCTGTTGTTTGCATACAGGGAGATGACCCAAGAGTTGACAGGATTTTTCCCCTTCGAGCTCTTATATGGATGCCGGGTACATGGGCCCTTAGACTTGATCCAGGAGGACTGGGAAGGCAAGCATGCCACCCAGGGCACTCCCATAGTGGATTATGTCCTTAGGTTTCGTAAAAGGCTAAAGGAGCTTATGGGGACAGCCCAGAGCAACCTGACAGCTGCCCAAAAGAAACAAAAAGTGTGGTACAACCGCAGAGTCAGAGCTTGCTCATACATGGTGGATCAGGAAGTCATGGTCCTAATTCCGGTCCAGAAAGACAAGCTACAGGCTGAGTAGGCAGGACCATGCAAAGTAGTTAGAAAGGTAAATGACGTGAACTATATCATAGAGTTACCTGAAAGAAGACATACAGAAAGAATGTGCCATGTCAACACGATGAAGACATATGCTAATAGGGCTGACATGGTGTTTGCAGTATGTAGTCCTGGGGAGGGAACGGATGAAGGAGACCCCCTTCTAGACTTGCTGGAAGAAAGCAAGCAAGAGTCCTCTTTGGAGGCAGTTAAATTGTCTCCCCAGCTGGCTCCGGACAAGATACAGGAAGTAAGAGAGGTTTTAGCAGACTTTGCCCCACTGTTTAGTGCCAAGCCTGGACTAACCCCCTTAGTGACGCATGATGTAGAGACAGGAACACAGACACCCATACAGCAGACAGCATATCGGGTGTCAGAGGCTGTCCAAAAGGGAATTAGGAGGGAGGTGTAGGAAATGCTGGATTTAGGGGTAATCCAGAGATCCCACAGCCCCTGGGCCTCACCCATAGTCCTTGTGCCCAAGCCAGATGGCTCCACTCATTTCTTTGTGGACTATCATGGACTGAATGCAGTCATGAAGTCAGATGCCCACCCGATGGCCCAGACAGATGAATTCCTGGACAAGTTGGGAGGGGCGACATACCTTATGACTATTGACCTGACAAAGGGGTATTGGCAGGTAGAGTTAACTGACAGAGCTAGGGAGAGGTCAGCCTTCATCACTCCAATAGGCTTATTTGAATTTAAAGTAATGCCTTTCAGAATGAAGAACACCCCAGCCACTTTCCAAAGGTTGGTGAACCAGGTGTTAAATGGTGCTGAGGAGTACACCGTGGTGTACCTGGATGACATTGCCATCTTTAGTGCCAGCTGGGAAGAACATCTGTCCCACCTTAGGGAAGTGCTGGGCAGGATACAGAGGGCTGTGCTCACTGTCAAAGCTGAAAAGTGCCAGATGGTCATGGCTGAATTGACATACCTCAGGCATATTGTAGGCCAGGGACAGCTCCATCCTAACCAAGTAAAAATAGAGGTGATCAAGGCATGGCCCAGACCAGAGATGCAGAAGCAGGTCAGGAGTTTTCTAGGGACAGCAGGGTACTATAGGAAATTTGCACCCAATTACAGTGCCCTGGCTGCTCCCCTATCTCTGACCTGGTAAAGAAAAAGATGCCTAAGAAAATTACCTGGGAACCAGCCTGTGAAAAAGCCTTTACCAAACTGAAGGAGGCATTGTGCAGTGCTCCTGTATTGACAAGTCCTGACTATAGCAGACCCTTTATAGTCCAGACTGATGCCTCAGACATGGGTATTGGGGCAGTAATGAGTCAGACATCCAACCAAGGGAAAGATCACCCTGTAGTGTACCTGAGTAAAAAGTTACTTCCCAGGGAGCAGTCTTACTCTACGGTGGAAAAATAGTGTCTTGCCATAGTGTGGGCCCTAAAGAAGTTAGAGCCATACTTATATGGGCAACATTTTGAGGTACAAACTCACCACAATCCCCTGGTTTGGCTGACCCAAATGGGAAAAACTAATGGTAGACTATTAAGATGGAATCTTGCCTTGCAAGGCTATGACATGATGATCTTACAAAGGGCTGGAGTGACCAATCAGAATGCCAATGGTCTGTCATGTTTATATGAGGAATGAAGTGATTTAGGGAGCTCATCCCATGCTGGGGATAGCACCCCCAAATTCAGTCTAGGTGGGGAGGAGTGTGACACTTGACCAGCTGATTATGATTATTGTAGGATATTTGTAAAATAAAAATATAGCATGTGATCATCTCACATAAGACAGTCTGTGCTTCCATGGGTGCCCCCCAACACGTTTCAGTGAAGCTACAGGATATATTACACTGACCAAGAGAACTCTGTAATGTAATTAACTTCCTTGAGACATTGCATTTTATGGCCTTTTTTATGACCTGTTGCTGCTCTGAAGTTGGGAAGCTAAACATACATTTTATTACAGGACAGGACATAATTTAGCTGATTCCTGTTGACTATTTATTTTATTTATTTTTTATTTATTCAGAAATTGGAAAGCACCTTTGAGTCAGAGACTCATTTACAAAGGTTCCACATCACATATATTGAACAATACAAAGTTACGGTAGCAATTAGAGTATGCTTGATACATGGTAAAAATAGGAGAAATAATAGTAAAAAAGAAAGAAAGGAAAAAAAGGAAAAATAGGAAGAAGAAAAGAAAAGAATGGGGGAAGGGGCAAGCCAGCCAGAGGCCATTGTCAAAAGGAACTGGTGGATCAAAGACTGTCATAATTTGGGAAATGAGTTTTTGCTGATGTCACATTATTTAATATACCTCCTGATAGGACATCATGTTTGTATTTTTTTTAATTTAAAAGGAGGAGCTAGATGACTCACCCAGCGGGTGGGGAGATGGGGGTGAAATGTATCCATGTAACTGGGGAATATGACATTTTTTGGGGGGGACTCAAAGACACAGCTCTCTGATCTAACTATAAACACTACAGAGGTAATACATTAGATAGAAAAGATCTTAATGTATTTTGGTAGCAGTTTGTTCTGTAGTTTTCCTTGTTTTTCTTTTATGTGATTGTGAGCTCTTTGATGTATTGTTCTGTGGTTACATTTTTTTCATATTTTTATCATCTTTTAGTAAATAATCTGTTATTTAAAAGACTGCCTGGGTGTCTGCCTGTTCTTTTTGCATGTGACGTATAGAGGGCTAAGTCTGACAATTGTTCAACAGGGCTTCATGGTGTTACTAAACTGGGAAAAGGTAAGAATATACCCAAGGTCTCTTATTGAGTTTTAAGGGTTCGTTTTGGAAGCCTGGCTGGGTGCCCCTGGCGTAAGATTGTACCACAATCCCCGAAGAGGGTACATATCTGAGCCTGTTCATTGGGTATGCTAGCATAAGGTTCACAGTTTGAATCCCCCCAGAACTTGAGACTAAAGGTGATTCAGACCCAAAAGCAGACAGGAGGGTTACCCTGTCTGTTACCTGTTCACACTATTGCACTTGGAGGTTGACACTGTGGGATCAGAGGGCCTGACCTGCTGAGTGCGTTTGTGACAATTAGGATTATTTTTTATTTGTTTTTCTGGGAAAAAAATGAAGTAATAGCAGTTCCTGTGAGGGATCTAAGATCAAGTTTTTTTTTTCCTTTTTTTGGGGGGGGGGGCTGTTGCTAAATTAGAACATGTTATCTTACTGGTAGAGATTAAACTTTTATCTTGATACACATAAACATTCTGCCCCTGGTTAGACAAACAATGATGGTTGTATGCAAAAAATTCAAATTCTGCCTTAGACCGAGGGCTTTATGGAAAAAGGGAATCTTTTTTTCTTTGTTTTATCCACCTCTACAGAATTCATTAAGACTGAGAGAGTGTCATTAGGGGAGCATTGCCAGGAACAGGCTTTCCCACAGGAGTAGGGCTAGGTTGGACAGAGGTTTGTTTTAGTTTTGTCATTGTTGTCTTTCTTTCCTTTTATATTGTGGTGTTTCTAAATTACTCACTAAACAACCACTTCTTGTAAGCATATTAGCAAAATATTTAAGTAAAGGATGTAAACTTTCAGGTAGCAAAAACTAGGCCCCATGAACCAATCACAACTATAAACTAACCAATGTTAGGAATCATCAACATTAAGAAAAATATCTAGTAATATATGTCGGCTTGATGCCAGTTGGTTGAGACAAATTTTGATACAGTCAGGAAAAATCTAGCAATGCTGATTTCACAAAGCAGGTGCTTCATTAATTACTATGCAAATCCCATAAAATGATTAAGAGAAGATCAATACCTATAAATTAGGTGTTATTGAACTACCGCTATATGAAAGCACAAATGAAATGGCTATGATTAAATATAAAATAGCTTTAAAAAGGCAGTGTTAAAGGACCAATTCTAAAAATAGACCAGAACTGTTAATATTTTACATTGCAAGTGGCAGGCCAGAAAAAAACAGTGTTTATTTTTTGTTTTTTGAGCCCTTTAAAAATAGTGTCCAAGCTTTGTGCAAAAGAGTCATAAAAAATTGCACTGAAGGTTCAAATGTCCTTGTAAACCTATAGACTCTGACTTCCACTAAAATTCCTTGTGTCATCCAAATGTGTTTTTTCTTGTCATCTGTTAGTTAATAATATACTTTGTTACTAGTACAGAGAGGCAGTCAGAGAGTACTTTTCCTGTTCAGACCTTTGTCCTGTGAGTGATAAGCTGGTCCGAGGAGCAAGGTTGAAATAAAATGTCTCTGTTGAACAGTTCAGTGATCATCAGGTATTTAAAATGGAGGTACAGATGTCCTTTCTTCCAATGAAGGTTGGCCAAAATATTTTTCATTCTCCAAGTATTAGGCAACAGGACAAGTCCAACTTTCTTCCTATAGTTTGACAAAAATCCAAAAGCCTTTATGAATATTTTTTTATATAATCTTTTGGAAGGGGTGGATGTAATATGAACTTAATATAAACTCTCTTTTTTTTGGGGGGGGGCGGATTAAGTCTGGACACTGCTTTCTAATGCTGAGAGAGAAAGATAATATAATACACTATTTTAAAATTTCTTGCTCTAACTCTTCTCAAACCAGACCTCAACCAAATCCTCTCAACATATGTTTTATGCAAAGTTTTCTGAATTAAGTTTAAATTAATATTTTACTTACATTTTCATTCTTCTGATAGGAACCCCATTATGGCAATTCCTTTGTTTAATTCACCTGCTGTAGTTAACACTTTCTCAATAACACTCGTGCTCTCTGTATGTGTTCAGATACAGGAGGTACCATTCTTCATGAAACGGCTATGTTGGCTGTGTTGCATTATTAAACTTGATGCTTTACATTCAGAGTGTGCACTGCTCAAACCCCCCACTTGTTATTTGTCTGCATGGCATTAAAAATTACCATCAAACATTTTTTGCTGAAACTTTAAGGTGAAAAACTAACTCAGTGAGAGCTTTTTAGGGTTAAAATGCCCACTAGTTAAAGTGCCTTTGTGTTCTCTGCATGTGGTTGAATAGGAACCTGCCTCTTCCACACCATGTATGTAACTTGAACTTTTATACATGCAGGTTTAGGCCCTGGACACACTGGGGAACTTAAAATAGTTTAAGTGCCTTAAAACATTTTAAATCCCCCTAGCACTGTTTGCAGACAGACTACAAGTCCCTTAAAATGTTTTAACAAACGTGTTTTTAAACCATGCTAGATACCTAGTTTTAAAACCATTTTTATAAATGTTTTGGAGCTAGCATGGTTTTACTCACAGGTCTGTCCAGAAGCAAAAACGTTTTCATCTGTAATGGTTTAACTAAAACAGTTCTAGCTGCAGGGTGTCCAGGCAAGCACAGTTCTGTGGGTTGGACTTGAAGGAAAACTACACCCAAAACTTGAAAAAATATATGCTGTGCAGAGTGTTTTAATTTTTATGTGAAGTTCTAGTGTTTCCTTCCCTCTGACTGGTATTAGGAGTTTTTCCTAAATTAACCTGCTAGCTTTAGGGTAGTTTTACGACCCCTGGAGATCTCCATATCAAATAGGTTTATTGTATTTCTTTCTCCTACAGTGCACCTTGTTTCATGTGATGGTGATGAAAAACTCCTAATACCAGTCAGAGGGAAGGAAACACTAGAACTTCACATACAAATTAAAACACTCTGCACAACATATATATCTTTCAAGTTTTGGGTGTAGTTTTCCTTTAACACAGCATAGTTACAAGGGGAACAGGTTTAAAACTAGCAGTCTGGCCACACTAAACTGTTATCAAATATGGTTACTGAGTAGTGTGGCTGCACTGAAATGGTTTACCTAAATTGGTTTTAAAGATGGTTTTCAAAAACAGTTCTGTAGTGTGTCCAGGGCCTTAAAGTCTCCTAACTGATGATGCTAGTAAGAGTTGTTAGCCAATGGGGGAGAAGCTCCTCAATAAGTCAACCAATCTTTGGTTCCAGAGCACAACGTTTGAGATTCAAATTTTAGAATTTCAAACTGCAGGTTTAAAAAGGATAAATCATAAAACCAAAATACTTTATTTTATGTTTCACTCCCAGGGTATAAGCATACAAAATTATAGGATTTAAAAAATTGGGTAGAGCTTGCTCCTCACAGTATACATACCCCCAATTATTTGGACTGAGCTAAGTACAGAGGTAAGTGCTGGAATAAAAGATAGACTATACCCTCCCCAAACTTTACTCTGAAATTCCCCTTATCTAGTATAATAACACTTTTCTTAACTTTTCAGAACATAATTGTATGGTAAATTTTAGGACTTAAACTAAGTTTAAACAAGCACTTATAAAACTTTCCGGCTTTCAGGCTTCTCAGTCATTTACTCTCTTAGATTCACAGACTTATTTTCTACATACTAGGACACGTGCCTTCCTCTGTAACTCCTTCGTTTCACCTCTGTAGCCCTCAGTCATCTCCTTCACTGCATCCCCGTGAAAACATTGTTCTTCATCTGATTTAATTTTCTGTAGTATATCCGAGAAACATGTTTGCTTGTGAGTGGTCCTTATCCATGCTGAGGCTGTGGTTTGAGACTGGGGTTGCAGTCCCTATTGGCAATCTAATTAACTATGAGTTTGCTGTAAAATAGCATTTTTTGTTGGGAAAATAACATATTTTTTCATCACACTACACTATTAAATGCTTAGTTTCTATCATAAATTCTGAACCTGTGGCAGACAATTTTCAGAAATTAGTATCTAAACTTGGTAGTGTTCTGCAGCATCAACAATGGGTAGTGTAGTGCTTCGTAACAACCATTTTATAAAATATTTGTAATGTGTGCTTTGAATTTTTGTTTTAATCCTAGCCTCATTTAATTTTATGTAGCAGGTTTTATCTATTAGTGGCAGGTACTGGGTCAATACAGCACATGTAAGACAGCATGGTATTAACTGCTTTGTATGGGCAGACTGGTTGGCCCTTGCAGTCCTTATCTGCCATCATATTGTATGTTTCTATGTACAGTGAGCACCTGGGATTACAGTGATGGGGTGGAACAGCGGTAGGGGAATACCGCTACCCCTGTCGCTGCATACAGATTGGGAGACTGGACAAGTTGCCATGTGCTGGGTGCCTGGTCAAGCCGCTCCCATGGAGGAGTGGCTAGGGCACCAGCACATGGTGCAGTCAGGAGACCTGGGGCCATGGTTCGGTTCCCCCCAGGTCTCCCCTGCTGCATCTTTTTGCCACTTTAAAAAAAAACCAAAAACTACCCCTCTCTGGAGTTTCTCCCCATCCCTGAGGTCTCTCCTCCCCCACAGTTAGTTATTTAAGTTCCCAGGGGGTGCTGGCCTGGTGGCACTGAGGTTGGGCGTGGACACCACCCACCATGCACGGCGACCCAGGTTAGGGAGCAAGCTTGGGTCATCAGGGGTCGGTGGGGAAGGAGAGGATTGAGCAGCTGGAGAACTGCTCTCCTCTCCTGGAGAGGGTGGGTGGGTGGATGACTCCCCAGCGTTAGCTGCTCTCAGCAGAGGCTGGGAGTGCTACAGTCCAAGGATCATGCTGATGCAAGGGGAGGAGCCTCAGCAGACGTCCGTGGGCTGGGCGTGGGAGCGCGCCTGGCCGCACTAGATGTCATTGCACATCCGGGCTTCTAGGGGAGCTCTCTAAGAACAGGGAAAACACCTGTTGGCTGGGGAGTAGACATTGCCTGCCCTCACCTCCAGCACCAGATCCTGCCCACTGTGGACCTGGTCTTAGCATCACCTCCACCCGTGGAAGCACCAGAAGAAAGTGCTGAGGAGCAGAAGGTGGCCCCAGTCTGGGGGAGTGGATTCCGGAGGGAGATTGCTCCATGGAGCGTGTCACGGGTGTGCCAAGGACCAGTGTACAGCTGGGAGGATTTCAGATAGGAGGGGAACAGGTAGGTCGAGTAAAGGGGCCCAAGCCAGTGGTGATAGGAGAGAAATAAAGTTGAAAAAGAGGTAGAAGGCTTGGTTTGCTGGCCAAGGCACCTAGCTTCACCTGAGCTCTTTCCTTCCAAGACTGCTTGAAAGGCAGAGTAGAGAACCTTGCCAGAGCAAGGGAAAAGGATTAAGACTTCTTTTGGCTAAGCAGATTTACTGTGTGGTGTTGTTTTTATTTTTTACTCACAGGGATTGCTACTGTTTATTGCTAACATTTCATTGCTTTATTTTTCTCTGTAGCAAAGTGTTTCTTACAGCATATATCTTCTCTGAAATTATTACAGGTGGTGCTTTACAGGTTTTACAGTTTTATCTAACATTAGGATAAGCTTTCAGGGTTACTGCATTTGTTGTTGACTGATTGTTTCTGCTCTTACCTCCTTGTTCTTTTGTCTGTGGTTCTTCTTTTTTGGCAGAGTAAGGGCCCAGCCACCCACCCCATCCCCAACCACCCCTTTTCTACTACTTTTTATAGGGTACCACAGTTGTGACATTTCCTGTGGCAGGGCAGGAAGGGGATCAGTGGGAGCATCCACAGGGTGGAGCTCATTTACAGGGCACTAGTAATTTAACTTGTTATAACAAGTTAAACAAAACAAACATAATCAAACCATTACTTGCATTTTTCCTTCTAATTACTCTGACTAGGTTATAAACCCAGCAACTTATCTGGAATGGATATCATTAACTGCAGGTACTGTGGAACAATTTTCAGAAGGGCAGTCTTACAGGATTTAGGACACTGTCCTACATGCTGGGCCATTGGAGATCTTAGGGCTCAGCTCCAGGCAGCATGGGCAGAGATTGCACACCTCAAATTTCATATTCAAGAGGAAATACATTATAAGAACCACTCGCCATTTCCTCAGCATCCAACAGAAAAACCTCGACTGCAGAGGGTGGTTGGACCAGGAGGTTGGCAGGTGGTTAGGAGGGGCAAATCGGGTGCCCCATCACTCTCTGCTCTCCAATATATTACCTCCAAAACCATATAAACACTACAAACAGGTATCTGCCTCTATCTCTGAAATCAAACAAAGAGGCAGAAGTCACTGCAGAGCAGGACACTGCAGCACAGGAGCTAGCACAACAAAACTCACCCAAATCAGGAACCAAAACAAAAAAAGCAAACAGGAAATCCAAAAACTTCTGATCATAGGAGACTCCATGATTCGGGAGTTGATACCCATCTCAGCCAGGGTAATGGTCAGATGTCTCCCAGGTACATCAGCATGGAGAGACACTGACCGCATTACTAAAATTGTTCACAAAGCAGGAGAAACATTGATGTCCTGGTACACATAGGGACTAACGATCTGCCAGCTGGTCAGTTGTGGAGACCAAGGAGCACCTGACCAGGCTGGGTGACAAACTATCATCTATTTTGTCCGGCATCTCCTTCTCTGAGATCCTGCCAGTCTGGGAGAGGGGAGCAGATGGACGGAAGGTCAGAGAAGGGGAGATAGGGGAGCTAAACACGTGGCTCAAGGGCTGGTGCCAGGAAAAAGGACACAGATTTGTAGGGAACTGGCAACAGTTCTGGGAGCGAAAGTTCTTTAAATTTGATGGACTGCATCCGACTAAGGAGAGTCAGTGCATTGGGGCAGAAGTTTGACATCTTTGCAGAATATTTAAACTAGCAAATGGGGAGGGTGCAGCATCCCATACGTCGAATGGGAAGAACACCCTCCCCTCAACTAGTGGTCAAACAGGGATTCAACATGTTTGCCATTCATTTGCATCACCAAGTAAGAAAAAGGTTTGTCTCCCCATACGACGACAGGGTAATGCCAAACCTCACCCAACAACTAACACACCGAAATCTGGCCAATGGAAAATCATAATACAAATGCTCACAGCCTGGGAAATAAGATCCCAGACCTGCAGGCAATAATGTCAGAGGCTAAACTGGACATAGTAGCAATTAGTGAGACATGGTTTACCAGTAACCACACTTGGGAGACTTCGTACTACTATATTGTTCAGAAGAGACCGAGGTGCAAAAAGGGCGTGGGGGAGGAGGCCTCGTATGTCAATGAAAATATCAAAGCTACAGAAATTCAGAATACACATAAGGAGCCAGAAGAACTGTGGGTCACCCTGGAAACAGGAAATGGGACAGCCATAAGAACTGGGGTTGTTTACAGGCCCCCAGACCAGGGGAGGACATAGACACATTACTGTTAGAAGATATACAAAACATGACAGCTAAAGGAGGTTCTGATAATGGGAGACTTCAACATGCGGATACAGATTGGTCAATACCAGCAGGAACATCTGCAGAACTAGACACATAGTGGATTCCTGCAGGGAGGGCCTCAAACAACTGGTACAACAACCGCAAGAGACAGAGCTATTCTAGATCTAGTACTGACTAACAGGGAAGGGATCACAGATCTCAGGTAGAAGGTCACCTGAGGCCGAAGTGACCATCATGGTATAGTTCAATTTGGCTACTACATCTAAATCATTCCATTCCAAGGCAAAATATGGGACTTCAGAGGAGCTGACTTTGATAAGATGGCCAACAGAGTTAAGCTAGTCCTGGCAAAAAAAACACAGGTGAGGGGGTACAGGCAAAGTGGGCAAGCATTAAGGATGCAATACTTGAAGGAACATCCCATTGTGTTAGACAGAAAAGGAAGTACAAAGAAGAGAAACCACTTTGGTTCTCAAATACAGTGCAGAAAGGTCAGAGCCAAAGGCTGGCCTTCAGAAATATAAAGGAACACAGCGGGATGAAGATAGGAGGCATACCAAACTGCCCTAAGGGAAGCAGGGAAGGCAGTAAGGCAGACAAAGTCCCAAACTGAGGAAACACTAGCACGAACAGTAAAAGAAGGTGACAAGACTTTCTATAGATACATTAGTGAAAGGAGAAAGTCCAGAGGGGTATTGCTAAGCTTAATGGAGAAAAGGGGCTTGTGAGGAGGAGGACCATGTAAAAGCATCTATCCTAAATAGATATTTTGCTCAGTATTTACTGAAGAGAAGGTAGGACAGGGCCCACAGCTCAGCACCATGGACACAGGAGGGAGGAGATGAGCACTACTCCCTTCACAAAGAAAGGGTCCTACAAGAGCTTGCTAAGCTCAGGGTGGACAGGCAATGGGACCTGATGGCATACATCCCAGGGTACTAAGGAGCTAAGTGGAACTAGCAGAGCCATTAGCAGAACTGTTTAGTGAGTCTCTGAGCACAGGAGAGGTCCCAGAAGACTGGAGAAGGGCTCATGTGATCCCGCTCCACAAGAGTGGTAGCAGGGAGGAGGCAGGGAACTACAGACCAGTCAGTCTTACCTCAGTAGTGGGCAAGATTATGGAGCACTCCTTAAGGAAAGGATAGTGCAACACCTGGAATCCATAGGAGCACAGGATCCAAGACAGCATGGGTTTACAAAGGAAGGTCCTGTCAAACTAATCTCATAGATTTCTTTGTCTGGGTAACCAGAGTGGTGGACCAAGGGGAGCAGTTGATGTCGCCTACCTTGACTTCAGCAAAGCTTTGACACTGTTCCACATAGAAGATTGATAAATAAGCTGGGTAGGCTTGGGTGGGTCAGACATTGGTCAGCTGGGTGGCAAACTGGTTGTGGGCTGAAAACAGAGAGTAGTGGTAAATGGTATACAGTCAGAAGAGATGCAAGTCACAAGTGGGGTACCTCAGGGATCAGTCCTGGGGCCAGTCCTCTTCAACATCTTCATTAGTGACCTTGCAGATGGACTAGAGGTAAAGGCTTGTCTGTTTGCAGATGACAAAGATCTGCAACAGAGTAGATGATCCAGATGGGGTGGGCAGAATGAGAAGAGATCTGGATAAACTAGCAAAATGGTCAGAAGAGTGGCAACTGGGATTTAATGCAAAGTGCAAGATCATGCACATAGGAAGAAAACCACAAACCACCTCTAGTCTGGGAGGGTTGCTAGCAGTCACAAAGGAAGAAAGAGACTTGGGCATCATCATCACTGATGACCTGAAATCATCCAAGCAGACCTCTAAAGCAGTAGAGTGAGGCTAGGGGTGTTAGGGTGTATTAGTAGGGGTATCACAAGTCGTAAGGGAGGTAATAATCCCTCTTTATAAGACACTGGTTAGGCCCCATCTGGAGTACTGCGTGCAGTATTGGAGGCCACACCTTCACAAGGACATTAACCAAATTGAGGCAGTCCAGAGAAGGGCAACCAAATGGTGCAGGGACTGCATCAGAAGACATATGAGGACAGATTAACAGAGCTCAATATGTATATCCTTGAGCAAAGGAGGGAGAGAGGTGATATGATCAAGACATTCAAACACCTTAAGGGCATTAACAAGATGAAAGAGTCTAACATGTTTAGATATAAGAAAATAGCAGGACAAGAGGACACAGCATGAGATTAGAGGGGGGCCAATTAAGGGGGAATGTGAGGAAATTCTTTTTCACAGAAAGGGTGGTGGATGCATGGAATGGCCTACCTCAAGAAGTGGTGTCTTTGAATACAGTGCAGGGCTTCAAACAGGCATGGGATAGGCATAAGGGAGCAATACAAATGAGTATGAATAGATAGGCCACTGACAGAGCAGAGGCCAATGGCACATTTATAAGGTAGAAAAAGAAATGGGCAGACTGGATGGGCCTTGCGGTCCTTATCTGCTGTCAACTTCTATGTTTCTATGTCTATGTTTCTAAAAAAAAAGTTGCGAGGTGGGGGCACAGCGCCCCACAAAAACACATGAAAACCCATTGTGATCAATGGGCACAGTGTGCGGAACAGGTCGGTGCTCTGCCCAACTCTGTTTTTGTCCAGTGCTGTTTCACTGCGGCATTTTTAGCTATGCTGTTTTGACGTGTGTAGTTATAACTCCGTGCCTTACTGACATCATGTTGCCCTTGTAAAATGCTCAGTCTCAGTGCTGCAGTTGAGCTCAGCACTATATTTGTCATTGTAGAGTGGCAAATTGTGTATCAGATGTGCTACCCTTTAGTTGTAAAGTGAGGTCTTTTTCACAAACAGTACATCATTTTAGTGTGTGTTTCTGTCGTAAATTTAGAGTCTGTGTATCCAAATATGAAATAATTATTATTTAAATGTTGGGTCTTTTTGTGCCAGCCCAGTGGCACTGAGAGTTGAGTTGCTGGATGCCAAACCTCATGCCATGCCGGTGACCCAGGTGCGGGAATGATCTCGGGCCACTGGGGGTTGGCAGGGGCCAGAGAGGATCGAGCATCCATAGGACTGTTCTCCTCTCCTCTCCTGGGAGGGGGGAAGTACTGTCTTCCACAGCATGAGTGACCTCTGGCGGTGGTCAGGGATCGTGAGTTGTGGATACCAAAAGTATGGGGTATGGGAGTCTCGGTGGACATCCTGTGGGCATTTGCAGGAGCGTGCCCGTCTTGCACTGGATGTCATTGCAGGTCTGAGCTCCTGGGGAAACAAAGAAAAGTGGAACAACACTTGGCACCCGGGTAGGCAAAGGCCTGCTCACCAGACCCAGCCACGCTCACTGTTGGACACGCCCCATTCCTCTCCATCCCTCCATCCCCCTGGCGGCAACTTTGACCCTTAACATGGAGTGCCGGTGGAGTTGGCGGCCCTTACCTGGGGGGGGCCTAGAGCCAGGAAGTCAGTCATTAGGTGGGATTGGGGGGGTGTGTGCCTGCTGGAGACAGGATGGTGGGGAGTCTCAGACAGAGTGAGACATCTGGTAAGTGGTGAGCAGTGCTGAAGAGAGACCTAAGGACCAGTGAAGGGAGTAAAGAAACGATACAAAAAAAAAAGGTTGGGTGTTTTTATATGATACTAGTGCGCAGAGTGATACAATAGTGGTGAACTGCAGTCTATTCTCTGTCAATGCTTGACTGTTTCATGTAGTACGTACACATTTTTTCAGCCATATCACCACTATTGTATGTATCGTGACAGTGCAAGTTAGCATTTCCCATGTTTAATGGATGCAAATGGTGCGCTGGCAATACAGCATTATTGTATGTGAGGTGCAGTGTCATAACACTTTTGGCTGTTTATCCAATTAATTTCAGTCATATTCATAGCCCAGTGCACACAGGTGTTGCATTTCAATTGCCTCTACTGCTGTGTTACTGTTTCTGTTAAAACTGATACCATTATTCTACATTTGCAGTCAGCATAACTAAGTAGTAAAATAGTAAAACAGTTAATAAATCTAGTTAGTGCTTTCACTAACACATTTACTTCGTATTTTCTTTCCATATTATACTTTATATTTTGTTTGTGTATTTAATAAAATTAATTACTCATGAATACTAACACTCTGTCTAATGTCTTTACTGGTTACTGTGAAGTATTGTTGCACTACTGAGTAATGAGAAGGGGTTTGCGTGCAGTTTTTATCACTTCCCTAAAGATAAGAAATGACGAAAGAAGTGGATTGTTGTGGTCAAGCGTGCTGGGTGGGAACCAAATGATCATACCATAATATGCACTGATTATTTTATGAATGATCAGTTTGCTATTTCTCGATTATGTTTGGATGCTGCTGGATTCAGGCCAGGTCAGCAATGACTAAAACAAGATGCCTGTCCAACAATCTTTTCATTCAAGCCTGACAAGCAAATACGTTCCAGTAGCACTGTGGAGAAGCACACAAGAATTGAGACAAGGTATATCTGTATCTTGCACTCATAATTATTTCAATCTTTTACGCTCTATTTTCTTTGGGTGGGTGGGTAAGAGTGTATAAATATACTGCAGCATCTTTGTAAGATTATTTTACCCTACACCTTATCTATTACTCCCTAATGGTTCACAAAGTCCCAAAATCTGAGTATTCCATTTCTATTTCATGATAACGACAACAACAAGGCCGATGACAGCAAACATACCTCTTCCTAACGAGCATATTCATGCCAACAAGCCTTTGAAAAAGTGCAAGAGGCTTGAATCTCTTGGCATGGATATACTTGTATGGAACAGGTCTGTTTACAGTCATCTTGTTTGTTTATATCCTGAAAAGAAAATAGAGTAATAGCTTCTGGCCCATTGACAGAGTGGTAGCGCTACCACTTGCGATGCCGTCTACCCGGGTTCTGAAGCGAGCCAGAGTCATCATGGTCTGGGAGGGGCAGTAGGACTGAAGGGCCCAGAGGATGCTCTCCTCCTTCTTGGGGGAGGGAGGTCTGTGTGTTACACTACAGCTCTGCCACCTGGTTGAACACGTGTGCAAGTGCATGAGCAACCACTCCGGGTGTGTGGAGCTCCTCCAGTTTAGGATGTCTGCACACTTATTCCTAATCCACGATGCATTGTGGCAGTGAGCAAGGGGGGAATAAGCATACATTGAGAATGGCAGAATGATGCCACCATTCTCTCTGTGGGTCCTGGACCACTCACTGTGCTGCTGACCACAATTGGACTAAACTCCTCCTGGCCCCAAGGAACACAGGAGGCTCCAACACTGGGGTAGGGCAGGGGTGGATGGGGAGCCATTAGGTACTGTATAGCTTTGTGGTAAGTCCTGGGGACAGCAGATGACTGACACTTACAATGTGATGCAATTGAGGTGTAATTTTAATTGTTCTGTTCTTATTACAGGCATTTGGTACTCTTGGACTGTATGGAAATAAAGGGACTACTTCACAGTGCGATGGAACTGGAAAGGTTGAAATGGTCATTTGCAATGTGAAGGTTGTGGGGGTACACATTGAAAGCCTGACTATAGATTGCCATGTCGGTGTGAAGAAATACATGAGACAACAGCAGAAAGACATATTATACTGGTTTGATGTTTGACACATCTCTAAAAGTATCCTAGTCTGGTGATATGTAAAGTAGTCCACACGTTAAAGAACACAGTTGTAATTCAGATTGTGTAACTGATCCTATTTCTGCACATTTATTAGGTATTAAGAAAAATTAGAAGTAAAAGTCAAACAAAAGGATTGTGCTGTTCTATCACACTTGACAAAGAGGATAAGCCACCCCTGTGCTGGTGTGCAGGTTCTAGTGGTGGGGATGGTGACATGGTTGTTGCAAATTCGTCTTTCGGATGAGACGTTAAACTGAGGTCCCATCTGCCTGGATTGGTGGTAGTTCAGGTGGATGTTAAAGATTCCATGGCACTTATCGAAAAGAGTGGGGGAATTTCCCTGGTGTCCTGGCCAAATTTCTCTCATTCATTAAAAATACCACCAACAGCTTAATCTGGTTCAAAGTCAGTTGGCATTCATCTGTATCCCCCTCCCCCGGGTCGTGCCTGAAAATAGGTAGGAATTGTCTAGTGCACTTATCCGGTCAACAAAAACGAAATAAATAAATGGAGATCCATCTAAAACCATGTCAGCAACATACCTAGCAACCATGCAGAACCATTTAAAACTGCGAACATGGTCCTCTCAATGAATGTATTTGGCTCAAGAAAGGTCAGAATAATATAATTTGGGGTACTTTATTACTATTTCAGTGCCTTATGAAATGTCATACCAGTGGTACACTTCTGCTGTTTTATTTGTAGCCTCTTATATATGTCTATTTGTTTTTTTATCTTACCAGGTAGCAGAGCTCACAAGGAGCTTAAAATAATTAAGTAATAAACCACTTGAGGGTGTGGGTTATGCTGGGATTTACCACGGCTGCCATGGTAGAGTGGTCAAATCCTGGCCAGCCATTGTAAATCCCAGCATAACCCTCACCCTCGAGTGGTTTATTGCAATAATACAATGTTACATTTTTTTTGTGATATAAAAAGAAATTAAAAAATACTTTTTCTCCCCATTGTTTATTATTTTTGGTGACTTTATTGCTACACCAGAACAAATAGTACTATGTTGCTAGGGTGTTGGTAAGGGGTTGGCAGTATTACAAATAGGTTACATGAGCTTCTTCCAACAGACCTGTATTTGATCAATTCCCAGAAGAATTGAGTTCACTGTGTGCCAGCTTCATTTTTTTTTTAGGAGCCAGAACAGGTTTGAAGTTTGAGCATGAATTACCTGTTTGAAGCAAGGAGCAGTGGCTCTGTTTTTGCACACTCTGCGCATGCGCGGAAGCATGCCAAGTAATGAACCGTACTGAGAGCTGTTTCATTTTATTTATTTATTTTTTTAATTTATTTGTGAGTTACAATGTAGACAGGGGGTGGGATATTCAGAAATGCGCCTGGCAGGGGCACAAGCAGGGTGCAGCACAACTGAGATGCACCATGGCGTGGACTGGGCGATATTCAATGGAGCTGCGCCATGGCTCAGCACCATTGAATATTGCAGCCTGGCCTCCTGCAATGTGCATGGCGCAGTGGCACTGCACCAGCGCAAGTGGAAAGAGTGGAGCAGGGGGATGCGCCAGCACAAGTGCAGTTGCGCTATGTGCAAGAGCCGCAGTATTCAGCGGTGGATATGCAAATGGGGCCATAATGCATGCAAGGCACAACTTGGGCCATTAGCATGTCATTATGTTATTCAACTCTGTTCTGCTCTTGATCCTGCGACTTCGCGGCGCCCTGCCAGGCTGCAGCCATCAAGGACCGACACCCCTGCACATCGTGGCAAAGTGCCACAATGCCCGATAGCAGGCATGAGTATAATTAAAAAATGTCCAACATCCCTGCTAGTCCAGTGGACCTCTTCCAGCCTGATCGCGGGCATATGTATATGAAAAAGCACGTCCAATATCCCTGGTGGTCCAGTGGACCGCTTTCAGCCTGATTGCGGGCATTAGTACATTTAAAAATCCTGATTTATCCCTAGTGGTTCAGCGGTACCCCCTCCCACCCGCCCACTGAGCCCTGCCACCCGCTCCCCAGTCAGTGGCGGGTGGCAGCTCCCCTCTGCAAGCCGCCCGGCCCCCGCCCGACTGACTGCGTACAGTATGGCTGTATGCCCACTGGTCCAGAGCATGGGCCAATGGGAGTGCATACTGTACTGTACTACACAGTCCAGATATATGAATGAATCCATGTTGTAAATGTACTAATGCCCGTGATTGGGCTGGAAGCGGTCCACTGGACCACCAGGGATATTGGATGTGCTTTTTAATATACATATGCCTGCGATCGGGCTGGCAGCAGTCCACTGGACCACCAGGGATATTGGACATTTCAATTCTATAGCTATGCCCACGATCAGGCATTGGGGGGTGCTACCGCGACGGACGGTGCAGTCAGAGCTCGGGTGGCCACCGCAGCTGGCAGCTGCCGTGTTGCACCCTGCAATATGGCAGCTCACCTGTGGGTGGCCAGCAGTTGCTCCCTTTCTTTTTAGGCTCAACTGTGTGCAGGCGCAAGTAGGGGTTGCACCTGCATCTGCTCAACATCCCGGGCAGAATGTTGAGATGTGCATGCAGGCACGCCCCCCGCGTACTGCGCCATTACTGATGCCCTGGCACACTGGATGCAGGCCGCCGCATTTTCCCTTTTAATATTGTACCAGGGTGCATCAGTGGGTAGTGCACGGCGATCTGTGTTGGCGCCATGCAACCCTCTTGAATATCCTGGCCAGAATGTACAAATTGTGGACCATGCGACCTGACGTACTCATATTAGGGGGGGGGATGGCAGTGCTATAATGTCGGGATGGTTGTTACGGGATGAAGGAGTGTTGAGTGACCGGTAGCTACGAAGGCTGGAAGCACACAGGGAGCAACTGAAAGGATCCGGAGTCGGGAAGGAGCAACTGTTTTTGTTTGAAGTATTGTGTTTATTCTTTTTTTTTTCAACGAATTGTCTTGAGAGGCAGTACTTTTTGTTTGCCGTGGTGGCATGTTCACACATTTCAGGGGCTGTGATGTCATCAGGGTTTCCCAGCAGTGCAGTATTGTAAATTTAGGGGTGAACTGTATTTTTTTTTTTTGTCATTGCTGACCATAACTGAGTAGTGAGGCGGGTACGAGCTACTGGAAAAAAAAAGAGAGAGATTATTTATTTTTGCAGGCTTGTTCTTTTGATGAAGCAGTTTCCTCTTCTTCAGATCTGAAACTCCCGCTTTATCATCGCATTTAGCGGGGAGACAATATGGCGTTTTTTTGTTTGATGGGGGATTTGAAGCATTTCAAAAAGTATGCGGTTGGCTGGCACGTTTACCCATTGGTATATCACAGGATTTACCACAGGGAAAAGGTACCAGTTAGCCAATCAGCATCAAGATTTTTCCTTGCCATGGTATAATTAAGCAATAAGGCACGGCAGGGTGTGGTATATCATGGGATATCGTCACGCCTCAGGTGAGCCGAGAGCATCCAACCACCTGAGAAGTGACAATACCCCATGATATACCACACCCTGGAGTGATTTATTGCTATTATGAACCGAGTTTCAAGTTTGATAAATAAAAAAATAAAAGAAACAGGTTTTAAAACATTTTATGAATAAGTTTTTGGGTGGCGTAGGAGTACATTTTGAAAAAGTAGTTCTTAAACAGTACAGAGCAAGGAGGCTGGTGGCGCCGGAACTTTTTTGAAGCCGTGATGTTGTAGCTCGATATCTCACGGCTTCAAAGAGCTCTGGGCCAATCAGATTCCTCTATTTATGATCCTCAGTTCATAATACTAAATAACAACATGCTGATCAAAGATATTTGTAAATTATCTCCCTCTGAGCAGACAGCCTCACTAGAAGCATTTCATAAAGTTGTCATTTTCTTTGCAACAAAAATGACTCACTTTTTTATGGCAGTATGAATGCAAAGTTTATCACCATTTTGTATTTTACTGACTAATTGTCTTACACCTTGTTACGGAAAGTTGCTATAAATTATAAAATGAGGAGAGAAAATCCTGCTTTTAGATTTGTTCTTATCTGTGCATCAAATCTGTTCGATGCACAACAACTAGTACTCAAAAGCAGGACTGCATTAAAAAACAATCAATGAGCTATTAGAACACTCGCTTTTCAAATGCTACCGTTTTTTTCCCGCAAATGGCTCATCCTGAACTTGCCGGCTAATCAGACCAACTGTGGTGCTACTCGCTCCTTATTTCTAACCCCTTTTTAAGCCAAAAACACAAATGTGAAAAACTCATCTCTGTTGTCTCAGTTTATTTGCGATTAAGTGCCTCATACCATACCTGTACGTTTCTCATCTAAGTACCACGGTGGAGCTCCCATGGCATGCCTGCTCATGCTGTCTCCACTGGCAACTGCGCACCCATCCTGCAGCAGTTCTGAATCCAAATCCTTTTGGAATGCTTATTTCATTATTTTCCTATTTTGTTATTGGTAGGCAGCATTGGGGACGGAAGTACTTCCATCTTCTGAGTAAGCTGGATCACTCCTGTACCTCTCCTAGAAGCGGTGGCCTTTTGTAACTACTACTATTGTGTATTTCTTTTTTATTTTATGCATGCTGGATGACTTAAGGTAGGCAAAGTGACTGGGAAGTGGGGAGAAGTACTCCCGTTGGCTCGCTCTTGCTTACAAAAAAATAAAATAAATATACAGTTTCACTTTAAACACTTTCATGGAGGGGGTGCTCCTGGCTGCATCAGTGTTATGACAAGTAAGCATGACAGGGGGAGGGAGGAGAAGTACTTCCATTCACTCTTGCTTACAAAAAAAAACAAAACACACACACACACATATATATATATATATATATATATATATAGAGCAAAAATCTCCGTTTACTGCATCAGTTAGGGTTGTTCCGCAGCGACAATAGTGAGGAAATTCAGTGCTAGAGTTGAAACCCCCCGTGGACACCTCCAACCCTTCCCCCAACCAGCATCGGGGTGTGCATTGGGGGCGTCGGCCCTAACTCTCACCCCATCACATGTGTAAAGAAGCAGAGGTACAGGAGAATGGGTCAAGAGTTAGGACCGATGTCCCCAATGCGCACCCCAATGCCGGTTGGAGGGGCGGGCTGGAAGTGTCCACGGGGGGTTTCAACCCTAACACCGAATTTCCTCGCTTTTGTCGCTATGGAACAACCCTAACCGATGCATTAAATGGAGTTTTTTGCCTCTAATTTCCCTTCTTTTTGAGAATGATGATGACAAATAGTGAAAGTAATGCAGTGGCAGCCCACGCTCCCGCCACGTGATGTCTTGTGACATAATAATGGGAACAGCAACGCAAACAGAAGTGCCAACAGTGTCGCACATGGTAACGGAAGCATAAATGGTAAAGGAAACGTTAATAGAAACGCAACTCCAAAGTGACGCCAAAGCGAACTGTTACGTAAACGGACATTGAAGCGCATACGAAAACGCAACTGGTAAAGCAAACAGTGATGGCAGCGGTATTTTAAATGGAAATGTTAAGTGTCACAGCAAAAAGAATGTGAAAGGGAACAGAAACGGAAACGCGAACGCAAGAGCACATGTAAACGCAAACTGTAATGTGCACAGGCATGGTACCGCAATTGTAAATGAAAATGGTAAAGTTAACATGAAGAATAATGCCAAAGGAAAGAGAAACAGAAATGGGAACAGAAGCGCATATGGAAACGCAAACCGAAACGCGCAGGGGCACAGTACCGCAATTGTTAACGCAAATGGTAACGGTAACAGGAACAATAACACCAAAGGAAAGAGAAACATCTTGGGACAAACGACCTGGCTGACAAGACAGTAGATACAGTCCAGAGGAGGTTTGAGGAACTAGCACAATTATGTGAGGGGGTAGGAAGATCAGTAACTTTTTCAGAGATACTTCCTGTGCCAAAGGCAAGCACAACAAGAAAGCTGAGAATAGAGGAATTTAATGGATGGCTAAGAACCTGGTGTTGTGCTAAAGGCTATGGGCTGTTGGGGGTGGGGAGGGACCTGGGAGGACAGTAGTCTCTATGCCAAGGACAGACTACACTTGAGTGAGGAGGGAAAGAAAGTGTTGAAACAGAGGATGGAGGAGTACATAGAGGAAGTTGGGAATTTAAACTAGGAGTGGGGGTGGCAGTTGGGGAAGAGATATGCAGAGACCACAGGTTGGGAAACCATATGAGCTTACCCCCATAACAGTGACAAAGGACAAATGGCAAGTACTGTTGGTGATGCTAGGAAAGGAGGGCAGGATGGGAGGAAAGGGTGGAAGGTGGTTACCCTTAATGCTAGGAGCCTTGGGAGGAAAACTGCAGAGTTACAGGTTCTCATGGCAGAGGGAGGTGGACATTGCAGTCATCACGGAAACATGGGCCACCCAATACAATGACTGGGACCTGTCTGTACCAGGATACAGATTATTTCATAGGGACAGAGTGATTGGGAAAGGTGGGGTGGCACTATATGTGAAGGAAGGACTGAAGTGTGTAAGGGAGGAAGGGGAGGAGGGTAGTACGGAGTCACTTGGAATGCAAATCCAGGATTCCAAGAATAGGATTCTTAGAATGGGAGTGGTGTATAGGCCACCATCTCAGATGGAGGAGTTAGACAGGGAACTAGCGGGACAGATCAGGAGGACCTGCGAGAAGGGTAGTGTGGTGATTGTGGGGGACTTCAACATGCCAGGAGTGGACTGGAGCATCCCAACAACCAGGAACAGAAGGGAGCAGGTACTGCTGGATGCCTTCAGGACAGCTTCCTGCTGCAAATGGTCAGTGAACCAACCAGGTTAGAAAATACCCTTGACCTTGTGCTGGCAAATGGGGACTTGTGAGAGAACTTACAGTGGAGGAACTGCTGTCAGGGAGTGACCACCATTCAGTATGGCTCACATTGGATATGGGCAAGGAAGGAGTGGAATCTGGCACAATAGTGCTGGACTTCAGGAGGGTCGACTTTGGGAGGATGGGGGAAGTGGTAAAAGGGTACCTGGCCAGAATTCAATCTAGTATGGACACTAACCAGAGGTTGGAGCTCATAAAGCTGGGGATAGTGGAGGCAACCAAAACCTGCTGCAAAGCCCAGAGCAAGAAGGCTAGAGCTAAGAAACCGATCTGGTTGAGCAAGGAGGTCATGGAAAAGGTAAGGAGGAAAAGAGCTGCCTTTAGGAAGTACAAGAAAACAGGGAGGGGGAGGACAGGAGGAGTACTTGGCAGAATCGAAGGGTGACAAGGGCAGTAAGGGAAACCAAAGCATCTACGGAACTCAGGCTGGCACAAGGCATTAAGAAGGGGGAGAAGGACTTCTTTAAGTACATCTGGGAGAAAAGGAGCTGTAAGGACCACATAGTAAGGATTAGGAAGGAGGGGTTGGGTGGAAGCAGGGTGCAATAAGGCAGAAGCACTAAATGAGTACTTCTGCTCAGTATTTACTAAAGAGAAGAGGGGGTGACACCCAAGGTGGGAGAAATGGCAGAAGCAGGGGAAGTGGTGACAGATGGGGAATCATGGAGAGCAGAGTTCGAGAGGTTTGAAGGCACTGAGGGTGGACAAGGCGCCAGGCCCAGATGGCATCCACCCCAGGGTACTGAAGAGCTGGCAGAGGTCCTTGCAGGACCTTAGAAGACCTATTAATGCCTCACTACATTGGGTGTACCTCAGGACTGGAGGATGGCTCATGTGGTGCCCTTCCACAAGAGTGGCCCCAGGATGAACCGGAAACTACAGACCAGTGAGCCTCACATCCATTGTGGGTAAGCTAATGGAGACTATCCTGAAGGAGGCTGGTGGCCCTCCTAGAGGCCAAGGACTACAGGACAGCGGACAGCATGGCTTCATATGTGGCAGATCCTGCCAAACCAACCTGGTCGAGTTCTCATGACTGGGTAACTGGGCAGCTGGACAGGGGCCATGCAGTGGTTGTCCTGTATCTGGACTTCAGTAAGGCATTGACTCAGTGCCACATGGAAGGCTGGGAAGGAGTTAGTAGGCACATGGGTGGGTGCAAAGCTGGTGAGATGGGTAGAAACTGGCTGCAGGAAGGCAACAGAGGGTGGTGGTGGGTGGGGAGCTCTCACACCCAAGGGCAGTGACGAGCGGTGTTCCACAGGGCTCAGTGTTGGGACCAGTGTTGTTTGGGATATTTATTGCAGACATATCATGGGACATCAAGAGCAAGATCAATCTGTTTGCTGATGATACCAAGGTAGGCACGGTAGTGGATGACCAAGGGGGATGGCAGGGGTTGCAGGATGATCTGGCAAAGCTTAAAACCTGATCAGACACCTGGCAACTGGGCTTTAATGCCAAAAAGTGCAAGGTGCTGCATTTGGGATGAAGAACCCATGGAGGAGTTACCAGCTAGGGAGTGCAGCTAGCCCAGACAGAGGAGGAAGGATCTGGGTGTGCTCATTACAGGGTCAGCGAACAACTCAGCACAATGTAGGAAGGCAGCTGCAAGGCCAACAAAATGCTGGGTTGTATTGCAGAGGTATATCCTTGGGAGGAGGAGGTGATTCTGCCACTGTATAGGTCATTAGTTAGATCACACTTGGAGTACTGCGTGCAGTACTGGCGTCCGTATCTGAAGAGGGACATTAAGTCACTGGAGGGGGTGCAGCGCAGAGGCGACAAAGATGATCAAGGGGCTGGGGGACTTATCATACGAGAGGAGGTTGAAGGAGTAGAACATGTACTCACTGGAGGAGAGGAGAGACAGGGGTGACATGATTGAAACCTTTAAATACATGAAAGGAATAAACAAGACGGGTACAGAGGGGCTGTTCAAAGTAAGGGAGGGGAGGGCCACCAGGGGCCATGATATGAGACTGGAGCGAAGAAGGTTCAGGAGGGAGATGAGGAGGCACTTTTTTACAGGGAGGGTGGTGGCTGGGTGGAATGCATTACCTGCTGAAGTGGTATGCAGTAGAACAGTGGACTGCTTCAAACGAGGATGGGACAGGACAAGGGGGAGGGTTAATGAAGGGAAGGGTGAGAGGAGGAGGGCAGCTGCAGAATAAGGGTGCTAGCTGCACATTTGAGCAGACTTGATAGACCTCTAGGCCTTTATCTGCTGACAATTTCATATGTACGTATGTTCAGTCAAAACAGAAATGGGAACTGAAGCGGTACAAGCATAAACCATTACATGCTTGATCATGGTACATGATTAATAGCGGTAAATGGTAACAGTAATAGCAAAATAACGCCAAAGGAAACAGAAACGAAACAGAAACGCAAGCGCGTACGGAAACGCAAACCGTAACGCATGTGCACGGTACCACAATTGCAAATGAAACAGGTAATGGTAACAGCAACAATAACACCAAATGACACAGAAACGCAAACACAAGCACAAGCAAAAACACAAACCGTAATGCACACAGTGGCGTAGACGGTAATGGTGTCGCAAACGGTAACGGAAATGCAACTGGAAACGCTAACTGGCACAGTAACAAAAGGGCACACCCTTCTTTTCTCCCAAAAATGCATTGGAAAACACAGTGAAAACAAAGAATGTATACATAACAATGGGCCTCGGAGCAGAAAATGAGGACTTGGAATATTAAATTGCTTATATCTCAGGAACCGTAAGATGTAGAAAAATTTTTTTAATTTCATATGAATTATGACTTTTCTGGCTAGTTTTGCACTTAGCTCTGATTTGGGAGGCTAAAGTATTTTTGCGACAAAAGTCATTATCTCGCACTGTTTATGAGAACTGAATATCTTGACAGTGCGACGGACTCCATAATGTTATCCAATGGGAAAAAGCAAATTTGGAGTGCCGTCACTGTACTGCCCTGTAATATTTTTTTACCAAACCACCAAAAGGCACATCAGTGGGATGTTGGCTTTCTTCCCTCCAAATTTTAGCCCAAAAGACCAAACCATTATTTTGCAGCAGAGTGGCAAAGGATTCCTGTAATGCGGCGTACATTGTAATGTTATCTTATGGGAAAAAGTGTAAACTTTGGAGTGCCGTAATTTTTCCACCCTGTAATATTTTTTCACCAAAATAGTGAGAGTCACATCTGTGAGATGTGAGCTGCATTTCTTCCAAATTGCAGCCCAAAAGACCAAACCGTTCTTTTGCAGCAGGGTGGCAAAGAATTGCTGTCATTTTGCCACAGCCTGGAAAAGTACTGTTGAACTTTGCGAAAGCTTTCGCAAATTCATTCGACAGTGTCGCAAGTGCGAAAGTACTTTTTGAAAGTACTTTTTCCAGAAATCTGAAAAACATATTTCTGGGGTGTTTTACCCCAAAATAAAGACATGGCTAGCATCCTCAGGGTCTGACTAGGTGAATACAAAAATAATTAGGTTGATAGAGGGTCCCAAATTTAAATGCCAAACATTTTTCTGATCACCAACTGAAAACAAGATGGTGGATTTGTAACAGTAAAAGGGCCATTTGCAAAAGTAAAAACTGCATTTGCGACACTGTCAAACTTTTTTACTTTTCCCATTGACTTACAATGGGAACTTGTTTTTTTTTTTTTTTTTTTCTATTTTCTTTTTACGGCTCTAGCCGTCAGGAGCCCGTGACGTCAGCTCACTCACGCTTCCACCCCCCCCACATTGACCACGGCCCCTTCTGATACCCCGTGGCTTTCCCCCGACGGTGGGCCACGGCACTGGGGACATTAGCGCCGGACGCCGGACTAGGGTCAGAGGGGCTGGTCTGAGGGGGCTAATTGCAGCTGTGCTGGGCTTCATTAATGGCTCCCGGCGGCATTCTCCTTTTTCCCTTTTTCTGGGAGGCGGGGACGTGCAATGACGCGAAGCGTCCTGCCCCGCCTCCAGTACGCGCTGTTGGTGTCGGCAGCCGTGTGACTCCTGGTCTCCACCAGGGGTCGCACAGACTCCGCGCACATCCCATCCCTCCCCGAGAAGGAGAGCAGTCCGTGGGACGCTCTATCCTTTCTCCCCGCCGGCCTCCAGCGACTCGCGCAGTCCGCTCTCGAACCCGGTCGCCGCGCCGTGAAGCGGAAATCCCATCGCTGCACCGCGGGCCGGCTCTGGGAACTTGTTTTTGAATAACTATTGAACCGCTTAATATTTTTTCATGAAATCTTGAAAGGCACATCGGGGACCCTGGCACATGCGTTCCCTGAAGATTTCGACTGGTCGCACAAACCGTGGCGATCTGTAGCGCGACCGCAGAATTCCAAAAAATCGTGAATGCACGCTAAGAGATCATGCTTAATAACTCCACAGCCGATACCTAACTGGTACAAAACTTGGCAGATCCCAAGGCATATGGGTCTTGATTCTGTATTCAAATTTCAGGCAAATTCGTTGAACAGTTGCAAAGTTTTTAAGGTGCAAAATTTTGGGTTTAACATGTAAATGGCTCCTCAACCCTAACTATGGTAGCACTACCGTGCTACCACTATATATATATATATATATATATACATATATATATATATATATATATATATACAGTTTCACATTTAACACTTTCACCGGGTGGTGGGGAGGTGGCGCTCCTGACTGCATCAGTGTCATGACAATGATGTCATATTCCAGTTGGTGAAAGGACTATTTTATATCAGTCTGATTATAATATTCCTTTTTTTATATCTAAAAACTTAGTTTTTCCACATTAGAAAGTGAAAGAAAAGATAGCCCATTTTTTCAGCACAATAAGACTCTCTGGGGTGTGCATGGAACAGATATTACTGCACTTCTAGGGGCTGAAGACTCATCCTGCAGCCCTGTGCCTCACTACATCCCTGGGCATGTGGTAATATCTGTTCCATGCGCACCCCATCATATCATATTACTTACATAAAATGAATGAATTAAATTTTCTTTATTTTTCAACAGGATAGAACTGTTATGACCTTACACGGCCCTGTTTACAAAGTTGTCCTACATTTGATTTGAACAGTTAGATGTAGCAGACAGTGTACATAGTTGATATGGTTACAGGCAAGTCATTGCAGTAAACCATTATTAATCACATCAGAAATAGGCAGACAAGCCATTGCAGTAGTTCAGTTCTTACTCTCATCAGACATAGGTACAGAGAGGTTTACAAGACAAAATATTATTTCAGTAGCAAGTGCACATGTCCTCTAAGTGGTGGTCCAGCCTAGAGTTGAACATTTTTATTGTTGGGGCTTTCCTAATGTCTGGATCGCATCCATTTCACACTTTCGTTATCCACCAGTTTGTTTTCATTTCCCCATATGCAGTTGCTATTTTGGGGAGTGTATAGCTTCTGTTTTTTACCTCCCTCAGGTTGTGGGCAGATTCAGGAAGCTCTAACACTTCAACCTCAAGATCCTTAAAGAGACCCATGTTCATTTTGAAGGCTGTGATTGCTCGTAATTTCTTCCTTCTTGTTTCCAATGAGTCCCACCCTATTTATGTGTGCATTGTACAGTGATGTCAGTCATATGTACTACCCAGGGCAAATCGCGCTAGTCTGTTGTAGACTGTGTCTAATCTAGCTAAGGTGGTTTGGTTGGCATGTTAGACTATGCTTCCATACTCTAGTGATGGTAGTAAGAGCTGTGTCACTATTTTCATGCTAATTTGCCTTGGGATAAAGTATACTTTCCTCCTCAGAGCTCCTAGTTTTGTATTTACTTTTTAATAGTGTTGTTTATGTGTGTGTCAAATTTCAGTGATTCGTCTATGGTTACGCCCAAGTATTTGTAGTGATGGACCCCAGCTAATGTCTGCCCATCTAGTGTTTTTATAGTTAAGGCTGCCGCGTCTTTGCTTTTATCCTGTTTTGCCTGAAGAGCATCACCTGTGTTTTCTTAGTGTTCAGTACCATGTTAGAACTCATGAACCATTCCTGGAGTCTGTTGAAGTCATGGGACTGGATTTTCAAAGCCCAAGGAAAGACACAAGCCACCTGCATCAACAAAAAATGATGCAAGACAAACCTGCATCAAAACAGAATGACGCAAGTGTGGCTTGCATCGAACACTGCATCAAACTGTATTTTCAACCCCCCCACAGCAAACAGCTGCCACTGTCAAAAGTACCTGTACCACCGCTGCACCTGCAAAGCAGCCTGTGACACGGCACAGGCATGCCTGCATCATGGATATTCTGCCACAACCCCACAATTGTGAATTTCAAAGGCCATTGGCAGAGAGGTGGAGTTCTAAGTGACACCACCTGCTAGATCAGCCAGTGCTGGTCTAAGAAGCCTTAGACCATATACAAAGGCCCACAGAACACAGGTAGCCATCAGTCAGAACAGTGACAGAGGCACTGTGTGAAAACGCAGAGAGAGAGACCAACACAGGTACACAATGCCAGGTGCAGCAGCCCTACTCATCATCATGGCGGTCAGGGCAGTTCAGAGGTGGTGCTGTCCCAGGTGACAGCGGAGGGAGGCAGCCAGGGCACAACAAGCCATACCCCAGGAACAGCAGATACTCCGCAGGCAATACATACCCAGGGTGTATCCGACCTGAACATCATACCTAGATCTCAACAATGAACAGTGCCTGGCTAGATACTGACTGCCCAAAGATGCCATCACGGAGCTCTGCAATGATCTCAGAGCAGTGCTCACCAGCAGGACACGCAGAAGCAATCCCATACCAGATGAGGTCAAGATCTGTGCAGCCCTCCAGTTCCTGGCCACAGGAACATTCCAAACACCCACTGGTGACACACTGGGGATAATGCAGTCCTCGGTATCCAAGTGCATCAAACAGGTAGTGGAGCCACTCATTCGGTGAACAGAGAGGTACATAACCTTCCCATGGGATGCCCAGGGACAGCAGGCAGTGCAGGAGGGATTCTACAACATTGCACACCTACCACGTGTCCTAGGTTCGATAGATTGTATGCACATCATGATTAAGGCCCCAACACAGGATGAGGCGGCGTATATAAACCGCAAAGGCCACCATTTAATGAACATGCAGGTTGTATGTTGCAGTACCAACTGGATCCTTGATGTTGTTGCTCAGTACCCAGGATCATGTCATGATGCCTACATATTCAGGCACAGAGGACTGTGTGAGGCATTCATACATGGGGGTATAACGAACTGATGGCTCATAGGTAGGTGCATGTACAGCCCACTGGCACAGCTGTGTCATCACACACTGCACACATGCACACCACAACAGCACGGTAAAAAGTCACAGCACTGGGTGCAGGGGACAGGTTCAGGTCACCAGGTAGGGCACACTGCATGTAAGGGGTGTGCACAGAGGTGTCCCTGCCACAGCCAGGAGTCACAGAGGTATCGGTGTCATGCAACCAGGGATGGCAGTGGAGCTCCCCACACCACAAAACAGAGTATGATGTTGGACACACACACACATGCACATGTCCCACACGTGTGCTGTCAGGGCCAGTGTACATAGACACCTGCTGGTACCACAACATGGTTGAACCCTGAGTATGTGTACCAATGTGGACTGTAGGTAGGTTGTGTGGTGAGGCACATTAAGAAGCCGCACACACAGAACATCCAAACATGTACAACCGAGGCTGGCTACCATGAAGGGGCACACAGCTATAGCAGCTGTCCTAGGCCAGGTACCTTGCTGCCGATATGCACATGTGGAACAGGAATGGTGCCTGCCAGTACAACAACATTGGCTGTCACACAGACAATGGTATGCGTGCACATACCGCTGTGTTGCTCAACCCTGTGCTATGAGCCCACATCACCCAGCAACACATATCACATGAAGGGACTGTGCCTGTCCTGCATGTGACCTGCCCACAACAGAGTGTAGGCCAGGTAACAGAAACCATCTATACAATAAACATGTAAACATGCCCAGTAACGTGTGACTGTGTGTGTAATGGCCACAGCAACAGTACAGGATAGCAGCATGCATGCACGAATGTAACAGCTGATGTACATGGAGTTATACATGGAACAGTAAGCACATGCCACATAGACGCTAACAATAACATATGCTTCCACAGGCAACAGTGGATACCCGCTACAGTCCTGGCTCATGACACCAATACGGACACTACTGACAGAGGAGGAAAGATGTTACAATGATGCCCAAGCAACAACATGCTCTGTAATAGAGAGGACATTTGAATTACTGAAAATGTGGTTCAGGTGTCTCGACAGGCCCGGCAGTGCACTATAGTACACTCCAGACATGGTCTTCAAGATATTCTTGTCATGCTGTATCCTGCATAACATCGCAATAGCACACAGGATACACATGCCTGATGTGGACACTGATGGGGAGGACAACGATGGTGGTGATGGACTGGATGCAGATGCTGATGGCACCAACACCACTGGGCATGGACATGCACTGACAGGAGCTGGATACATAGCCGCTGGGTGACATACAAGAGTGCTGCTCACCAGGAACCACTTTGAGTGACACAGGCCCAGACTGTGTCCCATGTATGACAGAGGGCAACAGCAAACAAGACCGAACATAGCCCGTGCATACTACGGTGAGATCATGACCAGCACCACAATTGCATAGTATGCATATACAGCACCACCAGTAGACACCCAGGAGGAACACTCCATGCCAAATGCACAGCACACCTGTGGTAAAGACAGACACACTGTCACCTGGGATGGCTGTCACACAGTGTACATCTATGTATTGGGATCTACGTGGGCTGCATGACAGCTGTACCCAGGTGGCAGCAGTACACGCCATGTCCTGCAACATCTGACCACAATGATAGGGTCCACAACAATTGGTGAGTAGTGTAACATGGACATGCACACAACAATCATCGACGGTACAGGAATGCAACATGGTGTCATGTGCAAATGGCTGCCCATGACCGATGTCCATCACACAAGGCAAGCCATACCATGTGTAAATGGTTATGTGACTGTATTGTATGCTACAGGAAAGGTGAGTCAACATATCTGTGCACTGTAGGAGTCACAACAGCTATAGGGGGCATCCTGTACATAGCTGTATCAGTCGTATTATGTGATGTAGGTAGTCATGTATAGCACTGTAGGGTGTTCCACTGATACCACATGCCATCTGGACATGTGTGTGGCATCACCACTGTGCAATACACGCTGCACATCAGACAATCCCTGTATTGGGACCCAGCAGATCCCACAGCAGCAGTGGACCACCCTGCACATGGAGGGCCACCCGCCTCTGTAGTTGGTGCGCATGACACATGATGCATAACATGAGTGTTAAATGCCCAAGACACATATAGCCAATACCATGTATGACACTGCCCTCATGAGTTACACCCCATACACACGTTGGCACCACAAATTGCATGACACAGACATAAAGAGGTGGGAAATGATACATGGATCCACATGGTATAGTGTGCTATTAGACATATGTGTCACGGGGAGTGTCGACAGCAGTATAGTCATGAGTATCATGTCCTGAGCCAACATGGAGCACCATACAGGGCACATGTATATCACCTGCAATGCAATGGACACAGAAACACCTCCTAAATTACAACACACCTTTACATCACCCACACCCCACAACCCTGCACTATGGTGGAATGGCCGAAGACACACAGCATTACAGCAGCAAGCAGCATATTGGGAATGGCCCTTGCCTTAGGACATTATAATGTGTGGTGTAGTGGTACACAGAACGGTTGCATTGGCACTGCCGTCTGACACCACAGGCTGCCAGCTGCTGGAACCATGCTGAGGAGTGCCCCAATACGGCATGGGCACAAACGTCAGGGGCCACAGTCACAAAACACTGCAGGAATGGGGACGGCAAGAGGGACATATGCCATAACCTCCAGTCAGCAATAGAGGTGGGATGTGTGTACTGCACACATCATCTCAACAATGTCCTCATAACACGTGGATGCCCATTGGTGGAGTGCCCCTGCGTGGCCATGCAGTAATGTACTGTCACAAAGCACAGTTGCACATACGCAGTCAGTGACAGTTATGCTGGCATTCAATTGGCATACAAGTGTGAAAGACAGCCAGTGGTAGGATGTGGGAAGCGAGACAGCCACAGCGGTGTTGTGCACCCTACCGCTGCATACAAGGAGACAGTACATACACTGATGTTGTCGTCATAACAGCTGCTGCTAGCAACATGAAATACATCAGTGACATAATAACTGTCACAGCTGTATGACACCATTGCACCACACCAGCGCACCTGTCCCACCTGTGCAGGCACCCCCACTGCTATAATGATATGCATGTGTCACATGCCCCACATGGAGTGTAAGGAATGAGTGGTAGGGCATCAGAGTGTGTGACAGTGGTGACCATGCCCTTCCCGTGCCAGCAGGAGCAGACAGGATACACATTGGGCAGATGTTGCGTCCTACGCAATGCAGATGTGCCATTGATGTGGCACATCAATGGGAGGTGAATATGTTGCACACCAGCGGACACATGCCATCGTGCCAGGTGTAGTACAAGCCTGGCTTGGCTATGTCCTTGTGTAAACATCTCTGTGGCTGCCCATATTCCTTGTGCCAAGAACCATGCCCTACATGACTCCCTGAGACAATCAGAGATGGCAGATGTGTGTGACGTGCACCCGTTCCCTCCATGCAGCTGTCCACTGCCACTGTGCCCATGCCGTACATGAGTCTGGTCCCTGTCAGCTGTGCTCCCACTCATGGCTTGTGGCAGATGCATCACCGGTGTCAAAACAGCAGCACTCAGCGTTGCCTGTGAACTGGCACCTCAGGAGGAGGTCCCTCATGATCGGCGCTTGTCTTGAGAGAGGCCTGACATACGGCATATGGCCAGCATGCTGTACCCCTGTCCAGTCACATCGCTGTATGTCCAGGGGGAACTGTAACTCACACACCCCAAATACTGGTTGAGTGGTCCGAGTGGCTGCAGTGCACTGCAGCAGTCTGTCTCAGCCATGTGGTGACAGTGGTTTGTGGTGTGGTGCTCGCTGTCTGCCTGTGTCAGTCCAAATGAGCATTAGCAGGCAAGGGATAGCGCCATTTAGCCGCAGATACACAATGTGCTGGACGTGGATCTCAAACACCTGTTGGGTGTCCCCCCCCCCAGATCATGCCCCCGATTGCATGAGAAGCATGATGAGAGCCAGCGAGGCAGGATAGTAGAGGTAGACTGGCCACCCACACTGTCAGCCATGTGACTGCAGCCTGATACACTGGTAATGTGTGGTCCGTAATACAGAGGGGCGGGTCGGTCACACGTCCCGTTGTCGCCAGATGCAGACCCAGTGCATTGCAGCAGTCTGTCTCAGCCATGTGGGGGGGGTGACCCTTCTATTACCCCCCATTTCCACCCCCTCAGCCCTACTTTCTCCCCTTTTTACCCCTTTCTTTCTTGTATACAAGGATGTTTTCCCCCGTCCCCACCCCACCTCCTCTGACCACCTCTCCTCTCTCCACGCCACCCTCGAAATGGTGACACCTCAGCCCTCCTCATCTGTCACTCCACCAGCCTTTCCTCGTACAGTCCCCACCTGTTTCCCTCAGCCCAGCCCCTACCTCAATCCCAAGGACTCCCTGAATCCTGCCATCCCTGGTAGACTTGCACTTTTCACCAATTTCTGCACTTATGGGTACTTCCTATTCAGTCTCACTCCTTCCCCTCTCTAATTAAGATGGTTATTAATTCTGGGTTAATCTACTGAGCTTCATCTGAACTGAGTTTCCTAATGTTCTGTACTTTATTTTGAATCCTGATTTTATGTTACTTTGCCTTGTTGTATTGTATTATATTGTGAACCTGGTGATCCTAGCAATATGCATGTGGTGTATGTTGTTATGCTTATTTTACCTTTATGTTGCTTTCTCCATCTGGACGTTTGTGAAAACGGGCATTTTTACTCAAATACTTTCCAGTATACAAATAAAATTGATTGAGTGAGATTGTCAGTGGTACATGTACAGCTGGGTCCTGTTACAGTGGAGTACTGTAACTGTGGTATGGCCCTAAATGTGATCCCCAAGCCCCACTCCCCATAATGTCACACAATGGCCCCAGTCCTGCATAGGACATGATTCCCAAGACCCCTCCTGTGAGGGTGTTACAGTGTGCGAGTGATGGAGTGGGAAGCACAGGGACAGTCCCCAGGTGTGGTCCAAGATTGAGGGACATACTAACATACCAATTGCCAGCAGATTAGGCCTTACGGTCTATCGAGTTTGCTCGAACCTCAGATCCCTAGTTGGGTACCGAGACCCTCTCCCCCTTGTGTTCCAGAAACCCCTATCGTCCATCCCCACCCCACCCCCGGGCCAGGCCATTGTCTGATACATCCACTTTCTGTATCTGTCCCACCCTCTCTTGAAGTTCTCCACCGTGGATATCTGAACCAGCTCGCCAGGCAGCACGTTCCAAGGATCCACAACCCTCTCAGTGAAACACCTCTCCTCTTTCCCCTCTCATCCTTCCACCTTCCAACTTCAAACCATGCCCTCTGGTGATACCTCCCTGCTTTAGTCTAAAGACCCTCTTTGTGTTTACCCTATTTATTCCATTGAGGTATTTGAAGGCCTCAGTTATGTCCCCCCTGTCTCTCCTCTCCTCTCCTCCAATGAGAACAGGCAGAGCTCCTCAATTCTGTCCTCATACATCAAATCCCCTAGTCCTCGTATCTTCCTAGTAGCCCTCCTCTGTACCCTCTCCAGGAGCTGTATGTCCCTCTTCAAGTGTGGTCTCCAGTACTAAACACAGTACTCAAGGCGTGGTCTAACCAGTTCATTGTACAGCGGCAGAATCACTTCCCTGCTCCTAGAGGTGATCCCCCTTACGATGCATGCCAACATCCTGTTTGCTTTGCTAGCCACTCTTCTGCACTGCTCAGAGTTGTTCATACATGCATCCACCATGACCCCTAGGCCTTGTTCCCCTGTTGAGGCCTCCAGCACCTCCCCTCCCAGGGTGTACCTGTGTTTAGGGGTTCCCCGCCTAAGAAGTAACACCTTGCACTTGGTGGTATTGAAATTTAATTTCCATGTGTGAGCCCACCTTTCCAGGGTGCCCAGATCCCCTTGCAGGGCCAATCTCACCTCTTCCCCCTCAACTACTGCTCCCATCCTGGAGTCATCAGCGAAGAGACTCATTTCACACCATATACCCTCCCTGATGTCAGATATGTATGCATTAAATAGGATTGGACCCAGGACCGAGCCCTGTAGTACCCCACTACCGACCTCTCTAGGGTTCAAGAGCTCCCCACCAACCACTACTCTCTGAGTGCATCCAGCTAGCCAGTTTCCTGTCCATCTGACCATCAAAGGGCCCACTCCCAACCCTGTCAGTTTCTCCACTAGACCATTGTGGGGGACCAAATCAAATGCCTTGCTGAAGTCCAAGAATAGTACATCCACAGTCTTTCCCCTGTCCAGTTCTGATGTTACCCATTCGTAGAACTCCACAAGGTTGGTTTGACATGATCTACCTGGCACAAACCCATGTTACCAACTATCCAGACCTCCAACCTCCTCCAAGTACACCCCCAAATCGTTCCTTTAGTATACTCTCCATTATTTTTCCCACCACTGAGGTCAAACTGATGGGTCTATAGTTACCTGGTACTTCCTTCGACCCCCCTTTATGGATTGGCACCACATGTGCCTCTCGCCAATTCCTAGGTACCCTCCCTGTCTCAAGTGACCTGTTGAAGAGCTCCGCCAGGAGTGCAGCCAGTGCATCCGCCAATTCCCATAGTACTCTCAGATGAATGCCATCTGGCCCAGGAGATTTATCTTTCTTTAGGGCCTTAAAGGCTTGCCACACCCATTCGGTGGGGTTAGCATCATCTGTCCTCCCCACCTTACTGACCTTTTTATCTTTTTCCTGATGTGACACCCCTGGGGTACCTCTCCCTTCCTCATGCTCCATTTCTGTTGCTCCCTTGATCCCACACACTACCGCTTCTATCCCCATCGTGCCTTGCTTTGTAAATATCCCAGCCCCCTCCTTAGTGAACACAGAGGCGAAGCACTCGTTTAATACCTCCACCTGGTCCCTCGCCTCTTTCACCCACCCACCTTTTGATCTCAAGCTGCTGAACTGGCCCTTAGATTTTCTCCACTCCCCAAGGGACCAGAAGAACCCCTTTCCCCCTCCCCATATCCCTTGAGCCAGCTGCTGCTCTTTACTGAACTTTGCCCCCCGCACCTTTCAGGTGACTTTTCTAGATGCAAAATGGTACGTTTCCCTTTCCCTATCCTCTCTCGTTGTTTTGCATTTTTTGTAGGCAGCCTTCTTTTCTCTGACTGCTACCTGAACCTCACTGGCCCACCAGCATGGTTTATGTGATCTTGCTCTCTTACGCTTCACCTTAGCACAGGTCCTGACTGTCTCATGAAGTCCCCATTTTATGACCTCCCATCTTTTTTCCACATCTGTCATTGTAATCCCCTTCAAGTGATCCTTGAGAATATTTCCCATGCCCACAAAGTCTGCCCCCCTGAAGTCCACAGCCAGTGTCCTAGATCTCTCCCCCCCCATGCTTATTTGAAACCAGACAGTATCGTGGTCACTTCCAGTCAGGGGATCCTATACAACCAGGTCCCTTACCAGATCCCCAACCACCAGAACCACATCCAGGACATGCCCCTCCCTTGTGGGCTCCATCACGTGCTGTGTTAAGAACACATCCTGGAAGCTGTCCAGCAGCCTTGCTTCTTGGCCACCTTAGAGGACATGGTTCCCCAGTTTGTACCTGGCATATTAAGGTCCCCCATCAACACCACTCTGTCCCCTTTTGGTCCACACTGGACAATGATGTTGTCCAGCAAACCATCCTCCAGAACATCGCCCATCCCAGGAAGCCTATACACTACACCCAGTTTGACCTTACCTCCTGCCGGGGTTCATAAGGTAACCCATAAGGCCTCCACATTTCCCTCTGCCTCTTCTACCTTAGCAATTTCTATGTCATCTCTAATGAACATAGCCACTCCACCCACTCTGCCCTCCTTCCTAGCTTTCCTAAGCATTGTGTACCCCCTCACATTTAGGTCCCAGTCATGGTTATTGTTGGCCCACATTTCCGTGACTGCCACCACATCCACCCCCCCCCCCCGAACAGCATGGCCTTGTTTCCCAAGCTCCTGGCATTTACTAACACCACCTCCCACCCCTTATCCCTGATCCCCTTTGTCGAACCCCAACCTGGTTCCTTACACTTCCATCCTCCCTCTGCTCCTCCTGAAACCGCCTCCCCAGTCTGTTTCCCCCCCCTTGGGTTTGAAGGCTACTCCCCATCTGAGAGAGGGTTTCTGGTCAGCCCTCCTTATCCCTCCCTCACAAGTTTAAACCCCACCTTTCTTGAATGTAGTCCGCCACCCCCTGTTTAAGGACTTCCTTTCCCTAATGGGGTAAGATGAAGTCTGTCCTTGGCATACAGTCCCTTATCCTCCCAAACTCCTTCCCAGTTCCCTAACACCCCCAGCCCACTTTCTTCACCCCACTTCCTGAGCCAGTCAGTAACCTCTGTTATCTTCAGTTTGTTCTCCACTGAGGCCTTTGGTACCGGAAATATTTCCCAAAAGGAAATGTTGCATCCATTATCCTGACAGACTCTGGCAAGTTCTTGGAACTTTGCTTGGATTTCCAAAATACTATTTCTCTCTATATCATTAGTCCCCAAATGCACCAGAAAATCTGGTTTCCCTCCACAATCCCTAAACAGTTTGTACACAATGACCTTTGCTCTGTGCACCGTCAGCCCAGAGATACTCACTACCTTCACCTGGCTATGGCATCCTCCTCCCTGTCCCTCCCAATGGATACCCCTAATCATCGAGTCTCCCAATAACAGAACCTTAACACCGCCATCATCCTTATGGTTACCTCCACTATGCACTCTCAACCCCTTCCCCCTCTTATCCGTGATCTCAATTCCATGAGAGTCTTCCTGCCTTATTATGAGAGACCTCCTTGTCACCCACCCTTTCTGCGTCCCTTACTATTTTGCCCACTTAACTCAGTCCCCCCCCTGCATAGGTGTCCCCTTTAACCCTCTCTTATCCGAGCCATTTATCCTGGCCCTGATCGTTTACCTTTCTCCCCCACAGCCATTCTCCCCCCCTTGTAATAGTACCCCTACCTCCAAAGGTCCTCTGTGGGCCCCTTACCTAGGGCCCCATCCTTGGTACAGACCCCCTCCTGAAGGGGGGCCCCTTCCCCTGCCTCCTTGTCTTCCAGTTTCTCTCCAGTCGTGTTCTCCTCCCTTGTGTCTGCAATATGTTGCAGCTCCCCCATCTGCTTAACATTTAAGTTTCCCTTCTCCCTCTGGAACAATTTCTATCCTTTCCATTGCTGGCCTGTGATGCTCTATAGGTATCCGACTCCCTCCCCCCGGCCTCTATATCAGTATCCGCATTTCCACCACCCCCTTCCTCCCCCTCTAGGTTGCTTAGTAGTTCAAATTTATAGTAACACTCTATGCCAGCCTCCATCAAGTGACCTGAGTTTCCACTGACTGCCCCTCTAAGCTGCCCCTCTTCTTCCCCTCTTGCCATGTTCTCCTTATGAGCTCCCTTCCCACTATCTGCTCTTCTAGGTTTCCCCATAACAGCCCCTCCTGACTCTTCCCCCTCCACTCTCTTTATATTCGGAATGTTTACCCTATAAGTTTTCCCCTTAGTGTCAACATCCCTAACCAAGGGTCCTCTGTCCCTAATATCCCCCCTCCTGCTTGCTGTAACATAACTTCCTCTAATTTCTGAGTGTTGCCCAAGTCTTCCCTCAACCCCACCCTTCTGCTGCCCATATCCACACCCCTTATCCTTGGACACACACACCCAACTCCCCCAGCTTACTCCTTAACCAATATACTTCACTCCTGATATGAGATAGCTGTCTACAGAGTGGGCAGCCTCCCTCTCTCCAGGCTCAGTTGAGAATTATTGCCACCCCACAGCCTGTGCAGCCTTCAACCCTTCCGAAGATGCCTGCCATGGTGGAATGAGGCCACCCTGTTTGTCCTTCTCTATTCGTAATGGGCATTTCCCCCTTTTCCCAGTCCTTTCCCCCGGAATACAGTTTCTCTATACTGACTGCAGTTGTTTATGAACCCAGTTTCAACCCTGCCAATAATGTTCCCAAGTCTCACAAACATATACAGTCCAGCGTGTGTCCAGTCCCGCTAACAGTGTGTGTATGCAGACATCAGGTACTGTATGATGTCACAGGCCACCAGTTCCTGTTGCTTCAAGCTTCAGTCACAAACAGAAATGCACAGCCCTGACATGACAGAGATAGTCGGCAGCAACACCCAATGGCAGCTCAGTACTCCCCAGCTGTTCCAATAGTCCAGTGCTGCAGTGATGAGGTCAGCACTGCTCAGTGTGTATATGCTGGTGTGGTACTGTGACACAGTCGTGGACATACAGTGATGGGGATAGGGACATTGACTGCAGCAGAGACCACCATACACAGGGCAGTACCCATCACAGAGCCATACCACCCCCCTCTGTGCCATAAAGGTTTGTCCCTCCCTCCCTGTGTGCTGTCCCCTTGGGGTGGTATACCCGGATCATGTTGTGCTGGACAGTAGAACAGTGGTGTCACTATTTTGAGCATGGAGCACAGCTGTTGCACAGCCCCACTTGGGTATTGTCCACAGTGGTGGGCCATTATCTCCCTGTGATGCCGTTAACCCAGTGTGTTTGTGTGTGTGTGTCCTGGTCAGCGCAGAGTGACACAGGCATATAGCCGTGCTGGAGTGGGGTTAGGGATTTAGAGGGCATAGTGTATCATCCACGCTAGGATTTATTGGCCCCAACACACAGCATGCCCTGCCATCCAGCACACACAGCGTCCATCATTTCCTCCACCTCCCATTGTGTACATGCTGAAATTGATGCAATTGCATCATTTAGTAGCAAAATGCCACACAGTTAGCAACATTTGATGCATGTCCGTCATTTTTGGCAAATACGTGAGGCACTTCGGGCCTAGTATTGTGGAACAGCCTGTTATCACACCGTTTGGAGCAGGGTTGATCATGAGCATCCCGTGAAACACCAGGCCCGGATATTAGCAGCTGCAGGTGTGCCTGAGCCTTCTGTGGGTGCCACACCGTCCAAAGGGAAAGATCACTACAAACATTGACCCTGTCAACATGTCCACTTCCAGGGTCCAGCATCCCAACTTCACAGATGCAGTGACTGTACTCCTGGTCAGCTGTGTCCAGAAATGGGCATGTGTGATCCTGCCCTCAGGGGTGGTCAGGCACACACCCCAAGGAATGTGACAGGGTGTGGCGCATCATAGCTAATTGGCTGTGCTGGCCTGGTGGCGCTGAGAGTTGAGGCACTGGATGCCACACCTCATGCCACACCGGTGACCCGGGTTCAGGAACGAGCCCAGGGAGCCGGGGGTCGGCGGGGAGGGAAGAGATTGAGCATCCGTAGGGCTGCTCTCTCTTCCCAGGGGTGGGACGGGGATACGACCGCTCGAAGAGCGACCTCTGGCGGCGGCCAGATGTAGCCCAAAGCAGCATCGTGGCATATGCCTGAGGGTGGAACCACGGCAGCACATTGCCATGACAGCCGAGCTCCACAGGGGATCTCTCGCATAAGAAAAAAAAAAATCATTGCCAATAGGTGAAGGTTCCTCCCTCCACAGATCACACTCCCACACACAGACTCGGGATCTCAGGCTGTTCCCCCCCTCTCCGGCCCAGTGACTCAGCACTAAGAGAAAGAGCGCCCTGGGGGAGGGTGGCCCTTCCCCAGAGGGTAGACCCGGGGAATGCCCAGAGCCGGGAGAGGAGCCTACAGAATACTGAGCAACGTTGGAAGGTAGAGACTGGTGTTCAGGAGGTTGCTGGAGAGAGTTCGGAGGTAAGGGGCAATAAACAGAGTTCGAAAAAAAAAAGCTAATAGGCTGCAGGCACTATCGGGTGTCAATAGGACCATCCAGCAGAGTAAACACAAGATTACTATTTTCCTTTGACAGCTGGAAATCCTGTAGAGCCTGAGGGACCAGGCCATGGAGGTAGACATTGCCATGTGTGGCTGCCACCGCAGACAGAGAGGTGAGTGTCACTCATGAGGCATGCATGCACACCAGTAGCATACACACTGCATGGCATTATGTGAGTGGGCTTATAATCACTATATGTATATGTAAGTCTCCACAGATGTGGCACCAGGAGGTTCTGGTGTTGACAACGGACACGCAAAACACACCACCGTGGAGGACGCTGAAGACAGGGCTGCACCTGGGACCACACAACAAGGTAACTGGGATGTCCATTATATGTCTGCATGATGTACACCAATGGAACACATGTCACGGGCCATGACATGACATGTGAGTCATGCTGTGACCACAGTCCACCTTGCAGAGAAAGTACACCCACATACACGTGTGTCCATATCGTGGCCATGTCCACAATACAGGACAATCACATACAGCACACACCACCACTGTTGGCGGGTCACAAGGTTGCCTTTCTGCATGTTGCATGTCTGACTGTGGATGGGTGACAGGTTGTCAACATGCACATTGGGCCATGGATGGCATATCATGACTGTACAGCTGTGGATGTGTCCACGGTCCACTCACTACAACTACACGTATGTGCCCTGTGCCACTGGACAGTGGCCCACACATGGCATGTCTTACACTGGTCCACATGTGTCTGTGGCATGTTGTATGGCAGATACATTGCAAGGCCACACCGAAGACAGGACAGTAACACTGGCATCCCCCCCCCGACATGACCATCACACACACAACGTCCCCTATCAACGGTGGCTGCATCAGACATCAACAAGAATGCTGTTACAGCACCACTATGGACATGCACAGCAAGACACAGCTGCATGGCATACATGCATGTATGCCACGCATATGTACAGGCCATGTCATGTCTTCAGGGCACTGCCTACCAGGCAGCCATCATGGTTGTGTGGTGGTGGTGTATGTCCTGCACCACTGGTGGATCAGCGGTTACACATGGGTGTTCAGTGATGTACTGTTGTGTGGGACATTGCCAACAGGGTGCCATAGCATGTGGTATGCGGCATGCTACACGGACCTGTGTGCAGTGCCTGCCTTGCGTGCATATGCCATCTCTTTACCAGTGGCACTGTGCAGTGTAGTTTACACACAGCATACACACAGCATACACTATAAGACACGGCCAGCATGTGCAGGTGTGGGGGTGTCTATGGTGTTGCTTTGTGATCCATACATGACCTGGTCAAGGATGTTGTATGTGTACACATATCACACGTACATGTGGCAGTATGGACTATGGCTGCAGACAGTGCCAGTGCCATGACATGCATTGGGCCATAGCCTAGTTTGGGTGTTCTGTCGTGAGCTGGCATGATGCCCTGTGCTCTGCAGTACCACTGTAGGGTGGCAATACCATGTTAGTACACACAGCACCATGTTGGGAATGCTGTCATGTATCACATGCATGTGCTCCATGGACAGCGTGGACACCTGACACATGCATGTCTTAGCTTGAGTGTGTCGTACCGTTGACAATGTACTGTAAATTCTTTGATGCACAGGTGTGTCGGTGGTGACTGTCTATGTCACTGATGTTGGTCTCCATCTTCCATTTCAGCTGATGTGCCACAGGATGCACAGGACGTACCAGCAACAGTGTGTCTGAGGAACCTCCAATGGGCCATGAGGGCACTAAAGTGCCAAGAGGCATGTCAGTATGCAGAGTGGACCCAGCAAATGCAGCGGGCAAAGGACACTCATGATGTAGTGGCAACAGGGGATCAACGGAGTGGTGAGCATGCAGCACCAGAGTAGCAGGCAGAGACAGTGCAACTCCCCCATGGGCAACAGGTGGATTGTGACTGTACCATTGCCAGGATGGGTGATGACCCAACACCATAGTCATCCCATGGGGCTAGGGATGGTGTACCAGCCATGGAGGGGCATGATATGCAGGTCACACAGGCTGTGGGTGACCATGATTGAGTGGGTGATGTTCAGGGTGGTGACATGCACAGGGTGTCCATGGACATTTGTGTGGGGTGACAATATGCAGGTCTTTGTGGCGACACTCCGTCGGCAAATGCAGGATGTTGCCAGGAATCTGGTTACTGTCTAGGCTGTCTTGTGGACACTTAACAGGTATGAGGATCAGGCATAGGCAGGCCTCCTGATGCTACATGCATCTGCTTGGTGGGGTGTACAGATGCATGTTGTACATAGTTAGAATGTTCCCATAGCGTACACGTCCTTCATAGAGAGGTTGTTAAGTGTCGACACATTGTTACTGGCATGTCTGTTGTGTTTTGTTGTTTCCATGCCATTTACCATGTATGTTAATTTACGTTCACAATAAAGTATTTCTGTTGTGTGTGCATGTGTGTATCTTGTTTTCTTTGGGGCTCATGGCAACCATGTAATGTTTACAGCTGTGTGCATGGCACGGTGGCATGTAGGAGCACATACCATACACATGTGCCCGCTGTTGCTTACAGTTCAACAGTGTGTCACAGTCTGTACCACTGTATGTGTCCTGGTGTTATGCTGTGATACATGCCAGCCCTCTCTGCCTCACTTGTGTGTGTGTGCTATATAGCATGCCATACATGGTGCCTGGACTGTGTACTCTGTGTGTGGCAGTGTGGTACACAGCCCTGGTGTAGCTTGACAAATGCATGTGTCACTCATGCATGTCGTATGGCAATGTATGTTCACACTGTGCTACTGTGTGCTTCTGGGGCATGGGCTAATGGCAGGTATATACAATCTGTATTGCCATTTCCATTGTTCACACACGTGTACATTGAGACATTGCTTCAGGCAGTTAGGCCATTAGTGCTCTGTTTGGCCGACATTGTTCAGGGTATGGGAACAGTGGCACACAGGAGAGGAAAACACCCCGGTTGGGGAAATCTCTGGGACCCATGGCCACTAAGCCACCCATCCTTCAGGCATCCTGTTGTTTCATTGCAGAACAGCAGGATGTCACACAGGTCAGCAACCTTGAGCTGCATGTGTCCTGCAGGACAACGGCTACATCACATGTTGCTACTCACGTTATGACATGCAAGGCATGGTACCACTGTGCTACATCTGGTGTGCTGCACTGGTTGTCCTTAATGTGTATGGGGTTTGTGGGTTACACATACTTTGGCCTGTCATGCACATTCTATGTATGTACATGGTCGTGCATATATGAGCATGTCTGCCACTGTGGTGCTGCATACATTGCACCTGCATGAGGCTGTTTGGCTGCTTATGGGTGTGATTGTATGAAGGACAGATGGCTGGGATGTATGCTGTGTTACTGCATACACTATGGTTCATTCAAATGTGTACACATATCTTGGGCTCACACGCACTGATGGCCACTGCATGTGGCGTTTCTCATGGCTGCGTCCTTGTGTTTGGGTATGACAGTAGTGGCCGGTGTTCAAACCGGTCACACATTGTGCATTGCTGTCTTCAGACATGCAGCCACATGATATATGTTCTGGTGACAGGACCATATAGCACGGCCTTACTACGGTGGTCATGCTGTACTGTATGTCTGTTCGGGACATCATGTTATATGTGTGTTTGCCCACCGTGCAGTGCACAGGATACCCTGGCTTCTGTTGAGTTCCTTAATCAGTTTTGGGATGTTTGGATGCCACCTCATTCTGGTCAGTGGCAGCCACCAGCCTTATTTATTTATTTAGCTTTGTTAACCAGGTAAGTACACTAGACAAAACATATGTCTATTTTCAGGTGCGACCTGGGAGAGTACAGGAATTAAAAGAGCATACAGAGTACAACTTGAAGCAAGTAGGGCAGATACACTGAGATCAGAAAAAAGCATAACATACATAGAAGGTAACTCAGGTTACAACAGTGGCGGAGTCAAATATAAGATCTATACATAGTCACTATGACAATGTTCAAAGCGGTATATACAGATATATATACAAAATGTTCACACTTAACACAGGGCCACACCCAGGTGGGCAGGCAACCACAGTAGGACCGGACCCAAGGTACAGGATATAATATGCTCAAGTACAATGCAGGTGGCCAGGTAATCAAGGAAATTAGAGGGGTTTAAGACAGTCACATACTGAGGAGAGCTTCAAGTGTGTCTACAGGGAGGGTCGTAGGCATGCCTGGGAGGGGGAAGAACAGACCTGGACCGGAAGGGAGTTCCATAATTTGGGGGCACGTGACACAAAATCCTTGTCCCCCATTTGGGTGCGCCTAGCAGAAACCTTGAGGACAGCAGGGCCCATGGACCTTAGGGAGTAAACAGAGGAGGCTGCAGGTGCAAGGAACTCCGGTAATCCAGGGGGATACCTGAGCCCAGCACCTTACCCATAAAGCAGCCCACCACAAAGTTCATGTAGTTGGATGGGGAGAGCCAGTTAAGCTTAACGTACAGATTGCAATGGTGAGTGAGGCGAGGGGCTGCTAGCGCAAAATGGCAAATGTTATTGTAGGCAATGGTCCACCTAGTGAGGTGGACCTTGGAAGTATGGGCAAACAAAAGTAGCCCGTAGCAGAGAGATGGTAGAAACACATCTCTGGCCAGTGCTAGGTGAGCAGCTGAAGTAAGATTATTCTTTGCCCTATACGCCAAACCCAATTTCCAGTTAACAGTATGACACACATTGCGGATGTGGTGACCAAGATCAAGCTGAGGGTTATGTCACCACAAGGTATTTGACGGTGTCGGTGAGGAGAACGGGAGCACCACCACTACCCAAGATGCACAGAGGAACAAGGGATGCCTTTATCTTAGCCTGGGATTCAAACAGCATGGCCTGGGTCTTTTTAAGATTTAGGACCAGCTTATGAAATGATGTGCAGGACTGGATACTCCTGAAATCGACACTCAATTGGTGGTTAATGACACCAATATCCCAAGAATGAGTGAGAATAACAAGGTCGTCGGCATACAGTATGGACCTGCAGGAGGCAGCAGAGGAGGGAAGATCATTGATGAATATGGAGAAGAGCAGGGGTCCAAGGACTGACCCCTGGGGAACCCCTGAGGACACTGCGGTGGTGTCCGAGAGCACCTTACTATATTTGGTAAGTTGCTGCCTGCCCTGAAGGTAATTGGAGAACCAACTGAGTGCAGGAGAGGGCAAGCCTAAGGACCTAAGCTGAGTGCAAAGTAGTGCATAGTCAACCAGGTCAAAGGCCTTAGAAAGATCAATAAAGATCACCCCAGAGAGTCTGCCCAGGTCCATAGCAGCCCTTATCCCAGAAGTGACAGTGACCAGGGCTGAGGTTGTACTGTGCCATTTTCGAAAGCCATGCTGTCAGAGATACAGTAGCTCATGAGACTGAATATAATCCTTGAGTTGCCCCACTGTAACTTTCTCAAGAAGCTTACTGATAACAGACAGGATGGCGATAGGCCGATAGTTGTCCAGACTCCTAGGGTTACCCTGTTTGAAAATAGGGACAACCCTCACCAGTTTCCATAAGTCAAGGATAACCCCAGAGGCTAAGGATAGATTGACGATATGGGCCACAGGAGAGGCAATGAAGGCAGCAGCACGGCGGAGAAACTTGGTTTCCATACCATTGTGGCCACACTAGAAAAGGGGGAGAGACCAGAGAGCAATCTCTGCATCTCTTGTGCCGTGACAGCCTCGAAATAGAATGGAGGATGAGAGGTAGGTGCCAGTTGATGCAGAGGGGTCTGGACAGGCATATCGCAACCAATGGGGGGGGAATAGAGAGGAGAGGGTGGATGGGTCAGAGAAATGTGAGTTGAATACATTGGCGATGGTTAGTGGATTATTACAGCTAGCACCATCAATGAGCATGTCAGGAGCCTCACAGGTGGAGGAGCCACTCACTATATTTTTAATATTCCTCCAGAAGTTCCTAGGGTCCTTAGCTGAAGCCCGTAAGGCATCTTTGCAAAATTCACTTTTTGCAGCCCTGATCGCCTTTTTGCATTCATTCCTGAGCCTCATGTAATTCTGAAATTTGGCCTGGTCCATCGAGACCTTGAAATTGGCCCAGCACTTGTCTTTAGCCCTTATGAGAGCAAGGAGACTCCCATGCAACCATTTTGTAGCAGCCCGCCTTACCCTCCCTCTGACAATAGGGGCATGCTTATCCTGTAACCCCACAAAGGCACTAAGGAAATGACTGACTGCAGAGGAGGCAGTCTGGGCATCCATCACTTCAGACCAGTCCGTTTGCATAAGATCCTCCTGGAAAGACCCCAGGTCGAACTTGGAGAAGTCCCTGACTTGGATGATTTTAGGAGGGATCTTTGGGGCAGAGACCTTCCATATGCAGTACACAGGGGCATGGTCAGAGATGGAGTCCAGGAGGGTGCCAGAAGAACTAATCCATCTCCCCATATGATGCACAGGGGAAATGCCAGACCTCACCCAACAACTAACACACTGAAATCTGGCCAATGGAAAATCATGTACACAAATGCTCACAGCCTGGGAAATAAGATCCCAGACCTGCAGGCAATAATGTCAGAGGCTAAACTGGACATAGCAGCAATTAGTGAGACATGGTTTACCAGTAACCACACTTGGGAGACTTCAGTACCTGGCTATGTACTGTTCAGAAGAGACTGAGGTGCAAAAGGGGGGCACCCTGTATATCAATGAAAATATCAAAGTTACAGAAATTCAGAATACACATAAGGAGCCAGAAGAACTGTGGGTCACCCTGAAACTGGAAATGGGACAGCCATAAGAACTGGGGTTGTCTACAGGCCCCAGACCAGGGGAGGACATAGACACATTACTGTTAGAAGATATACAAAACATGACAGCTAAAGGGAGGTTCTGATAATGGGAGACTTCAACATGCCAGATATAGATTGGTCAATACCAGCAGGAATATCTGCCAGAACTAGACACATGGTGGATTCCTGCAGGGGAGGGCTTCAAACAACTGGTACAACAACCCACAAGAGACAGGGATATCCTAGATCTAGTACTGACTAACAGGGAAGGGATCACAGATCTCAGGTAGAAGGTCACCTGGGGGCCAGTGACCATCACATGGTATAGTTCAATTTGGCTACTACAACTAAATCATCCCATTCCAAGGCAAAAATATGGGACTTCAGAGGAGCTGACTTTGATAAGATGGCCAACAGAGTTAAGCTAGTCCTGGCAAAAAGAATCACAGGTGAGGGGGTACAGGCAAAGTGGGCAAGCACTAAGGATGCAATACTTGAAGCAACATCCCATTGTGTTAGAAAAGGAAGTGCAAAAGAAGAAGGAAACCACTTTGGTTCTCAAATACAGTAGCAGAAAGGTCAGAGCCAAAAGACTGGCCTTCATGAAATATAAGGGAACACAGCGGGATGAAGATAGGAAGGTATACCAAACTGCTTTAAGTGAAGCAGGGAAGACAGTAAGGTAGGCAAAGTTCCAAACTGAGGAAACACTAGCACAAAAAGTAAAAGAAGGTGGCAAGACTTTCTATAGATACATTAGTGAAAGGAGAAAGTCCAGAGGGGGTATTGCTACGTTCAAAGGAGAAAAAGGGACATGTGATGAGGAGGACCCTGTGAAAGCTTCTATCCTAAATAGATACTTTTGCTCAGTATTTACTGAAGAGAAGGTAGGGCAGGGTCCACAGTTCAGCACCATGGACACAGGGGGGAGGGAGGTGAACACTACTCCCATCACAAAATAAAGGGTCCTACAAGAGCTTGCTAAGCTCAGGGAGGACGAGGCAATGTGACCTGATGGCATACATCCCAGGGTAATAAAGGAGCTAAGGGTGGAACTAGTAGAGCCATTAGCAGAACTGTTTAATGAGTCTTTGAGCACAGAAGAGGTCCCAGAAGACTGGAGATGGGCTTATGTGATCCCGCTCCACAAGAGTGGTAGTAGGGAGGAGGCAGGGAACTACAGACCAGTCAGTCTTACCTCAGTATTGGGCAATATTATGGAGGCACTCCTTAAGGAAAGGATAGTGCAACACCTGGAATCCATAGGGGCACAGGATCCAAGACAGCATGGGTTTACAAAAGAAAGGTTCTGTCAAACTAATCTCATAGATTTCTGTCACTGGGTAACCAGAGAGGTGGACCAAGGGGGAGCAGTTGATGTTGCCTACCTTGACTTCAGCAAAGCTTTCAACTCTTTTCCACATAGAAGATTGATAAACAAGCTGTGTAGGCTCGGGGTAGGTCAGAAGTTGGTCAACTGGGTGGCAAACTGGTTGACGGGCAGAAAAAAGAGAGTGGTGGTAAATGTTATGCAGTCAGAAGAGATGCAAGTCACAAGCGGGGTACCTCAGGGAACAGTCCTGGGGCCAGTCCTCTTCAATATCTTCATCCATGACACTGCAGATGGACTAGAGGGTAAGGCTTGTCTGTTTGCAGATGACACCAAGATCTGCAACAGAGTAGATGATCCAGATGGGGCGGACAGAATGAGAAGAGATCTGGATAAGCTAGCAAAATGGTCGTAAGAGTGGCAACTGGGATTTAATGCAAAGAAGTGCAAGATCATGCAAATAGAGAAGAGAAACCCTGAAGCCACCTATAGGCCGGGAGGGGAGTTGCTGGCAGTGACAAAGGTAGAAAGAGACTTGGGCAACATCATCACTGATGACCTGAAATCAACCAAGCAGACCTCTAAAGCAGTAGGCAAGGCATGGGGGATGTTAAGGTGCATTAGTAGGGGTATCACAAGTCATAAGAGGGAGGTAATAATCCCTCTTTACAGGACACTGGTTGGGCCTCATCTGGAGTACTGCGTGCAGTACTGGAGGCTACACCTTCACAAGGACATTAACCAAACTGAGGCAGTCAAGAGAAAGGCAACCAAAATGGTGTAGGGACTGCATCAGAAGACATATGAGAACAGATTAATGGAGCTCAATATGTATACCCTAGAGCAAAGGAGGGAGAGCGGTGATATGATCGAAACATTCAAACACCTTAAGGGCATTAACAAGGTGAAAGAGTCTAACATGTTTCAATATAAGAAAAATAGCAGGACAAGAGGACACAGCATGAGATTAGAGGGAGGCTGATTAAGGGGTAATGTGAGGAAGTTATTTTTCACAGAAAGGGTGGTGGATGCATGGAACGGCCTACTTCAGGAAGTGGTGTCTATGAATACAGTGCAGGGCTTCAAACAGGCATTGGATAAGCATAAGGGAGCAATACAGAGGAGTATGAATAGATAGGCCACTGACAACAAAGGACGATGGCACATTTATAAGGTAGAAAAAGAAATGGGCAGACTGGATGGGCCTTGCAGTCCTTATCTGCTGTCAACTTCTATGTTTCTATGTTAATCCTGTCAGGCCTATTTGACAGGATTCAGTCCACAAGAGAGCTAGTACCACTAGTAGGTGACCACCTGGTGGGATCCTTAATAATTTGGGACAGTGAAAAGCCTGCTAGCAGAGGCTCATACTGCTTGACATCACCTCCAAGCCAATTTACATTAAGATCCCCTGGTATCATAAGCTCATTATTCCAAGTCCTAGAGCCAACAGAGTCAAGAAGGGAGGATAAACCCAGTACACCCCCCGTAGGGGGATTGTAGGTACACACAATGTGTAGCTTCTTTGCATTACCTAGTAGCTGCACAGTATGCAGTAGTTCGGAAGACTGCATAGACTGAAGGCAGGTCAGGCTGAGGTGACTTCTGTAGTAGACAAGGATACTACCCCCACCCCCTTTTTTCCTGGATAGTCCTGTCTGACAGGGTCAGAGCCAGAGAGTGCACAAGCTGAATCAGGAATGGAGGGTTTAAGTCAGATTTCAGTTATCCCAAGAATGTCAGGCTTGTAATGGGTGACCCAGGGAAGGAACTCAGCCAGGTTGGGCAGAAGGCTGCAGACATTAAGATAAGCTATTTTAAACCCTTTGCCAGACAGCCAGTCCACAGGATTGGAGAGAGCACAGGATGGAGGACCAGGGTTCAGCTCCACATCTCTTGCCTGGACTATTGTCAGCAAAAGGAGCCAAAGGAGATGCTGCCTCGGGGGCAACCTAATGGACAGCCTGCAGCCAGGACGCTGACCAATTTGATGGGATACCGGAAGCTCCGCAGATTAAGGCAGCCTATGGGCCAGAGAGACTGCCAGAGGCTATTAAGTTTGAGAAAAAAATAAAATCCATCTCCTCAAATAGTCCTGGTGAGACCTGGGAGCATCCCAAGGGGGGAGCACAGTCCACCATGATTTCTCCCCCTACTCGACTATGGCGATGTAATCTATTCCTCCACCACTCTTGCAAATCTAAGTAAACTGGACATCCTTTATCACCGTGCGTTACGGTTCATTACCAACTCCCCTTACCGTTCGCACCACTGTGACTTATATGCAGCTGTTGGTTGGACATCCCTTACTACTAGACGCCTGCTCCATGCTGGGCTATGGACTCTTAAACTGCTCCTGCAGAAATTGCCAAGCTATCTCTCTTCCCTTATTAGTATCTCACATAGTGCATACTCGTTAAGAAAATCTGACTTTATTATGCTTGACATACCAAGGACGCGGACTTTCTTTGGTAAACGTGTTATTGCATATGCCCTTCTCTCCATTTGGAACCAATTACAAACCGTACTGAAACTAACTAGCACAGTTTCAATAAACTTCTACAAATCGCTAAGTTCAGCCAAAATAAAAGACACCTGTAACTGTCATTAAGTCTCTTCCTTCCCCATGTGTGCCATATTTATCCACTGGTAAGGTATAATTGATTTGTCATATTAACTGCTTTCCCTTCCCCTTCTACTCCTGGCTTTATCTTTGCTTACGCTCCACTGCTACTCTATCAAATCACTCCTACCCCCCATATCAGTTGTAGACTGTTATTTGTTCTAGCTGCTAAAATACTGTATATGTATTGCACACACCAGTCATCATGTTTCATTTATCAGTATGCAACCTGTAAGTCGCTTCCCTGTCTCATATCAATGTTTACCACCTGCGGTCACTCTATGTGGTACCCTTATATGTATATCCAGCCTGTATCATGTGACGTGCATTTCACGTATATACTGTTATTACCAATCTGTGTTTGTACTTTAAGTGTTTATGTCACAGGACCTCCTTGTGAATGAGCTTGCTCAATGGAGTTTTCCTGCAATAAACTTGAACTTGAACTTGAAAGAGGGAGGAACATGGCAGTGAACAACACAATGGTGAGGACATTAGTAAAAGTGGAGGACTCAGCCACACTCATGCGATGCTTAGGAGCCCCCATGATTATGCTCAACCTCATTGGAAACCACAATGGATCACCCAGAATAGCAGGAGATAGGGCCGTCCAGACCCCACTAGGCATCCAGAGAGCACCAAGGAGCAGGCAGATAGGGAGACAGCTAGCCCTGCTGTCATTACACCTACCAGGAGCAGAGTACAACAGGGTTTCCTATTTACGCTATAGATGCCACCCACCACAAACAGTTTCCAAGCAAGTACAATAAGTCGAGCAAACAAGGTAAAGCGACCTACTCGTTGATGTAAGGCCAGACACACTGGGCTGTTGGTTGGCTTGTCCTCCTGCACCACTGTCTGTCGCTCTCTTCCCTCCTCTACCTCTTGCCACAGGTGTATTATCTGTATTCAGCTCCTTGTCTCTTGTCCTGTTCTGGCCATATCTTGTGCATGCCTTCTGCGCAGTGCTGGTGGACTGGGCCCATGACAGGGCCTGTGTGTTGCTGTGCTCGTCAGATGTCATACTGCCTGCACTGTCTGCCTTACAGGGCCTACCCCATGGGCGCAGTGGTACTATCTCAGAGGTGTCCTGGGATGCCATGTTGGTACTGTCTGTTCATCCAGTGGTGGACTGATCACCATCACCTATGTCATTTGGTTTCTGTGTTGATGTGGTGCATGTATCCGCTGGTGAGGTCTTGTCACGGGACTTTTGTGTCCAGGGTGATGTGGCCGACTGTGTGGTGTTCACCTGTGCCCTTGTTGGTCCCGCTGCACCAGATGTCTGCACAGTGGTGTTACTGCAGTGGGTGTCAGTTCCACTGTGTTGTTGTATTGCATTGCTATCTGGAGTCTGACTGCGACATGTGTAATGTGGTGTTGTTGCACTGAGGTACTGTCTGTCCACCTCACCAGGTGGCATTTCTGTTCCTGTGCCTGTTGTGTGGCTTGGTGAGTGTACCTGTACTGCAGGTGTATCATTGTAAGTGTGCTATGCTTGTGTGTCAGTGGTCAATGTATCAGTGGGGATACATGTGGCCTGTGTGTTTGACATGGTATGGTCCACCGTTGGTGCTTCTGTTTGTCTGGTCTCACCTGTGTCATTGGATACCATGGCATCCTTTTTGCCACGCATTTGTGTGCTGTTACAGTGGGCTGCTGGGGTGCACATTATGTTGGTGTGTGCCCCATTGGGTATTATCTTGTATGTGTGGGTTGGACATGCTGTACCCATGACCAGTGAGTCCATGTGGTCCACATGTGTTGGTGCTGTTGTGCCTGTCCATGTTGTGGCTTGGATATCCATGGGCACCCATACTGTACCCATGGTCCGTCGTGCCATTACGTGGGTGTTGGTTGTGTGTTTGCACTCCATGACACGAGTGGTTTACATGTTCCAGTGCACCCGTCACAGGATATGTACCCCTCTTTCTGTTGCCCAGCCTTACTCTACTGCTGTATTGCTCTGTGTGCATGTCAGTGCCACTATGGCCAGGGACACCTGTGGACATGTACTGTGGGTGCATGGCCCCACGGTATGTGAGGATGCCATTGCCCATGCTCTACTATGGTATGGGTCCATGTGCATCCCATGTGTCTGTGTATTCCTGTGCACGTCCACCACGTTCCAGTGCTCTGTGTGCCTGCCTGTGGGACATTGCCTCTGCTATGACCTGGAGTGCACTGACCATGGCAGTGGCAACCTGGGTTTGTGCTTGCTGCAGCTCCATCTGTTCCTGGTGCTGTTCATTGTGGCACTCCATAATTGCTGTCATATGTTCCAGGGTACACATTTGGTGCTGTGCACAGGCCTGTATGCCATGCAGTGCAGTGAGGAGCTCTGTGTTGCACATGTGTGTGTTCCCCACACCATCCTCAATGGTATCCCGTGTACCACACACAGCTGCCTCGATGTGACTGAGGTGTTCCACAGTGGTGTTGTTACATACAAAAATACGAATCTGCCAGCAGAAACAGATCACCCAGTCCATCAACATCTGCCCGAGTGTGCAGCTAGCCCCCTAGATTGCAGTTGCCCCAACCCCCTCCCCATCTGTCATTCCCATGACGGCCTCAGCCCCCTCCACCAAGACCCTCCCTTGAGCTCTGTCCCATGCCCTCTTAAATCTTTCTACTGTCATACATGATACCACCCCTTCTGGTAGAGCGTTCCATTTAGACACCACTCTTTCCATGAAGTAGTGCCTCCTCATCTCCCTCCTAAATTTTCCGCCCTCCAATCTTAGTCCATGCCCCCTCGTGTCCCTACCCTTCCTCAGTTTAAACACCCCTTCAGTGCTAGGTTTGTTTATTCCCCTGAAATACTTGAACATTTAAATTATATCCCCCATCCCTCCTCTCCTCCAGCGTGTACATATTCAGCTCATTCAGCCTTTCCTTGTAGGCCTTGCCCTCCATCCCGTGTAACATTTTTGTTGCCCTCTGTTGCACACCTTTCAGTAAATTAATATCCCTCTTCAGATACAGCCGCCAGTACTGCACACAGTGCTCCAAGTGCAGCCTGACCAAAGATCTGTAGAGGGGCAAGGTCACCTCTCCATGTCTAGATGAGAAACCCCTTGTAATACAGCTCAGCGTCCAGTTTGCCTTAGCTACTGCTTTCCTGCATTGGGCAGAGTTGTTCATGCTCCCTGTTACCAAAACCCCTAAGGTCCTTCTCTTCCTCAGTAATCCCCAGCTTCACCCCTTCCAACCAATAGTCCCTCCTTGGGTTCTTTGCCCTGAAGTGCATAACCTTGCACTTTTTTGCATTGAATCCCAGCTACCACTTCTCCGACTATACCTAAAGTTTGGTTAGGTCCCCTTGTAGTTTTTTCCATCCATCCTCTTCATCCACCACTGCCCCCATTTTGGTATCATCTGCAAACAGACTAACCCCACTCCCAACTCTGTGTGCAATATCTGAGATAAAGAGCCCAAATAGCACCGGGCCCAGCACCGAGCCCTGCGGCACACTGCTCATCACCGGTCTAAGTGTCGAGAGCTCCCCCCCCCATTACCACCCCTGCAGCCAGTTCCTTATCCAGTTTGTCAGTTTCGTCCCCACCCCCGCAGCAGTCAGCTTCCCCAGCCTCCCATGAGGCACTGAATCGAAGGCCTTGCTGAAGTCCAAGAACAGGACATCTACAGCATGACCCATATCCAGCTCTCTTGTTACCCAGTCAGAATATTCTATTAGACTGTTTTGACAAGACCTCTCCTAGACGATCCCATGCTGCCGCCCATCCTGGAGGGCATAACCCTTGAGGAATGACAGCAGCCTCTCCTTCAGTATTGTCTCCATAAGTTTACCCACTAAGGAAGTGAGACTGACAGGCCGATAATTTCCTGGCTTGTCCCTAGGGCCACTCTTCTTGTGTATGGGCACCACATGGGCCATCCTCCTGTCCTGAGGCACCTATCCCATGTCCAGGAAGGTGCTGAACAAGTCCCCCAGTGGCTCAGCCAACATCTCTGCCATCTCCCTCAGCACCCTGGGGTGGATGCCATCAGGACCTGGTGCCTTGTCCAACCTTAATGTCCTCAGACCCTCTAGTATTCTACTCCCCCACACACCCACCCTCCCAGTCCGTAGTGGTAGTGGACCATCCTTCTCCTTTGTGAAAACGGAGCAGAAGTATTCATTTAGTAATTCCGCTTGTTCCTCTATCTTTTCCACCCACTCCCCTCTCCACTTTGTCTTCACTATGTGGTCTCTGCACTTCCTCTTTTTCTTGACATATCTAAAAAAAGTCCTTCTCCCCTTCCTTGATGCACTAACCTTAGCTCTTTAGAGGCCTTGGCTACTCTCAATTGCTTGGTCACCTCCTTGAACCAACTCACATAAGCTTCCCTGTCCACTTCCTTCCTCATTCTCCTGAACTTCTGGTACACAGCTCTCTTCACCCTCACCCCCTCCAACACTTCTCTGTTCAGCCAGCATGGTTTCCTGGCTCTGCACTTCTTGCTTTTAATCCTGGTGCAAACTTCTGTAGCCTCTGTTAGCCCAGTTTTAATAATTTCCCACTTTTGCTGTACATTCATCTCTGGCCTAATATCCTGAAGTCTCCCTTGCAATATTTCTCTCATCCTTCCAAAGTCCACCCTCCTAAACCCCACCACCTTTGTTACTGTGCCACCAGACTCCCTGCCCAACTTGAGAGTGAACCACACTGTTTGGTGGTCACTACCAGCTAGTGGGTCTTCCACCCTTATTTCCCTCACTGCCTCTCCATTTGACAGCACCAAGTCCAGCGTGTTACCTAGTCATGTTGGCCCACTGACCAGCTGTGTCAGGAGGCCATCCTGGATCATGTCCAGGAGCACCTGTTCCCTGGCACTGGAGGTGGCAGGGGTGCTCCGATCTACCTCCGGTAGATTGAAATCCCCCACAATCACCACACTCCCCTTTCTAAACACCCTCCTTATTTGCTCCGCTAACTCCCTGTCCAGTTCCACTGATTGGGCTGGTGGTCTGTGCCTTGATGGCCCCTCGTAGTTCCCCGAGGGCAGACACCATTGATGCCTTGGCATGGATCATCTCCTGGAAGTACTGGCCAAGGTCTGCATCTAGTATTAGTGATGGTGACTCACTCCCACTGGTAGCTGTGATGTGGCCACGTGCTGTACTGGTGATACTGGGCTGGTGTGCAGTGCTACATTCCATGTGCTTGCCACTGTGACACTGCTGTCAGTTTCTGAATCCGTACTTCTGTGTGTGGACTGGGCGGTGCTGGGCTCACTGCCACTGTGGCTGTCCTGTCCAATGCCTCTGGGCTTGCTGTGTGGCTCATGTCCCCTGTGTGTTGCTGGTCATCCTCCTTGTTCGATCCTCCTGATTTAGTGCCTGTGGTGGTGTTGTCTGACACCTGCTGTTGTTGATGTTGTCTCTGTGTGGTGCTGCTGCTTTCAGTTGAGGAGTCAGAATTGTCATCAGTTGAGGCATCTGTAGGGAAGAGATATATTCATTGGTTGTCAGTGGCCTTCCGACGGCTCCTAGATGTGGCCCTGTTCTTTGTGTTCCTGTGTCCCTCACGAACTATGTGGGTTGCGTGACTGCTGTGTTGGTAGGATTGGCACCTGCATATGTACATTACACGTCCTGTGTATGGCCAGGTGGTGTGGCATGGTGTGGTGCTTGTGCATCTTTGTGTGTGGCACATGCCTGTCTGGCACGCCTTTCCTTACCATCAAGTGACATGTGTCCATGCAGGTGTGTCGGTGTTGGGGGGGGGTTATGATTTCGATTGCATATTTCAGGAATTTTACTTCTATTTGGTCCAGGCCATGAGATTTCTTAGCATTTAACCCATTGATGGCGTTCCGTACCGCGTTTTGTTTTATAGCATGTAAATAAAACCTGGGGCAACTATTGGAGTCCTCAGCCACGAGTATGTTTTTCTTAATACTGTCTCAGGGTGCTGTATTAATCTTTGGAATCTTTACATCTGATAGTGTGCAGAAATAAATGTTTAGTAGGTTCACTATTTCCTTTTGTGATAGCGCTGCCCCTTTATCATCTCTGATATTAGTGTTTATCGTACTGCTTGTTGTTCCCTTCAAACTTTTAATTTGTTTCCAATAGGTTGAAGGATCTTTGGCTTCATATGTGTTTGATTTGTAGAAGTAATTTTTGACTTTCCTGATTTGAACTTTGCATTTATTTCTCTAGATTTTAAAAGTATTACAATTTTTCTTTTTTAATGTTTTGCTAGCTTTTTTCCATACCTTGTCTTTTAATCTTATTAGTTTAACTAATGCTTCAATTACCGGTACGCAGGGTACGTGCTCCTTTCTTTCCTTTCTTACTTTGTATGGGGCATGTCTATTGCATACCATTAGGGATATTTTTGAAAAGTTCTCCACCGCTAGGTTAATGTCAGGCATCAGATCAAGTCTGTCCCACCTAATCTGCAATAAGTCTCTCTACATCAAAGTTTTCAAAACATCTTCTTCTTGCAGGTGGGTTGATGCAAGCCCTTATCCCTTCTCTATTAATTGTGCATATGATAGGGTTGTGGTCACTTAGGTTTGGAGGATCCGCATTTACATTTAAAACTTCTATGTCTGAGGCCGGCCAGGTGGTGCTGATGGTTGAGGTGCTGGATGCTACACCTCGCGCAATGCCAGTGACCTGAGTTCGGGAACAACCTCGGGTTGCTGGGGTGCCAGCACGGGGAGGGGGGGATGGAGCAGGATCGAGCAGCCTAATGGTAGCTTTCTTCTCCTGGGGTGGTTGTCACCCTCTCATTGTTCCACTGCCACCGTGTGGAGGTCAGGTTGCAGCACAAGTGGGAGGGGTGGCAAGTTGGGAAGGTGCCTTGGAACACAGCGCGCGCATGTATCTCCACACACACACATATGCACACCTCGGGAAAGGGGTGGATGAAAATTGGGGAAAAACACCTGATAAAAACATAATAGAAAAAAAAACTTCTATGTTTGAGGATGAAAATATTAGCTCTAGAATGTTACCAGTGCTCTAGTGAGAGCCCTTTCTCATAGGTGATTCCACCTATTGGGTCAGGCCAAGGGAAGAGAAGCTCATTGCTAAGCAAGCTCCCCTTGGTCTGTCCCAAGCAGCACTGAAGTCCCCAATTACTATCAGCTGCTTTCCCATTTGAATGTTCCACTATACATTCTGCTAACCTGTCGAAATGCTTTGTTTTTATTCTTGGAGGTGAATCTACTACACTGAGACTCACATTTAATGTGTGGACCATCTCCATTCCTTCAATACTTCCTGTGTATGCTACGTCTACTTGGCCCAGTTCTGTTTTTAAATATATTATCACCCCACCCCCCTCTCTTTGTTCTGTCACATCTGAAGTGTGTGAAGCTGTCCAGTTGTGTTTCAGAGTCAGTAAAATTTTTAGATAGCTGGATTTCTATCAAGGCTATGATCAAGGCCCCTGGAATTCTGCGATTCTGCGGTTGCGGAATTTGCAGCAGAATTTGCATCATGCCGCAGAATATATATAGTGCCGCAGAATTCATTGTTTTTGGTGAATTTTCATATAAATATACTGTTTTTCCATAGTGTCAGGCTTTCTTTCCCACCTCGTTTATCCTGAAGCCCCTCCTCTATGCTCAGCATATGATGTCATCGATGACATCACATCATATTTAGCCAATGACAGGACTGCATTCTGCCAGAGAAATGAATAAATCATGCTGCAGAAATCAGAAAATTCTGCCGCAGAACACCAGGGGCCCTGGCTATGATGTCATATTTCCCGTTGCTTGCCCAGATTTGCAACTGATCTAATATATTTAGCATACTTCTTGTGTTCTCATGAGCTGTACTAATGCTTTTGTCCCTTGGTCCCGGGTTTAATTGTATGTCCCAAGAGACAATCAGCAGCAACAATCTTGAGATTGATACTTGGTGTAGTTTTAAAGGTTTACCTTACTTACTGTTTACTGTTCCTATCTCTGAAACTATCGGGTGTTCTGAGTGCCTTTTGTTCATGAACCTGTTTTTTCTGTGTTGCACATAGGACCAGCTGACTGAGGCTATCAGGGTTGATAGTAGTTCAACCAAGTTGAACATGAGATCTAGCTTGGTCCCTTGTGTGTTTACAGGTGTTTTCAGTTGTCTAATGACTAAGCACAGCATCAAGATGAAGAGCTACATCGATGCCGTTCCTGTGTATTGTCTCCTGGGGGTAGGCTGCAGAGTATTACTGAGGTAGCAGGTTATACATTTCCAGCCCTGGGGGTATTGTATTGGGAAATAGCAGCTAAGCGACTGCTGGTTAATTGCTATCATTGGGGGCGGCATGTTGTGAAACAGCAGCAAAGCGACCTTTGGTTAATAGGAGACAGGTGCTGGCCCTTGTCTTGATGAGTGGGATAGGAGGGTTGATGTTCTTATAAGTGGAGTCAGTTCCTGGGAGGGAGAGCAGGGGACAGGTAGGTGGGATGATTAGGAAGCTACAGAACCCTATAAACAGCAAAATATGTTGAATGCTACAGAACCTTCTAAGCAGCAATGAAACCACTAACAAACTGATCTGCTGAATTGCAGCAGCAGGTAACTAATCCCACTGTTTGTGTTTCTGATGAGGTACTCCAGACTAAGCAGCAGTGTCTTAAGTAGGTGAGTGCATGGAGCAGTTGCTAGTATGTGTGTATGATTCAAAACAGGTGCTACTGGCACTATAAGATGGGAATGCCAACCTCGGGTGGGAGGGGCAGGTGGGTAGTACTAGTGCGGTGCTGTGTCAGCAGCAATGTATGCCAGAAGCAGAGGTACTCTGCTTCCTGCACCTTGCACTGTGATGGCATCCATGGCTGTCTCCTGGAGCTTGGGGGAAGGGTTTGTATCTGTCTGCTCTCATGACCCTTCCTGACGCATTGTGGCTCTGAGAATGGGGCAGGGGGTCGTGCGCTGTGATGGCATCTGTGGTGGTCTCCTGGGGCTTGGGGGGAGAGGGCTTATATGTGACTGCCCTCATGACCCTTCCTGAGGCGTTGCAGCTGTGAGAATGGAGTGGGGGTCTTGCGCCATAATGGTCTCCTGGGCTTGGAGGAGGGCTGGTGTCCATCTGCCCTCACGACCATTCCTGAAGAGTTGCAGCTCTGAGAATGAGTCAGAGAGTCTTGTGCTGTGATGGTGTCTGCGGTGATCTGCTGGGGCTTGGGTGGATGACTGGTGCCTGTCTGCCCTCACGATCCTTCCAGAGGCATTGCAGCTCCGAGAATGGGACAGGGGGTATTGTGCTGTGATGGCTTCCGTGGCGGTCTTCCACTTGCTTGGATTTGCTGAATGAATGACATAAGTGATGTACATTGAATTTTGTAGTATAAATTATTTATGGATTTCAGCCAATCAGCATATATAGCCACTGTACATCTTCTCCTGCGTACAGTGTACTCTCATGCAGGAGCGTTGAGGACAGCATTCCACTTTTGCATCAAGGGGCAATACGGCATAATTCAATAAAAAAAGCTGTAAATCTATTATAAATAATTTGAGCTAAACTCTAGTTACCTGTATTAAATTAATTGGGGCTCTGAGGGGTGTCTCGTACACTATAAGAGACACCTCTCATGAGGTCTGGGCAGTCAGAACAGCTCAACTTTGCTTCACAGTTCTCTTGACCATACCTCACACTCGGTGTCTCTAATATAATAAGATTCGCCCCTCGGATGCCCTATTAACTTATAAAGTAGTTATACATGGAATTTCAGTCATGGAATATGTTTGCTGTGCTCCTGTAGCAACACTGTTCTGTTTCGCTGCAATAGTGATGTCACCATAGCAGAACAACAACCTACAATTCTTCCTCACAGACACTTAATTTTTCAAGCTGTGCTTGAGGTTTTTGTTTTGAGTTGAATTTACCAAGAAAGCTGTATGACATGCTCATCAACATCACATTTACTCCTATATTTAGATATATTTTGGGCCTTGTCATAAATGGATTATGATGATCTTTTTGTAAACCTTTGTTAAAAGTATGCTAATTACTATGTGTGTGTGTACACACACATATGTGTGTGTGTATATATATATATATATATTCATTGCAAGAACTCCATTAATACGTTAATACATCAATTAGGGTTTATATTAAAGCAACAAAAGTATGGAAATGAGGGGTTAGGGTTCAAGTCCTAACACCCAACCTCATCCTCCAATACCAACAGGCATCGGGGTGTGCCTCGGGGTCATCGACTCTAACACTCACACCATGCCATGTGTAAGGAAGCTAACATGGTAAGGCACAGGAGAATGGGGTGAGCATTAGGGTCGACGACTCCAAGGAACACCTCGATGCCTGTTTGTCTTTGGAGGGCAGGGGTGGGGTGGTAGGGTTGGTTGGGGAGATGGGGTGGAGTGTTAGGTTTTGAACCCTAACACCACATTTCTATATTTTTTGTCACTTTTATATGAACCCTAACTGATGCATTAACAGAGATTTTTGCAATGAATTTCCTTACTTTTTGAGAAAGTGTTATGTTACCCTTGCTTGGTTGTGGGCCTGCACTCCATCAGTCCATAGTGTGGTCCATCCATGCAAATTGTAATGTCAACCACCCTTCATTTATGTGTAGGAGCACAGGGCATTCCAGGCCCTATGCTCCCAGTAGTCCATTATGGCACAGTATCATAGTCACCATAGCGCCATTAAAAAAATGTTTGTGGCCTGGAGACATACCTAGCTGCTCAGTACATCTAAAGGTGTACTGAGCAGTGTTTCGCAGAAAATCCGTATCTCAAACCGCTTTCAAGTTATAGCTACTGAAACGTACCCCAACCATTACAATGTTATCCTATGGGAAATTACTAAACTTCTCTTATAACTATGCAACCAATCGGAATTTTCTTACCAAACCAGCAAAGGGCACATCTGTGGGGCAAGCCCTTTGTAACCTGAACATTTCAGCCCATAAGTGCAAACTGTTTGTTTGCTATGCAGTGTCAAAGAGGCAGGCAGTTCTGGAAAAGTAATGCCTCAGATTGTGACAGTTTCGCAAAATTTGCGAAAGCTTTTGCGAATCAGTGTTGCAATTTGTAGCAGTTTCCCAAAAGTAGTGTCGCAAATTTGCAACACTACCAATGGCCATTTTAAAAATGTATTTCTGGCCAGTATTTTAAAAAACTAATGACAGAATCATGTTCCTAGGGCCCCCATTCAGTAAACACAACTATTGGTGTTTACCAAGGGGCAGTATTTTTTGAATTACACCATTTTCCCCCGTTGCTAACTGAAAACAAGATGGTGGCAGCATGACACTACTGAGACATTTGTGAAAGCAATAAGTGTTTGCTTTTGCACGGAACATGTATTTTTTTCCAGGGGCTATAATGGGAAACTTAAAAGTTTAATAACTTTTGAATGGATTAATATTTTTTCACCAAATCTTCAAAAGGCACATCTGCAACCCAGACCCCATATACCCTAACAATGTCAGACCACACCACCAAGTCATTTTGGAGATGCTGGACAGCAAAGAATCTGCACCTAAATGGTGAGTTTCACATTTTTTGACACTCCGCATCTCCACAACTGCACATCTGACTGGAATGAAACCGACCACATCAAGAGACCTAAGGTACCTGATTGAGCATGAAAAATTTAATGCACATTGGTCATATGGTTGCAAAGTTATTAAAGTGCAAAGTTTTGGGTTTAACATTGAAGTGACCGTTGAACCCTAACTATACTGGCACTACCCTGCCAGTATAATATATATATATATATATATAGCAAAAAATCTGTATCTCTAACCATTTTCAAGATATAGTCACTGAAAGATACTGCGTCTGCCACAATGTTATCCTATAGGAAATTTCCAAACTTCGAAATGTTATAACTAGCAAAGCAATTTAAATTTCATCACCAAACTAGTAAAAGTCACATACGTGGGGCAAACCCTGTCTACCCTGAACATTTCAGCCCCAAATTCCAAACCGTTTCTTTGCAGTGAAGTGCCAAAGGAACAGTAACCTTTAAAAATCCCTTTTTTAGAGCTGTCCAAATCCCTTTTCATGAGCCAAATCCCTTTTCGTGAGCTGTCAAAATTCCTTTTTACGAGTGAATCCCTTTTTGCGAGATTGGGCCATCTGGCTGTTATCTCACAAAAAGGGATTTTGACAGCTCACGAAAAGGGATTGGCTAGTGAAAAGGGATTTTGACAGCTCACTAAAAGAGATTACTTTTTTAAATCCCTTTTAATGAGCTGTCAAAATCTCTTTTCGCGAGCTGAATCCCTTTTTTGCGAGCTATCAAAATCCTTCTTCATGAGAAAATCCTTTTTGTGAGGTAGAGCCATTTGGTCATCATCTCATGAAAGAGTTTTCTCTGAAAAGTTTGACAGCTCATGAAGGGATTACTTAAAATCCTTTTGCAGCTGTCAGATTCCCTTTTAGTAGAGCCGATACCTTTCGTGAGCTGTCAAAATCTTTTTGCAAGCAATCCTTTTCTGTGAGGAGGGCCATTTGGTTGTCATCTCAGAAAAGGAATTTTGACAGCTGGCGAAAAGGGATTTTGGCAGCTCACGAAAAGGAATCGGAAGTGAGTCACGAAAAGGGATTTTTAAATTTACAAATTAGTGTTTTTTGACTAAATAAAGTAACCCAAATGCACAGACGTGTGCAGGACATCCCCATGAACTAAGCCCATGCTTAATTTTCTTCAGAAGACATCCCTGGGGCAAGTTATAATGTTTTGTTTGGGCATAAAAAGTGAAAACAAGATGGAGGCTTGTGAAAAGGGATTTTTTTCTCATGAATAGGGATTTTATATAATCCCTCTTTCTGAGCTGTCAAAATCCCTTTTCATGAGCCCAAATCCCTCTTCAAACCTGTGCAGCTATCCAAAAGACTGAACTTAGCATGCTCAGAACCCACAATCTCAAAATTGAATAACCTTGGAATGGATTAATACTTTTTCACCAAACCAATGATGGCTTGTTCTTTGAGGCAAGCTCTTTCTACCCTGACAATTTCAGACCAAAATTCCAAATGGTGTGGCCACAGTGAAATGAGAAAATAAAAACAGCCAAACTGGGAGAAAAAGTGACTTTTACACTTGTTTCACTATGTAAAGCATGAAAACTGCAAATCTGATCAGAACAAAACATGGTAAATCAAGAGACCTACCCCATGGGACAATGCATACCAAATTTTGTGCAAATCCGTTAAACAACTGCAAAGTTATTAAAGTGCAAAATTGGAGGTTAACATTAAATTGACTACTCAACTGTAACTATAGTGGTGCTATAGCACCACTGTTTTATGTGTGTGTGTGTGTGTATATATATATATATATATATATATATATTTATATATTCATTGCAATATATAATGTATATTTTCATTGCAAAAAATTTGTTAATGAATTAGTGAGTATTAAAGCAACAAAGAATGGAAATGAGGTGTTGGGTTCCCAACCTAACACCCCTACCCTCACCCACAATCTACCCATACCATCCACCCCACTCCACCCCTGACCTACACACAGCAACAGGTGTCAGGGTGTGCCTAGGGGTCATTGGCCCTAATGCTCACCCCATTCCTTGTGTAAGGAAGCTGAGATGTTACAGCACAGGAGAATGGGGTGAGTGTTAGGGTCAATGACCCCAAGGCACACCCTGATGCCTATTGCTGTGTGTAGGGTGTGGTGGGGTAGTACAGTAGGTTGTGGGGGGAGTGTGGTCTGGGGTGTTAGTTGGGAACTATAACACTCATTGCCATACTTTTGTTGCTTTAGTGTGAACCTTAACTGATGCAGTAATTAAGTTTTTTTGCAATGAATTTCATTACTTTTTGAGAAAGTGCAATCTTACTCTTATGTAGTTGTGTGAGTGCCGGACCCCTCCCATCATTCTATAGTGTGTTGTGGGCCCTACTGGCCCTGTGTGTCCATCTACCCATAAGTGTAGAGATACTGTAATTAAACCCTCATCTCCCTGTGGGAGCACAGGGCCCTGTAGGTCCTGGGCTCCCATTACTGCATAATGTTATCTATATGTGGGAATGCAGGGCCCTCTGGGCCCTGTACTCCCATCTATCCATAAGTGTAGAGACATTGTAATTAACCCTCATGGCCCTGTACTCCCATTACTGCATAATGTTATCCATATGTAGGAATGCAGGACCCTCTGGGCCTTGTGCTCTCATCTATCCATATGTGTAGAGACATTGTAATTAACCCTCATTTCCCTGTGGAAGCACAGGGCCCTCTGGGCCCTGCACTCCCATTACTGCATAATGGATGGCCCTGTACTCCCATTACTGCATAATGGTATCCATCTATCCCTAAGTGTAGAGCTGGAGTGCAGGGCTACAGACCTTCCAAGTAACCCCTGTGCTGCAAATGGCACAGTATCACAGTAACCATAGGGACATTGGAAAAAATTCCACTACAGTTGTAATCAAGGCCTGGCAACATGCATACTTGCTTAGTACACCAAAAGGTGTACTAAGCAGCATTCAGTGAAAAATCCGTATCTAGAAGCATTTTTGAGATATAGCTGTCAAAAGGTACCATGACTGCCACAATGGTATCCTATGGGAAATTTCTGAACTTTGGAATGTTAAAACTATGCAACTGATGTAAATTTTATCACCAAACCAGCAAAAGGCACATCTGTGGGGCAAGTCCTTTCTACCCTGCAAATGTCAGCCCAAATGTCCTAACCATTTATTTGCAGTGAAGTGAGAAAGAAGCAGAAATATTTTGAAAGTAGTGCCTCAAATTGCGACACTACTTTTGAAAAAGTTTTGCAGTTTGTGGCAATATCGCAGGTCTTTCGTGAAACAATGCTGCAGTTTGTGACACTTTCGAAAAGTAGTGTTGCAATTTGTGAAAGTATTGCAAAAGTACTGTCTCAAATGTGCGATATTGAAATGAACTGATTAAAATAAACATATTTCCGGCCATCTAATCAAAAAAGTGATGCCAGCATCATATTCCTAGGGCCCTGATTAAGTAAACACAACCATTGGTGTTGACCAAGGGGCATTATTTTTTTAATTATAATGTTTTTTTCACATAGCTAACTGAAAACAAGATGACGGAAGCACGAAACTACTTTCCCATTTGCGAAAGCAAAAAAGTACTTTCGCACGGCACATCTAGTTTTTCCCCATAGGATGTAATGGGAAACTTAAAAGTTGAATAACTTTTGAATGGATTAATATGTTTTCACCAAACCTTCAAAAGGCACATCTGCGACCCAGACCCCATATACCCTAACAATTTCAGACCAGAGCCCCAAGCCGTGTCAGAGATGTGGCATGGCAAATAGATTTGCACCAAAATGGTAATTTTCAAATTTTTTTACACTACGCATATACAAAATATATACTGCCATGGAATTTATACTGGTATTTATACTGGGTTGTAGACAGAAGAAGGCGAGTTGCCCATCGGATCTGTCTACCCACATCGGCTGGTCCAACTTTCCCCCTCCACGAGCAGGAATTTGTGTAGTTTGTTTTTGACAATCTCCATATTCTCACTATTTATGTATTTATTTTTTGTTGACTGGATAAGTGCACTAGACAAATTCTGCCTATTTTCAGGCACGACCTGGGGGAAGGGGATGCAGATGAATGCCAACTGACTTTGAACTGGAGTAAGCTGTTGGTGGTATTTTTAGTGAATTTATAATGCTGTGTGGTAAATTGTTCCAGAGCCTTCCAGCTCTTTGTGAGAAGGTGCGTAGTTTCCCATTTCATGCTGTATATTCTAACTTAAAGAGCTAGTGTACTGCCTAAAACTAATATTAGATTTTAAAAACAGCTAACCATTACCTTTTATATCTGAGGTACTTTTTATTTTCCCTTTGTTTAATTAGAAGAGTGTTTACCTGATGTTAGTAGGAGTGATGTGTGGAACAGCTCTTGGCTTGGTGGCTGACACATCTTGCTCTACTGCCCCACACTACATCATCAGCATTGTGATCTCACTGACTGTGACATCACTGCTGCTTAGGAACAGCAAGTGAGTGACTGCCAGGTCATTCACCTGTGATGTCACAGTCAATGAGATCATAATGCTGGTGATGTAGTGTAGGGCAGTAGAGTTAGACATGTCTGCTGCCATGCTAAGAGCTGTTCCACGCATCCAACACACTATTATCACTTAGAATACTTTCTGATGAGCAAAAGGAAAAAGGAAAATATTTCAGAAATAAAAAGTTACAACTGACTACTACTAAAAATTTGTATTATTTTCCTGCCTGCCTGTTTTGGTTCCACTAGCTCTTTAATTTGTTGTTTATGTGACATTAGATCAAAGGTTTTGTCTTCAACTTCAGTACCCTTATGACTGTCTTAAGTTCGTTATCTTTCATAATTTTGAACACCATCATCAGTTCTCCTCTGATTCGCCTATTTACAAGGCTATATAACATAGAAATATAGACTTTGATGGCAGATAAGGACCGCTTGGCCCACCTAGTCTGCCCATTTCCCTACCTACAGGATAAGCTGCAGATCCTAGTTAACCAACAGCCTATTTCTTCCTACACCCCACAAAAATTGCCTTATGTCTGTCCCATGCATTTTTGAATTCTCCCACAGTTTTAGACCCCACAACCTCCTCAGGAAGGCTGTTACATGTGTCCGCCACCCTCTCTGTGAAAAAATACTTCCTCACATTGCCCCTGAACCGCCCCCCCCATCTATCTTCAAATTGTATCCCCTTGTTCTTGCACATCTCTTTTTCTGAAAGGCCTAGGTGTTAAAGTCTGGCCTCATATGGTTCATACTTTAACCCAGAGATTGGTTTGGTCACTCTGTGCTGGATTCTTTCAATACTATTCATGTCCCTCTGCTGATAAGGACTCTACAGCTGTGTACAGTGGTCCAAATGTGGTCTGATGAATGCCTTGTATAGGTATATGACACAGTGTATATTTCTACTCAAGAATGCTTCTTTATACAATTCAGAATATGATTTGATTGTTGAACCAATTTGATACAATGACCACTAAATTTAAATTCTTTGTCTATCAGGATTCCAAAGTCCTTTTCTCTATCAACTTTCTTAATACTTTTTGCTGATATATAATAATCACAATCTCATCTAGAGTGCTGTGTCCAGTTCTGGAGGCCGCATCTCTGGAAGGAAATAGAGTAGAAGTGGTTCAGAGAAAAGGGACAAATATGGTGCAGGGGCTGCACAAAAACTCACATGAGGGAGTCTGGAGGATCTCAATATGTATTCCCTGGATGAGGGGGGGGATATGTTAGAGACTTTCTAATACCTCAAGGGTGTAGATAAGGTACAAGAGGGTAGCATCTTTTAAAAAAAAGATGTTCAAGAACAAGGGGCCATGATATGAAAATACAGGGGGCGTAGACTTAGGATTAATGCGAAAAAATTTTTTTTTTTACAGAAAGGGTGGTGGATCCATGGAACAGCCTCCCAGCAGAGATTGTAGGGGCAAAAATGCTAGGGAAATTCAAACATGCATGGAACAGACATAAAGGAACTCTAGCGATAGGAAAGAGAGGGTACACTGCAGATCATTTTTTTTATCCAATTGTTTAACCAGGTGAGACACACTAAACTGAAAGATTTTTTTTACAGGTGCAACCTGGGAGCACAGGGAAGTTAAGTGACTTGCTTAGGGTCACACAGTATATGAAAGTGGGGCTATGGGATTCAAACCCAGGTCTCCAGATTTGCAGCCCAGAGCCTTAAACCACTGCGCTATACTGCCTCCCAAATTAGAATCTGTGGTATATGAAACAGGTAGGGAAAATGGGTAGACTTAGTGGGCCAGGCAGTTCTTATCTGCTGTCAAATTATATGTTTCCACTGTATGTTTCTATGATTTGAGTTATGTTTCCCTAAATGCAAAATAGAGCATTCACATATACTAAACAACATATTGTTGTTCATGGCCCACTGCTCAGCCTTTTGTAAATTATTTTGTAATTTTAGTCTATTTTGTATAGTATTCACAGGTTCCCCCAGTTTGATATCATCAGCAAACTTAATTAGCCAGCTATCAATGTCTTTATGTAGATCACTTATACAAATCGATAAGTGTACCGGTTCCAACACTAAGCCCTGTGGCACACCACTGGTGATATCACCCTCTGCTGACTGTACTCTAATTCTCACTCTTTGTCTTCTACCACATAATCAGTTTTTTACTCAAGTGGTAATTCTTTGATCTACGTTAAACTTTTTGAGTTTAACTATTAATATTGAATGTGAAACCTTGTCAAAGGCCCTTTGAAAGTTGAGGTAAATAACATCCACAGGCACATTGTTATTTATGAATCTATTAACTTTCTCATAGAAGCATATTAAGTTAGTACTACATGCCCTTTCTTTTTTGAAATCATGTTACGTAATATCATTGTAATTGTTTCATAGATTTTCCTCCAGTTTTGATTTAATCAAACTCTCAACAGTTTTACATAAAACCAACGTCTAACTAATGGGTCAATAATTTGATGTATTTGTCTTATCCCATTTTGTAAAAATAGGCACCACTGTGGCCCAATTCTATGTGATATTAGCAAATATTAAAGAGTGAGCAGCATGTCAACTAGAGCAAAATGCCGAATGCAAACACAGTCCATGACCAAATCAGCGAACGTCAAAATAGCGACTCTACAGAAAACCCCCCAAAATGGGTGAACAGCAGCCTATAACAAAATTATGGGACTCTGAGGCATGACTTGACACCTGGAACTGGAAATTGTAGGTGAGACACAAAGGTAGCCCTAGTGGGTTTGAAGCTCGTACTTGGCAACAAGACTGACAAGTCTCTCATTCAGGTCCTTATACTGTTTTTTTGCTACTGTCAGTTCTGCCCCAGACACCAGCTGCTCTATGCAAATTTCTGCCATCCTCTGCTCACTCTGAAGACACTGTATCAGTCTCCATATGCTGGGATGGCAGGCATCAATCCAGGCGTTAAACCCTCTATGTCAGCCTTCCACAGCATTGTTGTTGATATGAGCGAGACCAAAGCAAGTTGCATCATAACAGTTCCAGTAAGATACTGGGAAAACAAGTCTTCTATGACCTGAACAACTGTCCAACTGCCCTATCCATGTGTCCTCAAAGCAGTCGAGAACAGGCTGTAGCAGCTCATCATGCCACACAAAAAAAACCTCCCAGTCCTGCAGCTCCTCAAATATGCCCACCACATCTGATAATGGCACAAAAGCAAAAGACAACTGCATTCTAACATGCGAAGCAAAACCAGCATCCCTCCCCTACCGCTCATGTACGTTGGGGCACTGCTGAATTATTTGCCAAACAGACCATAAGAAGTGGAAAAAACAGCCCCTAAACCTGTGTTGAGGGAAACACAGCAGAGAAAGTTTTCCAGGATGCCTGCTCGAAATCCATAATGGCTGTGCAGGGAGACAAACCGGGGCTTAGGGATTTCAGCTGTGAAAAGAGTCACACATAAGACAGCCTTCCAGAAACACATGAGCACACAGACAACAGGAATCACAGCCACTGACCTCAGCCCATGGACAGTATACAGCTGACTGAACAAAGCGGGGCAGGATTTAACATAGAAACATAGAATGTGACGGCAGAGAAGGACTGCTTGGCCCACCTAGTCTGCCTATTTTCCTACCTAACAGATAAGCTGCAGATCCTAATTAACCAACAGCTTACTTCCTCCTACCCCCCACTAGGACTGCCTTATGTCTGTCCCATGCATTATTGAATTCCCCCACTGTTCTTGACTCCACGACCTCCTCAGGAGGCTGTTCCATGCATCCACAACCCTCTGTGAAAAATACTTCTCACATTACCTCTGAGCTGTCCCTCTCTATCTTCAAATTGCCCCTTGTTCTTGCACATCTCTTTTCTGAAAGATGCCACCCTCTTGGACTTTGTTGATTCCCTTGAGGTACTTAAAAGTTTCTATCATGTCCCTCTCTCCTCCTTTCCTCAAGGATATATAGTAAGCTCCTTTAGTCTTTCTTAGTATGTCTTCTGGTGCAGACCCTGCACCATTTGGTTGCCCTCCTCTGGACAGCCTCCACTCTATCTATGTCTTTGCAGAGATGGGGTCTCCAGAACTGCACACAGTACTCCAGATGGGGTCTCCCCAACTGTCTGTACAGAGGGATAACAACTTCCTGTTTTCTACTATTGATGCCTCTCCCTATGCATCTCAATATCCCCTCAGCCTTCCTTACTGCCTTCTCACATTGCTTGCCCACCTTTAGGTCATCTGATATAATTACCCCCAGGTCCCTTTCCATTTTTACTGTTGTCAATATCTCAACCCCCATTGTGTACTCTTGCCCTGGGTTTTTGTTTTCCAGGTGCATTACCCTGCACTTCTTTGCATTGAATCTGAGCTGCCATACATTTGACCATTCCTCCAACCTTGCCAAGTCCCTTCTCATCCTTTCCACTCCATCTGGTGTATCAACCCTGTTGCAGATCTTTGTGTCATCTGCAAAGAGACATACTTTTCCTTCCAATTCCTCTGCAATGTCACTTATAAAGACATTATAAAGACTATAAAAAGGACCGGTCCCAGTACTGAACCCTGTGGTACCCTGCTAGTAACCCTCCTTTCTTCACTGTGGACTCCCTTTACTACTACCCTTTGCGTCCTGTTGTCTAGCCAATTTTTTATCCAGGCTATCACCTTGGGACCCACTCCAAGGCTGGCTAACCTGTGTATTAATCTTTTGTGTGGGACTGTATCAAATGCCTTGCTAAAATCTAGGTAAGCCATGTCCACAGCCCCTCCCTGGTCTACTACTTTGGTCACCCAGTCAAAGAAATCTATTAGATTCGTCTGACATGACCTTCTAAATATGAATCCATGCTGCCTTGGGTCCTGTGCCCCACTGGCCTCTAGGTACTCAACAATTCTTTCCTTCAGAAGTGATTCCATCATTTTACCTACCACTGAGGTCAAACTAACTAGTCTGTAGTTTCCTGCCTCTGTCCTGCTCCCACTTTTGTGAAGAGGAATCACATCCGCGCTCCTCCAGTCCTCAGGTACCATCTCATCCTCCCATGATTTGTTAAAGAGAGTAGTCAGCGGTGTCATTAGTTCTACCCTTAGTTCTTTTAGAATTCTTGGGTGAATCCTATCAGGCCCCATTGCTTTGTCCACCTTCAATTTTATTAGTTCTTTCAGAACCCTTTCTTCTGTAAATGGACTGATATCGACCCTCATCTTCAGAGTGTTTCTCTTGTTTGGTTTAGGTACCTCCCCCTCCTCTTCCTTTGTGAATACTGAGCAGAAATATTCATTCAGTATCCCTGCTTTTTCATTGTCACTCTCTACCTACATTCTCTCCCCTTTATTAAGCCTCAGTATACCTCCTTTGGTCTTTCTTCACTTCCTAATGTACCTATAAAATGTCTTATCCCCCAATGTCCCTTCCAGAAACCACTCCTCACACTCCCACAAGAAAATATCACAATACAGTCCACTTGCATGCCACTGTCATTGAGAAGAAAGTGAACACCAGAGCTCATCACAGCAAAGTCCTTCAGAATCACAAGCTCCTGTACTGACATTGGGGTAACCAGGCATCCCCTCTCCACCTGACATATCTCCTGTACAGTTTGCTTCAGCAGCTGCACTCCAGGCAGACGGCCAGCCATAGCATCTGGAACAATAGCAGTACACTCCAGTATGATCTGGGATGTCGTCTTGACACTACACTGAGCCTGACCACGAAGGTCACACAAAACCCAGTGGACCCCAACCTCTGTGGCATCAGGTATGTGATTGTGGCTTCTGATGATGCTAACCACATGATCCGCCACAGTATGCATGCAAGCCAAACAACTGAATCGGTGAGAATCAGCACAATGCCAGTATACTTTGTGAGCCACCTCCTTGTCCCTACAATATACAGTAGGTAGCCACCATAGAGTACCAGTGGCATACATTTCTGACTATGAAAAAAACTCCACAGCCATCTCACACATTCCACAAACACCAGCACTATTGCACTGTACAAACTGCCAACAGTTATACCTGCTGCTGGGAAACCAGCCCAAACCACCCTGCATTCTCATTCCTCATACCTGTGCACCTCATTGAAACCAACTGACCAGTACTGCAGACACATGTCGCAGAAAGCCCGGCACAAGAGGCAAAAAACAACATTGCACACTTGTGGGGGCTTTGCCCCCTGCACCCCCAACTAACTAATTATAACAGACTCTGAGGCCGCACAATGTTGGGAATGGGTGCAGTTGTTGTGTCCCTTTGTTAATTGGTGACTCACTGTTTTAGCCCACGCGTCATTTAGTGACACTCACTCATGTACTCCACTTGCAGTTCCCATAGGCACTCAATCTGAGTCACCTATATTACGGGATACCCTGTGGCCCTAGTCTAATCACTAGGGATTTCTCCAGTGTTAAATGAAGTGTTATAAAAGTGTGCCAAGGGTTCAGTAAGAAGGTCCTTAAGCTCTTTTTTTATATAGGTTTTCTGGGTTTTTCCTTGTAGGTAGTAGTGTCCCACTTCCCCACCTGAGGCTCTGGCAGGCATGCATGTACACCATGGTGCCAGCTCGGCACCTTCCACCCTCGCCATCCTTGACGCCCCCTCCACCTATGCTATCCCACCGGACCTCCACCTAGTGGGAATGGGACTACAGGAGGGTGACAACCCACCACCCCCAAGAGAGGAGAGCAGCCTACCAGCTCCGCTCAATCCTGCTCCTCCCCCCCACGTTGGCACCCTAATGACCCAGGGTCATTCCCAAACCTGGGTCGCCGGTGTAGCATGAGGTAAAGCATCCAGTGCCTTAACCCTTAGCACCACTGGGCCACCTTAAGCTCTTTCAATGGTCTTGGGTGCAACATATCTGGTCCTGTAGTTTTGTGTGGTTTTAACTGTGATAATACTCTTCAAACCTCTAGGGTGCTAAAGACATGTTGGGTCTGGAGTCCTACATTGTTCTCAATTGTCTTTCTAACTGAGGTACCCTTGTTATACACTGAACAGAAGTACACATTAAAAGCATTAGCCATATCAACTGGCCATCTGATGTCCTCCCCCTTATCGTTAATTGGCCCTATTGCTGTGTCTGTTGCTCTTTTGTTATTTATATAAGCATAAAAACTCTTGCCATTATCTTTGGTGTGGGACATTCTGAATTCTAGTTTTTCTCTTTCAATTCTAATTTATTTTTTAAGTTTTCTCAACTCTGATTTATAATTAGACACAGTATAATAATTTCCATTACTTTTCATAGCTTTGAATGCCATTTTCCTTTTATTAATCTGTTTCTGGATTTTTTGTTTGCGCCATATCGGTATTTTTCCTCTTTTATTACACATACTTCCGTTGGGCACATATAAATTTTCCAATTCAAGTAGCTTATTTTTAAGTAGGGTCCACATCTCTTCTACCCCTTTGTTTCTGAACAGTTCTTGCCAATCCCACTTCCTCAATTTGCTTTTGAGCTTAACGAAACTGGCTTTGTTATAATTTTTAGCTAGTGTTTTCCTCATATCTCTTTTTGTCTTAGTTGTAATATTGAATTTGATCATATTGTGATCGCTGTTGCCCAGAGTCTCTCTAATGGTGATTATTTTACTATCTCCGGATTGTCAGTATTTATTAGATCTAATATGTTGTCTCCCCTCGTTACCTTATGAGCCAGTTGTTGAAGACCAGAATCCAAGAGGTCATTAATAAATTGTTTCTCTATGTTACCTTTCGGGTTCATATTTAACCAGGCTATATATGGGAAGTTGAAATCTCCCATAATAACATTACCTTTCTCAGCCATTACTGCTATTTCCTGATTAATACTTGAATCCTCACTACTTGATATGTTGGGAGGCCTATAAAATATCCCCAAATGCAGTTTTTTTATTATTATGTTAACTACTATCCACAATGATTCATGATTTCTATTGGTCCCAATATCTCTAAATTCTGAACTGTTTATGTAATTTTTAATATATATTTTAACCTCCTCCCCTCTTTTTTCCATTCGGTCCTGGAATATAAATGATATCCCTGTATGTTCCTGCTCCAAAGTGATTGATCATCCCACCATGTCTTGGTAACAGCACATATGTCAATATCCTCATTAACTAATAATAGTTCAAGTTCCGATTTCTTAATTATGTTAAGACTCCTAGCATTTAGTAAAATTGTTTTAAGGTTATGTACACTTCTGTTGATCATCTTCTTCTTGATCATTCTTGTCTCACCAGCTGTTTTTATAGGTTTACCCCCCCCTTCCCCTGAGGCATTAGTTTAAATTTTTTATGTACTCTTATGCTGTTACTCAACTTCCTGCTTCCTAACTTGTTCAAGTGTAAGCCATCATGACTGAAGTACCCTGGATTGTTATAAAACACCTCCCAATGGGTTAAGCATGCTATCCCCTCCTGCAATGCCCATCTTCTCAGCCAGCTGTTTATACTTTTTATCTTGTTTTTTTTTTTCCTTCCTGCTTTCAGTACAGGCAGGATTTTGGAAAAAAAAAACACCTCATAATTCATGTCCTTCAAAGCTTTTTTTATGCTTTTTAAACTCATCTGTTATCTTATATTCTTCCTGTTTATTAATGTTATTTGTTCCAACATGCAGAATGATCAGTGGTATATTTTCCCAATCTTTTACTATGTCCTGTAGCATAGCTTGGATATCCTTTATTGTCGTACCTGGGCAATAACTAGTCATAGTGTTTTCCTTATTCTCCCTTGTTGTATATCTATCGGTATATTTCACAACAGAATCCCCTAATATGTATATCTATTTTGGTTTACTACTAATGGTTTCTTTATTTACTGTGTCTGGTGGTATGTCTGGGGTTTCAACAGCTGCAATCTCCACCAAGGGCTGGAAGGGGTTAGATAAGGCAATACTGAAATTCATAGCTAGCCTTCCCTTTTTTAATTTTCTCTCTTTGACATTCCATATCCCCTCTTCTTCACTGTGTACATCCCTATCCCCCTTTTTCCTTATCATCCCTGTATTTAGTTCACTAGTTATGTTTGGGTTATTTGCCAGCATCTCTGTGCTCCCTACCATTTCTTTTAGGGCAACCTCCTGTTTTAATGACACGATTTCCATTTCCAGTCCGATTAACTTTATTTTATGCTCTGTAATTTCCTGACACTTGCCACATGTGAAAGCTATAAAGTCTGGCGAGGATATTGTGCTGAATTTTTTACACACTATATATTTAACCCCCAATACCCCATTTTCAAGTCTTACTAATCCAGAGACCATGGTTGTATTTCAAAAACCTTCAGGGGAAAGCTATATTGGAGATCTTTTTTTTTAGTTTTGGTAATTATCCTGTTCCTGTGCTTCAGAATGAGATATCTGTAGTTTAATGGAAAACACCTGGTCGTTAGTTGTTAACCACTAAAACGTTTCCTTACACCTCCACCACTTATGCTGCTTTTTCAACTTGATTAAACCCTCAGTTTTAAAGTGTTACTAGATCTTGTTCTGTAGGCATTAACTAATTCCTCACAGTTAACAAGTTTCTAATGCCAATTTTTTACTAGCAGTGCAGCGTGTACCATCAAGGCGAGGAAGGCTACCACTTTTAAAAACTCAAGGGGTTGGGTTTAATAATGTATCTCAAATCTCAGATAAAAACAAAGTTAACTGAGTTTCTCTTGAGTGTGTCCACAGGCCTAGCCTAGCTTTGCCTCCACCAGGAATTTTTAAGTACCTAGTTGGTATGGTAACCGCCTGCTTACTGCTGTAAATAAAATTAATTGACTGTCTGATTTCTTCTCTTAGTGTGGCTCACTTTTGGCCTTGTGGCTAACCACCAGTCCTTCTAAACAGTTCACAATTTCTACAATTTAGTGTTAGATAGTGATGCCCTATAATAACCTATAACAACTAAACCTGCTGTTTCATGGAGAGGGCGGTGGACACATGGAATGGCCTTCCTGAGGAGGTTGTGGGATCAAAAACAGTGGGAGAATTCAAAAATGCATGGGACAGACACAAGGCAATTCTGGTGGGGAGTAGGCAGAAGTAGGCTGTTGGTTAACTAGGATCTGGGCCTCATCCAATAGGTAGGGGAAATGGCCAGACTGGGTGGGCCAATGGGTCTTTATCTACCATCAACATCTATGTTTCTATGTAGCTAGCTACTTCATTTTTAGAAATAAACTCACCTATAATTTCTGGTTCCCTTCACGGCCTTCCCTGGCTGAAGCCAGCAGATTCTGCTTGCCTCTATCAGCATTGCCTCAACCTAGCACTCACCTCAGCTCACTAAGACAGGTGAATTTATGTCCCTCGGAGTGGATGTGATGTCAGGCTGCACACCCAGTGCAGTCCATGAATATAACTTTAAAATGTTACAGCCGTGTCAGTAATCTGTCTTCAAAAAGGCAAAGTAAGTTCTCTATAGGTGCATTAAAGGCCAGCTCTAACTGCAACGGGACTGCAGCATTCTACAGCTGTCAGTAATCTGCCTTTAAAAAGGCAAATCAAGGTCACTAAAGTTGCTCTGAAGGTCAGCTCTAACTGCAGTGAGGCTGCAACAGCTTAATTCGCTAGCCCCTTGCTCATGGGGGTCAAGGGTCAATACTTGCTCTCAGAGTATGGAATCAGCAAAAACAGAGCTCCCCTGTCTCTGTAGGAGGCATGTTACACACAAAGTACTCTCTACACCCCCTTCTTGGCACCAGTAGAGTGTATAAATATGCAACTAACTTCCGCTCACTAAGGCAGGTGCATTTATGTCCCTCAGACTGGCAGTGACATCAGGCTGCACATCCAGTGCAGTCCATGAATAAAACTTTAAAATGTTACAGCCGTGTCAGTAATCTGTCTTCAAAAAGGCAAATTAAGTTCACTAGAAGTGCATTAAAGGTCAACTCTAACTACAGCGGGGCTGCAGCAGCTTAATTCCCTAGCCCATCTCTCATGGGGGGGGTCAGGGTCACTACTTGCTCTCAGAGTATGGAATCAGCAAAAACAGAGCTCTCCTGCCTCTGTAGGAGGTGTGTTATACACAAAGTACTCTCTACACCCCTTTCTGGCTCCAATAGAGGGTACAAAAATGTAGAACTGTGAAACAGGAGAATAAAGGCATGGTATTATTCTAACAAACAATTTCTAAGCAAGTGTATCTTTTTTCACAGTGCAAATGTTATTCTGAACCTGTATATAAACAATAATTGAAGCAATTGACAGTGTGTCTCTTCTTGGGTGAGTGCATACAAATTTCTTTATTCCCTCTGCCTCTTTGTAACACATCAAAAACAAAATAAAACTGGCACCAAGCATCGAGATTTGTTGTCAAACACCAAACTTTATTAAAGTGATCCAAAATGCAAAGCCTTACTGAAATCTAGATATGCCACTCAGATAATACCATCTGCTGTTGCTGCAAGTGATTCCCCTTTCCCCCTGTTTGATTGGGACTGACGCTGCTGTACTGCGCTGGACTTCAGCCTGTAATTCTATTATTGGACCCAGAGTGCTGTGTAGGTTGCTACTTTTGGTGTGTGGGGCCCTGGGAGAGCCAGCAACCAATCACCGCATCCGGTAGGAGGAGTTTGGGGCTTTAAATCTATGATCCACTCGAACTGTAGCAAGAACACCACTCAGCTAATACCATCTGCTGCTGCTGCGAGTGAGTCCAATCTCCCTGTCTTGTCTGGGACTGATGCTGCTGTACTGTGTTGGATTTCAGCCTGCAATTCTATCATCAGACCAGGAGTGCTGTATAGTTTGCTACTTTTGGTGTGTAGGGGTTCAGGAGAGCCAGCAACCAATCACCACACCTGGTAGGAGGAGTTTGAGACTTTAAATCTACGACCCACTCAAACTGTTGCAAGAATGCCATTCAGCTAATACCATCTGCTGCTGCTGCGAGTGAGTCCCATCTCCCCTGTCTGATTGGAACTGAAGCTGTTGTACTGCGCTGGATTTCAGCCTGCAATTCTATCATTGGACCCAGAGTGCTATGTAGAAGCTGTGTTAGAAGATATACAAAACATGACAGTTAAAGGGGAAGTTCTGATAATGAGAGACTTCAACATGCCTGATACAGATTGGTCAATACCAGCAGGAACATCTGCCAGAACTAGACACATAGTGGATTCCCTGCAGGGGGAAGGCCTCAAACAACTGGTACAACAACCCACAAGAGAAAGGACTATCCTAGATCTAGTACTGACTAACAGGGAAAGGATCACAGATCTCCAGGTAGAAGGTACCTGGGGCCATGACCATCACAGTATGGTTCAATTGAGGTTTTTATATTTTAGTTTTTGTTGACCGGGTAAGTGCACTAGACAAATCCTGCCTATTTTCAGGCATGACCCAGGGAGGGGATACAGATGAATGTCACTGACCTTGAATCAGATTAAGCTGTTGGTGGTAGTTTTTAGTGAATAGAGGAAATTTGGCCAGGACACCTGGGAAATTCCCCTGCTCTTTTCGATAAGTGCCATGGGATCTTTAACATCTACCTGAACTACCATCAATCCAGGCAGATGGGACCTCGGTTTAACGTTTCATCCGAAAGACGGCACCTCAGAAGTGCAGCACCCCTCTCATGCTGCACTACAGTGTCAGTACTGGGATATTAACCCAAGTGCCAGATGTGGGAACTGAACCCACAGCCCTCTGATCTCCCAACCTCAGAGGTGAGTATGCTACCTACTGAGCCACTGACACTGACCACTACAACTAAATCATCCCATTCCAAGGCAAAAATATGGGACTTAAGAGTAGCTGACTTTGATAAGAAGACCAACAGAGTTAAGCTAGCCCTGGCAAAAAGAAGTACAGGTGAGGGGGTACAGGCAAAGTGGGCAAGCATTAAGGATGCAATACTTGAAGCAACATCCCATTGTATTAGAGAGAAAAGGAACAGCAAAAGAAGAGGGAAACCACTTTGGTTCTCAAAAACAGTAGCAGAAAAGGTCAGAGCCAAAAAGCTGGCCTTCAGGAAATATAAGGGAACAAAGTGGGATGAAGATAGGGAGGCATACCAAACTTCCCTAAGGGAAGCAGTAAAGGCAGTAAGGCAGGCAAAGGCCCAAACTGAGAAAACACTAGCACAAACAGTAAAAAAAGGTGACAAGACTTTCTATAGATACATTAGTGAAAGGAGAAAGTCCAGAGGAGGTATTGCTAAGATCAAAGGGGTTAAAGGGGTGTGTGAGGAGGAGAACCATGTAAAAGCATCTATCCTAAATAGATACTTTTGCTCAGTATTTACTGAAAAGAAGGTAGGGCAGGGCCCACTGCTCAGCACCAGGAACACACAGGGGGGAAGGAGGTGTGCACTAGTCCACTCACAAAAGAAAGGGTTCTACAAGAGCTCAATAAACTCAGGGTGGACAAGGCAATGGGACCTGATGGCATACATTCCAGGGTACTAAAGGAGCTAAGGGTGGAACTAGCAGAGCCATTATCAGAACTGTTTAGTGAGTCTCTGAGCACAGGAGAGGTCCCAGAAGACTGGAGAAGGGCTCATGTGATCCCGCTCCACAAGAGTGGTAGCAGGGAGGAGGCAGGGAACTACAGACCGGTCAGTCTTACCTCAGTAGTGGGCAAGATTATGGAGGCAATCCTTAAGGAAAGGATAGTGCAACACCTGGAATCCATAGGAGCACAGGATCCAAGACAGCATGGGTTTACAAAAGGAAGGTCCTGTCAAACTAATCTCATAGATTTCTGTGACTGGTAACCAGAGTGGGGGTCCAAGGGGGAACAGTTGATGTTGCCTACCTTGACTTCAGCAAGCTTTCGATACTGTTTCACATAGAAAATTGATTAATAAGCTTAGTAGGCTCAGGGTAGGTCAGAAGTTGGTCAACTGGGTGGCAAACTGGTTGACGAGCAGAAAACAGAGAGTGGTGGTAAATGATATACAGTCAGAAGAGATGCAAATCAATTGGGGTACCTCAGGGATCAGTCCTGGGGCCAGTCCTCTTCAACATCTTCATCAGTGACATTGCAGATGGACTGGAAGGAAAGGTTTGTCTGTTTGCAGATGACACCAAGATCTGCAACAGAGCAGATGATCGAGATGGGGTGGACAGAATGAGACGAGATCTGAATAAACTGTCATAACTGTTGGAAGAGTGGCAACTGGGGTTTAACACAAAGAAGTGCAAGATCATGCACATAGGGTAGAGAAACCCTGAAGCCACCTATAGGCTGGGAGGGGAGTTGCTGGCAGTCACAAGGGAAGAAAGAGACTTGGGCATCATCATCACAGATGACCTGAAATCAATAAAGCAGACCACTAGAGCAGTAGGTAAGGCTAGGGGGATGTTGAGGTGTATTAGTAGGGGTATCACAAGTCACAAGAAGGAGGTAATAATCCTTCTTTGCAAGACACTGGTTAGGCCCCATCTGGAGTGCTGTGTGCAGTACCGGGGGCCACATCTTCACAAGGACATTAACCAAATTGAGGCAGTCCAGAGAAGGGCAACCAAAATGGTGCAGGGACTGCATCAGAAAACATGAGAACAGATTAACAGAGCTCAGTATGTATACCCTAGGGCAAAGGAGGGAGAGAAGTGATATGATCGAAACATTCAAGCACCTTAAGGACATTAACAAGGTGAAAGAGTCTAACATGTTTCAATATAAGAAAAATAGCAGGACAAAAGGACACAGCATGAGATAAGAGGGAGGCTGATTAAGGGGTAATGTGAGGAAGTTCTTTTTCACAGAAAGGGTGGTCGATGCATGGAATGGCCTACCTCAGGAAGTGGTGGATATGAATACAGTGCAGGGATTCAAACAAACATGGGATAGGCATAAAAGAGCAATACAGATGAGTATGAATAGATAGGCCATTGACAGAGCAAAGGCCGATGGCACATTCATAAGGTAGAAAAAGAAATGGGCAGACTGGATGAGACTTGTGGTCCTTATCTACCATCAACTTCTATGTTTCTATGTTGCTACGTTTGGTGTGCGGGGGCTTGGGAGAGCCATCAACCAATCACCGCACCTGGTAGGAGGAGTTTGGGACTTTAAATCTATGACCTGCTCAAACTGTAGCAGGAACACCACTCAGCTAATACCATCTGCTGCTGCTGCAAGTGTTTCCCATCTCCTCTGTCTGACTGGGACTAATGCTGCTGTACTGCGCTGGATTTCAGCCTGCAATTCTATCATCGGATCGGGAGTGCTGTATAGTTTGCTACTTTTGGTGTGTGGGGGCTCGGGAGAGCCAGCAACCAATCATCACATCCAGTAGGAGGAGTTTGGGACTTTAAATCTACAACCTACTCACACAGCATGAGTAGTGAATGAGCGTGAGTGGCGCGAGCGCCACTCAGAGTGGAAACATTTATTTTAAAGATCTACAGTAGAAAACTGGAGAGAAGAATATTGAGTGTTGCCCTGCATATTGGATCCCCTGGGAAGTGGCAGTAAACTAAAAACTGGTTGATTTGAGTTTGTGATAATTTAAATGTAAGACAAACCACTTGTTTTCTACTGCCCACCTGGGTATCCATTGTAATTACTTGGTGTGGAACACAGTTCTAAAATAAATTTTAAATTAAAAGTTAGTTTAGATAGGATTTGTAAATCTGCTCAAAATGTTGATATTTTGGTGGGGAGTTCTGATATTGATGAGTTGTTTTATAGTTAAACCAGGATATCCTTGTAAGAAGGAAAAATATAGTTCTATGTTACCATTTAATGTAATAGTAAATAAAGGAACTAGGACAGGGGTTACAGTCACTTTTGATAATTGTCAGGGTCAAATTCAGGCTAACTTTATAAATGATGCATTTGAAACATCATTGGTAAAATGGGCGTGTGTTACCAGTAATGTATTAGGGGGCTGGGGTGGAATGTACTATCAGATAGATTTATTACAAAAAGAAAATACACCAGAGACAGACAAATAAATCCAAAAATGTATAGACTGAGTAAATTGATGGTAATTTTAAGCTTGTTAATGAGTGGGGATGTACATCTAAACCCAGGGCCTCAACTCAACACCTATGACAATTATACCTCTGAGACATTAAAGGAAAAGGGACTCAGGGTTGTGCATATTAATATTTGTAGTCTAAATAAAAAGATTGAACAACTGAAAGAATGGGTAACAATATATAAACCAAATATAATAGTAATAACTGAGTCATGGTTGCACCCAAAAATACAGGACAACAATATTCAGTACAATCTCGATTATTCAAACTCAATGGGGGACATAAGATTAGTTCGGATAATCGAGGGGTTCATAAAATTGAGGATCCCTATCACCATGTTCCTATTAGATCAGGGGATATGGTATAAGTTCAGATAATCCAGAGGTTCGGATAATGGGTGGGTGATTGGATAATCAAGGATATACTTAGGGTTGCCACCTATCAGGTTTTTTACCTGGTGATCAGGTTTTCAGGGTCCTTATCAGGTAATCCAGTTTTGCTCTGTGCTGGTTAGGTTTTTGAGCCATTTTGAGTGCTCACATACTTTTGAAACAAATTTTGTCATCTCATTCATTGTTTCAGCTACATATCCAGGTTACAAACAAAGTTATGTTGTCAATATAGCCTTTTGTTTGTGAAAGCAGTCAGCCTGTGAGGTATAAAGTATTGCCATTAACACGTACTTATATTTTCCACTGCATCTTAAAGTGGCATAGCAGCACAGCTGCCTCCAACCTTCTGTAACAGCAACACAGCCAGTTATCTTCCACTTTCATTTGATGGTAAACATTTTCATCTCTAACAGAATTTAGGCATTTTAAATGTTTAAAATTATTTTTTCCTCAAGAAAAAGTATGGTCACTTCTTTGGCTTTGAAATAGTATTGTGGACATGAAAAGGAAATGGAGCCAGAAAAATATATGAAGTATACATTATAGGAAACAATTTCTTTATTATGTATTATTCTATACCATGTGTACTGTTGTATGCTATTTTAGTATTTCCCTTGTCTCCCCTCAGATCATATCTGCAAGAGATTTTTTTTTATCTCTGTATGTTTATCTGGTAAACCAATGTCAATAAATAAATACTGTACGTAAGTAAATGAATAACTAGGAAGAACCTGGGAAAGTAATTTTAACAGGTACAGTACAGTATCTTTACATTTTTGTTGAATTGCTACTTTAAGTATTGTGTTTTATTGATATAACAAATGGCTTTCTAGAAGAAGCAGTGCATGATGAGTCATGAAAAGGGGTGGAGCTTATGATCCGGTTTTTGCCTCATCCAAAGGTAGCAATCCTAGATATACTGTATTAATAGAAAACTTGTGGAGGAAGGATAGAATAAAAAGAGGGGGAAGTAGTTATTTATGCTAGAAAATGGGTTAAAATAAATGAAATAGATAAGCTGAATGAATGGACAGGAGCAGAAATTCTTCCAGTGGAAATAAAACTATAATACTCAAAACCTATATTGCTTTTTGGTATATACCGACCACCAAAGAATAATTTTCAAATATTTGAAGAAATGCAAGAAACCTTAAAGAACTATCTTATATCACACGAGCTACTGTCAATAGGAGACTTTAACACTGAGTGGGGTACTATAGATGTACATCATAACCTAAATGAAATGGTTGCCACCTTAGGGCTAACATAACTCATAAAAGATATAACCAGGTGAAATGTAAAAAATCTTCAGCTATATCGGATCTAATTTTTACCACTAATCCTGATAGGCATGTGACAAGTGGGGTTTTGCCAGATACAATGTCTGATCATCAGTTGATTTTTTGTATAAAAAATCAGAAAATAAAAAGGGAACCTAACAATGTTATATATACTAAGTCATATAACTCCTTTGATTATATTACATTTATGCAGGATTTGGAAGGGTATAACTGGGAGTGGTTGGATTTGGTTCCAAATGTGGGAGAAGCATGGGATATGTTTTAAAAGGATTTTACACAGATCTGTAATACACATTCATCTATAAAAATCAGACAGGTTAAATCAAACAGTGCTCCATGGTATGGTTCTGGACTATTTAAATTGAAGAGAACTAGGGACAAGGCATGGAGAAAAGCTAAATTGACAAACGAAAACCAGGACTGGTGCAAATATAAACAGTTAAGAAATGTATGCACTAAAGAAGTAAGGGAGGCTCAACAATCTTACTGCAAGGATAAAGTCTCTAAGAAAGTACTCAAAAATCTAAAGACATTCGGGAGGTCAATAAATAAATTACAATGGGGACAGAAAATGGGCTATCCAGACCATTTTATGATAAATGGAAATAAGATGACAATAGGGACCACAGTGGTAAATGAGCTAAATACTTTTTTTGTTAACATGGCAATAGATGCATTAAAATCCAATAAGAATGATACAACAAGGCCATCCCAAATGGAAAATGGAGGGGATGAACTAGGTGGTAAAAAAATATATCAGGAGAAGCAAGCAGAATTTAGATTTGCCCCCATAACAAGTAAAGAAGTAAGAAAATTATTATTTAAAATAAACACAAACAAAGCCGAAGGTCTGGATGGAATGCCAACTACTCAATTAAAGCTAGCAACTCCTAGTATTGATCAGCCTATGGCTAATTTATTCAACATGTCTCTTGCATATGTGAAAATTTTAAATATCTGGAAAACAGCACGGCTGATACCTGTTTATAAATCTGGGACTAAGTCACTTATAGAAAATTACAGAACGATTTCCTTATTGCCAACGATTTCTAAGATTCTGGAAAAAATCATGGCAAAGCAAATGCAAGCCTTTCTAATTAGGTATAATGTTCTTAACAAGTACTAATCAGGCATTAGGCTAGAGCATGGAACCACCACAGCTCTACTGAAGATCGCAGGAGATATTGTGGAGGGAATGGACAGGGGGATGCCAGTGGGAGCAATTTTTGTTGCTCTCTAAAGCATTCGTTACTCTGGACCATGGCATCCTCCTGTCCAGATTGAAATCCTGTGGTATATCCAAGATGACCACTAGATGGTTTAAGAATTATTTGGAAAACCGACAACAGTGAGTGACCATCAAGGAATGGACCTCTACCCTGAAAGGGACCATCTCGGATATACCACAGGGATCTATACTTGGACCTATACTTCATAATTTATACATGGATGAATTAATTATTCCGCAGCAGGGAATGCAGTATCACCTCTATGTTGATGATACAATTATTTATGGAACAGGGACATCTATAGCATCTATTCAGCCATTACTGCAAGAAGCCTTTGAATACCTACAAGATTTTTTATTGAGATCTGAACTTGTTTTAAATGAAAAAAAAATCACAGGTTATGGTGTTCCACAGAAGTACAAAAGTTAAATTTAAAAATAATAGGTTGCAGATTGTGACCTCTACTGGGATTAAATTGGAACAAGTGGACAACTATAGGTATCTGGGGCCCCACTTGAATATACACCTAAAATGGGACATGCATATTGATGCAACCCTAAAAAAGGTAGGGAAATGTTTAGGGTCCCTGTATAGAACTAGAAATTGTATGTCTCCTGAGATTACATGACTTATAGTAAATGTCATGGTATTACCCATATTGGAATATGGAAATTTATTATATATAGGTGCAGCAAAAATGCAGTTGCATAAATTGGATGTTATGTATAATAGATTAACAAGGTATATTTTAGATGTACCAAAAAGGACTCACAAAATAGATATTTATAATGACATGGACTGGCTTTCTCTGTCTCAAAGGAGAATTTTGAATATAATGACATTTATGTTTAAATGTATCTGGGGGAAAGTCCCTGACTATATAGTTGATAGTATTTGTATTAAAACACCTATAAGTGGACTATGTTCTGCCAAAGATCTGGAATGTATAGTATCCAAACGCAGAACTGAATTTGGAAGAAATCATTTTACATACATTGGTCCATCTCTGTAGAACAATTTACCACAGAGTTTAAGACCTCTGAACAGAGAAATCCAGACACATAAAAAAATGGTATATTGAACATATGAACATTGATGGGGTATCAGAGTAGGATAACTCATAATATATGGTATCAGTATACCATATGAGTTAGGTCTAGCTTATATTAAGATATGAAAATGAAAATAAGCACTTTATAGACAGTGGCCCAGATATTCAGAAAGGCGCCAAAGTCCTGTGCAGTGCAAATCCGATGCACTATGGCGCAACAGGAGCCATATTCAGAGGTTGTGCAGGCTGAACTGCGCCAGCACAACCCAGCTGAATATAGCAGAGTTGCACCATGGTGCAAACACAGTTGCACCATGGTGCAGAAAGAGTTGCACCATGGCGCTAAAAGAGATGCACCATGGCGCAATCAGAGTTACGCCATGGCGCTAAAAGAGATGCACCATGGCGCAATCAGAGTTATGCCATGGTGCAAAAAGAGATGCTCCAACTCAACTGTGGGAGCAGAGCAGCAGAGCAAAAGAGGGGGGCACGGCATAGAGAACAGACCCAGAGACAGAGACAGAGCCAGGGAGGCACAGTGACAGGCCACAGGAGGCCACCACTAGCAGGGCACCCACAGGCACCCAGACACCTGACCCCAGAACACAACAGTGGCAGAGAAAGCAGGCAACAGGAGGTGCCAATGGCCAATGGAGGGCCACCAAGGGAGCCCCTCCTGCAGGCTGCTGGCCATGCCCCCCCAGACCATAGCAGGCTACACCCAGAACCATGCAGCCAAGCATACACATGCCACACAGGCACACAGAAAGCTCACACAGTAGGCACGGAACATGTCAGGTGGCAGGCAGCATGGCAGACCACATGGGACAGGCCAAACAATGCTAAGCAGGGGCCCCAACACAGTGTGCGGACAACACCTGACCAAGGACCATGGCTGTGTGCCACCACCGCACACACAACTGCCACACACCCCAACAGCTGGCCCAGGGGCACCCTAAGGCACAGCTACCAAACGAGGGGATGGACACCACCACAGTGGGTCACACCACAGCACACAGCAGTGAACCACAGAAGCACAACATGCACCCCTGCACATGCACACCACGTGGACAGACAATGGGCCACTACAGCATGGCTTCTCATGCCACCTGCAAAGCAGACACAGACACAGGCAGGTAAGTCAGAAAATATATATTTAAAGGAACCATTTACAAGAACCAGGGGCTGGGAAAGGGTAGGTAAGGCGAGGGAAGGGGACAGGGAACAGGGACTGTAAAGTGGGAGGGGGGACTGAAGGGGAGAGGTACAGCAGGGGAAACAGGGGTAAACAGGGGCTGAACTAACAGCGGCCCCGTCTGACCACCCTGGCACACTACTGCTGCCTCCACTCCACCAACAGCATCTGCCGGACCTGGACGGCAGTCTCCAGTGTCATGGAGACCACCAGAAGGGTTTGGCGCAGCAGTCTCGACAGCATTGAGCGAGGTGGTCTTCACCACTGGATGCCTATAACAAGGGACAGGACAGGTGACCAGTGCAATGTCCCAAGGAACCATGTCCACCTACTGTGCGCAATGGGCAGTGGGAACACACACCCCTGGAGGGCCTGTAACGGCCACCCGCAGGGGGTGGACCTACGCTAGCCAGCAACACGGTGCACCATGACATTGCACAGAGATGGTCCCTGCCGCACAATGGCCACATGACTTTGCAATGACAGTCACATGGCACAGTGCACTGGCAGCACCACAGCAACAACAGTGGCAGCCGGGCACACGTGTCCAATGGATGTGCCAAAGTGGCATGCACCACACACAGTATGACACACACAGCTGCCACAACACATGGCACAGGCTACCTGCCTGCACCCACTCTCCCTCCACCCCCATGCACAGTGCGAAGGACCATAACAGTGCCTACCCACCCTCAGCAGCCCTGCTGGTGCCAGTCTCGCTCCAGCATGTCCTGCTGTGGCCTGCTGCACTGCTGCAACAGCCTGGGCCCTCTGATGGTCCTCAGGTCCTGGGAATGGAAAGAAGACAAATGCACATCAGGAACCAACCACAGCAGCTGCCCCCCACCCCTGTGCACAGGATGTGCCCCTGCCCAACATGTCCCACATGGCTGCACAGCTGCATCGCAATGCAAGCGGAAGCTGACAATGCCACCCCACGATGTGCATGTGACAGTGTACCCCTCTGCAGGGCATGGCAGGTAGCCAAGTCAACACCACAGTACAGCACCAGGGCAGACATGCAATAATGGGATGACTTACCTGGCTGTGGCATGGCCCCTCGCCTGGCGCATGCCAGTAGCCTCCTCAGGTGCTCTGGGTCCCACCGCATGAGGTCCCCATAATGGTGGCAATACTGATCCCCAGTCCTGGGCACCCCTGTCCTGTGCTCCAGGCTTGTGGTGATATCCTGCCACATGGTGCCCCTGGCCCGCTGTAGGGGCACCTGCCAAAAGAGCTGAGGGGCATGGGGGGTTCCACACAAGCCACCAGGTTGGCCAACTTGGTAGGCGACCAGTTCTGGGCCCTCCTGCACCATGCCTCTGCACTGTTCATATAACAGCATTCGGTGTTGAAAATGGCGGCCAGAGCTGCATGTGTCCACACCATACACCCACCGCGCGATGCACGGGTGCATGCGCAGCACACACACATTGTGCAGTGCCGGAGATGCACAGAATGGGTGTGGCTATGCAGGGTCACAGGGTCAGAGGTCTGACCCAGGGGTCAGGGGTCCACTGGCACTGTGCATGTGCGCGATAGGGCATGGCATCCCATGCGAAGCCATGCACTTAGCTAGCCCATGCACTACATGCATGATGCCACTGTGGGCCCATGTACTGCGCATGCATGCACATTGCGCAGTTGTGACTTGTTCCAGTGCAATCCCATTGTGCACGGCGCAATATCATGATATTCACACACCACATGCAAATGAGCTAATCAGCCAATACGTGATGCAGTGGGTGCATTAGCATGTCATTACTGTTGCGCCCAACCTCATTTGCATGCATTGTGTTATATAAGCACCATGGAACGGCACAGGCCATGGACCAGTATTGCAACCTTGATTGGTAAGTTGTGCATGCCACTGCAGCTCACTGGGAGCTAACAGCACTGCATGGTGTGATGGACCGGGGAGATGCTGCCACTGTCACTCTGTGCTGTCCATGTCCACAGGCAACAACATGTCAGCACATGAGGAGGGCGAGGAGCGGGGCCTTCACAGAAGTGCAGGCCCAACTTCACAAAGGCAGAGACTGATGCCCTGTTTGAGGCCTACCTGGACAGGGAGCCCCTGTTGAGTAGTGCCACGGGCACACCACAAGCCAGGGCTGGTGAGTGGGAGGAGGTGGCAGCCTATGTCAACCAGCATAGCAGCCACCAGCGGCCGGTGCAGGAGTGCTGGAAGAAGGTGGGAACTTACAAGCGGCGGATAAAGGAGAAGGTGGCGGCCATCCGGGCATCCCGTATCGCCACTGGAGGAGAGCCTGTGGATGCACCCACACTGACACCACAGGAGGAGCTGGTGGCAGCCGCCATGCACTGCACCATAGTGGAGGGTATGCCTGGCGGAGGGTTCCAGATGGGTGGCAGACCATCACTGCATGGTAAGTCTGTCTGCCACACACACCCGGTGGCACGGAGGATGCAACACAGGCATGCATGTCATGTGCATGTGTGCACACCCACATGCATGCCATGCCACAGGACACATGCAGCGGCTGTGTATGGGGGGGCACATGTGGGCATTGCAACACTGACATGCCTTTCTTTCTCTTGCAGCACCAGCATGCTTCCATGCAGATGATGGGGTGCCGGCAGCGGCAGTGACCGTGGACACTGGTATGGCCCCAGAGGACCAGCTGTCCACCTCCACCGGCATCCGGGGTCCTGGCAAGCTGCAGCTCACCACCACGGTGCAGGTGGATGTCCTGGACCTGGGGTTGGATGAGGTCCTGGATGTGTTCCTGCAGGATGCCAGCCTTGGTGTCCTATGTGTAGAGACACAGATTGGGGCAGGTTCCGACTCCGATGATGACATCACACTGATCCCGGACAGCATGGGCAACATTGTGGGTGAGATGCCCCTGCTGGCCTCTGACACAGGCAGCACACCCAGCACTCTGCCAGCAGTGGAACAGCTGCCTGCCACCACTGCCGGTGTAGTGGTGTGCACTGCCCCGGCTGTGCCCTGAAGTGGTGGTGGTGCAGTCGCGCAGGCACTGGGTGGCATACAGCAGCCAGACAGGTGACAGCAGTAGGCTGCAGGTGCCAATGGGCAGCCAGACACAGGGTCTGCTGCCGGTGCACCTGCTGTGACCATTCCCCCTGCAGACCCCACTGTGCAGCATCCACCAGAGAGGGAAGGCTGTGCAGAGTGGCTGGTCACCGCAAGTGGATTGGTGTCCCACCCGGGAGCTCCAGGATGCCGACCAGCTGGCTGAGCACACCCAATTGCTGTGGGCATCCGTTTAGCAACAGGTGCTGCTTGCCACTAGGGTGTGTGCACTGCATGCAGAGGTGCACCAGTTAGTTGAGCAGCAGGCGAGGGACACTATGCAGATCCTGGCAGAGATGCAGTGCATGCAGGAGGCCATGACTGCATCCTTGGATTGCATTGCTATTGTGATCATGGATGGCTTTTGCATTGCTGGCTGCCACAGGGTGTGGCCATGCACAGGTGACCCCCCCCGCAGTGTGCTGTCCACCACATGATCCCAGTGTTGGGTGACCCCATCACAGTCAATGCTGGGCTCTGATCTAGGCATCCCAGGCATGCCTGGGGGTGGTCTGTCTGGGCACCTGCACACCCCTGCGCGTACACAGTCGCGGTCCTGTGGTTTCACCCTTGGGGGGCTGTTGCAACCCCCGCATGGCTGATGCATAGCCTGTGGCTGCCGATCGGCCCCAGTGTGGCTACCCCCATGGCCGTGGTGGCCATGGGACTATGCAGTGGTTCTGATGTGCGGGCCGCCCTGACCGCTGTCTGCCGCTGCTGCCCTGTGCACACATGGGTGGTGTGTGTGTGCCTTCTACCAGTGTCGCGCCTGTGTGTCATGCCGCACGCTGCCTGTGTGCATGCTTGCCTGGCCGCTGGACCATGTGATGTGGGCGTGATGAGGGCAGGCTAGTACCGGTTGCGCCTGTGCACCAGTGCAATGCATCTGATCCACACCACATACCAACACCTGGGATGTGTGTGTGTGTGTGTGTGTGTTGCAGTGTGCCACTGACTCCCCTACCCCACCTCACACCACTGTGTGTGCATGCCCATTGCCATGCACGCCCCTGCATGTGTGCTGTACCTGTTTGTGTGGCCCATGCATGTGTACCGCACCACCTACCTGTGTGCACCATAGTGCTCCTGTACGATGGTGTCCTGGTGGCGTCATGCCTGATGGAGCAGATGGGGGTCCCTCCACCGAGGAGGTGGCTGTCCACCACCCTATGGCCCATTGCCTCCATCGTCCTCACTACTGTCACCCTCATCAGCCTCGACAGCTATCCCACGGTCAATGGCCATGTTGTGCAGTATGCAGCAGGCCAGGAATAGGCCACAGGCTTTCAAGGGGCTGTACTATAGGGCACTGCCTGACCTGTCTAGGCAACAGAACTGTGCTTTCAGAATGCCAAAGACATGCTCGATGATGTTGCGCATGCTGGCATGTGCCTTGTTGTACCGATCCTCTGCTGGGGATGACGGGCGCCAGTAGGGGGTGAGCAGCCAGGGCCTCAGTGGATATGCGCTGTCACCTGTGTGGAGATTGACATGGTTAGCCCTCTGCTCTCCTATGCTGCACCCCTTGCCTGTCCCTGGCACCCATGCCACCCTGCCCACCCCCATCCCCAGGACTGCTCTGCCCATCGTCCCCTGCCTGTGCCATACTCACCCACTAGGTGGCCCATGGGGATGTCCCCACGTTCAGACCAGTGGCACAGAGCAGAGCTGTGCCAGATGAGCGCATCATGTGCACTCCCAGGGTGTGTGGTGCAGACACTGGTGATGTGCCTCATGGCATCGCACACCACCTGGCAGTTGACACTCGAGCTCCCCTTCTGATTGATGTATGCCACACTCTCAGGGCCAGGTGGCATGTGGCTGGCCACGTGGATGCAGTCATTGGCTCCAATCACGCTAGGCATATGTGCCACCCTGTGGAAGTCCTGCATGGTTCCTGTACGCTCTGCCTGTGTGCTGGGGAAATAGATGAATTCTGAAGCATGTGGCAGCAGGGCATTGAGGAACTGTGTGAGGATGCAGGATGTGGCTGACTGGGTTATGCCTGTGGTGTTCCCTTTTGGTCTCTGGAAGGTGTCATGGTGAGCAGGCACATGATGGCAATCACATTCATCTCCATGGACATGGCGTGGCTCCGTCTGGTGGGTGTCTGTGTCTTCTCACTGCACAACTCACAGAGCTGCCTCAGAATGGCCCTATTCAGGTGGTACCAGCCCATGATCTCGGTGTCAATGTAGTTCTCAAAGGTGATGCGGGCACGGTACCACCTGTGTCAGGCATACCGCCAATGGGTCCTTCCTCAGCCACATCGCTGTTCCTTCTGGCCCCTTACACCCCTCATTATGGCCTTCATCATGAAGGGTGCACTGTCCATGGCCCTTGCTGTCCACTGTCCCCTGGGTGGTTGGCTGCTGGCTGTGTGCCACCCTGGTGCACTGCTTGTCTGTGTGTGTGTCTCTCTCCCTCTGCCCCTCTTTCCCTCTCCAACGCCACCTCTGTCCCTCTCTCTGTGGGCTTTGGTCTGTCTATCTGTGTGTCTCTCTCTCGGACTCACTCCCTCCCACTCACACCCCTGGCGCAAGTGTTGTCTGTGTGTTTGCGCCCTTTATTTATAAGATCAAGTCTGCTTGGAGCAACTTTGATTTGCTCCACACTTGTGCCATGGATTCACAGTTGAATATGCCACTGCGCTGGATATTCATGGGCACGACCCCTGCTGTTGCGCATACATTCATTATAAGTGCGCATTGGCACAATGGATTTTGTGCTGCGCACTGGCTCCCGCTGAATATGACTCCTTGGCGCAATACTCATGTGAAACTGCTCTGAATATCTGGACCATTGTATTTGTGTTGTTATTTGTAATGTATGTACATGGATAGCCTAGTAATATTACTAGCTTGTAGATTTTTATATGGTGAAATATTGTGCTATGTTTATATTGTATTATTGTGTAACTTGTAAGAGTAACTGGAATCTGAACTCTGGACCTCACTGAAAGTTATCCTTAGCTCAGTGGAGTTCTCCATATTCATTTTTTGTATGAATAAAAATGTTTACCTATGTTTAGCTACCTACCTAAGAAAGTACAATTAGTGCATACGAAAGGCAGTCACACTGTACATTCGCCAGAAGCTTTGCCAAGACTTTATTTTGCACATCTTGCATTTTGGAGCACTTTAATAAAGTTTGGTGCTTGACAGTAAATCTTTTTTTTTTTTAATACTTTCTTTTTTTACACCCCCCTCTCACCCCGGTGCTTCCTCACCTTCAGGAGTCTCCTATGGCCTTGTGCGTCCCTGCTTGTCTGTCAGCATTGGATGCAGTCATCCCCCCACACTGCCTTGGTTTGACCCCCAGGCGGGTATGAGGCAGGGCCCCCCTTTCCACTGCCCCGAGCGACTGAGTTTCACTGGAGATCCATCATCTGTGCCAGCAGGGGCCTTGGGATCGGGGCCTGAAGCTCCATCTACAGGGAGCACCGGAGGGTATTTTTCCTCTTTCCACCCATCCCCACAGGATGTCTGCATGCTATGAGAGCCTAGGAGTGATGCACGTCACAGCGTGCTAACGCTCCGGCTCCCGGCAGACGTTCTCCCTCCCTGCTTCATGCAGTCCTTGCTGCACCACCACCTGTGGTCACCCAGGTGGCGGTATCGCAGTGGGACCTGCATCCCCCCCCCACCCAGAGGAAGAGAGCAGCCTCTGGGTGCTCGATCCTCCTCTCCCCGGCTGGCCCTCCAGTTCCCTGAGTCTGTTCCCAAACCTGGGTCACTGGGGCCATGAACGGTAACCCTACCACTGCACCGGTGGGCCGGCACACTTGACAGTAAATCTTGATGCTCGGTGCTGCTTTTCCTTTGGTTTTGATTTTGACTGCTACCTGACATGAGCAGTTTGCATGGAGTGGCTTTCTAGTTCTTCTTTTTATGATACGTCAGTAGCGAGTAACTGTGATCATATATATCAGATGATATATCAGGGTAATTATATCAGATGACCTAAAGGTGGGCAAGCAATGTGAGAAGGCAGTAAGGAAGGCTGGGGGGATACTGGGATGTATAGGAAGAGGCATCAATAGTAGAAAACAGGAAGTTGTTATCCCTCTGTACAGACAGTTGGTGAGACCCCATCTGGAGTACTGTGTGCAGTTCTGGAGACCCCATCTCCACAAAGACATAGACAGAGTGGAGGCTGTCCAGAGGAGGCAACCAAAATGGTGCAGGGTCTGCACCAGAAGACATATGAAGAAAGACTAAAGGAGCTTAATATGTATACCCTTGAGGAAAGAAGGGAGAGAGGGGACATGATAGAAACTTTCAAGTACCTCAAGGGAATTAACAAAGTCCAAGAGGGTAGCATCTTCAGAAAAAGAGATGTGCAAGAACAAGGGGGCACAATTTGAAGATAGAAGGGGATGGCTCAGAGGTAATGTGAGGAAGTATTTTTTCACTGAGAGGGTTGTGGATGCATGGAACAGCCTCCCTGAAGAGGTCGTGGGGTCAAGAACAGTGGGGGACTTCAAGAATGCATGGGACAGGCATAGGGCAGTCCTAGTGGGGGGTAGGAGGAATTAAGCTGTTGGTTAACTAGGATCTGCAGCTTATCTGTTAGGTAGGAAAATGGGCAGACTAGGTGGGCCAAGCGGTCCTTATCTGCCGTCAAATTCTATGTTTCTATGTTTCTATATATATATATATATATATATATAAACCGAATGAACATCTGTCACTGATAAATTGCCATGAAAATATGAAAAACATGCAAAAACGACTATTCTCAAAATAAATGTGCTACTTTATTTGACTTATGTAAGATACATTGCTCAAATAATTTATGAGGTAATCAATCTTCATCAAGAGTTACCTAGTTATCAACTTGCATGACAGAGTATGCAATCCCGAAATATTCCTCCACCAATTATCTCACAATTTGAGAAACCAGAAAAGAAGCGGCTTATGAAGGACCATCGTAGTCAATTTAACAAAGGAAATAATCCAAAGGTGCGTAACTATGTATGTACAATTCATTAATGTTTGCTTGTTTTACTACTTGATGTATTCATTTTCATGTTACGCATGACTGATGTATGTTTTCTCAAGTGTATAAGACAAATGTGATACGCATTCAAAACAGATCCTGGCTAATGGTATGATTGCAATCCATCGCAGTCCCACAACTGACAGCTCAGGCGCCATCCATGTCAATCGGTGACACATCATGTGGAAAGTGGTCTACCCAAAAGGAGGGTGGATGTGCGTCATGGGGCGAATGCCAGTGGGAAGAAAAAATAACTTCAACTAAACTATTAAAACAACTTGTGTCTCTTAAAAGTGGTACTGTTCAAATACAGACTCTCTGTGAGAATCATTTGTCTGAATGGTGAATTATGACCTTTGAATCGTGTGTATCAAAAAAATAGAGAAGGGGAAGGGCCACAAAAAGTAGCAGGAGCATTGGAGGGAGGAAGGGGCACACTAGTCCATTTTCAGAGGTGAGTGTCCTGAAGGGACTCACTAATCTGAAAGTACACTAAGCAATGGGGCTAGATGGGGTGCATCCAAGGGTATTGATCTCAGGGATGTCCTGGCTGTACCTCTGATAGTCCTATTTAACCACTCATTTGAAACAGGAGTGGTTCTGGAGGACTGAAGAATGGCAGATGTAGCCCCACTTCATGAAAATGGTAGCAGGGAAGAGGCTGGCAATTCTAGGCTAGTCAGTCTGACATTGGTAGTGGGAAACTTAATGGAGTCACTACTGAAGGAGAGGATTGTGAAGTATCTTGAATCCAGTAGGATACAAGAGCCGAGGCAGCATGGATTCCTAAGGGGGAGGTCATGTCAAATGAACCTGATAGATTTCTTTGGCTGGATGACGAAGGAATTAGATCAGGGTGGAGTGGTGGACATGGCCTACGCAGATTTCAGTAAAGTTTTCAATACCATTTCACACAGTAGGCTAGCAAGCAAGCTAGGTTGTTTAGGAGTGGGTCTGAAGGTGGTAAGCTGGGTATGAAATCGGTTAGGGGATATATGGCAGAGAGTGGTGGTAAATAGAGCTCCCTCAGAGGAAGGGAAGGAGGGTGACCAGTGGGGTGCCTCAGGGATCAGTGTTGGGACCAGTAATGTCTTTATAAGTGACACCGCAGAGGAGCTGGAAGGGAAGGTCTGCCTCTTTGTGGATGACTCCAAAATCTGCAATAGGGTGAACACTCTGGGGATGAGGTGGGGGTGGAAAGGATGAACAAAGACCTCAGAAAACTAGAGGCATGGTCAAGGGTATGGCAGCTGAGTTTCAGTGAGAAAAAGTGCAAAGTAAGGCACATGAGGCACAGAAACCCAGGGCTGGAGTACAAAATAGAAGGAGTGGTACTGATGACTACCAAGTAGGAAAGAGAACTGGGGGTAATCATATCGGATGACCTAAAGGTAGACAAACAGTGTGACAAGGCACTTGGGAGGGCTAGTGGGATGTTGGGTTGCATAGGGAGGGGTATCACCAACTAAAAGAAGGCGTTGGTATTGCCTCTGTAGAGATCACTAGTAAGACTGCACCTAGAGTCCTGTGTCCAATTCTGGAGACCACATCTCTGGAAAGATATAGACAGAGTAACGGTGGTCCAGAGGACTACTAAAATGGTGGAGGGTCTGCATCAGAAGCCATACAAAGAAAGACTTAAGGACCAAAATATAGCTGGCCCGGTGGTGCTGAGGGTTAAGGCGCTGGATGCCACACCTCACGCCATGCCGGCGACCTGAGTTCAGGAATGAGCTCAGGCACCGGTGGTTGGCAGGGGAGGAAGAAGATTGAGTATCTGATGGACTGCTGTCCTCTCCTCCTCTCCCTGGGGAGGGATCCAGGAAGCCTCTGGCACAGCAGAGACCCCCAGTGGAGACTGGAGGTACAGCCTGCAAAGGAGCCATCAAGGGAGGAATGAGGTAGATGTGTACAGCTTGCCGTCTAGATGTCATTGCACGTCCGAACTCCTGGGGGAACACGATAAAGAGAAAAGAATCTCTGTGCCTGGATAGGCGATGGCTCCCCACACTGTCAAGTTGCCACACGTCCAACACTGGGCCACTGTCTCTGCCTCCTCTGCCCTTCCACCAACCTGACCGACACTCTAGATTATAGTTAGAGCACCAGTATGGAGGCAGCCCTACCTCAGGGGGCTCAGAGCTGGGGGGATTGTTGAGGTCGGGATTGGAGGAGGACAGCTACCTCTGACAAGTCAGGACCATGGTGGACGGTAGAAGCACTCACTGGTAAGTTGGGGCAGCCAGAGAGAGTTTCAGATATGGAGGTGAGAAAATAGAGTCCACAAAAAAAGGACCAAAATATGTACACCATGTAAGACAGGAGGGAAAGCGAGGATGTGATATAGACTGTTAAATACCTCATGGGGTAAATAAGGTACAGAAGGGAAGTATTTTTCAGAAAAAAAGGTACTCAAGGACAAGGGGGCATGATAAGAAGCTGGGGGAGGGACAGATTCAAGAGAGTTGTGAGGAAGTACTTCTTCATAGAAAGAGTGGTGGATTCTTGGAACAGAAAACAGTATTGGGGTTCAAGAATGCATGGGATGGGCATAAGGAAATCTTGGAGGGGGGATGAATGAGCCAGAGAACAAGTAGACCTGCGGTGATACTATAGGCAGGAAAAATGGGCTGACTAAGTGGGTCAAATGGTCATTATATGCTGGCAAATTCTATGCTTCTATGTTTCTATTTTCTGATGGTGCAGAATTATGTATGACCTTTGAAATGTATATTGCATCTGTTCTGAATGATCAATCAATATAGTGCTAAGGTTGTCATCATAGAAGTTAACATATAAGCAGCAATAGAGAAGACTGCGGGCCCTATTTTCAAAAGATTTGGGTGATGCATCCTGGGATGTTCTACCCAAACCTGGAAATGTGCCAGTTGTCGGGGGTGTGCCCATATTCAAATGGCACAGATGTGTGGTGTATGCCCGATGATGCCAATGCACACAATATTGTGCTGTGTCTATGCAAATGAGGGGTCCCACATGCATATGCAGTGCAGTACAATATTGAAACATTTCAGAAGTGCAATTCAGCCCCCAGTAGTAGTGTAGGATTACACTTCCGAAACCCTGCCCTAACTAGTGCACAGACCAGGCTGCCCACTGTTTGGGGCAGGGAACACTGGTGGTACAGCTGTTCCTCCCTGGCCCTGAGCACTGTTACAAAAGTAAAACACCCTCCCACTCCCCATATCCCTAGTAGCCTAGTGTTTCACCTCTCCCCAGCCCCAATCTGTATATTATTAAAACATTCCCCAGTCCCCATATCCCTGGTAGTCTAGTGGTTCCCCCTCCCCAGCCCTGATCACTGATATATGAAAAAAGAAAACCCGATCCCCATTTCCCCTGGTAGTCAAGTGGTTCCCCCTTCCCCAGCCCTGATCTGTATAATAAAAATCATGTCCCCAGTCCCTGGTAGTCAAGTGTGGGCTCAATGATGCCGGTTCGACAAATAATTTGTTGCCCGAAGTTACAGAGACAGATTTATGTCGACTGCAATTGTGGTCAGCATACATCTGTCCAAGAACACTTTGTTCTCTTCAAGGGGGTTTTGCCCCCCCAAACCCCCATATGGAGGCTCTGCCCCCACACCCCATTGCATAAGATAATCAACTCTGAGTCGGAGTTGATTCGGGAGGTGCAAGACCCCAAGAAAGCAGTGCCGGGGTCCCGCGGTGACAGTACAGTGACACATTGCTGTGTCCCTGTACTGCAGTTCTCAGTAGAGGTGTCAATGTTTGATCAGAATATGGTCAAGTGCGTCCCCCTCCACCCTGATCCATATAATAAAAATCATGTCCTCGTTGCTTAGTAGTCAAGTGTATTTCCCCCTTCTGAGTCCCAATCTGAGTAATAAGAATTATGTCCTGCCTCCCTGGTAGTCAAATGGTCCCCCACCCCATTCGGTAGTGACCTACCACCCTGCCTTCCCCCCCAACCTGGCCGAAGCTAGCAACTGGTACAGCCCTCCTCACTCTACCATGGCCAGCTGCTGACTGAACTGTGAATGAATGTGTACAGTACATGGTACCTGTTCATTGGTTGACCCAACCAATGAGCATGTACTATATACTGTACACGCTCATTGACAGTTCAGTGTGTACAGTACATAGTACCCTCTCATTGGTTGACACAACCAATTAGCGCATACTGTGCACTATACACACTCTCAGACAGTTCAGTCAATGGCTGGCCATGGTTGTGTGAGGAGTGCTGTGCCAGTCACCAGCTTCAGTCATGTTAGGGATGAGCGGGGAGGTGGGTCACTGCCTAACGAGGTGGAGGGACCTGTTCCAGGGACTAAAGTTGCCAATTCTTATTACTCAGTTCAGGGCCGGGGAGAGGGACACCGTTGACTACTAGGGACCAGGGACATGATTTTCATTATTAGAATCGGGACTGGGAGGGACACACTTGACTACCAGGGACCGGGGACATGATTTATTATATAGATCGGGGCTGGGGAGGGGGAACCACTAGACTACCAGGGAAAAGGTGATCAGCGTTTTCTTTTTTCATATATGTGTGATCGTGACTGGGGAGGGGGGAACCACTAGACTACCAGGGATAAGGGGATCAGGTGGGGATTTATATTCAATTTACAGTGATCGTGACTGGGGAGGGGGTTCACTAGACTACCAGGGATAAGAGGATCAGGTGGGGATTTCTGTGTTTAAAGCAATGATTGAGGCTTGGGGGGGAACTGACCTGGCACACTCCAGAGCTACACCAGCATACAGATAAGCCCATAATGGGCATGCAAATGGCCCCACTGTGCTGTGCATGCCCAATGAGCTCATCTGCATGTTTGGGCTGAATATCACTCATGGGGGCTGTGGCACAACCCAGGGTGTGCCACGCATTACCCCATGGTTGGCCATCAGCCTCGCACCCTGGGTGCTCTGCAGCATGCATGGCAACCCCCCGCTGTGCGCCGTGCAACCAGAGCCTGCTATTCAAACAGATTGTGCAGTCTGTTCGGCTTGCACAATCTGAATATGGTGCCAGAGCCAGCCAGCCCAAGTTATATGCATGGCGCACTGTTTTGCACGTGCATCTGGCTGGCTGTGAATATGGAGGCCTGTGTGTGTACATGGGTTTACTTTTATGGACACCAGTCAATTGTATATCAAAACTATTTAGTTCACATGATTTAGGTGGAGAGTATAACATGAAGACATGTTATTGACAATATCACTGACCATACATTATCCTCTGTGACGTGAATATTCTAAACTGTTGTGTACATTAAAAGTGCAACTGTCATACAGAAATGTAAACCACGCAATCACAACCTGCTGTTGATGTAATTATTGTTTCAATGTCAGAATTTGTTCTCCGGCCTTTACTTTTGCAATTCAAAGAAAGACATGAATTCCCAGAGGACTGATTGAGGACTGAATGAGTGATACACTAACTCTATGTTATCTCATACAGTGACATACATGAATTCAAGGATCAATGAATGTCACATTGTCCCTGTATTATCTCATACAATAACATACATGAATTCAAGGATTAATGAATGACATATTGTCTGCAGTGAAGTTCCATGTCTATTTTGTTTGCAGAATGACAACTGGATGCAATTTGATCTACCTAGCTTTGCAATTAAAGACAGTTTTACAATCTGTATTATTTGGGGATAGGATGCTCTACCTGAGGACCACTCTTTGTGTGAAGTCACTCTTCCTGATGTTCCTCTTATTCGTGACACATCTTTTAACTGTGGACTCCATTACTGACATGTTTACCTCAATCTGATGGCAGTCCCTGTACTGTGGAGTGGGCCTATAAACTGCTATCCTTTGATATATATTCATCAATCATTATTTAGATGCTTTCACCACCATGGATGTATGTCACATACGGTGCCCGGAAAATTTCATATTGTACCTGTCACATACCATTTTCAAGGCAGATACAAGGATTATGTGTCATTATCAAAAGAATGTGAATGTGAGTCTGTACTATATTCTTTACAACTGTTCACTGACTGATCTTGTTACCACAATTGCAGACACAGGGTGGGATATTCAAAAGGGTTGTGCCATGCGCAATAGGGTTGTGCCATGCGCAATAGGGTTGCACCAGCACAAGTCCGAAATTGCGCCATTCTGCGATATTCAGCAGGAGGCAGTTGCGCCATAGAAAACATGCTGAGCAACAGCGCAATGCTAATGAAGGTATGCGCAACCGAAGGGGGTGGAACCATGCATAAAGTGCGCAATGCGATATTCAAAGGCTTGCGCAATGCGCAACAGTGGATCAGGTGGAAGTTGCGCCACAGTGGAAATGAGACAAAATAAAAAGGCTCAAGGAAGAGGTGCAAGAACGTGACAGGGAAGCCACATGAGGCAGGGAGACAGAGCAGGCCAGAGCAGTAAACAGTGCAGGCCAGGGAGTGCACAGGACAGAAGAGGGGCAAGGGAAGGTGTGTGGGGTCACAGAGTGCAGAGGCCAGTAGGTGTACCCGGTGCACTGGAGGTAGCAGTCAGGACAGCGGGGGGAACAGGTCCATCTTCTTCCAAGTTGTGTACTGGGTGTGCTTTGAAACAACTGAGAAGCTGCGTGGGATATACTATATTGGACTAGATATCTGTAACTAATCTCTCTCTCTTGCTTACATCTGAGAGAAGTTTTCCTCACTTTTACAGTGGTATTGCTTTGTGTTTAATTATTTTAGTTTTTAATTCAGGAAGGGGTTTTCAAAACTGCTTATCTTGTCAGCATCTTCAGAAGGGCTGAAATAACTGCATATTTGATTTTCCTTTGTGGCTAAGTGGACTGATTACTAGAATTCTGTGACAATCTGCATCAATATATTTTGCAATATTTGGTGGGTTGTGTGATTTAAAATAGCAAAGGCTGCAGTTTGTAATTGGATGCCAGACATAGCCTGAGGTGGGGGAAATTGTCTTCACAAGTCAGAGGCCTGCATCAAAGCCAATTGTCTAGCTTGACCATTTCAGCATTGTTCAATTACTATAAACTACTGGTGTGATCCTGTTTCAGACAGAAGTCCATCTTCTTCCAAGTTGTGTACTGGGTGTGCTTTGAAACAACTGAGAAGCTGTGTGGGATATACTATATTGGACTAGATATCTGTAACTAATCTCTCTCTCTCTCTTGCTTACATCTGAGAGAAGTTTTCCTCACTTTTACAGTGGTATTGCTTTGTGTTTAATTATTTTAGTTTTTAATTCAGGAAGGGGTTTTCAAACTGCTTATCTTGTCAGCATCTTCAGAAGGGCTGAAATAACTGCAAATTTGATTTTCCTTTGTGGCTAACTGGACTGATTACTAGAATTCTGTGACAATCTGCATCAATATATTTTGCAATATTTGGTGGGGTTGTGTGATTTAAAATAGCAAAGGCTGCAGTTTGTAATTGGATGCCAGACATAGCCTGAGGTGGGGGAAATTATCTTCACATGTCAGAGGCCTGCATCACAGCCAATTGTCTAGCTTTACCATTTCAGCATTGTTCAATTACTATAAACTACTGGTGTGATCCTGTTTCAGACAGAAGTCCATCTTCTTCCAAGTTGTGTACTGGGTGTGCTTTGAAACAGCTGAGAAGCTGCGTGGGGTATACTATATTGGACTAGATATCTGTAACTAATCTCTCTCTCTTTCTTACATCTGAGAGAAGTTTTCCTCACTTTTACAGTGGTATTGCTTTGTGTTTAGTTATTTTAGTTTTTAATTCAGGAAGGGGTTTTTCAAAACTGCTTATCTTGTCAGCATCTTCAGAAGGGCTGAAATAACTGCATATCTGATTTTCCTTTGTGGCTAACAAACCACCAGGCTGTTTTGGGGTTGGAGAGGTTTACCAGTGTCTGACTTGGATGTCTGGATTTTCTCTGTTTGATTAGCAGGTATTTTCTCTGTCAAATTGCGTAGTATGGTATCTTGCTGACAGGAAGGCACTCATCGCAGCAGTGGGTGAGAGCTTTTAGCTGATTGTTTTGTGAGGGCACAGTTTAGGCCCAACCCCTTCCCACCCCTCACCCCACCCACCTGGAAATAGTTCCTTTATACCTGAGGTTCTGACATCATTTCCTCAAGAGTGCAAGGTGCATATCACTGTCATATCCTCTCTAGCACACTGCACTGACAATATAAGCATACACATTGTATAATATATATATTTCTATATAACCAATCACACCTGTACACACACACACACAAATACAAACAAACAAAAAAAAGTAGATAAACATGTGGGAGTAGTGCAATGTAATGGCTGTGGGGCAGCAGTCTTCCGGGAGTCTTTCTGGAGGCTGAGATGCTGCTCTATTTGCAGACAACTATCTGCCCTGAGGGAGAAAGTTGCCCATCTTCAAGCTGCACTGGACAGTAGTAAGGAAACCTTCCCCCAGGCCACACTGGACAGTAGGAAGGTAACCTCCCCCATCCAGGGAGCACTAGCACCACCACCACTACCTCAGAGGTTGCGAAGAAAGCACAGCAGTTGGACTACAGTGGGCTCAGGGAGGTGAGGATGGTGGAACAGAGGCACACCCAGTCAATTGTTCCACTCCACAATCCATACACCATTCTGGGGGAGCATAGCTCCCCTATGGATGCACCCGCAGAGAAGACTGATGACAAATGTCACAAGGGAGGCCCACAGGAAGGAGGCAGAAGACACCACAGGGAAAGGAAGCAGCTCCTGGTGGGGGACTCAATTATTAGGGGTATAGAACTGGGTGGAGCTGGGAAAACTGAAGTAAGGTGCCTGCCTGGTGCCATGGCTTGGAGGGACAGGAAGCGCATCCTCAGGATCACGAGAACAGCTGCAAGGGAGTCTGAGCTGGATGTACTTGTCCACCTAGGGACAAATGACTTGGCTCATCATGAGATTAGAGCAGTGCAGCAGGACATTGCAGAGTTGGGGAGGGGCCTAAGACAAGTAGCACACACAGTATCCTTCTCAGAGGTGCTGCCTGTCAAAGGCATGGGGGAGGCGAGGTAATTAGCACCATGCAGTTTAATGAATGGTTGAAAAAATGGTGTGGAGCACAGGGGTTTGGCTTCATTGGGGACTGGGGTTCCACCTGGAGGGACACCAGCCTATACTGGCAGGATGGTCTGCATCTGTCCAGGAAGGGAACAAGTCTTTTGAGCAATCATTTTAAATGCTTCATTAGCAAGCTTTTAAACTAGTGAAAGGGGGAGGTACTGACAAGCAGCAGGAAAATACCAGCCTCTCCCTATAAAACAGGGTGCTAAATGAGAAAAAGACTGAGGTAGAACGGTCAGTGGGGGATGCTGCAACAGAAGGTAAAGCCATCAAAAAATGGAGAGCAATGAGTACCAATGCCCGTAGTCTGGGTAACAAGCTTCCTGAGTTAGTGGCCTTGATGGAGGAGGAACATCTGGATATCGTGCAGTCACAGAAACATGGTACACAAAACCATGACTGGGACGTAAACATACCAGGATACACTATCTTCAGGAGGGACAGGGAGGGTAAAAGAGAGGAGGAGTAGCTCTTACATAAGGGAAGGAATAAAAGCAACAGAACAAAAGGGTAAACAGGGAGGAGAAGAAGCACTGTGGGTAAATTTGGAGACAGACAATGGCACCACAATCCACTGAGGGTTGTTAGAACCCTTCTCAGGAGGAAATGGACAGAAATAATAGAAAGTATACTTAGAACTGCAGAAAAGGGAGATATTGCTGATGGGTGATCTGAATATGCCAGATGTTAACTGGAGTGCAGTTGCAGCTGCCATCAAGAGTGGAGTTATTCTAGATGCCCTACAGGGGCATGCTGTAGACAACTAGTACTGGAGCCCACTTGAGAGGGAGCAATATTAGACTTGATTCTCTCAAATGGAGCTGGAGAGAGGATCACAGATGTAGAAGTGGGTAGCCATCTGGGAACTAGCGACCATCGAACAGTATGGTTCACAATAAACACAGCAACAGAGTCAAGCCATACAAAGACAAAAGTACTGGACTTTAGGAGGGCTGACTTTGCCAAAATGGTGAGTGCCTAAGGAATGCACTAGCAAATGGGCAGGAAGGAGGGGTGGAAGAACAATGGGGAATAATAAAAACTGCCATCACAGAGGTAACGAGCCTTTGTGTGAAGCAAATAAACAAAACAAAACGATGTAAGAAACCACTATGGTTCTCAAAGGAAGTGGCAGTGAAGGATCAAGAGAAAAAGAAAGCATTCAGGAAGTACAAGGAATCGCAGAAGGAGCAGGACAGAGAACTGTATCAGTTAAAGCAAAGGAGGCTGGGAAGGCAGTCAGAACAGCAAAGGGCCAAACCAAGGAAAAGATAGCCAACTCAGTTAAGAAGGGATAAAACCTTTATAGGTACATCAGGGAATGAAGGAAGACCAAGGAGGGATAGTGAGGACTAATAAAGGGAGGAGGGTGGGCAGAGGAGACTGTGAAAGGCAGAGATACTAAACAAATATTTTTGCTCAGTATTTACAAATGAAGAGGAGGTACATAAAACAAACAGTAGAAACACTCTGGATACAGAAGTTGATACCAGCCCATTTACAGAAGAAAGGGTTCTGAAAGAACTCTTAAAACTGAAGGTGGACAAAGCAATGGGGCCTGATGGGTTCATCCCAGAATTCTAAAAGAACTAAGGGTAGAACTAGTGACACCACTGACTACCTTTTAACAAATCATGGTGGATGGGGTGGTACCGAGGACTGGAGGAGGCAGATGTGATTCCCCTTCACAAAAGTGGGAGCAAGGCAGAAGCAGGAATCTACAGACCTGTTAGTTTAACTCAGTGATAGGGAAAATGATGGAATCACTTCTGAAGGAAAGAATTGTTGAGTATCTAGAGGCCAGAGGGCACAGGACCCTAGGCAGCATGGATTCACAGTGGGAAGGTCATGCCAGATGAATCTGATAGATTTCTTTGACTGGGTGACCAAAGTAGTAGATCAGGGAGGGCTGTGGACATGGCCTACCTAGACTTTAGCAAGGCATTTGACACAGTCCCACACAAAGATTAATATACAAGTTAGCCAGCCTGGGAGTGGGTCCCAAGATGACAGCCTGGTAAAAATTGGCTGGAGAATTGGACACAGAGAGTAATAGTAAAGGAGTCCACTCAGAAGAAAGGAGGGTTACTAGTGGGCAATCGCAGGGTTCAGTATTAGGATCGGTCCTTCAATGTCTTTATAAGTGACATTGCAGAAGGACTGGAAGGAAAATATGTCTCTTTGCAGATGACACAAAGATCTGCAACAGAGTTGATGCACAGGGTGGGGTGGAAAGGATGAGAAGGGACTTGGTAAGGTTAGAGGAATGGTCAAAGGTATGGCAGCTAGATTCAATGCTAAGAAGTGCGGTAATGCACCTAGAAACAAAACCCAGGGAAGAGTACACAATGGGGGTGAGATACTAACAACAACAAAATGGAAGGGACCTGGGGTAGTCATATCAGATGACCTAAAGGTGGGCAAGCAATGTGAGAGGGCAGCAAGGAGGCTGGGGATACTGGGATGCATAGGAGAGGCATCACCAGTAGAAAACAGGAAGTTATTATCCCTCTGTACAGACAGCTGGTGAGACCCCATCTGGAGTACTGTGTGCAGTTCTGGAGACCCAATCTCCATAAAGACATAGACAGGATGGAAGCTGTCCAGAGGAGGGCAACTAAATGGTGCAGGGTCTGCACGGAAGACATATGAGAGAGAGACAAAAGGAGCTTAATATGCATAGCCTCGAGGAAAGGAGGGAGAGGGGGGACATGATAGAAATGTTCAAGTACCTCAAGGGAATCAACAAAGTCCAAGAGGGTAGCATCTTTCAAAAAAAGAGGTGTGCAAGAACAAGAGGGTACAATTTGAAGATGGGGGGGGCGACACAGAGGTAATTTAAGGAAGTATTTTTTTCACAGAGAGGAATGGCTTTCTGGAGGACGTTGTGGAGTCAAAATCAGTGGTGGAATTCAAGCATGCATGAGACAGTCATAAGGCAATTCTAGGGGGTGGGAGTAGGAAGAAGTAGGCTGCTGGTTAACTAGGATCTGCAGCTTATCCAGTAGGTAGGGAAATGGGCAGACTGGGTGGGCCAAGAGGTCCTTATCTGCCGTCAAATTCCATGTTCCTATGTTTCTATGTAACAACAGCCAGGGGGGGAACACAAGCCAGGGAGATGGACAGTGCCAGCTTCCACATTGAAGCTGTAATGAGGGGGGTGAGAAGGCATGCTGCAGGGGGACGTGGCCGTGGAAGGGCCCATCGGCAGTACGCCCCCAACAGGCAGTACCGTGCCCACATCAGCTTTGACCTGTATTCAGATGTAGAGATTGTAGGCTGGTACCGCCTGAACAGGGCAATACTGAGGTGGCTCTGTGAGCTGTGCAGTGATGTGAGGCAGGCACCCTCATGACGGAGTCACGCTCTGTCAGTGGAGACAAAGGTAACAGCCTGCATGTGCTTGCTCCCCATGGGTACCTTCCAGAGACCAACAGGGGACACCACAGGCATAACACAGTCGGCCACATCACGCATCCTCACCCAGTTCCTCAGTGCACTGCTGCCACATGCTGCGGAGTACATCCATTTCCCCAGCACTGCGGCAGAGCGTACAGCAAACATACAGGAGTTCCATAGGGTAGTACGTATGCCTGGCATGCTAGGGTCGATAGACTGCTCCCGTGTGGCCATTCACATGCCACCTGGCCCTGATGGGACTGCCTATCGTAATCGGAAGGGTTTTTCCAGTGTCAACTGCCAGGTGGTGTGTGATGCCAGTGGGCGCATCATCAATGTCTGTGCCATGCACCCTGGCGGAGCACACGATTCATTCATATGGTACCAGTCAGCACTGTGCCATCAATTCGAGAGTGGGGACATCCCCACAGGACATCTAGTGGGTGAATATGCATGTAGGATTGGCAAATCGGGGGCAAGGGTGGGTAAGCCACAGGTGTCATGGGAGTGGCACACAGGGTTGGGGCAATATGAGCCTGAACATGACACTAACCTCCACTATCTCCACACAGGTGACAGTGGATACCCATCCGTCCCTGGCTGCTCACACCCTACCGGCCGGCCCCCATCGCAGCAACGCTCAATGAGGCACACGCCACATGCAACATCATCGAGCGTGTTTGGGGATGCTGAAGGCGCCGATGCCTAGACACCTCGGTGAGTGCCCTACAGTACAGCCCCTCAAAGACCTGTGGGATATTCCTGGCTTGTTGTATCCTGCACAACATTGCCAAAGAATGTGGGATAGCCGACAGGTTGAGGAGGGGACAGCAATGGGGACGCTGGTGACGCCGGTGATGATGGGGATGAGCAGCCCCCCCTTTGATGGCGTGACCCCCAGCTGGCCCAGCTGCACTGGGACACCATAACAGAGGAGCACTTCGCCCTACACAGGTAAGTCATGGGGCCATGTGCAACCAACAGTGGCTAGGGCACAACCCACATACACACAGGGAAACACACCAGGGGTGCATGACGGCGAGGGAAGTGGCAGGGCACAGATGCACACACACACACACACAACCAGGGAGGGGTGAACAGTAACACGCCACATGGACAGACATACACACACACACACACACACACACCAGGCACAAAGTGCACAGGGGTCAGGTGCACAACAGAGCAGGAACAGACATTAAACACACACACGTCCACAGGCCACCACCACCACCTGTACTGTCCATATACATGTGTCAGATGCTGAGCACCCTTGCACCTTGGTGTACAGCACAATGCAGGCATCATCATGCACACGCACCTGTGGACAGCAGTCGGGAGGGTGTGCAGGTGGTCCGGTGCCTCTGTCTCCACCTTCGTAAAGTTGGGCCTCCTCTTCTGCCTACCATCATCCTCCTCACCCAGTCCTCATCATTTCACAGCCTGTATGGGTGAGAGTGGTCACCTGTGACTGTGCAGTACACAGCAATTCTCTGGGGCCATGGTCCATAACAGCACAATGCATGCAACTCACCTATCAACTGCAGTAACCGAATATGGCCACTGCAGAACAGTGTTGCAGATTTATAGTGCAATGCATGCAAATTAGGACTGGAGCAACTTTAATGAGATGCAAATCGTGCCGCTGAGCCACTGAATGGCTGATCGGATGATTTGCATATGACGGATGAATACCGTGCTGTTGCGCTTTACGCAATATGGTTGAACTGGCTGAGCCAATGGTGCAGTTCTGTGACTGCGTAGTACACCGCACTGCGTATGCCCAGGTAGCTTACGCAGGCATCTGCCATGCTGATGACGTGCTGTGCACGATAGGCAATTCAGGACATGGCCACCATTGTGCCAGTGGTGCTACAGCGACAGTCACCACATGGCGCTGTGGCACAACTGCGCAATAGTCCACTGTGACAATGGCACACAGGCAACCAATAGCGCTGGACATGTAGACATCCAATGGCGCTGTGCATGACCTTGTGCCAGAGAACCATGACCCTGTGCCCGACCTTTGCCCCCTTCGCGCTGTACGTATGGCATGTCTGCAGCTCTATCGCGCTGTTCGTAACAGCACGATAGGGACTGGTGGTGCTATACCTAACAGCGGCGAGTAGGGACTAATGGAGTTGTACTGCGCAACAATTCCATGTGGGGTTGCTGCACTGCGGAGCGCCATATTGCCTACATGCAGGGATGGCACACAGGAGAGCCCCACAATGGAGTGCAGTGGAACTTGCCAACCTAGTGGCCATAGTGGAGCCTCACCAGGGCCCACTGTTTAGGTATGAACCCCTGAACGTGGCGAGGACACGTGTGTGGCAGCAGGTGGCCACTGCCCTGGAGGAGGCTACTGGCTGGCGGCGCTTGCCAGAGCAGTGCAGGCACTGGTACGGTGACCTGCGGAGGAGGGAGCAGGCACTACTGCACGACTTCATTCACATGCCAGGAGGGGCGTGGTGCCTAGGCCAGGTGGGTGAGCTGTCTATGCACCTGTATTGTCCGTATGGGTTACACTGTGTATTGTGACCAGCACATGGGGGAGGGTTGGTCTATGGTTGGCTGTGGTGATGTTTACAGGATGTGTGATGTATGGGTCTGGCTGGGTGGGCGGGCACACTCATTGGGGCAGGGGGATGTCTGCTTTGGGATTTCACTGATGTGTTTCTCACCTTTTGTTTCCCACAGGCATGGCGGAGCGGAGGAGGGCCCAGGCTGAGGCACAGCAAGGGGTGGCAGCGGTGGCTGTACGTGGTGTTGGTGGTGGTGTCAAACCATGGCAGCAGCAGCCGCAGCAGCAGCAGTATGATGAGGGTGAGTGTCATGACATCATGAATGCCATTGCATGCTGTGGGGGGGCAGGGCATGGCCACCATCCATGGACAACACTGCCATGCATGCGACATGTGACAGTCAGCACTGTCCAGTGGCACTGCATGTCTGGGAGTGCGTCAATGGTGGTCCATGCATGCACTGGGCACATGGCTGTGGCACTGCCTTCCCACCGCGTAGCCACGTCACTACACAGTCTTGGTTGTGCTGTGCTGGACATGGGTGGTGTGTGTGTGTGCAGTGGCACACATGGCTGTTGCTGCCTGGTTGGGCATGTCTTGTGCACGGTCACTGTGGGTGGTTGCACTCCATCACAGGAGCAGGGCACTTGGCTGTATGCCATGCATGTTGGGTGGGCTTCAGGGATAGGGACAGTCACAGCCATTGATTCTAATCCCTTGTCCTAGGTGTCCGGATCCTGTGGAGACTCGAGTGGTCAGTCCACCAGCTCCTTCAAGTATCCATGGACTCGCTCGACATCCTGAGGGACCTGCAGTGCCATGGCATCAGGCACAGGAGGAGGCCCTGGGACCAGCAGCAGCCGGATGATGAGCGGGCTGGCAGGCAGTAGCTGCCCATCACCTCCCCCCTTTACCTATCCCTCACACCCTGCCTTCCCTCTCCCAGTTGTTCACCCCTGCCCCTTACCCACCCCTACCTTGTACCCGTACCCCCACCCTTGTATTGTATATATTTGTATGTAGTTCTGTCTGTTCATGTTGTTATTGTTCATATATTAATTAGATTAATCTATATTTTGTTATGAATACTGTGGTGGTCTCTGATTTGCAGCTGGCTATAGGTGCTCAGTTGCAGTGGTGTGCATGGCATCTGGGGTGGTATTGTCCTGGGTATGTGTGTGTGTGCGTGGGGAGGTGTCTCTGGTGTGGGAGTGGCTTTCAGTCAGTCTTGCCATGTGCTGTCACCCACTGCTGGGTGCTCCTGGTGGGTCTGGCTTGTATGGTTCTGTGGTACACGAGGTTGCAGTGTGACGGGGGGGATGCATGGGGATTCCTGCAGTGACAGCCACTGCTCATGGGTGGTGTCTTGGGGTACCTGTCCAGGGTGTGTTGTGCACAGGGGGGTGCTGTTGTGCACTTGGGTTGTCCTCCCCCTTTGTGTGGCAGTCTCAGCTTGCCAGTGGGTGTGCTGGGGCACCATGGCCCGGCTGTGCTTTGTTGGCTTGTCCCCATGGGCTGGTGAATATTCCGTCCCTCCCCCACTTATGCTGTGCTTGGGGTGTGGGGGTGCATTGTTAGTTCTGCAGTGTGTTCCTGTGCCCATCTGTGGCATGGGTGGTGGGCCCCTGCCTACCTCCCTGGTTGTGCAGTTCCATTGCTCTGCTGCTGGGGGGCTCTCTGCTTGCGCTATGGCGCCTCTGGACTGCTCAGCTGGGCTGGCCTTGTTGCGCTATTGCGCATCATATCTGCTCAGCTTCCCCTTCCAAGTTGCGCTACGGTGCAGGTTGTGCGATATTCAGACGTTGGCTGGTTGCGCAATTTGCCTTGCTCCATGTTTGAATATCGCGTCTATTGTGCATGTGCGCAATGGACTTGTGCTTGCTCCTGCTATTGCGCACATTTTGGGCGCAGTTTGAATATCCAACCCCATACTGTCTTGATAAATGTAACAACCAATATGTATGGGATTACAGGATACTGCACGTAGGAGCCACAATAGGATACATGCATGATTATCCAAGCAGTTATACACAGGCATGTAAAACATGGCTGTTATGTAATGAGATGACCCATATATGCATATTGTGATCATACAGTGCTTAACGGCACATATTTTTTCATGTTTCATAACATGTCACACAAAAGGACGGATGCATGGTAATTCATTGTTTTGTGATTATCAAGTAAGTTACTGTTGTACTATAAGCTTTATAATCATTATTAATTAGTACTGAATATATCAACTTTATGAATATGACATACAAGTAATGTTTTGGACACATACAGTACATCACTATTAGATGTATGACTTTATTTATAAATACCAAAGTATGTAATATGTTGATAAAATAGTTTATCCTGTTGAAAACATTAGTATCAGTCACATCAATAACATTTTAACAGTCAACAGAAATACAGATGATTAACTTTGCATATTCTTCTCAAAATTGAAAATGTTTCAATGTTTTATGTTTCATAACATCATCCACTATTTTTGGACAAAAACTACAAGTCAAAACCTGTTGGTCAACATGTCATGCGTCTCTTTCTATAGCTTTCGATAACGGTGACTGTTTTACAGAATATCAATTCTAAAACTGTTTCTATAATTACTTTTTATGACTGATTACTGTTAATAAATATGGCGTCCTCAAACATTATTACAAAGTCTCTTCATTTATTTTTATTTATTTAGCTTTTGTTGACCGGGTAAGCGCACTAGACAAATCCTACCTATTTTTAGGCATGACCCGGGGGAGGGGGATATAGATGAATGCCAACTGACCTTGAACCAGATTAAGCTGTAGGTGGTATTTTTAGTGAATGAGGGAAATTTGGCCAGGACACCAATGAAATTCCCCTACTCTTTTCGATAAGTGCCATGGGATCTTTAACATCCACCTGAACTACCACCAATCCAGGCAGATGGGACCTCGGTTTAACGTCTCATTCGAAAGACGGATGAAATATATTTGTTAGTATACTATGCACAGTAAGATCACATGATCACCACCACTCTTTCTGTGAAGAAGTATTTCCTCACATCTCTCCTGAATCTACACCTTCAAGCTTCTTATCATGTCCCCTTGTCCTTGAGTATCTGTTTTTCTGAAAAATACTTCCCTCCTGTGGTTATTTTTAGTGAATGAGGGAAATTTGGCCAGGACACCGGAGAAATTCCCCTACTCTTTTCGATATTTCATAACAAACAATATATTTCATGATGGTTTTCTCAATTTAATTTTATTGAAATATTTAACAAATTATTACACAAACAGTAAGCCCATGTACGACATACAATCAAATAATCCAGCCAAAAAATATACAGAATACTACATGAAGTATTTGCACTTAACCTAACATAGAACATAAAACTGAACACTACTAACTAAATCCTACTGATTTATATTAATTAATAAAAACTATTAGCACACATAATATTCTTTATAGTAAACATTACAGATAAATACGCTAGAAAAGAAAAAAAAGGAAATAAAGGAAAGCAAGAAGTATAGATCTGCTATTCAATAAATTAAACTCACGGGAGACAGGGGGGAAAGTGGAGATGTGATAGAGACCTTTGAATACCTCATGGGGGTAACTAAGGCACAGGAGGGAAGTATTTTTCAGAAAAACAGATACTCAAGGACAAGGGGGCATGATAAGAAGCTTGGAGGTGTAGATTCAGGAGAGATGTGAGGAAATACTTCTTCACAGAAAGAGTGGTGGATTCTTGGAACAGTCTTCCAACGGAGGCAGTGAGGGAGAAAACTGGTGGAGTTTAAGGATGCATTGGATAGGCATAAAGAAATCTTAGCGAAAGGGAATGAGGGGTGGGTGAATAGGCTGGAGAACAAGTAAAACTGCAGTGTTACAGAAGAAAGGGTTCTGAAAGAACTCTTAAAACTGAAGGTGGACAAAGCAATGGGGCCTGATGGGATTCATCCCAGAATTCTAAAAGAACTAAGGGTAGAACTAGTGACACCACTGACTACCCTCTTTAACAAATCATGGGAGAATGGGGTGGTACCCGAGGACTGGAGAAGGGCAGATGTGATTCCCCTTCACAAAAGTGGGAGCAAGGCAGAAGCAGAAAACTACAGACCTGTTAGTTTAACCTCAGTGGCAGGAAAATGATGGAATCACTTCTGAAGAAAGAACTGTTGCGTATCTAGAGGCCAGAGGGCTCAGGACCCAAGGCAGCATGGATTCACAGTGGGAAGGTCATGCCAGACAAATCTGATAGATTTCTTTGACTGGGTGACCAAAGTAATAGATCAGGGAGGGGCTGTGGACATGGCCTACCTAGACTTTAGCAAGGCAGTTGACACAGTCCCACACAAAAGATTAATATACAAATTAGCCAGCCTGGGAGTGGGTCCCAAGATGACAGCCTGAGTAAAGAATTGGCTGGAGAATAGGACACAGAGAGTAATAGTAAATGGAGTCCACTCTGAAGAAAGGGGGGTTACTAGTGGGGTATTGCAGGGTTCAGTATTAGGACCGGTCCTCTTCAATGTCTTTATAAGTAACATTGCAGAGGGACTGGAAGGAAAAGTATGTCTCTTTGCAGATGACACAAAGATCTGCAACAGAGTTGATGCACAAGGTGGGGTGGAAAGGATGAGAAGGGACTTGGCAGGTTAGAGGAATGGTCAAATGTATGGCAGCTTAGATTCAATGCTAAGAAGTGCAAGGTAATGCACCTGGGAAACAAAAACCCAGGGGAAGAGTACACAATGGGGGGTGAGATACTAACAACAACAAAAATGGAAAGGGACCTGGGGGTAGTCATATCAGATGACCTAAAGGTGGGCAAGCAATGTGAGAGGACTGCAAGGAGGGCTGGGGGGATACTGGGATGCATAGGGAGAGGCATCACCAGTAGAAAACAGGAAGTTATTATCCCTCTGTACAGACAGTTGGTGAGGCCCCATCTGGAGTACTGCGTGCAGTTCTGGAGACCCAATCTCCATAAAGACATAGACAGGATGGAGGCTGTCCAGAGGAGGCACCTAAAATGGTAGGGTCTGCACTGGAAGACATATGAAGAGAGACTTAAGGAGCTGAATATGTATAGCCTCGAGGAAAGGAGGGAGAGGGGGGACATGATAGAAACTTTCAAGTACCTCAAGGGAATCAACAAAGTCCAAGAGGGTAGCATCTTTCAAAAAAAAAGAGGTGTGCAAGAACAAGGGGGCACAATTTGAAGATAGAAGGGGGGCGGCTCAGAGGTAATTTAAGGAAGTATTTTTTCACAGAGAGGGTTGTGGATGCATGGAACGGCCTTCCGGAGGAGGTTGTGGAGTCAAAAACAGTGGTGGAATTCAAGCATGCATGGGACAGTCATAAGGCAATTCTAGGGGGTGGGGGTAGGAAGAAGTAGGCTGCTGGTTAACTAGGATCTGCAGCTTATCCATTAGGTAGGGAAATGGGCAGACTAGGTGGGCCAAGCGGTCCTTATCTGCCATCAAAATCTATGTTTCTATGATACTATAGGCAGGGAAAAATAGGCACACTTGGTAAGATTTTATATTAGAACCATTCTTAGATGACTCTAAAATGAAGACTCAGCCAGCTTCTTGTTTTACCACTGAACTCTAATGTTTTTCTCTTTATTTTGCGTCTTTTGTTGAATGTTCAGTCCAGCAATGCCTTGTCTTGCTGATAGATATTTGTAGATTGTTTCCCATTTGGAAGGGGAAATCTCCTGTGTTCAGATAATCCATGCACTAACCGTTCTAGTCTTTGAACATCATGCAGTTCAAGTTTCCATTCATCCAGAGTTGAGCTCTCTTTTCTATCCATATTTTTAATATACTGTTCTCCATTGTTACACCTATTAGAGATAACGTATATGTTAATTCCTTGCTCCAATAATCTTTCTCATCGAAATGACATAATATGCAGGTTTGTTCATTAATTTTGTTTTAATTAAACCAATCTTTCTATAAAGATCCTATACTTTGTCCCAGAGATTTTTGATATGCATACAGGATCTAAACATGTGTATGATATTACCGTTTTCAGCATTACATTTTAAACATTTATCATTTTTTAAAATCTTATTCTGTACAAGTGACTCAGCGTATGATGCAAGTGTAATGGGCGAGGTATTGCTTCTGACGCCGACCGCTCTCAAAATGGCCTGGTTGGGTCAGGGCACAGGTCCACCCCAGCTACAACTTGAAAGGGTAAAACACAAGGTAATCTGACTATGCCAACCACCCGGAGGTGGATTTTTGTGTGACGCCTGACCAGCAGGTGTCAGGGGAAAATTTGGGGGAAGGGGGCCCAAGTTCAAATATCACTACTGGGAACACAAGGAAAGGCGTGACGCTGACTCGAATGCAGGCATAATGTAAACGTTTATTAAACATGACTGAACAATAACATTACACTAAATATCTACACTCTCAAACTATAAAACTCTAAAGGACTAGGACATTACTAAATTCAGAACTCTAAAAGATAAGATATCTACACATTACTGTACCCTATCAAACAAATAACATCCCTAAATTCGTACTTTACCTAATATGCAGTGGATCAGTTGTATAGACCCTATGCCAGCCACCCTTGTGTGTCTACCGGGGAAATGGGGAAAGGGCAAGATGGGGAACTAGCTGCCTGGGGCGAGGAAAAAACATACAACAGGACACAGGCCAGGGCCATTCCGAGGCGGTGACGGTCATCGGCACAAAGGTCTCTAAAGACCACCAGAAATGACACCCCTACAGGAAAAAGTCTGCCAAATTCCACTGAGCCACAGCCCCTATGTGGACTGCCGGGACACAAGGTCACCCAGCCACAGCCCCTACGTGGACTGCCAGGACAAAAGGACAAATAAGGACATGACAGCTGGTCAGGGAAAACAGGGTCAGGGCACCTGGGATCACACGCAGGCTAGAGGGTGGTGGCACAATAAACATTTTATTTAGAACCCTGTGTCTGTGTCTTTATTTCTGGCAAACATTACTACTTAGTGCACTTTAACAGTTAAAACAATTCAGGTTATCAGATTACATAACATCGCAAGGGGCACTATCACTTCGTTGCCATCCTCAGCTGGCGCACAGATACTGACATGGGGACAATGTCATCACAGGGGCCCAAAAGCATCGCAATAAAAACAATTATGTACATTTATTTACAAGCATTTCACTTTTGAGAGTGTGTTGCCCTTTTAAAACTGGTCTCTGGTGCAGGCCACTTGGCTTCGGGTGTCAGGCATTAATCCACACTAAGGTATACAGTTCCTTACTTACAGTTCCTTGCTCAATGGAGCCTGGCATTTATTCTGAACCTTTTTTGCCACTTTTGTAAGCAATAACAAAGATTCGTTCAGTCATTATACAGTACCTGCCCCTTCTAGACTAGAGGGGCCAGTCGTTGCCAACTTTAACTAGGGCGGGACTGTCATTGCCCCTTTTAGACCACTGTACATACAGGCAGTCAGTCAAGTTCACTATCCCAGTCCCTTCTTTACTGTCAGTGGAGCCTTCTGGTAGTTCCGCCCCATGGGCGGTCCAGAGACAGGGTTTACCCACCCCCACAGTCACTTGGTTCAATGGAGCCCTTCCTTTAGCTCTGCCCCATGGGCAGTCCTGGCTCGGGCCTTGCACACCCCCATGTTTCACTGGCTCTACTGAGCCTTCCCTTTGACTCGCCCGGAGGGTGGTCCTTCCTTCTGGGGCCTTGATCTTTGCCCCACAGTCACTGCTGCCAGTGCCTGGAAGTGCCAAGGATTTTATTTAAAAAAAAAAACAAAGTTATTTTTTTCTCGGCGGCCAGCACCTGAACTTGGTGCTGCTGCCACTCACCCTGCCACCCTCCACCTGTTTCTAGGCCAAGGATTGCTAGCTTGCTGCTGTTGGTGGAGTGGGTGGCCTGGCCCTACCAGCCCTCCTGGCTGAACTGCTGGGCTGCACTGATGGAGGGAACATCTCTCATCTGCTGCCACTGCCCCTCCCGATGACCATCCACCTTGGGACTATTGGGGGGACAGCCTGGACCTGCTGCCCCTCTTGACAACCATCTGAAGGGCTTTACTGGTGGAGGGATTGCCTATTTTTACTGCCGCTGCCCCAACTGACTGGACCATTGCTGCTGGATGATGGAGGGCCAGCCCGAACTCGCCCACCCTCCTGATGGGACTTTATTTCACTGCTGCGGCACTGGGAAGAGCCTGACGGACTAGAACCACCAATTCAAGAGAGGGAGCCATCACTTATGGACCAGCCAGGACATCGGAGGGACCCCAGGACAAGTCCCTCCCTTTTGACAAAGCTCTGGCTGGCCTTGCGCTCCCTTCTCCATGATGCTGCTTCTCTTGCTCCCCACAATGGAACACTGAATGACTGCTATAATTCAAATAGGCAGAGGATTCCATTTCGGAATCCTCTCAAGCCCATCCCTGATTGCACTCCCTCACGACTGGGCCCACGAGAGCAGGTGCCTGGCAGAAGGTAACTGGGGGTTCTGGAGAAGATGCAGGCAGGTAAAAAAACAAACAAACTGGGAAAAAAATATTTTTTTAATTTTTTAAACGAAGCACTGCTGGACTTCATGTTTGGGGGTGGGGAACCTACTGGGACCCAGGAGCACCTAACTAAGGGCCTCCCTACACCTTGGGGCACATTCCCTACCTAACAAGCCTCAAAGCACCTAGCTGCCCATATTTGGAGGGCACCAGGGCTCTGGGGCACTGCACATGTTATGTATTGTTTCATACTGTACTAATTTCAGGTTTGTAATGTTGAATGCTTTTAAGAAAAAGTTCTATATTTTTGCCCTCTTCCAATTTTCCATTTCTTTTTGGAGAAGTAGTGACCAAATTTTCTTAAGAGTCTGTTGCCACTCCTCTCACATTTTCTACTAAGAATAAAATGCCAGAATTCTGGGTTTAGACTGGGCGATACCTAAGAAGTTGTTTGTGATAAAGTTAGTTCTCTGTGAAGGCTCTAGGTTTATAAAATTGCTGTTGATAATCAGGGCCAGATTTACACTGCCACAGGCCCTATGCACAGCAATGTGTAAAGGTCCCCCCTTACACTGCACGGCAGCGCCGCACCGCGTGTCGGCACCCTGCGCTCCCATGTCCACATTCTAAGTGAACTTGGCTCACCACACCCTATCCACTGTCAGTCACCTGACCCTGAACCCAACACCCCACATAAACATTACAGATTCTTGTTTCCAGTTCTCGCACACTGCACAACCATTCTCCTCATAGTTAAAATAGTGCACAGCAGCAGCGCATTCCCAGTTCCAGCTTACCCTCGTTTCCACTGACACCTATCACCACTTTTGAAGAGCCACCATCACCACTTTCTTCCTGTGGGTCTTGATCGGGAGTAGGCTCAGAGGGGCTCGCCCCACTTCCTCGCTCAGCCTAGCAACAGTCAGTGCCTCAGAGGGGGTCAGGCCCTCACAGCTGCCATGATGGTGCAATTTATGCAAATTAATTAATTTAATATAGAGCAGACTGAGCACCACTAATTTTAATTCATTGCAGCCGGGGTCGGATACCTAAATCTGATTCTGGAGGAGCAAATTAAGTACTCAATAAACAAACAAAGTAATGGGGCGAGCCCGGCAATCCACGAAGACCATTTACTTTAATAGCAATTTGAAGGTCTGGTCAGATAGATTCAGTCACTCAGGCACATTTCAGTTTTCATTTGAAAAAAACTGTTAAGCTGGACCCTGGGAACTTTCATAATTACATTTGCAACCTTTACTGACTTACCGGTTCGGTCCTTGGCTCTCAGCAGGCAGACCGAGACCATGGCTGGTGAGTGGTGAGCTGCAACCCGGTGCCCGGGCCCACCTGGCCCAGAGATGGGAAAAAGGCAGCAAGAAGGCAGGCGCCAAAGCAGGAGTGAGTGGAGCTCAAGTGGACACAAAAAAACCCTGGCCTTAATCCGCAAATAAAAAAATTAATGAGGCAGGCAAGCTAACAAACAGATAAACTATCTACGCAGCAGGCAGGCTGCGGCTGCAGACACTGACACAGCGGAGCAGATAGTTGACCAGGCACTGTGCAGGCACATTCTGTCTCCTCTCACATGAGCCGAGTGCTGCAAGCAAATGGCAGCGGATGAAAACTTTCAAAGGCACTTACATGAGCACCCACTCCGTGCATGCTCCCTGCACTAAAGGTATGCTAATTATTCAACTTGTTGATCTCTCATAGGTCGGGTGAGGGAAAAGGCTGGTGCAGCATTATGTACAACACTTGAGGAGAGCAGTGGCAGTCAGACACTACTCAGCCAGACAGCCCCAGGGTTTTTAAAGCGTGGTTCAGATGTACATGTACTACTGACTGTTGTGTTATTTATTTTATTTGTGTTTAATAGATGCACCCCAATCCCCCCATTGTAGTCAGACATACATCCAGACTGTGGGTCAGCCCAGGTGATGAAAAGAAAATAACCAACAAAAAAAATTTAAAGCAGCGCTGGGATGGGCCCCCAAAGAACTTTGGCCCTACACACAGGCGTAGTTAGCGTCACAGTAAATCTGGCCCTGTTGATAATAGGTGACAGTAGTTTGAAAGTTATTTTCATAACTCAGAATAGTATGATGCTTTTGTAAGTCTGCAAATGATTTGAGTTTATTGTTTATTATTATATATTTGGCAATTTTTAAACCTAGCAACTACCAATTATTTTTTATAGTACAAAGATGCCATGTTCAATATTAGGTTTTTTCCATAAGGGTTGATGTATGGATTTATTTTGGTTCATGTTCAAAATGCTGGCCCACTGTGCAAAGTGTTTTGTAGAGTCTGTCATTATTCTGTTGCTAGTTAATTTGTGTTGTTTAGTGACGATCAGGCTGAATATTTCTCTGTTTTGTCTGTTCAGAATGTCTTTTTCTGTTACTGCCCATTCCGGGATATATGTATTTGGATCTTCACTTTGTAGTTATTTTGTGAACTCTTGAGCTTTACAGGATAGATAATATAAGAAAAGATCCAGTAATTTCAGACTGCCATTCTCCTTATTCTTAGGTTGTGATGGGCTATTCTACTTCTCTTCTTTGACCACAGGAAATTGCCTATAATACTTTGTATAGTGTTGAACTAAGTTTTGTTTTTGCTGCATGGAATCATTGAGAACGTAAATCTAGCTCAGGGAAGTATGCTCATTTTTCGTCACATCTGGTCAACCCCATAAACTCTGTGGGAGTCTATTCCATGTCTCAGTGTCAGAGATTATTTTCTTTTTAATGAGCAGAGTACCAGGTACTCTCTCCACCCCTTAATTTAATATGTGGATTTTCCTAAATGTTAGTTGCCTTGCTGTGTGACCCTGGGAGTTACTTCTGGGTCACTTGAGGGTATTAAACCTTAGCCTGCGGTGAGTGCAAGGGCTTTCACATGTTTCCTGTGTATGAAATATTTAGTATTTTCTGTGCTTATATACACTATTGGAGCCCTGTTGCTTTGACAGGAACAGGAAGAGGAGTTGTAGTTGTCTGGCTGTTATGGCTGAACTACTGTTTGTTTTTGTTTGTATATTGATCTGTCTACACTATTGGGTACTGTTTTATTTAGATAGAACCTCACATGAGAGACTCCGTATTTTAATTTAATATGTGGATTTTCCCAAACGTTAGTTGCTTCGCTGCGCAACCCTGGGAGTCACTTCTGGGTCACTTGAGGGTATTAAATCTCAGCCTGTGGTGAGCGGGAGGACTTTCACATGTTCCCTGACTGTAAAACACTGTAGGCTGCAACTCAGGGCATATTATTTTACATTTAGTGCTCAGCGTATGAAATATTTAGTGTTTTCTGTGCTTATATACAATATTGGAGCCCTGTTGCTTTGACAGGAACAGGAAGAGGAGTTGTAGTTCTCTAGTTGTTACGGCTGAACTACTGCTAATTTTTGTTGGTATATTTATCTGTCTACACTATTGGGCACTGTTTTATTTAGATAGAGCCTTGCATGAGAGACTTTATATCTTAATTTAATACGTGGATTTTCCTAAACATTAGTCACCTTATTGGGTGACCCCAGGAGTCACTTCTGGGTCACTTGAGGGTATTAAACCTCGGCCTGTGGTGAGCAGGGCAAGCACACATCATCATGTGCAAAGACATGTGCATCTGTGCATGTTTTGTGTGTTTGGCGTGGGAGGCGAAGGAACCAATATAAGGTAGGCTACCAATTGTACACTCATAGCATTAAAGTAGCTGGTCCCCTTAGATGGGCTGCCCACATCCTTGTATTTACCTTGTGTATGTGACTCAGTACTCTTTTAATGGTAAAGTGTAAAGTAATAAACATGGTGCCTGTAATAATTAAAACTGTTGATGGGATGGTTGGGGTACAATGTTCGAAATGTTTAATGTACCTCATCGGTAGTGAATTGGAGCATATACCATTATTTATCTGAGCAAAATGCAGACACAGTGATACACTACAAAACAGTATCTCCTTGTTCAACTCACGTATGCTCGAATTAGAGCCAAGTCAGAGAAATATGGCACAGCGTCTTAGATGTAATACAGGTAACCCTGTTAACCTCCCAATGCCTATAAGTACCGATAATACTAGGAATACACCTATAAAAAAATCAAGATAATAGTACTGGCTGTCCAATTCCAAATGTAATTAGTCACCTATCATTTCCTTCTTTACCAGTATGCTGTCCTCTCCCTGGTAATTTATGTACCAAATAATGTGGTAGGAAAATTGACCCAAATGAGGGGTCGGACGATAGTTGGTATGAAGTTCAAAGCAGGTGACTCCTTAAAAAGGGTTGAAAAGCAAATGCTTTTAGTGTAAGCTTAAACAACAGGTATGATCCACTACTGCATTTAGAGGAGGACTCACATATAAACATTGATTCTACTCCCCCCATGTTGCTGACACCCCCTTACCAAGTGGGTTGCTACCAGTTTATTGTCCTTTTCCGGACTGTCCACTGACCAAGCTCTTCTAGCCTCCCATGTTATTCCATCCAGTGATCTTATTAATTTAATGGATCCAGCACCTTATGATGAAAACACTCCAAGTCATCACATACCAGACCAGCCAAAAAGTATCAGGCAGACATTTGTTATCAGAGATTCAATTATTAAACATACTGACAGGGCCATTTGTGACCCTGACAAAGCTAATGGGACTTGTTCATCTTGATAATAGCTTACAAGCCATTATCAGTATGCTACCTGTTATTTTGTCTGATGGGGTGAGAATCCAGTTGTTATCATTCATGCCGGCGTGAACAACATCATGAGAGAAGATGTACTTAGTGTTAAGCAACATATTGTGGCATTAACTAACATCTTAATCGAAATGGGCTGTGACAGTTCTCTTTCTGAAATTCTCCCAATACTTAGGGCCTCAACCATAGCTAGTCTTAAAATTAAACAGCTAAATGAATGGCTCAGAAAGTGGTGTGTCAAGCAACAATTATCATGTATTACTCACTGGGAGGGATTTCCTGACCATGGAGAACTATTTTGTGGGGACGGCCTGCACCTCAGCAAATGGGGTACTTCACTTCTTGGGAAACAATTTGTTAATCAAACCAACCTATATTTAAATGAAACATTCGGGGGGAGAGACTTGTCAGACCTGTTACTCTTAACGATGTACCTGGTTGCCAACATACTGTTCTTAGAGGTGATCATCACCTTACTCTCCTCTACTTCAGTGCTAGAGGGCTAAACAAAAAGAAGGATGAGCTCATATCCAGGATTTTTGAGGATAAAATAGATGTTATAGGAATTACAGAAATTTGAGGGGGATTACAAATCAGCATGGGATTATTTTATACCAGGATTCAAACTACACCGTTTAAATTGTCTAAATAGAATGGGTGGAGGTGTTGCTCTATTTGTAAATCACAATATCGATTCAGTGGAGATAATCTGATAAAATTAAAGACACTAACCTAAATATTAAATGCATCTGGATCAAAATATTATCTGATGTGGAAGAGGTGATATTGGGTATTTGTTACAGACCTCCTAGTGTGATATAGCCACTACCGAGGGTATAATTACTGAATTAGAAAACTCATGCGAGCTGGGTAGTACCATCTGTATGGGTGACTTTAACTTAAGTGATACATTCTGGGATACCTGCAATGCCCATATTAGTGCAGACAGGAAACTTCTTTCTTGTTCTCTACAACTTAATCTTAAACAATGTATTTTGCAGCCCACTAGAGGTAACAATGTCTTACACCTGGTTCTCCATAGCTATCATCTCAATATACATGATGTATGCATTTTACCTCCAGTTTGTAACAGCAACCATAGTTCCATTAGATTTTCTCTAGATTATAATGTTTGCACTAGTTCTAATAGTACTAAGGTCTATCTTTATAATAAAGCTGATTTACAAAGTATTTTTGAAGAACTTAAGCTCATCAATTGGGATATTAAAAACACTTCTTCTCTAGCTTTGAAGATAGCTGAAAATTCTTGAAATTTGCTTTATTGACACTAAGTAACAGATTTGGCCCATTTATATATAAACATAATCAATGGAAAAATGAGCCAAAATGGTTGTCTAAACAAATTCAGAAGTTACTGAGACAAAAAACTAAAATACACGCAATGTATTTAAAAGTTCGGTCTAAGGACAACTGGTCCTTATACTTAAAAATCCCCCCCAAAAATGTAAATCAGCAATTAAGAGAGCTAAAAAAATGGGAACTCAATCTGGCTAGAGATGCTAAAAAAGACAATGAGAAATTGTTCTATTCATATATTAATTCTCTTAAAAAAACAACATATCAAGTAGGTCCTTTATTACATGATGCAACTCTCCTTCATGATCCTCTGGAAATGGCAAACATATTGAATCAAAAATTTAGTACTGTGTTTCTGCCCAATACTGACAAGGTTCATAATAATATTACAGTTGACAATGAGCCTCCAATAAAGCTGTCTGATGATATGGTCCAAACTAAACTCCTCACTCTAAAAAATACATTTTCACCTGGACCTGAGGAAATTACTGGTCATTTATTATATTTATTAGCAGATTATATTTCTCAACCAATAAGATAATTATTTGAACACTGCTTACAGTTTCATTTTGTACCCAAAGAGTGGAAGATGGCATATGTAATTCCTATTCATAAAAAAGACCCTCGTTCTAACTGGGAAAATTACAGACCATCAGCCAAACATCCTCAGTCTGTAAAGTACTTGAGAGTATCATTAAGGACCTTCTCAGTGTCACCCTAGAGTCCATTGATAAAGAACAACATGGATGTAAAAGGGGTGGAAGCTGTTTAGGTAACTTAATATGCTTTTGTGAACATGTTAGTATGAATATAGATAATGGAATTCCAGTTGACATTATCTTTCTTGATTTTAGCAAAGCTTTTGATGTTATGGCCCATCATGCTTTGGTAACCAAACTTCTGGATACTAATATAAATAGATACCTTGTCAAATGGATAGATGTTTGGCTAGCACACCACTTGCAAAAGGTTCTTATCACAGGTCACCTATCTGAAACAAGGTTAGTTACAAGTGGAGCCCCACAGGGGTCTGTTTTGGGCCCCTGCCTTTTTCAAATATTCATCACAGATCTTACCAAGAACTGTCTGTCAGCCTCTATTAAATATGCAGACAATATCAAGATCAGTGGCCTATGTAATACTGAAAATAGCGTAGCAAAAATCCAACAAGATCTAAACAGCATATCTGAACGGGTTGAGTACTGGGATATGAAACTAAATGCATTTAAGTGCAAGGTGATGCATGCAGGCCTCAATAATAAAGCTGCTGCCTATTTCCTAAATAGGAGTCCTTTGACTTGTACAAAGAATGAAAAAGACCTGGGAATATTTATGGAAAATTACATGGGTTATAATAAACAAATAAATGAGGCAATTAATAGAACTAATAAAGTAATTTGGTCTCTCAAAAGAAATATTAAGTCCAGAAATCCTGACGTAATGCTCCCCCTGTTCAGGGCTTATGCTAGACCTCACCTAGAATATTCGGCCCAACTATGGAGCCCTTATAAAATAGGTGAAATTGCCACTCTGGAAAAAATTCAGAGAACATTTACTAAAAACATACACGGTTTTTACAACTTCTCATATGAAAATCGTCTGCAGAAACTAAATCTTATGCCCCTATCTCTAAGACGTCTTCGTGGGGACCTTGTTTTTATGTTTGATATCGTTCATAACCCATATCTATTTACTCCAATGGGTTTTGCTTTTAAAAAATAATGTTTATAATACCAGAGGTCATACTTTTCAAATTGTTAGGGCAAAATTCCATCATACCTCCAAAAAGTATTTCTGTACACAGAGAATTGTCACCCCATGGAATCAACTTCCAGTTGACATTATTTCCAGTGAGAATTAGGTTACATTTAAAAACCGTCTTGATAAGTTCCTTGTTAATAACACTAGTATAGGATATTATAATTGAATAGGTGCACTTATGGGCCCAAAAGCCCCCTTGCACCTTAACCACCTTAGTATGAACCTTAATATGAATCCTTCGGCCTCTCATCAGCTCAGCCAGGTGTTCTAGATTATAGATAGAGCACAGGAAGTGGTTGGTGGTCCTGCCCCGAGGGGCTCAGTGTTGGAGGGCTTGTCTGGTGTGGGTCTATTGAGAGGCAGTAAAATATATAAGGAGGCAAGGACCACAGTGGGTGGTAGAGCAGACCAGTGAGCTGGGGCATCCTGAGAGAGTTCGGGGGATTAGGAGATAAAAAAAGAGTTTTGAAAAAAAAAATCATAAAATTATAGGATGACTTACAGGAGTTGGGTCATGACCTTTGCAATGGAGTCAAGCAGTTTTTCACACCAGGCTTAAGTATAGTACAACCCCGATTGTCTGAACTGCCTGGAAGACATCAGATCATTCTCTATAATCGTGAGTTCGGATGATCAAGGTTCCATTCATTTAATAGCAGTCTACACTTTCTCTTATCCTCCTACTCCCAAAACCATGAGTGCAGGAGTGCAGGAGTTTTAAAACCAGCAGGGTCCTTTTAGTGATGAAGGGTAGCACTGACACCCCCAAAAAGAAAACATGGCTCTGCTCATTTGGTGGACCATTGTAGCGAGACTTGTACGACCCATGGTCTGACAGTCGACATGCTACAGAGGACTTAGTCCCATAAGCCCATTCAAGAGTTTTAGTGAGGAAGGGCATAGTAAGGGCAGTAATCAGTTCACTCCACAAAAAAAAAAAAACAAACAAAAAAAAAACACAACCTTGGTAGGGGGAGGGTAGTGAACGGAAGCCCCGTGTTTTTTTGGTTTTCTTTCCTGTGAGTGCAGGAGTTTTTAAACAACAGAAAACTGCAGGAATCTGCTGAAACTCAAAACCATGAGTGTGGGAGTTTAAAAACAGTTTAAAAGACTGTGCTAAGGCTCCCACTGAGACAAAAAAAACATTCTTGGTTTTGTAGGATAAAAACGTGTTTATTAATGTAAGCCCCCCTCCCCACGTCTAGGGTTATGCCCAATGTTAAAACAAATGGGGAGGGAGCACGCCACAACAGAGAAACACAATCCAAGAATAAATCATTTGTACCTGGGTGATGGTAGTGCCACCGAGCACGTGACTTCAAAGGGTGCAGCAGGCTGGTGCAGCATCCTCTCAGGGAGCTAGGGGGCAAGCTGGTTAGCTCATTAAGAGCTTTGCAGGAAATAAGTCCAATGTCCTGGGGCAGTTAGGAAAATAAAATTGAAACTCATTTAATGGATAAAACAGGTACACTCTGTCACCGGGTGTGCATAGTCAGGATAACAAATACAAGGCAGACTCAGAACACAGTGCATAAAAAATGCCAAAAAGCATTTATCATTTTTAGTCATAAAATGAGAGGATATAGTTTACAGAAGGCCACTGAAAAAACATAATGAAAATAAAAATTAGTTTCATTCAACTTAAAAAGGCTATTGCTTTGCCTTAGCAGACTCTGGGCTTACATCAGCTTGACCAGTATTCAACCGGTGTGAGCCCATACCACTAGGAGGTCTTTCTCCCACCTACATCAGTCTCCTACTGACTCCCTAACTCCCATCTGATTAATGCCTCTAGTGGCAGGCTTAAATATATTCTGGGTGGGGGTCACCTGACTAAACCCTTAACTAAAAACACAAAAGAAAACTAGCTGGGTTAACCTAAAATCACAGGGTGACCCACCATACATTGTAATACAGCACTGCACATTGATTGCCAGCTACATGGCATCATAAATGTTTTATAGAGGGCTAGAATAACTCATAACATGCTTAATTGCCTGGTAACTAACATAGGGTCCCTCCGTAGTTACCTTTGAGTGACAGGGAGGGCTGTATAAAGAGGGGACTGCAGAGGGCGTCGCTGTCCTATAGGACCTATTATATGTAGTCCTGTTGCCAGGTAAGCTACAGCCTTTTACCTCTCCTGGTTTAATTACATTGTACTTGAAAAAGACACAACAGGAAAACAATTTTATGTAACATCCCCTAATGTATCTAAGGCATTTTGTTTAGCTTGTCACCTAGTGGTTGTCTTTCTTGTACTTTACTTTCATTCATTCATTCATTCATTCATTTATTTCTGTCAACCCTTTTGTTTTCACATACAGTTTTATTAGGTTGGTTGCATTTCCTTTATAGCCACAGTTCTGACATCACTTCCTCAACAGGTCTTGGGGCACAACTGTCATATCCTTAATAACCCAGCACAGTGCAAAAAGGGTAGGTACACACCACAAATAATAATAAAAAATATATATATTGTATATTATAAGGAGAGGGACATTGGGAGTGGTACAATGCACTGGCTGTGGGGCAGCAGTTTTCCGGAGACATTCTGGAAAACTGCGTTGCTCTCTATTTGCAGGCAACTGTCAGCTCTGAGGGAGGAGGTTGCCCACCTCCAGGCTGAACTAGCAAGGACTAAGGAGGCTTCCCTTCCAAAAGAGCACCACTGCCACAATCACTGCCTCAGAGGTTGCCAAGTATGAAGAGCAGTTGGACCACAGTGGGTTCTGGGAGGGTGCGGGTGGTGGACCAGAGGCGAAGCCCCTAGTTGTACCTCTACACAAATCATATGCCATTCTGGCAGAGCAAGGTTCCTGTATGATGGCACCCTCAGTGGAGACCCAGAAGAATGCTGAGGACATCCACAAGGGAGACCCACAAAAGGGTGGCAAGGGACACCACAGGGGAAGGAAACAGTTTCTGATAGGGGACTCTATTGTTATGGGGTAAACCTGGGAAAGGGAGAGGAGAAGGAAGTAAGGTGCCTGCCTGGTGCCATGGCTTGGAGGGACAGGAAGCAAATCCTCAGGATTGCAGAAGCAGCATCACAGGAGAGGGAACTAGATATCATAGTCCACCTTGGGACAAATGACCTAGCTAGGCATGGGATCAGTGCAGTGCAGAATGAATTTGTGGAGTTGGGGAGGGGCCTCAGATGGGTAGCAAGCACAGTAACCTTCTCAGAGGTGCTACCAGTCCATGGCAGGAGTGAGGCTAGTGTACTGCATACCATGTAGTTTAATGAATGGTTGCAAAACTGGTGCAGAGCACAGGGCTTTGGCTTCATTGGGGACTGGGGGGCCACCTGGAGAGATAAAGGTCTAACTGGCATGATGGTCTGCAGCTGTCCACGAAGGGAACCAAGCTCCTAGGTGATAGGTTTAAATGCTTCCTTGGCAAGCTTTTAAACTAGCCAAGGGGGGAGGCGCTGATAAAAGGCAGGAAATTTCAAGCCTCCCCCCACAAAACATGGCAGGTAGTAAGGTAAACACTGAGGTACAGAGCTCAACACAGGGCAGGACAGTGGTAAATGGAAAAATAGACAAGGACAATAAGAGCAGGGATGGGGGAAAAAAGGATAAAGCCAACATTAAATGGAGGGCAATGAGTACCAATGCCCGTAGTCTGGGAAACAAGCTTCCTGAGCTAGTAGCCCTGATGGAAGATGAACAGTTGGATATTGTGGCAGTCACAGAAACATGGTACACCGAGAACCATGACTGGGATGTCAACATACCAGGGTACGCAATCTACAGAAGGGACAGGGAAGGTAAAAGAGGAGGTGGAGTAGCTCTATACATAAGGTAAGGGATCAAAGCTACAGAACTAAAAAGTAAAGGGAGAGGACAAGAGGCACTCTTGGTCACCTTGGAGACAGGGAATGGCATCACAATCTGCACAGGGGTTGTATACAGACCCCTGTTTCAAGGGGAGGAAATGGACAACAAAATGATAGAGGACATTCTCAAAATGGCTGAAAAAGGGGAGATACTGTTGATGGGGGACCTGAATATGCCAGATGTTAACTGGATAACAGGTACTGCAGCCACATCCAAGAGCAGGGTCATTCTCGATGCCCTGCAGGGAGCAGGCCTTAGACAGCTAGTGTTGGAACCCACTTGGGAGGGAACAATACTAGACCTGGTACTCTCAAATGGAGAGAGGATCGCAAATTTAGAAGTCAGTAGACATCTGGGAACAAGCGACCACTGTACAGTGTGCTTCACAATGAGCACAACCATGGAGATATGCCATACAAAAACAAGGATACTGGACTTTAGAAGAGCTGACTTTGGCAAAATGGGTGAATACCTGAAAAATGCACTAGCAAATGACTAAAAAGGAGGGTTGGAAGAACAATGGAGAAACATCAAAACTGCCATCATAGAGGCAACAAGCCTTTGTGTGAAACAAAGAAAACAAAGCGGAGTAAAAAACCACTATGGTTCTCAAACGAGGTGGCTGGGAAGGTTAAGGAGAAAAAGGCTGCATTCAAAAAGTATAAAAAATCACAGAAGGAGCATGACAGGGAACTGTATCAATTAAAGCAGAAAGAAGTGGGAAGGCAGTCAGACTAGCAAAGGCCCAAACCGAAGAAAAAATAGCCAACTCAGTTAAGAAGGGGATAAAACCTTTATAGGTATGTTAGGAGCATAGAAAGGTTAAGGGAGGGATAGTGAAGATTAATAAAGGAGAGGGAAGGTGGGCAGAGGAGACAGTGAAAAGGCAGATATACTGAATGAATACTTTTGCTCAGTATTCACAAAAGAAGATGAGGAGGAGTTACCTAAACCAGACAATAGAAGCACTCTGGGTAAGGGGGTTGACACCAGTCCACTCACAGAAGAAAGAGTCCTGAAAGAACTCCTAAAACTCAAGGTGCACAAAGCAATGGGGCCTGACAGGATTCACCCCAGAATCCTAAAAGAACTAAGTGAGGACCTAGTGACACCACTGACCACACTTTTTAACAGATCATGGCAGGATGGGGTGGTACCTGAGGACTGGAGGAGGGCAGATGTGATTCCCCTTCACAAAAGTGGGAGCAAGGCAGAGGTGGGAAACTACAGACCTGTAAGTTTGACCTCAGTGGTAGGGAACATGATGGAATCACTTCTGAAAGAAAGAACTGTTGAGTACCTAGAGGCCAGTGGGGCACAGGACCCAAAGCAGCATGGATTTACAGCAGGAAGATCATGTCAGATGAATCTAATTGATTTCTTCGACTGGGTGACCAAAGTAATAGACCAGAGAGGGCTGTGGTTATGGCCTACCTAGACTTTAGCAAGGCATTTGACACAGTCCCATAAAAGATTAATAATCAAGCTAGCCAGCCTGGGAGTGGGTCCCAGGGTGGTAGCCTGGTAGCAAACTGGCTGCACAACAGGACACAGAAGGTAATAGTGAATGGAACACATTCGAAGAAAAGGGGTTACTAGTGGAGTACCTCAGGGCTCAGTACTGGGTCCAGTCCTCTTTAACATCTTTATAGGTGACATTGCAGAGGGTCTGGAGGAAAGGTATGCCTCTTGCAGATGACACAAAGATCTGTAACAGAGTTGATACTCAAGGGGTGTAAAGATGAGAAGGGACTTGGCAAGGTTGGATGAATGGTCAGACATGTGGCAACTTAGATTCAATACAAAGAAGTGCAAGTAATGCACCTGGGAAACAAAACCCAGGAGAAGAGTACACAATAGCAGGGAGGTACTAACAACAACAAAATGGAAAGGGACCTGGGGGTAGTCATATCAGACGACCTAAGGTGGGTAAGCAATGTGAAAAGTCGGTAAGGAGAGCCAGGGGATACTGGGATGCATGAGGAAGGGCATCACAAGCAGAAAAAGGAAGTGGTTATCCCTCTGTACAGACAGTTGGTGAGACCCCATCTGGAGTACTGTGTGCAGTTTTGGAGACCTCATCTACGCAAGGACATAGACAGGATGGAAGCAGTCCAGAGGAGGGCAACTAAAATGGTGCAGGGTCTGCAGCAGAAGCCATGTGAAGAGAGACTGAGAGAGCTTAATATGTATACTCTTGATGAAAGGAGGGACAGAGGGACATGATAGGAACGTTCAAGTACCTCAAGGGAATCAACAAAGTCTAGGAGGGTAGCATCTTTCAGAAAAAGAGATGTGTAAGAACAAGGGGGCATAATTTAAAGATAGAGGGGGGACGGCTCAGGGGTAATGTGAGGACATTTTTTTTCATGGAGAGAGTGGTGGATACATGGAACAGCCTTCCTGAGGAGGTCATTGGGTCTAAAACGGGGGGAATTCAAACATGCATGGGACAGACACAGGGCAATTGTAGCGACCTCTAACTTTGAGTGCCTCCTTCTTTGTTTATAGTGGCTGCTTGTCTGTGTCTGTAGCTTAGTTTTTGTGGATTTACATGGTTTTCTGCTTGGAGTAACTTCACCATTCTTGCTCACTACATCCGTGAAAGTCTCCTGAACTGGATTTCTGCAAAACATCATCACCAGGTATCTGCATTTTTCATTTAAAAATCAACTTTTTGGAAACTATCCGAAACAAAACATAAGTCAAGCAATTAAGTCTGACAAACTCAGTGACTCTAGGTCTGCTTGAATCCATATTTTCGTCTGACCTGCTCCATGATCTGTATGTGGGCTTTTCAACAACCTCTTTGAATGACAAAGAAGCATGCAGACAAAAGGATTTCAGATCCTGCACATGCTCAGGCACAGTTCATCACCTTCAGGAATTCTAACACATTCTGTGACTCTGGATCTCAGCTGTTGATAAATTCTTTTGGCTTATGACTTAACCACCAGGTATGTACAAGATGCTGAAATCCTTTCTCCTACAAATTCTCCTTATGCTGCTCCTGCTCTCAGGAAATGTTCACCCCAACCCAGGACCACCTGGGCAGCCAGCAGTGGCACCAAGCAGAAGGACAGGGACACTCACCATGGCATCCATCAACACCTGCAGCATCCTCAACAAACTTGATTCCCTCCAAACATGGATTCTACAGCACAACCTGATGTCCTCTCAGTTGTGGAAACATGGCTAAACCCTAAAATCCCTGATACCTCAGTCTCTATCCTGGCTACTGCATTTTCAGGCAAGACAAGATTGCTAAATGGGGCCGGGGCTGTGCCATCTATCTTAAGGATACCCTTATGGGTCACATCATCCCATCCCCAGCCTGAGCAACTCCTCTCAGGTCCTCACAATCAAAATCCTCCTTGGTGCACATAACAAGGAACTCACTGTCATCTCAGTTTACCTACCCCAAGAGACCAGGCTGCTGGCTTCCATAGCATCATGGAATATCTAAGGGTCCAGTAACATAATTCTGAAACCATAATCATGGGTGATTTTAACATTAACTGGCTCTCCGCTGAGGCCGCTACCTATAAGGATGCAGCCGCGGCACATCACCTCACTCAACTGGTCAATGCCCCCACTAGGTGTAACTATAGGACAGGCTCCCTTACACTTCTAGACTGGATTCTATCTAACCACCCTGAATGCATTTCCAATGTTTGTACTTCCGAAAACAATAAGTGACCACTCACCTGTCATCTGCTCCTGGTCAAACAAATACCACAAGCCCCCTCCCAAGCTTATCTATGCCAGGGTTATCAAACAAGGGCACCTCCAGATGTTAAAATCCCATCTAACCAGGCTGAACTGGGCAGTGCTTGACTCCTCAATGACACCAACAAAGCTCTGGACCTATTTATCAAACGTTTCAAGGAAGCCTGTGACATCTATGCACCAGTGAAAAGATGAAGGTCAAAGGACAGACCAACCCCGGTTATACTGACCTTTAACTCTGCTCAAGCACAGAGACCACTTCTGGCATTGTGCTCGGCAACTCCGATGCAAGTAAACATACAATTATACAAAGCAGCCAGAAATGATTGCACTCAAAAAATATGGAATGCTAAATGCAGCTATTACAAAGAGGCTCTGACCAACTCTTGGGGCCAGGGAAACAAATTCTGGAACAACATGAAAGAACTTACAGGCAAGGATCCTAATGCACCACTCACTATGCTCAACCTTCATAGCACTCCTACACTCGACCTAGGTACCATCACCAGCACTTTTAATAATGCATTTACAAACCTGGACAGTGTCCTTCCACCAAATGTTTTCGACAACCTCCTCTCCAGCTCCTTCCAAGTTACCTCCAACTAGAATGTACAACCCCAAAGTTTTTTTTTAAGGAGGTCCCACCACAAGTAGCTAGAAAATACATTCAAAAGGCCATCGGCAAACAAGGGTACAGTGGTGACTCCCTTGACCTGAAACTGTTGGCACAAGTCCTCGATGAAATCTTAGAACCACTTACAAAGATCTTTAATCTCTCGCTTAGACTGGGCCATTTCCCCTCTCTCCGGAAGAAAACCACTGTCACACTGGTTCACAAAAGCAGAGATAGGACACTGCACACCAATTACAGACCTAGCTCACTCCTCCCCCCACTATCCAAAGCGCTGGAGCAAATAGTGTCGGACCAACTAGTTGAATTCCTGGATAAGTACAATGAACAGTGCCCTGAGCAGCATGGCTTCAGAAAAGGGCACAGCACCACCACTGCACTACTGGAATTTACAACCTTCATCCATGCCATGCTTGACAAAGGGAATTGTGGAGGGGCAGTATTTATAGACCTTACCAAGGCATTCGACGCAGTTAACCACCCCCACTGCTCAAGCAACTGTCCTCCATTGGGATCTCTAGCGATGCCCTTCCATGGTTCACCAGCTACCTTGATAATCGGATCCAACGTGTAAGGATTGCAGGGATCTCTTTGGATGAGAAACCGGTCAGCTCCGGAGTCCCTCAGGTGTCTATTCTGGGCCCTCTACTCTTCTCCCTCTTCATCAACAATCTCCCCAGTGCCTGCCACCAAAAAATATTATTATACGCAGATGATGCAGTCCTGTTTTCCAGCCACCATGACATTACAGTCCTTGAATCCCAGCTGCAGCTTGACTTCAAGTGCATCGAAGACTGGTTCAATTCTCATAAACTTGTCCTGAACCACAGCAAGACTAAAGCCATGTCCTTCTGTAACCAACAGAGCAGGCACAACTCTCTGTCCCTCACCATCAAGAACCACGCTGGGAACCCACTTGAACATATCAAGGAGTTCAAGTACCTTGGTATTACCCTGGATAGTACCCTCTCCTACACTCGGCATATTGACACTGTTGCCAAGACCGCCAATATACGGATTGGACTACTACACAAACACAAGCACTGTATGCCTGTGGATGCCCTTAAACTAGCCATCTACAGCTCTGTCACCTCTATCATTGACTACGGCTTTGTCATCTATGGCTCTACCTCAACAAGTGCTCTCCACAGGATCTCAGTTGCTCTCAACAAACCCTGTAGACTACTGACGGGTGCAGCCCGACAAACTCACACCTGTGACCTCTATGCACAGGCCAGCTGGCTACCTCTACGCAGCAGAGTACAATACCAGACCTGCTTATTTACCAAAATGATTCTCCTTGGTCTCATGCCACCTGGTGTTAGCTCACTCCTTACTACCTACAGTGGCACTCAACAAACACGTGGTGCCCAATCTCTAACCTTCAGGTTCCCAGATGTCGCATTTCCATGGGTCAGCGGTCCTTTATCTATAGAGCTGCTCAATGGTTCAATTCCTTCAATAAAGAATCACTTTCCTCTACTACACTTGGACCCTTCAAAAGGAATCTCAAACTTTACCTCACCTCTACCACTCAATGTGACTGCTTCTCTGAACAGAGATCTCTCTAAACACCTCCCAGCTCACTCATGTCTCACAGCCCGCCCTTTCCCAGTCTCATTCCCTCTGGCACTGGGCCTTCCTTGTGACTCCTTTCCTGCTTCACATCTCCACTGGTACAAGACATTTTCCACCACCATCGGACAGTGGCCCATTAGCCTGCCAACTTCCTTTCCCGGTCGCACGCCTGCAATACTAACTGCCTATGGTGCCCTCTGTCTCTTATTGTTACCGCAGCCAGCTGCCTACTCAGCCTGCTCGTTATATGACTATTATCTCAAAGTATGTTATAACTGAGTATCTTTATTTTTTCTTTTAGTTGTTTTGGTTGTTTATTGTGCATTCTTTTACTACCTCTGTAAGTATGTTGACCCTCATCCTTTGACGTGGAACCTTTGTAAATGAGCAGTTTCTGCTCAAAGGTATTTGTAATCCGAGAATTTAATAAATAAAAAATAAATAAAAAATAGTTGGGGGTTGCAGGAAGTAGGCTGTTGGTTAACTAGAATCTGCAGCTTATCCAGTAGGTAGGGAAATGGGTAGACTGGGTGGGCCAAGTGGTCCTTATCTGCCGTCAAAGTCTATGTTTCTATGGTTCACTTTACTAGTGAAGCACACCTGAACAAGTTGGAGAGGTGGCTGAAACTAACAGCCATACAGCTCCGGCACTCAGGAGGAGCATTACAGGCTCACAGGAGAGAGAGAGAGAGATCATATGGAGCAGACTCACTCTGGTTATCTTGAGTTTTCTTACCTCTCTTTCTCTCTCACTCTCTCTTATGTGGAAGGGTTTTATTTATGCCCTTCCCATCCACTTCCCAAGGGCTGAAGCGGTGCACTTCTCCACAGGCACAACATGTCCCTTCACACATACTTAAAGCGCTCAGAGCTCTTTTTAGGAGTGGGGTGGCTGGCAAAAAAAGTTATCAGAAAGGCATTGCCACCCTGCTTGAACTGCGACACAGGATTTCGATGGGAGAAAGAGAGTGAGCGAGGAGCAAGTGCCTTCTTCTTTTGTCACTAAACTGCTGCTGCTCTCTCTCTCTCTCTCTCTCTCCTTAACATAATTAGACCTTGTAGGGTATTTTATTGAACCAAAGATGACTGAAGGAAACAGCAGAAAACCACGGAGTGGCAACTGAAACTATCTGGCACCTTGCCAGCGGCTCGGTTCTGTCTTAGACGGTAAGTTACATTTCTTATAACTTGGAGCATTTCAGCTCCCTTCCTTTCATTCCATCTCCCTTCCCCACTCTTACTTCACTTCAGAGAGGTGCAGGAGGGTCAGAAAATACCACTGGGGCTGGTCCGGTGGTACTGAGGGTTGAGGCACTGGAGGCCATACCTTGTGTCATACTGGTGACCCGGGTTCGGAAACTGACTCGGGTCATCAAGGGCTGGCAGGGGAGAGGGAGGATTGAGTGTCCCATGACTGCTCTCCTTCCTCTGGGGTGGGTTGGTGTAATGCATTGCGCTGCAGCAGCATCTGGTGGAGGCCGGGTGCACTACAGTTGCGTGCATAATAATGGGGAGGAGTGTGACGAGCATGGGCACGGCTGTGAATTTGACACCATTGCACGTCTGGCTCCTGGGGAGAAAGGATGACAGAAAATAGTGAAGTGATTGCAGCGGCTGATGGCCGTGCCTTGCGCTCTCGGACACAAGAGGCACATCCAACGGGGTGTCTGTGCTACAGGTCCCTGTGGGATGGGGGATCCTGCTTCCTGGCTGGCCCTGTGTGGAAGGGTGTAAATTTGCGCGCCAGACCAGGTCTGGGGATGCGGGTGCCGGCAGCCGGGGGATTGCTGAATCTGCTCTGCAGGAGGAGGAGAAACATGAGTAAGATAAAAAAGAAAATACCACTGGGAGCAAGCGGTGAAATGGGGCACAGAGTGGCAAAAGTGAAAAGGATTCCTGTGCTGCTGTAATTCTGAACCACGCTCTGTGGTATATATTTTTTTATTTTATATTTGCAGCTTTACAACTCGGTGAAACCGCATTCTGGAGAAGCAAGGAGAGTGGCAGGTTTTCTTTAAATATACCGTTACCGCCAGCTCTCCACATTCTTATACATTGTCTTGCTTTACACAGTTGGCAACATACAAGGAAAAGGGAAATTAAAGTAAAACAAAGGATTATAATTATTCCTGACTTGTCTATTCCCGGCTTAATATCCCAGGAAACCTCCCAATGAATCTTTGGACATTTTCAGGGGGTACAGCTAACATACTGTATATGCTCTGTACTGTCCAACAAAAGGAAATATTATTCTGATGAGCTATTTTTACCAACTTTGGCTGAGTAGCTGTATAAAATACAGCACATTTATTTCATGGTTTTTACATAATCCTAGGCACTTTCAGTACTTATGCACAGTATTTTATATTTTCTTTAATGGAACAGGCTCCTTCAGATTTCACAGTACTTAGAGAAGCACTGCAGCACTTTAATACTTCAGCTTATTTATTCAACAAAACACATTAACTGCACAAATGCACTTTATATATTTTAAATGCACTGAACACACTTTATATTTGTAACCCCCCTACAAATGGGAGTCCTCGAAAAATCTTCCTAGAGCTTGCCTAAATGCTCACTGCCAGGCTGGTGTCCTGCGTTTTAGCAGTTAATCGTTATTGCCAAAGAGTGCCTGTGTAGCCTCTGGGTGGGATATTCGGAAATGCACCAGGCAGGAGCGCAAGTCGAGCGCAGTGCAACTGGGATGCGCCAGGGAGTGTGCTGGGCGATATTCAATGGTGCTGCGGCATGGCTCAGCACCGTTGAATATGGCAACGTGGCCTCCTGCATTGTGCATGGTGTAGTGACACTGCACCAGCGCAAGTGGCAACAGGGGAGCTGGGGGATGCGCCAGCGCAAGTGCGGTTGTGCTAGGTGCAGGAACCATGATATTCAGTGGTGGATATGCAAATGGGGCCATAATGCATGCAAGGCGCAACTGGGGCCATTAGCATGTCATTATGGGCCCATTTGTATGCAGGTGCGCCAATCCCCAGCGACTTGCACCTGGCGCCCTGCCAGGCTGCAGCCATCGGGGACCAATGCCCCTTGCACAGTGCAGCAAAGTGCCCCAATGCCCGATCGCGGGCAAAAGTAATACATAAATCCTGTCCAATATCCCTGGTGGTCCAGTGGACTGCTTCCAGCCCGATTGCGAGCATAAGTAATAAATAAACACATCCAATATCCCTGGTGATCCAGTGGACCGTTTCCAGCCCAATCGCAGGCAAAAGTAATAAATAAACACGTCCAATATCCCTGGTGGTCCAGTGGACAGCTTCCAGCCCAATCGCGGGCAAAGGTATACTAAATACAGTTAAATTTAACCCTGGTGGTCCAGCGGTACCCCCTTCCCACCCGCCTACTGAGCCCCGATACCCCGCTCCCCGCCTGTCTGTCCACCGACTGACCGCGCCACAATCTGGCTGTATGCCCATTGATCCTGGCATGGACCAATGGGCATGCAGACTATACCATACTACACAGCCTAGATATAATTCACATATCTGGACTGTGTAGTATAGTATAGTCTATACGCCCATTGGCCCACGCTGAGGACCAATGGGTGTTCAGCCATACTGTACGCAGTCAGTCGGTGGGTGACTGGGTGGCTTGCGGGCAGGGTGCTGCTGCCCGCCGCTGACCGGGGGGAGCAGGGTGGCGGGGCTCAGTGAGCAGGTGGGGAGGGGGGTACCGCTGGACCACCAGGGTTATTTCTAACCGTATTTAGTATACCTTTGCTCGCAATTGGGCTGGAAGCAGTCCACTGGACCACCAGGGATAATGGACATGTTTCTTATATACTTATACCCGCGATCGGGCTGTAAGCGGTCCACTGGACCAACAGGGATACTGGACATGTTTCTTATATACTTATGCCCATGATCGGGCTGGAAGAGGTCCACTGAACCACCAGGGATATTGGACGTATTTTCTTTCATACATATGCCTGTGATCCGGCATGAGGAGGGGAGCGACGCCGACAGACCCTGGCTCTGGAGCTCGGGTGGCCACTCACAGCTGGCAGCTGCTGTGTTGTGCCCCGCAATACAGCAGCTCACCTGTGGGTGGCCAGCCCTTGCTCCTATTTCTTTTAGGCTCAACTTTGAGCACCAGTGTGTAGCGCAAGTAGGGGCTACACCAGCATATGTGCCGCACATCCCAGGCTGAATGTCAGGATGTGCGGAATATGCATGGGCACGCCTGCACTTGGCACGCCGCATATACATTGGTGCACCCGTCAGACGAGATTTGCGCGAGCATATTCCCTTTGAATATCATGCCGGACGCACTATTGGCTGCGATGGCACAACACTGTTGCGCCATGCGTAACCCTTTGAATATCCCACCCTCTAGGTACTGTTGCTTTAAGAGCTGCCAAGATTGCAGTAATAATTAATCTGGGTGGGGGCTGAGTGTTGTCATGCTCAAGTCCCACCCAGGCTGCCAGGTAATCGCTCTGTTTCTGCCATCGCTAATTGCGCAGAGGGAGCCCTGTTAATGGATGTAACTGTTTGCTGATCATTCATTAGAGTAGTATTAATAATGTAGTTTGTCTAACCTGCCTTCTTTGCATCAAGGACTGTTTTGTTTATCCTCACCATTTTGGCCCAGAACTGCCGAATTGGACCAATCAGTCTGGTGGGACCTAAAATAGAGTCGGACTACAGGAACTGTCTGGAGTCAAAATCTGTAGGAATTGTAGTTTGGGGCTTTTTGCGCCTTTTTGCACCTGAAGGGGAAGCCTTTGTTGTGACTGACAGACAGATCAGCCAACCGAACCTTTTTGGATCTTGGGGAATTTCCCAGGCTGCTGCAGCTAGTTTCAGTTTTGAGCTGAGAAGTGAAGAAGTAGCAGCTCAAAGTGATTTTGAGCAGCAGTTCTGTGTAGTTTTGCATGGGAGAACTGTGAAAGGGCTGAGTTTTTGGGCTGCCTGTCTGCCTGCTGTCCCTGAGAGGGAAAATAGAGTTTATTCGGACTGAATCCGAGTTGTGAGGACTATTTAAGCCACTGGACTGTGACCAGGCTTTAACCCGAAGAAGACCGAAGATTTGCCGAATGCGATTGGCCTGTCAGTATTTCCAGCTGCTTTTGAATCCCCGGTTTGTATACAGACTTTGCGATCGCAACCGGAGAATGGTTTGCCTGGTACAGTAGAATTTCCTTACATGTAAATGTGCTGTGCATTGAAAGTGGGTCGTGATTTGGTCCCCTACTGTGTGAACTGTGTTCCGCTTGCTGGAAGCTGTATCCAGCCAAAAATGGACTGTATCTGAATTTGTCTCCATTTGGCCTGGGCTTTGCCACACTGCCAGACTACCCGCTGCACAGAGAAAGCCATCGATGAGAGACCTGTCTGGGGATCAGCCCCCTGCTCCACGCTTGAACAGGAATGACGCCTCGTCGAATCATCTGGGCCCTGCTTCTCCTGGCACTCCAGATTAACCACCTGCTGTCTCGATTTTCGTCCAGCCTGTGTCCAGTCTTGGGTATCGTGAGTAATCATCAGGGTAGCTCCCTGCAACAACAGCCTAATCTAAAAGTGTGTCATCTGATTGTCTTGTTGTTTTTTTCACGAACTGAGCCCTCCAGCTCCAGATTACAAATAGTGTGTGTTGTGCATGTTGTTTTCTTCCATCACAGGGCCCCAACCAGCTGCAACATTCCTGGCTAGCCCACCATTCTTCATCTGGGTACCCAGAGTGTGTTACTGTTTATGGACCCTGAAGTGCATGCATAACTGTTTGATTGATAGAGCCTTTAAGCAAATTAACCTGATTACGCGCCTCCCTTGTTCAAGCCCCTTAAATAAATCGGATCTCTTTTTTTTTTTTTTTGCATTTACCCCGACTGTGGTTCCAGCTTGTGCAAGAGTACTGTACTGCTGTTATATCTGTGTATAACCTTGTTTTACAGGGGATCCCCAGGGCCAGGCCAGAGGAAAACCCTGGTGGTAAGTGCAAATAGTGTGGGTACTTGTGTGGTATATCAGGGGTATTGTAAAAGTGATTGCTGTGTATTGTTCCGGCCACTAGTAAGGAAAGAGAGGGGTTACAGTGTCCCAGAGGGCTGTGCCCAGGTTAGCTTGACCACTACCAACCCTGACCTCTGGATGGAGGCACCCATTTCAGAACTCATGCCCCTTAACCTGCTACTAGCCAAGCAGGCAGGGGTAGTAGCCCCTGGTATAGCGCCACCTAGGGGTTACATATTTAAATGCATTTTGTACTACATAGGCATCTAATGCCATCCAAGCATTTTCCAATGCTTCCAGGCCTTCTTTTCCCAAAAAAAGGGGTGAGGGGTTAGGGGGGTAATGGGAAGGACCTCCATCTCCTTACCAGGGAAAAGACACAAGACAGGAGTCACCCTGTCACACATTCCATGGAGCAGCTGGAACAATTCAGTGCAGACCAGAGGACCTCCATGGCACAGACTTTAGGTTTTTCTCCCTGGGAGCTGTGACTTCCTTCTGATGGTGGCTGCAGCACACAGTAAATCTGAAGCACTCCTGCCTGTCCCACCTCCACTAATTTCACAGTCCTTTCAGCTGACAACTCAGCTCCACTGCGAATGTGCGAGGTGCTCTCCTTCACCGGCCTGGGCATTCCAATCCCGACTCATTCCAGGGGTGGCGACCCCATGGCAATGGTGCCCCACACATATTCCAACCTCTGCAGGCCACAGAGGCCTAAGGAATACATGCACAGAGCCACTCCTTCCAAGCTCCTTGGCTGTAAATCCCCTCCACTGGTCACAGGCTTTAACCGGGGACCCCAGAGGTAGGCTGCCAACACTGCCTCCCATGGTGCAGGCTCTCATCACTGCTCTGCGCCTGACCCATGACAACCATCATACTTTAAATGGGACACCCTTCAAGGCCTACACCAGTGCTGGGGGCCACGGGGCAGGTCACACACTTTCCTCTGGGCCCCAGCTTCCATCTCCTCTCTGGAAGGTCCCAAACTCCATGGCCTAGAGCGGCCCTGACTCCCAACCGCAACCACTGCACCGGCAAGACTGGAATGGACAGAGCGATGGACTGGGATGGAAATCACCCCACCCCAGACCTGAACCTCAGCCCTGCAGCTGAACTTTGGGACTTCGTCCTGGGAGCCCTACCTCCTGCTCCCGGCCCTTCTGGATCTCTCACCCAATGGCACCAAAACCACCCCATATAATGGACTGCCAGCCCCAGCTCCACTTACCTGCAGGCAGAACCAAACATTGGACAGCCCACAATTAAAGGGTCCTAACTAGTAAGCTCCCAAAAGGGAGACTTAACTCCCCTTCCCTTTAAACTGTTTACCTCCTGGTGAATGGCTCAGCAACTGCCAACAAGCCCAACCCTGGTGAGGATATGCGCACTCTCCAACCCCAGAGCAGGCCCTGGTCAATACTGCAGCACCGCTGTAATGGTGGGTAAGCAACAATAAACCTAAGGGGTCGAACCCAATAAATCTCCATCTCATGTAGCCAGACTTACTCCGGACCTGATAACCCACACACCATACCCAGAAAACCGATCTAAGTACAGGGGCAGCGTCCCGAGCGCCCCCCCCCCCAACAACTCTCACACTTACAGTAACTAAAATGTGCTGCTGCCACCATCAGGCCAAAACAAAGCAAAGCCATTTTTCACAGTATCTTAACCACTTACAAAACACAGCTTTTAACCAGTGCCATAAACTGGGTGCATAGGCAATTTGACACATTTGTTTTTTTCTTCTCTGTCCCAAATGTAACACCACAGGAACACCACACTCATCACAGCCACTCTCCCATTCACTGACCATACACACATCTCTCACTCTCCACTTACGCAGCACCCACTCCCAGGCACACAATTTAGCTGATAAACTAGTGCCATAATGATTTCAGGCACAATTGTTGAGTGTCCATAAAAGTCCAAAGTTGCAGTCCATAAACAATGAGTAATCCAATCCACTACATCTCAAGGCAAACCACAACAGTGGAACAAACATACAAACATTTTAACAAGCAGTAACAAAATCATCAGTTACTGTAAACTTGAACAAAGGGGACCCAGGCTCCCTCAATAGTGGGGTCAGTCCAGACTAAAGTCCCAACAGACTTTTCCAGCCTAGGGAGGATAAGGGAGGTCCATCTTCTGCACCTAGAATTGGTCAGATGCAAAATACAGCTTGGGATCTGGCTTGGTAGTTTCTTCTCCAAAGGAATCTTCATCAGTGATGTAATATTTAGTGCATTGCCCTTCTGCGTCCTGCACCATGGTGAAGGTTTTGAACCAGGTCACTCCCATCCACACTGCGGTGATGCACAACTTCTTGGCATGGTCGATGGCTTCTTGATGGCAAGGTCCAGTGTCAGAGGGGCATACTTGGTTACGCTGTTGAACTTTATCCAGGTGTCCCCTGGAACACCTAGTCCTTACATTTCTCCTTGATAACATCCCATATCTGCTCACATACAAAAGGGTAGGTCTTCCCTGGATACTCCTTTCTGATGTGGCGCTTGACCCACCGTTCAAGCTTGGGACCAGTCAGGGAAACTCCTGACACTATTTCTTGGTGCAGTCCCCTCCCCAAGCCAACTCCTGCAGGTACAAATGTGATACTGAGGGTCAGAAGGCCTTAGATAATCTTTATTCCACTACTTCTGTTTACACACTTGGGCCAACTGAGGGACAGTGTCAGGATAGCACAGACTGGGGAACCGGTAAGACCTGGGTATGTCCTTTTCCCACAGCTGATCCTCCAAAACCAGGGACAGCTGATCTTCCAAAACCAGGGACATAGGAGTTGCACCAAGAGTTGTAGACACAACGTTGACCCCTTCCACACACTCCTCCTGCTGATTAGCTCCCTTCTCAGCTAAAACCTCCTCGACTATCACATCCGGCTGATCTTCTTCCAGGGCCTTAGAGGGGGGCATAGGGGGTCATCTTCATGGTCCCTGCTGTCACGGGGGCTACATCCGACACAGGAGATTTTACTGATCTGGCTCCTTAGCCCATCCATGGCCTCTCCCTCTGCCACATGGAGGGGCAGGGTCCACTGGAGGGGAAGGCCTGGCAGACGTTTAGCGCCCTTCTCCTCAGGGGTCACCTGACTCACAGACGTCTCCATCTCCTCCCAGTTCTCCAAGCTGAAGGCATGGATACTTAGCTGCACTGGCATGGGAGGCCACTACCATGATGGCACAAAGGGTGTGGAGGGCTGATACTAAGGAAGAGCTGCGCCACAGGAGCAGTTGAAGCAGACTGACAGGCACTTAATATCAGCTCTGGAATGATTGCAAATCACACAGTGGTCTCTCACATTGCTCTTTTTTGCCAGTTCCCATGGCCATGACAGGAGGGAAGATGGCACAGTCACCTCCTTGCCAGTTTTCTCTGAAGCTCCAGCCACAATGAAAAATGAGGCCTTCTGATACCACTACACACAACAGTTGTCCAGATGCACAGTCTTTGCCTCACCGTCTCCACAGTCTCCAAAGTCTCTCCCACAGTGGCAAGATGGTGCTCCTGCCAGCAGGACACAACAGGCTCCTCCCTGTCTCCCACTACCTCCTCCAATCCTGCTGCAGCTCTCCAGCAACAGGAACACTCTGAAACTTGTGCCGCAGCACTAAGGGTGCCAAAACCAGGACCAAGAAGGCGGCTCACTGATTTTTTTTTCCAAGTCCAAACCATAGGACCAGATAAAAGCTGCAGTTTCCACCGCTCCCACTGATGCTGCACACCAAAATCAAATCCTGGATGAACCCCCATGTTGTAAGCCCCCCTTCCCACATCTAGGTGTATGCCTGATGTTAAAGCAAATGGGGAAGGGGCACTCCACATCAGGGAAACATAATCCAAGAATAAATAATTTGTACCTGGGTTATGGTAGTGCCACTGAGCACGTGACTTTAGAGGTGCAGAAGACTGGTTCAGAGTCCTAGGGGGTAAGCTGGTTAGCTCATTAAGACCTTTGCAGGAAATAAGTCCAATGTCAGAGCTTTTCAGCAGGTCACTTGAGACAGGGACGGTACCTAGGTATTGGCGAGAGGCACATGTGGTACCAATCCATAAAGGGGGGTCGAGGGAAGTACCAGGTAACTATAGACCCATCAGTTTAACCTCGGTGGTGGGAAAATTAATGGAGAGTATACTAAAGGAACGATTGGGGGTTTACTTGGAGGAGGTGGGAGGTCTGGATAGTCGGCAGCATGGGTTTGTGCCGGTAGATCATGTCAAACCAACCTTGTGGAGTTCTATGAATGGGTAACATCAGAACTGGACAGGGTAAGCCTGTGGATGTATTATTCTTGGACTTCAGCAAGGCGTTTGACTCTGTCCCCATAATGGTCTGGTGGAGAAACTGATGGGGTTAGGAGGCCTTTGATGGTCAGATGGATTGAAAACTGGATAGCTGGACGCACTCAGAGAGTAGTGGTCAGTGGGGAGCTCTCGAACCCTACAGAGGTTGGTAGTGGGGTACCACAGGGCTCGGTCCTGGGTCCAATCCTGTTTAATGCATACATATCGGACATCAGGGATGGTATAGGGTGTGAAATGAGTCTCTTCGTGGATGACTCCAAGATGGGAGCAGTAGTTGAGGGAGAAGAGGGGAGGTTGGCCCTGCAAGGGGACATGGACACCCTGGAAAGCTGGGCTCACACATGGAAATTAAATTCAATATCACCAAGTGCAAGGTGTTGCATCTTGGTTGGGGAAACCCTAAACACAGGTACACCCTGGGAGGGGAGGCGCTGGAAGCCTCAACAGGGAAAAAACCTAGGGGTCATGGTGGATACATGTATGAATAACTCTGAGCAGTGCAGGAGAGCAGCTAGCAAGGCAAACAGGATGTTGGGATGCATCGTAAGGGGGATCACCTCTAGGAGCAAGGAAGTGATTCTGCCGCTGTACAATGGACTGGTTAGACCACACCTTGAGTACTGTGTACAGTACTGGAGACCACACTTGAAGAGGGACATACAGCTCCTGGAGAGGGTACAGAGGAGGGCAACAAAGATGATACGAGGGCTAGGGGGATTTGACTTACGAGGACAGACTTGAGGAGCTCTGCCTGTTTTCATTGGAGGAGAGGAGAGACAGGGGGGACATGATTGAGGTCTTCAAGTATCTCAAGGGAATAAATAGGGTAAACATGGAGGGGATCTTTAGACTAAAGCAGGGAGGCATCACCAGAGGGCATGGTTTGAAGTTGGAAGGTGGAAGGGTGAGGGGGGAGAAAAGAGGAGGAGGTTTTTCACTGAGAGGGTGGTGGACCCTTGGAATGCTCTGCCTGGTGAGCTGGTTCAGAGATCCACAGTGGAGGGCTTTAAGAGAGGGTGGGACAGACACAGAAAGTGGATGTATCAGATGATGGCCTGTCCTGGGGGGGTGGGGATGGATGATAGGGGTTTCTGGAGCACAAGGGATGGGAGGGTCTCGGCACCCAACTAAGGATCTAGGTTCGAGCAGACTCGATAGACCATAAGGCCTAATCTGCTGGCAAATAGTATGTTAGTATGTCCAGGTGCAGTTACGAAAATAAAAATTGAAACTCATTTAATCGACAAAACAGGTACACTCCATGGAGCAGTTGGAATAGTTCAGTGCAGACCAGATGATCTCCATGGCACAAACTTAAGGTTTTTCTCCTTGGGAGCTGTGACTTCCTTCTGATGGTGGCTACAGCACACAGTAACCTTGAAGCACTCCTGCCTCTCCCTCCTGCACTAACTTCACGGTCCTTTCAGATGAAAACGCAGCTCCACTGCAAATGTGTGAGGTGCTCTCCTTTTCCAGCCTGGGCTTCCCGATCCCAACTCATTCCAGGGTCGGTGACCCATGACAATGATGCCCTACACATATTCCAACTTCTGCAGGCCACAGAGGCCTAGGGAATACACTTGTGGAGTCCCTCCTTCCAAGCTCTTCAGCCGTACGTCCCCTTCACTGGATACAGGCTTTAACTGGGACCTCCAAAGGGAGGCAGCCACCACTGCCTCCCATGCGCAGGCTCTCACCACTGCACTGTGCCTAACCCATGACAACCAGCAGACTTTAAATGGGACACCCTCCAAAGCCTACCTTGGTGCTGGGGGTCATGGGGCAGGCCACACACTTTCCTCCATGCCCCAGCTCCCATCTCCTCTCCAGAAGGTTCCCAACTCCACAGCCAAGAGTGGCCCTTACTCCCAACCACAACCACTGTACTGGTGAGACTGGAATATACAGGGCAGTGGACTGGGATGGCAATTACCCCACCCTGGCCCCAAAACTCAGCTCTACAGCCGAACTTTGGGACTTCAGCCTGGGAGCCCTACATCCCACTCCCGGGCCTCCTGAATCCCCCCCCCCATGGCACCAAAACCACCCCATTTAAGGGACCGCCAGCCCCAGCTTCACCCACCTGCAGGCAGAACCAAACACTGGACATCCCACAGTTTAAGGGCCCAAAATAATAGGTTCCCGAGGGGGGGGCTTACGTTAAAACACTTAAAAGGTAAAAGCACCCTTAGGACAGGTGCTGAACATTTTCATGCCTTGAGAAAAGCAATGTGAAGCTCAAAAATGTTCTGCACCTGTCCTAAGGGTACTTTTACCTTTTAAGTATTTTAATAAATATGTTTTTTATCCTACAAAACCAAGAAAGTCTTTTTGTTTCAGTGGGAACCTTAGCATGGTCTTTTAAACTGTTTTAACATTATCCATACGACTGGGGCTTGGCATTCTGCCTGGTAGCCAGCTGCATTTCTTGAGTTTAAAAGCAGTTTCCTCTGCTCATTTGGCAGTGCATTGTAGCTGGACTCCTCTGACCCATGGTCAGCATACCGCAAAGAACTTAGCCTGCTGGAGGATCCAACAACTTGGCGCTGAACGACTGCAGCTAGCAATCAGTTTTGAAACTTGGACGTGTAGGCAGCATCTGAAATTCAGAACTCTGCAAAACTCTCCATGCCCCCCAAAAATTTAAAACTTACTCGGGGTTGTAATGGCAGGCCCCGTTCACACTTGAATTTCTGTCGGCCTTCATGGTTCTCTCCCCGAATGTCTTCCACTACAGCCTGGGTAAGGTTAGTAGAAGACGTAGAGTTCTGTACAATACAAGACAGGACTTGCATTACCCCTTGTGGTGGTAGTAGAACAGTACAACACCAATGAAACTCCCCGATTATCCTAGCCCCATTCTGTCATATTGGCAGCCACTCAGGAGACAAGGGTCTGGTTCGTTAGACAGGGAGTTCCAGATAACTAGGGTTTAGATAATTGAGGTTGTACTGTATCTTCATTTACATTTAAATCCTGATGAAATTAGGAAGGTGCAATAGAGGCAATTATTGCTGATGCTTACAAACTACACCAATAAGCAGACTAAAAGGCTAAATAAACCCTGAACATTCCAAGTAACTATAGTAAACTACTTTGAACTTGTCATTTTTGTTTATTTTGTTTGCTAGAAGTATAGTTTTCTTCTGTTTTATATAACTGGCTATGTCCCACTTCAGCTTCTTTATGCTGAGAGACCAAAAACAGACAGAGAAAGATAGAGTATGAAGACAGAAAAAAATAAAGAGTGTAGACTGCATCTATTGTCTCAAACAATAACAACCCAGATAACTCAGCCTTTGTATTGCTAATAACCATGTTATTTTTCCTTTCTTAAACCTCATCCTCTAATGAGGATATAACCTAGTTCACAGTATACTAATTATCCCTGAAGAACAATGAAAAGCCAGCCTGATAGTAAATTCTTTAATGGCTTTACTGGACATCCCCACCCCCCAACCCCTGGCTAGTTATTACAAGCAGATGATTAGCAACAAATGGAAATGTTTTCTATATTCTCTTTGTGTTTATCTCCTTTCACGTGCTATTCTTGAAACATTAACATGTATAAACAGACCCCAAAATAGTTATTCTATTAAGAAGCTTTACAGTTTCCTGTCTTGTTTTTGTATGTACATGTCTTAATGTTCTGATTTATTTTCCATATTCTGTTTATTCTGAGGCTGGGAGATCAGTAGGCTGTGGGTTCTATCCCACACCAGGCACTTGGGTTAATATCCCAATATTGACACTGTAGTGCAGCATGAGGGGGGGTACTGCACTCCTGAGGTGCCGTCTTTCGGATGAGATGTTAAACCGAGATCCCATCTGCCTGTTCTGGTGGTAGTTCAGGTGGATGTTAAAGATCCCATGGCACTTCTCGAATAGAGCAGGGGAATTTCCCCGGTGTCCTGGCCAAATTTCCTCCATTCACGAAAAATACCACCAACAGCTTAATCTGGTTCAAGGTCAGCTGGCATTCATCTGCATCCCCTCCCCCCGGGTCGTACCTGAAAATAGGCAGGATTGTCTAGTGCACTTACCCGGTCAACAAAAACTAAATAAAAAAATAAAAAATAATTATCCTTGGGGCCACGGCAAGGGAGAGCTCCCTTCTGCCAGCTGCCATGACCCCTTCCACCATCCAACACCTCCACAGGCTCACCGGTAGTGAAGGAACCCCCATGGTTTTGCCCCACAGTGATGGGGTCAGAAGGGGGAGGTCTGACTCCCCCAATGCTCATAATCCAGTATCCTGCTCTGGGCTGCTCTGGTGATACAACGGGTGGAGGTGTGGCCAGTGGGTGCCATACACCCTTGCCATGCCCATCCCTTTTTCCTGCAGTTTTCTCCCTTAGTTCCCTGGAGCCGCAACAACTCAGTTGCACATGAGCGTGAGGGTGTGCATGCGCGCCAGAACCAGTGGCCCCACTCCACCCACTCTGGCCTAGCACCTGGCCCACCATCTGCGTGGCACTGCCACCAACCCTCCACTTGGCGGCAGCCAAGTGCTGGGAAGACCAACCTCCCCAGTCCAGGAGACGAGCGCTGCCTGTTGGCTGCTCAGTCCTGCACCCAGACCTCCTCCTCCCAGCTGACCCCATCTTAGTGTAAGACATTATTCAGAAGTTTAGAATAACTTCATTAAGCAAACAGATAATTACTCTGAATGACGCTGCATCAAGCATGTTATGTTACTTCGAATAAAAATATGACAGCAGATGTTTCTTAATGCTGTCCATAAAAATGACACACTATTAAGCAACCTCTTACTGCAGTATTACAGTTTGTATTCGTTTTAGAGTTTGTTTAGACTTTAAAAATCAGAGCTTCACAGCTGGCCCAGTGGCTCAGAGAGCTTACCTCTGCCATGCCGGCGATCCGGGTTTGGGAACATAGTCTAGTCTTTTTCTTGTAAGACGCAGAGCAATTCTCAGTTCAGAGAAAAGTTTCTACTTGTTTCTATGTTTACATCCTGGCTGTCTGTCCCTTTGCTTATACACATGCAGATTTAGTTACAAGAGCGAGCCTATGTCCCGTGTTGTGCATTATAGTTTTTCTTTCAAAAAATCAACATTTGAGCTGGCCTACTGGCACAGCGGCAAGCCGGCCAAATGTGACACTGAAATCCTGGGTTCAGGAATGGACCTGGAAGTCAGAGGGCAGGCAGGGAGGAAGAAGAATTGAGTGCCCAAGAGGCAGCTCTCTTTCTCTCGGGGGGGGCGGGTGAGCATGTGGTGCATCAGTGACCCCTGGCAGAGGCTAGGGGATCCTTGCCAGCCAGCGCCTAGCACTGTTGGAGGTGGGACAGGCATCAGGTTTGTCCTGAGGATGTCACTGAATATCCTGCCTCCAGGATTCCAGTAAGCATCTACAACTTCCAGCTCCAGCCGTGATGCCCTGCTCTACCTCTATCTCCGTTGCCCCTATTGCCTGCAGGGGGGTCCTGCTGTTGTGGCTCCACCCCTGGGGGTAAGCCAGGGCAGGCTCCCAAGTGACCATTGGGAGACGGTGCCCCCTGGTGGCACTGCCCAGGGGGTAAGCCTTGGCATGGTGGGGATGGCGGGCTGGGCAAGAGTGGAGCTGGGTTGGGCCAGAAAAAAAAAATTGAAACAAAGGTTTCATATTACATGATGGTAATGCCAAATATTTCAGATAGGTATAGTTTGGAGTCAGTTACTCAAAGGTGTGGATACAGTACTGCCAGTAATTGGATGGGTTGCAGACATAGTTGAGGAGGGCATAGCAGGACTTGTCGGATCATGGTACTGAAGTGGTGTGAGGATGCTGAAAGTAGCCACCAAGTGCTGAGGTATTAACAGTACAGCGTTATAGATTGTGAGTGTGGGTGTGGTTGTTGTGTGGACCACTGTACAGTGTTATCAAATCATGTGCCAATACTCCCATTGTCCACCACAGTCGCACAGTTCAGGTGAGACACTACTACCCAGATCAATTGTATTCAAACGCTCGGATAACAAGTGTCTTATCCTCACCACCTCAGCACTAAAATATAACCTCATTTCACCTCAATGGTCATATGCGGTTCTATGTGATAATGGCGAAAGACTAAAGGCGATTGCTGTTATCATGAAGTTACAATGCCAAAATTTTTTTTTGGCACTGTGACACCAGTGCACAGAAAAACGGCCCTGGGGACTTACTTTTAATGTTTTCTGTTGGGGGTTGTGTCCCCCCCACACACCCCCACATGGGAGGCTTTGCTCCCCGTACCCCCGTACTAAAGAATTCTCAACTCCAGGGGGTGCATGTAGGGGGGTTAAAACATTAAAAAAAAAAACAAGGTTTGGGCCAGGCGCAACAAAAACACACCAGTGCCTGGACCCGAACCCTGTACTCTGCTGACCAGCACCGGCAACCCACCTACCTCACCATGGGGTCAACTCGGCAACCACTGTGGCACAACCCCTCGTGTCCCCTCCTGTGCGTGCTCACTCCCCCTCCGCGCATGTACATATAGCGTTGGGAAGTCACTATACTCACCCACCCCCCTATCTGGCCACCCTACCCTACCTAGCCATCCCTGAAATGCACTGGGGAAGGGGTCATCATTATTGTAGGTGTCGTTTCCCCAGCACCTACATTACGGGCTACCCCATACACCAACTGACAATTGGCAAACATGAACTGTCATTTTACATGGGCCAGTTAAGGTCAAGGGAAGGGACTTTGAAGGTCATTAAGGGTGTTGTAGCACAGTACTGATGTGTCAGGGGGTTGGATAGCACACATATGTGGGTGGATGCATATGGACAGTATAGCTAGTGATGGTATAACATTGGGAACTTCTAGTGGTGTGGGGGTTTGTGGTTATTAGCAACAACTGCAGTTGCATATAACGCAGGGTGTTTGGACAGGTCAGGTGTTGGTTGTGTGGAGGCCTTTTGAAACACTGGACACTGTTTTCAAATCATGTGCCAATATCATGTCCATTATGTCCAGATATATTTATTTATTTATTGGCAATTCGGAATTACACCTTTGAGCTAAGAGCTTATTTAAAAAGGATCATCATCAGACAAGTCAGGATGGAGACAACAATAAATATATACAGGGGTAGGAGAGAGACAGTAACAGCTACCAAGCATTGCCTGATAAACTTTAGATAGTAAAAATATATAGTACATACACACTGCATAGTACAGAATGCAGATACATACAATATGGCAAAAACATTCAGTATCCAAGAGCATGAAGAGATTATTACAGTGCATCCACATACATATCTTGTTGAGTCTCATCAGTTGCAGCTATTAAGCATGGTCAGCTAATTTTAGTAGGTACAATGTGTGAATACGTTCATTGTGAGTAGGACAAATGCTGGCACATTCACAGCTGATAGAAGGCACCAGGTTAATACAGTACAGAATACAATCTACAACAATTCACAGGTTAATACTGAGCAGAATAAGCCAGCCCGGTGGCGCTGGGGGCTGAGGCGCTGGATACCTTACCTAACGCTACACCGGTGACCCGTGTTCGGGAGCAGTCACAGGCCATCAGGGGTCAGTGGGTGAGGAGAGGGATCAAGTATCTGAGGGACTGCTCTCCCTCTCCAGGGAGGGGGGACTCCAGTGGTCAGCGTGCTTCTGGACCTTAGCAGAGGCTGGGGGGCAGTGCACCGATGATGTGCACTAAAGGGGGCTGAGATGGGGCAGGTGAGAAGAGCGCGTGCAGACGCATGTGCTCTCCTTACACTGGCATCATTGCATGCCCCACTCACATAAGGGGAGTACAAGAAAAAGGAAAAAAGGCGTCCTAGGTCACGACGGCTTGATGGCCGTCCAGCGGGTGCCCTGGCTTCAGGGGCATTGCCGAACTGGATCCGGACTGGTGGGTGAGCTGGGGGCTCCCCACTACCCAGCCATGGAGGAAAGGTGAGGGCCCTATTAGGAGCTGGGGGCAGACCAGACAGTGGCTGGAAAAACAAGGAAGGGCAAACAGACTAGCTGACCAGGATCCAGGGGAGAAAAGAGTAAGCAAAAAAAAAATTAAAAATGCTGAGCAGAATAGAGGATATTGCTGGTGCAGTCATGCCTGGGGGAGGAGGTAGCGGAGGTAGGGAGGGTATCGGGGGAGGGGCAACTAACTGAGGGAATGCTAATGCAGTCAGCTATACCAAGGAGGAGCATTATTGCACCTCAGCGACTAGGGAATGGGCTTGTCATAATTTGTGGGAACACTAGTATTAGACCCTGGGGGCTAGGGGATAGTCATGTCCCACTAGGTGGGGCTACGTTTGGCAGTTGCAGTGTTCTGGAGGTGTGAAGGATTTCCGAAGTTCAGATTTGAAGTGGCCAAGATGTGTGAAGCTTGTGGTGGCGTAGGGAAGCTCATTTAGCCAGATAGGGGCCCTGACTGCAAAAGCTCACCTGCACGTGGCTGTTTTTCTGAAAGGCACTGCCAAGACATGTTTTGCTACACTTCTTGTGCCATGCCTGGAGGGAACAGGCCAGAATAGTGCCTGTAAGGAAGGAGGTGTGAGCCCTAGTAGAGCCTTCTTCCCTAGCAGACAGGTCTGGAGCTTGATTTGGTCCTGGAGAGGAAGCCATTTTGTCCTAGTGTATAGATTGCAGGTGTAGCCCAGGCGCCGTGTGCCAGTGGGCTACTACCCCTGCCTGTTGGCCATCTAACAGGTTAAGGGGCCTGGGTCCTGCTATGGTGGTCTTCATGGGGCCTATTCCCAAAGATAATCTAAAAAGAACAGCTTAGATGCGGCGCTGTCTATAGTGGCAGTTCGTGGCAGTAAAGTGCGGATAAGTGCACTGGTAAGGGAGTCAGTGGAGACTGTGGGAGTGTGGGTCATTGTATAGTGGTCCATTTATTAGCTGAAGCTAAAGAATCAGCCGACAACTGATTATGGGGAAAGTGTATATTTTGGTATGTTGGGGTGCTTTATTATTGGGTGGGTTATGTGTTTGTGGTAGGGCCATACCAGAGTTTAGTAGACCACAAGAGACCAATGTTTATGGCCCTCGTGACTTTATTATGTCAAGTTTGTTGACATCTACTAGGATGCCATTAGCATCTAACCAGCTATTATGACAACATGGCTACCCAGTTAGAATATGTGGATACCGGGGGTACCATGGATTGTCCTACAAAGTTTATGGTTTGGTTTGAAAAGCTGTACGGGGCATTTAAGTTGGCTTTGCTATTATTACAAGCTGGTGATATTGAAAGAAATCCAGGGCCACTGGGCTATTCTAAAGTTGGGGGTAGTCTAGGAAATTGTGTATCGAATGCTTGCTCAATTGCTCATGGGTTCAAGATATTACATCTAAATGTAAGAAGTTTAGTTCCGAAATTAGCAGAAATTGAACATGTTGAAACTTACAAACCTGATTTACTGGCTTTATCCAAAACTTGGTTAAAACCTTTTGTATCTGATAATTCTTGTTCTAGCTCTGGTTATAATTTTCTTAGAGCTGACAGGAATGACAAAAAGAAAGGTGGGGGGTGTGGCAGTTCATTATGAAGATGCCTTTCAGATAAGTGTTATAAAAACTAGTAGTGACAGGTTATGCCAGACTGATTGGTTATTGTTTTGGGTACTGTTGAGAGGAGCAAAACATTTGACTGTGGGATGTTTATATAACCCACCAAGTTGTGGTCCAAATGGGCTAAAGAAATAAATTGAAATTGCTGCTCCTTATATACCACAACATGACTTTACTCTGGTTGGTGATATAAATTTAAACTGGTCGTGAAGGATGGAGTTGGGATTGGAATCTTTATTAGCCGCATTTGATTTATCACAATGTATTGTTGAACCAACTCGTTTAAATTCTCACTCTCTAAATCACACTATTTTGGACTGGGTTATAACCAACAGGATGAATCGTATAACTGCTTCAGGTGTTTTGCCTGACGCAGTAAGCAATCGTATGGCAATATTTGCAGTTTTGAATTTTGCCCATAAGAAAATTTCTCCTCATTTGGTTCAAGTTCGATCATTTAAAAATGTAAATCTTGATATTCTTAATATTTGTTTATCTCAGATTGATTGGTCATAGCTGGATTGCATTCCAGATATAGACTCTGCTATGGAGTTTTTCCATAGACGATTTCTTCCTATTCAAGATACTTCATTTCCTATCCGTACTTGTGCCTGATGTTCATGTATGTACCTTGTAATGTACCTTGTAATCTCCCGGGTCACAACTGAAAATAGGCACTTGGCTGTCTAGTGTGCTTACCCGGTTAACAAAAGCAAATAAATAAATAAATGTCCACCTCTCCATGCCTGTCATCTCCGGGGACCTTTATGTTACTTGCATTGAGCCCTTCTGTCACAGGACCAGTCTTTAACATCAGGGGCAGTCTCCAAAACAGTCTCTCAAGTCCAGAGGTAGAGTAGAAACACACAGGCATGTCCTCAGCCTCTCTGTCTGATTTATCAGCCGAATCTTCTTTCTTGGGTACCTCCTGTAACTGGGCAGGTCCAGCCCCATTTTTTCACTTCTGTTCTCTCTGTGCAGCAGCTCGAGTGGTTGGAAGTACAGGCTGCTCTATCAAATCAGTCTTTGACCCAACAGTTTTATTTCCAATGGGAAGAAGGTGGTTCCAGTGCATCACTTTGCACCCTTTGGTTTCTCCCTCTGGTCAAATCTTGTATACATGTAGCCCTTCCAGTTTTTTAATTATCTCATACAGTGTGTGCTTTCCCACCAGTCAGCAATTTTATGTTTTCCAGGTATGGCCAGACTCCTGAGTAACACTCGGTCACCGGGCTTCAGGTCTTGAGCCCGCACTTTTTTATTATACCTTTATTGGCCTGATTTTGCTTGGTGGCTTTTTCTGAGGCTAGCTGACAGGCATTATTTAACTGTTGTTTCAGCTTTTTTACATGTAACCCCCCTACGAATGGGGGTTTCTGAAAAGTCTTCCTTCAGCTTGCTTAAATGCTCACTGCCAGGCTGGTGTCCTGTGTTTTATATTTTGTATCCCAAATGAGTGCGCACTAGGAAGTGATGCTCTAAAACCAACTGTATAATACTGAAAACATAACTGTTCTGGCTCTCACAAACTCTAAAGAGAAACGCGTTTAATGTAAAAAACTTCTTATTATATTACCATACAGCACAAAACCTGACATGTTTCGGACTGACCAACAGTCTTTTCTCAAAGGCTAAAAGACGTCTAATGAGCAAATCATTTATATACCATCATTAATCAAGCATGATTGCTTCGTCATTCCGAAACATGTCAGGTTTTGTGCTGTACGGTAATACAATAAAAAGTTTTTTATATGAAACGCATTTTTCTTTAGAGTTGGTGAGTGCCAGAACCGTTATGTTTTCACTGTTCTGTGTTTTAGCAGTTTAAATGTATTGCCAGAGAGTGCCTGTATAGCCTCTGTGTACTGTCTCTTTAAGAGCTGCCTGGATTGCAGTCATGATTAATCTGAGAGGGAGCTCTGTTAGAAGATGTACTTGTTTGCTGATCATTTGATAGAGTAGTAATAATATTGCAGTTTGTTCTAACCTGCCTTCTTTGCAGCATGGACAGTTCAGTTTGTTTCCATCATCTTGGTTCTGGACTGCTGAAATGGGCCAATCAGTACATTTGAGACTCTAAAACGGAGCCTGCCTACAGGGGCCTGGTAGGGCCAAAACTTGTAGGAATTGTAGTTTTGGGCTTTTGGTGTCTAAAATAACCTGGAGGGGGAGCCCTTGTTGTGACTGATAGACAAATCAGCCAACCAAACCTTTTGGATCTTGGGGAAAGTCCCACACTGCTTGCAGTTTCAGTTAGATTTGAGTTGGGAAGTGAAGAAGTAACAGCTCAAGATAGTTCGAGCAGCAATCCATAGTGGACTCGCATGGGAGAACTGTGGAAAGTCCTGAGTTTGGCCTGCATGCCTCCCTGCTGTTCCTGAGAGGGAACTTGTACTTTTTTCGGACTGAATCCGAATTTGGAGAGCGAATTAAGCCACTGAATTGTGACCAGGCTTTAACCTGAAGAAGACCGAAGATTTGCTGAATGCGATTGGCCAGTCAGGACTTCCAGCTACCTCTGAACTCCCGGATTGTGCAGAAACTCTGTAAATGTGACCAGAGATCCATTTGCCTGGTACAGTGGAATTCCCCTTACATGTGACTGTGCTGTGTGCTTATAGAGAGTCGTGATTTCGTTCCCCATTGTGTGTCTGAACTGTGTTTTGCTTGCTGAGGCTGTATCCAGCTCCACTGACTGAATCCATATCCATTTCCATTTGCCTGGGCTCTGCTACACTGGCCCAACCAGACTACCTGCTACGAAGAGAAAGTCATCGACGAGAGACTGGCCTGGGGATCAGCCCCCTGCTCAATGCCTTGAACAGGAATGATGCCTCGGTGATTCGTGTGGGTCTGCTTCTCCAGGCACCCCAGCTCAACAGCCTGCAGTCTCGATTTCATCCTGCCTGTGTCCAGTATTGGGTATCATGAGTAAACATCAGGGTAGCTCCCCTGCAACAACAGCTAAATCTAAAAGTGTTGTCATCTGATTGACTTGTTGCCTTTTCTTTCACGAACTGAGCCCTCCAGCTCCAGATTACAAATATTGTGTGTTGTGCATGTTGCTTTCTTCCATCACAGGGCCCCAACCAGCTGCAACATTCCTGGCTAGCCCACCATTTTCCTACCTGGGTACCCAGAGTGTGTGACTGTGTAGGGACTCTGAACTGCATGCATAAGTGTCTGATTAATATAGCTTTTAAGCAAATCAACCTGATTACGCCCCTTCCTTGTTCAAGTCCCCTGAATAAATCAGATTTAACTTTGTTTGCATTTAACCTGACTGTGGTTCCAGTTTGTGCCAAAAGTATTGTACTGTTGCTATTTGCTGTGCTTAACCTTGTTTTACAGGGGGTCCCCAGGGTCAAACTAGAGGAATCAGCCCTGGTGGTTAGTGCAAACAGTGTGAGTAATTGCCTGGTGAATAAGGGTCAATGTGAAAGTAATTATTGTATATTGTTCAGGCCACTAAAAGGGAAAGGGGGGGGTTACAGTGTCCTGAGGGCTGTGCCCAGGTTAGCTTGACCACTAACAACCCTGACCTCTGGGTGGATGCACCAGTTTCATTACTCGGGCCCCTTAACCTGCTACTAGCCAAGCAGGCAGGGGTAGTAGCCCTTGGGATAGTGCCACCTAGGGGTTACACACACATATTGCAAATAATTTTTTTTATGCCATCCGCTGACACTACAAAACACAGGTCCACAGGGAGGCAGGCCTCCCTCCCTTCCAAACATAAGATGATAGGGAGAGAAACCCGTGGCATAATATTTTGTGCAATTGTATGCGTGGATCAAAGTGCTTACTCGTTGGCTCCAGATATGCTTGTCTCTTGAATCCAAGGTGTCCCGCATGTCTAGTAGCATTTTGTTGAATCTCTTGGGCTGGGGGTCACCCTTGGGGTGGTAAGGCATGGTTTGAAACTTTTTGACACCCAATAAGGACAAGAGCTCTTTTATCAGCTGGCTCTCAAAATTGTGTCCCTGGTCCAATTGGATACTTTGAGGTGCTCTGCAGTGGACAAAAAACTTTTCGACCAACACTTTGGCAACCATGGAGGCCTTCTGGTCCTTGGTGGGGTAGGCTTGGGCGTACTGGGTGAAATGGTCTGTAACTATCAATATGTTGGAGATATTCCTGGAGTCTGGTTCCAACACGAGAAAATTGATGTACATTAATTTCATTGGTGCACTAGTACTGATGTTAAATAATGGGGCAGCCTTTTGGGAAAGTACTTTCCTCAGGATACACCGCCAACAGTTCTTGCAATAATATTTTACATCAACTCCCATCTTGGGCCAATAGAATATGCTTTTTACCAATTTCAGGGTGTGTTCCCTGCCCACGTGGCCCATATCATCTTGAAGAGCTTTTATCACCAGACCTTGGAAACAATCAGGCAATACCAGCTGCACATGGGGCACCCCCTGCTGGTCCTGAGTCACTCGATTGAGCAAACCTTTCTTTAGCTGCAACTTCGGCCATTCTCGCAGTAATATGCGGGCATGTGGATCACTAGCTTTTACTTGAGCTGGGTCTTCTTTTCTCTGAAGCACTTGAATTACCTTCCCCATAATGGAACTGTTTTGCCGCTCTTTTCGTAAGTCCTGAGTAGTCAGCTGTGGCAAAGACCTCATGTCCAAGGCGGTCAGGTGGCAGTAAGCTATAGAAAGGCAACTCGCAGATGCTCTTAAATCCTGAAGTCCACCAAATGAGGGGCATCTTTGAGAGAAAAGGACTTGTCACCATCAAATTTTTTACACAAAACTTTTACCAGTTGTTTAGGTATTTTGTCCCAGCTGGAATGCTCAGCCCCCTGAGTTAAAGGGCATCAGGACAAGGCATTGGCATTTATATTGTTCAACCCAGGCCAGTACTCTATGGTGTAGTCATAGGTAGACAGAGCCGACTATCACCGATGGCCAGCTGCATCTAGTTTGGCTGTGGTCTGTATATAAGTAAGCGGCTTGTTGTCGGTCTTTACAGTAATCTTCACCCTGTACAGGTAATCATGAAAGTGGTCCACAATAGCCCACTTTAACACCAAAAAGTTTAGCTTGGGGATGGGATACCTTTTTTCCAAGGAGCTGAGACTCTGGCTTGCATATGCCACTGGGAACAAACCCTCTGGATATTCTTGACACAATACTGCCCCTAGGCCACTGAAACTTGCATCTGTATGTAGGATATAGGGCTTTTGTGGGTCAGCATATGTGAGCACCGCCGGTACATGAGTCAGGCAGTAGTATATAATGTCCTCAAAAGCTCTATTACACTCCTTGGTCTACTGGGAGTGAAAAGGTTCAGATGGTCAAAAATATTTAGGTTGTTCAGCTTGGCCTCCAGGAAGAGGAGTCTTTTTGCTCTTATTTGTTAGAGGATACCCCTGCAATAAGTTCAAAAGAGGTCTGACTACTCTGGTGTAGTCCCTCACAAATCTTTGGTAATACCCGCAAAAGCTAGATAGCCATTGCAGTTCTTTCAGGTTTCTGGATTTTGGCCAGGTGGTGAGGGTCTCCACTTTACTGGCGTCGGTCTGGATGCTCTTGGTGGAGAGAATGTGTCTAATGTATTTGAATGAGGCCTTTGAATAGCTGTGACTCATGGTCTTCCAGAGTCTTTCCGAACACAATAATGTTGTCCAAGTAAACAGAGCACTTCAGAAGGTTCATGTCCCCCACAGCCTTTTCCATAAGGCGCTGAAACATCGCAAGGGTGCCTGAAATGCCCTGAGGATTCTCAGAAATGTATAAAATCCTAAGGGGCATATAAAAGCTGTCTTCTCCCGATTCTGTGGTGCCATGGGAATTAGATAACACCCATTTTTTTTTAAACAAGTTTATTCAAAAAGTTAGATTAAATAAATACAGAGGTCAAATCAAATTTGTCAACAACCACATTACATTCAATACAGTTAAGTGAAGTACAATTGTGTATTGTATTAGGCATTTTATAGTATAGTAGTGGGAGCCATATATACATATATATATATATATACAGTATATATATTGCTATAAAATTTCTATTAGAGGTCCACTATTCCTTTAAATATGTCAGTGGGTACAAGGTTAAGTTGTAAAGCTATTGGGTATGGTTATAGATAGGACCTGGTGAACTGCCCCAGTACATCCAACCAAAACTGGGCAATCTTTGAACACCCCCAGAATATATGCCAGTGTGTTCCCACAGCTCTGCATTTCCTCCAGCAATCCGCAGTATTGGTGGTATTATAGTGCTGGGTCACTGTCAAAGTCCGGAAGAAATGCACTTGTATTCTCCAGTAAAATTCTCTCCATGTGGGGGAAGAAGTTACTTGCCAACCCCTCCTTAACCTGCAAAGCCAATCGCCCCAGGGTATCTGGCTTGACATTTCCTTTTCCCAAGCCCCTTTTATCTTTTCCAAAGGTTTAGTTTCTGCGGGCCTCAGGAGGCAATATAGAGAGGAAATAGGTTTAATTTTCACATCTGGAGTGGAGACCTTTTTGTATAAATTCTTCTCAAAGATTAGGTAGGTGGGACAAGGAGGACATATGGTCAGTTTCTTTAATAAAATGTTATACCTCGAGGTACTTGTGGAAATCCAGTGTCTTGTAGATTATATTTAGTTTTCAATTGATGAAAGGGCATACAGGTGCCCCCGGTAATACCCACTTTTTTTTTGTATTTATTTTCTCCCCTCATTCCCCATGATCCACCACTCCTTCAGGCTGCCTAGGTCCTTCACCTGCTCCGCCTGTCCCATCCTGAGCCCTACAGCTTCACATCGCAGCTGCCCCTGGGGTAACCCAGACATAACCCTTTGCCAGGTGGGTGGGTGGGTCCCCCTCCTCTGAGGGGGAAGGCTCCCGGAGGGGGGGCAACCAGCACATACTTGGCCCCAGGGTGCTGCTGAAGTGTAGGGACTCTTTCAGGGCACTGGCGGTTATGGAGGACCGGTAGCCGTCGTCTGGTCGGTCACGAGGCGGATTTTCTGCTTTTCTGACCTGTTCCCCTTGGGTCACCTTCTGCAGTGCTCTTGGTCTCCATCAGAGGCCGCTGCAGAGTGACGCCAACCCACTACCCATCCCAAAAGAGGAGAGCAGTCCCTACGGATGCTCAATCCTCTCCTTCCCCTGCCAGCCCCCAGCATCACGAGTCCATTCCCGAACCGGGGTCACCGGCGTGGCGTGAGGTGTGGCGTCCAGTCTCTTAACCCTCAGCTCCACCGGACCGGCAATATCCACTTTTTATGTCCAAAACTGAAAACCACTGGCTGCTGTTCAAGCAGTCTAATGCATCTTCTATTTGTGGCATTGTATATTGATCTGGCACAGTGCACCTGTTTAAGGTGTGGTAGTCCACACACATCCTAATAGCCCCACTCTTTTTTCTCACCACTACTACAGGCAATGCATATGGACTTTTTCACTCCTGGATGATGCCTGCAGCCAGCATCTTCTGAAGGTGCCTTTGTACATCATCTGTGTCAGTGGGGGCAAGCTATCTGGATCTCTCCCTGAAGGGGCGCTCATCTGTTAGCCGTATGCAATGCTGTTCTTCTCCCGTAACACAGCCAACATCCCACTCATCCAATGAAAACACTTTTGTTCTGGGAGCTATATATATATATATATATATATATATATATATATATATTGCTATAAAATTTCTATTAGAGGTCCATTATTCCTTTAAATACGTCAGTTGGTATAAGGTTAAGTTAGCCGAATGATTATAACTCATTTTCTACTAAGCTGGCCTCTTAAACCTGGCCAGAATAATCAAATCAAACATTATAACTTTTTATAACCAATAAAGTTCCCATGTGCGTAGCTTAAGACCCCCATAGAGGAATGTTTGTCTGTCTAACTAAATGTAAACCTCATCAAGAGACAGAAAAGGGACGGTTTAAAGAGGATATTATGTAAGATAAGGTGTATACTACTTAACTACTTAATAATGGGTAAAAGCTGAAAGAAGAAAGGAGTGAGTCAATCATGGCTCCTAAATTTAAACTAAAGAGAATCGGCTCAGCAGGACAGGGTGTGAGGGAAATTTTCCATCTGCTACATTATATTATGGAGGGGTGACTAGGGGCGCCTGTGGCTTGCATGGTGACACTTGGCTCCCAGTTGGTTTTCCATGCTGTCCATGGGTTCCAGATGGCTCCAAGGGTCTTTTCTCTTAAATGCAACCTAGCAGCTACGGTTTCCATATCAAGGATATTGTTAACTCTGTTCACCCACACCTGCATTGTTGGGGGTTCTTTTTTGAGCCAATGCACCATGATGCATTTGAAAGCAACTGTTGAAAAAATTAGAGCCAATTTCCTATTGGATGGGGGAAGACCAACCAGGACCGGGAAGCCAAGGACCAAATTTGTAAAGCTATTGGGTATGGTTATAGATCGGATCTGCTGAACCACCCCTGCACATCCGACCAAAACTGCACAATCTTTGGACACCCCAGAATATATGCCAGTGCTTTCCCACAGCTCTGCATTTTCTCCAGCAATCCGCAGTATTGATGGTATTATAGTGCTGGGTCACTGTCTGAGTCCAGAAGAAATGCACTAGTATTCTCCAGTAAAATTCTCTCCATGTGGGGGAAGAAGTTACTCGCCAACCCCTCCCTAACCTGCAAAGCCAAGCTGAAGCCCCTTTTATCTTTTCTAAAGGTTTAGTTTCTGTGGGCCTCAGGAGACGACATAGAGAGGAAATATGTTTATTTTCACATCTGGAGTGGAGACCTTTTGTATAAATTCTTCCCAAAGATTAGGTAGGTGGGACAAGGAAGACATTATTTTATTTATTTAGCTTTTGTTGACCAGGTAAGTACACTAGATAAGACGATTGTCTATTTTCAGGTGTGACCCAGTAGAGTACAGGAATTACAGATTCAAAGTACATAGGACAACATGATACAGATTGAGAAAATTTAGAGTCAGGAATGGCATATCATGTTCAGTAAGTACACAATGGTAGAACACATGTAGAAACTAAGGGCAGTACAATATGTACAAATTGAGATGCAGCAGATACAAATTATATACAGCTTAGTGTCCCAGAAAGTGGAGCCACAGTTAGAGCAACACCCAACAACATGGGTTAGAATACATTATATACAGGGCTAACAACCCAAAACAGTCCAAGACACATCCAAGAAAAATAGAGTGCAGTGCAAGGACCAGGAGAGATCCAGGGGGGTTTGGGACAACCACACACTGAGGAGAGCTTGAGATGATTCCATAGGGAGGCTTGAAGGCACGCATGTGAGGGGAGGAGTGAACCTGGGCAGGAAAGGAGTTCCATAACCTGGGAGCACACGCGGCAAAATCTCTATGCCCCATTTGAGTCCAAGTGGCAGGAATCTTAAGGACGGCAGGGCCCAGAGACCTGAGGGAATAGGAAGAGGAGACAGCCGGGACAAGGAACTCTGCCAGCGCAGGGGGGGTGCTAGTACCAAGAACCTTACCCACGAAACACCCCAGGACAAAATCTAGGTAATTTGATGGGGAGAGCCAATTCAGCTTGCTATACAGGTCACAATGGTGGGTGAGACGAGGGGCAGCCAGAGCAAAACAGCAGACATTATTGTAGGCAGTGGTCCACCTAGAAAAGTGAGTTTTGGAAGTGCGAGCAAATAAAAGGAGCCTGTAGCAAAGCGGGAGGAGTAACACACCTCTAGCAAGAGCAAGACGTACAGCTGGAGTAAGGTTGCTCTTAGCTCTGTAAGCCAGACCCAGTTTGCAGTTAACAGTCTTACATACATTCTTAATATGGCATCCAAGGTCAAGCTGCAGGTCAAGTGTCACCCCAAGGTATTTAATGGTGTCAGTGACAAGAATCGGAACACCATTGGGACCAGTGACACATAAAGGTGCCGGAGAGTTTCTCGTCAGTTTCTTTAACAAAATGTTGTACCTGGAGGTACCAGTGGACATCAGTGTTCTGTAGATTATATTTAGTTTTCAGTTATTGAAAGGACATACAGGCACCCATGGTAATACCCACTTTTTAAGTCAAAACTGAAAACCACTGATTGCCGTTCAAGCATCTAGAGCATCTCGTATTTGTGGCATCGTATATTGATCTGGCAAGTGTGCTTGTTTAAGGTGTCGTAGTCCATGCACATCCTAATAGCCCCACTCTTTTTTCTCACCACTACTATAGGTGATGCATAAGGACTTTTGGACTCCTGGATGATGCCTGCAGCCAGCATCTCCTGAAGGTGCCTCAGTACATCATCTATGTCAGCGGGAGCGGGCCGTCTGGATCTCTCCCTGAAAATGCGCTCATCTGTGAGCCATATCTGATGCTGTTCTCCTGTAACGCAGCCAACATCCCACTCATCCAATGAACACACTTTTGTTCTGGTAGCCAATTTTTTCTGGACTCACTCCTTTCACTCCTCCAGGTTGGGGGAGTTTCTCAAATCAAACAAGACAGGGTCAATGCTACCATAATCTCTTCTCCCTGGAGCAGCAGGCTGCACAGCTGTGTTGGCACAGTAAACTCTGGCTAACGTCTGGCCCCTTTAGACAACCAGTTTTCTGTCAGTTGTGTTTTTCACCTGCAGTGTCACTGTTCGATCATAGGTATGCGCCTGTGCCAGTAAGACGCTGGGTTTCACTAATAATTTAGGTAGCAATCCGTGTTCCTCCGGGGCATCTAGCATCAAAATTTTGTTCTTTCCTCCCTTTTTTTAACCGCACTACTCCGTTGATATTACACTCCACGTTGGGTGGCAACACAGTCTCCTCTGTCTTCTTCTTCCAAACTATTCTCACAGATTTATCTACATCTTCGGGGGGGGAAGGGGTTGTCCCTGTCTCTTATAGGCCTCCTGGACCACCGGGTGAATGGGTAATTTTCTCCCTTGCTGTTCTGCTTTTCTGGCTTGACAATGCTGAGCGAGCCTCCCGAACATGTGGGCATTTCTGCCCACCAGCACAGGTATCCCACACACCAGTCTCATGACAGATTAAAGCCAGGGTCTCAACTGCATCTCCCACTCCAACAATGTTAGTGGGGAAGCCATTTATACTTTGACATATCTGAGGTAGGGGTAAAACTTCTCACTAAGCCTCCACGTGTAGTCCTTCCAAAGGCTACAACACCAGGTGAGATAAGTGTCTGTCATACCAGGTCTTGAAGATCATAATGACCTGGGAGCCACTATCAAGGATGGCATGGGTGGTGATTCCCTCTTTGGTGACAAGGATTTCAGTTGACAGCCCAATTAACCAGTGCATATCAAGGGGTGCAATTAAGGTGGCTTTCACTGAAGAGGCTTTTACATTAGCTACAGAGCTGGACATGCATGGGGCCCAGTACGCTCCTTTACCAGGCCCCACTGAAGTTTTCCTGTGGCTTTCCTTCCTTGCACAACTGTCTGTTAGCCACTCAAAGGGGATCCACTGGGGACTGGCATCCTCTTCAGTAATGCTCTTTTCTTTCACTCCAGTAACAGATTATCTCTTCTTACTTATGTTGTCTGTGGTAGTAGACCTCAGGAGGCAGTCGGGTTGGGGATAGCTTGGGACCACTGGGTACACTAAGGGAACAGAAGGGGGAAATGGAGCTATGGCAAAGGGAGCAGGACGGTGAAACTGGGGCTATTGCTTGTACCATAGCTACTGGTTCGGGAGCCCCTACCCTTACCACCCCCTGGGTCTTCAGTTCATTAACAGCCTGACTCAATTCCTGCAACCAGGCTTCAATCTGAGGTACTATAGGGGGCAGTGTAGGTGACACTCCCAGGCCTGTCATGGGAATAACGGCAGAGGCTGGCTGGGTGGACTATTCAGCAGAAGCTTCAGGGGTCCCTGTAGAACCAACACCAACCCTATCCAAAATTTCCCTGCATTCTTTCAGTAACTTTTTCACCTCAGAAACCTCAGCTGCAGTTGGGGGAGTAGCTTCTTGGACCTGAGCAGTAGCTACTATAGTGGGTCAGACCCCCCACTTGGCATCCCTTTTCTCCACCTCTCTTACATCCCTAATCAGCACCCAGAGCGGAGGTGTACTCATTTTGTCTTTCTAGCCCAACTTTAGTAGCAACAACTCCAAGAACCAGGCACCCCTTAGTACTTCTTTTAACCTAGTCTTATTTGTCAGAGGCCTGGATCCCCCCTTTTCTATATAGCTTTTGCAGAACCTTCTCCAACCTCTGCACATATTTAGACAAGGGCTTCCCCCTTCTGCTGGCAGGTTGCTTTGAACCCCCACCATAAATCTTTACATGTCTCTGTGCTAGTCCACCCAGCCAGCCTCTGCCCCTCTCTTTCTCCTCAAAGCACTGACCGAGCGGCTTCGCAGACCACCTCAAAACAGAAGCTCCATGCTAGGCTGCAGGCCGAGACCTGCTCTGCTCCTTCTGGCACTAAAGCAGCTCCATGCCTCCTTGAAGTGCTGACAGAGCGGCGCTGCAGACCATCCCCAAAACAGAAGCTCCATGCCTGGATGAAGGCCGAGACCCGCTCTGCTCCCTTTGGCACTAAGGCAGCTCCATTCCTCCTCGAAGCGCTGACCGAGCGGCACTGCACACCGTCCAACAAAACAGAAGCGCTGTGCCTGGCTGAAGGCCGAGACCTGCTCCACTCCCTCTGGCACTAAGGTACGACTCGCCACCTAGATCTATGTCTTTTGCATTTATTAGCCACAGCCCTGTGCTACCCTACCAGGATTAGCCAGAAGTGCTGCTGCCTCTTCTCTGTTGGCCAGAGGATTCATCAGACTTGTATGCCATGGCTGAGCCGGCTCCGTGGACCTCCCTTCTGGGTAAAAGCAGCCTTAGTTCCCATCAGCTCCACGCCTCCTCAAAGCGCTGACTGAGCGGTGCCGCAGATCATCCCCAAAACAGAAGCTCCACGCCCAGCTGAAGGCCAAGACCCACTCCACTCCATCTGGCCCTAAGGCAGCTCCATGTCTCCTCGAAGTGCCGACCGTGCAGCGTTGCAGACTGTCCCCAAAACAGAAGCGCCGCCCCTGGCTGAAGGCTGAGACCTGCTCCGCTCCCTCTGGCACTAAGGTATGGCTCACCTCCTAGATCTACAGCTTTTGCACTCATTGGCTCATTGCCCTGCGCTACCCTACCAGGATTGGCCAGAAGCACTGCTGCCTCTTCTCCGCTGGCCAGAGGCTTCATCAGACTTGTACGCTATGGCTAAGCCGGCTCTGTGGATCTCCCTACCAGGTAAAAGCAGGTAGCACCTGGTCCTTGCAACAACGCACACTTGATATTTTGAGCTTTAGCGCATTGGTGGAATTAATTTTTAAAGTAGGGTTTTGTACTGGACTTAGTTTCTGCCTACCCCATGGCCGGGCTGATTGCAAGCCTAAGTTATACTTCTAATTTGTGCTAGGACTGAATTTGCCCTGAGTAACAATGGTTAGCCATTTTTTTTATCAGCAAGTGAATGTATAATTTTCTTGATTTAGTCCTGATTTAATTGATTTAATTTTTTTTTTAGTAAGTGAATGTACAGCTCCCTCTTGATTTACTTTAGATTATTTTTGTGTACTTTTCCCGCATACAGCTCCCTCTTGATTTATTTCTGAATTATTTTTCCTGCCTACAGTTCTCCCCCGCTCTTTGTCTAGCTTTGGCGCCTTTCTGGCTAACCCCACCCCCATCCTCATCTTAGCTCCTATTTAATTTTCTCCACAGAGCTTCTCACCTCCAACCACAAATTACTCAGCCCTTGTATTCTCCATTGTTTACCCTTAATATAAACCCCCACTTAACCTCTTGCTCTCCCCTCTCTTTCTCCTAGGCAACTCCATACCTCCTCGAAGCGCCGACCGAGCTGCGCTGCAGACCGTCCCCAATATAGAAGCTACGGCTGAAGGCCGAGTCCTGCTCCACTCCCTCTGGCACTAAGGTATGGCTCATTGCCTAGATCTATGGCTTTTGCGCTCATTGGCCCACGTCCCTGTGCTGCCCTACCAGGATTGGCCAGAAGCGCTGCTGCCTCTTTTCTATTGGGCAGAGGTTTCATTGGACTTGTACACCATAGGTGAGCTGGCTCCATGGATCCACCTACCAGGTAAAAGAAGCCCTGGTTCCCAGGAGGTAGTGTCCGGTCCTTGCAATGCCAGATACTCGATTTTTCGGCCTGCCCCTCTGCTCCCATTCCAGACCTCCATTAAATGCTCCTAAGCCCCTCCCAACTATGCTGTGATTGGCTGGACACTTCAAACTAATCCTTAGCGCTACCATCTCTGGCCCTTTTCTGGTTAGACAACCAGCTCTCAGGAAGTTCCACTACATACCACAACCATGCTACGCTTAAAAGGTACAGGAGTGGTACTAATTTGTCTGACACTTTTGCTGCATTATGGGCCATCACCAGTCTTTACTACTTCAAGATCCCTAATGACCTCCAAACAATGCCCTGACCTCAAACCAACATCATAACCCTCCCTGTCTAGAGGTCTCACAGCATCTGTGTCTCCAATTACTAACCCTGAGATGTAAAACAGCCCTGACTCCACCTCGAATCATATGGTGGCAAAAATTACCTCTCTTACGTATCCCCCTGATGCAGTGCCACCTCTGTACTATGCTGCTATATGGGGACATTGAACTAAAACCCAGGTTGAATTTGGACTGCACCACGAACACCCCAGTGGAAGCATACCAAACACCCAGAGACAGCTGCCCACATGGACCAACACCCCAGGCCTCAAAATAGTTCACATGAATATCCAAAGCATCAGAGGTAAGATGCCCGAGCTTGAAGCATGGACTCAGCTTCATAAACCTGACATCCTATGCATATCTGAAACCTGGATAAAACCTGCCGTCAAATCTCACGAGATCATCCTTCCTGGATTCTCCATGTTTAAGAAGGACTGGGCTCATGGAAAATGTGGGGGTGTCATGATCTATTCCAGGACTGAACTGACTGCTGACGAAATGGAGGACTTGGATATCCACCCTCTGGCTGAGCATATCTTCATCATCATCACTCTTGGTGGTCCAAGAAAATGATGTTAGGCTGCATTTATCTGCCTCCCAGACATTTGTCCTCTTATGAAGAGGGTATCACCAGCCTGGAAAACATCTCCAGACATGACACAGTAGTATGTGGTGACTTTAACCTTAACTGGCTTGGCCCACAAAACGTGCAGCACCATTCTGGTCTGACAGACATTAATTTCGAGCAGGTCATCGAACATCCCACTAGACTGAATATGAAGTCTGGGAGACACATGCTCCTTGACTGGATCATAACCAACACGCCAACTAACATCACAGCTGCTGGCATCTTCCCAGACTCCCTGAGTGATCACTCACCCACCTATTGTGTCTGGAACAGCTATGCACCCTGTCCACCCACCAAAATAATCAAAACCAGGTATTTGACCAAGTTCAACAAGGAAGAATTCAACAACTGCCTAGCCTCCATCAAATGGTCACCAATTAACACCCTCCCTGATATAAATCAGGCCCTTGACTATCTTATCTCAATGTTCACAGTCGCCCTTGACTTTCTTGCCCCATGTAAAACCAGAAGATCCAAAGACTTCCCTGACCCTTGGCTAACTAATGATCTGAGGGGTTTCATGTGCACACGTGATGAAGCCTGGAAGACCTTTAAGAGATCTGGGGTACATACTGATTGGATTATTTATCGTCGGCTCTGCAATTTATGCAAAAATAAAGCAAAGATGGCCAAAAGGGACAATCTTATATCTTTACAAGAAACAAACCTTACCACCCCTAAAAGTTTCTGGTGCCAATTGAATACCCTACTAAAAGGTAGAGAACACATTGTTCCTTGAACCATGACCGCCAATGGAGTCACTCTCACAACACCTCTGGACATTGCCACTGGAATAAACAACTTCTTTACAGACCTTATTCCCTACAAACATGGTCTTCCCCCCTCTTGCTTGTACTACAATATCTATCAACATCAACACGAAACCAACCATCCCTCCTTTTGTATAAAAATTACCACCAATTTCGAGGTCCTGAAGTTGCTCAAGAAACTCAAATGCGATAGCCCTCCAGGCTTTGACACCATGCCCCCTAAATTCCTCTGCATCAGCGCTTGCCTTGCCCATCTCAACGCTAATCAATCGATCTTTCATCACCCACTCTATCCCTGACAAATGGAAAACAGCGGTAGTGGTACCTGCCCACAAATCCAGCCTGGCCAATACACCCCAAAACTACAGACCAATTTATATCCTCTGCCCAATAGCAAAAATTCAAGAACGAATTCTCTGTGACCAATTATACTCATTCCTTGAACAAACAAACATCCTCACAGACTTTCACCATGGTTTCTGTAAATGCCATGGAACTGACTCTGCCCTCCTTTGCGTCACTTCTGACTTATTCAATAACATGGATCTGGGCCAAGCCACTGGCACAGTCTTTGTAGGCCTAACTAAGGCCTTTGACCTTGTTAATCACCCCCTACTCATCACTAAACTTTACCACATCGGACTGGATAATAACTCCCCCACATGGTTTTCAAATTATCTAGCAAATAATTCACAATGTGTCAAATGGGCAAACACACTATCCCCTCTAGCACCAATCACTGACTGGGTACTGCAAAGGTCCATACTTGGTCCCCTACTATTTTCCATACTCATCAATGACCTGCCTCTTAACTGTGGTGGTGCATCAGTACAACTCTACGCGGAAGATACAATACTCTACAGATCTTCCAAGGATATCCGCACCCTGACAGCTAATCTTGAGCTAGACTTCCACATCCTAGAATCTTGATTCTTAAATAACCAACTGGTTCTCAATGAGAAAAAAACAAAACTATGCTCTTTCGTCACACCTTCTTCAGAACCTCATATGACACACCCTTCCTTTTAAAAACCTCCTTGGGTGCTCCACTGGAAAATGTCTCATCATTCAAATATCTGGGACTCGTGCTTGATGAGAACCTAGTGCTTGAAGCACACATAAACAATACCATCAAAACCACTAATCAAAAACTTGGGCTACTCTACCGCACAGCACCCTACCTATCAAAGCATGCCAGAGTGACCACTGTCTCTGCCACTCTACTCTCTGGTCTATTCTATGTGGCACCTGTCATCTACTCAATTAAGGTCTCCGTTACTGAACAAACAAAAAAGACATACCATGGGATCACTCGCTTTGCCACCTCAGCCCCCACCCGTAGTCACCACTGCCTGGTACTCAACAAACTAAGCTGGCCAACCTTTGACAACAACTTTGATTTCCCCGTGCACTGTACCACCTTTAAGTTAATTCATCAGCCCCCCCTTCCCGTCAGACGAGCCTGGTATCCCTAAAACCTACTCCTCGTGTATTAAGATCTTCTAGTCTAACATTACTGGAGCTCCTGAAGGCCAGGTTAAAGATAGGCCAAAGATCCTATGCCGTCACTGCCCCCAGAATGTGGAACAACCTGCCTCACCCTCTGCTTTCCTGCAAAACCATCAACCAATTCAAAAAACTCTACAATGATTAGTTCTTCAAACTCCCCCAATGCAGAGGCAACTGTTATTAACAAAATGACAACTGGTTCATCTCCCATTCCACACTATTAAACTGTGGTTTCTCCTACTCCTCATCATCCTATTGTCAGGGGATGTAGAACTTAACCCTGGCCCCTCTGTCCACCACTCTCCCACTGACCTATCGGCTGTCTCAGGAAAAGGGCTTCTCATTGCCCATATGAATATTAGGAGCATTACCAGGCACTTTGCTGATCTCGAGGCATGGACGAAAGTGTACAATCCTGACCTACTGTGCCTATCTGAAACATAGCTCAAGCCTCACATTCTAAACTCATGTTCCTTGCCCAATTATTCCTTGATACGGAGAGATAGGCCTTCCCCAAAACGTGGAGGGGGGTTGCTGTCCTCTATAAAAACCATCTTGATGTTACGGTCTGCCCATCCACTGGCTCACCCTCAGTCTGTGAGTCCCTACACACAACCATTGCCCTTGGTGCAAAAAAACTCCACATTATCTGCGCCTACAACCCACCCACTGGAGGTATCACAGGTCTTCAGGATTCACTTAATCAAACCGTCACAAATGCCAAGCAAAATGAGGTCATAATCTTAGGTGACTTTATCCTAAACTGGCTGGGACCAACTCACAGCACACTGCTGACACTAACGCAGAGCTATAACCTGCACCAGATCTTAACTGAACCCACTAGAACCACCTCTTTTCTAACTACCTCCACCCTCATAGACTGTGTACTGGTGAATGACCTTGACCATATGCAAACTGCAGGCATCTTGGCAGATGCTATCACAGGCCACTCCCCCACTTTCTGTGTATGGAGCACGGAGACTGCTCCCCCATCCTCTCCACGCTACATCACAATTACCAACTTTGCCAAACTGGACGTGGAAGCTTTCCTCTATGATGTATCCAGTATCAACTGGTTTGACATCTATCACCCCTATGATGTTCAAATAGCCCTTGATATCTTCATTGATAATTTCACAGCACTGCAGGATAAACATACCCCGAAGGTCACTAGAAGGGTCAGGGGTAAACAAACAAGATGGCTACACAAGAACCTGCTGGCTAACCTGCACACACGGGACAAACTCTGGAAGAAGTATAAAGTGTCCAGACTACCGGAGGATTACAATACCTACAGGGCCTCTCAGAGCACCCATAAAAAACAAATCAGAACAGCAAAGAGCATCTACTGCAAGGAACTGCTCACAAACTCGGCTGGAGACCCTAGAAAATTTTGGACACACATCAAGACCTTTCTTGGGGCTACCCAGTCATCGACCCCAGGGGATATGATCCTAAATGGTGAACATTGCAACGACTCGAACACTATAGCGAATGCCTTTAACAGATTATTCACGGACCTGTCTCAGTACAACTCGTCCTTCGCTTCACCTCCCACAGCATCTCAGCCTTACTGCACACTCCAGAGATCTGCATCTAGTGCTGACCACTGCCAACTAACTACTACCCCCCCTTTCCACTTTAAAGCTATATCTAGATCTGAGGTCCAAAGGCTATTGCAAAACATATCCGATGACACTAGCCCCGGCTCAGATTCACTCGAGCCACGACTCCTGAAGCTAGCGGCACCATTGATTGCCTCGCCACTGGCCAAGATTTTCACTCTGTCTCTCTCTCTCTTGGCATTGTCCCAGATCTCTGGAAGATTATCTGAGTTACGCCTATCCTTAAAAAAGGAGACCCAAAGGATATCAACAACTACAGGCCCATAGCCATCCTCTCTGTGCTAAGCAAGCTACTGGAGAAGCTTGTTGCAACCCAAACCATTGACTATCTCCCAAAGAACAACCTTCTCTCAGACACTCAGCATGGTTTCAGAAAAGGGCACAGTACCTCAACTGCTCTTCTCAAATTCTCTACCGATGTACTCTGCAACATGGACAAAGGCCTACTCACTGAAGCAGTATTTATCGATCTTACCAAAGCTTTCGATCTTGTTGATCATCCCCTGCTTCTCTCAACCCTGCATAGACTTAACTTCTCATCCTCAGTAGTTGACTGGTTTAACTACCTATCAAACAGATTACAACTTGTTAAATTCAACTCTGCTCTCTCGGATGTGACCAGCACTGGCATCGGAGTACCCCAGGGCTCCATCCTTGGAACCCTTCTTTTTTCGTTATACATCAACAATATAGATTATGCCATACTCTCCTGCTCAGCTATCTTATACGCTGATGATCTCGTCCTCTACTACAATGCTGACAAAGTTAACATAATTAACAAAAACCTCTCCTCGGATTTCAGGAATGTGCTAACATGGCTAAATGCTAATAAGCTCATCCTCAACACAAAAAAGACCCAAGCCATGCTATTTGGCACTGCCCCAAACTCAGGGCCTGTAAGGAACCCCTCCTATTCCATGGCTCTGGGGGGTGTCTCATTGTCTGAGTCACATCCTTCAAATACCTGGGAGTCCCCATTGATAAATCCCTTGATTTCAGTCTGCACATCCTGTCAACCTGTAAAGCAACAAATGCCAAACTGGGAATCGCTTATAAAACTTGTCACCTGCTAACACCATCCGCCAAATTGGCAATTGCCAAGGGTATTCTGCTTCCAGCTTTGACATATGGTGTCTCCACTTTTGCTACTGCCCATAAGACTGCTCTCCATAAATGGGATGTTGCGTATAACAACATATGTCGGTATACCTCCTATTCCCATTGCCTCAAGCACCACTGCACACTGTATAGCGACCTAGGTTGGCTCTCCCCAACTGCCTACTGACTATATTCCCTAAGGACCCTCACAGACTCTGTTATCCGTAACCAAACCCCCCCTCCTCCCTTGCAGCTCTACTTGTACCACAGACACCTGCCCACGGACTACGCTTGGCAAACAAATTTCCACTCAACCTACCCAGGTGTCTTACTTCAAAAGGCTCTAGAGCATTTTGCTGCACCGCCCCAGCCACCTGGAACTCCCTTCCTCCTCCCCCGAGGCAGGCTAACTCCCACCCAATCTTCAAAAAAGAACTATATCACCACCTATCCCGGGACCCCTGCACATGCTTTGATCCCACTTAATGCCTCACAGCTAACCACCCTATTTCGCCCAAGACACTGCTGCACTTCTAAACAAGCTTTGCTATAAAATGTCTTTATAGCTGCCACTTAGCCCAGTTTCAGTTATTTGCATGTACTAATGTCACTTTTGTCATCACTGCATAGCTATATGTATTATCTCGAGTACTGTCTGACTTGATCTGTATTCTAACCTACCTGTACTGTATACTATGTACCTGTACTATATACTATGTATTGTATAATCTCATCTCATTTTATGTATGTATTCTCCTGGGTCATGCCTGAAAATAGTCAACTTTGGCTAGTGCACCTAACCTGGTTAACAAAAACTAAATAAAATAAATAAATAAATTAACAAATAAGGCCACATGTGACTAATGTTATGAATCTCTCTCAATCTCCACAATGGTCACAAACATCCTCCCTTCTCTCCTATCTCAAAGACAAGCTGCTCTCCCAACATCTCACTCCTCCTCTACCTAGAATAACATCTAATTGTAACCTGAACCCTATGTCTCTAACCAAATGCAGCTGAGCCTATCTTTAATTATCTTGCTGTTTAAATTGTTGACATCTGGTATGTGACTGGCATAAATGTTCCTACATATGGTATAAATGTTAATCTGCCTCCTGCCTCTCTTGGCTAGTTGCAAACTGCCTGTAATCCTGAATCCTTTGGTTATTGCCTATTCGGGTACTGTAGTTATTTATCTATGGCTTAACTGTATATTGTAACTTGCTGTACTATTCTATGTGTATTATTGTATTATGTTTGTTCTTGTAATGCTTTATTTCTCGGGTCGTCACTGAAAAAGGGACTTTGTCTCAGTTGACCTACCCAATCATCAAAATTCAAATAAATAAATAAATAAATACTGAAAGCACTATCCAAGGCATCTATATAGTCCTTTACCTTGGCCTCAGGATCAGTGGTCTGGAGAGACCAAATAGCATCAAGGGCTGGGCCCCACAAACTCTCTGTTAGCCGTTTCGTTTTTCCTCTTTACTGCACTGCCAGTCTTGGAGCAGTGGTAACACATAGTTTATTTGTGACTCATAAATTTCTTCCCTCACAGGAGTAGGCCTTACCCCTCAAAACATTCTCAACTTCCTATAAGATTCCATGGGGGCGGGCACCTGCCCAGGCCTAAATCTCACATCTGGCACAGGGGTCTGTAAATTGTCAGGCTCTCCTCCCCCCGGGGAAACCACACTAAGCATTGTCACTATAGCCCAGGCCTCTGCATTACCCTCTACCTCTATGGCCTCCAGCACCCAGGCAGCCTCTATAGCATTTATACTTTTCATCAGTACGTGATTGAAGCATCTGCCCCTGCACTTTCACTTTACCCAATTTCATTATGGTGGACAAGTACTTTTCTATTTCACCCATGTTCATCTTGGTGGGGGTACTCCTAACAACAGAAAGGACATTTGGGGGTCCATCCTCCTATCCCCCCCCCCGGCTCCATTCCACCAACCTTACTTTATTATTTTCTTGAGGCCTGTGTTTCGACTGGGGGGAATAGACTAGGATGCAGAGGACCCCACAGGGGTCTTTACAGTTGGGACCTCCATGGTGGGTGTGGCTGGTGAACAGTTCAGACTTTCCAGATTAGCAGTGTCCACCACCTTTTCTTCAGCTGCATCTGGGACTCAGCTCTCAGCCACATTAAGTAGTTCGCTCAGGACATACACAGCACCTGGCTAGCACCACAATAACCACAGATGCTTTTGCCTCTTTAGAATTTTAATTGCAGTCCCACACAAACACACAACCTCTCAGCAGCAACTGTGGCACTCAGATAATCTGCAAAATCCTCTCAGCTAATTCAACTTCCTAGTGTAGGGTTTCTGCAGCATTCAGTTCCTCCCATCAATAATAAAGCAACTTCTCAATACCTGGGGAATCAGCATCACAGTTCATTCTCTTTCTCTCTTTCCCCTTCTCACTCTGATTCTGCAACACAGCAATCTCTAATTCCAGCAATCTCCAATTCTGCAACATGGCAATCTCCAGGTAGGGCCTGGGTAAGCCCCTGACATCCAAAGTCCACTCTCACAGGGTACTCCTGACTCATACAGAGCCTGGGAACAGACTAAAGAAATCCCCAAAAGTCTACACTGTTTCAGCCCAAAATCCAGCATCCTGATTGACTAATGGAGCCTATTAATATTTGATATTCATAGAGATCAATATTCTCTGCTCGTATATTGGTGTGTGATCTAAGTGCCTGAATTAGTCCCCTCCTTCTCCCGGGAGTCTCTTTGGTTCAGTTTTGGGCACCTAGATCACTGATTGGCTGTTGAAAAAGGTTAAAGTGTCACCAAAATGTCAGCTCCCATTAGGATGTATGCAGTCCAACACAGCTCCCGACTTTCAAATGTCCGGTGGAGCCAGACTAAGTACTCTTTTAGTTAATGCCCCCACCAGGTTGTAGCTCCTTCTGCACCCTTTTAAATGAGCCCACATTCATGTGGTTACCCCCAGATGTTCTGCTGTCACTGCCGCCGACACTCTTTTCCCCTTAGGTGGCCGGCCGCAACCTTAGTAATATTCATGAGGGCCCATGAATAATTCATGAGCCCTAATTTATGCCCTGATTTTAAACTCTTTATTTACTCTTTACAGTGGCATCTCCACCACCTCCTCAAGGTCACCGGTCCCCATTTAGCTTAAGAGGAGCATCGGGACTGCCAAGGATCTTCCCAGAAGATGGCAGCACCAGTAGCTGGCACATGAAAGGTGCTACCAAGCACCTGCACGATCCCCGCTTGCTCAGTAAATCGAGAAGAGCAGCAGCAGCTCATGAACATGGAGTTAAGCCCAGCCAGGGCTAAAATTAAGTACTGGGCCAAATCTGGGAACTCGGGGGCAGCAAAAAGACTCAGGCTACGGTGGTGAATTATTCAGGGAACTGGGGGACACCAGGAGGATGCAGGAGATCCAGGGAAATGGTGGGAATTAAGGTAAGTCTCCAGAGTGATGTTACATAACTATGTGTGAGATGATCAGCATCTAACACAAATCTGCATGCCTTGTTAAGGGTTGGCTGTATTCGGTGAAGGGGGGTTTCTGAGCGTGCATAGTATACCACATTACTGTAGTCCAAGATTGGTAGGGTTGTTCCACTGACAGCCAACAGTCTGGCTTGCATTGTGAGGCAGAACCGAAGCCTATAAAGGGTCACTAGCTTCCTGTTGACAGAGGAGGTAATATTGCCAATGTGTTCATCAAAGGATAGGGACTCATCTATTGTGTTCCCTAGGCACTGGAAGGAGTTCACCTGCTCTAAGGTGGCGTCTGAGCTGTTTGCTATTAAGAAGGGTGCTGTTACCGGCCTGGTGGCCCTGAGGGTTGAGGTGCTGGATGCCACACCTCGCGCTACACTGGCGACCCGTGTTCAGGAATGAGCCCGGGTCGGAGGGGGATCGGCGGGGATGGGGAAGGATTGAGCACCCCTAGGACTGCTCTCCTTCCCCGGGGAGGGGGGATTCCACTTGCTGATGCACTAGTGACCACTAGAGGAGGCTGGTGGTACTATATGCATGGCCGCAGAATGCAGGGATTTGAAGCTCGGCGGACGTCTTTCCGGGGTGCATGGGAGTGTACATCAGCCGAGCTGGACCTCATTGCATGTCCGAGCTTTGGGGAGAAAATAACGTAAAAATACCCTGCTCTCGGGGATAGGAGATGGTACTGCCTCCCGCCAGCCACACTCCATCAGTCGGACTCCCTCCTGTCCCAGGCCAAGCCCAGCCAGGCCACAATCAGATTGTAGATAGACCGCCATGGGCGGATAGGGCGGCCCTACCTCGTAGGGGCTCAGAGCCAGGGGGTTAGCCGGGTTGGTGCTGGGACACAGGAGGAGTTTCAGACCAAGAGGCAGAGCTGGAGGTAAGACAGATGCCTGAGAGAGTTCCCCAAGTAGCAGTGCATAAAGAGTCTACAAAAAAAAAAGAAGGGTGCAGTTGCTCTCCTCTTTTGGTGTCCTGCAAAGAGCATCGTCTTTGTTTTTTTGCTGTTGAGCACTAGCAAGCTATTTTTAAACCAGTCCTGTAGTTAGTTAAAGTTGTTCTGCAGATTCCTAGTGAGTGCTTCCTGGGAGGAGTCATGAGAGAATACTACAGTGTCGTCTGCATGAGGCAGGACTTTGGATGTCAGGCAAGAATCTGGGAGGTTGTTCACAAAGAGGCTAAACAAAAGCGGGCCCAGTATGGAGCCCTGTGGGACCCCTACTGTGGTTTCTCCAGTCTCAGAAATGACTCTGTTCATTTTATCTTGCTGTGAACACACAGTCAGGTGCTACTGAACCAACTAACTGTATCAGGAGACAGCCCTAGACAACTTAACCTGTGGAGCAGCATCTGGTGATCCACAAAGTCAAATGCCTTGGTTAGGTCAATAAAGACTGCACCAACCAGATGACCCTGGTTGACTGCCTCATGGACGAAATCCATGAATTCAGTTAGGGCAGTACTAGTGCTGTGCATCTTGAGGAAGCCATGCTGTTAGAGGTATTTATGTAGATGGTCTGTGAGTTGGTCAGCTATGATTCTTTCCAGCACTTTAGAGAGCGGGGACAGAACTGAGATGGGCCTGTAATTGGATACTAGTGACCGGTCACCTCCTTTTGGCACAGGGGTGACCAGTACATTTTTCCAAATTGAGGGGAAAGTGGAGTGACAGGTTAAAAAACTTAGTGTTGGGTTTGATAACATCTGGAAGTGCGATGGAAATGAGCTTCATGTCAATCCCTTCACCCCACCCATCCTTGTTTTGTCCAGGACTCTTGCTAGATATTTACTAGTTTCCTTGGCAGTCACCTGCCCAAAGTAAAAGTTTTGGCAGTGCCCAGTGTTGGAACAGGTGGGTGAATGGTCTGTAGTTGGTTCTTCATCTGAATCTGCAGCTGCTCTGTGAGGGAGGACTGTGCTGTAGTCCGTGAATGCCCTATTAAAAATGTTGGCCATTATATCATCCTCAAGGATGACTTCATCATTGTGGTGAAGCATTGTGGGGGTTGGGAAGGTCCTCTCATTGATCCCCAGTAGGTTCTTAATTGAAGCCCAGAATTTCTTTTCATCACCCCAGCACAGTGATTGTCAGTTCTTATGAGATGTAGCCTTGGATTGCCGGATTGCCCAGGTGCACTTGTTGCAGGTTACTTTGTAGTTTTGGACACCCATGGTTGAACTTGTAGCTCAGGTCTGGTGCCAGAGGTTATCCCATTGCCACATCATATTGAGTAGTGGGGGGTAACCCAGTCCATGTTCCTATTTTTTATCATCTTCTTATTATAAGGGGCAAACTTGTTTACTGCTATGTTGAAGTGGGTGATAAAGAACTGAAGGGCTGTGTCAACAGTGGAGCACGAGTCCAGCAAGCTCCAGTCGATTCCTGCAAGGTGGTTCCTGAAATCAGCCATCGATTTATTTTTGATTACCTTGTTTCTCACAAGTCTGGGGGGGAATTTAATCTGCTTTGCCGATCCCCCACATTGGATGGGTGAGTGGTCACTCAGTGCATCCAGGAGTACCTTGACCTCAGTTAGCCTTTCAGGGTGTATGGTTAGCAGCCAGTCGATCAATGTGCTTGTGCCCATGTGGTAATTCATTCTGGTACAGCTCATGACCACCTGGGTTAGGTAGAGTCCAGCAACCAAGTCCCTGTGTACCGCAATACAGTTAGCAGGCCAGTTGGAGTTGAAGTACCCCAGTACGATAGTTTCCTTGTTCTGGCTGGCCTGTTTGTAGTAGTTAGCAAAGGCTTCTAGCCCCGTTTGCTGCTGCCCGGGTGGGATGTATACTGTCATGAGGATCAGGCCTGTTTGCCCCTTACCCAGCATGATTTTGTTTGTTAAACATTCACGGTCGTTACTGACATTAGACAGTCGGACTCTTTGGCATTGTAGGTAGTTGCAAGTGTAGATTAGGCAGCCACACCCATTTTTTTCTAGTGCAGTCCTGCCTGTGTATGTTGTACCCAGGGATGGAGACTACTAAGTGGGCTACCAAGTCAGTTGTTCGTGGCATGAGCCATGTCTCTGTTAATGCTATAACATCTGGCTGAAAATGCACCACCCAGGCTTCAAACTACATTAGCTTTGCCAAGAGGCTTCCAATATTCAAGGCCAGAAGCTTTAGGTGGCCCGGTGATGCTGTGTTCTGGGGGTGGGTTGGCTGAGGACCAGGGTTAGGGTGGATATTCCCCAAGATTAGCAGTAGGATTAGGATCAACTTCCTGGATATTCTTGGGAATTGGTATAGTCCTTTTGACCTCAGCGTAGTCTGAAAAGTGCTCTTTGTAGGCTGCGGATCCTGAATGTTATATCGGCTAGAAATGAGACATAAGACTGGGGTATAGAGCCGATTAGGGTTGGTAGTGGTGCTGGTGGGCTGCTGAACGAGGTGAGGGAGGGTGCACAGCTACTGGTCTCCCACTGTGCTGGTCTGGTGCATCGCAGGACAGGACAGTCTGGGTGGCTGTTAAGTATCCTTTTGGTTGGAAGACCCAGGGTCAAGGCTACTGCTAGGAGGAGAAGTAGTTGGGTGGTGTTGCCTCCAGATCCTGGACGCCTTCTCATTTTAGTGATGCATACTGTGGTGGATGTTGCTACCTGTGCCAATAAGGCAGATTAGGCTACTGGGAAGCTAGCAAGGGGGTGCTGGGAATGCCAGTGCATGGGTGGGTGTGTAGCTGGGGCATGTTGCCCTGCGGGGGGGGTGATGGGCTGCCCCAAAGGCATTTTTGGCTGCCAACTGTGTAATAACCAGATGATCATGGTTAGTATTTCACTAATATCTAAGTTAACATATGGGCCAGTCAAGTACTAAAACTGTGCACAGAAGACATACAGCTTGAGGTTCTGAGGTGCTGTAAATTAATACTAAACGTAGGTTCAGTTTGTATCTGAATCATCAGTATTAGAAATATATTGTGATGAATTTATAGCTGAAACATCGGCATTAACATCAGTATTAACAATGTCAGTGTGCAACAATTATTTAAACAATAAGGCACAACAGGGTATGTGTTACTGTGTAATAACGTCATGGCTTGGGTGGTTGAAGCATGGGGCCGCAGGCTGAATGCATTCAACACCCAAGAAGTGAAGTTATTACACAATAACACACATCCCTGGAGGGCCTTATTGCTATTATACAATGGCTCATTTATTAATGATTTCTGATGTGCAAGTATATCTATTATAAACAAGTCCATAATTTTTTGTTTCTCCACTAAGTGGTAGTGCTGCTACAAGCTGCCTGATTTCTCAGTCTCACCAGCTGTCACACTCTGTGCTCTGTCCCATTCTAAACTTTTTTCTTTTGTTTCAGTGTCGTTACCCCCCTTCCCATCTAACCATACTTTTAATATCCTCTGGTATATGGTGAGTGGCTGTAAATTTAGACACGGTAGCCATTTTTAACTGCGTTTCTCAAGTGTAAATAGCACGGTGCTGAACCGCCCTTGCGCGTGCAGGATCATGGGACTGAAAGTTGCTGTTTTGGCTTTCTTACGGAAACGCCTGAACATGGAGAGCTAACAGTACCAATGAGAGTGATTTTTTAAAAATTATTTTTTAAATTAAATAGAAGAAGCCAAAGTGGAGAGGGGGAAGAGCGGGATACTGTTGATGATGAAGTGGAGTGCGGTTCATTGATGAGCTGGGGAACAGCGGTACAGTGCTGACGTGCACACTGACTTTTAAAGAGCAGTAAATGTTAGTGAAGCCATAACAGAAACAATGCTGTAGCGATATTAAACAGTAAACTTCAGCTATTTTTTGTTCTTTTTTTGCTTCGAGTGAGGCAGCCACTGACGTGGTGGGAGAGAGGTTTTGGTGTAGGAGCAGGAATCGGAGGCTTGGAGATGTAGTGATGCACTGAAGTGGTGCAGTGATTTTTTTTTCTTTGCTGAGGTTGTCTTGGTGCCCTACCTTCACAGTGTTGTTATGCTCACGTAACATCACTGGTAAAGGTGGGCACTGATCAATCAGAGAGCAAGAAATGTTCTTGCTATTGTATAATTTTATTTTGCGTATATAATCAGTGTAATATAAACTTTAGTTTCAATTTTAAAACAGATCCGTGAAACTGATCTATCATAGTTTCCGACATCACTCCAGCAATTCATGATGATGTTTTCATGTTCTGTACATTTATTTATTTATTTTTATACTTTATTTTTATTAGTTTTACAACTAGTGCACATTGATGTACATTCCATATGATCGACAGTCCATATACAGGGTACAGTACCAATAGGACAAAAGTCCCTTAATCACAGGATTAACTATTGAATCTATCATATCAGTGATACAACATTGGGGGCAAAATCCCAGCTTTTTCCAACTTTAGGGCTAAAGTTATGTAAGTTACTGGAATGAAGCCCATGAGCAGCATGGTTAATCCTTAAAGTAAAATATATAATTTAAATTCCTAACAAGAACTCTCCCACCAGTGGGAACATTTCACCATGCTAGTCTCCTTAAGTTTAATTTACCTAAAAGTGAACAACACACTCATTTTATATAAGCTAACTTGTGACTTGCTTATATAAAAACAACGTAAACATTGAAGCACTCCACAGTCCACTATTTTAAACGTGGTGAAGGCCTCCAAAACGAGAAAACATATTAAGAGTATCAGCATTACCTTCTTCTGTCTAAGCACCCTCTGTCCTCCCATAATATGAAGAAATACAGAGTTAAAACCTTTTCACCCATTAAAGAGTCTGAAAACAAAGTTAGTCCTCAAGTATTCAACCCAAATCTTCTTCACTTTCCCCTTTCTCCTCTGTTCTACACCTCTTAGGATACTCTGTGTCCCATCAAATTTCTTCCTTCTCTGGTGTGTCGCAAAACTAATATCTGGAAAAATGTGGATAGATTGTCCTTCCCGAGAAATTGGGCCTTTTTCCTGGCTAATGCTAAATCTGATCTCGCCTCCCATGCTGGCCGTAACTGCAAGTGGCAGCGAGGATTGTTGAGGTCTCCCGACGCATCAGCTATGAATGCGGTAACTTTTGGATGTGAAACAATCAGGGTCTCCTTCTATTTGTAGTTTCTCTGCAAGCCAGGCTTTAAGAAACATTATTGGATGGTCCCCCTCAATTTCCTTGGGGAGACCTAAGATTCTGATATTGGCAGAACGTACTTGATTTTCCAGGGTCTCCAATCGTGCCCTGAAATGCTGTTCGTTCTTTACCCTCAGGGCAGTCACACTGGTTGCTACCTCTGCCTGCTTCTTAACATCTATCATTTCTGTTTTTATAATGTCGACTGTAGATTCAAGAAGCACTATCCTGGAGTTAAATCCATCCATTTAATGGCTTAAATCTGAAACCGATGCTATCAGGCATTGCATTTTATTCCCCAGCGATTGTAGGGTTTCTGTCTCAGTACTTGGGCCCGATGCTGATTCAATCATCTGCACTGGATGGGCCAACGGCCCCGTAGTCGATTGTTTCCCTTTTCCTGAGTCGTTCTGGCCCCAATCTCTAAGAGGATATCCCATATTGTTCTGAAGGTTGAGCTTTCTTCAAATATATGTTTAAATTGTTGCAGGTTTCCGAAATTTAAACTTTTGTTGCTTTCCAGAGTCATAAATACATAGAACTGATATTGAGTGTGTTTAGTCTGCTCGGGCTCCACAGCGCCCCCCTCCATGTTCTGTACATTTAGAAACAAAAACACACAGAATTTGAAGGCAGATAAGGACCTCTTGGCATACCCAGTCTGCCAATTGTCCCTGCCTATACTGTCACCACAGACCCAACTTGATTTCCAGCTCCCTTCCCTTCTTCTTTTTATTATATTCCCATGCGTCTCTCTCATGCATGCTTGAAGCCCACCAATATTTTTGCTCCCACTACCTTCACTGGAAGACCATTCCATGCATCCACCACTCTTTCAGTGAAGAAAGATACATCGGTGAAGGTGGAAAAACAAAGACCAGATAGTGAGGATAAAGAAGGACGGGAGCTGGGTGGAGAAGGGAAGGACCAGGCAGAGACACTGAATGATTACTTCTGCTCTGTGTTCACGAAGGAGAAAGGGGGCAGGCACCACCTGGGAGAGGAGGGTGGGTGGGAGAGGTGACTGATACAGGGACCACAGAGGATAGGATGCTGAAAGGATTAAGGACACTGAGGGGGGATAAGGCACTGGGTACTGGAGGCATTCACCCTAGGGTACTTAAGAAACTAGCTGAGATCCTGGCGAGACCATTGGTGGACCTGCTCAATACCTCCTTGGACACAGGATGAGCACCACTGGATTGGAGAATGACCCATGTGGTGCCCATTCACAAAAGTGGACCCAAGGATGAATCAGGCAACTACCGACCAGTGAGCCTCACATCAATTGTGGGAAAACTGATGGAGACAATCCTAAAAGAGAGGCCGGTGACCTTTTTGGAGAACAGTGGTCTCCAGGACGGTCAACAGCACGGGTTTGTCTCTGGAAGATCCTGCCAGACAAATCTGATTGGGTGACAGGGAACTGGACAGAGGCCATACAGTGGATGTCCTGTATTTGGATTTCAGCAAGGCCTTTAATTCCATGCCATAGGTTCCTTGTGATAACAGTGACCACGTAACAGCGATCGCCGTTTGGGCTAGTCTACATTGCTGAAAATGAATTTCGGCGATGTAGACTTGCAGCGCACAGCAAAAGGACACGGGACACTTGTAATTTAGTTTTTATGCAGGGGACTCTGCTCCCCACTACCCCCTACTAAAGGATTCTTAACTCCAGTGAGGTTGCATGTTGGGGGGGGTGCAAATGAGGGGAAAAAAATGGTGCAAAAAGCAAGTGGATGCCCAGAACTGAACCCACCACCCTCCCAACTCTAGCCTGCCACCAACCCACCACACTACACAGCCAGCTTGGCAACCCACTGCCACACTACACCCCACAAACCCTCCCTCCCCTTCCACCCATCGCACGGCGTGGTCCTCCCACCGCTGCATGTATACATAGTGACAGGATGTCACTCTAGTCACTGACCCTCTCCTGTCACCTTCCCTGCTGGTAGCCCTGTGTAAAAGTGCCGTGATCGAGTCGCTCTTTTTGAAAGTGCTCAGTCGCAGTTGCTGAATACATGGGATACCCATGCCACTTGGGAGGCTGGGAGGAAACTGGAATATACTGTATAGGGGTGGGAACAAAAATAGTGAACTGGATCACCAATTGACTGAAGGGTAGGCAGCAAAGGATGCTGGTGGTGGTGGGGGGACTCTCATCACTGAGGGATGTGACAAGTGAGGTGCCGCAGGGATCAGTGTTGGGACCGATATCTCCCACGGGATCTGGAGTAAGATCAGTCTCTTCCCTGGCAACACAAAGATGGGAGCGGTGATAGATGACATTGAAGGGTGGAGGGGCCACAAGAGGACCTGACCAAACTACAGGAGTGGTCAGAGGCATGGCAGTTGGAGTTTAATGCCCAAAAGTGCAAGGTACTACACTTCTGGGCTAAGAACCCAGGGAGGAGTTATCAGCTGGGGGAGGGTACAGCTTGTATGCACAGAAGAGGAGAAGGATCTAGGGGTGCTTTTTATGGGGAGTATGAACAACTTGGCTCAATGCAGAAAGGCGTCAGCAAAAGCCAGTAGAATGCTGGGGTGCATAGCGAGGGAAATCTCCTCTAGAAATAGGGAAGTGATCCTGCCCCTCTACAGGTCACTGGTTAGGCTGCACCTGGAATATTGTGTGCAGTTCTGGTGCCCATTCCTGAAAAAGGACATCAAATTGCTGGAGGGTGTACAGTGTAGGGCAACAAAGATGACCCAGGGATTAAAGGGATACTCCTATGAGAAGAGGCTGGGTGAGCGGAACATATATTCCCTGGAGGAAGGGAGGAATGGGGGGACATGATTGAAACCTTTAAATACCTAAAGGGGATAAATGAGAGTAGTACAGAAGGGATCTTTCAGATAAGAAGGGGGAGGGTCAAAAGGGGGCATCAGCTGAGGCTGTAGGAGGGGAATGTTCAGGAGGGAAGTCATGAGACAGTATTTCAGAGAGGGTGGTGGACAAGTGGAATACTCTCCTGAGGAGGTAGTAGCCTGTAGTGGGGAAGGCTTAGAGGGATGAGATAGAGAGGGGGGGGTGGGGTATGAAGAGGGAAGGGGTGGGTGGGGCAGCTGCGTAATTGAGGGCTAGCTGCACAATCGAGCAGACTTGATAGACCATGAGGCCTGTATCTGCTGGCATTTTCTTATGTTTGTAAAAAGTACTTCCTTACATCTCTTCTAAATTCCCCCCTCCAGTTTCATTGCATGTGCCCTTGTTCTCAGGCAGCTTTTTCTTTGAAAAATACTTTCCCTCCTACACCTTATTCAACCCTGCGAGGTATTTATAGGTCTCTATCATGTCCCCCTTCTCCTGGTACCAGGTAAATATAGCTTGGATAAAAATACACGTATGGTACTAAAGCGACGGGTTCTTTTAGCGTGCTGCAAGAACTGCTACCGCTGTCACTGTAGCCTGCCAATAAGGATGTGAAGGACGCTGCTGCAGCAGTCTCTGGCTAGGATGATCCCATGGCGGAGTGGCTAGAGCACCTGCCTCTAGTGGCATCGGGAATCTGGGGCTGTGGTTTGGTTCTCCCCAGGCCCAACTGTAGTGGTGTTTTTATTTTTGTAAAAAACAAAATTTTTTCTGTGCCGACTGTTCACCTTGTCTATAAGTCCAAGACCCCCCGGAGTTCATTATTACAAATCCTGGGGGTGCGGTGGGAAAAACAAAGATAATCCTGTGCTGTGCTATGTTTTGATTATGGTCGGTGTGTTGTGCCAGTGTTATTTTGCCGCACACGCATTTGCGTGTGTCATATTTGTGGTGTGCGGTTTTGACTACAAGTTTATGATCCCGTGCCTTTCTTCCTCCTGTCTTCCAGGGTGTTCATATTAAAGTCTCTCTATCTCTTCTCATAGTGCTTTTGATGCAGCCTCTGCACTATTTTAGTTGTCCTCCTCTGGACAACCTCCACCCTGTCTATGTCCTTCCTGAGATGTAGTTTTCAGAACTGGACACAGTATTCCAGGTGGAGGTCTCACCAATCTTTACAATGGTAGCACCCCGCTCCTTCTGCTGGTGATACCTGTCCCTATGCACCTGAGCATCCCACTGGCCCTATCTACTGCCTTGTCACACTGTCTTTCCACCTTGAGGTCATCAGATAGGATTACTCCTAGGTCCCTTTTTTGTTTGGTGACTGTCAATACCTCTCCTCCTATTTTGTACTCTGCCTCTGGGTTTCTGTGCCCACGTTGTATGATTTTCCACTTTTTCACATTGAAACCCAGCTGCCATGCCCTTGACCACTCCTTCAGTTTTTTCAGGTCTCTGCACATTCTTTCCACCACCCCCTCTGAAGTATCTACCTCATTGTAGATTTTGGTGTTATCTTCAAAAAGGCATTCTTTCCCTTCCAGCTCATCTGCAATGTTACTTATAAAGACATTAAAGAGGACTGGTCCCAGTATTGAGTCCTGAGGCACCCTGCTGGTCATCCTCCCTTACCCGGAGTGAACTTTGTTTACCACCGCCTTCTGTCTCCTAGCCATTAAGCTATTTCTTACCCAGTTTACCACCTTAGGACCCACCCCTAAGCTGCCCAGTTTCTTTATGAGTCTACTATGTAGTATGGGGTTGAATGCTTTACTAAAATGTAAGTATGGCATGTCCACTGTCCCACTCTGACCTATTTTTCTGGTCACCCAGTTAAAGAAATCAGATTTGTTTGACATGACCTCCATCCCATGAATATGTGCTGCATTGGGTCTTGTAGCATGCTGGATTCAAGATACTCCACAATCCTTTCCTTCAGCAGTGACTCCATTCACTTCCCCACCATTGATGTCAGACTGATAAGCCTATAGTTGCCAGCCTCTGCTTTTATGAAGCAGGACTACATTTGCCCTCTCCCAGCCCCCCAGAATCACTCTTGCTTTCAGAGATGTTGAATAGGACTGTCAGAGGTGCAGCCAGTACCTCCTTGAGCTCCCTCAATACTCTTGGGTGTACCTGGACTGGTCTCATAACTTTGTTGTTCCCTTCAGGACTCTTTCCTCTGTAAATGGACTTGTGTCTACCTCCCTCCCCCAGTGCTCCTGCTGCTTTTATGTGGCCCATCCCCTTCCTCTAAGAATACTGAAAAAGTGTTTGTTCAGGATATATGCTTTTTCTCACAATCCCACCCCTAGTCTTCCTCTTTAAACTTACATAGCTAAAAAAAAAGGTGTTGCCCCCTTTAGTTACACCTTGGGCTATTCTTTCCTTAGTTTGCACCTTTGCAATCCTCACATCTTCCCCAACTTCCTTCTGCTTCTCCTGATATACCTCCCTATCCTCATCCATCTGTTTCTCTTTATAGTTCCTGAATGCTACCCTTTTAGCTTTTACCTTTTCAGCCACTTCCTTTGAGAACCATAGCAGTCTGTTTTTTTCTCTCTCCTGTTTTTGCTCACTTCCTTTGCAAAGAGGTTTGTTGTCTGTCCCCTTAGGTCATCCCCCATGTTAGGTCATCTCTGAGGCACTTACCCATTTAAAAATAATCTGCTCTATTGAAGTCCAGGACCCTCATCCTTGTGTGGTTTGCTTCCCCCGCATCCGTATGTTGAATCACTCTGTACAGTGATAACTTGTCCCCAGGTGGGATACCACCTTAATGTCTGCAATATTTTCCCTATTAGTGAGCCAATGTGAAACCAAAAGAGAAGGACTTCTGACCTCCTTCATGTGCCTCGACCAAAAAAACATAGAAGCATAGAAAACATAGAAACATAATGGCAGAAAAGGAACGCCTGGCCCACCTAGTCTGACCAAGGTGCCTAGCCAATGGCTAGGGCTTATCTGGTGCCCTATGCATATATTTTGAAAACAAAATGGCAGCACATACAGATTGAAGGGGACTATGAAATGTTTATTGAAGATGCATAGTAAAACAGAATGCTGACCAGCTGTCCTTACGTGTTGCCTTGGATAGAGGCTTCCTCGGTGGGTGGGGGTGGGGTGGTTGGCTTGACTCAGTGCATTTTTAAAGTGCTCATAATTAATTAACACACAAGTGATTATGATACACCTCACAAATGCAGGCTGGGCTCGCAAGGAAAGTGTATTCTGAGTGTCAGTGCAAGTGCATGAAAACAACAAAAAAACTAAGTTACAGCAAGACCTCATAATAATCTTAATAAATCTCATCATACTACAAATTCTAAGAGTTAAAAAAGAACACTTCAAGGACAGATAAATGTTTGCAAAAAACATTTCAGAAAACCAATCAATTGACTGACGGGTTGGGGAATAAAAATAGAGGCCACAATGTTGCTCCATAGGTCTCAATAGCACTTGCCCATATTAGATCATTATTTCTATGACACTGTACAATTGCATCCTCCTAGCGTCTATTATACAAGCCACACATTTAAAATCTACACCTCTGGAACAATTACTGTGCACCCAAGATTATTATGTTTCACATAAACATTTTCACCATATAATAATTTCCCACAAAACTATCACCGTTTTACCCCAAATTTGTCATTTAATATCATGTATTTCAAGACATAGCAAGTCAACAAAAATGAGTACAAAGGGAAGGCAGTCTACACTAATTTCAAATCACAGAATACAGACAGCATGAAAGACGTACATAGACCAGTCAAATTACCAATCAAGGCTGAATAGCTCAATTTCATAAATTATCTAGATATTTACGAGAATGGTTTAAAGCCAGGTTGATCATTGAGACCTGAATAACTCAATGCATCCAATTCCTCTATCCATCAGGTTTCCCTCTGAAGTACATTTCGTACCCTATCACCTTCCATGGTGGGAATGGAACGTGTTCTAAGGGTCAGAATTTCAATGACACCGTTGATGAATTGTGAGACTCTCTAAAGTGCACAGTTGCACTCAGGGTATTATTTTTATTTATTGCCATTAATTATCCCTCTCACATGATCCAGGTGTAACCCCCTAGTTTCCAGGGGTTACTAGAATCCCAGTTAGAACCAGTGGCAGGTAGAGATAGGCAGCTTGCGAAATGCCGGGTAAATGGATTTCACAGTGTCACACTCTGTTTTTCAGCCTCAGCTGAGCTGGAGGGATGATGTAATATTAGAACTCTCACAGATGCATAAGCCACACTTGTCTAGCTGCAAGGGAGATAGCTTTGGAATGTTTGCAGGTCTGTAGAGTGGAGTTCCAGGAGGAGGCTACAGCCTGCAGCAGCTCCTCAGTTTTAGCTCTGACAGAGAGGTACCTCTGTGTTTTAGGTAGTTTGTTCTCACTCTAGAAGAAGAACATAGAAGACAGAGATTGAAGTGGTGGAAACTGTTCCAAGTGGGTTTTCCTTTGCCCCATCCCAGGAGGGATAAGGGCAGTCTTCAGGGTTCAGGGACAATACGCTCACCCAGTCTGTCTAGTGAAGCTGCCTGTGACAACTTCAGAAACTGAGTACTTTTGTGTTCAGCCCTGGAGGGGCACCTGCATTCCTTGTGGTGAATTTTCTCTGACAAAAGGACCCTGTCACCAAGACTGTTTTCTGTTTTAAAAGTGTCTGCCTACTATGGAGTCTAGAGAAAGAGACTGTCCAAGTACAGAACTTTTAATTGTGTCTGTTTTTAAAAGTGTCTGCCTACATTGGAGTCTAGAGAGAGAGAGAGAGAGAGAGAGAGAGAGAGAGAGAGAGAGAGACTGTCCAAGTACAGAACTTTTAGTTATGTAGTAAGTTAAGTGTGAAAAACATTTCAAGATAGCATCTACAAGTTTTCTGTGAAGGTGTTATTAACCAGGTGAATGGCCGAGTATAACCTTGGAATCAAAAGGTGGGAGACCCCCCCATCTAGAGTAACTAGTTTACCTCTCCGGATTCAGTTTGGGCACCAGTTCAATTTTCATTCAGTGCATTTGGCCAGTGCCTGATGGAAATAGTTACCCAGATGTGGGTTGGATTTTCTGTGGGCCTGTATGTGCTCTTTGGTGGTCGAGGGTGCCACCAGTAATTCCTCATGAAATATGGGAAAGTGTCCAGTACTGGCTGTGTGTGCATAGTCAAGAGGAAATGTACCAGTTTTGGCAATGTGTGAGAATCTCCATTTCAAAGTCAGAACCTGAGGGTTTGCTGTGTGTGTTCTCTGTACCTCAGTAATCTGCATTACCAGTAGGAGTAGCCCTGTGGGGGTCCATCTTCGCTTTGTGATTATTCTCTGTGTATATGAATAAAACCACACTCTAGAATCCCAACCTGGTTTGGACAGTACTGCTATTGCTTCCACTGTGTCTGGATTTATTTGGGTGCCCCTGTCCAGAAATGCAAACCTAGTATGATTGAGAGCAAATGTTTTCTCCCAGGGACCTAAGCTGATGGCCATGGTAAATGGTCCCACCAGGTGTGTGCCAGGTAGTTGCCACACTTGATTTGCCTGTCTGTGTATGGCAGGTTCAGAAGATGTACTGTAAACTGTTCGTAGTGATAACCCCCATCCCTCTCTTTGGTGCCATGTGATGAGAGAAGCAGCCCTGCTAGTTAAACCAGGGGGGCTGGTGGGGTGGGTTACAAAATGGAGGCACCGCTGTGGTTGTGTTTGAATTCTGGGAGAAAACAAGAGATGTTTGTTCAGGTTGTGGCTAGCGTTTTGTCTGTCTGGCGGTTGGTAGCCCAAAATTGGAAGCTTTGCGCATAAGGGATTTGCCTAGAGTGGTGCCATCCATATGTGCCACTGTGTGCTGCTGTTCATTTGCTACTGTGATTGTGCCAACATTTACCAAGGAGCTGTAAAACCAGATTGTGTGTGCCCCTTGTCCTGCTTCAAAAAGAATATTTGCTAACTTTAATTTTCAAGTTGTGACAGAAAAAGTATTGTGAACTGTGGGAAACAAAGAGACAACTGTGCCTGAAAGTTTCAAATGCTTGCTGTGTGAACTGGGGGAGTCGCTAGAGAAATAGCCAAGAGAAATGGTTCAAAATGGTTATCCCGCCGTGTAGTTACAGTTGAAAGAAAAAAAGTTGTTTTGCAGTTTAAATTTTGCCTGCTTGACGATCGCTGTGAAGAAGAAGAGCACGAGAAGAGAGAGAGGCTCATTTGCATGGCGCTGAGTGATTGGTGAGACTGCAATCAGTCCTGCCCCCTAGCCAGCTTCAAAGTGCTTCCCAGTGTTTGAGAGGGAGAGAGCGAATGGTGAGCGAGCTGGTAGCAGGAGAATAATTGCGGTGACTGTGAACGTTCTAAAAGTTAAAACAACAGACTTTTCTGTGCAAAATCGGGCTCAACCCGTATTTTGATCGACTGAGGAGAAAGCGTGGTGTTCATGGGACAATCGACAGGTTCAACAGCCAGCTTCAACCCAGAGGCCTTCCAGGATTGGCTTTAGGCTGAGATTTCCATCGAAGCAGGTCAGCTACTGATTCAGTGAGTACCATTGAGCAAAACTGAGCTCAAACTGTGTGAGATTTTTCAAAAGCCAGCTGGATCTGTGTGTAAACAGTGTGCTGAGACAGAGAGAAAGAGAGAGAGAGAATGCAGCCACAACTTCCTTAAATCGAGGAGGTTATTTTCTAGACTACACTGAATTGAATTATTACTTTTTGGACCTGTGTAAGTAACTAGTATTGATTCTGTTTTTGGGGTACACTTTTCTTAGTTTTAACTTTAATTTGCCAGGGAGGAACTGTAGCTGGGAGATATTTGCAGTCATTTGTGACTAGACCTGTTATTTAACCTCTGTGAAATAGGTATCTGAAAAGAAGGAAGGCACTCCCCGGGGTGGAGGGTCAGAGTTGTAGCTGATTGTTTCTGGAAGGAATAGGTTTACGGTGGGCTTAGGGAGTGTGAGGGTGGTGGAACAGAGGCGCATCCCTCCAGTTGTGCCACTCCACAATTCATTCGCCACTCTGGTGGAGCATGGTTTCTCTATGGAGGCACCCACAGAGGAGACCAAGGAGGATGCTGGGAACCTCCACAATGGAGACCCACAGGATGGTGGCATAGGACCACACAGGGAAGGAAACAACTCCTGGTGGGGACTCAATTGTTAGGGAGGTAGAACTGGGGGAGGGAGGGAGGGAGGGAAAGGGAGGTAAGGTATCTGCCTGGCGTGATGGCTTAGAGGGACAGGAAATGAATCCTTAGGATCGTGGGAGCAGCTACAAGAGGGAGGGAGTGAGCTGGATGTCATTATCCACCTAGGGATGAATTACCTGGCTGCGAATAGGATCAGAGCAGTACAACAGGAGTTTGTGGAGTTGGGGAAAGGCCTTAGACAAATAGCACACACAGTAACTTTCTCGGAAGTGCTACCTGTCTATGGCATAGATGAGGCTAGGGTACTCCACACCATGGGATTCAATAACTGTTTGAAAAACTAGTGCAGAGCTCAGGAATCTGGCTGCATTGGGACTGGGGCTTCACCTGGAGGGATGCAGGCCTATACAGGTGCAATGGTTTGCATCTATCCAGGAGGGGAACCAGGATCCTAGGTGACAGGTTTAAATGCTTCATTGGCAAGCATTTAAACTAGCCAAGGGGGGGGAGTCACTGAAAAGGAGAAGGGAAATCCTAGCCCCCCCAAAAAATCAGTGTAGTTAGTGAGGTAAACACCAAGATAGAGCAGTCGATAGGGAGAAGGGCAGGGGTAAATGGAGAAAAAGGCAAAGGCAGTAAGGACAGGGATGTGGCAAAAAGAAATAAAGACATAAAAAAATAGAGGGCAATGAGTACCAATACCCGTAGTCTAGGTAAAAAGCTCCCCTAAATGGTGGCCTTGATGGAAGAGGTATGCCTGGATATCGTGGCAGTCACAGAAACATGGTACACAGAGAACCATGACTGAGATGTCAACATACCAGGGTACACAATCTACAGGAGGGACAGGGAGGGAAGAAGAGGAGGAGGAATCGCTCTCTATGTAAGGGAAGGGATCAAAGCAACAGAACTAAAGGGTAAACAGGAGGACAGGAGGCACCATGGGTCACCCTGAGACTGGAAATGGCTCCACAATCCGCACAGGGGTTGTATACAGACCTCCATCTGAGGGGGAGGAAATGGACAAGGAAATGATAGAAGGCATCCTTGGGATGGCAGAAAAAGGGGAGATATTGCTGATGGGGGACCTAAATATGCCAGATCTTAACTGGAGCACCTTTGCTGCAGTTACATCCAAGAGCAGGGCCATTCTCGATGCCCTACAGGGGGCATGCCTCAGACAGCTAGTTTTGGAACCCACTCAGGAGGGAGCAGTCTTAGACCTGGTACTTTCAAATGGGGATGGAGACAGGATCTCTGATCTTGAAGTGGGTAGCCATTTGGGAACAAGCGACCACCAAACAGTGTGGTTCACGATAAACTTAGCTGTAGAGACAAGCCACACAAAAGTGAAGGTACTGGACTTCAGGAGGGCTGATTTTGTCAAAATGGGAGAGTGCCTCAGAAAAGCACTAGCAAACAGGCAAGAAGGTGTGGTGGAGCAACAATGGGGAAACATCAAAACTGCCATCACAGAGGCAACAAGCCTTTGTGTGAAGCAAATAAATCAAAATGAAAGAAAAAAACACTATGGTTCTCAAAAGAAGTGGCGGGGAAGGTAATGGAGAAAAAGATAGCATTCAGGAAGTATAAGGAAACACAGAAGGAGCAGGACAGAGAACTGTACCAGTTAAAGCAGAAGGAAGCAGGAAAGGCAGTCAAAATAGCAAAAGCACAAACCGAGGAAAAGATAGCCAACTCGGTTAAGAAGGGGCATAAAACCTTTTATCGGTACATTAGGGAGCAAAGAAAGACTAAGGCAGGGATACTGAGGCTGAATGAAGAGGAAGGTGGTTGGGCAGAGAGCCACAATGAAAAGGCAGGGATACTGAACAAATACTTCTGCTCAGTATTCACAATGGAAAAGCAGGGGGAGATACCTAATCCAGTCAATAGAAGCACTCTGGATAGGGGGGTTGATATTAGTCCTTTCACAGAAGAAAGGATTCTGAAAGAACTCTTAAAACTGAAGGTGGATAAAGCAATGGGGCCTGATGGGATTCACCCCAGAATTCTAAAGAACTAAGGAAGAACTTGTAACACCATTGACTACCCTTTTTAACAATCATGGGAGGATGGTGTGATACCTGAGGACTGGAGGAGGGTGGATGTGATTCCCCTTCACAAAAGTGGGAGCAAGACAGAGGCAGGAAACTACAGACCTGTCAGTTTGACCTCAGTGGTAGGGAAAATGATGGAATCACTTCTGAAAGAAAGAATTGTAGAGTACCTAGAGATCAGTGGGGCACAGGACCCAAGGCAGCATGGATTCATAGCGGGAAGGTTATGTCAGACAAATCTAATAGATTTCTTTGACTGGGTGACCAAAGTAGTAGACCAGGGAGGGGCTGTGGACATGGCCTACCTAGACTTTAGCAAGGCATTTGACACAGTCCCACCCGAAAGATTAATAAACAAATTTGCCAGCCTGGGAGTGGGTCCCAGAGTGGTAACCAGGGTAAAACACTGGCTGGACAACAGGAGACAGTGAGTAATAGTAAATGGAGTCCACAGTGAAGAAAGGGGGGTTACTAGTGGGGTACCACAGGGTTCAGTACTGGGGCCGGTCCTTTTTAATGTCTTTATAAGTGACATTGTGGAGGGACTGGAAGGGAAAGTATGTCTCTTTGCAGATGACACAAAGATCTGCAACAGGGTTGATACACAAGGTGGGGTGGAAAGGATGAAAAGGGACTTGGCAAGGTTGGAGGAATGGCCAAATGTATGGCAGCTTAGATTCAACGCAAAGAAATGCAAAGTAATGCACCTGGGAAACAAAAACTCAGGGCAAGAGTACACAATAGGGGGTGAGATACTGACAACAACAAAAATGGAAAGGGACCTGAGGTTGTCATATCAGATGACCTAAAGTGGGCCAGCAATGTGAGAAGGCAGTAAGGAGGGCTGGGGGATACTGGGATGCATAGGGAGAGGCATCACCAGTAGAAAACAGTAAGTTGTTGGCCCTCTGTACAGACAGTTGGTAAGACCACATCGGGAGTACTGTGTACAGTTTTGGAGATCCCATCTCCACAAAGACGTAGACAGGGTGGAGGCTGTCCAGAGGAGGGCAACCAAAATGGTGCAGGGAATGCACCAGAAGACATATGAAGAAAGACTAAAGAAGCTTAAGATGTATAGTCTTGAGGAAAGGAAGGAGAGGGGGGACATGATAGAAACTTTCAAATACCTCAAGGGAATCAACAAAGTCAAAGAGGGTAGCATCTTTCAGAAAAAGAGACGTGCAAGAACAAGGGAGCACAATTTGAAGATAGAGGGGGGACAGCTTAGGGGTAATGTGAGGAAGTATTTCTTCACAGAGAGGGTTGTAGATGCATGGAACGGCCTTCCTGAGGAGATCATAGAATCAAAAACAGTGGAGGAATTCAAGAATGCATGGGACAGACATAAAGCAATTCTAGTGGTGGGTAGGAGGAAGTAGGCTGTTGGTTAACTAGAATCTACAGCTTATCCATTAGGTAGGGAAATGGGCAGACTAGGTGAGCCAAGCGGTCCTTGTCTGCCAACAAATTCTATGTTCTATGTTTGATTGTTTTGCAAAGAAGGACTGTGTAAAGTAATCAAAACCCAGCAAGAATTGTGAGCAATAGACTGTGAGCACGTATTATGGATTCAACAAAGAGTATCATTTTCTGAGCAAAAGAGAGACTGTGAGTTGTATGAGAGACTGCAACAAACAGGCAATCCTGTTCAAGAAATACTGTGGCTTTAGTAACTTTAAGCAAGTAAAACTGATTGAAAGCTAATGGTAAAGTTCTAGAAAATCATATAGATGTGCTGAGGAAGAAAAGCAGTGCAGTCAGTACAGTTTGAGGAAAATTTATCAGTATGCAATAAATCGGATGCGCAGTGGCTTGAGTCAGATACAGATTGTTGATGCGCCAGGAGTGCTGCCACTGCCATTACAGGGTGGGGTAGTAATGTAAACACAGCAACAGGGAGCCATTTTGTGAGACTGTTCCAAGTAGAGTGAACTCAGTAATAACAGTGAATGTTTGTGAGTTTATCTACAGTCATGGCTTCGGGACCATCCCGCTACCCAGATCATGCCCAGGCTGTGATAGCTGAAGAGATTACCAAGCTTAAAGAAATACAGCAATGTTTCTATGGTGGAAGTTTGCCTCCTCCTGTTGCGATTCCCAGATACCCTGTGAGAGTATGCATAATGTGCCTCAAGGCTGGAAGGGACATGTTCATGATTCCTCATTGTTCAGGGTGTTTAGAGAAGCAAGGTCTGTCCAAGACACCTAAGATTCGTTTGGCTCCCACTTAGACAAAGCTATAAGATCCTGCAAGTAGCAGCACACAGCACCAGGTTGAACCCTGTTGGGGAGGCTCAGTAGAGTGTGGCACAAAGGAAGAGGGTGTAGATGTACTGCTTAGCAGATTCCTCATGATGTCTCCATGCCTATGTTGCAGATGGACAGTGCAGAGGGAGAATCAGTGGATCCATGGAGAGAGGGTCCTAGTCCTAGGCTCATGGGAGAGGACGAGGTTCGAGAAACCTTAGATTGTGAAGTGTCTACCTCTGTGCCCAGTGAAGAGTGGACAGTCTCGGGAATGAGGATGACTGCTCACTCCTGGGCCCAGATCCTAAGTGAGGAAGAGGAGGAGGAAGCTATGTACCTTTACGTTGAAGGTCCTAGTCCATAGCCTCAGGCTCTTGCCTCGGAGGAACTAGGAGAAGAAGTTGGTGACTCCACAGCCCTGCCCTCAGAAGGGGTCAGGGACAAGTTCTACTTAGCTTTGAGTATGCGACACTGACAGAACCAGGACTGGCCACCCCCAAGCCAGGCAGGGGATCGCAGATTGATGAAGAGTAGTAAGGAGGAAAGACTGGTTCATAGGAAGGCAAACAAAATCTATGGAATGGCCTTTCCTACCTTTCCTCAGAGAGTCTGGGAGGAGATTGAAAAAAAACTGGCTAGAGGAAGAGGCCAACCAGGAAACTGATCCAAGTACAACTTCCTACGTCAGAAACAAAGTGATAAGAGACAAACTGCGGGTCTGTAAGTTGTGCAGGACACTGTTTATAGACACTGTACAATATGTGGACAAGAAGGGAAATGAGACTTTCCATAATGTGAATTATGAGCACCCAGACAGGGTCATGATTCTTGCACGTGACCCATTGTGGTACTACCCTCAATGTTACCATCATCCTGTGAATGTGCCCATGCCTGCTTTCAGGGAAACAGATCAGTGGTAGCCAGTGCTGCCATCCAGCTGTTGCCATACCCATATTGTACCGCCAGTCTGGTGTTCCAGGATCTGAGTTGCCTCCAGTTTTCATCAGCCTTGCAGTATGCCTTTCCAATTTCATTGCCCGGCCTTCCTAGATGACATCAGCCCAACTGATTTCCTGATTCAACACCTGGGATTTCAGATGACATCACCCAGCTGCTCCTTTCCTGTTCCAAGGTTCCATCTTCTAGATGACATCGTCCAAGCAGTTCCCAGTTCATCATCCTGTTTTCTGCAAAATTTCCGCCCAGCTGTATCCAAAAAATGCTTCCAGGGAGAGTCTTCAGCTGGAGATCCAAGTGATGTCCATTTTTCATTCTTCAAGGGATTGGTAAGTCCAGACTTTTCTTACTTTATTGACATTGCAATACACATCGTACACCTGGCAGACTACAGACTGTTGAATTGTCCACAAAGACTCTCTCCTTTGGATTTACAGTACTTCAGGAACTGTGCTTCACTGGGCTCCAGCTCAGGAGAGACACTTTCATGGACTTTTCCTTCGGGCACCATTGTTGTCACTAGTGTGGACATTTAGGGCTTTCCATCCTCAAAAGGTGTATTGTACATAATGCTGATGTTTTCTACTTTTCTACTTTTTCTAAAAAATATTTTTGGGGATTCTCCATTGTTTAGATGTTAGGGGTTATTGTTGTTGTACTGTGTGTTTTGCAGATTTGGGTGTGTTTTGTCTTTTCTCTTTCAGGTGGATCCTGGTGAAGAAAGAAGAGAAGACAAGAAGAGGATTGGAGGGACTCATTGGAGTTCCTCTGTGTTTCAAAGTGTTTTTTAAAGTACTGTGTAGTTGTTAACATGTGTTAATCTTTTTCCTTCCACAGGTGTAGTTGTGGGGGAGGGTAATGCTTCTGTAAAGAGTTAGCTCTGTGTTTGGTTTGCAGGTGTCCTGGGCTGGGGGGAGGTCCACTGTTTTTGGGAAGGTTTGTTTTGGTTAGATAGGTTTTCCCTAGAGGGCTGGGGTAGACAGGCTGTGGTCCTGACCTGCAGTAGGAGCTGCAATGCTGGTCTGTTAGGGCTATGCTTAGGACAGTTCCTCCAGAACTACTGGTTATCCATAGTAAGATCATAGTGTAGGGGCTGATGCATCAGCCAATGGCCTCTGGGCCCTTAATGTTGTCTGCCTGTGCCTGGCACATGGTAGGGGAGAAGGTAGTGCTACCTCCCCGTAGTCAACACATAGGGTAGGATGGCCTAGTGTCGGGTAGGTAATGACTGGGACAGTCATTTTCCTGGCTGAGGGTGAGTGTAAGCCCCTTGTTCCCAAGGGTTACTAGAATCTCAGTTAGAACCAGTGGCAGGCAGGGATAGGTAGCTTGTGAAATGCCAGGTAAATGGATTTCACAGTGTCACACTCTGTTTTTCAGTCTCAGCTGAGCTGGAGTGATGATGTAATATTAGAACTTTCGCAGCTGCATAAGCCACACTTGTCTAGCTGCAAGGGAGATAGCTTTGGAATGTTTGTGAGTCTGTAGAGTGGAGTTCCCAGAGGAGGCTGCAGCCTGCAGCAGCTCCTCAGTTTTAGCTCTGACAGAGAGCTACCACTGTGTTTTGGGTAGTTTGTTCTCACCCTAGAAGAAGAACATAGAAGACAGAGATTGAAGTGGTGGAAACTGTTTTAAGTGGGTTTTTCTTTGCCCCATCCCAGGAGGAATGGGGGTGATCTTCAGGCTTCAGGGGCAATCCCCTCACCCAGTCTGTCTCGTGAAGCTGCCTGTGACAACTTCAGAAACAGTGAGTACTTTTGTGTTTAGCACAGGAGGGGCATCTGTATTCCTTGTGGTGAATTTTCTCTGACAAAAGGTACCCTGTCACCAAGACTGTTTTCTGTTTTAAAAGTGTCTGCCTACTATGGAGTCTAGAGAGAGAGAGAGAGAGAGACAGAGACAGAGACAGAGACTGTCCAAGTACAGAACTTTTAGTCATGTAGTATGTTAAATGTGAAAAACATTTCAAGATAGCATCTACAAGTTTTCTGTGAGGGTGTTATTAACCAGATGAATGGCCAAGTATAAACTTCGGAGCAAAAGGTGGGAGACCCCCCATCTAGAGTAACCAATTTACCTCTCCAGGTTCAGTTTGGGCACCAGTTCAATTTTCATTCAGTGCATTTGGCCAGTGCCTGATGGAAATAGTTACCCAGACATGGGTTGGAATTTCTGTGAGACTGTATGTGCTCTTTAGTGGTCGAGGGTGCCACCAGTGATTCCTCATGAAATATGGGAAAGTGTCCTAGTACTGGCCATGTGTGCCTAGTCAAGAGGAAATGTACCAGTTCTGGTCGTTCGTGCCAATTTCCATTTCGGAACCACAGAGTTCGCTGTGTAATTCAGAACCAGAGAATTTGCTTTGTAATTCAGAACCAGAGTGTTCGCTGTTCAAATCAGAACCTGAGGGTTTGCTGTGTGTGTTCTCTATACCTCAGTAATCTGCATTACCAATAGGAGTAGCCCTGTGGGGGTCCATCTTCGCTTTGTGATTATTCTCTGTGTATGTGAATAAAAGCCACACTCTAGAATCCCAACCTGGTTTGGACAGTACTGTTATTACTTCCAAGTGGGTTTTCCTTTGCCCCATCTCTGGAGGGTTGGGGGTGATCTTTAGGGTTCTGGGGCAATCCCCTCACCAAGTCTGTCTAGTGAAGTTGCCTGTGACAACTTCAGAAACGGTGAGTACTTTTGAGTTCAGCCCAGGAGGGGCACCTGCATTCCTTGTGGTGAATTTTCTCTGACAAATGGGACCCTGTCACCAAGACTGTTTTCTGTTTTAAAAGTGTCTGCCTACTATGGAGTCTAGAGAAAGAAACTGTAGAAGTACAGAACTTTTAGTCGTGTCTGTTTTTAAAAGTGTTTGCCTACATTGGAGTCTAGAGAGAGAGAGAGAGAGACTGTCCAAGTACAGAACTTTTAGCCATAGAGTCATAGAAAGTAACGGGCTCAGGAAGCAAAATGCTCTTTAAGAGCTTGACACCAATATGGTGGATTAAAATTCTGTTTTAGGCAAGATGTTTTTTTACTGCCCATATAATTGTCCAGCTGTCTTTTAAATATAGTCATGGTGTTGCTATCTACTATTTCTCTTGGTAGGGCATTCAGGTTTCACGTTTTTTCAAGTTTCAAGTTTATTGCAGGAAAGACTCCATTGAGCAAGCTCATTCACAAGGAAGTCCTGAGGCACATACACATACAGTTCACAATTACATAGACAGGAGATATAAAATGCAGAACAACAAAGAAAAAAATATATAATGCAAGAGGTATACACAATAGAAGTCCTTATGCTATATATGCAGTACATTCCAGCTTTAACCTTGCCCTAAATTATGCAACACATTTCAGCTTAATAAGTAGAGGGCCAGTTAGTACCTAGGAAGTTGACTTGGCATTGGGGGCCTAGTAGCACCTACAAATGTCATTTAATTTAGAGATAGTTTGTGTTTTGTAGGAGTTAATTGATACGATGCTGGTTAGCTTCAGCATGGCTTGTAGTTGGTCCCAAATGTTTGGGAGGGCATATGAGACAGCTCTTTGGCCAGCTGTGGTACGTGTCCTGGGAACATCTAGTAGGATAAGGTTGGATTTCCTTAGGGAGTAGGAGCTATGCGAGATGTGTATGAGAGACGTTAAATTGACAGGCAGTTTGTGGAGTAGTAATTTGAGGGTCCAAATGCCAGCATGCAGGAGGCGCCTGGTGGCAAGAGAGATCCACCCAACTGCTGCATAAAGATCACATTGGTGGGTCCTGCACGCAGAGTTAGTAATGAAGTGAAGAGCACGGTGATAGAGTACGTCCAGTTTAGATAGGCTCAAGGTTGGGGAGGAGATAAAGATAATGTCTCCGTAGTCAAGCAACGGAAGGAGTGTTGCTTGGACAAGTCTTTTGCTGGTCACGAGAGAAAAGAGGGTCCTATTTTTAAAGAAGAAACACAAGCGTGCTTTAAGCCTCTTTGATAGATCCTCGATGTGGTCGATGAAGGAAAGCTTGTTGTCTATCCACATACCTAGATATTTAAATTTAGGTACGACTTCCAAGGGTTCACCTAGGGAGGCAACTATGAAGTTTTTAGGTAGGGTAGGTAGGGTACCAGACAAGGCAAGTCTCGAGAAAATCATTGTCTTGGTTTTTTTTGCATTTAAGAGAAGCTTGGCATTGATAAGGTTGTTTTCTAACTGGATAAAGTCAAGTTGGAGTGCTTCCCTGACTTCAGTTAAGGATAAGCCTGATGCGTACAAAACCATATCATCTGTAAAGAAATGTATGCTAGAGTTCTTTATGTGGGAGTCAAGGTTGTTGATGTACAGGGAAAAAAGGACTGGTCCAAGGATGGAACCTTGAGGGACTCCTCTGGCAATTGGAAGGGGGGCAGATAGTAGGCTATCAGCTTTGACTTTTTGTATCCTTCCTATGAGATAACTGTTAAACCACTGTAAGGTAAGTGGAGTGGCACCTACTGTATGTAGGCAAGACAGGTGATTAGGAGGTGATGGTCTACAGTGTCGAAGGCCTTACTGAGGTCTAGAAAGACTGCACCAGTAACCTTCTTGGTGTCCATTGCATGGATCCAGTCATTAGAGACTTTAGCTAAGGCTGAGATGGTACTGTGCTTTGAACTGAAGCCAGATTGGGCCGGGTTTAGGAGCGAGTGCGCTTCAAGATTATTTTTTTAGTTGGTTGTATATAAGTTTTTCCAGCACTTTGGAGAAAACGGGCAAGATAGAGATAGGACGGTAGTTGTTTAAGTCACAAGGATCTCCTGATTTGAAGAGAGGAAGAATATGGGCAGATTTCCAGCAGGATGGAACAGTGGCTGTGGTAATATAGAGGTTGAAGATGTGAAGGATGGGAGCTGTGAGCTGGGCATAGCCTAACTGCGAGAAAAATGATTCAAGGCCATCGTCCCCTGCACTTTTCTTGGTGTCAAGGCTAAGAATTATGTCTTCGACTTCTTTGTGGCTAGACAGGCGCAACTGGAAGGGATGAGGTGGAGTAGCATGTGTAGTATCTGGGCTAGTGTTGCTATTCACTCGGCCAGCATATGGGGAGGAGTCAAATGCCAACCCGGCAGTGGCAAAGTGAAGGTTAAGTTCTTCAAGGATTCGCAGTTTATTTTCAACCATCCTGTCCTTGGCCAGAATCTTGGTGAGAAGGGAGGAAGCAGCAGGGTGGCCTTCAGTGGATCTCAGTGTCTTCCAGATTTTTTGGGAGTTCCCTTTGGCCTGCTCCAGAGTGGAGATGTAGAAGTTTGCTTTAGTAGCATGTACACTTTTAACACAGGCATTTTGGGCAGTTCTAAACGCCTGGAAGTCTGCCAAGTTCTTTGTGTGCCTGGCCCTAGCCCATAGCTTGTCTCTATTGGTAAGTGCTGATTTGAGCTCTTGGGTGAACCACTGATGTGAGATTTTCTGCACTCTCATTTTAATAAGAGGAGCATGCTTGTTAATTATAGTGGTGAGGTTGTCATTTAGGACAGAGATGGCGGCATCAGCAGATTTGGCAAGATAAATATCTTGCCACCTGATCGTAGCTAGATCAGTTAGGAAGTTTACTGAGTTGAATTTATGAAATGAGCATTTGATTCTGAATGTAGGGTGCTGCTGGGTTTTAGATTGGAATCTTGTACATACAACAATACTGTGATTGCTCATGCCATTATGGAAAACTGCAGAATGTTAGATTTTATGGGGATGCGAAGTTAAGATGACATCTAAGAGTGAGCTGTTGGCAGAGTTAGAAGCATTGATTCTTGTGGGTTCAGTTACTATCGGTGTAAGACCCAGCTCATCACAGATGGCTTTTAGGGAGTGGGATTTGGCAGTGAGCCAATCCATATTGAAGTCCCCTAAGATTATTGTTTCTGTGTTAGCAGCCAAAGTTATGGATTTCAACACGTTAAGAATTTCTGTGCCTCCTGACGGGGGTCTATAGCCACCAATGATTGTGATGCACTCTGAGGATGGAAGGTGAAGTTTAAGTGAGACAATCTCATATTCCTTGGGCTTAGCTTTACAGGAAATGCTGCTAACATCAAATTTTGATTTGGTGTATACGACCACTCCCCCCCCTCGAATCCCTATCAGCCCTAAAGAGCTTGAAGCCCGGTATAGTAATTTGCGGATCAGTGTTGGTCTTTTTTAGCCATGACTCGGTAATTATGATCAGATCTGGGTCAGTGTTGGCTGCCCAAACTTGAAGATGATAAAGTTTTTTGAGCAGGCTTAGAATATTGACCATCATCAGTTTCATCCCAGGAGCAGCTGCAAACTCCAATGGAGTAGTGATTTGAGTTGGGGGACCTGGATTTAGTTCGACATTGCCTGAACAGAAAAGGAGAATTAGAAACATTTTCTTAAGGGCATTTATCAGGTAGAAGTGGGCTCTTTTTGTATGGGTTCTTGTGTGGTGTTCAGTCTTTGAGGTATGGCTAGCCAGAGCATAGGAGATGCTGACATGGCCGTTCAAGGCTAGCAGGGGAAGTGCACGGAAAGACATTGGCAAAGGGAGGAGGGCCAGAGGAGAGGGATGAGAATTAAAATGAAAACTCGACAGATTAAGAGTAGGGAAGCAATATGAAGATGCAGCAGGAACTATGATTGTGGGTTCCCAGGCTGGGATGACTTCTGACTTAGCATGGATCAGTGCTTTATGAGTCATAATTTTTGGCAGGATTAGAAGTAGAATGATAATGCAGGCTATATTGCCCACAATTGAGTACAGTGATTTGTGTAGAAAGACCAAGAATCCCTCTAGTGGCAGGTCTGTATAACCTGCTAATGGAAAACTAGCCACGTAAAAAATTCCATTCAGTCACCACCCTGTGAGTGAACCAGTGGCTTCTTTTCTTGGTTTTATAATTATGCCCCCTTAATCTGAGGCTATGGGTTCTAGTAATAGTACATGTATCATTCCTCATTAGAGCCAAGGTTTCAAATAGAAGTGGATCTTTAATAACTTTATATGTCAAACATAGATCACTTCGAAGTTGTCTGTAGTCCAGAGAAAAGAGGTCTAATACTTGAAGCCTTGCCTCATAATCTAGGCAGTTCATGTTTCTAATGCGTTTGGTTAGTAGTATGTTAAGTGTGAAAAACATTTCAAGATAGCATCTACAGGTTTTCTGTGAGGGTGTTATTAACCAGATGAATGGCCAAGTATAAACTTGGAAGCAAAAGGTGGGAGACCCCCCCCCCATCTAGAGTAACCAGTTTACCTCTCCAGGTTCAGTTTGGGCACCAGTTCAATTTTCATTCAGTGCATTTGGCCAGTGCCTGATGGAAATAGTTACCCAGGTGTGAGTTGTATTTTCTGTGAGCCTTATGTGCTCTTGGGTGGTCAAGGGTGCCTCATGAAATATGTGAAAGTGTCCTAGTACTGGCCGTGTGTGCCTAGTCAAGAGGAAATGCACCAGTTCTGGCCGGGTGTGCCAATCTCCATTTCAGAACCAGAGAGTTCGCTATCTAATTCAGAATCAGAGAGTTCGCTGTGTAATTCAGAACCAGAGTGTTCGCTGTGTGTGTTTTCTGTACCTCAGTAATCTGCATTACCAGTAGGAGTAGCCCTGTGGGGGTCCATCTTTGCTTTGTGATTATTCTCTGTGTGTATGAATAAAAGCCACACTCTAGAATCCGAACCTGGTTTGGACAGTACTGTTATTGCTTCCACTGTGTCTGGATTTACTTGGGTGCCCCTGCCCAGAAGTGCAAACTTAGCATAACTGTGAGCAAACATTTTCTCCCAGGGACCTAGGTTGATGGCCATGGTAAATGGTCCCACCAGATGTGTGCCAGGTAGTTGCCACACTTGGTTAGCCTGTCTGTGTATGGCAGGCTCAGAAGAAGATGTACTGTAAACTGTTTGTAGTGACAACTCCATCCCTCACTTTGGCGCCATGTGGTGAGAGGAGCAGCCCTGCTAGTTAAACAAGTGGGGCCGGTGGGGGTGGGTTACACAGGATATGACAGTTTAAGGGGCACACAGTCTGTCCCATGTGCAGGAACACCAGCATATAAAAATACGAAAAGCTGTCTGACAATCTATGTACCCACTCTGTCAATATGCCTTGCCAGTCCTAGAATGTTCACATTTGTTTCCCACATGTGAATATGTGCACACACTGCACCGCCTGCACTTATTAAAGCCCACACTCTGACTGGACACAGTAGGCTGAGTAGCCACATAGTGACTATGGGCTATTTGACTGGCTATTGTCCTGCCTCTCCTGAACATTACACAGGGGGATGGTCCCACCAAATCGAAGATTCGCATATGCTGTCAGAACAGCCCACCTTCTTTGAATGATCTACCTGATCTCATCTGCCCTCTCATGATCATGCATCACCATAGTGACTGGTCGATCTTGTGCTGGTCCAACCAAAAGGCTGGCTACAGCTTGTGTTTGTAAAACATTCCTTCAAGGCTGATTTCTTACCCTCTCTAATGCGTTCTGTACAGTACTGAGGGCATAGCTCCATTCCTTAAATCTAAGTGCAACCACCTTAGACTCCTTCTCAGTTACTCTGTCTGAAGTACAGTTCCTTCTTAACCTCACAAATTCCCCATATGGAATGCTCGCTATTGTAGATTTGAGATGAGAGCTGTCAGGCCTTAGCAGGCTGTTGCTTGCCACTGGTTTCCTATATGGAACACTTTCCACTTTACCCTCTTCATTAACCATCAGTTTGATAGCTAAGAATTCTATGGCTCTGGGATCAGTTCTGTGTGTACACTTAAGATTCCACTGAATATGATTTAACCAATCCACGAATGTTTCTGCTGACTCACACCCCCACCTCAGACACAAATGATATCATCTATAAAACTATACCAATGAACAATGTGTCTAAGGTGGGGTTTGGAGTCAGACAGAAACTCAAGTTCCTCCTGATCATTCATAAGGAGGTTTGCATATGAGGCTGCAAGGGCTGCCCCATAGCAGTATTTCTTAACTGTAAATAAAAACTCTGGTCAAAAGTAAAGCAATATTGTGTTTGAACACAAAATCTGAAAGCTCTGCAATGAAATCTCAGTGCAGTGTCAAAAGCTGGTTCCCTGTACAAATAATGCTTTACTGCAGCTATTCCCTTTTCTTGCTGGATGCTCATGTGTGAAGAAGTTATAGCCATAGCAATCCATCAATACTCAGGTTGCCAGCTTAACCCCTCAAGTTTCTGCAATGCATCCGTGGTGTCTCTCAAATATGAAATTGTTTTCACCATAACTAGTTTCAAAAAGTAATCCACAAATCTGGAAGGACCACTTACTGAGAGACCCAATGCCAGACCCTCTTGGTTATAAATGACAACCAAGGAAGGGGCTGGAGTAGAACAGTGAAGCAGTCTAGGGAGGTCAAATCATGGAAAGCCATGTGTCCAAATGCCAGGAGCCTTAGCAACAAGATGGAAGATCTGGAGGCTGTCATGGTACAGTCAGACCTGGACATTGTGGCCATCACTGAAACCTGGTGTAATGATAACCATGACTGGAGATGGTCATACCTGGCTACAACATATTCAGAAGAGACAGAGCAGGCAGAAAGGAGGAGGAGTGGCACTGTATGTGAAAAATGACATAAGGGCCACACAGATCCAGGAGGAACAAAATGGGGAGAGATACTGTGGGTTAGCTGGAAAGGAAAATGGGGCCAGCCATCCACACAGGTGTGGTCTATAGACCACCAGCCCAGGAGGAAGAAACAGATAGGAGTTGATGCTAGCCATCCAAAGGATGGCAGACAAGGGTGAGGTAGTACTGGTTGGAGACTTCAATATACCAGACGTGGACTGGAGCATCCCAGCAGCAGCATCAACTAGGGCGAGATTTATCCTGGACTCCCTTCAGGGTGCCTTCCTCAAGCAACTGGTCATGGAACCAACTCGGCAGAAGGCAATACTGGACCTTGTGCTCACAAACAGGGACAGTGTGATGGGGTAACAGTGAGGGAGCACCTGGGTAACAGTGACCACCAGTCATTGTGGTTTGAAATCACAGAAAGAGCAGAACCAAACCACACAAAACACGTATCCTGGATTTTAGGGGGCAGACTTTGGGAAAATGGGAGATACTTGAAAGAGGCATTAAGGGAATGGGACAGGAATCAGGGATTGAGGAACAGTGGGCAGTATTTAAAATGGGGATTATAAGAACAACAGAATTATGCATTAAGCAGGTTAGCAAGAGGAAAAGAAAGAGGAGACCATTATGGTTTTCCAAAGAGGTAGCAAAGAAAGTGAAAGCCAAAAGATTGCATTCAGGCAATACAAAAAGACACAGGCAGAAGGGGATAGGGAGAAGTACCAGGAGAAACAAAGGAGGCAGGGAAGTCAGTAAGGAAGCCAAAGCTCAGACAGAAGAACACATTGCAAAATCAGTGGTTAAAGGGGACAAACCTTCTACAGGTACATAAGTGAAAAAAGAAGGACAAAGGGAGGATAGTGAGACTGAAGGGGAGGATGGGAGCAGCGTGGAGGATGACAACAGTAAAGCTGACATATTGAACAGGTATTTCTGCTCAGTCTTTACTGAGGAAGAGGTGGAATGGGTCTGAAGGGAGTACAAGGTGAGAATGGTGCAGAAATGGACACAAGTCCTTTATACGAGAAAGGGTCCTGAAGGAACTGGAAGTAATAAGAGCTGATAAAGCAATGGGGCCAGATGGGTGCACCCCAGGGTCCTTAAAGAACTAAGAGAGGTGGTGGCTGAACCTCTGGCTATCCTGTTCAGCCAATCACTGGAAACAGGGAGGTACCCAAAGACTGGAGGACAGCAGATGTAGTCCCCTTATACAAAAGTGGGAACAAAGAGGAAGCAGGGAACTACAGACCAGTCAGCCTCACCTCGTAGTGGGAAAGATCATGGAAGCACTACTGAAGGAGAGATTGGTGGAACATCTGGTTGTCAATGGACTACAGGACCCAAGGCAGCATGGTTTCACCAGGGAGGTCATGTCAGACCAACCTCATTGAATTTTTTGACTGGGTGACTAGGGAGGTGGATCAGGGAGGACAGTGGACATGGCCTATCTGGACTTCAGCAAGGCCTTGACACTGTGCCACATAGAAGACTATTACACAAACTGGGGAATATGGGTGTGGGCAGGACAGTAGTGTGGTGGGTAGGTAACTGGCTGGGTGGCAGGACACAGAGGGTGGTGGTAAATGGCTGTCACTCCACAGAGGGAAGAGTGACCAGTGGGGTACCACAGGGATCAGTGCTGGGACCGGTCCTATTCAACATCTTCATCAGTGACATTGCACAGGATATAGAAGGCAGAATTTCACTGTTCGCTGATGACACAAAGCTCTGTAACAGAGTAGACACACCAGAGGGTGTAGACAGAATGAGAATGGACCTGCAGAAACTTGAAGAATAGTCAAGGGTTTGGCAGTTGAAATTCAATGCAAAAGTGCAAGATAATGCATATGGGGCACAAAACCCTGGCACAATATATCAGTTGGGGGTGAGGATATAGCATGCACCAAGCAGGAAAGGGATCTTGGGGTTGTCATCTCTGATGACCTCAAGGTAGGGAAACAGTGTGACAAGGCATCAGGTAAAGCAAATAGGATGCTGGGATGTATAGGCAGGGCATCACCAGCAGGAAAGGGAGGTCATAATTCGCCTATACAAGACACTAGTGAGGCCCCACCTGGAGTACAGTGTACAGTTCTGGAGACCATACCTACGTAAGGACATAGACAGGGTAGAGAAGGTTCAGAGGAGGGCAACAAAGATGGTGCATGGGTTGCATCACAAGTCCTATGAAGACAGGTTGAAGGAACTGAACATGTACTCCCTGGAGGAGAGGAGGGAGAGAGGGGATATGATAGAGACATACAAGTATCTTACAGGGAGGAACAGGGTGCAGGAAAACACTATTTTTAAGCGAAAAAGATGTTTCAGGACTAGAGGGCATGGGATGAAGTTGGAGGGAGGACGATTCAGAGGAAACATAAGAAAGAATTTCTTCACAGAACGGGTGGTGGACAAGTGGAACACCCTGCCAGAGGAAGTGGTGGGGGCTGAAACAATCACGGGATTTAAGAATGCATGGGATAGACATAAAGGAATTCTAGAGGTCAGGGGTAAGGGGAAATAGACTTCTAGGAAAACAAACTGAACTTACAAGCTCAAATGGGCAGACTAGGTGGGCCATAGGCCCTTATCTGCCGACACTGTCTATGTATCTATGTATCTATGTATCTCTTGGTCATCCGGGGGGGAGAAGGTGAGACTGATGGGGAAGTCAGTGAGTAGAACATTGTTTTTTGCCTGATGAATCCAACCACACTGTTTGACATGATCAGTAACTCAGTTGATATGTTCTTAAATGGTAATGTTGGATCACAAGTTAATTTCACATAGCAGTACTTATCAGATAGCTGTCTATAAATTTCAGGAACATATTGTTGAGCATCTTGCATGACTGTGGCACTCCCCTTGTCTGCTGGCCTGATAGTAGTTGGGGGTAATTTCCTTAGACTTTTAAGATATTGTCAGTCCCAACCCGACATGTTGTACCATAGTGGTGGTGGTGGTGGGGACTTTGCAGCTCACTGATATCATGCCTGATCAAGTTCTCAAATATTTTAATAGTACTATGTCTGGGTGTACATGGGCAGAATCTATTTTTATTAAGGTAGCACCAGGTCCAGTATTGCCCTATATTAAGTGGGCTCCCTGACTAGCTGCCTGAGAGACACCCCCTATAGGGAGTCTAGGATGTCCCTGCTTCTAGCTGAAGCTGTGACTTGGAGGCGACACTCTAGATCCAGTAGACTGAAGTCCCTCACCAGCAGCACCTCCCCCTTTTCTGACACTGTGCTAATGGCTTCCTCCAGTGCCTTATCCAATTTCTCCCCCTGTGCTGGAGGTCTGTAGATCATGCCAGTGTGAACAGTAGCTCTGGTTCCTGTCTCCAAGGTGAACCACAGTACCTCCAACCCCGCCATTGGCTCCTGTATTCCCTGTGATGCCGTTGCTTTGATAACCCCCCTTACATGCAGCACCACACCTTCTGCTTTCCTTCCCTCCCTCCCTATCTTTCCTGAACAGAGTATAGCCTGGTATGCCCATGTCCCAGTTATGGTTTCCCAGGGTTAGACTGGGGTGCAGGGGGCCCACCTAGAAATTTGGACTGGGAGCCAATCTGGAACATGAATAAAGGGTCCCACAAGGGTCATTTTCATATCAGTTCTATACTTCAGTTTGGTGCAAAGGCTCTATTTTTGCACTTTGTATTTTCCTGCAGTGATCAGTCCACCTCATTTAAATATAAAATAGTTGATAAATTTAATGATTTTTAGAGTTTGGAAGTTGGGTAAGAGCCCAAAGTGATGGCAGCCCACCTGGAAATTTTCAGGTATCCAGGTGGGCCAGTCTGACACTGTGGTTTCCTGGGCACCACGACTCAGTAATGGCAACAATATCCAGAGCTTCCTCCACCATGACGGCCTCTCAGTCTGGAACTGTATTTCATAGACTTCTTGAGTTTGTACACATGGCCTTGCACACTTTGTTCCTACTCTGCCTGCTACCTCCCTCTATTCCCTTTTGCTCTGCCTCCTTATCCCCTCTCTTTTTACATTCTTGTCCCCATCTCCCTTGTTTTCTACTACACTGCTTTTTTCTTCTTGTTTTACCCTAGAGGATTTTCCTCCCCTTGGGTCCTCCTATCTCTCTGCTTCCGTCTGTGGGGGAGTTCATGCCTTCCTGTTTCCTTGCACCAGTCCCACCCCTGCTAGTTTAAATGCTCATCAAAGTAACATTTAAACTGTCCACTGAGGACTGTGGTTCTCCTCCCAGATGGATATGGGCCATCACCACTGTATAGGCCCACATCCCTCCAGGTTGGTCCCCAGTCATCAATGTAGCTGAACCCCTCCTGTCTACAACATTCCTTCAACCATGAGTTGAAGTTCCTGGTGTAGAAAATCCTATTTTCCCCCCAGGCTGTAGACAGGCACAACTCCATGAAAGCTGAGTGTGCTGCCTACCTAAGACCCCTCCATAGCTCCCTAAAAATCTCTCTGTACCATCGCAGTCCAGTGTCTAGGCAGGTCATTAGTCCCCAAGTGAAAAATGACATCCAACTCCCCCTCCTGCCCTGCTTCCCTAGCAATCCTTAAGATCCGCTTTCCATCCTCCAAGCTGTGGTGCCAGGTGGGTGCCTTACCTCCGTCTTTTCCTCCCTTCTTCATAATGATCAAGTCTTCCACCAAAAGTTGCTTCATCCTCTGGTGTGGTCCTCCCCCTCCCATCTGTGGGGCCTCCCCTACAGAGGCTCCCACATCCTCCCTGGCCACTCCTGCAGGTGCCTTCTTCCAGCAGTGCTGTCCTACCAAAGCAGCGAATGAATTTTGTGCTGGCACAGGCTTAGGAAGGTGCCCCGGCCCACCACCCCCACCCTCCCAGAGACTGCCACAATCCAGTCAGCCCTCATTCTCCTAGGCATTCTCTGGGGCAATGGTGGGAGACTCATTGGCTCCTGGGTGGGGGAAGAGGTATCACAAATCCTAGCCACTTTAACCTGAAGTCCAGCAAACTTTTCCCTCAGCCCAGAGAGGTGTGTAAAGATGGGGCAGCACCTCTGTTTCCAGAAGGTCTCTTTGAAAACTGCAGTTCCACAACCACTGCATTGCACCAATCCCAAAGCCTGTTTGGTGAACCCATGTGTGGAAAAAAAAAATTATAAAGTGAAGTAACATTGATTCACAGACAAATACCTGAAAAAAATTGGTTATATACACTGAGTAAATTAACAATGGCACAAATAATCACTATTATAAAAAGGGTCTCAGAAATGTCCTATTCCGATTGGCTGTCAGCATTCCGGCAGCCTTACATTAATCTCTGTTACACTGTCAGGTATAGCCTTATCACTGTGGCCCATTAATTCTTCCTGTCAGCATTCCATCCTCTAGCACTGCGGAATGACTGGAATTAAACATTCTTACACACTTGGTGGATGAACTTTTTTATTAAAAATGTCCCTCTTAATGACAAAAACTTTCAAAACGTACACTTCTAACACTTTCCTTTTTTCAGTTTTTTATAATTGCAGTAAAGCACTCCTAGGAGTTAGATTAACAGTCAGTCACCCCCTAGGGGCAATATGACACTTGGCTGCACCTCATGCCACATTATGCCCCTAAGGGTGATTAACAGACTGCTAATCTAATCCCTGGTCATGCCTTATTGCTTAAAAATACATATGACATCATTGGGCATGTGAGTCACTAATGGACCATCTGCCAATCCATCATGGAATCATTTTCATGACTGCAGATTAGAACAGCCGCCATTGATATAGTAATGCTACTTGACAGTATAGTTGTACCTCCAGCACCCCACATCAGTATACCGTCATTGTAAAGTCAGATCCCATACATCGTACTGTTCACACCAACGACACGAAGAAACATCACACAGTATGAAAACATGGCTCTGGTCCACTCACTAACAAATGAGTGCCAAGAAAACACCAGGCCACTCTCTAAGAAGCCTCTCAACGGGACCCCCAAACCCCCATCCAGTATCGCACAGATCACTCACGATTAAGAAGGAAGCAGATAGGCAGGAGAAACAGTCACACACTAATGTTCTACTATGACAAGCATACAATGCACTGTCATACACTTAGTGACTGGTTTAACAGACCTCTGCTCCTCTGTAGTGTCAATGATGCATTACGGTGATGGTGAGGTGGTGGGTGTGGTTGATATATGATCATCACCGGGTGGGTGGGCTGTTGTTTGATAGTCCGTTGTAGTGGTGTGGACACTGCAATAACAGTGACTGGCGTGTACAATGAATGATGTACAACCCTTCTTTTCTTTGAAACGCCACTCCATAGGATGATGTTTGTACTTCTGTTGATGTGGTGGTGTAGGACATCCAAAAACTGGATGTAGATGGATTTATGTTGTGACAGATGGGCTTTGATTGCAATTGGTGGTCGGTGGGTCAAGATAACAATATAAAAGCGACTGTGACTGCAGAATGAGTGTGTATATGTGTGTGTGTGTGTGTGTGTGTGTGTGTGTGTGTATCTGATTGTAGTATCTGAACTGCTATTGTATTGGTGGTGGTTTGGGATGTGGGTTGCTTGTTTGGGTTTTGTGTTTCATGACAGAAGACAGTGAGCTGGTGTGTGATTGGGTGTCTGATATCAACCAGTGAAAATGTACGATTAGAAATTCAGTTAGCATTTGGTGGCCTCAGTCACAATGGCTGACAGCATCAAAAACATCATAGTTCAGCTGAGATATAAGGTGAGCTTACACTTAGCTTGTTGTTCCACTGCAGCGTGTGCTGCTCACCTACCATTCCTCCTGCACTGCTGCAAACAGTTGTTTACACACAGGGCATTGTGCAGCATTTCAAGGTTGGTACTGAATCGTTGCTGTATTTCTGCCAAAATGCCACTGTATTTCCGCTACATTCAGGGTGTGGAGTTATCACCAACCCTGATCTGCTGTATTCCTACTGATGACACCACTGGTGGGTCCATATGGTTCCGAGCTAGCTTTATCTTTTGATGCTATACTGCTGCTCAGATCTACAGATTGCTCAGTCATCTGGGTGTGTGGACCCTGCTGCTTCTGCTGTCCCATCAGTCCACAGCTGACTCTTGACCTATTAAAGCAAGCAAGCACTCGGTGTAAAGAGTTACTCTACTGAGACATTTACAAGTTATTCAATGCATCAGCAGCAGCAAGCTGTCTTCCACAGCTATAACAGAAGGACTCAGGTTAGGCAGGCGGTGTAGTGCGGCACAGTGCAGGGCTGTACCATTGCAGATGGAGCAGCATATTTAGATGACAGCAAAAAACACCCACAATGGTACATGATCCCACATAAACAGGGATCGTCCTGCACTGTAACTGAACCATCTGCAATGTTCCTGTTACTGTCCACATTGCCTGAACTGTACCGCTGCAACTCATTTCTATCTCTCGCAATGGTGCAGATCAAGTAGTATAAACAGGCCTACAGTGTCACACTAAGGAGTGTGTCTATAACATGTATACTAAATTTGATTACATTTTACTATTTCTTTGTGCATATGAATACAGATAAGTAATGGGAATAATATGTCATAGAGCATGCCATGTCAATAACAACATTATAGAGAGTACTGTAACGCACATCTAAGCTTTGTATGTTTCTGAAAGAAACTTTGATCAGCTTGCCAGTACTGCACATGCTGGTAGTGCTTTTTTTTCTGTTGCCCAAGTTTCTGCCAAGTCCAATACATGAACCAGCAATATGCCATGTACCAAAGTAATCTGCAAAACAGTGAAAAGACAAGGAAAAAAAACCTGAAATAACACATCTTTCACAAAAGTCAGTTTAAACAATAATGCCCAACAGGGTGTGTGTTGTGCTGGGATAATATTACGCCTCAGGTGATTGGGCACAAGGCCGCAGGCCGAGTGCATCCAACGACTGAGGCGTGATGTTATCCCAAACAACACACACCCTAGAGGTCATTATTGCTATTATACAATGGCTCGTTGTTATATATAAAATAAAAAAATATATTTTGAAGATGTTTTTATTAGTGTGGAAAAATATTTTTGTTTCTTAAGAGGAGATGCAATGAAGAAGAGCAGCCATCATGATGAGAGTAGAGCCGTGATGTTGTGCTGGGATAACAGCACGGGTCCAGCCCAAGACTGACCAATCAGAGTCCAGGATTTTTTCTTGCCATTGTATAATAGAACATAGTCACTGCTTTATAATCACTTCACATTCATACCAACAAATAAGAACTATCAGGAGCCAAGAGCAAGTTGCAAGCAATAAACTACTCTGGCAAGGGCATTACAGGTGTAAAGAGTAATCAAGAATAAGAGCAGTAAGACTTAAAATAAAAGGACGACTGAGATGAAGCATATGGAACTGCATTGTTAATTTTGTAATGCAGCACATTGGATTTTCTTAGTGCAAGTCTCAGAATGGTTCTCAGTTGGTCCATAATTTTCACAAAGCCTTCGTAATAGTATCCTGTAGTGTTTAGTAAGTATATAAGTGCCCGCCCACATGATGGCTGTAGTCAAATTATGTCTATAGAATTATACTTCCCGTTTTAAATATAGTCACAGATAAAGATGCCAAAATATTTCCTGATTGTCATGGGTGAGCAAAGCGCAAACCACATGCATGGAGCATAAACACCCTGGCTTTGACTACAACTGCACACACTTACCATGTGATGACAACGAAATTCATCTGGAGTAAAACACGTACATTTTGTGACTGCTCCTTTGACATATCAAAACAACTGCCAAATATACATGAGATGACATCCATAGCCAACATACTGTTTCTCTATTAAAGTAGAATGAAAAGCTAAGAAAAGCCAATTTTGATATCAGTTACATGATGTCGACAACTACCATCGCCAAGCATTTGCTGTCAGAATTACTTTTTTTTTTTTTTTATTTAGTTGTTTAACCAGGTATAGCACACTAAGCTGAAAGCTTTTTTACAGGAGCGACCTGGGAGCACAAGGAGGTTAAGTGACTTGCTCAGGGTCACACAGTATGCAGGTGGAAGCTGTGGGATTCAAACCCAGGTCTGGTCTGCTGGATGTCACCAAATTTGCAGCTCAGAGCCTTAGACCACTGCTCTATACTGCCTCTTAAAAATATTCACAAACTTTCTTATTTATTTATTTATTTATTTATTTATTTACGAGTTTTACCAGGAAAGCATACTGAGCAACATGCTCGATTCCAGATGCGACCATGACTTATTATGACAATATGTTGATATCTGAATTTTAAGACTTGAATTTCACATAATAAACATTATAAAAAAGTATCTTAGAAGTGCTCAATTCTTATTGGCTGTCAGCATTCCAATAGCTTTACACGAATCTCTGTTATACTGTCATGTATACCCTGATGAGCATGCGGCAGGAATTCTTCCTATCAGCATTCCATTCTCTAGCACTACTGAATGACTGGAATGATGCAGACTGTTAACCTCACCCCGGTCATGCCTTATTGCTTAATTGTTATTAGAATCTTTCCTACATGGAAATGACATTGTGATACAGTCTGCTATATTTAGGGTGACATAATATAACAACAGCAGAATAGTGCTCTTTGTTTACGTGGTTATAACCACAAAAGGGGTATGACTATTGCCAAGGAAACCAAGATCGCTACTACTGAGACGTAAAACAAATGCAAAGAAAATCTATTTTTTGTTCCGGCAATACAGTGCATCTCTCATATAAATGAGAAAGTTATTCTTTCAGGTGCGCCATAGCATTGCTGTACATCTGTGATTGGCTGCTGCATGTTGAATGCATAGCCACTATCCAATTAGTCTGTGTAATGTACTATTATCATAGAATAATAGGAAAGTAAATATGCATTAGGACTGTATAAGACAGAATTTTGTACAGTATAAAAGATCATAAATTGTTACTCATTGTTCTTCTCGCTATCCCTTACTGGCCTATCCAGTTTTCTATATTCATACAGACGGGACTGCAGCATATCTTTGTCATGGCAACATGTGCAAAACTGCGGACTTCAGTAATGCATCTCAAGCTGTCTATATTTTCAAACGTTTCAGACTTAGCTGAGTAGCACACAATTACAGCAACACATCTGAATAGAAAAAAAGTGAATTCAACATGATACAGTGTTGCATCAATATGTTTGATAGTAACAATCTGGCATAGTACACAACCATACATGTCACCAAACCACTCTCCCCAGTCCATCAACACCTAACCTCTACCCTCTCATTCCATGACCCAGGAACAAATATCCCCTGCCTTCATTCCCCAGACCATGAACACAGATCCCCTACCCTTCCCTCTGCAGCCCAAAACGACTATCCCCTGCCCTACCTCCCCAGCCCAGAAACAAATATCCCCTGCCCTTCTTTCCTGGCTGGGCAACATGTGTAACTCACCCACCCTCCCTAGATAATGAACATAAGTCCCATGCCTAACCTCACCAGGCCATGAACACAAGTCTCCAGTCCACACTCCCCGGCCATTGAAGACAAATCACCAGCCCACCCTTCTTGATCTGTGATCACAAGTCCCCTGCACTCACTCCCCAATCCAGTAACCAATGTCCCCTACCCTCCCTATCCAGCACTGGAACAAATGTCGTGGATCCAAGGTAAGCAGCACTCACTAAACAACAAAATAAAGTGGGCTTGCACACTGATCACTGATCACACTTTTTATTTTACTACAATAAACTACCTAAACTACAACAGTGCAAACTCCAAACCAGTCACCTGGGAAGCTGATGCCCCAGCGCTTCTCCCGAAAGGCTTTGTCAAGGGATGGGGAATTAGGACAGCATGTAGTTTAAATAGTCCCTTATTGATGACATCACAAATAGCTGACAGGTACAGGTATACTGATAAGGATAACGAAATCATCACCTCTAGTGTATCTACAACCATAAGTGCCCTCTGCACATAATCCAGTATATCACAGCATGTACAGACGTGACTGTAGTAACAAGTTATTTGGAAAAATACTGTAAAATTTATTTGGGTCATGTTATACATATGTTGAGAGCAGCAGGGCTACTATCATGGTAGAGAAATTCACTTTGAATGCATTGTACTCATGAAGGTAGTATACCCCTTCTCCCACTCCAGTGACCTTTTGGTTATTATCCATGCAATTTTCAAGGATAGTCCTCAGGGATCCACTTCTATAAAATCACAGGGAGTTGGGTGGATTATAAGAGACAGATAGAGACAAGCATAGCCACACCAGCATGCAGATCTGAAAATAATGCAAAAACATGTTAGTAAAATCCTACAACATAGAGAATAATACATGGGTGGGTGTGTGTAACCAGAATTTTACACACACCTGAGGTGTGGGATGCTAAATTAACCCTGAGAGTGAAGCTCAAGGAATTTGTAAAAGCATCCCAAACCAAGGCTGTGTGTAAAATTCTGGTTACACGCACCCACCCATGTTTTATTTTATTTAATTACTGGTCAGCATTTTTAATGACTCCCCTGTTTCTGACAGAAAAGTTTTAAATAACTTTATGTCACTTGCCATTTTCCTTATAGTGTTTCTGTTTGTCCTGTCATGAAGTCCTCTTGGTTTCGAAGGGCTGTCACATTGAAGTGCAATTTTATTATATATTTTTTTGCAGAATGGCTCTTTTTTTATGTTTTTTGTACTTTGGTACTAAAACATTTACTGGTGTGACTGATTTTTCTGTGAGGAACTCTGCTTGCAGTATTGGAGACAGTTCGGTAAGCTTGCCTTGAGTGTGGTGTGAGCTTGACTGACAGCAAGTGATTACAACTGCCTGGTTATAACACAAAATATCAACCAGGTGGTTGTAATGGGGGATAAAACCATGGTTATCCATGTATAAAAAATGATGATCAGTAATTAAAGAACAGTACCACATAGTGCAGACTTAACAGGCAAGAACTCCCCCTGTGGAAAGTCCATGGTGGGGGGTGGGGGTGGATATGTTTGATTGTAGTGGCTTGAGAGAGAAGGGATTTTGTTTCAGAAGGTACGATCTATTGTAGTGAACACATGACTAGAAACAATGTAAAGTCAGAATGTGTTCTCAGGGGCTGGGGGCAGTTGTATCCTATGGGCACAGTCAAAAACAATGGTGCATATGTGGGTACACCCTCATTACAGAAATGGCTTTAAATCCCATATTTCATTCAGTCCCTTGGGATTTACCATGTCCAGTCTGAAAATTCTAAAACTCCCCCGCTTCAGGAGCAGATTCAGCCTGTCACCTCTCCTCCTTGGAGGTTTGACACACTCTATTACCATGAACTTTAAAATGTCTATGGTCAGAGTTGTTGCTGTGTGTAAAATGCCTCTCTACTGGGGTGTCAGATTTATTGTTAATGATGGAGTGGCCATATTCCTGAATCCCCTTTTTCAACATTCTGACAGTCCTGCCCACGTAACAGAGCCCGCATGTACACCATATTGCATACACTACAAAAGTGGTAGTGCAAGAAATGAAGTCCCTGATTTCTGCCTTAACCTGATTTAGTGGACTTGTGAATGTTTTGTCAGGCACTAGATAGTTGCAAATGTTACAGATGAAACATTTGCAGTACCCATTGGGTTTCACCGGTAGCCAAGTTTGGATCTCTTGTCTATGGCCTGAGAACTGGCTGTGGACTAATCTGTTCCTTACGTCCGTACTCTTACTAAATGTTACTCTTTGTTTAAGCCTTACAGAGTCCACTACAGTGATGTTACTGTGTAATATGGGCCAGTTTTTTCCATTCCCTATTTTGCCTGCTAAATGACTGAGACATAGAAAATGATGGCAGATAAGGGTCACTTGGCCTACCCAGTCTGCCTATTTTTCCGTATCTACATTCCCACCATAGATCGATGCCTGAGCTACAACTCCTTCTCCCTTCCCCCTTCCTTTCTGCTATGATTACCTTGTACCTATCACATGCATTCTTGAAGCTCACTACTGTTTTCACCCCCACCAACCTCACTGGAAGGCTGTTCCAGGAATCCACCACTCTTTCTGTGAAGAAGTACTTCCTCGCATCTCTCCTGAATTTGCCCCCTTCCAGCTTCGTATCATGCCCCTTAGTTCTTGTGTACCCTTTTTTCTGAAAGAAACATCCCTCCTGTACCTTATTTATCTGTGTGAGGTATTTTATTGTCTTTATCATATCCCCTGTCTCCCACCTCTCTTCCAGGGTGTACATGTTGGGGTCTTTTTACCTGGCTACAACATATTCAGAAGAGACAGAGCAGGCAGGAAGGGAGGAGGAGTGGCACTGTATGTGAAAAATGACATAAGGGCCATAGAGATCCAGGAGGAACAAAATGGGGGAGAGATACTGTGGGTTAAGCTGGAAAGGAAAATGGGGACAGCCATCCGCACAGGTGTGGTCTATAGACCACCAGCCCAGGAGGAAGAAACAGATAGAGTTGATGCTAGCTATCCAAAGGATGGCAGACAAGGGTGAGGTAGTACTGGTTGAGACTTCAATATTCCAGATGTGGACTGGAGCATCCCAGCAGCAGCATCAACTAGGAGCAGATTTATCCTGGACTCCTTCAGGGTGCCTTCCTCAAGCAACTGGTCATGGAACCAACTCGGCAGAAGGCAATACTGGACCTTGTGCTCACAAACAGGGACAGTGTGATGGGGTAACAGTGGGGAGCACCTGGGAAACAGTGACCACCAGTCATTGTGGTTTGAAATCACAGAAAGAGCAGAACCAAACCACACAAAAACACGATCCTGGATTTTAGGGGGCAGACTTTGGGAAAATGGGAGATACTTGAAAGAGGCATTAAGGGAATGGGACAGGAATCAGGGGTTGAGGAACAGTGGGCAGTATTTAAAATGGGGATTACAAGAACAACAGAATTGTGCATTAAGCAGGTTAGCAAGAGGAAAAGGAAGAGGAGACCATTATGGTTTTCCAAAGAGGTAGCAAAGAAAGTGAAAGCCAAAAAGATTGCATTCAGCCAATACAAAAAGACACAGGCAGAAGGGGATAGGGAGAAGTACCAGGAGAAGCAAAGGGAGGCAGGGAGGTCAGTAAGGGAAGCCAAAGCTCAGACAGAAGAATACATTGCAAAATCAGTGGGTAGAGGGGACAAACCCTTTACAGGTACATAAGGAAAAAAGAAAGACAAAGGGAGGATAGTGAGACTGAAGGGGAGGATGGGGGCCACGTGGAGGATGACAACAGTAAAGCTGACATACTGAACAGGTATTTCTGCTCAGTCTTTACTGGAGAGGAGGGTAATGGGTCTGAAGGGAGTACAAGGGTGAGAATGGTGCAGAAATGGACACAAGTCCCTTTACACGAGAAAGGGTCCTGAAGGAACTGGAAGTACAAGAGATAAAGCAATGGGGCCAGATGGGGTGCACCCCAGGGTCCTTAAAGAACCAAGAGAGGTGGTGGCTGAACCTCTGGCTATCCTGTTTAGCAGATCACTGGAAACAGGGGAGGTACCCAAAGACTGGAGGACAGCAGATGTAGTCCCCTTATACAAAAGTGGGAACAAAGAGGAAGCAGGAACTACAGACCAGTCAGCCTCACCTCGGTGGTGGGGAAGATCATGGAAGCACTACTGAAGGAGAGATTGGTGGAACATCTGCTGTCAGTGGACTACAGGACCCAAGGCAGCATGGTTTCACCAGGGAGGTCATGTCAGACCAACCTCATTGAATTTTTGACTGGGTGACTAGGGAGGTGAATCAGGGAGGGCAGTGGACATGGCCTATCTGGACTTCAGCAAGGCCTTGACACTGTGCCACATAGAAGACTATTACACAAACTGGGGAATATGTGGTGTGGGCAGGACAGTAGTGTGGTGGGTAGGTAACTGGCTGGGTGGCAGGACACAGAGGGTGGTGGTAAATGGCTGTCACCCACAGAGGGAAGAGTGACCAGTGGGGTACCACAGGATCAGTGCTGGGACCGGTCCTATTCAACATCTTCATCAGTGACATTGTGCAGGACCTAGAAGGCAGAATTTCACTGTTTGCTGATGACACAAAGCTCTGTAATAGAGTAGACACCAGAGGGTGTAGACAGAATGAGAAGCGACCTGCAGAAACTTGAAGAATGGTCAGGGGTTTGGCAGTTGAAATTCAATGCAAAGAAGTGCAAGATAATGCATATGGGGCACAAAACCCTGGCACAATATATCAGTTGGGGGTGAGGATATAGCATGCACCAAGCAGGAAAGGGATCTTGGGGTTATCATCTCTGATGACCTCGGTAGGGGAAACAGTGTGACAAGGCAGCAGGTAAAGCAAATAGGATGCTGGGATGTATAGGCAGGGGCATCACCAGCAGGAAAAGGGAGGTCATAATTCCGCTATACAAGACACTAGTGAGGCCCCACCTGGAGTACAGTGTACAGTTCTGGAGACCATACCTACGTAAGGACATAGACAGGGTAGAGAAGGTTCAGAGGAGGGCAACAAAGATGGTGCATGGATTGCATCACAAGTCCTATGAAGACAGGTTGAAGGAACTGAACATGTACTCCCTGGAGGAGAGGAGGGAGAGGGATATGATAGAGACATACAAGTATCTTACAGGAGGAACAGGGTGCAGGAAAACACTATTTTTAAGTGAAAAGATGTTCCAGGACTAGAGGGCATGGGATGAAGTTGGAGGGAGGACGATTCAGAGGAAACATAAGAAAGAATTTCTTCACAGAATGGGTGGTGGACAAGTGGAACACCCTGCCAGAGGAAGTGGTGGGGGCTGAAACAATCACAGGATTTAAGAATGCATGGGATAGACATAAAGGAATTCTGGAGGTCAGGGCTAAGGGGCAACAGACTTCTAGGAAAACAAACTGAACTTACAAGCTCAAATGGGCAGACTAGGTGGGCCATAGACCCTTATCTGCCGACACTGTCTATGTATCTATGTATCTTTTTATCTCTCCTCACAGGACTTTTGATACAGTGCCAGCACCATTTTAGTTCTCCTCTGGACTGCCTCCACTCTGTCTGTGTCTTTCCAGAGATGCAGTCTCCACAACTGGACACAGTACTCTAGGTAGAGTCTTACCAGTAATCTATACTGGAGCAACACCACCTCTCCCTTTCTGCTGTTGATACCCCTTCCTATGCACCCACTAGCACTCCCAACTACTTTGTTGCACTACCTGGCCACCTTTAAGTCATCCATTATGATCATCCCCAGGTCTCTTTCCTGCTTGTTTATCGTTAATACCGTGCCACCCATTTTGTACTCTGTGCCACAAGAGCATTATTTTGCATTAAAACCCACTTGCCATACCCTTTACCACTCCTCAAGTTTTCTCAGGTCTCTGCTTATCTTCCCTCCCCGGAATGTCTACCTTGAACTTAGTAGAAAATGTTACAGGACCCCATTCTTTATCCTTCTTCTTCATTTTAGATCTTGTTTTTTGGAGGTCCTCTTGTTTGTGGGTCTTGACTCTTTTTGTAAGCAACGCCTCCTTATAAGCTCTGGCTCTAAACTGCTCTTTAAGTTCAGGTGCCTGTTTTTCAAAACCTTCGTCATCTGAACACTTTCAGTGGATATGCTGCACTTGGGAATAAGGGATTGATTCTTTAGGACATCAGGGTGTGCATTTTCATATCTTAGGAGAGAATGTTTTGCAGTTTCATAGAAACATAGAAACATAGACTTTGATGGCAGATAAGGACCACTTGGCCCACCCAGTCTGCCCATTTCCCTACCTACTTCATAAGCTGCAGATTCTAGTTAACCAACAGCCTATTTCCTGCAACCCCCTATAATTGCCTTATGTCTGTCCCATGCATGTTTGAATTCCTCCACTGTTTTAGACCCCACAACCTCTCCAGGAAGGCGGTTCCATGCGTCCACCACTCTCTCTGTGAAAAAGAATTTCCTCACATTACCCTGAGCCATCCCCCTCTAACTTTAAATTGTGCCTCTGTTCTTATACATCTCTTTTCTGAAAGATGCTACCCTCCTGGACTTTGTTGATTACCTTGAGGTACTTAAAAGTTTCTATCATGTCCCCCGTCCCTCCTTTCATCAAGGGTATACATATTAAGCTCTCTCAGTCTCTCTTCATATGGTTTCTGATGTAGACCCTGCACCATTTAAGTTGCCCTCCTCTGGACTGCTTCCATCCTGTCTATGTCCTTGCGTAGATGAGGTCTCCAAAACTGCACGCAGTACTCCAGATGGGGTCTCACCAACTGTCTGTATAGAGGGATAACCACTTCTCTTTTTCTACTTGTGATGCCCCTTCCTATGCATCCCAGTATCCCCCTGGCTTTCCCTACTGACCTCTCACATTGCATACCCACCTTTAGGTCTTCCCTGTAACCTCTAGTGGAGACCCTCTTGTTTGTAGTTTCCCCCACTAAGGTTATGTCATGGAAGTTAATGTTGTCAGCTTTTATTGTAGAGCTAAATCTCAAATTTAATTCATTAGTGTTAAGCAACTGAACAAACTCCCTAATCAGTTCCTCACTCCCCTCCCATGCACAGATACAATCATCTATGGGGCTGAACCAACCCTTGAAGCTTTCAGTGTAAGGGTTCATTTCCTGGTTATAGATGTAGTTTTGTTCTCACAGTACTAAAATAAAGTTGCCGTCTGGCATATACTAGGGCCATAGTGGTCCTCACGGCTCAGCCACAACTTAAAAGAGAATTTTGCTCAAATTCAAAGCAATTGTATATAAAGACAAATTCCAAAGCTTCAGTTAGGAATTTTACTGGTGTTACTTGTCTCAATGGATTTCTCTTTCAGAGAGTACCCACAGGCCTTTATGTCATAAGTGTGGCGGATGGAAGTATACAGCGACTCAACATCATCACCTAGCCATAAGAAGTCTGTATGCCATTCAAAGTTAGAAATTTTGGTAAGAGTATCTCCTGGTCCCTTGAGATACAGTGGGACAGCAGGCCTATTACACATTGCTTGAGAAAAAAACTATATAAACCCACTGAGATTTACAGTAAGAGACCCCACTCCCCAAATTATTGGTCTCCCTGGCGGGTTCTCTGTGCTCTTATGAGTTTTTGGGAGAACATAATATGTGGGCATAATAGGATGTTCACACCATAGGAATCTGAGCTCTTCAGTGGAGAGAGACCCTTCTGAGACCCCCTCCTGTAGTATAATGATTACTCTTTCTTAAAAACATTATTGGTGTAACCCCCACCCCTTGGGTCAGAGTGCTAGATTAGTGTACTGGGCTATACACTGAGTACAATTTAAGGCTCTGTGCCCATGTCATTTAAAGGGTTAGTTTTCTAGCCTCTGGGGGACTGCCTGTGATTGGTAGGGAGTACCCTGGAGGGCATGTTTTTTCTGGTCTGTGCGGGAGCGTGCAGGTAGGAAAAGAGGGAGTTGGAGTTCAGGAGTGAGGCTGATTGCCCATGTCTGGGTTTTTGGTCTTGGTGTTTTCCAGGAGAGAGAAGGGTAAAACAGCCTGGCAGGATGTGGCAGCAGCCGTAAATGAGGTGATGCTGGTGGGGGCAGTAATGCATGCATGAGAAAAGTGGAAGTTTAAGCCTTTGAGCATGTGGGATTTGAACCTGACTCAGAGATAGCAAGACTCCAAGAAGAAAAAGTGCTGTGAGACTTCACGTCCATAGAGGAAATCTCCACGCATCTTGTGAGCCCTGGAACTGAAAGTTATGGAAATGGGGGTGGCAGCCACAAATATGAGATTTAGAAGCCCCAGGGCCTGAAGAGAACACGTAGGGCCCTTGGAGATAGTGTGGTCTAGCCGTTGGAAGTTGAGAGCGGGAAGGAGTGGAGCTATCTTGCAGGGATGTGCCACCTGTAGTTCCGAGGAGGCAGTCACCCTGGGAGGGTTTCAGAAGAAGCTATGAGTCTGGACAGGGGTTTGCTGGCCCAGTCTAAGGTCAGTGATAATGAAGAACCTGGGATATGAGTAGTGAGAGAAGCATGGGAAGCAAACAGTCTCGTCAATGGGGAGAGAAGGACAGTACAGGTAGCATGGGGGAGCTGGGTTTGAAGGTGCCCAAGGGATAATAATTGTTACTTGTTTGGTGTGAGTAAAATGCATAAGAAGCAAAGTGTATGGCTGCATGGAATCAGGAATCATCAGAATCACACCCCTCTAGATATGGACACTGTGAATCAGGACTTATGGACATTTTGTGGACACTGACTGGAAGGACCTCTGGTCCCTAGCCTCATTGCTTCCCATATGGAGTGAATGTTTACTCAATTACACTGCTCCATGGAACATCAAGCTTAATTAAAGGATCCTCTTGACGTTTTCCATTATGGTTGGTTTCTTATTGTTTTATGATTTTGCACTGTTACTAATCCAGCTTGCTGTCTAGCCAACTGCCTGTGGAGAAGCCTGCATCCCAGCCCAAGAAAGAAAACGTAAGTTATCTCTTGGCAGTTTCTGTTGTGGTCCCCTCTCCCCATGAACGTTACCACCAGCATACCATTAGACACCATCGAGGGGGTGGGCTACAGTAGGGTTTCCATGCAGCCTTCTGTAGTTATTTTCATCATTTAATAAGTCAGTGACTATACATTTGTAATTTCTCTGTCTAGTATGGCAATATTGCTGCCCTTGTAATGCAATTATAACATCTTTCATGGTTGACCATTTTTCTACAACTTGCCTTCGGCGGGGGGGGGGGTAATGTTTGTTCCGTCTAGAGCTACAGTCCTGTTGTAAAATCTCTCTCACTTTGTTCAATTCTGTTTTTCAAACACCTGTAATGTGCTGTAATGAACCACAGGACAAAAGGAACAAATATCCCCTGCCCGCCCCCAGATCGTGAACACAAATCATCTGCACACTCTTCATGACCTGTGAATAAATATCTTCTACCCTCCCTCCATAGTCCAAGAAAAAGTATTCCCTACCCTTCCTCTCCAACCCTGAAGCAAATATCGCTTCCCCCACTCCCCTGACCAGAATCACAAATCACCTGTACACCCTCCCCGGCCTCTGAACACAAGTCCCCTGCCCCCACTCCCCAGCCCAGGAACAAATCCTCTGCCCTCCCTCGATGACTCAGAAACAAATATCCCCAGCCTTCCCTCTGCAGCCCAGGACCAAACATACCCTGCCCTCTCTCCCTGATTCAGGAACAAATATCCCCAGCCTTCCCTCTGCAGCCCAGGACCAAACATACCCTGCCCTCTCTCCCCGATTCAGGAACAAATATCCTCAGCCCTTCCCTCTGCAGCCCAGGACCAAACATACCCTGCCCTCTCTCCCCGATTCAGGAACAAATATCCCCAGCCTTCCCTCTGCAGCCCAGGACCAAACATACCCTGCCCTCTCTCCCCGATTCAGGAACAAATATCCTCAGCCTTCCCTCTGCAGCCCAGGACCAAACATACCCTGCCCTTTCTCCCCGATTCAGGAACAAATATCCCCAGCCTTCCCTCTGCAGCCCAGGACCAAACATACCCTGCCCTCTCTCCCCGATTCAGGAACAAATATCCTCAGCCCTTCCCTCTGCAGCCCAGGACCAAACATACCCTGCCCTTTCTCCCCGATTCAGGAACAAATATCCCCAGCCTTCCCTCTGCAGCCCAGGACCAAACATACCCTGCCCTCTCTCCCCGATTCAGGAACAAATATCCTCAGCCCTTCCCTCTGCAGCCCAGGACCAAACATACCCTGCCCTTTCTCCCCGATTCAGGAACAAATATCCCCAGCCTTCCCTCTGCAGCCCAGGACCAAACATACCCTGCCCTCTCGCCCCGATTCAGGAACAAATATCCCCAGCTTTCCCTCTGCAGCCCAGGACCAAACATACCCTGCCCTCTCTCCCCGATTCAGGAACAAATATCCTCCAGCCTTCCTCTGCAGCCCAGGACCAAACATCCTGCCCTCTCCCCGATTCAGGAACAAATATCCCCAGCCTTCCCTCTGCAGCCCAGGACCAAACATACCCTGCCCTCTCTCCCCGATTCAGGAACAAATATCCTCAGCCCTTCCCTCTGCAGCCCAGGACCAAACATATCCTGCCCTCTCCCGATTCAGGAACAAATATCCCAGCCTTCCTCTGCAGCCCAGGACCAAACATACCCTGCCCTCTCTCCCGATTCAGGAACAAATATCCCAGCCTTCCTCTGCAGCCCAGGACCAAACATACCCTGCCTCTCTCCCGATTCAGGAACAAATATCCTCAGCCTTCCTCTGCAGCCCAGGACCAAACATACTCCTGCCCTCTCCCCGATTCAGGAACAAATATCCTCAGCCTTCCTCTGCAGCCCAGGACCAAACATACCTGCCCTCTCTCCCGATTCAGGAACAAATATCCTCAGCCCTTCCCTCTGCAGCCCAGGACCAAACATACCTGCCCTCTCTCCCGATTCAGGAACAAATATCCCAGCCTTCCCTCTGCAGCCCAGGACCAAACATACCCTGCCCTCTCTCCCGATTCAGGAACAAATATCCCGCCCTTCCTCTGCAGCCCAGGACCAAACATACCCTGCCCTTTCTCCCGATTCAGGAACAAATATCCCCAGCCTTCCTCTGCAGCCCAGGACCAAACATACCCTGCCCTCTCTCCCCGATTCAGGAACAAATATCCTCAGCCTTCCCTCTGCAGCCCAGGACCAAACATACCCTGCCCTTCTCCCGATTCAGGAACAAATATCCCCAGCCTTCCCTCTGCAGCCCAGGACCAAACATACCCTGCCCTCTCCCCGATTCAGGAACAAATATCCTCAGCCTTCCCTCTGCAGCCCAGGACCAAACATACCCTGCCCTCTCTCCCCGATTCAGGAACAAATATCCTCAGCCCTTCCCTCTGCAGCCCAGGACCAAACATACCCTGCCCTCTCTCCCCGATTCAGGAACAAATATCCCCAGCCTTCCCTCTGCAGCCCAGGACCAAACATACCTGCCCTCTCCCCGATTCAGGAACAAATATCCCCAGCCTTCCCTCTGCAGCCCAGGACCAAACATACCCTGCCCTCTCTCCCCGATTCAGGAACAAATATCCTCAGCCCTTCCCTCTGCAGCCCAGGACCAAACATACCCTGCCCTCTCCCCGATTCAGGAACAAATATCCCCAGCCTTCCCTCTGCAGCCCAGGACCAAACATACCCTGCCCTCTCTCCCGATTCAGGAACAAATATCCTCAGCCTTCCCTCTGCAGCCCAGGACCAAACATACCCTGCCCTCTCTCCCGATTCAGGAACAAATATCCCCAGCCTTCCCTCTGCAGCCCAGGACCAAACATACCCTGCCCTCTCCCGATTCAGGAACAAATATCCTCAGCCTTCCTCTGCAGCCCAGGACCAAACATACCCTGCCCTCTCCCCGATTCAGGAACAAATATCCCCAGCCTTCCCTCTGCAGCCCAGGACCAAACATACCCTGCCTCTCTCCCTGATTCAGGAACAAATATCCCAGCCTTCCTCTGCAGCCCAGGACCAAACATACCCTGCCCTTCTCCCGATTCAGGAACAAATATCCCAGCCTTCCTCTGCAGCCCAGGACCAAACATACCCTGCCTCTCTCCCTGATTCAGGAACAAATATCCCCAGCCTTCCCTCTGCAGCCCAGGACCAAACATACCCTGCCTCTCTCCTGATTCAGGAACAAATATCCCCAGCCTTCCCTCTGCAGCCCAGGACCAAACATACCCTGCCCTCTCTCCCTGATTCAGAAACAAATATCCCCAGCCTTCCCTCTGCAGCCCAGGACCAAACATACCCTGCCCTCTCTCCCTGATTCAGGAACAAATATCCCCAGCCTTCCCTCTGCAGCCCAGGACCAAACATACCCTGCCCTCTCGCCCCGATTCAGGAACAAATATCCTCAGCCTTCCCTCTGCAGCCCAGGACCAAACATACCCTGTCCTCTCGCCCCGATTCAGGAACAAATATCCCCAGCCTTCCCTCTGCAGCCCAGGACCAAACATACCCTGCCCTCTCACCCCAATTCAGGAACAAATATCCCCAGCCTTCCCGCTGCAGCCCAGGACCAAACATACCCTGCCCTCTCTCCCCGATTCAGGAACAAATATCCTCAGCCCTTCACTTCCAGCTCACAGCAGCTGAAACCTGCACACCCTCCCCAGACTGTGAACACAAGTCCCATGCCCCCCCTTAGTGAGCCATGAATGCAAGTCCCCAGCCCAAACTTTTTGGCCCTTGAACACAAGTCACCCAACCCTCCGTTGTCTGCAAACACAAGTCTTCTGCATTCATACCCCAACCAGGAACCAATGTCCCCTACCCTCTCTTCCTGGCACAGAAACAAATATCCCCTATCTTCCTTCTACAACTAAGGAACAAATATCCCCTGCCCTCCCTCCTCAGACCATGAACACAAATCACATGCCCTCTCTCCCTAACCAGTGAACACAAGTCCTCTATTGCCAGCCCAGGAACAAATACCCCTTGCCCTCTCTCCCTAGGACATAAACACAAATCACCTGCCCACCCTCCCCAGGCCATGAATACAAGTCTTATGCCCACTCTCACCAGGCCATGACTATAAGTCCCCTACACTCCCACCCCAGCCCACAGTCCCTGGCCCTTGAACACAAGTCACCAGCCCACCCTCCCTGGTCCGTGAATACAAGCCCCTGCACTCACTCACCAATCCAGGAATCAATGTCCCCTCCCTCCATGACCCAGGAACAAATACCCCATGCCCTCCCTTCCCAGACCACGAACACAAATCACCTGCCCACCCTTCCTAGTTCATGAACACAAGTCCCCTGCTCTCCCTCCTTGGCCTGTGAGCAAAAGTTCCCTACCTCCCTCTAGCTTAGGAACAAATATCTACCCTCCCTCCTCAACTCAGAAACAAATATCCCTGCCCACCCTCCCACATCATGAACAAGAATCACGGCCCACCCTCCCTGGCCCGTGAACACAGGTCCTTGCCCTCCCTCCCTCCCAGCCCAGGAAAATATCCTCTATTCTCCCTCCTGACCTAGGAACAAATATCTGCTGCCTCTCTCCCATATCATGAACACAAATCACCTGCCCACCCCTGCCTGGCCTGTAGAACACAAGTCCCCTCCCAACCCAGGAAAAATATCCTCTTCTCTCCTCCTGGACCCAGGAGCAACTATCCGCCTCTCTCTCCAGATCAGAACACAATCACCTGTCCACCCCTCCTGGCCCATGAGCACAAGTCCCTGCCTTCCCTCCCTAGCCTGTGAAACACTATCCCTTGCCCTTCCTCCATGACCCGGGCACAAATATCCCCTGCCCTCCTTCCCAAACTGTAAACATGAATCACCTGCCCACCCTCCCTGGCCTGTGAAGACAAGTCCCCTGTCAACCCTCCCAAGCCTAGGAACAAATATCCCCCTCCCCAGCCAAGGAACAAATATCACTCCCCAGACTGTGAACACAAGTAAACGCAAGTCCCATGTCCACCCTCATCGGGCCACGAGCACAAGTCCCAACCCACACTCTGCAGCTCTTGTACAGAAGTCACCAGCTCACCCTCCCTGGTATGCAAACACAAGTCACCTGCATTCACTCCCAAGCACAGGAAACAGAGTCCTCTACCCTCCCTACACAGCACAGGGACAAATATCCCCTATCCTCCCTCTACCACCAGGAACAAATATTCCTTGCCTCCTCCCCCAGACTGAACAGAAATCACCTGCCCACCCTCCCTAGCCATCAAAACACATCCCCAGCCCTCTCTCCCCACCCCAGGAACAAATATCCCCTCCCCAGCACAATAACAAATATTCCCTCCTCTCCTCCCCAGCACAATAACAAATATCCCCTACCCTCCCAGCACAATAACAAATATCCCTCTCCTCCCTTCCCAGCACAATAACAAATATCCCTTACCCTCTATCTCCGACCTAGGACCAAATATACCCTGCCCTCCCTCACCAGACTGCGAACACAAATCAGCTGCCCACATTTCTGGTCCATGCACACAAGTCCCCTGCCTTCCCTCCCCAGCCCAAGAACAAATATCCCCCTACCCTCCCTCCTTGATCCAGGACACATATTCCTATAGTTATTACTACAGTTGATGTACAATTATTTTTATATTTACTTTTGTCGTTTATTATCTATTGTCTTATCATGTATTTGTCCTTCCTGTCCAGGATCACTTTGAAAATTAGCTAGCTCAATGGTGTTTTGCCTGGTTAAATAAAGTTTTGATTGATTCCCTTCCCTCCCTCCCCAGACCATGAACACAAATCACCTGCCCACCCTCCCTAGCCTGTGATCACAAGTCCACTGACCTCCCACCCCAGCCTGGGAATAAGTATCCCCTGCTCTCTCCATAACCCAGGAACAACTATCCCTAGCCCTCCCTCCCCAACCCAGGAACAAATATCTCCTGCCCTCCCTCCCTCCTTGACCCAGGAACAAATATCCCTGGCCCTTCCTCCCCTGCTTAGCAACAACTGTAACCTGCCACCCACCCTAGACCATGAACACAAGTCCTATGCCCACCACCATCGGCCATGAACACAAGTCCCCAATCCACCCTCCCCAGACAGTGAACACAAGTCCCCTACCATCACTCCCCAACCCAAGAACAAATATCCTGCCCTCCTCCCTCCCCAGCCCAGCAAGAACTGTAAGATGCCCACCCTTCCTGGCCAGTGAACACAAGTCCCATGCCTTCCCTTCCTACTCTGGGAACAAATATCCCCTGCTCTCCCTCCATAACTCAGGAATAACTCCTTGCCCTCCCTCTCTAATCCAGGAACAAATATCCACTGCCCTCCCTCCATGACCCAGGAAGAAATATCCCCAGCCTTCCCTTCCTGACCTAGGAACAAATATCCCCTGCCCTCCCTCCATGACCCAGGAACAAATATCCCCAGCCTTCCCTTCCTGACCTAGGAACAAATATCCCCTGCCCTCCCTCCATGACCCAGGAACAAATATCCCAGCCTTCCCTCCTGACCTAGGAACAAATATACCCTGCCTCCACATGACCCAGGAACAAATGTCCTCAGCCTTTCTCTCCAACCTGGAACAAATATCCCTACCCTCCCTCCCTGACCTAGGAACAAATATCACCTGCTCTCCCTCCATGACCCAGGAACAAATATCCCCAGCCTTCCCTCTCTGACCCAGGAACAAATATACCCTGCCCTCCCTCCATGACCCAGGAACAAATGTCCTCAGCTTTTCCTCTCCAACCCTGGAACAAATATCCCTGCCCTCCCTCCCTGACCTAGGAACAAATATACCCTGCCCTCCCTCCATGACCCAGGAATAAATATCCCCTGCCCTCCCTCCATGACCCAGGAACAAATATCCCCAGCCTTCCCTCCCTGACCTAGGAACAAATATACCCTGCTCTCCCTCCATGACCCAGGAACAAATGTTCTCAGCCTTTCCTCTCCAACCCTGGAACAAATATCCCCTGCCCTCCCTCCACGACCCAGGAACAAATGTCCCCAGCTTTCCCTTCCTGACCCAGGAACAAATATCCTCTGCCTTTCCTCTCCATCCCAGGAACAAATATCCCCTGCCCTCCCAGCAACCTGCCCACCTTTCCCGGCCCCTGAACACAAGTCCCCTGAATTCACTCCCCCAACACAGGAACTAATGTCCCCTGCCCTTCCTCCCAGCCCCATGTACAAATATCTTTGGCTCATCCTCCCTAGCCCCACAACAACTGTAACCTGACCAGTCTCCCTGGCCTGGTAACAACCATTTTTATTCTGCCCACCTTCACTGGCCCTTGAACACAAGTAACCTTCCCTTCCTTCCCAGCCCAGGAACAAATATTCCCTACCTCCCTCCCTCCCTCAACCCAGAAACAAATATCCACTGCCTTCCCTTTCTGGCCTGGCAACAACTGTAACCTGCCCAACCTCTCCAGACCGTGAACACTAGTCCAATGAGCACACTCACTGGCGCATGAGCACAAGTCCCCCATCCACTTTTCTGATCTGCGAACGCAAGTCCTCTGCATTCACTCCCCAACCCAGGAAGCAATGTCCCCTACCCTCCCTACCCAGCACAGGAGTAAATATCCCCTACCCTCCCTCCATGACTGAGAAACAAATATCACCTACCCTCCATCCCCAGCATGGCATTATCTGTAACCTGCCACCCTCACCTGCACAGCAATACTTGTCCTCTGCCCTCCCTCTTTCCCTCCCTCTCAAGCACAAGAAAATAAGTCCAATGGTATCACTCCCAAGCCCAGGAAAAAAAATTCCCTTGATGTCCCTACATGACCAGGAACACCCTCCCATGACTGACAACACCTGTCTGCTGTCAACCCTCACTGACGAGTGAAGAAAAGTCACACTCCCTCCCTATGGAAACAGTAAACAGATTTGTACCATGGAGACAATCTATGTATAACCACACACACACACTTTATATGAACACTTAAATTTTATTTATTTGTAGTATCGGAAAGACCTTTGAGCATGAGCTCTTTTACAAAGGTTGCACGTCAGGGTGAACAATAATACAAGACACAAAATACAGTAGTTACAGGGTTCAGCACATTAGGCAAATTAAAGAGCAGTTACATGAGAATTATCGTCAATATGAGAGGAAAGCAAAGCAGTTGTTAGAGGATTCAGGCTATTTCTAGGATGAAACTCTAGGTAGCTCTGCCTAGGAGACCACCAGAACCATTGCTAGACTATGGTTGAGAAAGTGGGTGAGGGGGGTTTGGAGGGGCAGTACACAGAGCGGTAAAGAGGGTTAATTGCTTTCTGGTGCTCCTCGCTAGGCTGGGATGGGGGCAGGTTTTCCTAGGTTTCCGTGCTAGGTACTATCTAGGGTGTAGGTCAGTCTTACAGGAAGGGCCTGAGAAACAGGTGTATTTTGAGCTAGCCATTAGGTGTTGTTTGAGGCCTGTTTTGAACTGTTCCAGGCTGTGTGTTTGTAGTTTCAACGGGAGTTCATTTAACCAGAGGGGGGCTTGGTATGAGAAAGTACACTGCCCAAGTTAGGTTCGCCGGAATGAAATGGACAGTGCTCCATTCTTCCTCCTTCTGGTGACGTGGGATGAGAGAGAGGCCTCAAGCACGTTTCCTATACAGGGTGGGGTTTTTCTGAGGAGTGCCTTCTTACCCAGGAGACAGGTTTGGTATTTGATCCTTTCTTTTAGGTTAAACCAGTTTGTACGCTCTTATAGGGTGCAAGTATGAGTGTATTGATCTGCGTCCAGGGTCAGGCGACATGCCTTATTTAGTGCAATTTGGACCCTGTTTAGTGCTGTATCAGTGGCAGCTCCATAGACAGCTAGCCCGTAGTCTATTGTGGGGAGTATTGAGCTGAAGACTGAGATCTGGAGTGTTTCCGGGGTGAGGGGTTTCTTATGTCTATAGAGGACCCCAATCTTTGTATTTACCGATCTGACAAGGGAGTCAATATGGTTCGTGTAAGTGACAGAGCCATCAAAGGTGACCCCTAGGTACTTGAGCGATTGTACCTGCTCAATCTGCTCATCAGCGTTATTGGTGATTTCGAGGGGAGTGTGCCTGCATGTATTGTAGGGGCTGGAATGATGCATGGCTTTGGTTTTCTTGTAGTTCAGTAGCAGCTTATGTCTACGGAACCAGTCCTCAAGTTTTTTGAAGGAGGTCTGTAGTTCTCTTTGTAGGGCAGCCTGGGAGGTGCTGCTACTCAGCAGCACGGCATCGACCGCATACAGGATGAGTTTGGTGTAACAGATCGTGGGTAATTCATTAACAAAGAGGCTGAAAAACAAGGGCCCTAGGATTGATCCTTGAGGAACTCCTAGGAGTACATCTCTGGAGCTGGATAACGTCTGCCCAATTTTGACTCGCTGATTCCTGTATGATAGGTAATCATTGAACCAGTTTAGGGCATTTGGAGCCACTCCCAGTCTTCGGAGCTGTAGTACAAGTACAGGGTGGTTGATGGTGTCAAAGGCTTTAGTGAGGTCAATGAAGAGGGACCCCACCAATTTGCCATCATCCAGCATCTTGTGCGCATAGTCAGAGTATGCCAGCAGTGCGTGGTGGTACTGTGTTTTTGCTGGAAACCTTATTGGTTTGGGCAGAGCAGATTGTACTTGTTGAGGTATTCTGAGAGTTGTGGTTTACCATGATTTTTTTCCAGAGCTTTGGATAGTGGGGAGAGGATAGATATTGGCCTGTAGTTGGTTACCAGTGCCTTATCTCCATTCTTGTGCACTAAGGTTACCAGGGCTTGTTTCCATACTTCCAGGAATTGAGCTAGGGCCAAGGATTTATTAAATAGCATTGTAATGGGTTTGATCAGAACATCAAGGGTCAGAGATAGTAACTTCATGTCTATCCCATCACTTCCCAACCTAGTTTTTACTAGGACTTTCCTGACCATTGTTTGGGCCTCCTTTGCCATCACCTTCATAAAGTAGAAGGCTGGGTGGTTAGTAGTGGTCAGGTTGGCACAACCTTGGTCCTCCACTGGCAGAAGGTAGTCTGGGGGCAGTACTGGGGACAGGTCTGTAAAGGCTTGGTTAAAGGCACCAGCAATGGCTAGTGGATCTGTGGAGGGGTGCGTTATTGATATTGAGCATTGTAGGATTCAGCTTCTGGTCTTTACCAAGGGTGTTCTTGAGGTTGTCTGAAAACCTCTATCCATCTCCCAAAGCATTGCTGAGCTGGGTCTTATGGAAGTTGGCCTTCGTGAGCCGGATAAGTTTAGTGCAATGATTTCTAGCGGTTCTGTAACATTGTAGGTCGTGCTTACATCCTGAGTTTAAGACTTTTGCCCAGAGGCAATCCCTTTCTTTTAGGAGAGAGGGGAGCTTACCATCCAGCCAGCCTTCTCCACTCCTCGAATTTTCTGTTTAGTGCATGGAGCATATGTATCACAGATGGAGTTGAATCCCTCTGTGAAAAAACTGAGTGGCTGGTCCGACGTAGGTGCATCGTGTATGGGGGACCAGTTGTAGGTGGACAGAGCTGATTTGAGGGAACCAAGTTTGCCTTTTCGCTGGACCCTGCTCTCGATGAGATGTGGTGGGCTTTTGGCAATTTTAGTGGTCCAAAGGAAGAAGATCGGAGAGTGGTCACTCAGCACGTGTGGGAGAACTCTGAGTTCAGAGAATTGAGATGGTGTGCTGACCAGGACCCAGTCAATTAGGGTGCTGGTACCAGCCTTGTAGTTCTGCCTGGTGGGGTGAGTTACGAGTTGAGTGAGGTGGTGGGAGGTGATTAGGTCTCTGGTGGGTGTTGCCTCTTTGCAAAGCCAGTTAATGTTAGTCGCCCAACAAGATGAGTTCTGAGCTCTTTTTTAGGCCGCTTATTTCTTGCAAAACCAGAGGAAGGCCTTCTTTGTTTTTTTGGGGGGGCAGGTAGGTTGTGGCAATGGTAATGGTCTTGCCATTTAGGCCAGCTTGAGTTTTTACCACTAATAGCTCATATTCCTCTGCAACTTTGGAGATGGGGAGGATGGAGCAACTCAGTGTGTTTCTGGCATACAAGAGGCAGCCGCCACCTTTCTTACCTATTCTATTGAGACTAAACATTTGGAATCCTTCAATGGACACCTCTCCATTTTTGATCCTATTTGACAGCCAGGTTTCAGTTAGGCAGATTATGTCCGGGGCGGAATGGTCATCCAAGCCTGGAGCTGGTTGAATTTTGCAGTTAGGCTGCAGATGTTTAACGATGCAATCTTTAGGCTGATCGCTGAGTGGGCTTCCCTGCTCCTCAGGGTTGTTGGTCCAGGGTTTAAGTGAAACATTGCCAGAGAGTAGCAGTAGCATGAGGATAACCTTTCTGACAGATAAATAGTGCTATAACATTTATGAATGCATAATAAAATGTTATAAAAGCTGGGGACATAAAAACTTGGAGACAATATACATCTAGAATAAAATATCAAACCTGCATCACAGCAAAGAAAATAATGATGGGCAGTGCCCCTCCTGGTGTCTGCTCTCTCCTTAAACTCAGAAACAACAATTGCAACACCAGGAGGTCTAAACCTCAACTCCTGCAAATCCCCCTCTGTCGCACATCCCAAGGCCAAAGGTCCTTTGCATATAGGGCACCCAGCTGGCTAAATAGTTTCAGTAGCGACATCTCTGCCTCACCCACGCTGAGTGCATTCAAGTCCAAGCTTCACCTCACTCTTCTTGCCTCCAGTGCCTGTGACTGCCATGACTAATTAGTACTCCCACCTAGCTGCTCTTTGTTTTCTGCTGCCTGTTGTTGCCCCTCCACCTAGCACTTGCCTTCACCACAGCCAATCTGATGCAGTTACCCCTGTCCGTCCTTGACAAAGCCCCTTAGGCTGCTATACCCCTGCCCCGTCTCACCCCTCCCGCCCTCTCCTTTCCCCACCTCTCATTTCTCCTTTTCCCCTGTTTGTGTACACTTCCCTGTGTTTTGTGTAGTAATCCTTGTAATAACACGTTATGACCATCAGTGTTGCTGATTGTTCTGTACTGTAATTGAAACTGTATGCCTGTACTCACTGACATTGAACCTTTGTAAAAGAGCCCCGGCTCAAAGGTACTTTGTAATCCTAGACTCAAACAAATAAATAAAAAATAAAATAAAGATAACAATTCAGATATATAGTAAAATGATGAATTGTGAACCTGATTTATGATATTAGAATAATAGTTACCAGTATCAGTCATATGTACAGTAACTGTCTCCAAAGAGAGAGTAGCAAATACATTAAAAAATCAGTATGAGCATTTCACATTTGCCAGTCTGGCAATGAGTACTCATGCTGTCCTCACCCTTGCTCTATTCGTCCTCCGAGGCAGAGTAGATGAGGCTGATGAAGTGACCAAAGGCTCATAGCAGCAAGGCTGTGTGTTAGCACCAGACACCATTCTGCATGATAATGCTGTTAAATCACTTTCTTTGTCCAGCGACATTGCAGTGCTATCAAAACACTTCCTCCTGTTTCTACACTGTCTCACAATGCTGATCAGTAGCGGTTGCCACCAAATGATGTCAACATGCATAATGTCAAACACGAGTCTTCAACAGTGCTATGAGTAAATCAGGAGCATCACGGATGGACACGGCCCTTTTGAAAAATATAATTTTTATTAAAACAAAAGTGAACTTCACTGAAAGGCATCATAACAAACATCAGCTGTATATAAATGATCCATACCATGCTACATATATAAAGAAATGTGACTTATTTGCTCATTATCTTTAAAGGGGGACAGTCTGTATTAAGTGCCTCATACCCATGTGCGACACTGGTCCTAATTTGCATTTTGTGAGCAAAAATGATTTTTAACTTGCTGTTTATTGCAGTGTAATAGATTGTATCAGACTGATTATTCTGACTTTCAAGCTGACATTTGCTGTAAAGAGAAATCCCAGAATCCCCTGCAACTGACATCAGAGCAGGGTTGCAAGAGTGGGCAGATTCAATAGCTTACAGTGCAGGTTAGAGTTTTTTTAAGATCAGATATTTTGTTTGTTGGTCCCATTCTCTTCCCAGGGCTAAGTACAATTGCAAATGACTATACTTAGCCATGGCAGAACAGCAGGACCAGCAAACATCTGATCTGAGCTTATAAAATCTTTAACGTGTACTGCAGGTTATTGAATCTGCCCCTGTTGCTGCCCTGCTCTGCTGTCTTTTGCAGGGGATTCTGGGATTTCTGATTACAGCAAATATCAGGTTGGAAGTCAGCAAAATAATTCTTATACAATCTATTATACTGCAGTGAACGGTAAGTAAAAAATATTTTTGCTCACAAAGTGCAAATTGGGACTAGCCCCATACTTGGGTGTGGGGCTCTTAGTGCTGACTATTTTACTTTAAGAGAGGGAGGGAGACAAAGGGAAGGAGAGAGACATAATATGGTACTTCAAAAAAAGCAAACTTTGGCAAAATGAGGGATACATTGGAGATAAGCTTGAGGGATGTAGTAAAGGTAGAAGGCGCAGAAGAAAAGTGAGCAGCATTTAAAAAGGCAATGCTGGCTCAGTGACGCTAAGGGTTGAGGTACTGGACACCACACCTCACACCACGCCAGCGACCTAAGTTCAGGAGCAAGCTTGGGCACTGGGGTCAGCAGGGGAGGGTTGAGGAATGAGTGCCCTTGTAGTACTCTCCCCCCTGGGAAGTAGGGAGAGGATGGCCGTGTGTGCCAGTGGCCCCTGGTTGAGACTGGGGGGCACTGCAGCATGCTGGGTAGCAGATCTCAGTGTGGCCGATGCAGGCAGGGTTGCCATGCACCAGTACATTGGGTGTGCACCACGCATGGGGGGGGACCGCAAGAACACAGGAAAACCAGGACCCTGGGGTAGGGCATGGCACCAGCCCCCATGCCCATTGCCGAGCCCGTCCAGGCCAGCCTTTCAGTTCCTCTGCCTGGGCCATCGCCAAGCAGCTGGAAACAATGATGGTAAGTTCACCCAAAGAGGAAGGGTGGTCCCACCCTGGAGTGTTTAAGCTGGGGGGGGCAGCTGCGAGGTGGGAGGGGAGAGAGGAGGCTTGGTCAGGCGGATTTCGGGCTGGGTAGGACCCAGTTGGATGCCCGAGAGAGGCTCCTAGATCTGTGAACCAGAGGGAAGAAGAATTAAAAAAAGGCTATGACAGAAGTGGCAGATAACTCAGTTCTGAAGGCATCCAAGGGAAGAGGGGCTAAGGGGTCATTGTGGTTCACAGCCAATATAAGGGTGGCAGTAAAACTTAAAAGAGTGCATTTTCCAAGTAAAAGGGAAGTCAAAGAGAGGAAGACAGGGTGAAATACCTGGAAGTAAAAAGAGAAACCACCAGGAAGGTGAGGGAGTTCAAAGCAGAGACAAAGCTCTGGTTGGCAACGGGAGTGAATTATTGGAAAGGCTATGCCTGGAGTTTGATGACCAAGCAGCCAGCTACTCCCACTTCCTGAGCTATATAAGCAGTTCCTCTCAGCCTCATTGTGAAGCACTTTTTCTTTGCAGCTGAAGGCTCTGTCGGTTTGTCCTCTGAGCTGGTTGGTGCCTACCCCCCACCTGCTGCTCCTGCTTGTCTGCTGGATTTCTGTTTTTTTTTCTTCCTGCTTCTGGTTTGTATTTTGCCTTCGGCTGCACATGCTTCATCTGTCTTTGTTCCCAGTTTTCTGTGTATAACCCCTAGGTGGCGCTATCCCAAGGGCTACTACCCCTGCCTGCTTAACTACTAACAGGTTGGGGGCCTAGGTCCAATGGCAGATGCCTGCACCCAGAGGTTAGGGTTTGCAGTAGTTAAACTAGTTTGACCACAGCCCTCTGGGACACTGTAACCCCTCTTTCTTCCCACTAGTGGCCCACACAAGCATTAGGAATATCTTCACAATGTACACTTACCCCCAGGACTGGCTCTGCCGACTGGACTCTGTGGACCTCCTGTAAAACAAGATGACACAGTGCAAAAACCACAGTACAATACTTTAACATAAACGAATACCTCAGTGAGTGTAATTTTGCTGAAACAAACAGATCTGATTTTTTTAAGTAGTGGTAACAAGGACAAGGGGAAATCAGGTTAAACACATTAATAATCACAGTACTGTGCGCATATTCAAAGTCCCAAATTGTCACTTTCACTGGGTACCCAGGATGGGGGACTAGCCAGGATTGATGCAGCTGGTTGGGGCCCTGTGATGGAAAAACACTGGCACAATACCCAAATTGTAATCCGGAGCCAGTTGGCTCAATTCATGAAGAAATGAAAAAAAAAAAAAACAACAATTAGATGACACACTTGCAATTCAATAAACAGATGGCAGGGAGCTACCCTGCTTTGTACTCACAAACTCAATGCTGGGAACTGGATGGAAGGCAGATTGTCCTGGATTGCCAGGAGGAGCATACGATGTGGACAAGGTCCTTGTGACTGGACCCCACTGCAGCTTAGAGCAAATGGATGTAGTCTGGATTAAGCTGGGGTTTACTTCCAGCTTCATGCACTCAATTCACTGTACAGGGGATTTGAAACGAAAGTCCCCAAAAGCACTACACACATTTATATGTAAAAGGAAAGTGCTATACCAGGAAGGCTGCTTCTCTATCCCGATCGCAATTACTGAACAATACCCGGGAGAACACACAGCAGATTCAGTTCCTGACAGACCGAGAGCGATTCAGCAATTTCTCCAGTCTTCCACCGGGTGAGCCTGGTTTGTACTCTTCAGATCTCCTTGATTCTCTTCACAGGTCAGATTCAGTCTGAACAGGCGCTTGCACAATCTGCAGACCAAAACCTAGGGCCTTACACGCAATTCCTGCGATAAAACTACACACCAAAGAAGCACACAGCTCCTTGTCTCTTCACTGTCCAAACTGATCTGATCTTTCCAGTTGACAGAGCCAGGTATTTCCTTTGAGTTCCTCCCAGTTCAGTTGGCTGGTTTGGCTGTCACTCACAATCAGACTCCCCCTGTTGGTGCAAAAAGGTGCCGGAGTTCAAACTACAATTCCCAGAGGCATCTGCCATACAGTCCCATTGTAGCTGGCTCAACTTAAGAGTCCAAGTTCTGATTTGCCAGCAGCAGGCTCCATTTTAAAGGTCCCCCATGCTGATTAGTCCAGTTCAGCAGTTCAGTTCCAACATAGAGGGGAAACACACACAGAGTCCCAGCTGCAATAAGAAAAAATTACTCACCTTAGTAATGTTGTTTCTTCTAATGGAGTCTTGCTATATTATGACTATTGCAGTTTGTCCCACCATTAGAACTGCTCCGGAGGTGAAAGAGTTAACTTCCATGCCAAGCATGGAACTTGGAGCGTGAGCTCGGTTTGAGAAGCTCTGTCTGGAAGATTTCAAACTGAAACTGTCAGATCTTTACGAGCAAAAACTCACTAAGGTTCTGTGTGGAAGCTGTAACCTACACTAGCCAACTGGCTACTTAAATATTAACACATTTTCCTAGTCCCAACACTAAGACTCAAGTCAGGGGACCAGAAAAATTAAAATAAGATGAAATAAGATAATATAAAACACAACACCCAAACACCCCAAAAAGAAGGGGTGGAAAACAAAAAATGGGCATCAAAAAAGTGCCAACACTGGAATGCCCACCCATACCCAAGTAGAAGTTCTGAGAGGGCAGGCTGAGGAGGTCATAATATAGCAAGACTCCATTAGAAGAAACAAACATTACTAAGGTGAGTAATTTTTCTTCAAACAACATGAAGTCTTGCTATATTATGACTATTGCAGAATACACAGCAGTACCTCCATGGAGGAGGGACAGAACCTACTTAGGAATAGGCTCTGAAGCATAGTTGTGCCAAACCAAGCATCCTCCTGGCCTGATATCCAGGGAGTAATGGTGAAAGTGTGTACCATTTTCCAAGTAGCTGCTTGACATATCTCTAAGATAGGATGTCTCTGGCAGCAGCTAGAGACTAAGCTGTACCTCTGGTAGAGTGAGCCCTCAGGCCTGAAGGGGGAACCTTTCCCAGCTTTTGATAACAAAATTGGATACAAGAGACAATCCACCTGGCAATGTATCTCTTAGTGGCAGGTTTCCCTTTTCCAACCTCACCATAAGTGAGAAATAGTTGGAGGGATTCGAACCTGTGATCCTTGGTACGCTCTATGTAGTAACATAGGGCCCTCTTAACATCTAAGCTGTGCAACCTCCTCTCACCAGAGGAGGAATGATCAGTGAAGAACACTGGAAGGGAGACAGATTGATTAAGGTGGAAATCTGAAACCACCTTAGGCAAAAACTTCCTGTTAGTCCTAAGGACTACTTTATCCCTGTGAAAGGAAATAAAGTCAGTCTCCACTGACAAAGCTTGTAACTCACTTATGCGCCTGGCAGAAGTAATGGCTACTAGAAAAACAGTTTTCCAAGTCAAGTACTTAAGCTCTGCCGAAGCCAGAGGTTCAAAGGGGTTGCATCAGCTGAGCAATGCAAACATTAAGATCCCAGGCAGGAGCAGGGGCCCTGAAAGGTGGATTAGTATGAAGTAATCCTTTGAAAACTTGGAAAATACAGGGTGAGTGGAAAGAGAGGGCTTTCCTGCTGAAATAAAAGCAGAAACAGCTGCCAAATGCACTTTCAGGGTAGCTGGTCTCAGTCCCAAAGAATTAAGATGGACCATATAGTCCAAAACAATGGGCAAATCAGCAGATTCTGGGGAAATATGCTTCCCAGAACACCATATGGAAAACCTTTTCCATTTAGAGTTATAAGTTGCCCTAGTGGAAGGCTTCCTAGAAGCTTTCAGGATTTCAAGAACACCCTGAGAAAGGTGTAGGTCAGCAAATTCTAACTCCTCAAGAGCCAGGCTTTGAGGTTGAGGGATTTGAGATTCGGATGCCAAACTCTCCCCTGGGCACAAGTTAACAGGTTGTGGTTCCTGGGGAGAAACAGGGGAAGATGGACTGCTAAGGACAGAAGGAGTGGGTACCAGGGCTGCCTGGCCCAATCTGGAGCAATCAGGATCATCTTGCAGGGCTGGGATCTGATTTTGACTAGCACCTTGAACAGGAGAGGAAGGGGGAAGGCATATAGAAACTTCCTTCCCAATCGAGAGAAAGGCATCCAGGGGACTGAGCCCAACACTGGGGGCCTGCAACAAAACAGTGGAAGTAGTGATTGTCTGGGGCTGCAAAAGATCTATCTGAGGGTGCCCCATCTGGCAAAAACTATCCCCAGTACTCGGGGATCCAGTGACCATTCGTGATGGCCCTGGGAAATCCTGCTGAGGGCATCTGCTAGGACATTGTCCTTGCCTGGGAGGTGAACTGCTATGAGGGAAATGTTCAGGGAATAAGCCAGAGACCACAACTTCATTGCCTCGGTACACAAGGCCGAAGACCGAGTGCCCCCTTGTTTGTTGATGCACCACATTGTGGTGGTGTTGTCTGTTCTGACCTGTACCACTTTGTTCTGAACAGATGCAGAAAAAACCTGAAGTGCTAGAAAAACAGCTCTGAGTACCAGCAGATTGATGTGGAGCAGAGATTCCTGAGGGGACCACACTCCCTGGGTGGAGAGGTTGCCCATGTGAGCTCCCCATCCCAGAAGGGACGCATCTGTAGTAAGGGTCAAGGAGTGAGATAGAGGGATGAAGGGGACCCCTAGTCTCAGATTGCTCTGATCCTGCCACCACTGAAGGGCCTGGATCAGGGTTCGAGTCACTGGGATCAACTTGGATAGGGGATCTTTTCTTTGAGACCAAAAGGCTCTCAAGTGGAACTGAATGTCCCTCATCTGAAATCTTGCTCCTTGCACTACAGCTGTGGAAGCAGCCATGTGTTCTAGGAGCTGTAGGAAGTGCCTTGCTGGTCGAGAGACCTGCAAAGTGAAGGAGGAGGCCAGGGCCACTAGGTTTCTTACCCTTTCTAGGGGAAGGAAGGCTCTGGCCTGCTTTGTGTCCAATTCTGCACCTATAAAGGTGAGTACCTTGACAGGTTCCAGAACTGACTTTGGAAGATTGAGAAGAAAGCCCAGAGAGGTGAGCAGCTGCTGAGTAACTTGCAGGTGTGATCTGACCTGGTCCGGAGACTGACCTACAATGAGCCAGTCATCTAGGTAGGGAAAGATGGCAATCTTTTGCCTTCTTAAATGAGCAACTGCTACTGCCAGGCATTTTGTGAATACCCTTGGGGCAGAGGTAAGGCTGAAGGGCATTGCTCTGAATTGGTAATGGCCTGAGGGCAGTTCAAATCTGAGGTACTTTCGGTGGGAACTTCTGATAAGAACATGGAAGTAGGCATCCTTGAGGTCCAGGGAAGCTAGCCAGTCCCCTGGCCGTAGAGAAGGTAAAATCATTGCCAGGGTCACCATTTTGAATTTTGGTTTTAAAAGGTGCTTGTTCAGATATCTTAGGTCCAGAATGGGCCGCCATTCTCCTGTCTTTTTGGGGGTAAGGAAGTACCTGGAGTACAGACCCTTGCCCCGGTGTAGGAGAAACCCTTTACAGCTCTGAGAGCCAGGAGGGTTGAGAATTCTGTTTCCAAAGCAAAAGTCTCTAGAGGGTTTGCAGGTGGAAAAGATCTGATTCTCATCTTTGAAATTTTTGAAGCTGAGAACCAGACCCTGGCTTACTACTTCCAGGACCCACTTGTCTGATGTTAAAGACTCCCAGTCCTGAATGAAGTAAGCCAAGCCTGCCCTACAGGTAATGGAGGACAGCCTGGGCACCCATCAGGGTGCCTGTTTGGCAGGAGCTTTAGGCTGAGGGGGAGCAGGCCTGCTTGCACCCTGTCTGCCTCTCCTCTGAAGAACCCCTCTGAGCATAGGCCAAGAAGAGGCCTGGGTTTGGTAAAAGGCCTGTGAAAGGCCTGCCTCTACCCTGGGTCTGCCTCTGAGGAGTGGCTTGCCACTCCTTGGCTTGTCACTCCTATAAAGTGGTTCTATATTCATCCATTTTCTTCATATAATTCTCTGTCTGCTCCCCAAACAGAGAATTTCCTACCCTAGGAAAATCCATAGCCTTAGTCTGGGTATCCTGTGACAAACTAGTACATCTGAGCCAAGCCAATCTATGAAAGGCCACAGATGTAGCCATGACTCTAGAGGATACATCATTAGAATCCACAGCAGCATGGAACTGCACCTTGGATGCCTCAATACCATCAGCAGCCACCTGCTCCAGCTCCTTGGCAAGCTGGCCAGGGGCCTGTTTGGCCAAAGCCATGACAGTGTCCCATCTAGATTTTTGGTATCTTGCCACATAAGCCATGTAATTTGCTTGTCTGAGTCCCAAGGACACTGCCATGTATTGTTTTTTAGCCATGGCATCAATCTTCCTGGAGTCCTTGTCAGGAGGATGTGAAACCAGGGGAATATTAGCCTTATCACAGGCTGCAGCCTGAACTACCCCAACATGACTGCATTGCTGTGAAAGAAATTCTGTATCAGGACCTGACAAAGTGTACCTCCTGTCCATCTTTTTGTCCACAGGAGGCACAGAATTAGGAGCTTTTAAAATTTTTATTGTTTGTTTCCTAAATGATTTATGTAAAGGAATAGACAATCTCCTGGACTCTGGGATATCCATCATTTCCACAAAGTCAGGTTCCTCTTGCTCATCCACAGCTTCCTCCAATGGGAGCTGGAGGGTTTCAGCAACCTTTTTAAAAAACAGAAAATGAGAAGGGGACTCAGAAAGCATAGGGGAGATTCTAAAGGTCTGTCTGGAGAGATGTCCGGTTCAATGGGCACATCCAGACTCTCAAAGTCACATTCACACTGTTCATAATCATCCTCCCCCTCCTCTGGTTCATAAAACTCTTCTATATCATATTCTTGAACCGGTGGAACCGGCCGAACCGACCTTTTGCCAGACAGTGGCGGTTCGGACGGAACCGGAGAAAGTGACTGGACAATTTGTATTGCTTTAGCTATCTCTGCAGCAGTTGGAGAAGGAATTTTTGACTCCACACCTGCTGATTTTCTAGTTTTCTTTGCTGGAACTGGCTCCTCAGAGCCAGCTTTATGTTTGCCCGAGGAAGTCTCGCCCTGGTCAGAGGGCACTCCCTCCGGTTCGGTTGGCACCGAACCGGGCTGGCCATCCAGGTCAGCGGACTTTTTGGCCTCTCGTTCCCTGAGCCTACCAACTCTCTCATCCAGGGTAACTGCAGGGAAATTCTTACAAATCTGGCAGTCTGAATTGAGGTGGTCAAACCCCAGACAATATACACATGTGGTGTGTGGGTCAGCCTTGGCAAAGGCTTCCCCACAGACACTACAGTGCTGAAACCCAGTGGGCCCGGTTTTTCTTTTGGGTTTCTCAGACATAATGCCAGCCTAACCAAAAACTTGCCCTTTTAAACGGCAGTGCCAGGCAAGACACCCTTATCAGTTCCCAACCGTGTCACGGGTCGTGGAAAAAAACGTAATGAAATCCATTTTTTTTAGAACCGATAAGAATCAGGAACCGCACTCTAAAAGCTTTTAAATGCTTGAGAACAAAGTTTTAAAACAACCTGATCGGTTCGAACCGAACCGATAAACATTTACAAGTTCCACACAGAAATAAACCTGTCTATTACTTACAATACCACAGACAGAGCTTGAACCGATCGGTTTGCGGTTAAAATAATAATAATCGCGGCTGAATTTAACCGAGAAAATACTGTTTAAACTGAGAAATGAACCGAGCAGTAGGAGGAATCTCCGGAGCGACTGTTCAGTGAGGCGGAGTAAAGAATCTGACAGTTTCAGTTTGAAATCTTCCAGACAGAGCTTCTCAAACCGAGCTCATGCTCCAAGTTCCGTGCCTGGCATGGAAGTTAACTCTTTCACCTCTGGAGCAGTTCTAATGGTGGGACAAACTGCAATAGTCATAATATAGCAAGACTTCATGTTGTTTGAAAATAGTTTAGATAAACTGCAATCTCACAAATGCTGCTAAATGATTACAGGCAAACAGTTACAGCTTTCAGATGGGCTCCCTTTGCACTCTTAGCGACTGCAAAAATGGAGTGAATTGGCAGCAGCCTGGGCGGGATTCTGGCATTAGAACACACAGTCCTCCCTCCTCAATTAATTATGGTCACAAGCAGGCAGCTCTTAAAGAGACAGTACCAGAGGCTCTAAAAGCACTCACACTCAAGCAGCTTAAACTCTGAACACCTCCAGACTTGGAGCATTCAAGCAAGCTCCTGGAAGACTTCTGGAAACCCCCATTTGTGGGGGGGGGTTACATGTGTTTGTGTGCCTTTGGTTTTGTTTTTTGGCGGCTTTGTTTCTAAGCTCCTGGCATGCTGCTACTCTAGAGCTCATACTACTTGCTTTCAGTTAGTAACAACTCAAATTGCTTTCATTTACAACACTCAAATTCCTTGCAATGCAACTACAAACATTATCTGTGTGTTCAGCTTGGTCATAGCTGCTTTCCATGTTGCATACTTAATTGCTTTCACCTGATTCTGGCTCACACTGAACCCTGGCTATACAGCTCAATCATGCGCAACTTATTCTATTTGCATCATTGCTGCAGTTCATTGCACTGCCTGTGACAGCTGGCTTCTGAGTAGTGTGCCTCCTTTATTTTATGTTTATTGCAGTTTGCAACGCAGTGTACTCAATTCAGATGCTGCTTCTATGTTTGTACACCTGCTTCACTCTCTGAACCTTGCTATGCAGTTCAATCCTGTTATTCCCTTTATACACTGTTGTTCTACTCTAAGGTTAGCTAAAGCTCCTGCTGGCTATTAAATTAGCTTTAATATCTGCATGTGGTTCTCAGCCCTTCCATTACTTCCTTGTTTGTCCTACAGTGGGGACTGGAAGGTGTTTGAGGGGCTGTGGCCCATGTGGCTAATTATTTCTATTTTCAATCGTGTCTTCGCCGACGAAAATCCTGAGTTTGTCGCCTTAATTTGTCTTGCAATGCCTGGCTGGCTTGCCCCACTATTCAGTGCTGTATAATTGCTACTATGTTATGCAGACCTACGTGCAGGTCCACTTATTCCTACTCTGTTACTGACCTATGTGCAGGTCCACGCTTGCTTATGCAATCATTGCTCATTGCTTACGCAAAACAGTGCTTCATGCCTCCTGCCATCCCCTCAGCTTCAGCCTCTGGGATTCTGCTGCACTCAGTTCTGCATTCGACCTTGCAAGGTCATGGTACTTAATGCTCATTACGATCTCAGCATGCCGTGCTCATTCAGCTCACCAGTTTTTCAGCTCTCAGTCAATTTCTGGGGCATGCCAGCCATTCTGTTCTGGTGCAGAATTCCTGCAGCCGATGGCCTTGCTCTGTATTTAGTCCACATCTTGAGCACGTCCAACTTGGGGCAGGACCCTTTTCACTTGGCTCATAGCTGGGAATGTCCTCACCTTGGGCTTGGCTTTAACTGCCTGCTATGCGACAGCAGCTCCTGGTGTACAATTTAAAACTAGTGGTGAAGGGTGGTAATGACGATCTCCTTTGGTTCTAGTGTTCCACTATAATGGTTATCCATTGACTTTGGTGGTTTCCCTAGCAAGGCACCTTCAGCACATTCTCCCTATGACTGCCTCTGGTTCACTTGGTTTAAGTTTAGGGTGGGTAGGCCAGGTGAGTGTGTCAGCAGTCATTGCTCTCCTCCTCCCACCTTGGTTGCGCATATTGTTGCAGAGTTTTCTCGCAACCTTCCACGGCATTCCCGCTAGAGGGTTTGAGTGACAGCCTTCCTCCAAATTGGAGTATTTTACACCACCCTTTAATTGGGTTTTCCAAATTGCAGCTGCAGAACCGTCCCTAAATAAACTATCCCAAGCCTGGAGGGAAGGCGACCTAGGCCTCGGATCCCCATAGATTTTCTCCTCATAGGGTTTTTTTTTCTCTCCTCCATTGCCTCAGGTCATAACTGTTAGTTAGCATAGAACTGTCCCCTAGTTTCGTTAGGTAGGTTCTGCTGTTGGATGGAGGTGGAGGATGCCCTTTCATTCCCTCTCTCCTTATAGGATCCCCTCATTCCCAATGCAAACCATCAGTATCATGCTGTGCAAGCCTGGGCATTTTATTACGTTATCAAACTGAGCATCTCATTACATTATCAAACTGCCTATGCTCCACTACTACTACTATGTTACAGTTACTGCTCCTACATCACAGTTACTGCTTGCTCATAAGCTTCATGTTACCTCCTTCTTTGGGATATGATTGTACTACATATCTTTTGGGGATTCCTAAGGTACCTTTAGCCACGGGAATCATCCCGTGGTGCCTCTAGGGGTGGAACCCTCTCCAAGGGTTCTTTGCCTTTCATACCCCTACATAGTGGTAATTCCTCTGGAGTACAGAGTGCGAATGGCTAAAACCAAACTAACACAGTTGCACAAGCATAACACTATACTGGCTGTGCAGGACATTGAACTGGAAAGGCTATGCCTGGAGTTCGATGGCCATGCAGCCAGCCACTCCCACTTCCTGAGCAATATAAGCAGTTCCTCTCTGCCTCACTGTGAAGCATTTTTTCTTTGCCCCACCATCCTCCCCCCTCCTCCAGGGGCAGCACTCTCTCCTTAGAGTGATTCCTAAGGCACCTTTAGTCATGGAAATTGTCCCATGGCACCTCAAGGGGTGGAACCCTCTCTGAGGGTTCCTTGCCTTTCGTATCCCTACAGGGTGGTAATTCCTCTGGAACAGAGATTGCGAACTGCCAAAACCAAACTAACACAGTTGCACAAGCATAACACTATACTGCCTGTGCAGGACATTGAATGGGGATAAGACATTCTTCTGGTATATCCAAGAGAAGCAGAACATCAATGATGGTATAGTGAGACTTAAGAGCAGAGATGGGTGGGAGGACGGGGCAATGGAAAGGCAGAGATACCGAACAAATGTTTTTGCTTGGTATTTACTAATAAGAAGGATAGGCCACTGCCAGACTGTGGGACTAGGAAGGGGGTGAGCAAAGATGCCTGGGGAAGGTTTAGATAGCAGAGAAGAAAAAATTACTCACCTTAGTAATGTTGTTTCTTCTAATGGAGTCTTGCTATATTATGACATATGTAGTGAGTCCCAACCTTCGAACTGCTCTGGAGGTGAAAGAGTTAACTTTCCATGCCAGGCATGGAACTTTGGGCTCGAGCTCAGTTGAAAGCTCTATCTGTTGTTCTTCAAACTCAAACTGTCAGATCTTTATGAGCAAAACTCACTAAGACTCTGTGTGGAAGCTGTAAACCTACACTAGCCAACTGGCTACTAAATATATGAACACATTTTTTGGTGCCAAAACACTCAAGTCAGGAGACCCAAAAAATGACAAACACAACACCAGTCACCCCAAAAGGGAGGAGTGAAAAACAAGGTGGGCATCTACTAAGTGCCAACACTACCCTGCCCACCCACATCCCAAAAGTAAAGGTTCTGAGAGGGGCAGGTGGGGGGGAGGTCATAATATAGCACGACTCCATTAGAAGAAACAACATTACTAAGGTGAGTAATTTTTTCTTCAAACAACATGAAGTCTTGCTATATTATGACATATGCAGACTACACAGCAGTACCTCCATGGAGGAGGGACAGAACCTACTTAGACAATAGGCTGTGAAGCACAGCTGTGCCAAACTGAGCATCACTCCTAGCCTGGATGTCCAGGGAGTAATGCTTGGTAAAAGTGTGAACTGTTTTCCAGGTAGCTGCTTGACATATCTCTAGGATAGGGATGTCCCTGGCAACAGCCAGAGATGCAGTTGTACCTCTGGTAGAGTGAGCCCTCAGGCCTGAGAGAGGAACCATACCCAGTTTTTCATAGCAGAATTGGATACAAGAGACAATCCACCTGGCAATGGATCTTTTAGTGGCAGGTTTCCCTTTGCCAACCTCACCATAAGTGAGGAACAGTTGGAGGGAGTCAAACCTGTGACCCTTGGTACATTCTATGTAGTAGCTAAGGGATCTTTTGACATCTAAACTGTGCAATCTCCTCCCATCAGAGCAGGAATGGTCAGTGAAGTACACAGGGAGAGACATAGAGTGATTAAGGTGGAAATCTGAAACCACCTTAGGCAAGAACTTTCTGTTAGTCCTGAGGACCACCTTATCTCTGTGAAAGGAGATAAAATCAGGCTGCACTGACAATGCTTGTAGTTCACTTATGCATCTGGCAGAAGTGATGGCTACCTAAAACACAGTTTTCCAAGTCAAGTACTTAAGCTCTGCTGAAGACAAGGGCTCAAAAGGGGGTTGCATAAGCTGGGCAATGCAAATATTAAGATCCCAGGCAGGGGCAGGATCCCTGAATGGAGGGTTGGTGTGGAGCAACCCCTTGAAAAACTTGCAGAACACAGGATGAGCTGAAAGAGGAGAGGGTTTACCTGCTGATAAGAAAGCAGACACGGCTGCCAGGTGCACTTTTAGGGTAGCCCCTAATACTTTTAGCCCCAAAGTATTTAGATGGACCGTATAATCCAGGACTGTGGGTAAATCAGCAGATTCTGGGGAAATATGCTTTCCAGAACACCATATGGAAAATCTCTTCCATTTGGAATTATAAGTAGCCCCGGTGGAAGGCTTCCTAGAAGCTTTCAGGATAGCCAATACACCTTGGGAGAGGTGTAGGTCAGCAAACTCTAACTCTTCAAGAGTCAGGCCTTGAGATTGAGAGATTTGAGGTTCGGGTACCAAACTCTCCCCTGAGCACAGGTTAACAGGTTGTGATTCCTGGGAAGACACGGGGAAGGTGGACTGCTAAGGACATAAGGAGTGGGTACCAGGGCTGTCTGGCCCAGTCTGGAGCAATCAGGATCATCTTGCAGGGTTGAGATCTGATTTTGACTAGCACTTTGAACAGGAGAGTGAAGGGGGGAAAGCATAGAGAAACTTCCCTTCCCAACTGAGAAGGAAGGCATCCAGAGGGACTGAGCCCAATACTGGGGGCCTGCAGCAAAAAAGGGGAAGTTGGTGATTGTCTGGGGCTGCAAAAAGATCTATCTGCGGGGTGCCCCATCTGGCAAATAGCACCTCCAGTACTAGGGGATCCAGTGACCATTCGTGATGGCCCTGGGAAATCCTGCTGAGAGCATCTGCCAGGACATTGTCCTTGCCTGGGAGGTGAACTGCCATAAGGGAGGTGTTCAGAGAGTAAGCAAGAGACCACAACTTCATTGCTTTGGTGCACAAGGCCATAGACCAAGTGCCCCTTGCGTGTTGATGTACCACATTGTGGTGGTATTTTCTGTTCTGACCTGAATAACTTTGTTCTGAACAGATTTGGAAAAAAACTTGAAGTGCTAGAAAAACTGCTCTGAGTTCCAACAGATTGATGTGGAGCAGAGATTCCTGAGGGGACCACAATCCCTGGGTAGTGAGGTCACCCATGTGAGCTCCCCACCCCAAGAGGGATGCATCTGTAGTAAGGATTAAGGAGTAAGACTGAGGGGTGAAGGGGAACCCCTGTCTCAGATTGCCCTGGTCCTGCCACCACTGAAGTGCTTGGATCAGGGTTTGAGTCACTGGGATTAATTTGGTTAGAGGGTCCCTCCTTGGAGACCAAAAGGCTCTCAAATGGAACTGGATGTCCCTCATCTAAAATCTGGCTCCCTGCACTACTGCTGTGAAAGCAGCCATGTGTCCCAGGAGCTGGAGAAAATGCCTTGCTAGTCGAAAGACCTGCAGGGTTAAAGAGGAGGCCAGAGAGAGATCAAGGTCCTTGCTCTTTCCAGAGGAAGGAAGACTCTGGCTTCTTTTGTGTTCAGTTCCACACCTATAAAGGTGAGATGCTGTACAGGCTCCAGGACTGACTTTGGAAGATTGAGAAGGAAACGTAGAGAAGTAAGCAGTTGCTGAGTTACCTGAAGATGTAATCTGACTTGGTCTGGAGACTGGCCTACTATGAGCCAATCATCCAGGTAAGGAAATATGGCAATGTTTTGCCTTCTTAAGTGGGCAACTGCTACTGCCAGGCATTTTGTGAATACCTTTGGGGCAGAGGTGAGGCCGAAGGGCATTGCTCTGAACTGGTAATGGCCTGAGGGCAGTTCGAATCTGAGGTACTTTCGATGGGAACTTCAGATGAGAACATGAAAGTAGGCATCCTTGAGGTCCAGGGACACTAGCCAGTCCCCTGGCCTTAGAGAGGGTAAAATAATTCCCAGAGTCACCATTTTGAATTTTGGTTTTAAAAGGTGCTTGTTTAGGTACCTGAGATCCAGGATGGGCTGCCATTCTCCTGTCTTTTTTGGGGTAAGAAAGTACCTGGAGTACAGTCCTTTGCCCTGGTGTAGGGGTGGAACCCTTTCCACAGCTCTGAGAGCCAGGAGGGTAGAGACTTCTGCCTCTAGGGCAAGTGCCTCTGAAGGATTTGCAGGTGGAAAGGATCTGATTCTCATCTTTGGAAATTTTTTGAAGCTGAGAACCAGTCCCTGGCTTACTACTTCCAGGACCCACTTGTCTGATGTTAGAGACTTCCTGTCCTGGACAAAATAAGCCAGCCTGCCCCCTACAGGTAGTGGAGAATCGACCCTGGACACCCCATCAGGGTGCCTGCTTGGCAGGGGCTTTAGGCTGAGGAGTGGAAGCAGGTCTTCTTGTACCCCATCTGCCTCTACCTCTAAAGAACCCCCTCTGGGCATAAGCTGAAGAGGAGGCCTGGGCTTGGTAAAAAGGCCTATGAAAAGGCCTGCCCCTGTCCCTGGAAGGCTGCCTTTGAGGAGTGGCCTGCCTTTCCTTGGCCTGTGCACTCCTATAGGTGGTCCTATATTCATCCATTTTCTTCATGTAATTCTCTGTTTGGTCCCCAAACAGAGTTACCACAACAGGAAAATCCATGGCCTTAGTCTGGGTATCCTGTGACAGGCTAGTACATCTGAGCCAAGCCATTCTGCGGAGAGCCACAGATGTAATGACTCTTGATGACACATCATTAGAGTCCACTGCAGCATGGAATTGACCTTAGATGCCTCAATAACGTCAGCAGCCACCTGCTCCAGCTCCTTGGCAAGCTGGCCAGGGACCTGCTTTGCTAGAGCCAAAATAGTATCCCATCTGGATTTCTGGTATCTAGCAACATAAGCCATATAATTTGCCTGTCTGAGTCCCAAGGATGCTGCCATGTACTGTTTCTTTGCCATGGCATCAATCCTTCTGGAGTCCATCAGGGGGGTGTGAGGCCAAGGGAATATTTGCCTTGTCACAGGCTGCAGCCTGCACAACCCCCACATGGCTGCATTGTCGTGTAAGGAACTCCATATCAGAGCCTGACAATGTATACCTTTTGTCCATTCTTTTATCCACAGGAGGTATAGTATGAGGAGTTTTTAGAATTTTTACTGTCTGTTTCCCAAAAGATTTATGCAAAGGAATAGACAGTCTCCTAAACTCTGGGATATCCATCATTTCTACATAATCAGGCTCTTCTTGATCATCCACAGCTTCTTCCATAGGGAGCTGGAGGGATTCAGCCACTTTTTTATAAAACATAAAATGAGAAGGGAACTCAGAAAGCCTAGGGGGAGACACTCCTGAAGGTCTGTCTGGAGAGATGTCCGGTTCAATGGGCATATCCAGACTCTCAAATCCACATTCACTCTCCTCATACTCCTCTTCCCCCTCCTCTGGTTCATAAAATTCCTCTAAATCATACTCTTGAACCTGTGGAACCGACCGAACTGTACGCTTACCTGATGGTGCCGGTTCGGTTGGAACCGGGGAAAGCGACTGGACAATTTTAATTGCTTTGGCTATTTCTTCAGCGGTTGGAAAGGGAAGTTTTGGCTCCACACCAGCTGATTTTCTAGTTCTCTTTGCTGGAACCGACTCCTCCGAGTCGGCTCTCCTTTTGGCCGAGGAAGTCTCGCCCTGGTCAGAGGGCACTCCCTTCAGTTCAGTTTCAACCGAACCGGGCTAGCCATCTGGTTCAGCGGACTTTTTGGCCTCCCTTTCCCTGAGCCTACCAACTCTTTTATCCAGGGTAGCTGCAGGAAAACTTTTACAAATCTGGCAGTCTGCATTGAGGTGGTCAAACCCCAGACAATAAACACAGGTGGTGTGGGGATCAGCCTTGGCAAAGACTTCCCCAGACACTGCAGTGTTGAAACCCAGTGGGCCTGGTTTTTCTTTTGGGTTTCTCAGACATAGTGTCAGCCTAACCAAAACGCCGCTTATGGCAATCCACCAAGCAAGACTCTTTATCGGTTCCCAACTGTGTCATGGGTCGAAACAACCGAATGAAATCCGTTCTTTTTTAGAACTGATAAGAACCGGGAACCGCACTTCTAAAAGACAGATAATGTATTTAAAAACAACCTGATCGGTTCAAACCGAACCGATAAAACCGTCTACAAGTTCCACACAGAAAGTAAATGTAAAACCTATCTAGTACTTACAAATACCACAGACAGAGCTTGAACCGACCGGTTGCGGTTTAAATTCGGTTAAGAAACCGAAAAATTAATACTTTAACTGACAAAATGAACCGAGCAGAAGGAGAAATCTCCGGGCGACTGTTCAGTGGAGATAAAGAATCTGACAGTTTGAGTTTGAAGAACAACAATAGAAGCTTTCAACCGAGCCCGAGCTCAAAGTTCCATGCCTGGCATGGAAAGTTAACTCTTTCACCTCCGGAGCAGTTCGAAGGTTGGGACTCACTACATATGTCATAATATAGCAAGACTTCATGTTGTTTGAAAAGGTTGCTGGAAAAGCTAGCAGGTAAGAAAATAGATGAATCTATGGGACCTAATGGCTTACACCTTAGGATGTTACATAAGGTAGAAAGGATTATAGCAGGGCATTTTCAATTGCTCTCTAAACACGGGGTTGGGGGGCAGTACCCAGAGACTGAAGGACAGTGGATGTTGTATTGCTATACAAGATTGAGAATAGGAATGAGCCAGGGCACCATAGGCCAGTCAGCTTTACGCCTATAGTGGAGAAAATCATAGAGTCTCTTTTGAGGGAGGACCTAGTGGACTTCCTAGAAGGGAACAAGTTGCAGGACCCCAAGACAGCAGGGGTTCACAAGGGGAAGGTCTTGCCAGACTAATCAAGTCATGCTCTACATCTGGGTTACCATAACAGCAGACAAGGGCTAGACAATTATTATAGCGAACCTTGATTCCAGCAAAGTCTTTGACTCAGTCTCCCACAGGAGGCTGGTCAAAACGATTAGATACCTAGGGGTAGCAGATAGGATGGCAAATGGGGTAGAAAGCTGTTTGGGTGGTGGAACCTAGAGGGTGATAGTCAATAGGGAGTTTTCAAAGGTGAGGGAAATGGTTAGCAGGGTACCTCAGGGGCATACTCAGACTGGTTCTCTTCAATATTTTCATCTATGATATTAGTGAAGGTATCAAGGGTAAGATATGCCCCTTTGTAGATGATACAAAGATCTGTAAAAGGGTAGACACTGAGAAAGGGAGAAAAGAGCTAAGGGAGGATCTGGGTAGGTTGGAGAACTGTTCCACGATTTGGCAGCTGAACTTTAATGAAAAAAAATGTAAAGTAATGAAGATTGGGAGAAGGAACCCAAGGCTGCAATATGAGATAGGTGGTAGTAGGGAGGTGCTTGATAGCACTATGGCAGAAAAAGACTTAGGGGTGATGATACTGGAGACCCTAAAAATGTCTGTGTAACCCTTAGGTGGCGCTATCCCAAGGGCTACTACCCCTGCCTGCTTGGCTACTGACAGGTTGAGGGGCCTAGGTTCTATAATGGGTACCTCCACCCAGAGGTCAGGGTTGATAGTGGTTAAACTAACTTGGGCATAGCTCCCCGGGATGCTGTGACCCCTCCTTTGTTCCCACTAGTGGTCCACACAGTACACGGGAGTTACCTTCCCAATACCTCACATATGAACATGTTTTACACATACAGATACCACTTACCCTCGAGACGGATTCTGCAGCACGCCTCTGAGGATCCCTGTAAAACAAGGTTAAGCAACATACACAACGCAATGCAATGCTGGTACTATTGGTACTGACAACACAGACAGTATATAGTTCAAATAACAACAAATCTGATTTATTTAGGGGACGGTAACATCAGGTTGATTTGGTTTGGCAATGTTCAAATCACAGTACTGTGCATATATATAGGGTCCAAAAACTCACACTCTGGGTACTGAGGATGGGGGCTAGCCAGGTCCATTGCCCGGGGTCGGCTGGCTAGTGCCACTGGATGGGGCCCTCTGGGAAGAAAATATATACACAACACAAGCTTGTAATCTGGAGCCAGATGACTCAGTTCGTAGAAATAAACACAATAAATCAGGTGGCACACTTTTGATTTACAAGCTGTTGCTGGGGGTTGCCCTGAATTGTACTCACAATACCCCACATGGATTTCCAGTCAGAAGGTGTTGTTTCTGGCTTGCCAGCATTCATCACACACTCACAGCAGAGGGGAAGTGGTGTGGCAGTCCCCACAAGCACTAGACACATTTATATGTACAGGAAATTACTATACCAGGCAGCTGCTTCTCAATCCCGATCGCAACACTGCAAAAACCCGGGAGCACATGCCGCACCAGCAGTCCCTGACAGGCCAATCTCCTTCAGCACAGTCTTCGGTCTTCTTCAGGTTAAACCTGGTTTCCACACTTCTGATGTCCTTCTCCTTCCTCCGAACTCGGATTCAGTCCAACTCCCACTCGCTAACTGCTGCAGGCTGACTTCAAGACCTTTCTCGTGCTTCTCACGTGAACTACATGCCGCAGCAACAAAGAGCTTCTTCTCCTGACTCAGTCAACTCGCATCTGGCTTGCCAGCAACAGTTCAGGGCATTTTCTCTTGATCCAAAATGGTTCTGGTTGGCTGATTCCTTCTGTCAGTCACAGCAGGCTCCCTCTATTGGTGCAAAAAGGTGCCAGGGTCCACACTACAATTCCCAGAAGCACCTGGCATACATCCCCCTTGGTGTAGGCTCCAGGTGACAGTCCAAGTTCTGGTTGGTCCAAGCCAACTCCATTTTAAGAGTTCCCCACACTGATTGGACCAATTCAGCAGTTCAGGTCCAAAATGGAAGGGCAAAACACACAGAGTCCCAGCTGCAAGAAAGGCAGGTTATACAAACTGCATCTTTACTATTACTCTGTTTCCTAACAAACAGTTACATGTATTAATTAAGCTCCTTCTGCGCTCTTAGCAACTGCAGAAATGGAGTGATTAGGAAGCAGCTCGGGCAGGATTCAAGCATTAAAGCACATAGTCCTCCCTTTCAAACTCATTATGTCTGCAAGCAGACAGCTTTTAAAGAGACAGTGTGCAGAGGCTGCAAAGCACTCACTACACCCACACTTAAACAGCCTTTGCGCAGAACGCTACTCAGACCTGGAGCACTCAGGCAAGCTCCTGGAAGACTTTTGGGAACCCTCATCTGCAGGGGGGTTACACCCTTCCCGGCCTGGAAAAACTTGGTGCCCGTGTCGAGTAGGTACCCTTGTAACACTTTAAAGCAGAATATCACATTTATTCGTATCATCAACAGGTTAGGCCTGCATTTTTTTGAACAGCAGTCAACATATTAAACCTTGGAGATAGATTTATATATATATATATATATATATATACTTATTCTGTATTTCACAGCTTACTACTTGTTACACAACATTAACATACAATGGCACTTTGAAATCAGGTCATTACTTCCTGCACATGAAACCGGGAGAGAGGGGTTCCTTCCCTGTCAGCTACCTGGGGACTGGATGAGGCAGGGGCACCATACCTAGAGGGCAAGACAAGTAATCTAGAGTTAGCACCTATGTTCAGTTTGGGCAATGAGCTCAGGGACACATACACTTCCTTATGGACCACATTGAGAGGTAAATCCACAGACCTTCCAGGGGAATCATAGCTTAAGTGCACTACAGGCTTCACAGCTCAACCAGTCTTTCTAGGGGGAACTGTTACAGTCTCTGCACTTTGAGACTCACTTTCAACACTGTCTTTACTTGCCAGGGGAGTGTCCATCGGGGTAGAGAGGCTAGAACTTGGGGCGCTTTCAGTTCCAGGATTTGCAGTCTCTGAGTCCACAACACTTGGCTCACATGGAGAGTTTTCTGACACTGGCAGTGAACCATCAGGGCACTCGAAATACCCTTCTTGCTCTGGTATATCACCAGTCTGTCCCAGTTCAGCATTTTCCACCTCTAAAATCTTATACAGTTCCACCATGCACAGTGATTCCTTGTCATCCAACTTGATACTCTGCACTTCACTTTCTGGGAGCATTTGCTCCAAGGACAAAGCTGGAGGCTTAGTCAGTCCAGAAGGCCCAGCTTCATCTCCACAACTGACTAGGGGATTGCCTTGAAACAATTGACTCAGTTCATAAGAAAGTTAATACCCAAAGTTGCATTCTCTTTCCTCTGAGATAGACTGACAGTTATTTTCGACTGGGGTTTGCTATGGAGAAAACTGTAACTCAGCATCTGTAGGTACAGACTTTCTCTGCCTTTGCTTATCTGCAGCTCTAGTCACTGGTCCGGGGGAGCACTTTCTGGGGGCTCAGACTCAATCAATGTTTGGCCAATGGGCAGCAAATGATTTCGATGCGTTGTCTTAACATCTTTTGAATTGTTTTCAGGCCTTACTTTGTACATGGGCAGATCATCCAGTTTGCCTGCTACAATGTGAGGGAGATGATGCCATCTATCCACAATCTTGTGCTTGCCATGCAGTCTTAGATTTCTTAGCAATAGCTGGAGTTCTTGTGCCTTCATCTTTTTATCATACCTTTCTTTGTTGGCCAGATTTCATTTGGCAGCCATGGTTTGAGCCAATTGGCATGCATGATTCAGCTGGGCCTTTAACTTTTGCACATACTGGAGATAGTTATCAGCCCTGACCCCATCAGGAGAAACTCTGAAACAAACATCTACCGGTAACCGGGCTTCGCTTCTAAACATCAGGCGGTAGGGGGAGAACCCAGTGGCATCACTTTTGGTGCAACTGTAGTCATGTACCAATGTGCTAATTTGTTGGCTCCATCTAGGCTTGTCCTTTGGCTGGAGAGTGCCCAGCATATCCAACAAAGTGTGAGTAAAATGTTCAGGCTGTGGGTCCCCCTGAGGTTGGTAAGGAGTGGTTCTGGATTTTCGCCCTTCCCACAGAGAAAGCAACTCTTTGATCAAACGACTCTCAAAGTCTCTTCCTTGATCAGAATGGATTCTTTGTGGAGCCCCATAGTGAGCAAAAAAGTTTTCTACAAGTACTTTTGCCACAGTGGATGTCTTCCAGTCCTTGGTGGGGAAAGCTTGAACATATCTTGTAAAATGGTCAGTGACCACCAGCACATTACTAATATTTCTTTGATCTGGTTTCAGACTCAGAAAGTCAATACAGACCAGCTCCATGACCAACTGGTGGTGATGTTAACAAGGGGGGCAGCCCTCTGGGGCAAAGCTTTCCTCTGTAAGCAGCGACTACAAGTTTGAATGTGTTGTTCAACATCAGCCCCCATTTTAGGCCAATAGAATCTGGATCTCGCCAAGTCAAGTGTTCTGTCTATACCACGGTGCCCCATGTGGTTGTGTAGGGACCTTAATATTAAGTCTCTGAAAGCAGTGGGCAAAACTAGCTGTTGTTTGTCTCTTTGTCCCCTTCTGTCGACTGTTTCTCTGTATAGCAGTTGGTTAATCAGTTTCAACTTAGGACCTTCCTTGTACAACAATGTAGTTCTCAAATTGGTGGAGCGTAACTTGGATACATCTTTCCCTTTGTAGAGGGCTTCTAGAGCTGATTTGATCATAGGATCTCAGGATTGAATCCACTGAATACTGTCATTGTCCAGTTGAGGCAGTGCACTAATGTCTAATGCAGAAAAGTGGCAATAAGCAACAGGTATGCAATTCTTAGAGTGCTCCAAACAATCCATCAGACAGTTCACTGTGTCCATGGACACTTGTTCCTCTCTGTCAAACTTCTAGCAGAGTGCTCGAATATCAGGTTCTGACAGTCTAACCCAATCATTCCGTGAAACACACCTCCAGGAGAGAGCATCAGCATCTATGTGGTTCAGGCCTGCTCTGTATTCAACAGCGTAAACATATGTAGCTAATGCGGAAAGCTACTGCTGGCCAGTAGCATCCAACTTGGCTGAAGTCTGCACATAGGTCAAAGGATTGTTATCAGTTTTTACCAGTATCTTAGCCCCATACAAGTATTCGTACAATTGGTCAACAATGGCCCACTTGAAGGTTAGAAACTCTAACTTATGCACAGAATAGTTCTTTTCAGATGGGGTCAGACTTCTGCTGGCAAAGGCCACTGGTCTTGGGCCATTCTCATGCTCCTGGTACAACACAGCTCCCAAACTCTGCAAGCTAGCATCAGTGTGAAGGACAAAGGGTTTTGCTGGATCCGCGTAGGCAAGGATAGGAGCGTGGATAAGCTGATATACAATTTCATGAAAAGCAGCTTCACAATCAGGTGTCCATCTTGCCTCAAAAGCTTCATTAGGACCGAAATACACTCTCTCAGTCTCAGGAGAAACCGACCTCTTATATTTTTTGTTGGTAGGAGGGTAACCTTGAGTAAGATTAAGTAGAGGACGAATCACTCTCGAATAGCCCTTGATGAACTGACGATAGTAACCACAGAATCCCAAGAATCTTTGCAGTTCTTTTATATTGAGGGGCTGTGGTCAGGTGGTCAAGGCCTCAACTTTACTCGGGTCAGTTTCTATTCCCTTGATAGACGCTATGTGTCCCGCATACATTACAGAGGTTTGGAAGAACTGACATTTTATCGATGGATATCTTAAGGCCAAAGTCTTCCAATCAGTCCAACACCTTGAACAATCTGCTCTCATGTTCCTCCAGTGAGCTGCCAAACACAATAACATCATCTAGGTATACCAGGCACTCTAATAAGTTCATGTCCCCCACTGCATGCTCCATCAGTCATTGAAAAGTGCCTGGGGCATCTGAGATCCCTTGAGGCATCCTCATGAACTCATAGAAACCAAGCGGACAGATAAAGGCTGTCTTCTCACGATCTTCGGGGGCCATCGGGATCTGGTAGTACCCACTGTGAAGATCCAGCACAGAGAACCATTTGCTACTGTTCAGGCAGTCTAAAGCATCCTGAATGTGGGGCATTGTATACTGATCAGGGACAGTCCGCCGGTTCAAGGTGCGATAATCCACACACATCCTTACTGTCCCATTCTTTTTTCTCTCTATCATGATAGGTGAAGCATATGGGCTTCTGGATTCTTGTATTACACTAGCAGCAAGCATCTCTTGCAGATGCCGTCTCCCATCATCTGCATCAGCTGGTGCCAGGCATTGAGACCTCTCACGAAATGGTCTTTCATCATGCAACCAGATATGGTGCTCAGCTCCTTGCACATGTCCTACATCCCATTCCTGTAAAGAAAACGCCTGGTCTCTCTAGGCAAGCTTCTCACTAATCCTTACTTTCCATTCAGCTGGCAACAGACAGTCACCAAAATCGAACAAGTTGGGCATCACTCCGTCACTCTTTCCTGAGCACTTGTTACTGGGTAACACTGCAGTATCTGCACAATGCACATTAGCCAGGGTACAACTTCTATTTACCCGAATGTCTCTGTCAGATACATTATGAACTTGAACCATTACCCTTCTGGCATAAGCATGGGCTCTGGCAGGCATAATACTAGGCTTGACCAGTAGTCCTTCCGGCAATTTTCCATCACCTGGTGCATCCAGCATAAGTATTTTATTTTTGACATAATTTCTGATAAAGACCTGCCCCTGTAAGGTACATTGGGCATTTGACACCAGGATCAGAGACTCAGGATCCTTCTTCCAGACAGTTCCCACTGGTTCCTCTGGTTCCACTTTTTCAGCATCTCTCTGTGCCTCATAGGCCTTCCTGATCAAGGCCAGAATTCTTAAAGCTCTACCAGTCCTTGACCACTGTTTTTTATAACACAACTGCGTCAGGCGTCCAAACATATGCGCATTCGTCCCAATTAGTAGAGGGACCCCATCATACAGTCCAGTAGGGGGACACACTAGGGCCAGGGTTTCCACTTGCTATGCCACTCCAGCCACAGAGGTGGGGAAAGACAGTCAAATTTGGATATAGCCAGAGTAGGGATAGGCCTTCTCACTTAGACCCCAGACATGCAGTCCTTCCAACAGTTGCAGGGGCACATCAGACAAATGCTTCTAATACCAATCCTGGAACATAATTGTCACTTGGGAGCCACTGTCTAATACAGCTCTTGTAGACAGTCCATTCACCTTTACAGTGGTCTGTATGGAAGGACCCACCACTTCAGACCATTCTGGCGGCACTAACCTGGGCATTGATTGGGCACTGGCCCTGGTGGCATAACTTTTCCGTGCAGCTCCCCCTGTTGGCTGGGCATTAGCATTGCGATGCAAGGCCACCAACTTTTTGGTAACTTTTCTCAAGTTTTTTGGCAAGCAGAAAGTTGACTGAAAATGCCCATCCTCCCTACAATGGTAGCAAAACTTAGTTTCTTTAGAGTCTCTGGGGGCGAGGGGGCCTTTTTTTTGTTGAGGATTTCTGAAAAACTGTTTAGGTTCCTGAAACCACAGGGTCCATGGCCTGGTCAAGGCACACTGGATCCCTTGCAGTACAGAGGATTTCTGAAGAACTGTTTAGGTTCTAGAAACTGCGGGGTCTATGGCCTGAACAAGGCACGCTGGATCCCTTGCAGTACAGAGGATTCCTGAAAAACTGTTTAGGTTCCAGAAATTGATGGGTCTGTTGCCTGGTCAAGGCACGCTGGATCCCTTGCAGTACATAGGATGCCTGAAAAACAGTTTACCTTCCAGAAATTGAGGGATCCGTGGCTTGGTCAAGGCATGCTGGATCAATTGCAGTACACAGGATTCCTGAAGAACTGTTTCGGTTCCAGAGACCATGGGGTCTGTAGCCTGGTGAAGGCACGCTGGATCCCTTGCAGTACAGAGGATTTCTGAAGAACTGTTTAGGTTCCAGAAACCACGAGGTTCATGGCCTGGTCAATGCATGCTGCATCCCTTGCAGTAGAGTAGATTTGTGAAGAACTGTTTAGGTTCAAGAATCCCCAGGGTCCATGACCTAAGCAAGGCATGCAGGATCCCTTGCAGTACAGAGGATTTCTGAAGAACTGTTTAGGTTCATGAAACAACCGCAGGGTCTGAGGCCTGATCAAGGCACGCTGGATCCCTTGCAGTAAAGAGGATTTCTGAAGAACCGTTTAGGTTGCAGAAATCAAGGGATCCATGGCCTGGTCAAGACACGCTGGATCCCTTGCAGTACAGAGGATTCCTAAAAAACTGCTTATGGTCCAGAAATCGAGGGGTCCGTGGAGTGGTCAAGGCATGCTGGATCAATTTCGGTACAGAGAATTCCTGAAAAACTGTTTAGGTTCCAGAAATTGAGGGGTCTGTGGCCTGCTCAAGGCACACTGGATACCTTGCAGTACAGAGGATTTCTGGAAAACTGTTTAGGTTCGAGAAACCATGGGGTCTGTGTCCTGGTGAAGGCATGCAGTATCCCTTGCAGTACAGAGGATTTCTGAATAACTGTTTAGGTTCCAGAAACCGTGGGGTCCGTGGCTTGGTTAAGTCACGCTGGGTCACTTACAGTACAGAAGATTTCTGAAGAACTGTTTAGATTCAGGAAACCGTGGGGTCCGTGGCCTGATCAAGGCACACTGGATCCCTTGCAGTACAGAGGATTCCTGAAAAACTGTTTAGGTTCCAGAAATCAAGGGGTCTGTGGCCTAGTCAAGGCATGCTGTGTCCCTTGCAGTACAGAGGATTGCTGAAAAACTGTTTAGGTTCCAGAAACAGAGGGATCCGTGGCATGGTCAAGGCACGCAGGATCCCTTGCAGTAAAAAGGATTTCTGAAGAACTGTTTAAGTTCCAGAAATTGAGGGGTGTGTGGCCTGGTAAAGGCACGCTGGATCCCTTGCAGTACAGAGGATTTCTGAAAAGCTGTTTAGGATCCAGAAATTGCGGGGTCCATGGCCTGGTCAAGGAATGCTGGTTCCCCTGCAGTAGTGAGGATTTCTGAAAAGCTGTTTAGGTTCCAGAAATTGCAGGGTCCATGGCCAGGTCAAGGCACGCTGGATCCCTTCAGGTACCGAAGATTTCTGAAAAACTGTTTAGGTTCCATAAATTGAGGGGTCTGTGGCTGGGTCATTTCTTGCTGGATCCCTTGCAGTACAGTAGGTTTCAGAAGAACTGTTTAGGTTCCAGAAATCGAAGGGGTTCATGACCTGGTCAAGATATGCTGGATCCCTTGCAGTAGAGCAGATTTCCAAAGAACTGTTTAGGTTCCAGAAATCACAGGGTCCATGGCCTGGTCAAGGCACACTGGATCACTTTCAGTGCAGAGGATTTCTGGAGAACTGTTTGGGTTCCAGAAATCAATGGGTGCATGGCCGAGTCAAGGCACACTGGATCCCTTGCAGTACAGAGGATATCTGAAAAGCTGTTTAAGTTTCAGAAATTGCAGGGTCCGTGGCCTGTTCAAGGCATGCTGGATCCCTTAGAGTGCAGAGGATTTCTGAAAAACTGTTTAGGTTCCTGAAACCATGGGGTCCATGGCCTAGTCAAGGCATGTAGTATCTCTTGCAGTACAGAGGATTTCTGAAGAACTGTTTAGATTATAGAAACTGCTGGGTCCTGGGCCTGATCAAGGCAAGCTGGATCCCTTGCAGTACAGAGGATTCCTGAAAATCTGTTTACCTTCCAGAAATTGCGGGATCCGTGGCCTGGTCAAGGCATGCTGGATCCCTAGCAGTTCACAGTATTCCTGAAGAACTGTTTCGGTTCCCAAAACTGTGGGGTCCATGGCCTGGAGAAGGCATGCTGGATCCTTTGCAGTACAGAGGATTTCTGAAGAAGTGCTTAGGTTCCAGAAACCACAGGGTCCGAGGCCTAGTGATGGCATGCTGGATCCCATGCAGAACAGAGGATTTCTGGTCAACTGTTTAGGTTCCAGAAACTGCGAGGTCCATGGCCTGGTCAAGGCACGCTGGATCTCTTGCAGTACAGAAGATTTCTGAAGAACTGTTTAGGTTCCAGAAACCACAGGGTCTGTGGCCTGATCAAGTCATGCTGGATCCCTTGCAGTGAAGAGGATTTCTGAAAAACAGTTTAGGTTCCATAAATTGAGGGGTCTGTGGCCTAGTCAAAGCATGCAGGATCCCTTGCAGTAGAGCAGATTTCTGAAGAATTGTTTAGGTTCCAAACATTGCGGGGTCTCTGGCCTGGTCAAGGCACGCTGGATCCCTTGCAGTACAGCGTATTTCTACAGACCTGTTTAGGGGATCCAGCGTACCTTGACTAGGCCATGGACCCTTCAGTTTCTGGAACCTAAATATTTCTGAAAAGAAAAAGATCCCATGTGCCTTGAACAGGCCACGGATGCCGTAGTTTCTGGAACAAAAACACTTCTTCATTAATCCTCTGTACTGCAAGGGATCCAGTGTATCTTCACCAGGGCACAGACACCACGGTTTCTGGAAGCTAAACAGTTCTTCAGAAATCCACTGTACTGCAAGGGATCCAGCATGCCTTGACCAACCCTGGACCTCGCCATTTCTGGAACCTAAACTGTTCTTCAGAAATCCTCTGTACTGCAAGGGATCCAGTGTATCTTCACCAGTGCACAGACCCCGTGGTTTCGGGAACCTAAACAGTTCTTCAGAAATCCACTGTACTGCAAGGGATCCAGAGTGCCTTGACCAGACCATGGACCTCGCGATTTCTGCAACCTAAATAGTTTTTCAGAAATCCTCTGTACTGCTAGGGATCCAGTGTGCCTTGATCAGACCACGGACCCCTCAATTTCTGGAACCTAAATTTTTTCAGAAATCCTCTGTACTGCAAGGGATCCAGCATGCCTTGAGCAGGCCACAGACCCCTTGATTTCTGGAAACTAAACAGTTTTACAGGAATTCTTTGTACTGAAAGGGATCCAGCGTGCTTTGACCACTCCATGGAGCCCTCGATTTCTGGAACCCAAACAGTTTTTTAAGAATCCTCTGTACTGCAAAGGATCCAGCATGCCTTGACCAGGCCATGGATCCCTTGATTTCTGGAACCTAAACAGGTTGAACTGTTTAGGTTCAAGAAACCGTGGGCTCCATGGCCTTATTGAGGCACATTGGATCCCTTGCAGTACAGAGGTTTCATGAAAAACTGTTTAGGTTCTAGAAATTGAGGCATCCATTTCCTGGTCAAGTCACTCTGGATTTCTTTGCAGTACAGAGGATTTCTGAAGAACTGTTTAGGTTCAGTAAACCGTGGGGTCCATGGCCTGGTCTAGGCACACTGGATCCCTTGCAGTACAGAGGATTTCTGAAAAGTTTTTCAGGTTCCATAAATTGTGGGGTCCGTGGCCAGGTCAGGACATGCTGGATTCCTTCCAGTACAGAAGATTTCTGAAAAGCTGTTAAGGTTCCAGAAATTGAGGGGTCCGTGGCTGGGTCAATTCATGCTGGATCCCTTGCAGCACAGAGGATTTCTGAAGAGCTGTTTAGGTTCCAGAAATTGCGGGGTCCATGGCCTGGTCAAGGCATGCTGGATCCCTTGCGGTACAGAGGATTTCTGAAAAACTGTTTAGGCTCCTGAAATCGAGGGGTCCGTGGCCTGGTCAAGGCAGACTGGATCCCTTACAGTACAGCAGAATTCTGAAAAACTGTTTAGGTTCCTGAAATCGTGGTGTCCGTAGCCTGGTCAAGTCATGCTGGATCCCTTGTAGTAGAGCAGATTTTTGAAGAACTGCTTAGGTTCCAGAAATTGCATGGTCTGTGGCTTGGTCAACGCAGACTGGATCCCTTGCAGTACAAAGGATTTCTAAAGAACTGTTTAGTTTGCAGAAATCGCAGGGTGTGTGGCCTCGTCAAGGCATGCTGGATCCCCTGCAGTACAGAGGATTTCTGAAAACTGTTTGGGTTACATAAATCAATGGGACCATGGCCTGGTCAAGGCATGCTGGATCCCTTGAAGTACATAGGACATCTGAAAAGCTGTTAATTTTCCAGAAATTGCAGGGTCCATGGCCTGGCCAAGGCATGCTGGATCCCTTAGAGTGCAGAGGATTTCTGAAGAACTGTTTAGGTCACAGAAACCGTTGGGTCCGTGGCCTGATAAAGGCATGCTGGATCCCTTGTAGTACAGAGGATTCATGAAAAACTGTTTACCTTCCAGAAACTGTGAGATTCAAGGCTTGGTCAAGGTAGCTGGTTCCCTTTAAGTTCACAGGATTCCTGAAGAATTGTTTCGGTTCCAGAAACCGCAGGGTCTGTGGCCTGGAAAAGGCATGCTGGATCCTTTGCAGTAGAGAGGATTTCTGAAGAACTGTTTAGGTTCCAGAAACAGCGGGGTTCAAGGCCTAGTGATGGCATGCTGGATCTCATGCAGTACAGAGGATTTCTGAAGAACTGTTTAGGTCCCAGAAATTGAGGGATCAGTGGCCTGGTCAAGGCCTGCTGGATCCCTTGCAGTACAGCAGATTTCTGAAGATCTGTTTAGGTTTCAGAAATTGCATGGTCTCTGGCCTGGTCAAGGCTCGCTGGAGCCCTTGCAGTACAACGTATTTCTGAAGACATGTTTAGGTTCCAGAAATCGCTGGGTCCATGGCCTGGTTAAGGGATGCTGGATCCCTTGCAGTACAGAGGATTTCTGAAGAACTGTTTAGGTTCAAGAAACTGCGGGCTCCATGGCCTTACCAAGGCACACTGGATCCCTTGCAGTACAGAGGTTTCATGAGAAACTGTTTAGGTTCTAGAAATTGAGGCATCAATTCCCTGGTCAAGGCACTCTGGATTTCTTTGCAGTACAGAGGATTTCTGAAGAACTGTTTAGGTTAAATAAACCGCGGGGTCCATGGCCTGGTCTAGGCACACTGGATCCCTTCCAGTAAAGAGGATTTCTGAAGAACTGTTTGGGTTCTAGAAATCAATGGGTCTGTGGCCTGGTCAAGGCATGCTGGATCCTTTGCAGTATAGAGGATTTCTGAAAAGTTGTTTAGGTTCCAGAAATTGCGGGGTCCATGGCCTGGTGAAGGAATGCTTCTTCCCTTACAGTACAGAGGATTTCTGAAAAGCTGTTCAGGTTCCAGAAATTGCGGGGTCCATGGCCAGGTCAAGACATGCTGGATCCCTTCCAGTAGAGAAGATTTCTGAAAAGCTGTCTAGGTTCCAGAAATTGAGGAGGCCACGGCTGGGTCAATTCATGCTGGATCCCTTGCAGCACAGAGGATTTCTGAACAGCTATTTAGGTTCCAGAAATTGCGGGGTCCATGGTCTGGTCAAGGCACACTGGATCCCTTGCAGTACAGAGGATTTCTGAAAAACTGTTTAGGTTCCAGAAATCGAGGGGTCCATGGCCTGGTCAAGACATGCTGGATCCCTTGTAGTAGAGCAGATTTCTGAAGAACTGTTTAGTTTGCAGAAATTGCAGGGTGTGTGGCCTCGTCAAGACATGCTGGATCCCCTGCAGTACAGAGGATTTCTGAAGAACTGTTTGGGTTACATAAATCAATGGGACCATGGCCTGGTCAAGGCATGCTGGATCCCTTGAAGTACAGAGGACATCTGAAAAGCAGTTCAGTTTCCAGAAATTGCGGGGTCCGTGGCCTCACCAAGGCATGCTGGATCCCTTGCAGTATAGAGGATTTCTGAAAAACTGTTTAGGTTCCTGAAACCGCAGGGTCCATGGCCTAGTCTAGACACACTGGATCCCTTGCAGTACAGAGGATTTCTGAAGAACTGTTTAGGTCACAGAAACCGTTGGGTCCATGGCCTGATAAAGGCATGCTGGATCCCTTGCAGTACAGAGGATTCATGAAAAACTGTTTACCTTCCAGAAATCACGAGATTCGTGGCCTGGTCAAGGTAGCTGGATCCCTTTAAGTTCACAGGATTCCTGAAGAATTGTTTCAGTTCCAGAAACTGCGGGATCTGTGGCCTGGAAAAGGCATGCTGGATCCTTTGCAGTAGAGAGGATTTCTGAAGAACTGTTTAGGTTCCAGAAACTGCGCGGTCTGAGGCCTAGTGATGGCACTGGATCCCATGCAGTACAGAGGATTTCTGAACAACTGTTTGGGTTCCAGAAACCGTGAGGTCCATGGCCTGGTTAAGGCATGCTGGATCCCTTGCAGTGCATAAGATTTCTGAAGAACTGCTTAGGTTCCAGAACCCGTGGGTTCCATGCCTGGTCAAGGCACGCTGGATCCTTTGCACTACAGAGGATTTCTGAAGAACTGTTTAGGTCCCAGAAACTGCAGGGTATGGGGCCTGATCAAGGCTCACTGGATCACTTGCAGTGAAGAGGATTTCTGAAAAACTGTTTCGGTTCCAGAAATTGAGGGGTCAGTGGCCTGGTCAAGGCATGCTGGATCCCTTGCAGTACAGCAGATTTCTGAAGAACTGTTTAGGTTCCAGAAATCACAGGGTCCATGGCCTGATCAAGGCACACTGGACCCCTTGCAGTACAGAGGATTTCTGAAGAGGTGTTTGGGTTTCACAAATCAAGGGGTCCATGGCCAGGTCAAGGCACGCTGGATCCCTTGCTGTGCAGAGGATTTCTGAAGACCTGTTTAGGTTCCAAAAACCCCAGGATCCATGGCTTGGTTAAGGGATGCTGGATCCCTTGCAGTACAGAGGATTTCTGAAGAACTGTTTAGGTTCGGAAAACCACGGGCTCCATGGCCTTATCAAGGCACACTGGATCCCTTGCAGTACAGAGGTTTCATGAAAAACTGTTTTGGTTCCAGAAATCGAGGCATTCATTTCCTGGTCAAGGCACACTGGATTTCTTTGCAGTACAGAGGATTTCTGAAGAACTGTTTAGGTTCAATAAACCACGGGGTCCATGGCCTGGTCTAGGCACACTGGATCCCTTTCAGTAAAGAGGATTTCTGAAGAACTGTTTGGGTTCTAGAAATCAATGGGTCCATGGCCTGATCAAGGCATGCTGGATCCCTTTAGGTATATAAGATTTCTGAAAAACTGTTTAGGTTCCAGAAATCGAGGGGTCCGTGGCCTGCTCAAGGCATGCTGGATCACCTTGCAGTACAGAGGATTTCTGAAAAGCTGTTCAGGTTCCATAAATTGTGAGGTCCATGGCCAGTTCAAGACATGCTGGATCCCTTCCAGTACAGAAGATTTCTGAAAAGCTATTTAGGTTCCAGAAATCGAGAAGTCCGCAGCTGGGTCAATTCATGCTGGATCCCTTGCAGCACAGAGGATTTCTGAAGAGCTGTTTAGGTTCCAGAAATTGTGGGGTCCATTGCCTGGTGAAGGCATGCAGGATCCCTTTAGGTATATAAGATTTCTGAAAAACTGTTTAGGTTCCAGAAATCGAGGGGTCCATGGCCTGCTCAAGGCATGCAGGATCCCTTGCGGTATAGAGGATTTCTGAAAAACTGTTTAGGTTTCAGAAATTGGCGGGTCCATGGCCTGGTCAAGGCACACAGGATCCCTTGCAATACAAAGGATTTCTGAAGAACTGTTTAGTTTCCAGAAGTCGAGGGGTGTGTGGCCACGTTGAGGCACACTGGATCCCTTGCAGTACAGAGGATTACTGAAGAACTGGTTAGGTTCCAGAAATATAGGGGTCTGTGGCCTGGTCAAGGCACACTGGATCCCTTGCAGTACAGAGGATTTCTGAAAAACTGTATAGGTTCCAGAAATAGTGGGGTCCATGACCTGGTCAAGGCATGCTGGATCCCTTGCAATACAGAGGATTTCTGAAAAGCTGTTTAGGTTCCAGAAATTGTGGGTCCATGGCCAGATCAAGGCATGCTGGATCCCTTCCGGTAAAGAAGATTTCTGAAAAGCTGTTTAGGTTCCAGAAATTGTGGGGTCCATGGCCTGATCAAGGCAAGCTGGATCTCTTGCGGTACAGAGGATTTCTGAAAAACTGTTTAGGTTCCAGAAATCGAGGGGTCCATGACCTGGTCAAGGCACGCTAGATCCCTTGCAGTGCAACGGAATTCTGAAAAACTGTTTAGGTTCCAGAAATCATGGACACTATAGCCTGCTCAAGGCACACTGGATGCCTTGCAGTAGAGCAGTTTTCTGAAGAACTGTGTAGGTTCCAGACATCGCAGGGTCCGTGCCCTGGCCAAGGCACACTGGATCCCTTGCAGTATTGAGGATTTCTGAACAACTGTTTAGATTTCAGAAATCGCGGGATATGTGGCCTGGTCAAGGCACACTGGATCCACTTTTGGCACAGAGGATTTCTAAGTACCGTTTGTGTCCTGAAATCAGGGGTCCATGGCCTGTCAATGCGCACACTGAACCCTGCAGTACCAGATGATTTCTGAAGAACTGTTGAGTTCCAGAAACTGAAGGGTCCATGGCCTGGTCAAGGTATGCTGGATCCCTTGCACTACTGAGGATTTCTGAAGAGTTTTAGGTTCCAGAAATCGAGGGTCCAGTGGACTGGTCAAGGCATGCAGGATCCCTTGTGAACAGAATTCCTAAAGAACTGCTTAGGTTTAGAGAATTACATTGATCCATGGCTTGGTCAGCACAGACTGGATCCCTTGCAGTACAAGTTTCTGAAGAACTGTTTAGTTTGCGAAATACTTGGGGTGTAGTGGCCTGGTCAAGGCATGCTAGATCCTTGCAGTGCAACAGAATTCTGAAAAAACTGTTTTAGGTTACATAAATTGAGGTTCGTAGCTGGGTCAAATCAGGCTGGATCCTTGCAAGTACAACAGATTTCTGAAGAGCTGTTTAGGTTCAGAATCATGGACACTGTAGCCTGGTCAAGGCACTGGATGCTGCCACAGTAGAGCAGATTTCTGAAGAAAGACTGTGTAGGTTTCCAGACATCCACCGGTCCGTGCCCTGGTCATTATTTCTACTGGATCCTTGCAGTACAGAGGATTCCTAAATAACTGTTTGGGTTCCAGAAATCGAAGGATGTTTGGCCTGGTAAAGGCATGCTGGATCCTTGAGTACAGAGGATTCCTAAAAACTGTTTTGGGTTCCAGAAATCGGATGGAGTGGAAGTGGTCAAGGCCCAGCTGGATGCCTTCGGTACAGAATTCCTGAAAACTTTTAGGTTCCAGAAGTAAAGTGCGTGGCCTACTGAAAGCATGATGGATCCGTTGCGGTACAGAGGATTTCTGAAAAGCTGTTTAGGATCCAGAAATTGCGGGGTCCATGACCTGGTCAAGGAATGCTGGTTCCCTTGCAGTAGTGAGGATTTCTGAAAAGCTGTTTAGGTTCCAGAAATAGCGGGGTCCATGGCCAGGTCAAGGCATGCTGGATCTCTTCAGGTACAGATTTCTGAAAAACTGTTTAGGTTCCATAAATTGAGGGGTCCGTGGCTGTGTCAGTTCTTGCTGGATCCCTTGCAGTACAGAAGATTTCTGAAGAACTGCTTAGATTCCAGAACCCGTGGGTTCCATGCCTGGTCAAGGCATGCTGGATCCTTTGCAGTACAGAGGATTTCTGAAGAACTGTTTAGGTCCCAGAAACTGCAGGGTATGGGGCCTGATCAAGGCACACTGGATCACTTGCAGTGAAGAGGATTTCTGAAAAACTGTTTAGGTTCCAGAAATTGTGGGGGTCAGTGGCTTGGTCACAGCAGCTGGATCCCTTGCAGTACAGCAGATTTCGAAGAACTGTTTGGGTTCCAGAAATCACAGGGGTCCATGGCCTGGTCAAGCACTGGACTCCGTCCTGTACAGAGGATTTCTGAAGACGTGTTTGGGTTTCACAAATCAAGGGCCCATAGCCAGGTCAAAGTACACTGGATCCCTTGCTGTACAGAGGTTTCTGAGAAACTGTTTGGGTTCCAGAACTGTGGGGTCTGTGCCCTGGTGGGCGCCCTGGATCCTTGCAGTACAGAGGTTTCAAGAAAACAGGTTGGTTCCAGAAGTGGGGCATCCATTTTCCTGGGTCAAAGGCACACTGGATTTCCTTGCAGTACAGAGAGTTTCTGAAGAACTGTTTGAGATTCAATAAACCACGGGGTCCATGGCCTGATCTAGGCACACTGGATCCCTTTCAGTAAAGAGGATTTCTGAAGAAGTGTTTGGGTTCTAGAAATCAATGGGTCCGTGGACTGGTCAAGGCATGCTGGATCCCTTGCAGTATAGAGGATTTCTGAAAAGTTGTTTAGGTTCCAGAAATTGCAGGGTCCATGGCCTGGTGAAGGAACACTTCTTCCCTTACAGTACAGAGGATTTCTGAAAAGCTATTTAGGTTCCAGAAATTGTGGGGTCCATGGCCTGGTCAAGGCATGCAGGATCCCTTTAGGTATATAAGATTTCTGAAAAACTGTTTAGGTTCCAGAAATCGAGGGGTCTGTGGCCTGCTCAAGGCATGCAGGATCCCTTGTGGTACAGAGGATCTCTGAAAAACTGTTTAGGTTCCAGAAATTGTGGGATCCATGGCCTGGTCAAGGCCGCTGGATCCCTTGCAGTCCTGAAGTTTCTGAAAAGCTGTTTGGGTTCCAGAAATTTTCAGGGTCGGATCAAGGGCAACTCTGGATCCCTTGCAGTACAGAGGATTTCTGAAAAGCTGTTCAGGTTCCATAAATTGTGAGGTCCGTGGCCAGGTCAAGACATGCTGGATCCCTTCCAGTACAGAAGATTTCTGAAAAGCTGTTTAGGTTCCAGAAATTGAGAAGTCCGTGGCTGGGTCAATTCATGCTGGATCCCTTGCAGCACAGAGGATTTCTGAAGAGCTGTTTAGGTTCCAGAAATTGTAGGGTCCGTTGCCGGGGTGAAGGCATGCAGGATCCCTTTAGGTATATAAGATTTCTGAAAAACTGTTTAGGTTCCAGAAATCGAGGGGTTCGTGACCTGCTCAAGGCATGCAGGATCCCTTGCGGTACAGAGGATTTCTGAAAAACTGTTTAGGTTTCAGAAATTGGCAGGTCCATGGCCTGGTCAAGGCACACAGGATCCCTTGCAGTACAAAGGATTTCTGAAGAACTGTTTAGCTTCCAGAAGTCGAGGGGTGTGTGGCCACGTTGAAGCATGCTGGATCCCTTGCAGTACAGTGGATTACTGAAGAACTGGATAGGTTCCAGAAATATAGGGGTCCGTGGCCTGGTCAAGGCACAGTGGATCCCTCACAGTACAGAGGATTTCTGAAAAGCTGTTTAGGTTCCAGAAATAGCGGGGTCCATGACCTGGGCAAGGCACGCTGGATCCCTTGTAGTACAGAGGATTTCTGAAAAGCTGTTTAGGTTCCAGAAATTGTGGGTCCATGGCCCAGATCAAGGCATGCTGGATCCCTCCTTCAGAAGATTTCTGAAAAACTGTTTGGGTTCCAGAAATTGTGGGGTCCCAAGCCCTGATCAAGGCAAGCTGGATCTCTTCTTGGTACTGAGATTTCTGAAAAACTGTTTGGGTTCCAAATAGGAGTTCAGTGTGGCTGGGTCAAATCAAGGCTGGATCCCTTGTGAGTCCGTGGATTTCTGAAGAGCTGTTTAGGTTCCAGAAATCATGGACACTGTAGCCTGGTCAAGGCACGATGGATGCCTTGCAGTAGAGCAGATTTCTGAAGAAGTGTGTAGGTTCCAGACATCGTGGGGTCCGTGCCCTGGTCAAGCCACACTGGATCCCTTGCAGTACTGAGGATTTCTAAACAACTGTTTAGATTGCAGAAATCGCGGGATATGTGGCCTGGTCAAGGCACACTGGATCCCTCACAGTACAAAGGATTTCTGAAGTACTGTTTGTGTTCATGAAATCAAGGGGTTCGTGGCCTTGTCAGGGCACACTGGAACCCTTGCAGTACAGATGATTTCTGAAGAACTGTTTAGGTTCCAGAAACTGAAGGGTCCATGGCCTGGTCAAGGTACGCTGGATCCCTTGCACTACTGAGGATTTCTGAAGAAGTTTTTAGGTTCCAGAAATTGAGGAGTCCGTGGACTGGTCAAGGCATGCAGGATCCCTTGCAGTAAAAAGGGTTTCTGAAGAACTGTTTAGGTTCCAGAAATCGAAGGATGTTTGGCCTGGTAAAGGCACGCTGGATCCCTTGCAGTACAGAGGATTCCTAAAAAACTGTTTTGGGGTCCAGAAATTGAGGGGTGGGTGGAGTGGTCAAGGCACGCTGGATGCCTTTCGGTACAGAGAATTCCTGAAAAACTTTTTAGGTTCCAGAAATCGAGGGGTGCGTGGCCTGCTGAAAGCATGATGGATCTCTTGCGGTACAGAGGATTTCTGAAAAACTGTTTAGGTTCTAGAAATTGGGGGTTCCATGGCCTGATAAAGGCACACTGGATCCCTTGCAGTACAGAGGATTTCTGAAAAGCTGTTTAGGTTTTGGAAATCTAGGGGTCCAGTGCCTGGCCAAGGCACGCTGGATCCCCTGCAGTACAGCGGATTTCTGGAAAACTGTTTAGGTTCGAGAAACCATGGGGTCTGTGTCCTGGCGAAGGCCCGCTGGATCACTTGCAGTACAGAGGATTTCTGAATAACTGTTTAGGTTCCAGAAACCGTGGGGTCCGTGGCCTGGTTAAGTCACGCTGGGTCGCTTACAGTACAGAGGATTTCTGAAAAACTGTTTAGATTCAGAAACCCAGCAGTCTGTAACCTGATTTAAGAGCACACTGGATCCTTGTAGTACAGAGTATTCCTGAAAAACTTTTTAGGTTCCAGAAATCAACGGGTCTGTGGCCTAGTCAAGGCATGCTGTCCCTTGCAGTACAGAAATTACTGAAAAACTGTTTGGGTTCCAGAAACAGGGATTCTGTGACATGGTCCAAGGAGCACGGAGGATCCTTGCAGTAAAAGGATTTCTGAAGAACTGTTTAAGTTATGAAGAAATATAGAAGTGTGTGGCCTGGTAAAGGCATGCTGGATCCCTTGCGGTACAGAGGTTTCTGAAAAGCTGTTTGGGATCCAGAGATGCAGGGTCCATGGCCTGGTCAAGGAATACAGTTCCCTTGCAGTAGTGAGGTTCTGGAAAAGCTGTTTAGATTCCAGAAATTATGGGGTCCATGGCCAGGTCAAAGCACGCTGGATCCCTTCAGATACAGAAGATTTCTGAAAAACTGTTTAGGTTCCATAAATTGAGGGGTCCATGGCTGTGTCAGTTCTTGCTGGATCCCTTGCAGTACAGTAGATTTCAGAAGAACTATTTAGGTTCCAGAAATCGTGGGGTTTGTGACCTGGTCAAAGCATGCTGGATCCCTTGCAGTAGAGCAGATTTCCAAAGAACTGTTTAGGTTCCAGAAATCGCAGGGTCCATGGCCTGATCCAGGCTTTTACTGGATCACTTTCGGTGCAGAGTTTCTGGAGAACTGTTTGGGTTCAGAAATCAATGGGTACCATGGTCAGGCACACTGGATCCCTTGCAGTACAGAGAATATCTGAAAAGCTGTTTAGGTTTCAGAAATTGCAGGGTCCGTGGCCTGGTCAAGGCATGCTGGATCCCTTAGAGTGCAGAGGATTTCTGAAAAACAGTTTAGGTTCCATAAATTGAGGGGTCCGTGGCCTAGTCAAAGCATGCAGGATCCCTTGCAGTAGAGCAGATTTCTGAAGAACTGTTCAGGTTCCAAACATTGTGGAGTCCCTGGCCTGGTCAAGGCATGCTGGATCCCTTGCAGTACAGCGTATTTCTACAGACCTGTTTAGGTTCCAGAAATTGCAGGGTCCGTGGCCTGGTCAAGTCACATGGGATCCCTTGCAGTACAGAGGATTTCTGAAGAAGTGTTTGGGTTCCAGAAATCAAGGGGTCTGTGGCCAGGTCAAGGCACACTGGAACCCTTGCATTACAAAGGATTTCTAAAGAACTGTTTAAGTTCTAGAAATTGAGGCATGTGTGCCCTGGTGAAGGCATGCTGGATCCCTTGCAGTACAGAGGATTTCTGAAGAACTGTTTAGGTTCCAGAAATTGCGGGGTCTGTGGCCTGTTCAAGAAACACTGGATCTCTTGCAGTACACAGGATTTCTGAAATGCTATATAGGCTCCAGAAATTGCCGGTTCCATTGACTGGTCTAGCTACACAGGATCCCCTGCAGTGCAGAGGATTTCAGAAAACCTGTTTAGGTTCCATAAATCGAAGGGTCAGTGTCCTGGTCAAGACACGCTGGATCCTTGAAATACAGCTGATTTCTGAAAAACTGTTTAGGTTCCATAAATCGAGGGGTCCGTGGCCTGGTCAAGGCATGCTGGATCCTTTCCAGTACAGTGGATTTCTGAAGAACTGTTTAGGTTCTTGAAACTGTGGGATCTGAGCACTGGTGAAGACACTGGATCCCTTACCGGTACAGAGGATTTCTGAAGAACAGTTTAGGTTCCAGAAACCACGGCATCCGTGGCCTGGTCAAGGCACGCTGGATCCCTTGTAGTACAGTGGATTTCTGTAAAACTATTTAGGTTCCATAAATTCTGGGGTCCCTGGCCTGGACAAGGCACTCTGGATCCCTTGCTGTACAGAGGATTTCTGAAGAAATGTTTAGGTTCCAGAAATTACGGGGTGTGTGGCCTGGGCAAGGCTCACTGGATTGCTTGCAGTACAGAGGATTTCTGAAGAACTGTTTAAGTTCCAGAAATCACAGCATCTGTGGCCTAGTCTAGGCACGCTTGTCCTAACAGAGAGTTTCTGGAGAAAACAATCTGGATTCCAGAAATGGAGGTCTGCAAGCGGTCGATGCAGTACAGAGGATTTCTGTAAAATATTTGGGTTCAGAAGTGCGGGGTCGTGGCCTGGTCAGGCATGCCAGATCCTGCGTACAAGGCGATTTCGAATATGTTTGGGTTCCTGAAACATGGGGTCCATGGCCTGGTCAAGAGCACGCTGGATCCCTTGCAGTATGGAGGATTTCTGAAGAACTGTTTTGGTTCCAGAAACTGCAGGGTCCGTATCCTGATCATGGCATGCTGGATCCATTGCAGTACAGAGGATTCCTGAAAAACTGTTTAGGTTCTGGAAATTGATGAGTCTGTGGCCTGGTGAAGGCACGCTGGATCCCTTACAGTCCAGAGCATTTCTGAAGAACTGTTTAGGTTCCACAAACCGCGAGGTCCATTGCCTGGTCAAGGCATGCTGGATCCCTTGCAGTACAGAAGATTTCTGAAGAACTGCTTAGGTTCCAGAAATCTCAGGGTCCATGGCCTGGTCAAGGCGTGCTGGATCCCTTGCAGAGGATTTTGAAATGCTATATAGGTTCCAGAAATTGCCAGTTCCATGGCCTGGTCTAGCCACACAGGATCCCTTGCAGTACAGAGGATTTCAGAAAACCTGTTTAGGTTCTATAAATCAAAGGGCCAGTGGCCTGGTCAAGGCACGCTGGATCCTTGTAGTACAGTGGATTTCTGAAAAACTGTTTAGGTTCCTTAAATCGAGGGGTCCATGGCCAGGTCAAGGCATGCTGCATCCCTTCCTGTACAGAAGATTTCTGAAAAGCTGTTTAGCTTGCAGAAATCACGGGGTGTGTCACCTGGTCAAGGCACGCTGGATCCTTTGAAGTACAGAGGATTTCTGAAGAACTGTTTAGGTTCCAGAAATTGTGGGGTGTGTGGCCTGGGCAAAGCACATTGGATCGCTTGTAGTACAGAGGATTTCTGAAGAATTGTTTAAGGTCCAGAAATCACGGCGTCTGTGGCCTGGTCTAGCCGCAGCTTGATCCTTGCAGTAGAGAGGATTTTCAAAACAGTTTGTGATCCAGAAATCGAGGTCTGTAACCAGGTCAAGGCATCCGGATCACTTACCAGTTCAGAGATTCGGAAAAATTGTTTAGGTTCAGAAATCAGGGGTATATGGCCAAGTCAAAGTACGCTGGGTCCTTAGTAGTTCAGAATTATGAAAAACTATTTGGGTTCTAAATCGGGGGTCCATGGTGTAGTCAAGAACCATGGGATCCTTCGGTAGAAGAGGATTTCTGAAAAAACTGTTTGATTCCAGAAATCGAGGGGTCCATGGCCTGCTCCAGGCATGCTGGATGCCTTGCAGTACAGATGATTTCTGAGGAACTGTTAAGGTTTCAGAAATCGAGGGGTCTGTGGCCTGGTCAAGGCACACTGGATCCCGTGCAGTACAGAGAATTCCTGAAAAACATTTTAGGTTCCAGAAATCGAGGTGTCCATGGCATGGTTAAAGGCAGCTGGATCCTTGCAGTACAAGCGGATTCTGAAGAAATGTTTAGGTTGCAGAAGTAAGAAGTCCATGGCCTGATGAAGAACACTGGATCACTGCAGTACCGAGGATTGAGAAGAACTCTTTAGGGTTCCAAAACTCCAGGGTCTGTGTCCTGAGTAAGAACACTGGATCTCTTGCAGTACAGGAAAGTTTTCTGAAGAACTGTTTGGGTTCCAGGAAACCATGATCATGTACTGGTGAAGACGCTGCATCCCTTGCAGTACAGTGGATTTCTGAAGAAATGTTTAGGTTCCAGAAATCGTGGCGTCTATGGCCTGGTCAAGGCCAGCTGGATCCCTTGCAGTAGAAAGGATTTCTGAAGAACTGTTTAGGTTCCAGAAACCGCGGGGTCCGTGGCCTGATCACGGCACGCTGGATCCATTGCAGTACAGAGGATTCCTGAAAAACTGTCTAGGTACCGGAAATTGATGGGTCTATAGCCTGGTCAAAGCACTCTGGATACCTTGCAGTACACAGGATTTCTGAAGAACTTTTTAAGTTACACAACCTGCAGGGTCTGTGGCCTGGTGAAGGTACGCTGGATCCCTTGCAGTACAGAGGATTTCTGAAGAACTGTTTAGGTTCCAGAAACCGTGAGGTCCATTCCTGGTCAAGGCATGCTGGATCTCTTGCAGTACAGAAGATTTCTGAAAAGTTGTTTAGGTTCCAGAAATCGAGGGGTCCGTGGCCTGGTCAAGGCACACTGGATCCCTTGTTGCACAGTTGATTTCTGAAAAACTGTTTAGGTTCCAGAAACTGTGGGTTCTGTGTCCTGGTGAAGGCACACTGGATCCCTTGCAGTACAGAGGATTTCTGAAGAACTGTTTTTGGTTCCAGAAACTGTGGTGTCCATGCCCTGGTGAAGGCACATTGGATCGCTTGCAGTACAGAGTATTTCTGAAGAACAGTTTAGGTTCCAGAAACGGGGGGGTCCATGGCTTGGTCAAGGCATGCTGGAGCCATTGAGGTACAGTGGATTTCTGAAGAGCTGTTTACATTCCAGAAACCATGGGGTCTGTGCCCTGGTGAAGGCACACTGGTTCCCTTGCAGTACAGAGCATTTCTGAAGAACTGTTTAGTTTCCAGAAACAACCATGTCCATGGCATGGTGAAAGCATGCTGGATCCCTTGCAGTACAGATGATTCTTGTAAAACAGTTTAGATTCCAGAAATCAAGGGGTCCATGGCCTGGCCAAGGCACACTGGATCCCTTGCAGTACAGCAGATTTCTGAAGAACTATTTAGGTTGCAGAAATCATGAGGTCTGTGTCCTGGTCAAGGCATGCTGGATCCTTTCCAGTACAGTGGATTTCTGAAGAACTGTTTAGGTTCCAGAAACTGCAGGGTCTGTGCCCTGGTGAAGATACACAGGATCACTGCAGTACAGAGGTTTCTGAAGACAGTTTAGGTTCAAGAAAGAGAGCGGGGTCAGGGCGGGTCAAGGCATGCTGGATCTTTTGCAGTACAGAGGATCTGAAGAACGAACAGTTTAGGTTCCAGAAATTGTGGAGTGTGCCTGGGCAAAGCATTGGATCGCTGTGGTACAGAGGATTTCAAAGAATTGTTTAAGGTCCAGAAATCACGGCGTCTGTGGCCTGGTCTAGGCACGCTTGATCCCTTGCAGTAGAGAGGATTTCTCAAAAACAGTTTGTGATCCAGAAATCGAGGAGTCTGTAACCAGGTCAAGGCATGCTGGATCCCTTGCAGTTCAGAGGATTCCGGAAAAATTGTTTAGGTTCCAGAAATCGAGGTATCCATGGCCAGGTCAAGGCACGCTGGGTCCCTTGTAGTTCAGAGAATTGCTGAAAAACTGTTTAGGTTCTGGAAATCGAGGGGTCCATGGTGTGGTCAAGGCACGCAGGATCCCTTACGGTAGAGAGGATTTCTGAAAAACTGTTTAGGTTCCAGAAATCGAGGGGTCCATGGCCTGCTCCAGGCATGCTGGATGCCTTGCAGTACAGATGATTTCTGAGGAACTGTTAAGGTTTCAGAAATCGAGGGGTCTGTGGCCTGGTCAAGGCACACTGGATCCCGTGCAGTACAGAGAATTCCTGAAAAACATTTTAGGTTCCAGAAATCGAGGTGTCCATGGCATGGTTAAGGCAGGCTGGATCCCTTGCAGTACAGCGGATTTCTGAAGAAATGTTTAGGTTGCAGAAATTGCGAAGTCCGTGGCCTGATGAAGGCACACTGGATCCCTTGCAGTACCGAGGATTTCTGAAGAACTGTTTAGGTTCCAGAAACTCCGGGGTCTGTGTCCTGGTGAAGACACACTGGATCTCTTGCAGTACAGAGGATTTCTGAAGAACTGTTTCAGGTTCCAGAAACCATGATGTCCATGCATTACACATAGTGAAGATCGCTGCATCCTTGCAATACAGATGGATTTCTGAAATGTTTAGGTTCCAGAAGCGTGGCGTCTATGGCCTGGTCAAGGCAAACTGGATCACTTACAGTAGAAAGGATCACTGAAGAACTGTTTAGGTTCCAGAGCCGCGGGGTCCGTGGCCTGATCACGGCCGCTGGATCCATTGCAGTACAGTTCCTGAAAAACTGTCTAGGTACGAGAATTGATGGGTCTATCAGCCTGAGTAAAGCACTCTGGATAACCGCAGTACACAGGATTTCTGAAGAACTTTTAAATTACACAACCTGCAGGGTCTGTGGCCTGGTGAAGGCACGCTGGATCCCTTGCAGTACAGAGGATTTCTGAAGAACTGTTTAGGTTCCAGAAACCGTGAGGTCCATTTCCTGGTCAAGGCATGCTGGATCTCTTGCAGTACAGAAGATTTCTGAAAAGTTGTTTAGGTTCCAGAAATCGAGGGGTCCGTGGCCTGGTCAAGGCACACTGGATCCCTTGTTGCACAGTTGATTTCTGAAAAACTGTTTAGGTTCAGAAACTGTGGGTTCTGTGTCCTGGTGAAGGCACACTGGATCCCTTGCAGTACAGAGGATTTCTGAAGAACTGTTTTTGGTTCCAGAACTGTAGTGTCCATGCCCAGGAGAAGGCACATTAGATGCCTGCAGTACAGAGTATTTCTGAAGAACAGTTTAGGGTTCCAGAAGCAGAGGTCCATGGCTTGGTCAGGCATGCTGGAGCCATTGATATCAGTGGATTTCTGAAGAGCTGTTTACATTCCAGAAACCATGGGTCTATGCCTGGGTGAAGCACTGGTTCCTGCAGTAGAGCATTTCTGAAGAACTGTTGGTTTCCAGAAACAACCATGTCCATGGCATGGGTGGCTTATGCTGGATCCCTTGCAGTAATAGATGATTCTTGTAAAACAGTTTAGATTCCAGAAATCGGGGTCCATAGCCTCGATAAGGCACACTGGATCCTTGCAGTACAACAGATTTCTGAAGAACTATTTAGGTTGCAGAAATCATGAGGTCTGTGTCCTGGTCAAGGCATGCTGGATCCTTTCCAGTACAGTGGATTTCTGAAGAACTGTTTAGGTTCCAGAAACTGCAGGGTCTGTGCCCTGGTGAAGATACACGGGATCCCTTGCAGTACAGAGGATTTCTGAAGAACAGTTTAGGTTCAAGAAACGGCGGGGTCCAGGGCTTGGTCAAGGCATGCTGGATCTTTTGCAGTACAGTGGATTTCTGAAGAACTGTTTAAGTTCCAGAAACCAAGGCATCTGTGGCCTGGTCAAGGCATGCTAGATCCCTTGTAGTACAGTGGATTTTGGAAAACTATTTAGGTTCCAGAAATTGTGGGGTTCCTGGCCTGGACAAGGCACACTGTATCCCCTGCAGTACAGAGGATTTCTGAAGAACTGCTTAGGTTCCAGAAATCGCGGTGTCCGTGGCCTGTTCAAGAAACACTGGATCCCTTGCAGTACAGAGGATTTCTGAAATGCTATATAGGTTCCAGAAATTGCCAGTTAAATGGCCTGGTCTAGCCACACAGGATCCCCTGCAGTACAGAGGATTTCAGAAAACCTGTTTAGGTTCTATAAATCAAAGGGTCAGTGGCCTGGTCAAGGCACGCTGGATCCTTGTAGTACAGCGGATTTCTGAAAAACTGTTTAGGTTCCTTAAACCGAGGGGTCCGTGGCCTGGTCAAGACATGCTGGATCCTTTCCAGTACAGTGAATTTCTGAAGAACTGTTTAGGTTCTTGAAACTGCGAGGTCTGTGCCCTGGTGAAGATACACTGGATCCCTTGCAGTACAGAGGATTTCTGAAGAACAGTTTAGGTTCCAGAAACCACGGCATCCGTGGCCTGGTCAAGGCTCACTGGATCCTTTGTAGTACAGTGGATTTCTGTAAAACTATTTAGGTTCCAGAAATCGTGGGGTCCCTGGCCTGGACAAGGCACTCTGGATCCCTTGCTGTACAGAGGATTTCTGAAGAACTGTTTAGGTTCCAGTAATCATGGGGTGTGTGGCCTGGGCAATGCACACTGGATTGCTTGCAGTACAGAGGATTTCCGAAGAACTGTTTAAGTTCCAGAAATTGCGGTGTCTGTGGCCTAGTCTAGGCACGCTTGATCCCTAGCAGTACAGAGGATTTCTGAAAAACAGTTTGGGTTCCAGAAATGGAAAGGTCCGTTACCTGGTCAAGGCAAGCTGGATCCCTTGCAGTACAGAGGATTTCTGTAAAGCTGTTTAGGTTCCAGAAATTTTGGGGTCCATAGCCAGGTCAAGGCGTGCTGCATCCCTTCCTGTACAGAAGATTTCTGAAAATCTGTTTAGCTTGCAGAAATCACGGGGTGTGTCGCCTGGTCAGGGCACGCTGGATCCTTTGCAGTACAGAGGATTTCTGAAGAACTGTTTCGGTTCCCAAAATCAAGCGGTCCATGGCCTGGTCAAGGAATGCTGGTTCCCTTGCAGTAGTGAGGATTTCTGAAAAGCTGTTTATGTTCCAGAAATTAGGGTCCATGGCCAGGTCAAACACACTGATCCCTTGCAGAACAATTCAAAGAACTGTTTAGGTTCAGAATTGCAGGGTCCATGGCCTGATCAAAGGGCACTGGATCACTTTCAGTGCAGAGGATTTCTGGAGAACTGTTTGGGTTCAGAAATCGATGGGTGCCGGGTCAAGGCACACGGATCCCTTGCAGTACAGAGATATCTGAAAAGCTGTTGGTTTCAGAAATTGTGGGGTCCGTGGCGGTCGAGCATGCTGGATCACAGAGTGCAGAGGATTTCCAGAAAACTGTTTGGTTCCAGAAATAAGGGGTATGGCCCTATCAAGACACGCTGTATCCCCAGGTACGAGGATTTAGAAGAACTGTCCAGGTACAAAACTGCTTGTCCTGGGCCCGATCAAGGCACACTGGATCTTTGCAGTACAGAGGATTCCTGAAATCTCTTTACCTTCAAATCATGGGATCAGTGGCCTGGTCAGGCATGCTGGATCACTTGCGGTCACACATTACGAAGAACCATTCGGTTCCCAAAACTGCAGGATCCATTGCTCAGAAGGCATGGATCCCATGCAGCAAGAGGATTTCTGGTCACCGTTTAGGTTCCAGAAACCACGAGGCATGGCCTGGTAAGAACGCTAGATCTCTTGCAATACAAATGATTCTGAAGAACTGTTTAGGTTCCAGAAATGAGGTCTGTGACCTGATAGTCACGCTGGATCCCTTACAGTAAAGAGGATTCCTAGAAAACAGTTTAGGTTCCATTAATTGGGGGTCCGTGGCCTAGTCAAAGCATGCAGGATCCCTTGCAGTAGAACAGATCAAGAAAGACTTAGGGTTCCAAACATTGGGGTCTCTGGCTGACAAGGCACTGGATCCTTGCAGTACACGCATTTCTGCAGACCTGCTTAGGTTCAAAATTGCAGGGTCCATGGCTGGTCAGAATCATGGGATCCCTGCAGTACAGAGGATTTCGAAGAAGTGCTTGGTTCCAAACAAAGGTCTGTGGCCAGGTCAAGGCTGCTGGAACCCTTGCATTACAAAGGATCTGAAGAACTGTATAAGTTCTAGAAATTGAGGATGTGGCCTGGTGAGGCATACTGATCCTTGCAGTGGGATTTCGAAAAACTGTTCAAGTTCCAAAATCATGGCGTCCTAGCCTGGTCAACTAACGCTGATCCCTGCAGTACAAGGTTCTGAAAAGCTGTTTAGGTTCCAGAAATTACGAGGTCCGTGGCCTTTCAAAACACTGGATCTCTTGCAGTACAGGATTTAAAATGCTATAGTTCCAGAAATTGCGGTTCCAAAGCATGGCCTGGCCACCGAAGGATCCTGGTGCAGGATTTCAGAAAACCTGTTTAGGTTCCATAAATTGAAGGTCAGTGTCCTGGTCAAAACGCTGGATCCTTGAAATACAGCGGATTTCTGAAAAAACTTTAGGATTCTAGATTGGGGGTACATTGGGTCAGGCATGAACAACCCTTCCAGACGAAGATTTCTGAAGCTGTTTAGCTTGCAGAAATCACGGGTGTCACCTGGTCAAGCACGCTGACTTTGCAGTACAGAGTTGCCAGAACTGTTTAGGTTCAGAAATTACGGATGTGTGGCCGGCAAGGCACTGGATACAAGGAAAACAGAGTTTCTGAAGACATTTAATATGCAGAAATCATGGCGCTGTGGCCTGTCTAAACTTGATCCTTGCAGTAGAGAGATTTCTCAAAAACAGTTGGGATCCAAAACGAGAGTCTGTAACCAAGTCAAAATACTGGATCACTTGCAGTTCAGAGGATTCCAGAAAATTTTAGTTCCAGAAATTGAGGTATCCATACAAGTAAAACATGGGTCCCTGCAGTTCAGAGAATTGCTGAAAACCGTTTAGGTTCAAAAATCGGGGTCCATGAAGCGGTCAAGGCCGGATCCTACGGTAGAGAAGTTCCTGAAAACTGCCCAGTTCCAGAACATGGGTTCTGTGTCCTGGTGAAGGCACACTGATCCCTCGCACAGAGGATTTCGAAGAACTGTTTTTGGTTCCAGAAACTTGGTGTCCATGCCCTGGAAGGCATTGGATCGCTTGCAGTCGAAGTTTCTGAAGAATTATTTAGGTCCAATCACAGGCTCTGGCCTGGTCTAGCGCTTGATCCCCTTGCAGTGAGAGGATTTCAAAAACAGTTTGTGATCCAGAAATCGAGGACTTAAAAGGCAAGGCATGCTGATCCCTTGGGTCCAGAGATTCCGGAAAAATTGTTTAGGTTCCAGAAACCGAAGTCATGGCCAGGTCAAAGCAGCTGGGTCCCTTTGGTTGAGGGGATGAAAAAACTGTTTAGGTTCTGGAAATCAGGGTCCATAGGTCAAGGCACGCAGAGATCCCAAAACCGTTTAGGTTCCAGAAATCGAGGGGTCCATGGCCTGCTCCAGGCATGCTGGATGCCTTGAAGTACAGATGATTTGAGGAACTGTGGGTTTCGAAATCGAGGACCCTGCCTGGTCAGGCACACTGATCCGTGCAGTACAGAGAATTCCTGAAAAACATTTTAGGTTCCAGAAATCGAAATCCATGGCATAGTTAGGCAGGCTGGATCCTTGCACAGCGGATTTCTGAAGAAATGTTTAGGTTGCAGAATGCAAGTCAGTAGCCTGATGAGGCACACTGGATCCCAGTGCCGAGATTCCTGAAGAACTGTTTAGGTTCCAGAAATCGTGGTCTGTATCCTGGTGAACACACTGGATCTTGCAGTAAGAGTTTCTGAAGACTGCTTAGGTTCCAGAAACCGCAGTGTCCATGGCCTGGTGAAGGTCGCTGCATCCCTTGCAGTACAGGGGTTCTGAAGAAATGTTTAGGTTCCAGAATTGTGGCGCCATGGCCTGGTCAAGCAAGCCGGATCCTTGGCAGAAAGGATTTCTGAAGAACTGTTTAGGTTCCAGAAACCCATGGGTCAGTGGGCCTGATCACGCGCTGGTCCATGCAGTACAGAGATTCATAAAACTGTCTAGGTACCAGAAATTGATGGGTCTATAGCTAATAAAAGCACTCTGGATAATGGCAGTACACAGGATTTCTGAAGAACTTTTAAATTACACAACCTGCAAGATTGTGGCCTGTGAAGAAACACGGATCCATGGCAGAAATTTCTGAAGAACATTTGGTTCAGAAACCAGGTCAGGTGCATGCTGGATCTTGCAGTACAGAAGATTTCTGAAAGTTGTTTAGTTCCAGAAATCGGGGGTCCAGCCTGGTCAAGGCACACTGGATCCTTGTTGCACATTGATTTCTGAAAAACTGTTTAGGTTCCAGAAACTGTGGGTTCTGTGTCCTGTGAAGGCACACTGATCCCTTGCACACAAGGTTCTGAAGAACTGTTTTGGTTCCAGAAACTGTGGTGTCCATGCCCTGGTGAAGGCACATTGATAAAACGCAAGCAGAGTATTCTGAAGACAGTTTAGGTTCAAGAAGGGGGTCCAAGCAGGTCAAAACAACAGAACCATTGGTACAGTCGTTCTGAAGAGCTGTTTATTCCGAAACCATGGGGTCTGTGCCCTGGTGAGGCACACTGGTTCCTTACAGTACAGAGTTTTCTGAAGAACATTTAGTTTCAGAAACAACCATGTCCATGGGTGGAAATGCTGGATCCTGCCGAGTACAGATGATTCTTGAAAACAGTTAGATTCCGAAATCGGGGTCCAAGCCGGCCAAGGCACATCAATCCTGCAGTACAACAGATTTCTGAAGATAGCTAGGCTGAAATCATGAGGTCTGTGTCCTGGCCAAGGCATGGATCCTTTCCAGCACAGTGGTTCCAAGAACTGTTGGGTTCCAGAAACGGAGGTCAGTGCCCTGGTGAAGATAATAGGATCCCTTGTACAGAGATTTCTGAAGAACAGTTTAAGTTCAAAAACGGGATCAGGGCTTGGTCAAGGCATACTGGATCTTGCAGTACAGTGATTTCAAGAACTGTTTAAGTTCAAGAACCAAGGCATCTGTGGCCTGTCAAGGCATGCTAGATCCTTGTGTACAGTGGATTTGGAAAACTATTTAGGTTCCAGAAATTGGGGGTTCCTGGCTGGACAAGGCACACTGTATCCCCTGCGGTACAGGGAGAAAGAAGAACTGCTTAGGTTCAGAAATCAGGTGTCCGTAGCCTGTTCAAAACACTGGATCCCTTGCATAGAGATTTTCAAATACTATATAGGTTCAGAAACCAGTTAAATGGCCTGGTCCACCTAACAGGATCCCCGGTACAGAGAATTTCAGAAACCTGTTTAGGCTCTATAATCAGCGTCAGTGGCTGGTCAAGCAGCTGATCCTTGTAGTACAACGATTTCTGAAAACTGCTTAGGCTCCTTAAACCGGGGTCCTAGCTGATCAAGCATGCTGATCTTCCAGCACAGTGAATTTCAAAGAACTAGGTTTTGAAACCGGGGTCTGTGCCCGTGAAGATACACTGATCCCTTGCACAGAAGTTTCGAAGAACAGTTTAGGTTCAGAAAACACGGCATCCGCGGCCAGGTCAAGGCACACTGGATCCTTTGTAGCACAGTGGATCTGAAAACTACTAGGTTCAAAATCGGGGTCCCTGGGACAAGGCACCTGGATCCCTTGCCACAGAGGATTTCTGAAGAACTGCTTGAGTTCCAGTAATCAAGAGTGTGGGGCCTGGGCAATGCACACCGGATTGCTTGCCAGTACAGAGGATTTCAAGAACTGCTTAAGTTCCAGAAATTAGGTGTCTGTGGCCTAGTCTAGCACCAGTCCTCGGTACAGAGTTTCTGAAAACAGTTTGGGTTCCAGAATGGAAAGGTCCGCTACCTGGTCAAGATGCTGGATCCTTGAGTAAAGTTTCTCTGTAAAGCTGTTTAGGTTCCAAAATTTGGGGTCCAGAACAGGTCAAGGCGTGCTGCATCCTTCAGGTACAGAGATTTCTAAAATCTGTCAGCTTGCAGAAATCACGGGTGTGTCGCCTGGTCAGACACGAACCTTGCAGTACAGAAGAGTTCTGAAGAACTGTTTAGGTTCCCAAAATCAAGCGATCATGGCCTGGTCAAGGAATGCTGACCCCTTGAGAGTGAATTTCTGAAAAGCTGTTTATGTTCCAGAAATTGCGTCCGCGCCAGGTCAGCACACTGGATCCCTTAGCAGAGCAGATTTCAAAGAACTGTTTAGGTTCCAGAAGGGCAGGGTCCATGGCCTGATCAAGGCACACTGGATCACTTAGTGCAGAGGATTTCTGGAGAACTGTTGGGTCCAGAAATCATGGGCGGGTCAGGCACTGGATCTTGCAGTACAGAGAATATAATATCAGCTGATTTTAGGTTTCAGAAATTGTAGGGGTCCGTGGCCTGGCTGGCCATGCTGGATCCCTTAGAGTGCAGAGGATTTCTGAAAAACTGTTTAGGTTCCTGAGTGGGGTCCATGGTCTAGTCAAGACATCGCCAGGTCCTTGCAGTACAGAGGATTTGTGAACTGTTCAGGTTACAGAAACTGCTTGGTCCTGGGCCTGATCAAGCCACACTGGATCCTTTGCAGTACCAGAGGATTCCTGAAAATCTGTTTACCTTCCAGAAATCGCGGGATCGATTGGCCTGGTCAAGGCATGCTGGATCCCTTGCAGTTCACAGTATTCTGAAGAACTGTTTGGTTCCCAAAACTGCGGGATTCCATTGCTTGAGAAGGCATGTTGATCCCATGCAGTGTTGGAGATTTTTGGTCAACTGTTTAGGGTTCCAGAAACTGCGAGGTACATGGCCTGGTCAAGGCACGCTGGATCTCTTGCAGTACAGATGATTTCTGAAGAACTGTTTAGGTTCCAGAAACCGCAGGGTCTGTGACCTGATGAAGTCACGCTGGATCCCTTGCAGTAAAGAGGATTTCTGAAAAACAGTTTAGGTTCCATTAATTGAGGGGTCCGTGGCCTAGTGAGCGTATGGGATCCCTTGCAGTAGAGCAGATTTCAGAAGAACTGTTTAGGTTCAAACATTCTTGGGGTCTGGCTGGACAAGGCACACTTCTGGATCCTTGCAGTGGCCGTATTCTACAGACCTGTTTAGGTTCCAGGGTGCAGGGTCCATGGCCTGGTCAAGACTCATGGGATCCCTTGCAGTACAGAGGATTTCTGAAGAAGTGCTTGGGTTCCAGAAATCAAGGGGTCTGTGGCGAGTCAAGGCATGGTGGCATGCATGCCATTAGGGACTTTCTGAAGAACTGTATAAGTTTCTAGAAATTGAGGATGTGGCCTAGTGAAGGCATGCTGGATCCCTTGCAGTACAGAGGATTTCTGAAGAACTGTTTAAGTTCCAGAAATCGTGGCGTCCCTGGCCTGGTCAACTAACGCTGGATCCCTTGCAGTACAGAGGATTTCTGAAAAGCTGTTTAGGTTTCAGAAATTACGGGGTCCGTGGCCTGTTCAAGAAACACTGGATCTCTTGCAGTACACAGGATTTCTGAAATGCTATATAGGTTCCAGAAATTGCCGGTTCCATTGCCTGGTCTAGCCACACGGGATCCCCTGCAGTGCAGAGGATTTCAGAAAACCTGTTTATCCTAGTTAACCAGCAGCCTACTTCTTCCTACCCCCACCCCCTAGAATGGCCTTATGACTGTCCCATGCATGCTTGAATTCCACCACTGATTTTGACTTCGGGGATCTCTCTCATCAGGTCACACCTATGGAACGATTTCCAAGCAGTACAGACAACGAGATAGTCCGAGTGGCATGAGACAAAAAGGTCTAAGAAAGAAGACCTTGAAGCATACCTAAACCAAAGCCTGCCCTTCTAGAGGCAATGTCCAGACTGTAATGCTTTGTAAAAGTGTAGACAGTACTCCAAACTGCAGCAGTACAGATGTCTGCAGCTGATGCATCTGGATCACTGTCCTACCTGGCTGCTGCCCTCGGGCATGAGGGCTCCCACTAGCAGCTCTCCCAAACCGCACCTGCCGACCTCCCCAGATCGCCATCCTGCCTGGTTGCTGCCCTTGGAGCGAGTACTCCCACTAGTAGCTCTGCCCAAACTGCAACTGTGGACCACGGGAAGGACTGACCTCACCAGGTAACTCCCTTGACCACGCTAGTTTTGTGCCGGGCACCATTTTTGAAGCTACAGCTCCATACGCCTCCAAGTCTGCCCAAATGCAGCATATATCAGCCGACTGTTTTCAGATGTTTCGGTAGCATCAGAATAATCGCACCCACCCCACCCAGGCTTGGTAGTCAGACTTTAGAGAAACTTCTCCCGCCCATTGGAATACCTCCATACACATTTTTGCCACCTGTCACTACAACATGGCTCCAAACTACTTCCTCCACATACTGACCTAACTACCCACCTTCACCCTTTGCACATCCTGCACAAACTCCATTAGTTTAACAAAACACATACAGAGTACCTCCCCACTTTGCAACCCATTCATTTTCACCTCCATGATTTCCACAATATTAATTCAATTCTCCTGCCAGCTTGCCTAGACAATATATTAAATTCATATACATAATTTAAAGAAGGTATATGTATCAACCTGCAAGACCCTCATGGCTGATGGCTCCAGCGATCGCTAATTACAGTAGGCCACTTAATTTCTTCTAAGTCCACCTTCCTTGCATAAATTTCATCTCACGTACCCTCCAAAAGCCCGACACTAACCAGCTCCAACCCCTACCTATTTTTATCTCTCATCCAAGTCAGCACCTCACCCCACCAAATATGTTACAAAGCAACCTTCTGCTTTCTTCCTCCTCTTCGCATTAGCTTCCTTCCCCCCAGCCTACCCTTTTATTCTTTCTCAACCCCCCCCAAAAAAAATTGGTGAGCTCAATCCATCTACCACCTCTCCCCCGATTCCCCCCCACCTGGACCCACAACTGGCCCATCGATCCTACCCACTTGCTTCCATGCCAGTCTGCTCACATTTAAACACACATCACCGGCCCAGTGGCGCTGAAGGTTGAGGCGCTGGACGCCACACCAGCAACCCAGGTTCAGAAACGAGCCTGCGTTGCCGGGGGTCAGCAGGGGAGAGGATCGAGCATCCAGAGGACTGCTGTGTTCTCTCAGGGGGGATCCAGGAGACAACCCGGAACTGCAGCAGCCCCCGGTGGATACCAGAGGCACTGCAATGCTTATGGCTGGCAGAGGGGGATGCAGAGCCGTGATGGACTCGCCTGGCGTCACTGCACACTCTGGCTCTGCCAGTGGGGAGGAGGGAAGGGCGTAAACAAAGAGAAAATACCCAGAGCACCAGGGCCTCAGGGACCTCCCTCACATCCCCAACACCGGATGCCCACGCAAACGACTCACTGCCGATCCCCGGAAGGAGATGGACCCTCTAATTTCAGATACACACCGCCAGGTAGGAGAGGCAGGCCCTGCCTGGGGGGGGGGTGATCCGGGGTGCTGCAAAATCTCCCGGGAAGGGGGGTTGTGGTGGAGCATCACGGTGGGGAGTAGCAGGGGCCGAGAGTCGTGTAGGCTCCTCTGAAAGATGCCTCGGTGAGCCGATGCCACAAAAAGAATTGGGGGAAGAACAAAAAAAAAAAAAAAAACACCACACATTCCCACACCCACTGTCGCTCCTATCGTCCCTTACCACGAAAGTTATTACACTCCCCTCTAAGCTCCTAACCACCCTAATACTACTAGCAGCAGGTGACATAGAACGAACCCTGGCCCTGCCCCCACTCTATCACATCAACTTCCACGTGGACTGAAGACTGCTCATCTAAATATCAGGAGCCTTCTAACAAAATAACTTTGCTCCAATCCCTACTCATGGACCTCAGCCCTGACATACTGATCTTATCTGAAACATAGCTAAAATCTACTCTGCCTGCTACCACCATCTCAATTCCTGGATACTCTCTCATCCACCAGGACCACTCCAGTAGAGGAGATGGAATTGCCATGTATATCTCCTCAGCAATCCAATTCACTCCTATACTCACAACCTCCCTCCCTCAGGTCTATGAACTACTTCTGGTCAAGCTCTCCTTCCCCTCCTCCCTGCCCATATTTATAGCTGGTGCCTACCGATGCCCTACTCTTTCACCACAGTCTATCCCAGACTCACTGACTACACTACAATCTCACACCATTATAGGCGAACTCCATATCCTGGGAGATTTTAATATAAACTGGCTCTCCCCGATCCACACTAAAACACTCGAGACAGGAACACTAAACCTGACCCAGCTGATAAAAGAACCTACCCGATTAAACTTTAAAACTCAGAACCACTGACTGGACCCTAACCTCCTACCCACATCGCACCAGTGCAGCTGGTATCCTGAGTGACCACTTAATCTACAAAGTTCACAAAATCCTCCGCCCTAAAGTCTTACTGATGCACTCCTACAAGTCCTTGGACCTGGCATCCTTACTAAGTGAGTTCTCAAACTTTGACTGGTCTCCCGTCCTCTTAGCTTCCTCTACAGACTCTGCATTACAATATTTCCAATCAAAACTCCTCTCAATCTGAAACCACTACGCACCACTATGACGCACTAGGGTGCAAGGCTCCCACCTCCTTGGGTCACTACTGAGACGAAAAATTACGACCTACCATAATTCTTGATCTTCTTGGAAAAGTCTTCACTGTTTATTCATACTTCTGCATTAGAGTACCAAGTTAAACCAATCCGCCAAGCAGGGCAGCAGGAGACTGAGCTCACTCAGGAAAGAATTCCATTAAGAATTGTCCTGCCAAAGGAAGCATGCTGTCTGGCATGGACATCCACGGCGTAGTGCTTCACAAAGGTGTGCACAGGGCTTCAAGTAGTTGCTTTGTAGATCTCAGTAATGGGAACCAAGCACATCTCTGCCAGGGATGCAGCAACCGCTCTAGTTGAGTGGGCGCGTACCTGGCCTTCCAACTTGACCTGCGCCATAGAATAGCAATGGTGAAGACATGCCACTATCCAAGCAGACATGCATCTGATGGATACCAGCTGACCCAGCCGGGCCGTATTGAAAGACACAAAGAGTTGTTTCACTTGGCGGATGTTCCCAGTCCTAGATATGTAGAATCGTAGCTCTCTCAACATCCAGGGAATGAAGGGAGTGGTCCCCTTCATTTTGCTAGTTAGCGAAGTAGGCAGGCAAAACCAAGGGCTGGCTGAGGTAGAAATCCAAAACCACACTGGGTAGGAACTTGGGATGAGTATGGAGGACTACCTTGTCTTTGTGAAAGTGTATGGAGAGTCTGGGACCAGGGCTTGTATCTTAGAGACCCTGCAAGCAGAAGTCATGACCACCAGAAAGGTGGTCTTCCAGGTCATGAACTTCAACTCACACGTGGCTAGAGGCTCAAAGGGTTCAAAGTGGCCTTGTCTGAAGAAGGCCTTTGAAGAATCTCGAACAAAGGCAGCGGAGCCAGAGACATTCTGGACTGGCTTGTGATAGGTAGAAAGTGCACAGAGGTGTACACCTTACCACTGAAAACTGAAGTCCTGCATCTGAAATGTCTAAGAGGTACTCAATACTTTATTTGGTGCACATCGGAATGTATCTATAGTGATCTTAGCATACCACAGTGAGAAATGCTTCCATTTGGCAGTGTAAGTCTTTCTGGTGGAGGGCTTACGCACTGCCAAAAGAATCTGAGATTCTCTGAGAAACTTTGAACCTGCCCACTTCTATCACCTCAGGAGCCAGACATGTAGATGAAGGGAGTGCAAACTGGGATGAACCAGGGATCCCTGTGTCAGAAGGTCCGTTCGTAGAGGCAGCTGCCTCGGAGGGCCCTCCGACAATGTATTCATGAATAGGAACCAGATCAGTCAAGGCTAGTAATTAGAATCATCTTGCCCTTCCCCCTCTAGTCTGAAGCAGCACCCACTAAACTAGGGGTAGCGGAGGAAATGCGTACAGAGAGCATCGTGTCCACTGCAGTCTGAATGCATCCTGACAGAAAACGCCAGGTTCTGGATTTCTGAAGCAGAATAGAGGCAGTTTTGTGCTGAGTCAGGATGCAAAAAGGTCCACGCCTGGACAGCCCTACTGACGTAAGAGCGACTGCACAACGCCTGGTGTGTTATCACTCCTGACGATCCATCTCTGTTCTGCTGAGGTAATCTGCCAGATGGTTCTGAATTCTGGCAGATAAACAGCCCGAATCAAAGCTTTGTGTTCGAGCACCATTCCCATACCCATACCCTCATGGTGTCTCTGCACAAGAGATAGGAGTGGCTCTGCTTGTTGATGTAATACTTACAGCCTTGTTGTACATCTGAAGGATTACTTTGTGACAGAGGACTTCCTTCAGGGCTTGAACAGCATACAGGAAAGCTCTCATCTCCAGAACACCGATGTGTAGATGAGACTCCTCCTGGGTCCACACTCCCAGAATGTGGAACTCTTGGCAATGAGCCCCCCAGCCGATTAGAGATGCATCAGTGGTAATGGTAATCGGACTACAGAGGGGCAAAGGGCAAACCCTGATGAAGGATGTTCTCCTGAATCCACCATGGAAGTGACCTCCACAGAGGATCTGTCACTTTGATAGGGTTAGACTGTGGATGTGTTGTCGGGACCACTGTGTGCTAGGCATCCACTGAGTGGTCCTCATGTGCAATCGAGCCAGAGGTACTGTGAAAACTGAAGAAGCCATGAGGCCCAACGTCTGTTGCATGGAGTGCGCTCGCACAGGGTTGTCTTCTCTGATGAAACTAGCCATCTGGATAATGTCGATCCACTGGTTCACTCACATGTGCAGCTGTGACAACAGAACCGTTGCAATGGCTGCCGCCATGTATCCTAAAGGTCGGATGATGACACTGGCTGGAACCAGGAGAGATGAGGATACCACCCAAGCCTGAGTCTGGAGGGGTTCTGGGGGCAAGAAATGTTTACCTTGGACGGTGTCTAGGGCTGCCCCGAAGAACTGGAGTAGGGGGACCTCGTGGAAGGCTTTCTGGCCTCCACTAAAATGTCCGCTACTAGAGGAGAGACTCCGAAACGGGCTTTAGCTACGTCTGCAGGAGCCACGCATGGAGATGAAGGGACTTGAGACCTGGATGAGCAAGGGTCCCCTGATCCTGGGTCAACAATTGCTGCGACAGAGGAAGAGGAAGTGGAAGATCCTCTGAAAACTGTTGCAGAAGAGAGAACCAAACTTGCCTGGGCCAGAAGGGAGCAGTGAGAATCATTCAAGCTCCTCCTGATCTGAGTTTGTTCAGGACCCTTGGAATTTAATGAATGGGAAGGAAGGCATAAACAAATCTGTCCCTCCAACTCAGAGACGGTGCGTCCCGCCCAAAAATGTCTCACCCTAGAGCAAGCGAGCAGAAGGCGGGAAGTTTTGCGTTTTGGGGAGAGGCAAAGAGGTCTATCCGAGGTGGTCACCATCGCTGAAAGATGTCGTTTACGACTTCTTGATCCAGTTCCCATTCATGGGACCTGGCCGAGGACCAAATGAGTTGGTCTACCAGTCTGTTTTCCACTCCCAGAAGGTTAACCACGGTCAAGTGAAGGTGGTGCTCGGCTGCCCACTGCCAGATTCTCATCGCTTCCGGCACAGAGGGTAGAACGGGTCCTCCCTGCTTGTTGAGGTACCAGACTATGCACATGTTATCTGATTGTATGAGAAGATGACCAGGGAGGATGAGGGAGAGAAGGGCCTGAAGGGCATAAAGGACTGCTCTCAGTTCGAGCACATTTACTTGCAGGTTTTGTTCGAACTTGGACCAGCTGCCCAGAGTCCTCGCGAGACCCCAGATGGGCACCCCATCTTTCTTCTGATCCATCCGTCATCAACGTATGGGAGGGCGAATCGATGCAGAAATGAACTTCCAGGCACAAGTTCTCCGGAACCATCCACCACTGCAAGTCCCGGATCATGGGATCTGATAAGAGTACCTCTTGGCCTACATTGTCCCTGGTCTGGTCCCATTGCGAATGAAGCGTCCACAGAGAGATCCTCATATGGAGCTGAGCGAATGGGATTGTCGGAATGGCAGCTGCCATTAGCCCGAGGAGGACTGACCTGGCTCCAAACCTCCTGTGGCTGGACAGAAGATGAGCCTGATTCTGAAGAGTGTCTACCCTGTCCGGAGGAAGAAGGCTTTGCCAGTGGTCGTGTCCAAAATCGCCCTTATAAATTGGAGGCGTTGGCATGGGACCAAGTGGGACTTGGCCTGGTTGATGGGGATACCCAGGCTGGTAAAAACCTTCAAGGAAAGGGAGTGCAGGAGTTCCTCCTTGGACAGGGCCGCCAGGAGTCAGTCATCCAGGTACGGAACTATCTGTACTCCCAGAGTATGCAGGTGGGCAGCTACCACAGACAGGCATTTGGTAAACACTCAGGCGCGCGCCCCCCCCCCCCGAGGAAAGACCAAATGGGAAGGCCTTGAATTGGTAGTGGTCCCCCTGAAAGCAAAACCGAAGGGATTTGTGGTGGGAAGGGCATATGGGGATATGCAGGTAGGCATCCTGCATGTCCAGCAGCATAAGCCACTATCCCAGCCGAAGCAGTGGTAGAAGGCTCTGCAGAGAGCATTCTGAGCGCTTGTACTCCACTTAACATATTCCGGAAGCTGAGGTCTAGGATAGGCCTCAGATCTCCAGTCTTGGAACTAGGAAGAAATGGGAATAGTAACCTGTTCCCCAAAGACGGAGTAAACTGGCTCTATTGCCACCTTTGAGAAAGGGAGATTTCTAGGACCAGAGGAATATGTCTGTGGAGTAAGACGACTTTGGGTGGGGCCCGGGTGGTTTCTAAAGAAACTCTATTGAGTATCCTGCCGATATCAACTGGAGCACCCAAGCTGCCTGATGTTATCCTCTCCCAACCCGCAGATGGGAGGAGAATCTCCCCATTACCGGTTCCTCTGGAACCTCCAGAAGCAGTGGAGGGCAGGAGGTCTGGGCAGCGTGACAGCCGAGGCTCCCGCAGCTTTTTTTTTTTTTTTTTTTTTGGGGGGTCTTGGTTGCTGAGAAACCTAACGCTTGTTGGCACGTCACCTGTGATTTTTGTCTGTCGGTTTTGGTGACGGAAAGATGCCGCTGCTCCTTGAGGGGGCCTGTACATAGACTGACAGACATGAGTGCAGTAATTCTTCTCCAGCAGTTCGGTAATGTCCTTGACATCACCCACGAACAGCACTGAACCCCTGAATGGAGCATTCTGTTTAGCGGATTGCACCTCTGGGACCAAACCCGACACGTGGAGCCAGGCATGACGCCGTAGGCCTATGGTGAAAGCAGAGCTCCTTCTAGCTGTGTCCACTGCATTGTAAGTGGAGCGTAGCATGTGCAGACAAGCCGAGCATGTGGAACGGACAAGGTCACCCACTTCTGCTTAGTCTGTGACTCAGGAAGGGAGTCCAATTTTGATTCTACCTGGCTAAGGATGGTCTTCTGGAAAACCCCCATATGTGCCACACAGTTAAGGGCCCTGATGCCTAGAGGAGAAGAGGAATAGATCTTCCTGCACTGGTCCAGAAGCCAGGATTCCTTATTAGGTGGAGACAAGATGAGGTGTTTAGGATTGGTGAGCAGCCGTGAGCGGCGCCTGACGGCATTTAATCGATCTGGGCTCGGGGTGAAGAAAGCCCAGTGGCACCTCTGGAGCCTGGTAAAGCCTGTCCGCCTTCCTCGGAAAAAGAGCTAACGCACATGGCGGTTTCCAAATGGTGGAGATAAGATCTGCATGAAGCTCTATCCAGAGTGTAATCAGTGAAGGAGCAGTCTCTGGCAGATCCTGATGAGCAGCGAGATTTACACGCTGTGGGTAAGACTCCACCGATTGCCACCGATGAAAAGAAGGGTCTTCCGGCGGAGACTCCAGAGGACCCCTCGGCCTAGGGCATTCCAGAGTATGGGGCTCATCTTCGGGGTCAGAGTGGCCGGAGTCAAGAGTCTGAGACCGAAGCTGATGAAGAAGACGACTCCTCCCTAGGAGGGGAGGGACAGCCCTCTGGGGAATGTGATCCTCAGCGCCTCACGATCAGAGGGCTCTCTCTGATGTCGGGTAGTGGGAGGGAGTCTCCGGCCTCCGACGCAGGGGATCCTGTACAGGGTCCAGTGTCAGGAGACTACTCTCGACCTCCCTGGTGAGCTGAGCCTTGGCCTCAGCCTGCCAAGAGTCCAAGGTCTCCTTCAGATCCGCCGGCGGCTGAGGAGTGGGCGGCAGAGTTGGAGGAGGTGGGGGATATTGATATTGTGGGTATCCGTAAAAGGAGTATCCATAACCTGATGGTGGGTATCCCAGCGTCGGGTACTGTGGTGCTGGATATTGCGGTGACTGGTACTGGGGCACCGGATACTAAGGGCCAGGTATTGTGGCACTGGATATTATGGTGTCTGATACTCGAGCGTCAAGTGCTCTGACGGAGCAGAGGGACCTGGCAGAGGCCTGCTGGTGGGCCAGATGATGGAAACGCTGGCCCCGCGGGCATCGGGCCCGGCATAGGTATACCTTCGAGAGGGTCCAGAGGAACAGGCCTGTCGCCAGGTAAAGGGACGCTGGATGGCGCCAGGACTGACGCTAGGGATCCGCACAGGAGGAAGGAGCCCTGACAGCAGCATCCCAGCATCCTCGGTGATGACAGAGGAAGGAAGGTTATAATCCCCATGGGTCAGTCGAGAGAGGCGGGGACTTCAGAGGGCAACATGGTAAGACGTTGCGGAGAGCCTGGGGCGTCAGACTGTTCCATGGGGTCTGGTGCAGGCTTCTTGGCTGGGCAAGCGCCAGTGGGGTCGGCGTCTGACTTATCGGACTCCCTGCCCAAGGATGGCCGCGAACGAGATGCTGTCTTGTCAGGAGGTGTTTTGGCTGGGCGGTCCCCTGAAGGGGTAAGCGGCTTAGCAGCCTTGTCCGGGCGAGTGTCAGTGGGACCGACGTCTGACTTACCGGACCCGCTCTGATTGGAGGGCCACGTGGTGGGAGTGGAGGCCTCCTTTGTCCCAGAGGCTCCCGCGACCCAAACGGTAGGGGTGATGCCTTCTTGCTAACCACCAAGACAGCCTTCGTGGAGCAATCCCCAGGAGGGGATGTTACCTTGAGTGCCACGACTCCAGCCGAAGTCGCGGCTGCTGTGGAAGCCGGTTCCCGCTCCAGGTACTTCTTCCTGTCGCACTTTTTCTTGTGACCTTTGGGGAAGTAGACGCCTGACTAAGCTTTAACTCTTTCCATGGAGACCATGTTCTTCTTAAGGATATGGGCTTCCAGGGACTGTCGCCTTCTCTTGCAGGTAGCGGAGTTGAACTTCTGGCAGTGCTGGCACTTCTCCACGGAGCGGTATGGGCCCAGACAGAAGATGCACAAGCGGCGGCCGTCCTTGTGTGGAAGTTGAGATCCACACGAGTCGTACTTGTTTTTATGCAATGAGGGCGTCGGGGATGACATACACAGCGAATTATAGGGACTTTTTTGTTTCAGAAAATTAGAGAAAACGGGTCAAAAGTTTGAAAACTTAGACCAACGAATGACTGACAAGCGCTGTTCTACCACGAGGAACTTTCACAAACTAACGGCGGAAAGAACTGGAAGGCGGGCGGGGACCGCTTGCTTATACCGTCAGATGACGCCGGGTCACCTGACGTGGGGGCAGTCCCCCGGCAGAGACAGCTAGCTAAAAGTTTTTCCGGGGACTGACACCTGTCGGCTTAGTCCTATATGTGAATACTACTGCAAGAGCCTCTCAAGTAAGATCAGTAGATCTTCGGGGAGCTCTTGCATGCTAACCATTAGGACCAACCCTGCATGCCTTAGGACCCACCAGAAATATCTTAGCTAGCAATACCCAGAAAAGACCGCCTCCTAACCTCGGCTCCACCCAGACGTCTCACAGTACAAAAAGGGCGGATCCAGGCTCCACCCGAGTTCCCCCGCCAAGACCCACGAACAGATCACAGCAAGTGAACTAAACGAAGCCTGTCTATGTGCTGAAAACCTCAGAGGGATGGAGGGCAGGAAAACAACGACTGCTGCAAGAGCTCCTCTCGAAGATCTGCTACGGTAAGTTCTTACGTAACTATACTATCTTACTTCAAGTGGGAGCTCTTGCAGCAGGCTACAACTATGACGAATGAGTCCTAAGCAATCCCGCGCCAAGGAGGTGACTAGCCCCGGGAGAAGGAAGAATGGAAGAATTCTGACATTACACCACATCAGGATAGAAGTCTTGAGGACTGCCAAGCGAAACCGCATGGCATTTGGAGGCAATATCCAGGCTGTAGTGCTTCACAAAAGTGTGCACAGAATTCCAGGTGGCTGCCCACAAATGTCTCTCATTGAAATGTTTTTTAAGGTGGCAAGAAGCAGCCCATTCCACTGGTGGAGTGACCTCTCACCGTGCCTGGAAGAGGTTTATTATGCTTTTCGTAACAAGACACAATACAGTGGACAAGCCACTTAGAAATGTTCTGTTTAGACACCGGTTTGCCCAAGTGTTGTGGCGCAAAGGCCACAAACAGTTGTTCAGATTTACGGTGCGTAGCGGTGCGCTTGAGGTAGTACGCCAGCGCCCTGTGAACATCCAGGGTATGTAGGAGTGCCTCTCCCCAATTGGAAGGGGTAGAAAAATAAACAAAGGTCAACCAACTGGTTGAGGGTGAACTCGAGACCACTTTAGGAAAAATTTAGGATTTGTTCTAAGGAAGACCCTTTCTCTGTGAAAAACAAATAAGGCTCTTTACACATCAGAGCCTAGAGCTCGAAACTTTGAGCTGAAGTAACAGCAGCTAAGAAACACACCTTCCAGGAAAGATATCGCAGCTCACAATCCGATTCAAAAGGGGGGTCCAACACAAACAGGAGGTCCCAGGTAGGGATAGGATCCCCAATGGGAGATGTCAGATGCAGAATACCCCGTAAGAAGCTGCGGGCCACACCAGCTGGGCTAAGGTTCTAACCACCAAGAGGACATGATATGCAGAAATGGCCCACATGTGCACCTTTACTGAAGAGTAACTCAAGCCATATTGGTATAAGGAAAGGAGATACTGCTATTCTGAGTTCACTGGGTAGATAAGGAGATCCAGATGGTGAGACGAAGCCCATAAACAGAAACTCTTCCAGGAAAATACAGTCTTTCAAGCAACAGGTGACGGGAGGTGGATCTAGGTTTACATTTGTTTGTTACAATTCTTAACATTTTCAGTGCAGGAAGAGTTTAAAGCACAGTTGACTTATTTTGGGGCTGACAGCTTTCAGAGCACAAACCACCAGGCCTGTTTTGGGGCTGGGGAGGTTTACCTGTGTTTGACTTGGATGTGTGGATTTTTCTCTGTTTGATTAGCAGGGTGTTCTCTCTGTCAAACTGCTGTGTAGGGCATCTTGCTGACAGGAAGGCACTCATCGCAGTGGTGGGTCAGAGCTTTCAGCCGATTGTTTTGTGAGGGCACAGTTTAGGCCCAACCCCTTCCACCCTCACCCCACCCACCCCTGAAATTGTCCCTTTATACCTGGGGTTCTGACATCATTTCTCAAGAGTGCAAGGTATATCACTGTCATATCCTCTCTAGCACACTGCACTGACAATATACTAACATACATACTAACATACTAAAATGCCAGCAGAATAGGCTCAACGGTCTTTCGTGTTCAGCTCGTTTGGTCAGCCCCCACCCTGGGTGCTGACCTTGCTGTCCCCCTCGCTTTCCCTCTGGCTTCCTCCTTCCCAGTTCCGGATATTCTTGCTGCATTGGATTTTGCTTCCTGAACCCTTCCCCTGTACCTGTCCCACCCCTCTTGAACCCTCCACTGTCTCTGCCTCCACCAGCCCCTAGGTAGTGCATTCCATGGCTCCACCACCCTCTCAGTGAAGTAGCACCTCCTCCTTTCTCCTGAATCTTCCCCTCCAGCTTCCACCCATGCCTCTAGTGGCCCTTCCTCCTTCCTTCAAGCACCCTGACTGTTCCTCCCCTATTTACCCTCTTCATGTACCTGAAGACCTCTATCATGTCCCCCCGGTCCCTTCTCTCTTCCAATGTGTACATATTTAGCTCTTCGAGCCTCTCCTCATAGGTCCTGTCCCCCAAGCCCCAAATCATTTTGGTTGCCCTCCTCGGGACCCTCTCCAGGAGGTTAATGTCCCTCTTTAAGTGTGGCCTCCAAAACTGCACGCAGTACTCCAGGTGCGGCCTCACCAAGCAGTTATACAGAGGGAGTATCACTTCCCTCCTTCTGAAGTGATCCTCAGTGATGCATCCCAGCATCCTGTTGGCCTTGGCTGCTGCCCTCCTACAAGTCTCAGAGTTGTTCATCTTGACATCCACCACCACCCCCAGGTCCCTCTCAGCCACTGAGACTTGTAGTATTTCCCACAGGGTGTACACTTGGCCTGGGTTTCTGGCCCCCAGGTGGAGTACCTTGCATTTCCCTGCATTGAACCTCAGCTTCCACTTTCTAGACCATCTTTCCAGAGCCTCCAGGTCCCCCTGCAGGGCCACCCTCCCCTCCTCCCCATCCACCACCGCCCCCAGTTTCGAGTCATCTGCAAAGAGACTCATCTCACTCCTGATTCCTGTCCTTATGTCAGATACGTAGGCGTTGAACAGAAGGGGCCCAAGGACTGATCCCTGTGGGACCCCACTAATGACCCTCCTATAAGCATACACATTGTATAATATACACATATATACACATACATATATATATTTCTATATTACAAACCAATCACACACACAAAAAAAAAAAATGTGGGGAGTAGTGCAATGTAATGGCTGTGGGGCAGCAGTCTTCCGGGAGTCTTTCTGGAGGCTGAGATGCTGCCCTATTTGCAGACAACTCTCTGCCCTGAGGGAGAAAGTTGCCAGTCTTCAGGCCACACTGGACAGTAGTAAGGGGACCTTCCCCCAGGCCACACTGGACGGTAGGAAGGGAACCTCCCCCACCCAGGGAGCACCAGAGCCACCACCACTACCTCAGAGGTTGCGAAGAAAGCACAGCAGTTGGACCACAGTGGGCTCAGGGAGGGTGAGGATGGTGGAACAGAGGCACACCCAGTCAGCTGTTCCACACCACAATCCATACACCATTCTGGGGGAGCATAGCTCCCCTATGGATGCACCCGCAGAGGAGACTAAGGAGGCTGAGGACAACTGTCACAAGGGAGGCCCACAGGAAGGAGGCAGAGGACACCACAAGGAAAGGAAGCAGCTCCTGGTGGGGGACTCAATTATTAGGGGATAGAACTGGGGAGCAGGGAAAACTGAAGTAAGGTGCCTGCCTGGTGCCATGGCTTGGAGAGACAGGAAGCGCATCCTCAGGATCACGAGAACAGCTGCATGGGAGTTCGAGCTGGACGTCATTGTCCACCTAGCGACAAAATGACTTGGCTAATCATGAGATTAGAGCAGTGCAGAAGGACTTTGTAGAATTGGGGAGGGGCCTAAGACAAGTAGCACACAATATCCTTCTGAGGTGCTGCCTGTCAATGGCATGAATGAGGCAAGGTACTTTGCACCATGCAGTTTAATGAATGGTTGAAAAATGGTGTGGAGCACAGGGGTTTGGCTTCATTGAGGACTGGGGTTCCACCTGGAGGACACCAGCCTATACTGGCAGGATGGTCTGCATCTGTCCAGGAAGGGAACAAGTCTTTGTGCAATTGGTTTAAATGCTTCATTGGCAAGCTTTTAAACTAGTCAAGGGGGAGGCACTGATAAGCAGCAGGAAAATCCCAGCCTCTCCCTACAAAACAGGGTACTAAATAAGAAAAAGACCGAGGTAGACAGGTCAGTGGGGGATGCTGCAAAAGAAGGTAAAGCCATCAAAAAATGGAGAGCAATGAGTACCAATGCCCGTAGTCTGAGTAACAAGCTTCCTGAATTAGTGGCCTTGATGCAGGAGGAACATCTGGATATCGTGGGCAGTCACAGAAACATGTTACACACAAAACCATGACTGGGACATACATACCAGGATACACTATCTACAGGAGGGACAGGGAGGGTAAAAGAGGAGGAGGAGTAGCTCTTTACATAAGGGAAGGAATCAAAGCAACAGAACAAAATGGAAAACAGGGAGGAGAAGAAGCACTGTGGGTAAATTTGGAGACCGGCAATGAAACCACAATCCGCACAGGGGTTGTATACAGACCCCCTTCTCAAGGGGAGGAAATGGACAAGGAAATGATAGAAAGAATACTTAGAAAGGCAGAAAAAGGGGAGATATTGCTGATGGGTGATCTGAATATGCCAGATGTTAACTGGAATGCAGTTGCAGCAGCCACTTCAAAGAGTGGGGTTATTCTAGATGCCCTACAAGGGGCATGCCTTAGACAACTAGTATTGGAGCCCACCCGAGAGGGAGCAATCTTAGACCTGGTTCTCTCAAATGGAGATGAAGAGAGGATCACAGATGTAGAAGTGGGTAGCCATCTGGGAACTAGCGACCATCGAACAGTATGGTTCACAATAAACACAGCAATAGAGTCAAGCCATACAAAGGCAGAAGTACTGGACTTTAGGAGGGCTGACTTTGCCAAAATGGGTGAGTGCCTAAGGAATGCACTCGCTAATGGGCAGGAAGGAGGGGTGGAAGAACAATGGGGAATAATAAAAACTGCCATCACAGAGTTAACAAGCCTTTGTGTGAAGCAAATTAACAAAACAAAACGATGTAAGAAACCACTATGGTTCTCAAGGGAAGTGGCAGTGAAGGTTCAAGAGAAAAAGAAAGCATTCAGGAAGTACAAGGAATCACAGTAGGAGCAGGACAGGGAACTGTATCAGTTAAAGCAAAAGGAAGCTGGGAAGGCAGTCAGAACAGCAAAGGTCCAAACCGAGGAAAAGATAGCCAACTCAGTTAAGAAGGGGGATAAAACCTTTTATAGGTACATCAGGGAGCGAAGGAAGACCAAGGGAGGGCTAGTGAGACTTAATAAAGAGGAGGGAGGGTGGGCAGAGGGTGACTGTGAAAAGGCAGAGATACTAAACAAATATTTTTGCTCAGTATTTACAAAGGAAGAGGGGGAGGTACCTAAAACAAACAGTAGAAACACTCTGGATACAGAAGTTGATACCAGGTCATTTACAGAAGAAAGGGTTCTGAAAGAACTCTTAAAACTGAAGGTGGACAAAGCAATGGGGCCTGATGGGATTCATCCCAGAATTCTAAAAGAACTAAGGGTAGAACTAGTGACACCACTGACTACCCTCTAACAAATCATGGGAGGATGGGGTGGTACCCGAGGACTGAAGGAGGGCAGATGTGATTCCCCTTCACAAAAGTGGGAGCAAGGCAGAAGCAGAAAACTACAGACCTGTTAGTTTAACCTCAGTGGTAGGGAAAATGATGGAATCACTCTGAAGGAAAGAATTGTTGAGTATCTAGAGGCCAGAGGGCTCAGGACCCAAGGCAGCATGGATTCACAGCGGGAAGGTCATGCCAGACAAATCTGATAGATTTCTTTGACTGGGTGACCAAAATAGTAGATCAGGGAGGGGCTGTGGACATGGACTACCTAGACTTTAGCAAGGCATTTGACACAGTCCCACACAAAAGATTAATATACAAGTTAGCCAGCCTGGGAGTGGGTCCCAAGATGACAGCCTGGGTAAAGAATTGGCTGGAGAATAGGACACAGAGAGTAATAGTAAATGGAGTCCACTCTGAAGAAAGGGGTTACTAGTGGGCACCGCTGGTTCAGTATTAGCTTGGTCCTCTTCAATGTCTTTATAGCTACATTGCAGAGGGACTGAAGGAAAAGTATGTCTCTTTGCAGATGACACAAAGATCTGCAACAGAGTTGATGCACAAGGGGGTGGAAAGGATGAGAAGGACTTGGCAAGGTTAGAGGAATGGTCAAATGTATGGCAGCTTAGATTCAATGCTAAGAAGTGCAAGGTAATGCACCTGGGAAACAAAAACCCAGGGGAAGAGTACACAATGGGGGGTGAGATACTAACAACAACAAAAATGGAAAGGGACCTGGGGGTAGTCATATCAGATGACCTAAAGGTGGGCAAGCAATGTGAGAGTGCAGCAAGGAGGGCTGGGGGGATACTGGGATGCATAGGGAGAGGCATCACCAGTAGAAAACAGGAAGTTATTATCCCTCTGTACAGACAGTTGGTGAGACCCCATCTGGAGTACTGCATGCAGTTCTGGAGACCCAATCTCCTCAAGGACATAAGACAGGATGGAGGCTGTCCAGAGGGGGGCAACTAAATTGGTGCAGGGTCTGCTCCGGAAGACACATGAAGAGAGACTTAAGCAGCTGAATATGTATAGCCTCGAGGAAAGGAGGGAGAGGGGGGACATGATAGAAACTTTCAAGTATCTCAAGGGAATCAACAAAGTCCAAGAGGGTAGCATCTTTCAAAAAAAGAGGTGTGCAAGAACAAGGGGGCACAATTTGAAGATAGAAGGGGGGCGGCTCAGAGGTAATTTAAGAAAGTATTTTTTCACAGAGAGGGTTGTGGATGCATGGAACGGCCTTCCGGAGGAGGTTGTGGAGTCAAAAACAGTGGTGGAATTCAAGCATGCATGGGACAGTCATAAGGCAATTCTAGGGGGTGGGGGTAGGAAGAAGTAGGCTGCTGGTTAACTAGGATCTGCAGCTTATCCAATAGGTAGGGAAATGGGCAGACTGGGTGGGCCAAGCGGTCCTTATCTGCCGTCAAAATCTAGGTTTCTATGTTTCCACTTCAAGTAAGTGGAGCGAGTAGAGGGCTTTCTCGCTGAAACCAGGATGTCCACCACCTCTTGGGAGACCCAGTACGTTGATTTGGCTACGTCTGCAGAAGCCAAGCATGAAGATGTAAGGATCTGAGATCTGGATAGACCAGTTTGCCCTGGTCCTGGAACAGCAACTGTGAGCATACTGGAAGTGGAATTGGCGGCTTAGAGGACAACCGCTTAAGTGGGAACCAAATCTGCCGGGGCCATAATGGGGCAATTAGGATCATCCGAGCCCATTTGGCTTGTAGTTTCAACAATACCCTCTGGATGAGGGGGAAGGGAGGGAAGGTGTAAAGAAACTTCCCCGCCCAACAAACGGACGAGTCTGGCTAGAAAACACCAGGCGCGTGGTCTCGCGAGCAGAAAATTGGCAGACTGGTGTTGCGTGGAGACGCAGAGAGGTCCAGCTCTGGATGACCCCACGTGCCGAAAAGCTGGTCTGCTACTGGCTGTAGCAACTCTCACTCATGCGCCTTGTACTGAGACCTGCTTAGGCTGTCTGCAGAGTTGTTTTGGGTGCCTGGAACATGCACCATGGACAGATGAATGTGACGCTCCAGTGGCCAATACCAGACTCATCGCCTCCCTGCACAGGGGGTAGGAGTGAGTCCCCCTTGCTTGTTGATATAAAAGACGACACCACGTTGTCCATCTGAACTAGAAGAGAGCGTGGGACAAGGTCCTCTTGGAAGGCATGTAGCGCACAGAGGACTGCTTACATTTCTAGAACGTTGATGTGGAGGGCACACTCCTCCGGGGTCCAGACTGCTTGTGTCCAGTGGGCCCCTAGGTGTGTCCCCATCCCAAATCAGAAGCATCTGTTGTCAGAGTCTGATCTGGGGGCTCCTGATGAAAGGGGACCCTTTCTCCAAATTGAGAGGGTCCAACCACCAAAGCAGGGTCCTCTTGACCGACTCTGCAAACCTGACCATGTGATCTAGGTCGGCGGAGCATTGGTTCCACTGCACAGAGTGTCCACTGTGGGACCCTCATGTGGAGGCGGGCCAAGGGAGTGACAGGGATGGCCACCGCCATGTGCCCCATAAGTCTGAGGAAGGTCCTGGCCTGGACCTGGAGGGTTACTAGGACCGTTCCGGCTATCTCTCGCGGCGATCTCCCCTCTCTGGAAAAAGAAAAGCCATGCCCTGGAGCAAATCCAGGACCACCCTGATAAAGACAAGTCTTTGGCTGGGCTCTGGGGAAGACTTCGGAAGATTCAGGGTGATCCCCACATCTCGTAACAGAGTATAAGCATCTCTGAGAGCCTGCAGAAGGCGCTCCCTTGACGGGACCACAAGCAGCCAATCGTCGAGGTAAGGGAAGAAGTAGTGACCCTGGCACCTTAGAGCCGCAGCAACCACTGCTAAGCACTTGGTGCGGACTCGAGCAGCGCAAGACAGGCCGAACGGAAGAAACCGAAACTGATAATGCTTCCCCTGGCAATGGAACCTCAAAAACTTCCTGTGAGGGGGAAAGACCCCAATATGCAGGTACACATCTTGCATAACCAGGGAGCACAGCCAGTCTCCCTGGTGCAGCAGAGGAATAAGACCTGGAAGGGTCACCATCTTGAACTATAGAATTGTTTAAGGAGCAGAGGTCCAGGATGGGCCGAAGATCTTTTGTCTTTTTTGGGACCAGGAAAAAGTGGGAATACTATCCCTTTCCTTGATGCTGCAGAGGAACTGGCTCTATCACCCCTTTTTGCAAGAGGGCCTGACTCTCTCCTATGAGAGAAATGTGAGAAGGAGGATATCTTGAGGGCCTTGGTGGAATATCGGTGAACTCCCATGTATATCCCCTCCTTACAATGTCCAGGACCCATTGGTCCACTGTGATGGAGCCCCAACCCTTTCAGATGAAGGGAGAGGCGACCCCCTACCGCCTCCCCGGTGTCCCCTCTGGAAAAAGGGGGGGGGGGTCAGAAGGGAGTCATTGGACAGAGAGGCATGGGAGATCTTTGGGCCTCGAAAATGAGCGCCTCCAGGGTGCTGATTGCCGGCTTTCCTCTTGAAGTCACCTCTCTGGCCTTGTTGGTTTCCATGGACTTGAGCACCTGAAGGCTTATGAAATGGCCGACGTTTCGTGCGTTTCTGGTCCCCTCTGTACATCTGTCTGACAGACCAGATAGATCTGCCAGACTCCTGGAGACGAAAGATAAGAGACTCAATCTCCTGCCCAAAAAGGACAGAACCCTCTAACGGGAGGTCCTCAATTCTGGACTGCAAATCCTGGTGAAATCCTGAGACTCTCAAACAGGCATGGCGCTGGAGGCAGACACCTGACGCTGCCACTCTGGACGCCGTATCTGCAGTGTCGTACGAGGCATGGAGGACATGCGTGCCTACGTCCGAGTCAGGTTTCAGTATGTCCAGAAGCTCCATTTTTTGCGTGGAGTCTGGTAAGGCATTAACTAGCTCCTGTCCCCTCTCCCAAAGCGCATTCTGGCACTGGACCATAAGCGTAAGGAAGTTGAGGGATCTAATGGAGCAGGTGGAGGCAAGACTAGACCTTCATGCCCACCTGGTCCAAGCAGCGGGATTTCGGGTCAGGAGGCCGGAAGTTGAGGTGCTTAAGTTGCTTAGACTTCTCACGAGCAGCCGTAATTACCGATGAGTCCGCCTGAGGTGTTCCTCCAGGAAAGGCTCATCCCTCGGGGCTCAGTACAGCTTGTCTGACTTTTTGGGAAAGACCAGAACTGATGCTGGATGCTTCCACGCTATCTTGGTAAGGTCTTGGAAGGTGTCTACCAAAGAAGGCACCACCAGAGGCTTGGGCTCCTTCTGACTCGGGTAACGGGCCAGTCGACAGCGTTCCGGATCCAGGTCCTCCGTTTTCTATTTGCTGGAGGCCTGGGTGTGCCTCATGACATGCATAAAAGTTGGATCGTTAGGAGGCAAGCGGGGTTGGTCCTTCTCCCGAGGGGAACCCCCTACCACTGAAAGGGATGAGGGAACAAGACAACTACCCGCTACTGGGTCTAGAAAAGCCTGAGCTGCGTCCAGGAACCCCCGAACACTGGTGACTACCGGACCCGACAACGATCCGAGGACCGAAGCCAGCTACAGGACCGACTATGGAGCAAAGACAGACACGGGTCCGGGGACTGGCATCCGGAGCAGGCCTGTCTGGAAGAGCAGGATCTGCTCCTGGGCCGAGACCAGGACCGACGACGGCTGCCCGATCGAGAAGGGTGCAGACAGTCCTCAGACTGGGACCGGGAACGAGCCTTCAAGGGAGGACGAGGCAGCGGCCAATCAGGGGTCTTCGGAGCAGGAGCGGGAAGACCCTTGGGCTCACGGTTGTCTAGCCGGTCGGGAACCGGTGTTGGGTCCGGCTTTGGTGGTGGAGTCTCCTTTTTCCACTTGACTCCACCAAAAGGAGAAGAGTTCTTGCAGCTCCTCCTCCTTGTTAAATTCAACAGCCGCTGTTCCCAACAAGGGGTCCCAGTGAAGTCGGAGGGTCCGGTACGGTATGGACGGGTGAGTCCCCTGAAGAGCCCTGTGGGGTGGAAGACCTGGGGGTCGCTGGAGCTTTAGTGGCTGCCCCTTCCACGGGGGTGTCTTCCACCGGAGGAACCTCCACCGGCGTCGGTACCTCGGCCTTTACATGAGGTGGTGCCGGGGTGTCTAACCCAGCAGCTTGCCTGAACCGGGCGAAGCCGAGGCCTTGGGGGTCACTCACAGCAGCGCCACCTTGGGTTTTGCTGGCTTTTCCCTTGATGGTCCCGCCTTGACTGGCGTCAGGTTTTTGGCGGGTGGGCTCGGCTTCTTAGAGTCTTCCTTGCGAGAATGCTTCTGGTGTTCCCCCTGGCCTGAGGAAGAAGAGGCTTTCTGGGGGGAGGAGACTGGGAACGATGATGTGAATGGCTATGGCCCTTGTCCCGGGAGCACTTATGGGGCTTGTCCCTGTGTTTTCCCCTTGTCCCCGGAGGTGTGCAGGACATCCATCTGCTGCTCTAACAGATGGGCTTTTAGGGCCTTCAGGCATTGAATCAGTGTCCTGCTGATAAAGCCTCTGCAGAACTTGCAGGCAGTGCCGTCGTGGTCTGGACCCAGGCAGAAGATGCACTTGGTGTGGCAGTCTTTGGATGGTATGTGGCGGCCACAATCGCACTTGTTCCTCTTCGGCCCGGAGGAAGAGACAGACGACGGACATTACATACACCTGACTGAAGTAGAGAAAAAAGAAAAAATCGATTTTGTTGAAGAAAATCCAGATTTTAGCTGCAACTGCTGGATAGCAAAACCTTTCGCAATGTGAGCGGGTCACGGCGGAAAAAAAACTGGGGTGGAGCGAGGGTCTGTCCCTTTTGTACGTGACAGACAGGGTGGAGCAGACATCAGGGGGCGGTCCCTACTAGCCAAGATTGTTCTGGTGGGTCCCAAGGCCTGGAGCGTTAGTCCTAACGGTTATAGCCTGCTGCAAGAGCTCCCATTCGAAGTAAGATCAGGATGTATCCAGTCAATGAGACAGAGGTACTCATGAGCCTTGTCAAAGCTAAATGGCCCATTCAGTCCAAGACTGAATCCATGGCTGCCTTAAACAAATATGTTATAGCCTGTTCATAAAACATTTAACTGGTTAAGAATATACTGCATGGGTTAAAGCACACCACTAATATAAGTTGGTATATCAACTATCTCCCAGTATTCTTTTTTGGTGGTACAGTATATTGGATTTTTCATAAATTAGGAATGTTATTCCTTCTTGAAACAAAATGTAAAACTATTTCTAGACCCAAATTAGTACCAGTGAATATTCAACTTGTCAATCTGCGTTCACACCACTGTACTTATTTTTGCCATTCTATTCAACACAGCTATGAAGCTGGATGTGGTTCTGCAAAGCAATTTAACTGCATGTTTGCTGAATTCCTACATTTCAGAAAACATCCGCAAACCACAGTGCAATGGGTCCTGCTAAAAATTCATTTTTCTAAATCATTAAATTTTCTACATCTTTTTCCAGAAACCTGGTGTACGAATAACCTGATGACTGCAAACAGATACAGTCGTGGCCAAAAATATTGGTGCCCTTGCACTTTTTCAAATAACTCACAATTCCTCTAAACATAACTTGAAATTAACAGTAGTACATTATTTAGTCTCCACAATTCTTTATTTCTCTGTTAATATTACAGAACCTTTGTTTTTGATCCAGAATTTAATATTTCAAACATGAAGTCTTGCTGTATTCTGACATATGCAGTGATGTCCAACCTTTGAACTGCCCCGGAGATGAAAGTTAACTTTCCATGCCAGGCATGGAACGCTGAGCTCGAGCTCGGTTGAGACTGTCTGTTGCTGTCTGAACTCAAACAGTCAGATTCTTTACTCCACCTCACTGAACAGTCGCTCCGGAGATTTCTCTTTTGCTTGGTTCAAGTTTGTCGGTTAAAGTGCAGTTTTCCTCGGTTTTCGACCAAATTTAATCCGTAAACCTGTCGGTTCAGTCTCTGTCTGTGGTATCGTGAGTACTAGATAGGTTTATTTTCTTGTTCTTCTGTTTGGAACTTGTAAACATAGGATCGGTTCGGTCTGAACCGATCAGGTTTGTTAAAAAAAGTTTATTCTACTTTTAGAGTGTGGTAACTGGTCCTTATCGGTTCTAAAAAAAAAAAAAGGATTTCATTACGGTTTTTTCCACGACCCGTAACACGGTCAGGAACCGATAAGGGTATCTTGCCTGGCGGATTGACGAAAAAAGGGTACGTTTTGTTAGGACTGGCCATGTCTGAGAAACCCAAAAGAAAAACCGGGCCCACTGGGTTTCAACACTGTAGTGTGTGTGGGGAAGCCTTTGCTAAGGCTGATCCCCACACCACCTGTGTTTATTGTCTGGGGTTTTACCACCTCGATTCAGACTGCCAGATTTGCAAGAATTTTCCTACAACTACCCTGGAAGAGAGAGCTGGTAGGCTCAGCGAAAGGGAGGCCACGAAGTCCGCTGACCCGGACGGCCAGCCCAGTTCGGTTCCAACCAAACCAGAAGGAGTGCCCTCTGACCAGGGTGAAACTTCTTCGGCCAAAAGGAGAACCGATTCTGAGGAGTCGGTTCCGGTTAAAAGAAAAAGGAAGGATAAATCAGCTGGTGCAGATCCACAACTTCTTTCTCCGACCACTGATGAAATAGCCAAAGCGATAAGGATTGTTCAATTGCTAACCCCTGTTCTGACCGAATCGGTACCATCGGGAAGGGGCTCGGTTCGGTCGGTTCCCCCGGTTCCAGATTATAATTTAGAAGATTTTTATGAACCGGAGGAGGAGGAAGGCGAGTATGAGGATAGTGATGGTGATTACGAAAGTCTGGATGTGCCCTGTGACCCGGACATCTCCCCAGACAGACCTTCAGGGGTTTCTCCTCCTAGGCTTTCTGAGTCCCCTTCCCATTTTATGTTCTACAAAAAAGTGGCTGAAACTCTTCAGCTTCCTATGGAAGAAGCTGTAGACGATCAGGAGGAGCCTGACTATGTTGAGATGATGGATATCCCAGAGTCCAGGAGGCTGTCTATTCCCCTTCATAAGTCCTTTGGGAAACAGACAAAAATTTTAAAGACTCCTAATTCTATACCTCCTGTGGACAAGAGAATGGACAAAAGGTATACTCTCAGGCTCAGATACGGAGTTCCTTACCCAGCAATGCAGCCATGTTGGGGTAGTGCAAGCTGCTGCCTGTGATAAGGCAAATATACCCTTGGCTTCACACCCCCAAGATAAGGACTCCAGGAGGATTGATGCCATGGCAAAGAAGCAGTACATGGCAGGATCCTTGGGACTCAGGCAGGCTAATTATATGGCCTATACAGCTAGATATCAGAAATCTAGATGGAACACTGTAATGGCTTTAGCTAAACAGGTCCCTGGCCAGCTTGCCAAGGAGCTGGAGCAGGTGGTTGCGGATGGTATTGAGGCATCCCAGGTGCAGTTCCATGCTGCAGTGGACTCCAATGATGTTTCATCTAGAGTCATGGCTACATCTGTGGCCCTCCGTAGGATGGCTTGGTTCAGATGTACTAGCCTGTCTCAGGATACCCAGACTAAGGCCATGGATTTTCCTGCTGTGGGTAACTCTCTGTTTGGGGAGCAAATAGAGAACTACATGAAGAAAATGGATGAATACAGGACCACCTATAGGAGTGCTCAGGCCAAGGAAAGGCAAGCCACTCCCCAGAGGCAGCATTCCAGGGGCAGGCCTTTTCATAGGCCTTTCTACCAAGCCCAGGCCTCCTCTTCTGCTTATGCTCATAGGGGGTTCTTCAGAGGGAGAGGCAGACGGGCTCGAGCAGACCTGCTTCCACCCTCAGCCTAAAGCCCCTGCCAAACAGGCACCCTGATGGGTTTGCCAGGCCGATTCTCCACCACCTGTAGGGGCAGGCTGGCTTACTTTGTCCAGGACTGGAAGTCTAACATCAGACAAATGTGTCCTGGAAGTAGTAAGCCAGGGACTGGTTCTCAGCTTCAAAAATTTCCCAAGATGAGAACCAGATCCTTTCCACCTGCAAATCCTTCAGAGGCCCTTGCCCTAGAGTCAGAGGTCTCTTCCCTCTTGGCTCTCAGAGCCATAGAAAGGGTTCCATCCCTACACAGGGAAAAAGGATTGTACTCCAGGTACTTCCTAACCCCCAAAAAGACAGGAGAATGGCAGCCCATCCTGGATCTAAGATATTTAAACAAGTACCTTTTAAAGCCAAAATTCAAAATGGTGACTGGGAATAATTCTACCCTCTCTAAGGCCAGGGGACTGGCTAGTTTCCCTGGACCTCAAGGGAGCCTATTTCCATATTCTCATCAGAAGCTCCCACCGAAAGTTCCTCAGGTTCGAGCTGCCCTCAAGGCCATTATCAATTCAGAGCAATGCCCTTCGGCCTAACTTCTGCTCCAAGGGTGTTCACAAAATGCCTGGCAGTAGTGGTTGCCTTCCTAAGGAGAAAAAAAGATCTCCATCTATCCATACCCTGACGACTGGCTCATAGTAGGCCAGTCTCCACACCAAGTCAAGTCACACCTACAGATAACTCAGCAACTGCTCACTTCTCTAGGTTTCCTTCTGAATCTTTCAAAGTCAGTTCTAGAGCCTGTGCAGCTCCTCACCTTCATAGGGGCAGAGCTGGATACAGTAAAGGCAAGAGCCTTCCTTCCCTTGGACAGGGCAAGGACCCTTATCTCACTGGCCTCTTCATTCACCCTCCAGGTGTCTCAACCAACCAGCAAGGCATTTTCTGCAGCTCCTGGGACATATGGCTGCCTCTACAGCAGTGGTTCAGGAAGCAAGATTTCTGATGAGGGACATTCAGTTCCACTTGAGAGCCTTCTGGTCTCAGAAAAAGGATCCTCTGACCAAACTAATCCCAGTGACTCGAACCCTGATCCAGGCGTTGCAGTGGTGGCAGGATCAGGACAATCTAAGACAGGGAGTTCCTTTTGTCACTCAGTCTCATTCTCTAATCCTTACTACAGATGCCTCCCTCTTGGGGTGGGGAGCCCACCTGGGGGACCTGGCCACCCAAGGGTTGTGGTCTCCTCAGGAATCTCTGCTTCACATCAATCTATTAGAACTCAGAGCAGTGTTTCTAGCACTTCAAGCTTTTTCCAAGTCTGTTCAGAACAAAGTAGTTCAGATCAGGACAGACAATACCACCACAATGTGGTACATCAACAAGCAAGGAGGCACTTGGTTTGCGGCCGTGTGCACAGAAACAATGAAGCTGTGGTCCTTGGCCTATTCCCTGAACGCCTCTCTTACAGCAGTGCACCTCCCAGGGAAGGACAATGTCCTGGCAGATGCTTTCAGCAGGATATCTCAGGGCCATCACGAATGGTCCCTGGATCCCCTGATTTTGAAGGTGATCTTCTCCAGATGCAGCACCCCTCAGATAGATCTTTTTGCAGCCCCAGACAATCACCAACTTCCTCTCTTTTGCTGTAGGCCCCCAGTGTTGGGCTCAGTCCCCCTGGATGCCCTAGTTCTCAATTGGGAAGGGAAGTTCCTGTATGCCTTTCCCCCCTTCCCTCTCCTGTTCAAGGTGTTAGTCAAAATCAGGTCTCAACCCTGCAAGGTGATTCTGATTGCTCCAGACTGGGCCAGACAGCCCTGGTACCCTCTGTTGTCCTTAGTAGTCCACCTTCCCCGGTCTCTTCCCAGGAATTACAACCTGTTAACATGTGCTCAGGGGAGGGTTTGGTATCCGAATCTCACATCTCTCAATCTCAAGGCCTGGCTCTTGAAGAGTTAGAGTTTGCTGATTTACACCTCTAAAGGTGTTCTGGATATCTTAACTCATTCACACCACAAGAGCTTTTTGAGACCTCCACCACTTGTGCCCTGTATACTCTTAGCATTGCATCCTGGGCCTTTCTAAGCAAAATCAAGCCATAATCAGCATGCCACAAACAAATGTGACTACCTCTTGAACCGTAAGTGCTACACACAAAGTATGAGTGGCAAAGTTGTTTAGCACAACGTTCCCTTTCCAATGGTGTTATGCAATCAGTTGTAATCAATTTAGTTTTTATTTTATACTAGCTGAAATACCAAACAACTGATTTTTTTCTAGGTGCTTAGGTGATGCATGAGAGACAAATGTCAGCCATGCACACCATACCTTAAACAAATGCAAATAACTCCTAAAGTATATGTGGTAGACACAAAGTATCAGTGGCAAAATTGTTCAGCACAAAATAACCTTTCTAATGGTGCTATGCAATCAATTGTAATCCATTTAGTTTTTATTTTATAGTAGCTGAAATACCAAACAACTGTTTTTTTGTTTTCAGATTTATTCAAGGTGCTTAGGTGAGGCTTGAGAGACAAATGTTAGCCATGCACACCATACCTTAAACAAATATGAATAACTCCTAAAGTATACATGATAGACACAAAGTATCTGCAGCAAAATTGTTCATAGCAAAATTACCTTTCTAACGATGCTATGCATTCAGTTCTAAGCAATTCGGTTCATTTAATAGTTAGGTAAAAACTGCTGACTTCCTCAGACGTTTCTAGGCCTGAGTGAAAGTCAGTTGAGTACGTCTACAGGCGTTATTGTCCTGAGTGGCTATGCTTTCAGACGCCGCCTACAGACGTCTCTAGGCCTGAATGAGTTAAAGGCTTCTCGAAAGCCTTCCACCAGAAACACTTACAATTCCAAGTGGAAAAGATTTACTATATGGTGCTCTGGGAAGCATATATTTCTCCAGAGTCTGCAGGCCTGCCCACAGTCCTTGACTATATGGTTCATCTCAATAGCTTGGGACTCAGACCAGCTACACTAAGGGTGCATCTGGCAGCTGTCTCTGCCTTCCTCTCAACAGGCAAGCACTCTTCCCTTTCAGCTGATCCTGTATTTTCTAAATTTTTCAAGGGATTGCTGCATACCAATCCTCCCTTCAGGGACCCTGCCCCTGCTTGGGACCTTAATGTTTGCATTGCTCAGCTTATGCAACCCCCTTTTGAGCCTTTGTCCTCAGCAGAGCTTAAGTACTTGGCTTGGAAAACTGTTTTCTTGGTGGCCATCACTTCTGCCAGACGCATAAGTGAGTTACAGGCCCTGTCAGTGGAGCCTGATTTTATTTCTTTCCATAGAGATAAAGTGGTCCTCAGGACTAATAGGAAGTTTTGCCTAAGGTGGTTTCAGATTTCCACCTTAACCAGTCTGTCTCTTCCTGTTTTCTTCACTGACCATTCCTCCTCCGGGAGAGAAGGCTGCACAGTTTGGATGTGAAAAGGGCCCTTAGCTACTACATAGAGCGCACCGAGGGTCACAGGTTTGACTCCCTCCAACTGTTCCTCACTTATGGTGAGGTTGGTAAGGGAAGACCTGCCACTAAGATCTATTGCCAGGTGGATTGTCTCTTGCATTCAATTTTGCTATGAAAAACTGGGTAGGATCCCACCCTCAGGCCTGAGGGCTGACTCTACCAGAGGTACAGCTGCTTCCCTGGCTGCTGCCAGGGATATTTCTATCTTAGAGATTTGTCAAGCAGCCACCTGAAAACAGTACGCATTTTACCAAGCATTACTCTGGATATCCAGGCTAGGAGTGATGCTCGGTTTGGCACAGCAGTGCTTCAGAGCCTATTTCCAAAGTAGGTTCTGTCCCTCCTCCATGGAGGTACTGCTTGGTAGTCTGCATATGTCAGAATACAGCAAGACTTCATGTTGTTTGAAGAAAAAATTACTCACCTTAGTAATGTTGTTTCTTCTAATGGAGTCTTGCTGTATTCTGACCTCCCCGCCTCCCCTCTCAGAACCTGGTTTTTGGGATGTGGGTGAGCAGAAGCAGTGTTGGCACTCGGGAGGTGCCCCCACCCCTTCTTTTCTCACCCCCTTTAGTTTGGGTGTGTGGGTGTTGTGTTTTGTTTTATTTTTGGGGGTTTCCTGACTTGAGTCTGCTTTGGGACCAAAAAATCTTTTTATTATATTTAGTAGCCAGTTGGCTAGTGTAAGTTTACAGTTTCCACACAGGACATCCAGTAAGTATAGCTCGTAAAGATCTGACTGTTTGAGTTCAAACAGCAACAGAGTCTCAACCGAGCTCGAGCTCAGCGCTCCATGCCTGGCATGGAAAGTTAACTCTTTCATCTCCGGGGCAGTTCAAAGGTTGGACATCACTGCATATGTCAGAATACAGCAAGACTCCATTAGAAGAAACAACATTACTAAGGTGAGTAATTTTTTCATCCTTTTAAATCAGAAAATGAAAAGAAATGGCATTGACAAAATTATCGACACCCTAGACTTAATATTTGGTAGCACAGCCTTTGGTCAAAATAACTGCAATCAACCGCTTCCTATGGCCATGGATGAGCTTCCTGCACCTCTCTAATGGCAGTCTGGCCCACTCTTCTTGTGCAAACTGCTCCAGTTCTCCCAGATTTGAAGGGTGCCTTCTCCCAACTGCTGTTTTCAGATCTCTCCACAGATTTTCAATGGGATTTAGATCTGGACTCATTGCTGGCCACTTCAGAACAGTCCGGCGTCTTGTCTTGAACCATTCCCGGGTGCTTTTTGAAGTGTGTTTGGGATCATTGTCCTGCTGGAAGACCCATGACCTTCGATAGAGACCCAGCTTTCTGACACTGGGTTCAACACTGCGCTCCAAAATGGCCTGGTAATCTCCAGATTTCATGATGCCATGCATCGCTCAAGGCACCCGTGCCAGAGGCAGCACAGCAACCCCAAAACATCACTGAACCTCCTCCATGTTTGACTGTAGGGAAGGTGTTCTTTTCTTTGAAGGCTTCATTTTGTTTTCTGTAAACATAGAGATGATGTGCTTTACCAAAAGCTCTAATTTGGTCTCATCTGTCCACAGGCCATTCTCCCAGAAGGATTTTGGCTTGTTCAGGTGTGTTTTGGCAAACCCCAGTCGGGCTTTCTTATGTCTCTCTCTCACAGCAGTGGTGTCCTCCTGGGCCTCCTACCATATAACCCCCTTTCATTGAGTTGGCGACGGATGGTGAGAGTTGAAACTGTCGTACCTTGTGTGTGAAGGTCAGCTTGAATCTGTTTGGCAGTTTATCGAGGTGCTTTCTCCACCATTCGAACAATCCTGCGCTGCAGTATTCGATCAAGTTCTCTCTTGCGGCCACGTCCAGGGAGGTTGACTACAGTGCCATGGGCCTTAAACATCCTGATAACATTACGTACGGTGGAAACAGGAACATCATGGTCTCTGGAGATTGATTTGTAACCTTGAGATTGTCCATGCTTGGCTACAATCTTCTGACCTCCTCAGACAATTCCCTGGCTGCCTTTTTTTTCCCCTCCATGCTCATTGCGGTACACACAGTGACAAAACAGGAGAACGAGTCCTTTTCTCTATTCAAACTGGTTGAATGAGTGATTTTTATATTGCAGGCACCTGCAACTCACCACAGGTGAGTTCAATTCCAAAGTGAAGGAGAATCACCTGCTTGAAATCTAATGATTTCTAACTACTTCTAAAAGGTGCCAATAATTTTGTCCGGGCCATTTAAGGATTTCTGTGTGGAATAAGCTAAGACTTAGTAAAGTTTTCTGCTTTTTGTGTTTTATTCCACTGCAAACCAAAGAAATACATATGTGGATACCAAAATATTTAATTTCAACAATTTTCTGGAAGGAATGGTGCATTACTAGAAAAAACTGCAAGGGCGCCAACATTTTTGGCCACGACTATCTTTTGATATTGTCTTTTATGGCACTTACCTGGTGACGTAATGATTCTGACTGTATTTCCATGAATCGCTGCTGAAAATGATCCACAGTTGGAAGCTGAGGAGGAAGCTGTGGTGGGAGTTGTGGAGGAAGCTGAAGAGGGAGTTGTGGAGGAAGCTGTGTAGGGAGTTGAGACGAAACTGGCGGAGGGAGTTGTGGTGGATACACAGGTTGCTGCATGCCAGGCTGCTGCATACTTTCTCCAGAGAAGTCACTAATCATAGGCGGGAAAAAAAAGGGAAATCAAGCTACATTCTCCACGTAAACTATACTATGTAATTTTTATGACAGCATTATTCATTTCAAAAGTATAATTCCAAACCACTACAGAAACAGTATTAATTCAAAATGCATAGCTTTGACGAACTCTGAATCGTGGGTTGGGGGGGACAATATTAGCATGTCTGCTATCACTTTGTCTGTTCTCTAATTCCTCTCCATTTTCTTCCTTTGAATTCAACTTTCTCTTATTTCTCAGACTTTTCTTTTTCCTTCTGTTTCTGTCTTCCGTCTATGCCTTCACCCCAACAGCATTAAGTACCACGGCTCTGATTCTGTCACAGGCAAGAGTAAGGGGACATTGCAAATGCAAGGCGGCTTCTAACAAAAACCTGGGGTACCCTTATGAATAAAAGGCTCTTGGGGAAAAACACTGAACTTAAAATCTTGTGTACAGATGCAGAAAACTTAAAAACTTCCCAGGTTCCTAAGGAACTTCACGGCAGATCCAATAGATGGCAATAGAAATGAATGCCCAAACAGGTACCCTTATAAATTTTATAACACATTTGATAAGCTGCTGCTGTCCCTGCTACGAACATTCATAGCGGTACAAACAGGTACTTCTCCACCCACAGCCGGGAATTTAGCCACTATCTCAGTCCTTTCCAACTTCGAAAATGACCCAGCCCTTCCCCTCCTCATATTGACCAGAATCTGAATTAGAGATCTGTACAGTATATGGTGATATGGCCAAACAGACAATAGAATCCTTCCCTTCCTCGTCCAACAAGATCAGTCCAGAATTTATCTGGCAACACCAAACTGCAGATAATATCTATGGGATTCTGCACAAAGCAGACTGTTTGGCAAAGAATAGTTACTCACCATAATACGAGATCTTCAAAAGAATCTCCTCAATTAAGCCACACTCAAACTGTAAGCCACTGGCATCATGACCACTCAAAGTTTTGCTAGCCAGGGACTGGCCACAATGACCAGCTAGGTCAGCATCTATAAACCACTGGCAGCCCCATTGCTCCTTAGTTCCTGACTAGAGATGAGCTCATAGGGCCTCTTAATGTGAGGAACCAGGAGATCGAACCAGTACCAGGATACATGAAAGGGCACGGGATTGGAAACAGCAAAATAAGGCACTTATGAACATCTTCAAAGCCAGCAGTGGACAAACCTGACAGCTTTATACCTCACAGAGGGGAAGGAGGGTAGGTGCACTGTGGGCCAATGGAGGAGAGCCTCCAAGATCAAATGTTATGGTGAGTAACTTCTATCTTGATTGGGGATTACCTCCTCCATTGGGCCACACCTTGGGAATGATTCAAAAGCAGTACTCAAGGTACCCAGGGAAGATGGCAAAGTCTGATATGACAGCAAGGCAGGAAGGCCTTGCAACACCACAAGACCAAAGGCACCACACCTCCAAGAGACAATATCTATACTGTAGTGCTTCATGAAAGTATGCAGTGCTGTGTGGCAGCAGCACATATGTCAGCAGCTAAAGCATTCTGAAGGCCATAATGTGCGTAGACTAGACACCCAAAGCACCAGCAAGTTCCTTACCATACTCCCTGTCATACTGTCAACCAGACATTTGGACAGGCACTGTTTAAACACAGGGATTCACTATAACGCAGTGAGTTAAGGCTCAGAGCTGCAGATCTGGAGACCTGAGTTTGAATCCCACAGCCGCATAGGTGCATACTGTGTGGTCCTGAGCAAGTCACTTTAGTTATTTGTGCTCCCAGGTTGCACCTGGAAACAAGCTTTGGCTTAGTGTGCTCCTGGTTAAACAATGTTCCCTTCCACTCCTGGTTAAACAATGTTCCCTTCACTGGAATGCCCTCTTTCCCTGGGGCAAACTAAACAAGAAGCCGAGAGAACTTTTTGCAGTCTTTAATGCAATCAAGGTAGGAACATAGTATTCTATGTACATCCAAGTGTATGGCGTGATGCCCCACCTTTCTTAGCCTGCTGGATAATACACAGAAAGGTGTATGGTCGGATTCAGTGTGAAATCTGAGATCACCAAAGAAAGAAAATTAGGACTGGTCTGAAAAGACATCCTGTCCTTGATTAAAATCTAACAAAGAGGCTCATGCATCACAGCCTGAAGCACGGAAATCCAACGAGCAGTGTTTACTGTAAAGAAAAGTTTGTACTTTAACAGCATACCTTTGAAAGAATCTCATCAGGTCACACCTATGGAACTATTTAGTTTTGTTTACCGGGTAGGTGCACTAGCCATAGCAATAACTATTTTCAGGTACGACCACCAGGCGCTAGGACCACATGAAAACCTTTTTGCAAGCAGTCCACTAGGGGCCACCCATGACGTCTTATGTTGACACCCTGTATATAAATGTGAGCAGCCCCTCTTCCTCAGTTCCCCGCTGGAGATCATACTCAAAGGACATTCTTTTAGGGAACTACGAGAGATGGATGAAGTTTCCAGCTACCAGGCAAGGCTTTAAAGAGCAGGTAGTCTGTCCTGGAGAAAGAGGAGCGAAGAAGCTCGGAGTCTGAGGGGGACAGAGGGTGGAACGGCATGGACTGATGAAAGACGCTCTTGAAGAGCTATTGTTATGGTAAGTATGTAACTGTTCTGTCTTATATTTATTTGAAGAAGTCGGATAAACCTGAGCCAGAGGCTCCACTTCAGACACAAACACACAAACAGAAGGCAAATACATAATCAAAAATACAGGTGAAGATTAGTATAATACATAAAATACTGGAATGAATCATTACAGAGATTACATGATTCAGGAAAATAGTCACAATGTCTAGGCATTAAACAATGCAAGTAAAGTACAGTTACGTAAGAACTTACCGTAACAGTAGATCTTCGAGAACAGCTCTTGCAGCAGGTTACATCATAAGGACTGAAACCGGCAGGCGCCAGGACACCACGGAAATTTTCTAGCTAGCAGTATCCAGCGGGGACGTCTTCCTCGATGTCGGCCCCGCCCCCGACAGGCATCATACAAAAGGGGGCTGTCCCCCAGAATCCCCAGTTCTCCCGCCGGCGACTCCCGGCCACTAGATGGCATCAGAAGTGGAGACTGAGGATCCGCCTTCAAAGAAGGTATGCAGCAGGGAGGTGTTGAAAACTCCGAATCCTAAGTAGTGATCAATGGAACAACTCTACCTCCAGAGGGGACGGTGGGAGGGAAACTACCTGCTGCAAGAGCTGTTCTCGAAGATCTACTGTTATGGTAAGTTCTTACATAACTGTACTATCTTACTTCAAGAAACAGCTCTTGCAGCAGGTTACACCATAAGGACAGATTCCCAAGCAATTCTGGAAATCCCTCTCAGATGGGAGGAGGCAAGGGAGAGATCATGAGTTGAACCGGAGCCTAGGACAGGAGTCCCTGAAGGACTGCTAGACCAAAATCAGCTCTTCGTCATGAAGCAACGTCCAGGCTATAATGCCTGATAAAGGTGTGCCCGGTGCTCCAAGTAGCTGCTGCACAGATGGCTGAGGTGGACACATTCTTCAAAGCAGCAAAGGAGGTAGCCACCCCCCTTGTGGAATGTCCCCTCATCGAACCCGGTAGGGACTTGTTACTTTTTTGGTAACAGAATGTGATGCAATGCATGAACCATCTCGTAAGAGATTGTTTAGAGATCGGAGCACCTAGCAGCCTATGGACGAAGGAGACAAAAAGCTGATCAGATTTACAGTGTTGCCTGGTTCTGGTCAGGTAGTATCTTAAGACACCTATGCACATAGAGTGTGCGCAAAAGGCCTCTCCTCTATTGGAATACTTAGGAAAGTACACTGGTAGGGTGATATCTTGATTAAGGGTAAGGGCTCAGACCAGGTTAGGCAGAAAATACAGGTTACTCACCTGTAACAGGAGTTCTAGGAATGGTGTATGTTGTTCATCCACACTGTCTGGCAGGTTCCTTGCCGCTTTAAATCTTGCCGGAAAATCTTCAAGCTGGCTCCTCCCACCCACCCAGGTGGTAAAACTCTCGGCTCCGCCCCCATGACACCAGATCTAGCCCAGCCGAAAAGTTGGGTTGTGCGTCAAGTTGGAGAAATGGAGGGATGAACAACATACCATTCCTAGAACTGTTACAGGTGAGTAACCTGTATTTCTAGGGACATGGATATGTTGTTCATCCACACTGTCTGACAGACTCCTAGCAGTTCTCCGGGAGGAGGGAGGCAAGGCGCACACCCCGATACTTACTTGGAAACAAAGACTGAGAACCGAGGCCCCAAACCAGCATCCCGGTGTGACTCAAGGTCGATGTGGTAGTGGGTGATGAAGGTATGTGCTGACTTCCAGGTAGCAGCCCTGCAGATTTTCTGGATAGGGACGTCCCTGGAAGCAGCCACGATGCAGCGGTATGGCGGGCAGAATGAGCTCTTATGCCTCTGGGAGGCTCCATGGCCGCCAACCTGCAGCAGAGGTCTATGCAGGTGACCCACCTGCCTATCGTCCACTTGGCTGCAGGTCTGCCAGGTGCAGCTTCAGCGTAGGTGACAAACAGCTGGCGAACCTCTCCCCGAACTTCAGCCGTCCGCTCCTTATAATAAACGAGCGCTCTTCTAGGGTCCAAAGTATGGAGCCTATACTCGGCCTCCGAGGTGTGACTTGGGTAGAACACCGGCAGAGTCAACACCCGGTTAAGGCGAAACTACGATACCACCTTCGGAAGGAATTTCGGTTGGGGACGCAGGACAACCTTGCCCCTGTGGAAGACCAGATAAGGAGACTATGGAAAGCGCCTGGAGCTCTCCCATCCTTCTGGCTGACGCGACAGCCACCAAGAAGGCGGTCTTCCATGACAGGTGAGAGATGTCACACCTGTGCATCGGTTCGAATGGCTTGCCCATGAGTTTAGCCAATACCAGCAGTAGATCCCATGGAGGTGGAGGTTCGCACTGGAGGAGGATATGTGATCAAGGCCTTTGAAAACCGCTCTAACCACCTTCTCTCCTGCGCATCGACTGCTTCGCCTGCGCCTGTAAGCAGAGATGGCTGCCAGGTGCACCTTAAGGGTCATCGACCAAGCCCTAGCTGAGAAAGGGACCACAGGTAGTCCAGAATGCTTGCCAAGAAACAGGAGGAAGGGTCCAGGCCTTACTTTGACACCAAATGGAGAATCTCTTCCATTTGAAGGCGTAGCATTTTCTGGTTGACTCTTGATGCACGCCTCAACGATGTTGAGGACCTGCTGGAAAGACCCAAGGCCTGGAACCCAGCCAGCGAACCAGGCCGTCAGGTGTTGGGAATGAAGGTCCAGATGGAATACCTTCCCGATTGACTGAGATCAGGTCCGGGCGGGCTGGAAGCCGCCTCGGGAGCCTGGAGCTGAGACTGAGGAGATCTGGATACCAGAACTGACGGGGCCAGTCTGGGGCTACCAGAATCACCTGCGCCATGTCCCTCCTCGCCTTGAGAAGCACCTTGTGGATCAAGGGAAATGGGGAAAGGCGTAAAAGAGGCCCGGGGTCCACGGCCTCGAGAAGGCATCCCCCTGCAGCGAACCCTGCTGAGGGGGGCGGGCATGAAACAGTCTCAGCTTTGCATTCTCCCCGGAGGCAAACTGGTCCACCTGAGGCATGCCCCAGTGGGAGAAGAGATCTTGTACTACCTCCGGCAGGAGAGACCACTCGTGAGACGCAGCCCTTATCCAGCTTAGGGCATCAGCCAGGGTGTTGGAGGCTCCTGCCACGTGAATGGCGAGGAGATCCGCCTCCAGGCTGCGTACGAGTGACCAAATGTGGAGAGCTTCCCTACACAGAGGCATGAAGCGTCCCCGCCCTGGTGGTTTAGGTAGTACATGGTCGTGGTATTGTCTGTCTGGACCCGAACCACTTGACCCTGAAGAAACGGAGCGAAGGCAGTGAGGGCTAAACGAACCGCTCGAAGCTCCAGCCGGTTGATATGGCATCGGGACTTCCGAGGGGACCAGAGGCCGTGCGCTCTGTGCTTCCCCAGATGGGCACCCCAACCTATCAGAGAGGCATCGGTCGATAGAGAGGCTGTTGGTTCGGGGCGGACAAACGGGATGCCCTCCTGCAGATGTGCTGGAACAGTCCACCGCTGGAGAGTGTTCCACATCCCTTGGGTCACTGTCATAGCTTATCCAGCGGATCAAAATGCTGTGACCATTGGCTGGCCAATCACCACTGAAGGGGACGCATGTACCAGAGGGCCCAACGGACCACGCTGGTGCAGGCCGATATGAGGCCCAGTAGGCGCAGGAAGTCCCGGTCAGGGCGCGATTGCCCAACCTGAAATGATTGGGCAAAGGAGAAAAGAACCTCGGCCCTGTCCGCCAGGAGCCATGCTCTGGCTCATAGAGAGTCTAGCTCTGCCCCAATGATTTGTATCACCTGCTTTGGCACGAGTTCCGACTTGGCCTCGTTGATGAGGAGGCCAACCTGAGAGCAAATCTGGAGGGCCAGATCTCTGGACCATTCCACCTCCACTCTGGAGGGGGCTGCAATCAGCCAGTCGTCCAGGTAGGGGTACACCCGAACCCTTCGGCGCCGCAGGAATGTTGTCACCACTGCCATGCATTTGATGAAGACCCTGGGAGCTAGGGAAAGGCCGAAGGGCATGGCCCGGAACTCGTAAAGGGATCCCTCTGCTCTGAAGCGGAGGAATCTCTGGTGGGACGGACGGATTGGGACGTGAAAGAACGCTGTCCTGAAGGTCCAGGGAACAGAACCACACACCTCGCTCCAAGGATGGGATTATCTGAGCAAGAGTGACCATCCTGAAGGTCCGAGACCTTAGGAACCTGTTTAGGTCGTGCAGGTCGAGAACGGGGCGCCAGCCCCCCGTCCGTTTTGGGACCAGGAAGTACCTGGACACAAACCCTGGGTCTGGAGGAGGATCCGCCACCTTCCTGCTCACCTCTTTTTCGAGCAGCAGGGCAATATCGGCTCGGCGGGCCAACAGAGAGGCTGCAGACCCCGTGGCCCCCCGAGGGGCGACGGCTCGGAAGGGTGGGGCCTGCTCGAACTCCAGAGGCAGGCCCTTTCCTACCACCTCCAACACCCACCGGTCTGTGGTGATAGCGGACCAGGCGGAAAGGAAGTGGTGGAGCCGTCCCCCCACGGGGAACCCAGGGGAGTGACAAGGCTGAGGGCGACACCCCTCAACCCGTCACTGGGCAGGCTTGGAGGAGGGACCGGCCGAGGGACCTCCTGGGCCTTTACCTCCCTGCTTCCTACTGGAGAAAGCCGCGAGCTTGGGTCTGGGATGCTAAGTGCGAGCCTGCTGGCGCTGATGGGCCGGACGTGCGCAGGCGCAGAAGGGTGAAAGGACTTGTGCTGCTGCTGTCGGTGGCCTTTGTCCATCTGGGAGGAGGTGACAGAGTCCAGAGTGGCATTGGACTTTTCGATCCACTGGAGGTGACCTTTCACTCCAGGGCCGAAGAGGTCGGTCCCCAGGAAGGGGACATCCGCCAATTTGTGCTGGGTATCCGCCGTGAACGTGGATATCCTCAGCCACGCTCTGCGGCGCATGGCCACCATGGCCGCAACCGATCTGGCACAGGAGTCTCCTATGTCCAGAGCCATTTGGAGCTGCTGCTCAGCCACTGCCCTACCCTGGTCCCACACCTGCCACACCGTGGTCTGCAGATCGGCCGGGAGATGAGGGATCGCCTCATCCAGGGAGCCCATGAGGGTGTGGGAGAAGTGTGCCATCAGCATGGCCGAGCTGGCCTGGTGGAGGCCAAGGGAGGACGCAGCGTACACCTTGCGCCCGGCCGAGTCCAGCTTTTTGGACCCGTCGGGGGGCTTGTCCACGTCCCTAGCATTCCCGGAACGCCGGAAAACGCTGTCGGTGACCAACCACTCAGCAGAGGAGTGCTCCGAAAACCCGGGCAAAGAGCCGGTAGGGACTGCATACTTCCTGGCCAAAGGCACAGGGCAGGAAGCAGGCCGCTGCCAAAGCTCCAAGGCTGGGCCAACAATGGCTTCAGCCACCGGAAAAGCCTCCGTGGGGGGGGAATCCCCTCGGCCCAGTATCTCCGTCAGGGGATACTTGGCCCGTTTGGATACGGGCTCAAACTGCATCCCGGTGGACTCCGAGATGAGCCGAAGCAAACCCATGAAGGACGGTGGGCTTTCGTCCGACTGGCCCCCGGAGGACTCTAGGTCAACAGGCCTGGAGAACAGGGAGGAGTCCCCGAAGAGCTGCCTGGGGCCTGAGCCACCCTCCACCTGCAGAGGACGGTCGGGAGTGAGGGTGACCGACAACCTGTGGGGCAGGCCTTGACCAGAATGAGAGTCCTTGGTCAGCGCCCCCGATTTCGGTTGTGGAGGCGGAGGTTCCACCACAATCGGTGGGGCAGCTGGTTTCGGCCGAACAACCGGCCCAGGCTTGGGCACCTCAACTACAGCGAGGGGTTGTTTCGGCCGCTCGGGTGACAGCCACTTGATGGCCTGGGAAGGTGACGGCGTCAACTTGTTCCTGGACAGAAGTAACTGCTGCCACATCAGTTCCTCGTAGTGTCGACGCAATTTGCGCCGAAGCCTCTCCTCTTCTGAGGAGGAAGAAGAGGACCAGCGGCGGCGCCACTTACCTCAGTGCCGAGACCGCCGATGTTGGCGGGATCAGCTCGACCAAGACGAAGTCCGAGACCGAGATCCTCGGTGTTTCCAAGGATGGGTCTGGGAAGGAGCGGGGGCACCCGCTCTTCCCTCGGCTCGGAAGCCTTAATCGGGAACTGCTGCACCGGGGGCGCAGGCAGATCATCGGTCTCCACTGGGGGAACCAGTGAAGAAGGGTTGTCTGCTTCACCAGTCGACAGCCCGTCCGACAGGTCGAGAAAAATCTCTACCACATCGACGGGTGTCTCGGCGGGCTGGCCTGACGGGGACGCCGTGAAGCCAGCGGCCTTAGCCGCAACCTCAACCGAAGTCGACAGTCGGCTGTCCGGGGAAGGAGACCTCTCCCGCTCCCACGAACACCGATGGGACTTACCCTTTGAGTCCTTTTGGACAGAGAGGAATGTCCCGATGGCCCCTCTCCCGTCGTGGAAAGGGAATGGCAAAGCTCCTTGAACGAAGCTGAATACGAGGTACCCCAGAGAGAGCGGGATAAATGCCGCGACCGAGGAAGAGGATGATGCGGCCTGGGCCGCCTCCTCCTCGAGGGCATCATCTGCTTGAGTTGCTCAGCCAAGCCAGCCGCCACGGTAACCGCTCAACGGGCCTCCTCCGACTTAACCAGCAGGTAGCGCTTCTCGGGGCACCCAAGCTGTAACGGGCAGCGCGGTCCTCCAGGACGTTGGCTGAAAACGAACGGCATGACTCGCAGGCCTGCGGGTCATGTACTAGGCTGAGGCAGTAGATGCATGTGGAGTGCGGGTCCGTCCTGGACATCTTCTGCCCACAAGGGTACCGCCGAAATCCGGGAGTCTATTTGTCCATCACAGCTACGAGGAAGAAAGATGACCGAAGTCTTGAAAATTTTAAAATGAGTTTCGGGCGAACCGAAGAATTAGGATCCAGTCTATCACGCAGAGCGTTAAGGAGGGAACCCGAGCTTCCAAGCGGTAAGGAAGATCTGGCGTCATGGGGCGAAGCCGAGAGTTTTACCACCCGGGTGGGTGGGAGGAGCCAGCTTGAAGACCTTCCGGCAAGATTTAAAGCGGCAAGGAACCTGCCAGACAGTGTGGATGAACAACATATCCATGTCCCTAGAAACAAACTTTCCAAGAAAGATATCGCAGCTCACAATCCACTGCAGGTTCAAATGGTGGAAGAGTAAGCTTCTCCAACACAAAAAGGAGGTCCCAGGGTGGGATAGGATCCCGGATGGGAGGTCTCATGTGAAGAATCACCCGTAAAAAGGTGCGGGTCATGTCCAATTGGGCTAAGGTTCTGTCACCCAAAAGGGCATAAGCCGAGATGGCCCACATGGGCACCTTTATGGAGGAGTAGCTCAAGCCTTGCTGATACAAGGAGAGGAGAGGAGATACGAGCTGAGTTCACTGGACAGGTAACGGGATCCAGATGGTGAGATGAGGCCCACAAACAAAACCACTTCCATTTCATAGCGTAAGTGGAGCGAGTGGAGGGCTTCCTCGCTGACACAACATCCACCACCTCTGGCGATACCCCGTACCTGTATTTTGCTACGTCTGAAGGAGTCAAGCATGAAGGCGTAAGGATCGGAGATCAGGATGAACCAGCAAGCCCTGATCCTGGGACAGCAACTGTGAGCATATTGGCATCAGAATTGGAGGTTCCATGGATAGCCGCTTAAGTAGTGGAAAACAAATCTGCCGAGGCTGCAGAGGGGGCGATCAGAATCATTCGCACCCTCTCGGCCTGTAACTTCAACAGAGCCCTCTGGACGAGAGGAAAGGCGTAAAGAAACCTCCCTGCCCAACACAGGGACAACACATCTGGCCAGAAAACACCAGGCGCGGGCCCTCGCGAGCAGAAAAATGGCAGTTTGGCATTGCGTGGTGACGCAAACAAGTCCAGATCTGGATAACCCCATATGCCGAACAGCTGGTCCGCTACTGACTGCAGTAGCTCCCACTTGTGCACCCTGGACCCAGATCTGCAGAGACTGTCGGCCAAGTCATTGAGGACACCTGGAACGTGCACCGCGGAGAGAGTGATGTGCTGTTCCAGTGCCCAATACCAGACTTTCATCACTGCCCGGCATAGGGAGTAAGAATGAACTCCACGTTGCTTGTCGATATAGAAGACGACCGCCATATTGTCCATCTGAACCAGAAGACAGCCTGGCATGAGGTCCTCCTGAAAGGTGTGTAACGCACTGAGGACCGCTCTCATCTCCAGGACATTGATGTGGAGCTTGCACTCCTCGGGGGTCCAAACCCCTTGTGTTTGGCAAGTCCCTAGGTGAGCCCCCACCCCAAACCCGAAGCATCCGTCATAAGGGTCTGATTTGGGGGCTCCGGACGGAAGGGGGCCCCTCTTTCCAAATTAAGTGGATCCATCCACCAAAGAAGCGTTCTCTTTACTGGCTCTGTGACTCTGACCATGTGGTCGATGTCGTCTGAGCACTGATCCCACTGCACCCTGAGCATCCATTGTGAGATTCTCATGTGGAGGTGTGCCAGAGGAGTAACTAGAATGGCCGCCATGTGCCCCAGAAGTCTGAGGAAGGTCCCTGCCGAGACCTGAGGAGTTACTAGGACTGATCTGGCTATCTCCTGCAAGCGATTGCCCCTCTCTGGGGATAGAAAAGCCATGCCCTGGACTGAATCCAGGACCACTCCCATAAAGAAGAGTCTTTGGCTGGGTTCTGGTGAAGACTCTGGAAGGTTCAGGGTGATCCCCAAGTCTCGGAAGAGAGCATGGGTATCTCAGAGAGCTTGAAGCAGGCATGACCTTGACGTGGCTGCTAGCAGCCAATCATCCAGGTAAGGGAAGACATAATGCCCCTGATGCCTTAGTGCCGCAGCCACTACTGCCAAACACTTCGTGAAGACTCGGAGCGGAAGACAGGCCGAACGGAAGAACTCGAAACTGATAATGCTCCCCCCTGAAAGTGGAACCTCAGGAACTTCCTGTGAGGGGAAAAGACCCCGATATGCATATACGCATCTTGCATGTCCAGGGAGCAGAGCCAGTCCCCTTGATGCAGCAGAGGATGACCTGGAAGGGTCACCATCCGGAAGCTTTTGTACTCAAGATTTAGCGAGCTTAGGTCCAGAATGGGACGAAAGTCCAGAGTTTTTTGGGACCAGGAAGTGGGAGTAATACCCTTTTCTCCGCTGACTCAGAAAGACTGGATCCATCGTCCTTTTTTGCAAGAGGGCCTGTATCTCTCCTATGAGAAGAACATGAAAAGGAAGATAGCTGGAGAACCTTGGTGGAGTGCCTGGAGGAATCTCTGAACTCTAAAGTGTGTCCTCTCCTTATGACGTCTAGGACCCATCTGTCCGCAGTTACTGAGCTCCATACCTGAAAGTACAGGGAGAAGCGACCCTCTACCACCTCCCCTGGTACCTCCACCGGAGGTGGGGGGGGTCGGAAGGGAGTCACTGGGCAGAGCCAGGGGTGGGCTGAGAGGCCTGGGAGGACTTAGGCCCACGGGGAGGAGTGCCTCCAGGCTGCCGGCTCTCCTCCGAAAGCCTCCTCTCTGACCCTGTTGATTACCACGGGCTTGACCACCTGAGGGCTTCCAAAATGGCCACTTTCGCTGTCTCCGCTGGTCTCCACGGTACATTTGGTAGACCGACCAGATGGATTTGCTGGACTCTTGGAGGCAATATATCAAAGACTCAGTCGCCGGCGCAAACAAAACGGTACCCTGGAATGGTAAATCCCAGATGCTGGACTGCAGATCCTGATGAAAGCCCGAGACCCTCAACCAGGAATGGCGCCTGACGCAGACGCCTGATGCTGCTGCTCTGGCTGTCGTATCCAGTGTCATATGAGGCACGCAAAACATGTGTGCCTACGTCCGAGACAGATTTGAGAACAGAATCTCAGTTTTCTTCTCGGAGTCTGGCAAGGCATTAACCAGCTCTTGTCCCCGCTCACATAATGCATTCAGGTACTGGACCATGTGCGTAAGGAAATTCAGGGACCTAACTGAACAGGTGGAGGCAGAATACACTTTCTTGCCCACCTGGTCCAAGTAGCGGGACTCCAGGTCAGGAGGCTGTGAGCTGAGGTGTTTAGGCTGCTTAGATTTGTCATGAGCAGCCGTAATAACGGAAGAGTCTGCCTGAGGGTGCTCTGCCAAGAATGCTTCATCGCTTGGGGCTCTAAATAGCCTGTCAGATTTCTTCGGAACTGCAGGGACTGAAGCCAGATGCTTCCAGGTCACTCTGTTGAGGTCTTGGAACATGTCCACCAAAGGAGGTACCACCATGGGTTTAGGCTCCTTTTGCCTCAGGTACTTGGCCAAACATCAGCATTCCGGATCCGGCTCCTCCGTGTCCCACTCACTGGAGGCCTGGATGTGCCTCATGACATCCATGAAAGTGGGATCATCAGGAGGCGAGCGGGGCTGGTCCTTCTCTTCCGGGGAACCCCAAATTCTCGAAAAGGAAGAGGTAGAAGACGAAGAAGAGGAGGAATGGCTACTGGGTGATGAGTTGCCAGACCTATCCTTATGGCTAACCCCACTTGAGCATCGGTGGCTTACCGACCGACGGCGAACGGAGACCAACGGTCGGGGACCGACATCGGGAGCGGTCCCATCTAGCAGAACGGGAATGGCTCCTGGTGTAATACCTGACCCGGCTACCCGATCTGGTGGAGCGCTGGTGTCCGTATACAGACTGATCGGGAACAAGCCCTGGAAGGAGGAGGTGTAGGCGACCTCTCTGGGAAGAAGCACCTCCTGGCTGTGGTTCACCCAAATGGGCCGGCTTGGGGGGGCTGCTTCTGGACCTGCCCCCACCAGAAGGAAAACAGATCCTGGAGCTCGTCCTCTGAAAAACCGGAGGCGGCTTTCCCTGGAAATGGAATATCCAGAACGTTGACCTTAAGGGAGCCCCCTTCTGAGCCGGGGGACTTAGGGTATGGTGACGCAGACCCTTTGCCGGCCTCGCGTCCAGATCCGTCACCCCATCACCTGGCATCGTTAAGGGACCGATGACAGGTATCAACCAGTGTGAGTGTCCTTGACCCCGAGGGCGCTGCTTGACTGGCGTGTGGCGCTTGCGCTCCGAGGACTTGGTGACCCTTAGCAGAGCCACCTTAGGCTTTGCTGGTCTTCTCCGAAAGACCAGCCTTAGCCTGGTCTTTAGATTTTAGATGTCACCTGAGCCCGTCGACCCATGGGCTGTCTTGTGAGAAAGCCGCGAATGGGAGCGGGACTGGGACCGGGACTGACTATGGTCCTTTTCGCTGGACCGCTTGGATTTATCCTTTTTCTTCTGCTTCTCCCCTGAGGTGTGCAGATCCATCTTCCGTTCCATCAGGTATGCTTTCAGGGACTTCAAGCGGCGGAGAAGTTCATCTGGTGAACTTCTTACAGGCCGAGGTGTCGTGCTCAGGCCCCATGCAAAGAAATGCACTGCCTATGGCCGTCTTTAGACGGAATTTGGGGGTCTCAACCGCACTTGTTGACGTGGGGTCAAGACAAGGAGACCGATGATGGTGAAGACATAAGTCGGTAGGCGATGAAAACCATCGAAACTGTGGAGAAAACGAATAATTTAGCGAAAAAAAAACAGAGGTTCTTTAGCTGGGCTAGCAAGCCAAGGTGAGCAGGAACTCTTCACGTGCATGGGACGCGGCAAGAACAGAACTGGGGTGGAGCTGGGTCCGCCCCATTTTGCACCAGAGCTGATGGGGTGGAGCCTATGTCGGGGGCGGTCCCTGCTGGGTATTGCTGGCTGAGAAGTTTTCCGGAGGGTCCTAGTGCCTGCAGCATAGTCCTAATTGTAATAGCCTGCTGCAAGAGCTCCCACTCGAAGTAAGATCAGTTTTCCAAGTCAAGTACTTAAGCTCTGCTGAAGACAAAGGCTCAAAGGGTGGTTGCATGAGCTCAGCAATGCAGACATTAAGGTCCCAAGCAGGAGTAGGTTCCCAAAAGGGGGGATTGGTATGAAGCAATCCCTTGAAAAATTTACAGAAAACAGGATGAGATGCCAGTTAGGAAAGCTTTCCCACTGACAGAAAAGCAGAAACAGCTGACAAGTGTACTTTGAGGGTAGCTGGTCTGAGGTCTAGGCCATTGAGATGAACCATGTAATCTCGAACTGTAGACAATTCAGCACTGTCTGGGGGGGATATATGGTTCTTGGAACACCAAATACTAAATCTTTTCCATTTGGAGTTGTACGTTTTTCTGGTGGCAGATTTGAGAGGCTTTGAGAATATCCAGAACCCCATGAGACAGATGCGAAATCTGCATACTCAAACTCTTCAAGAGCCATGCCTTGAGACGGAGTCCCCAAAGGCTTGGATACCAAATCCTCCTGAGAGAAGGTTAACAGGTTGTAATTCCTGGGAAGAGACAGGGGAAAATGGACTGCTTAAGGACAGCAGGCCCAGTCTGGAGCAATCAGGATCACATTGCAGGATTGTGACTTTATCTTGACCAGCACCTTGAACAGTAGAGGAAATGGAAGGAAGGCATATAGAAATTTGCCTTCCCAATTCAGGATCAGAACATCCAGAGGGACTGAGCCCAAGACTGGGTGTCTGCAACAAAATAATGTAGAAGTCGGTGATTGTCTGGGGCTGCAAAGAGATCTCTGGAGTGCCCCACCTTGGAAAAAAAATCACTTAACACTAGGGGATCCAGGGACCATTCGTGATGGCCCTGGGAAATCCTGCTTAATGCAGCTGCTAGCACATTGTCCTTCCCTGGAAGGTGAACTGCTACGAGAGGGATCTGTAGAGAATAAGCCAGGGACCATAATCTCATGGTTTCCGTGCACAAGGCCACAGACAGAGTGCCTCCCTGCTTGCGGATACACCACATGGTGGTGGTGGTGTCTGTCCTGACCTGAACCACCTTGTTCTGTACTGACAGAGAAGGCTTGCAGGGCCAGAAAAACTGCCCTGAGCTCCAGGAGGCTGACGTGGAGAAGAGACTCCCGAGGACCACCACACTCCCTGGGCTGTGACATTCCCCAGGTGGGCTCCCAGCCCCAGCAGGAAAGCATCTGTGGTAAGAACCACAGAATGAGACTGAGTGATGAATGGGACTCCTTGCCTGAGGTTGTCCTGATCCTGCCACCACTGGAGAGCCTGGATCAGGGTCTGAGTCACTGGAGTTAGTTTGGTTAGAGGATCTTTTTTCTGAGACCAAAAAGCCCTCAGGTGAAACCGAATGTCCCTCATCTGAAATCTGGCCCCTTGGACCACTGCAGTGGAAGCTGCCATGTGTCCCAGAAGCTGAAGGAAGTGCCCCGCTGGTCAAGAGACTGGAAGGAGGAAGCCAGCTCTATAATAGCCCTTACTCTTTCCAGGGGAAGAAAAGCTTTTGCTTTGACAGTATTTGGCTCTACCCTTATAAAAGTGAGAAGCTGTACAGGCTCGAGAACAGACTTGGAAGATTGAGAAGAAATCCTAGAGAAGTGAGCACTTGCTGGGTCACTTGCAGATCTGACTTTACTTGGTCTGGAGACTGACCCACGATGAACCAGTCATCTAGATATGGGAATATGGAATATGGAAATATTTTTCCTTCTTAGAAAGGCCACTACTACTGCTACGTATTTTGTAAAACACCCTTGGGGCTGATGTTAGGCCGAAGAACATTGCTCTGAACTGGTAATGGCCTGAAGGTACTTAGAAAGTACAGTTACGTAAGAACTTACTGTAACAGCAGCTCTTCGAGAACAGCTCTTGCAGCAGCTTACACCATTAGGACTAAAACCGGCAGGCGCCAGGACCCCACGGAAAAATTCTAGCTAGCAGTATCCAGCAGGGGACCATCCCTGATGTCAGGCATCAGATAAAAGGGGGCGGTCTCCCAGCATCCCCAGTTCTCCTGCCGGAGACTCCTGGCCCAAAGGTGACATCTGAAGGGGAGACAGAGGATCCGCTTTCAAAGGAAGGTTTGTAGTAGGCGTCAAAAAGATGCTGTAGCTTAGAAACTTGATCAGAAGACTCAACCTCCAGAGGTGAAGGTGGGAGGGAAACTACCTGCTGCAAGAGCTGTTCTTGAAGATTTATTGTTACGGTAAGTTCTTGCGTAACTGTACTATCTTACTTCGAGAAACAGCTCTTGCAGTAGATTACACCATTAGGACCGATTCCCAAGCAGCAAGGGAACAATTTGTTATCGGGAGGAGGATAGGAGAGATGTCTCAGACTTTAGGACAAAAGTCCTTGAAGGACTGCCAAGCCCAAACCAGCTCTGCATCCAAAGGTAATATCCAAACTGTAGTGCCAGATGAAGGTGTGTACAGTGCTCCAGGTTGCTGCCGCACAGATGGCTGAAGTGAAGACATTTTTGAGCGCACCAAAGGAGGTAGCAACCCCCCTGTTGAATGACCTTTTACCAGTCCCGGTAAAGGTTTGTTGTGCTTCTGGTAACAAAACATAATGCACTTTACCAGCCATCGAGAAAGCGACTTTGGAGACAGGAGCACCAGGCATCCTCTGTGCATAGGAAACAAAGAGCTGTCTGACTTATGATATGCCTTGGTTCTGGTCAGATAATATCTGACACCCCTATGCACATCCAGAGTGTGCAGACGGGTGCCCCGTTACTGTGATTTGGGTAATACACCGGCAGGTCTATATCCTGGTTGCATGTGACAGCCGAGACCACCTTGGGAAGGAACTTAGGATTTGTTCTTAAGGACACCCTGTCCTTGTGAAAAACCAAATAAGGATCCTTGCAGATAAGTGCATGAAGCTCAGAAATTCTTCTAGCAGAAGTAACAGCAACTAAAAGGAGCATCTTCCAAGCGAGGAGACGCAGCTCACAATCCGCGGCTGGTTCAAAAGAAGGCAGTGTAAGCTGTTCTAGAACAAAAGGAAGATCCCAAGGTGGAACCGGGTCTTTGATGGGAGGTCTTAAGTGCAAGATGCCGCACGAAAAGGCGTGAGAAGCCTCTAGCTGAGCTGGAGAGCTGTGACCTATCAGAGAATGGTACGCCGAAATGGCGCATAGGTCAACCTTAATGGAGGAGTAGGCAAGACCTGCCTTGTAGAGGGATAGGAGATAGCCTAAAACAGACCTCTCAGAACAATCCAATGGGGTCAATCCACGAGCTTGAGCCCAAAATAAAATCTGCACCACTTCATGGCTGGAGGGAGGGTTTTCTGGCTGCTACCTGAACGCCTGCAACGCCTTGAGACCCCCGCCATACATGTCCTTAGAGTCAGGCATACAGGTTCAGAGACCAAATATCCGGATGGACCAAGGAGCCTGCCTCCTGGGACAGCAGATGAGAGCTGAATGGCAGAGGCACCGGAGGTTCCTGGGCCAGCTGATGTAAGACAGGGAACCAAATCTGCCTGGGCCAAAAGGGCGCTACTAGAATAAGACACGCCCGCTCTTGCTGGCGCTTCAACAGAACGCTATGGATCAAAGGGAAGGGCGGAAAAGCTTAGAGGAACCTGCCAGTCCAAGAGAGGGGCAATGCGTCTTGCCAGAAAACACCAGGCCCTGGATCTAGTGAGCAGAAATTGGGCAGTTTTGCATTGGATGGGGACGCGAAGAGGTCCAATTCTGGTGTTCCCCATCTGCGGAACAGGTCCTCTGCTACTTCCTGAAGCATTTCTCATTCATGGACTCTGGCCTGTGATCGGCTCAGACTGTCCACTATAGTGTTGTCCACTCCGGGAACATGCACTGCAATATCATCTGCCAGGAGTTGCAGTACGTAATTCCAAACCCTTTGAGCCTCCCTGCAAAGGGGATAGGAATGAGTGCCTCCCTGTTTGTTGAAATAGTACATCACTGCAGTATTGTCTATTTGTACCAGAAGAGTACCCGGTGGAATCTCCATCTGGAATGCCTGTTGGGCGTATAGGACGGCTCTCATCTCCAGAATATTTATGTGAAGATGGGACTCCAGAGATGACCAGGAGCCTCGAGTCCTGACCCCATTGAGGTGAGTTCCCCATCCGGACCCCGAGTCATCCGTGGAGAGTGTTGCAGAAGGAGGTGGCGCAATGAAGGGGACTCCCATAGAGAGGTGGTCTGCGACGAGCCACCAATGTCAGTCTCAGATGACTGCGTTCATGATCCGGACTGGATGCTGCAGATGACCTTGCTTTTGATCCCATTGTGCCCTCAACATCCACTGGGTGACCCGCATATGGAGTTGAGCTAGGGGAACCGTTGCAATGGCAGCTGCCATGTGTCCAAGCAGGCAAAGGACAGTCCAGGCAGGTAACATCTTTTCCTTTATATCCTTATGAGGAATCTGATGCATTCTGCTCTGTCCTGAGGAAGGAATGCCTTCCCCGAGTGGTGTCCAGAATTGCTCCTATAAACTGCAAGTTCTGAGATGGGACAAGGTGCGACTTCTGGTAGATACGGAAACATGTAGTGGCCCAGTCTCCTTGGAGCTGCTGCCACGACTGCCATATACTTCCTGAATACTCGAGGTGCCGAAGATGGTCTGAAAGGGAGGGCTCGGAATTGGTAGTGGCGTCCCAGAAACTCGAAATGCAGAAATTTCCGGTGCGCTTGAACGATCGGGAGATGTAGGTAAGCGTCCTGCATGTCCAGTGACGCCAGCCATGCGCCCTCGAAGCATGGGAATGAGACCTGGCAGGGTCACCATGCGGAAGCACTTCTACAGCACAGATGTGTTGTGGTCGCTGAGCTCCAAGATCAGGTGCAGGTCCCCTGTTCTCTTTGGAACCAGGAAGAAATGAGAATAGTAAACTTTTCCTCTCTGGTTCGGTGGAACATACTCTATGGCCTCCTTGTTGAGGAACGCCAAGGTTTCCGGCTGGATAAGCAGAGCATGCTGACCCGAGTAGCGGGAAAGCAGGAGAGGTCTGGATGGTGGGTGGTCGAGGAACTCTAGAGTGACCTCGTTCAACCAACTGCAACACCCACCGGTCGGAGGTTATCCTCTGCCATCCCGAAAGGTGATGAGAAATGCAACCCCCAGCCTTCTCGACCCTTTGATCCAGAGGTCGGTAAGGAGTCATGATGTGGTGGTATTGGACCCTGCGGGCTGGGCTGCTTTGGGCACTGGCCCGAGGGGAACCTATCTTGATTTCTGCGACCAAAGTTGCCCCTGGGTTGCTGGCTGGAACGTGGCTGCTGCCGTTGTTGGTGGCTGCGAAAACAGTTCTGGTACCTACGAAAGAAACCAGAATTAGGTCTGTACATGGCCTGTACAGTCCTGACTGCCTTCCCAGCGTCCTGTAGCCTGGTGCTGACCTTCTCCGATTCCTCACCGAACAGGACCACTCCATTATAAGGGACGTCCAGGGTAAATCCAGAGACTCTCAACCACGAGTGTCTCTGAAGACAAACACCCGTGGCTGCTCCCCTGGTTGCAGTGTCTGCTGAATCGTAAGCGGCTCGGAGAACCTGGGTCCCCACGTCTGACCCAGTTTGAAAGAGGTTAAGCAGTTCCTCCTTTTCGCCATCTGGAAAGTCTTTTAAAAGGTCTTGACCTTGTTCCCAAAGGGCATTCTGAAACTGCACCATGTACGCCAGATAGTTTAGAGACCTAACTGAGCATGCAGCAGCCGTGATACATGCCTTTCCCATAAAGAACTGCTTAGATTCCTGGTCCGGAGGCTAGGTACTTAAATGCCGAGGCCGCTGGGACCCATCATGAGATGCAGTAATGACCAGGGAGTCAGTCAGGGGTTGTTGCGCCAAATACAGATCCTCTGTAGGAGCCCTGCAGAGGGGGTCAGCCTTCTTTGGAACAGCCAGTGTGCAATACGGACGCTTCCAAGCTGTCTTGGTGACGTCTGTAAAGGTGTCCACCAAAGATGGGACCACCACAGTCCTTCTGCCTGAGGTAACAGGCAAGGCGTTGTCTCTCGGGGTCTAAGTCTTCTATCTCCCATCCCATATTTTCCTGGATGTTCCTCATGATTTCTGAAAAGGAGGGATCATCTGGTGGCGACCTTGGAAGGTCCCGTGGGTCTGGTGATGGGGGACTGAAGGAAGAGACCTGGAGGTGTCTGACGTATCCGGTCTGTCTCTTGATCGGCCCCGAGGTGGTGGAGTTGGCTCCTTGGGGGTCGGGGGGTCTTGAATCTTCAGCGCCCCAACGAAGTGGTGGAGGTGACTGAGGCTTAGGGGGAACCACGTCCTTCCTTATGGTTTCCCACCAGAAGGTTAACAGTTCTTTCACCTCCTGAATATTCACGCCCGACGATGGTCCCGGTGTGGGTCTGTCATCTGGGAACCACGGGGTTCGGCGACAGCTCCCTGGGTAGGCCAGCATCCTCCGTGTTGCCAGTCTGGTCATTTGGTAGCTTCACCTGATGACCCTGACGCCCGGTGTCCACCAGCGTTGGTACTACTGTCGTCAGGGTAGTCCATTTTGTGGGCGCTGGGTCGGGCGCCTTCTTTGTCTCCGACGTCCACTTAAGGGACGTCAGCTCTGCAGTCTTCCTTTCAGGGACCTTCGGAGGTTGGGAGACAGACCTGATGTCAGTGTCCCAGCGTCGGTGAGATGCACCACCCAATTTGGAGGAAGACTTTTTGTGCCTGTCTGAAGAATCAGGCTTGGAGGCGTCCGGCACCCAAGTGGTCTTGAGTGGGTGTAAGGAGGCTGAGGAGCCCCCTGAAGACCTTATCTTAACGGGGGGAGGTGGGGCGCGAGCCCGGAAAGGAGATATGTCGGACCGTGTAGAGCTGCAGCTGGCCCTGGACTCTGAGGCCTGGCTGGGGGAATCTCGCCCTATCAGAGTCCCGATGCTTGTCCCAGTGTTTCCCTGGCTTGTGGGAAGATTCCCCTTTGGAGAAAGGTCTTTTCTCCATTTTCTTTAATTTCTCCTTGAGGAACCCCTGAAAGGCCTCGTGGCGGCAGATCCGGGTTCTGCTATTGAACTACTGGCAGATTGAGCAGGTCTGGGTGTTGTCCTCCGGGCCTAGGCACCTGACACAGGCCGAATGATGGTCTGCAAAAGTAATCTGCTTGCCGCAGGCACACTTGGAGGGATGTCCTTCAAAAGAAGCGGTAGGAGAAGCAGATATGGATTGAAATTTAAGGAAGATAAAGACTTCACATTCATTTAATTACTGCAGGCGTGCATCAGGCCGATGCTGACGAGACGACAGCGGAAAAGAACTAGGATTCTGGGGACCACCCCTTTATGTGATGCCTGACAGCAGGCGGTTCCCGCTGGATACTACTAGCTAGAATTTTTCCGTGGGGTCCTGGTGCCTGCAGGCTTCAGTCCTAATGGTGTAACCTGCTGCAAGAGCTGTTTCTTGAAGTAAGATCCTGAGGTACTGTCTGTGGGAGCACTGGTGGGAATGTGAAAGTAGGCATCTTTTATGTCCAGGGAGGCTAACCAGTCCCCTGGCCTTAAGAGTGGGAAGGATTATTCCCAGAGTCACCATTTTGAATTTTGGTTTTAAAAGATGTTTGGTCAGGTATCTCACGTCTAGGATGGGTCGCTACACCCGTCTTTTTCAGGGTAAGAAAGTACCTGGAGTACAGACCTTTGTCCCTGTGTATTGTAGGAATTCTCTCCATGGCCCTTAAGGCCAGAAGAGATGAAACCTCTGCCTCTAGGGCAATAGTTTCGGAGATGCTTGCAGGTGGAAAGGATCCAGCTCTCAGCTTTGGGAATTTTTTTGAAGCTGAGTACCAGCTCCTGGCTTACTACCTCCAGCACCCACTTGTCTGAGGTAACAGACTCCAGTCCTGGAAGTAGTAAGCCAGTCTGCTTCCTACAGGGATGGGGAGGATCCATCCGGCTGACACATCAGGGTGTCTGCTTGGCAAGAGCCTTAGGCTGAGGGTGGATGCAGCCCTGCTCATCCCCCTTCCGCCTCCCTCTTAAGAACCCACTCTGAGAAAAGGGAGGAGGAGGAGGAATGTGCTTGGTATAAAGGCCTATGAAAGGCCTGCCCTAGCCTGCTGCCTTTGGAGGAGTTGCCTGCCTTTTCTTGGCCTGTACACTCTTGTAGGTGGGTCCTATATCCATCCATCTTTTTCATGTAATCACTGCCTGCTCCTCAGAGAATTACCCACCACAGGGAACCCACGGCATTAGCCTGGGTGTCCTGTGAAAGGCTAGTACATCTGAGCCAAGCCATCCTCCAAGAGCCACAGATGTAGCCATGACTCGTGATGACACATCATTGGAGTCCACAGCAGCATGAAATTGTACCCCTGATGCCTCAATCTCATCAGTAGCCACCTCCTCCAGCTCCCTGGCAAGCTTTGGGAGCCTGCTTAGCCAGTGCCAGTAAAGTGTCCCACCTGGACTTCTGGTACCTGGCTGTATAGGCCATGCAATTAGCCTGCCTGAGTCCCAAGGAGGATGCCATGTATTGTTTTTCTTTGCCACGGCATCCAGCTTCCTGGAGTCTTTATCTGGGGTGTGTGAAGTCAAGGGTATGTTAGCCTTATCACAGGCTGCAGCCTGCACAACCCCAACATGGTTGCATTGCTGGTACAAATACTCCATACCTGTGCCTGATAAAGTGTACCTCTTGTCCATCCTTCTGTCAACAGGAAGTAAAGAAACTGGAGTCTAACAGTTTTTGTGTCCGTTTCCCAAAGGACTTATGAAGGGGAACAGACAGCCTCTTAGACTCTGGGATGCCCATCATCTCCACATAATCAGGCTCCTCTTGTTCCTCCACAGCTTCTTCCACAGGGAGCTGGAGGGTTTCTGCCACTTTTCTGTAACACAAAGTGGGAAGGGGATTCAGAAAGCCTAGGAGGGGAAACACCAGAAGGCCTGTCTGGGGAGATGTCCGGTTCAATGGGCTCATCCAGACCTTCCATTCCATTCCATCACCACCCTCACCACCTTCGTAATCCTCATCCCCCTCCAAATCCAGTTCGTAAAAATCTTCAGGGGCATAATCCAGAACCAAAGGAACTGCCAGAATGCACCAGATTGGTCGGAACCGAACAAAGCGATTCCACAACCCTAATCGCTTGGGCAATATCCTCGGTGGTCGGAACATGGGATTCTGGATCCAAAGCAGCCGATCTTTTTTTTTTTGACGGAACAGATACCTCTGAATCTGCTCTCCTTTTGCCCGAAGAAGCATTGCCCTGGTCAGACAGCACTCCTCCTGGTTCAGCCGAAACCGAACCGGGCTGGCCACCCGGGTCAGCGGACTTCTCGGCCTCATTATCCCTAAGCCTGCACAATCTCTCATCTAGGGTGGATTTAGGGAAGTTCTTACATATTTAGCAGGTGGTCAAACCCCAGACAATAAACACAGGTGGTGTAGGGATCAGCCTTAGCAAAGGCTTCCCCACACACACTGCAGTGTTGAAACCCAGTAGGCCCAGTTTTTCTTTTGAGTTTCTCAGACGTAGCCATCCTAACCAAAAGCTTACCCTTTTTTCAGCAAAAGCCAGGCAAGACCCCCTTATTGGTTTCTAACCTGTTACATGGTATTTTAAAAAAAAATGCAAGAACATTTTTTTTTAACCAGATATAGATTGGTAACCACACTCTAAACCTGAAATAAACGAACAAGAAATACAAATTTACAATTTCCACAAGTTTTCCTGCAGCTAGTCCACTACCAAAGTACTTATTTGTACCACAGACAGAAATCTGAACCGAATTTGACACTAAAGAATCTGTAAAACTGACGACTTTAACCGACTGTTGAACCATGAGCAGAGAAGAAATCTCCAGAGCGACTGTCCAGTTAGGCGGAGTAAAGAATCTGACGGTTACGCTTCAAAGTGCAGCAGATAGAGGTTTAAATCGAGCTCGAGCTCAACGTTCTATGCTCTGCACAGAATTTAACTCACTACTCTCCAGGGCAGTCCAACTGCTGGGGCTAACTGCAACAGTCAGAATACAGCAAGACCTTGCTGTTTGAACAGGCTCTATTGCTTCTTTTTGTAACAAAGCGTGAATTTCCTCTCACAGAAGAGGGATGTGCGCCTTTGGGTAATGTGACCCATAGGTCGGTTGTCAGTGCTCTCCACTCTGGCAGGTAACAGGCGAATCTTCTGCCCACCAGCTCCTCCAATGGATCCCAAGGAGGGTGAGCAGACCGCAAGTCAATTGGGGGTAGTCAGAAGAGCTCCCCCAAAGCTCTCTGGGCTTTTGCCGGAGGGATGGCTGCGGCCGACAAAGCCAGACGTTTGGGCTGACGTCTGGCCATCTGCTGCTGTTTTGTCTGCCTTTTTCCTTGATGACTAAATGGCTTCTTAGCCTGAAACTTGGGTCTGTATATGGTATGTACTGATCTGAGAGCCAGGCCCTTGTCTTGCAAGCCAGTGATGATGTCCTGCGAGTCTCCTCCAAACAGGACTGAACCTCTGAAAGGGGCATCCTGAATGGACGTTTGGACATCCTGAGCTAGACCAGACACCTTCAGCCATGAGAAGCAGATGCTAACAGCTGCAGCAGCTCCCCTTGCCGAGGAGTTCACAGCATCGTATGTGGTCCTGAAGGAGTACCTGCAAGTCATTCTGGAGGATCGGATGGAGTCCACTAAGATGGACTTTAAATCAGAGTCCAGTAGAGCCTCTATAGCCAGGTCTAGCTGGAAGGACAGTGCGTTTTGATAAGACCAGCATGTGGCCTGCATAATTCAGTGCCCTTGTGGCCAATGTGGAATAAGAGTAACATTTCCTTCCGAATTGGTCTAGCTGCCTCGACTCCTTGTTGGGAGGTGAGGTGCTCATGTGTTGGGGCTTGGAAAATCGGTCATGGGCCACTGCAATACTCACTGCATCCACCTCTGGGTGGGCACTTAGGTGCTCTTCCCCCTGGCGTTCGGTAATTGCGGTCTGCCTTCTAGGCCACCGCCTTGATTGAGGAGGGCATCATCCATATGGTGGATGCCAGGTCCTCATGCGGCTCCAGCCAGGGGAGGGAAGAAGAGGAGCGGACTCTTGCATGTCCAGGTGTTCGCCAATCTTTGTCATTTTGAATCCTGGGTGTCCTTTTTCCAGTCATAGACTTCTGCTAGTTTACGGAGCAGGTCTGCGAATGAAGGGTCCTCAGAGGGGGAGGAGGACTTACATGGAAACACAGAAGTTGGCAGCAGATAAGGATCGCAAGGCCCATCCAGTCTGCCCATTTATTTTTCTACCTTATAAATGTGCCATCAGCCTATATATTCATACTCATCTGTATTGCTCCCTTATGCCTATCCCATACCTGTTTGAAGCCCTGCACTGTATTCACATCCACCACTTCCTGAGGTAGGCCATTCAATGCATCCACTGCCCTTTCTGTGAAAAATAACTTCCTCACATTACCCCTTACTTGGCCTCCCTTTAATCTCATGCCGTGTCCTCCTGTCCTGCTTATTTTTCTTATATTGAAAACATGTTAAGACTCTTTCACCTTGTTAATGTCCTTAAGGTGTTTGAATGTTTCAATTAGATCACCTCTCTCCCTCCTTTGCTTTAGAGTATACATGTTGAGCTCCATTAATCTGTCCTATGTTTTCTGATGCAGTCCCTGCACCATTTAGGTTGCGTTCTCTGGACTGCCTCAATTTGGTTAATGTCCTGTAGAAGTGTGGCCTCCAGTACTGCATGCAGTACTCAGATGGGGCCTAACTAGTGTCTTGTAAAGAGGAATTATTGCCTCCCTCTTCCGACTTGTGATACCCCTACTATTACATCCCAACATCCCTCTAGCCTTACCTACTGCTTTAGTAGTCTGCTTGGATGATTTCAGGTCATCGGTGATGATGATGCCCAAGTCTCTTTCTTCCCTTGTGATTGCCAGCAGCTCCCCTCCGAGCCTCTAGGTGGCTTCAGGATTTCTCTTACCTATGTGCATGATCTTGCAGTTCTTTGCATTAAACCCCAGCTGCCACTCCTCCGACCATTTTTCTAGTTTATCCAGATCTCTTCTCATTTGGGGGAAGGGGGAGATTCCTTCGACTGAAGTTCCCTGATGGATGGAGTTTGAAACTCCGAAGCCTCAGATGAGGAGTCAGAATCTTGGTCTGAATCTGATCAGTGGACGTCAGGACGACTCTGTTCACCTGAATCCAGAGGCAGCATTTCTAGCATCCGGCCTGATATCAGCTCCTTCAGAAGGGCTGGTGTCGGGGGATGCGGTGCCAGCCTAATCGATTGTATCCCCAGGCTCCTGGAGACCTTCCCGGGAGGCTGGCGGCAGTCCAGCTCCAAAACTAGCTGCATCTTGGTTTCGGACAACCAGGACTGAAGGATAACTTTAAAGTCCATTGGAGTCTGAGGAGGAAGCTATAGGAGCTGGTAGGAGTATAGCCTGATGCAAATCCCGGCGTATGATGAAACATCTGGTACCCTGAAAAAGGGTAGGCAGGCATGTACCCTGGCACATGAAACTCTCACGGGGGTAGCCCAAAGAGTTATATGCACAGAAATGAGGCATCTAGTACCCCGACAGCAGGAACCCCAACAGAGGATGGCCCGGAGGGTAGCACAGTGCAAGACCGAACTGTGGTGCCAGGGACCCCGACGGGGGACCCTTTGAAGCTCCAAAGCCTGCACCTGAGGGGTTTGGAAGAAAAGATTCCAACGCCGAACCTGCCAGACGTGACGGAGGCAAAGGAGTCCCTGATGGGGGAGCCAATGGTGTGTTCAGTAGGATTGCCATCTCCTGACCTCAAGTCCGAGGCGAGTTAGGTAAACTGCCTGATAGAGGTCCTCATGTTCTATCCTCTGGGAAAAGGGAGGGTGGAAGAACCATTTCCAGTAACAAGGAGGGGAGGCCTATATGAGACCCTCTGGGGAGGCCCGAAGGTCCGCAACTGGGATTCACTGGGGCCATCGCTCGACCTCAACGCCAGGTCAGTCGAGCATCAGCAGAGCCAACGCTCAACTTACTGGCCAGGACAACTGAGCAGAAGGTGGATGTTGAGACACCGACTTATCAATTAGTTGGGCGGACGCCGGATTCCAGAGCCCGACGGAACAGCCTGTTGGCAGTCGGGAGGTCTGACAAACAACTTATCAGCCCTTCGGCACGACAGACCCAACTAAGAAAATGGTTAGCTAATGGCCGAGCTCTCAGCCAAGGTGCCCGCGGTCACTAAGACTAGTGGCGGCAGGAGGCCTGAGGACTGCCTATTAAGCAGGGTACGACAGGCCACACCGGCTGACTTCCCAGAGGAAGAAGAATGCTGTTCATCTCGACGGAGGCCTCGCAGGCGCCCTCGATGAGAGAGGGCCTGTCCTGGGCTCCTGTGCTTTTATGCCTGGATTCGGGTTGGCGAGGATGAAGCGCTGCAAGGTTCTTGGAGCTCTTTTCTCCATGGTTGCCATTTGCTGCTTCAGGAGATGAGCTTCATGGCCTGCTGGCAACGCTCCATGTGGCCAAGTTGAAACTGGCACAGGCTTCACAGTCCTCATCTTGTGTCTGGTCTAGGCAGAGGGCGGCAAAGAGAATGCAAACCTGTAGTAGTTGCATGCCACATAAAGCAGACCTGTTCTTGTGCTCGATGTTAAACGACAAAATGCACAAAATACAATTTACTGAAAAATTAAAACTGATACTCATCCAAAAAGCTGTTGAACTGCAGCATATGATCTCTGCGAGGTCTGACATGATCAGATCAATGGTGTTAAAGAACTAGAAGGTAGATAAGAACTGGAGGCCAGGCATGGGGACTGCCGACTATATAGGGTTACGCTCACGTCAGTCACGTGACGTCGGGTGGATGGTCCCCCATCAGATACTGCTGGCTAGAACTTTTCGTGTGGTCCTGACGCCAGGGGGCGCAGTCCTGAAAGTAATTACCTACTGCAAGAGCCCTCGTGAAGTAAGACTGTATGGTTCCTGTATTTACTGGAGGTACCCTTTATGCTTTTCTTTTTAGCTGCATTCTTATGCTGTGTGCTAGAGCAATGTTAGATTTTGTAAATGCTGGATTGCATCAGTCACTTCACACTAGGGGGAGAGGGGGATGAGTTGGATTGTTAGAGGAATTCAGTCACTGATCTTCGACCTCTACAAGTTATTCTGCATATACTGTAACCTGCCTAGAGGTTGGGTTGTCCTTAAAATAAGGTAAGCCCCATGTGTGCAGGCCTTGACCAGTGATGACAGAGAACTCGTCAGCAAATCTTGGTAAGAGGCAACAATCAGACCTGAGTGATTTCAACCTCATACTTTATTTCAACTCTAATCATTACCAAGGATAATGAATCAACTATTATATTATTGCTATTATGACATCACTGTCATCATTTTATTGTCAAAAAGAGCAATACAATGACTTGTTCTGCTGCATAACATAAAGGATGGTCTACGGGGAGTCATTCACAACAAGGATATTCTCAATCGAGTGGTCTCCTTGGCAACGTTAGATCTCGAAAGCAAAGCTCGAGAGGTCGTCCGTTGCCAATGAGACCTCGAGATCAGAGAAGATCCTTGTTTGTGAATGACTCCCCACAATCTTTTATAGTGTATGGGAGACTACTAAAAAAAAAAAAACAGTGAATGGACACAGAAATTAAATGGTCACTTTTTTTTTTTTAAAACAAGCCTTACTTTGCTTCAGTGTAGTATCTCGCTCCGCACTACTTGCTTCCTCTCCACTGTGGCTGTTACTTTGCGCATGCGATGCGCGCTTCATATTGTTGTGCTGCACCGTGATGTACAAGAAAGTAGCACAGCAAGACTGACGATTGAGTGTAGTACAACGCTGTTCCAGGCATGGATTCTCCATGCGGAACAGCGTTCCACCACACACTATAACCTATTTGAGGCTTTGACTTAAAATTAGATAAAAGGTTTACATGTAGTATAATAAACAATACTTACAATGGAGGCCGAACCGGAGATGGTGTAGAATCTTCTTTCTTGGTATCCTCTCCTGCCTCTGGCTCATCATCATAATCAAATCTGTCGAGCAGTTTCTGCATGTACACGAAAACCAAAGAAACAGATAAATATAGAAAGCTGCTGGCAGGAAAACATCTGCAGCCCATCATGTATGCCCAAAATGAAACATTCCAACTTACCGCCAAACATGCCTTGGCTAATGCCGTAGTGGTAGATCAGTCCACTCCCAAACTTCATTTTCACTAACCTCTTACAACTATCCCACACTCTCCAGAAACCTGTCGTCTCACCATTTACCACCTGTCTGGGCAGACTGTTCATCTATCCACCACTTTTCCATGAAGATGCTATTTCCTCACATTCTTCTCAAATCCACCCCAACCACCAGCTTATGATTGTGGCATCTAATTCCTGCTCCCTTGCATAGCAGAGAGAGGCCATCATGACACACTACCTTGTTTATTCCCCTAAAGTATTTAAAGGTTCCTATCATGTCTCCTCTCTGTCTATAGCAAGTACATGTTTAGACTAGGCGCTCCTCTTATGCTTCCCCTTACTGACCTGGTATCATCTTTGTAGCTTACCTCTGGACAAACTCTATATGGTCATTATCTTTTTCATTCAGGTGCAGCCTCATCAAGGACCCACAGTGGAGCAAGTAGAAAAAATTACTCACCTTAGTAATGTTGTTTCTTCTAATGGAGTCTTGCTATAGTATGACAATTGCAGTATGACCGCAGGTTTGAACTGCTCCGGAGGTGAAATAGTTAACTTTCGATGAAGGCATGGAATCTTGAGCGCGAGCTCGGTTAAGGAAGCTCTGTCTGTGTGCTTTCAAACCTAAACCTTCAGATCTTTACGAGCAAACTCACTAAGGCTCTGTGTGGAAGCTGTTAACCTACACTAGCCAACTGGCTACTAACATAACAAACACACTTCTTGGTCTCGAAAAAAGACTCAAGTCAAGAGACCCAAAAGATCAAATAAAACACCAGTTCACGCTAAGGAAGGGTGAGGCAAAAACAACAACAAAGTGGCAAAATTAGAGTGCCAACACTGTGATGCCCACCCACAGCCCAACAAGGTTCTGAGAGGGCAGGAAGGAGGAGGTCATAATAGCAAGACTCATTAGAAGAAACAACATTTCTAAGGTGAGTAATTTTTCTTCAAACAACATGAAGTCTTGCTATATTATGACAATTGCAGACTACACAGCAGTACCCCCATGGAGGAGGGACAGAACCTACCTGGGAATAGGCTCTGAAGGACAGCTGTGCCAAACCGAGCATCACTCCGAGCTTGGATGTCCAGAGAATAATGCTTGGCAAGAGTGTGAACTGTTTTCCAGGTAGCTGCTTGACATATCTCTAAAATGGGGATGTTTCTGGCCGCAGCCAGAGAAGCAGCTGTACCTCTGGTAGAGTGAGCCCTCAGGCCTGAGGGGGGAACCTTACCCAGCTTTTCATAACAGAATTGGATACAAGAGACAATCCACTTGGCAATGGATCTTTTAGTGGCAGGTTTCCCCTTGCCAACCTCACCATAAGTAAGGAACAGTTGGAGGGAGTCAAACCTGTGACCCTTGGTACGCTCTACGTAGTAACTAAGGGCCCTCTTCACATCTGTTGTGCAGCCTCCTCTCACCAGAGGAGGAATGGTCAGTGAAGTAAACAGGGAGAGAAATAGATTGATTAAGGTGGAAATCCGAAACCACCTTAGGCAGGAACTTTCTATTAGTCCGAAGGACTACCTTGTGTCTGTGAAAGGAGATAAAGTCAGGCTCCACTGACAATGCTTGTAATTCACTTATGGTCTGGCAGAGTGATAGCTACCAGAAACACAGTTTTCCAAGTCAAGAACTTAAGCTCAGCTGAAGACAAGGGCTGAAAAGGAGGTTGCATGAGCTGAGCAATGCAAACACTGAGATCCCAGGCAGGAGCAGGATCCTGAATGGGGGTTTGGTGTGAAGCAATCCCTTAAAAAACTTGGAAAACACAGGGTGAGATGACAGAGGAGAGGACTTACCTGCTGAAATAAAGGCAGAGACAGCTGCCAAATGTACCTTCAGAGTAGCTGGTCTCAGCCCCAAAGTGTTTAGATGGATCATGTAATCTAGAACTGTGGGTAAATCAGCAGAGTCTGGGGAAATATTCTTTTCCGAACACCATATGGAAAATCTTTTCCATTTGGAGTTATAAGTAGCCCTGGTAGAAGGCTTCCTAGAAGCCTTGAGTATATCCATTACACCTTGAGAGAGGTGTAGGCCAGCAAACTCTAGCTCTTCAAGAACCAGGCCTTGAGATTGAGAGACTTGAGGTTCGGGTACCAAACCCTTCCCTGGGCATAGGTTAACAGATTGTGATTCTTGGGAAGGCACAGAGGAGGATGGACTGCTAAGGACAGAAGGAGAGGGTACCAGGGTTGCCTGGCCCAATCCGGGGCAATCAGAATTACCTTGCAGGATTGGGATCTGATTTTTACTAGCACTTTGAATAGGAGACGGAAGGGGGGAAAAAGCATAAAGAAACTTCCCTTCCCAACTGAGGGCTAAGGCGTCCAGGGGGACTGAGCCCAAGACTGGGGGTCTGCAGCAAGAGAGAGGAAGTTGATGATAGTCTGGAGCTGCAAAGAGATCTATTTCCGGGGTGCCCCATTTGGCAAATACCACTCCCAGAACCAGGGGATCCAGGGACAACTTGTGATGGCCCTGAGAGATCCTGCTGAGAGCAGCTGCCAGGATATTGTCTTTGCCTGGGAGGTGAACTGCTGCAAGGGAGGTGTTCAGGGAGTAAGCCAGAGACCACAACTTCATGGCTTCGGTGCACAAGGCCGTAGACCGAGTGCCCCCGTTTGCTGATGTACCACATTGTAGTGGTGTTGTCTTCTGACCTGCACAATTTTGTTCTGAACAGATTTGGAGAAAGCCTGAAGTGCTAGAAAAACTGCTCTGAGCTCCAACAGGTTGATGTGGAGCACAGATTCCTGAGGGGACCACAGTCCCTGGGCAGTGAGGTCGCCCATGGGGCCCCCACCCCAAGAGGGATGCATCCGTAGTAAGGATTAATGAAAGAGGCTGAGTGACAAGGAACTCCTTGTCTCAGGTTGCTCTGATCCTGCCACCACTGCAGGGCTTGGATCAGGGTTCGAGTTACTGGGATCAATTTGGAAAGAGGATCCTTTCTTTGAGACCAAAAGGCCCTCAAATGAAACCGAATGTCTCATCTGAAATCTTGCTCCTTGCACTACTGCTGTGGAAGCAGCCATGTGTCCCAGAAGCTGCAGAAAATGTCTTGCTGGTCGAGAGACCTGCAGGGTGAATGAGGAGGCCAGGGAGACTAGGGTGTTTGCCCTATCTAAGGGGAGGAAGGCCCTGGCTTCCTGGGTGTTCAGTTCTGCGCCTATGAAGGTTAGGAGCTAGACAGGCTCCAGCACTGACTTTGAGAGATTCAGGAGAAAACCTAGGGAAGTAAGCAGTTGCTGAGTTATCTGAAGATGTAGTTTGACCTGATCTGAGGATTGGCCACCTATGAGCCAATCGTCCAGGTAAGGAAAGATGGCAATCTTTTGCCTTCTTAGGCAAGCTACTGCTACTGCCAGGCATTTGGTAAATACCTTTGGAGCCGAGGTGAGTCCAAAGGGCATTGCTCTGAACTGGTAGTGGCCTGAGGACAGCTCGAACCTGAGGTACTTTAGATGGGAGCTTCTGATGAGAATATGGAAGTAGGCATCCTTGAGGTCCAGGGATGCTAGCCAGTCCCCTGGCCTTAGGAAGGTAAATGATCCCAGTCACCATTTTGAACTTTTAGTTTTAAAAGGTGCTTGTTTAGGTATCTGAGATCCAGGATGGGCCGCCATTCTCCTGTCTTTTGGGGTAAGGAAGAACCTGGAGTACAAACCTTGCCCTGATGTAGGGTGGAACCTTTCCACAGCTCTGAGAGCGAGAAGGGTGAGACCTCTGACTAGGCGAGTGCCTCCGATGGAGATGCAGGAGGAAAGATCTGGCTCTCATCTTGAAATTTTTGAAGCTGAGAACCAGTCCTGGCTTACTACCTCCAGAACCCACTTGTCTGATGTGAGAGACTTCCAGTCCTGGACAAAGTAAGCCAGCCTGCCCCCTACCGCAGAGGAGAAGCGCCCTGGCTACCCCATCAGGGTGCCTGCTTGGCAGGGGCTTTTGGCTGAGGGGTGGAAGCAGGCCTGCTTGAACCCCTACTCCTTCCTCTAAAGAATCCCCTCTGGGTATAGGAGGAAGAGGAGGCCTGAGCCTGGTAGAAAGGCCTATGAAAAGGCCTGCCTCTGCCCTTGGGAAGCTGCTTCTGAGGAGTGGCCTGCCTTTCCTTGGCCTGTGCACTCATCCATTTTCTTCATGTAATTCTCTGTTTGCTCCCCAAACAGAGAATTGCTAACCACAGGAAAATCCATGGCTTTGGACTGGGTATCCTGTAACAAGGTGGTGCATCTGAGCCAAGCCATTCTGCGAAGAGCCACAGAAGTAGCCATGACTCTTGATGATACATCATTAGAGTCCACCGCAGCATGAAACTGCACTTTGATGCCTCAATACCATCTTTAGGCACCTGTTCAAGCTCCCTGGCAAGCTGGTCAGGGACTTGTTTGCTAGAGCCAGCACAGTATCCCATCTGGATTTCTGGTATCTGGCAGCGTAAGCCATATAATTGCTTGTCTGAGTCCCAAGGATGCTGCCATGTACTGTTTCTTTGCCATAGCATCAACCTTCCTGAGTCCTTTTCAGGAGGATGTAGCTAGGGAATATTTGCCTTGTCACAGGCTGCAGCCTGCACTACACCCACATGGCTGCATTGCTGTGTAAGAAATTCTGTGCCAGAACCTGATAAAGTATACCTTCTGTCCATCCTTTTGTTTACAGGAGGTATAGTATGAGGAGTTTTTAAAACTTTTACTGTCCGCTTCCTGAAAGATTTATGAAGGGGAATAGACAGTCTCTAAGACTCTGGAATATCCATCATTTCTACATAATCAGGCTCTTCCTGGTCATCAACAGCTTCCTCAAGAGGAAGCTGAAGAGTTCAACAACCTTCTTATAAAACATGAAGTGAGAAGGACACCAGAAAGCTGGGGAGAGAACCCTAAAGGTCTGTCTGGGGAGGTATCTGGTTCAATAGAGCCTCCAGATCATATTCACTTTCCTCAGTCCCCTCCACCCCACGGTTCATAAAATTCCTCGAAATCATAATCTTGAACCGGAGGAACTGAACGCCTCCCAGATGGTGTCGGTTCAGGAACCGGGAAAGAGACTGGACAATTTGGATTGCTTTAGCTATCTCTTCAGCTGTTGGGGAAAAAACTTTTTCCACAGCAGCAGACTTTCTAGTCCTCTTTGCAGGAACTGGCTCCTCGGAGCCAGCTCTTCGTTTGCCCGAGGAAGTATCGCCCTGGTCAGAGGGCACTCCCTCCGGTCGGCACCGGGCCGGCCATCCGGGTCAGCGGACTTTTGGCCTCCTTTCCTGAGCCTACCGACTCTCTTCTCAGCAGTGGCAGCAGGGAAATTCTTGCAAATCTGGCAGTCTGAATCGGGGTGGTCAAACCCCAGGCAATAAACACGTGTGTGAGGGTCAGCCTTGGCAAAGGCTTCCCCACAGACATCACAGTGCTGAAACCCAGTGGGCCGGGTTTTCTTTTGGGTTTCTCAGACATTATGCCAGCCTAACCAAAACTTGCCCGTTTATGGCAATCCGCCAAGCAAGACACTCCTATCTGTTCCCAACCGTGTCACGGGCCATGGAAAAAAACGTAATGAAATCCTTTTTTTTTTTTTAGAACTGACAGGAACCGGGAACCACACTCTATAAAGGACTAGTAATTAAAAAAAACAACCTAATCGGTTCAAACCGAACCGATAAATGTTTTACAATTTCCACACAGAAATCAGATAAAACTATCTATTACTTACGTTACCACAGACAGAGCTTGAACCGAAACGGCTACATTAAAATTAGACTAATTTTAAACTTTTAAACCGCAAAATGAACCGAGCAAAAGGAGAAATCTCCGGAGTGACTGTTCAGTGAGGCGGAGTAAAGAATCTGATAGTTTAGGTTTGGAAAGCTGACAGACAGAGTTTTTAACGAAATACACAAGATTCCATGCCTTCATGGAAAATTAACTATTTCATCCGAGCAGTTCAAACCTGCGGTCATACTGCAATTGTCATAATATAGCAAGACTTCATGTTGTTTGAACCTCCTTTCTTCTACTGGAGAACCCCTCTCTACGAATCAAAGCATCCTGTTTGCCTTTAAGTGTCCTGGTGCAATGGACTGATAGTTAAGACTCCTCTAATGATGATCCCCAATTCTCTCATCTATGGTCACATTTTCAAAACCACCCCCAAATCCAAAACCCATCCTCGCTTACCCTGCCTATCCGAATAACTGCACTTCTTGGCACTAAACTCCAGTTGTCAACACCTCAGACCACCCTTCCATTATTTATAGGTCACTCTTCATATCCCTAATGCCCCTTCAATGTCTTCCTGCCAGAGTTTGTCGTCATCTGCAAAGTGACAGATTTTATCATTGTTCCTATGTTGCAGATGAACACAAACAGTAGTGGGCCAACCATAGATCCTTTCTAACACGTTTCAGACAGGTTCCTGTAATCTCCAATAGAGACTTTCTTGACCGAGTTCCAACACCCCCTAGAAACATAGAAACACAGAATTTGACGGCAGATAAGGACCGCTTGGCCCACCTAGTCTGCCCATTTTCCTACCTAACAGATAAGCTGCAGATCCTAGTTAACCAACTGCTTACTTCCTCCTACCCTCCACTAGGACTGCCTTATGCCTGTCCCATGCATTCTTGAAGTCCCCCACTGTTCTTGACTCCACGACCTCCTCATGGAGGCTGTTCCATGCACCCACAACCCTCTCAGTGAAAAAATACTTCCTCACATCACCTCTGAGCCGTCCCCCCTCAATCTTCAAATTGTGCCCCCTTGTTCTTGCACATCTCTTTTTCTGGAAGATGCTACCCTCTTGGACTTTGTTAATTCCCTTGGAGGTACTTGAAAGTTTCTATCATGTCCCTCTCCTTCTTTCCTCCAGGGTATACATATTAAGCTCCTTTAGTCTTTCTTCACATGTCTTCTTGCAGACCCTGCACCATTTCAAGCTGCCCTCCTCTGGACAGCCTCCACTCTGTCTATGTCTTTGCGATGGGGTCTCCAGAACTGCACACAGTACTCCAGATGGGGTCTCACCAACTGTCTGTACAGAGGGATAACAACTTCCTGTTTTCTACTATTGACGCCTCTTCCTATGCATCCCAGTATCCCCCCCAAGGCCTCCTTACTGCCTTCTCACATTGCTTGCCCACCTTTAGGTCATCTGATATAATTACCCCCAGGTCCCTTTATATTTTTACTGTTGTCAGTATCTCACCCCCCACTGTGTACGCTTCCCCTGGGTTTTTGTTTCCCATGTGCATTACCTTGCACTTCTTTGCACTGAATCTGAGCTGCCATACATTTGACCATTCCTCCAACCTTGCCAAGTCCCTTCTCATCCTTTCCACTCCACCTTGTGTATCAACCCTGTTGCAGATCTTTGTCTCATCTGCAGAGAGACATAGTTTTCCTTCCAGTTCCTCTGCAATCTCACTTATAAAGACATTAAAAAGAACCGGTCCCAGTACTGAACCCTGCGGTACCCCGCTAGTAACCCTCCTTTCTTCGCTGTGTACTCCATTTACTACTACCCTTTGCGTCCTGTTGTCTAGCCAATTTTTTATCTAGGCTACCACCTTGGGACCCACTCCCAGGCTGGCTATCTTGTGTACTAATCTTTGTGTGGGACTGTATCAAATGCCTTGCTAAAATCTAGGTAGGCCATGTCCACAGCCCCTCCCTGGTCTACTACTTTGGTCACCCAGTCAAAGAAATCTATTAGATTCTCTGACACCTATCCCATCGTGGAATCCATGCTGCCTTGGGTCCTGTGCCCCACTGGCCTCTAGGTACTCAATTTCCTTCAGAAGTGATTCCATCATTTTCCTACCACTGAGGTCAAACTAACTGGTCTGTAGTTTCCTGCCTCTGTCCTGCTCCCACTTTGTGAAGAGGAATCACATCTGCCCTCCTCCAGTCCTCAGGTACCACCCCATCCTCCCATGATTTGTTAAAGAGAGTAGTCAGCTGTGTCCACTAGTTCTACCCTTAGTTCTTTAGAATTCTTGGGTGAATCCCATCAGGCCCCATTGCTTTGTCCACCTTCAATTTCATTAGTTCTTTCAGAACCCTTTCTTCTGTAAATGGACTGGTATCGACCCCAGTCTTCAGAGTGTTTCTCTTGTTTGGTTTAGGTAACCCCCTCCTCTTCCTTTGTGAATACTGAGCAGAAATATTCATTCAGTATCCCTGCTTTTTCACTGTCACCCTCTACCCACATTCCCTCCCCTTTATTAAGCTTCAGTATCCCTCCTTTGGTCTTTGTTCCCTAACGTACCTATAAAAGGTCTTATCACCCTTCTTAACAGAATTGGCTATCCTTTCCTCGGTTTGGGCCTTTGCTATTCTGACTGCCTTCCCAGCCTCTTTCTGCTTTAGCTGATAAAGTTCTCTGTCCTGCTCCTTCTGTGTTTCCTTATATTTCCTGAATGCTGTCCTTTTCTCCTTAACCTTCCCTGCTACCTCTTTTGAGAACCATAACTTTTTTCCCTTTGTGTTTTACTGATTTGCTTTACACAAAGGCTTGTTGCCTCTGTGATGGCTGTTTTGATCACTCCCCATTGTTCCTCCACCCCTCCTTCTTGCCTGTTTGCTAGTGCTTTTCTGAGGCACTCTCTCATTTTCCCCCAAAGTCAGCCCTCCAAAAGTCCAGTACTCTTGCTTTTGTATGGCTTGATTGTATGGCTGTGTTTATCGTGAACCACACTGTTTGGTGGTAGCTTGTTCCCAGATGGCTACTCACTTCTAAATCTGAGATTCTTTCTCCATCCCCATTTGAGAGTACCAGGTCTAAGACTGCTCCCTCCCGGGTTGGTTCCAATACTAGCTGTCTGAGGCATGCCCCTGTAGGGCATCAAGAATGACCCTACTCTTGGATGTGCCTACAGCAAAGGTGTTCCAGTTAACATCTGGCATATTCAGGTCCCCCATCAAGAATATCTCCCCTTTTTCTGCCATTCTAAGAAAGCCTATCATTTCCTTGTCCATTCCCTCCCCCTGAGATGGGGGTCTGTATACAACCCCCATGCGGATTGTGGTGCCATTTCCTGTCTCCAGGGTGACCCAAAGTGCCTCATCTGCTCCCTGTTTACTCTAGTTCTGTTGCTTTGATCCCTTCTTTTACATAGAGAGCTACTCCTCCTCCTCTTTTACCCTCCCTGTCCCTCCTGTAGATTGTGTATCCTGGTATGTTGACATCCCAGTCATGGTTCTCTGTGTACCATGTTTCTGTGACTGCCACAATATCCAGACAACCCTCTTCCATCAAGGCCACTAGTTCAGGGAGCTTGTTACACAGACTACGGGCACTGGTACTCATCACCCTCCATTTTTTGATAGCCTTACCCCTTTTAGCCCCATTTCTGTCCTTACTGCCTTTGCCTTTTTTTACATTTAAATCTGTTCTACTCCCTAATAACTTCTGTACCTTGGTGTTTACCTCACTAATCACCATGCTTTGTGGGAGGATCGGACTTCCCTGCTCCTTTTCAGTGCCCCCCTTAGCTAGTTTAAATGCTTGCAATGAAGCATTTAAACCTCTCACCTAGGATCCTGATCCGTCCCCTCGGACAGATGCAGACCATCGCACCAGTATAGGTCTGCATCCTCCAGGTGGCTCCCAGTCCCCAACGGCCAAACCCTGAGCTCCACACCAGTTTTTCAACCACTCATTGAATTCCCTGGTGAGAAGTGCCCTAGCATCTCCCTTGCCGTAGACAGACAGCACCTCCGAGAAGGTTACCGTATGTGCTACTTGTCTAAGGCCCCTTCCCAACTCTACAACCTCCTCTTGCACTGCTCTGATCCCATTCCTAGCCAGCTCATTTGTCCCTAGGTGGACAATGACATCCAGCTCCCTCCCTCGTGCAGCTCCTCCCACGATCCTGAGGATTCGCTTCCTGTCCCTCCAAGCCGTGGCGCCAGGAAGGCACCTTATGTCCCTCTCCCCTTCCTCCCCCATTTCTACCCCCCTAATGATTGAGTCCCCCACCAGGAGTTGTTTCCTTCCCCTGTGGGGTCCCATGCCACCCTCCTGTGGGTCTCCTTTGTGAAGGTTCCCAGCATCCTCCTTGGTCTCCACTGCAGGTGCCTCCATGAAGACCACTATCCACCAGAAGGCGACTGATGTGGAGAGGTGCAGCTAGAGGGATGCAACTCTGTTCCACCACCCTCCCTCCTTGAGCCCACCCTGGTCCAGCCTCTCCTCTTTCTTGGCAACCTCTGAGGTAGTGGCATTGGCCCCTGGTGGTCCCGGGAGGTTTCACGAATCCTAGCCAGGTCAGCCTGGAGACGGGCAACCTCCTCTCTCACACCAGAGAGGTGCCTGCAAATAGGGCAGCATCGCAGCCTCCAGAATGTCTCCCGGAACACTGCTGCCCCACATCCACTGCACTGCATCACTCCTATCATGTCTTATTTTGTGTCCTCTCTACTGTTTCTCTGGATGCTTATTCTCTCCTCTCCTTACAACTCTCACCCTTTCTGTTCTGGGACAGCAACTTCCTATCTTCTTCAGTAGCCTCCTTCTTCCTTGCTCAATATCAGACCACCACCAGCTTGGGAAGGGGAAGAGAGTGAGCTACTTTTTTCCTTTAGGGTTGACAAAACCAATGTTTCTCTATGATCCTTTCTTTCCTACTGCCAAACAGGAAGTTCCTGTTGACAGTCAAATCCAGTGGCTATAAAAGTAGAACTGGCTTTGCGTGGGTGGGTGAAGGGGTGGGATGGAGGGCAATTAGTAAGAAAAAAGGCTAGCAACAGGAAGTTGTAATTTGACTCACCTGCTTTTATATTGTCTAAACCACACCCCCAGGTAAGCTCTCTTTCCTCCTACTGGTTTAGCAAAGTCAGCTAATACAGTACCCTTCCCTGACTGCACAGAACACACACAGACTTTCTTTCTTTTCAACCCTAAATAAGACCCCTTCTACTTCTAATAAAGTTATCTGTCTACTTAATCTTAACAGACACTGACTCCTGCTGAGATACAAGTTTTAAATTAATAAGAAAATGTAGTTTCTTTTAGTTAGCTGCTTTCTGCTCTACAAGCAAGGCCCCCTCATCCCGTCAGCTTCCTCCACCTTCTAAGTTTGTCCTGGAGAGCCCCCTGCCCCCTCCCCAAATCTCTCCGAAATCCATCCTCCTGATATACACTACTGCCCTCATCTCTGTCCTCTGTTCCAATAAGGCTAACCCTGACCCACAGCAAGCTATGGTCACTTGACCCCAGGGATCCTTTACCCTGATCCTCCTACACTATGTCCTGGTTCAACAGTGCTAGGTGAACGATAGCTCCTACCCAATGTACGAAAGCCCTCACGCATTAAATACAAACATATGAAGACGCCAGAAGGACATTTGGTCTATCAATTCTGCTCTGATTGCAGGGTCCACAGCTTGAGCTACTGTCCCTGCTTCCATTCCTACTCCTCCCATTCTCCCTACCCATGATCCTTACTTTCCCCCATGCCTCTTCTTAAAGCTACCCATTGTCTTCAATAAGATGATTCTTCTCGCACCAAGGTAAAGAAATACTTTACCTAGGTCTGAATGAGATCAAAGGTGGATTGTGAACCAGGCTGTGTGCCCTCTGGGTTAAGTTACTGCATCCCCCAACCCCCCAAAAGAGGGTGTGATATTTGGACCGTTACCTGGGCATGCTAGCGAAAAAGGTTTCATATTTTACCCCAGGACTCAATACTAGTAGTTGTTCGGACCCAAAACAGACAGGAAGGTTACCCTGTTTGTCTCCTGTTCACATACTGCACTTCGAGGTTGGGCACTATAGGTACAGAGGGCCTGACCCCCCGGAGTGCATTTCTGACAATTACCACAGAGTCCACCTCAAGTTGACCAGCAAGAAAAGGTTTCCCCCGAGGGGGCCATATGCATCTTATCTGCCTTTCCAGGAATGGCCGGAATCACATGGGGCTTATACCAGGCAGCAAAGGTGGCATCCTCCAGGGCAGGGAGGAGAGGTATTATTATTGTAGGAAGGGATCAGGCAATTCAAGAGATCAGTACGCTTTTTTCTTGGTTTTGTCCTGTTCCTCCAAATCAAACCCCATGGCAGCCTGTAACTGCTGCATTATGGTAATAAAAGATTGGTTCTCGGGAGACCTTGGGGTGTAAACCACAGTCTCCTCACTGCAAGTGGACATACTGGAAATGAAAATGCAGTACCTACCGTGTTATGATCTTTCTGTGTATCTTCACCATTCATCACAGATGGGTTATCTGGCCGGAGGTCAGGACCCCGAGGAGCTTTTTTTTTTTTTTTAAAAAGGGGTGAAGCTGAGCAACACACCATCAGCGCCAGCCTCGAGAGCCAGACATACTCGTGGCGCTCAGGGGTTGGCCATTAGGCTGTGTCGACCCGCCTGCCTGCCAGTTCTGAGTCGCCGGAGAGGTAAGAGGAAGGATGGAGGGTGGGACAAGAGAGCCCAAGGGACAGAAAAGGAAAGGATGACTAAACTAAAAGGAGAAATAACGACTGAGAGGACAGCAAAGAAGAGGTTAGACTAAGGGGATTGGGGAGGGGCCCCAATGTCTGGAAGCGGAAGAAGGGAAGGGTAGGGAGGGGAAAGAATTTAGGAGAGAGGGAGAGGTATTAAGGCATCCGAGACCCTTGTCCGTCACCAGATTGTATAGGAACTGCAAGGAGTAGCAAAGCTCTCTGCCAGAATTCAAGGCACAGAATAACTGGCAAATACCCCAGAAGCAGAGTCGGCTATTCTGGAGGAAGGACAGGGTACAGGGATTTAGTACTCTCTCAGGAAAAGATGTTTGGTGAAAAAAAGGGGTTTCTTTTTTTTTTTTAGGAGAACTAGTTGGATGGAAAAAAAGAGGAGAACAGAAGGAGGGCAACTACCAACTCCCACCCCACCGGGGTGGAGACAAAGTAGTAGAGAAGGAGTACCGCTCGAGCTGTCTACTCTTCATTTGAAAATATCTCCCTGTGTGTCCTTACTTTACCCCGTTCCTAAGGAGGAGAGGGGGAGTCACATAGAGGGAGGGGGACCCAGAGACTGAGGCCCCAGGGGGATGGTGGGTGGGGTTGTGATGAATGGTGAAGATACAGAAAGATCATAATTACGTAGTCATAATTTTCATCTCTTATGTGTGTCAATCTTCACCATTCATCAGAATGGGTGAGTACTTCAAGCCTCCAAGGGGTTGTTTCTTTTACACCCTAAGGAACAAAGTCCCTTAGCCCTCAGTGGGTGACACACTAAGGAGGGGGAACCTTCAGGGCCTGGAGAGGCCAGAGAGTGGGGGAGAGAGAGATGGGGTTCCCCCGGAGGGGGAAGGAAGTTTTGAAAAATTGGAGCACCTTAGGCAAAAATAACAAATGCACACAACCTCTGAGTAACAGTATGTTAGAAACTGACTGCAAGAACTGAGTGTTTGGACCATCGGGAAAGGTACTCTTTAAGCGTGTCTGTAAAAGACGATAGCACCGCCTGGATGTTGGTGCCAGTATAAATAGACAAGAACGCTGGTAGAAGTTGGATTAGATAATGCACCTGGTATCAACAGAGACGCACCAGCCATACTAGGCCTGGTGGTGTGCCTACAGCCTTGCCCTGACCTGGAAGTGAGGTAAACGGTCTGGGCAGCAGGAAGCGTCACTGCCGGAGTGGTCAACTGCAATGAACTGGTCATACCTGTGTGAAGGGGTTGACCTGTAGCGCACCAGGGAGGTTTTCTCCTTTTCCCATTCCCTCCCCCAGTGTTTATGCATGAGAGACCTAGATTTTTCCAGGGATTTCGGAGATCTGGACCCCAAGGAGTGAGCTGGCAACACGGAACTCTTTTGCTGGAGCTCCTTCTCCTTTTGAGCTACCTGCTGTTTTAAGGAGGTGCTTCCCCAAAGCACCCTTTCAGCGCCGCCAGGTGGCTGTGTTGAACCCTTTGCAAATCGGGCATGGCTGCATGTTATGGTCCGGGCTGGGGCAACACATGCAGACATCATGTGAATCTCTGGTGTATAGGTTTTAACCGCATTTGCAACAACGGAACAGTTTCAACAGTTCCTTAGGCAACATACATGCAAAAATGACTTATGAGAGAGTCTGCTTACTACGTTGAGAAAAAGAAAAAGTGGCGACCATAACGGCAGCGTTTCTGTGTATGGTCTAAAAAAATGGTCTACAATAGGGGAAAAGGCTGAGGAGGGAAGGGGACGCCCATGTTTATATGGCGCCATCCTGAGCGGCCTCTACTGGATTTCTTGCAAAATTTCCATATGATCTTAGTGCCTGGCGGCTATAGTTCCACACATGTGGCCTGATGAAAGATATAATTGAAGAAGATCTGAGAAGTGATGGGCCGCCCACACTTATACACACAGAGATGGTACGTCATGGGTGGCCCTCGGCTAGCAAAAGTTTCCATGTGGTCCTAATTCTGACAGCTACAGTTACAAAGGTATGGTCTAATGGATCAGATATCCTCAAAGATTACCCTTACTTCAACACATCCAACTAAAATATCAAGCAAACTAGTTAAATGCTATTTAATGTAAAAGTAAATTATTTTGATTCTTGGGTAGTTAAGACAGAAAACAAGTTGCATTTCCCCAGTTTAGATGGGTGAAACGGGTTCAGATTAAAGTGCATCTGCTGTATGGAACAAGTAATACAGATTTTTGTAAATTGCTATTGTCGGTTACCTACCTTATCAAAAGCAGCTTTTTGTTCTGGTGGCGGAGGAGGAGTGGGAGGCTTTGGTGGTGTAGAAATAACCTGGGCCTGTGGTAATATATTACTGTCTGGTGCTGGAGACTGGGGTTTTGGAGGCTGTTGAAAAGTCTGCAGAATCTGCTGAAGCTAAGAAAAGAAATGCAGGGGAGCAGTTAATGCATTCATCAGTCCTGGAATGGCCAAGTTCTGAAACCTTAAGGAGGTTGTCAAGATTTCAGCAAAATAAAATTTAAAAAAAATCATAGCTGGTTCAAGCAAAGCTGTCATTCAATACTGCAGCAAAATTTGAATTTCAGGACCCTCCTTTTTTGTTTGTTACTGCTGAAGACTTTTTCATTGAAACATGAACTTTTCCCCTTAGGCTATCTGTTCACTCCTGCCTTGAAGTCACTAGTTGCCAAATAAATGATTCTGATATCAAAAGCAACAGATAAAATCAGGACTAGGAAAAGCAGCAGAAACAGATGAAGTCCAATGTGCAAAATGATTCAATAGGTTTGTAGTAAAAAGAACATCCTGAAATTCAAATAGCTCTGTAATGTTGATACTGGGGTCCAGTCAATATCAGCTGTCACGGTTCTGTAAGAAAGCAGAAAAGCATGCATTTGCCTTTTTACTCCCACACTCCTACTTTACCCTCCAAAACCCATTATCCCCTTTAAGTCCCCACCTCCAACTGCTCACCTGGAGGCTATCCTGTCATCCTCCACCCTCCCTGAATAACTATCCCTCATGACAGAACCCAGAGGGAAGGACGCATTTGTCAACTTTTGAATGAGTGGGTGGGACAAGCATTCAAAAGTGGAACCCTTACTGACTGAGTAAGAAGGGTGGTAGATAAGAAGAAAAAAAATAATCGTAGTAACGTTTCTTCCATGGATCCCTCACTATGCTTAATCTGTAATCAGTCCCCTGGATTGAGCAGCACCAAGAATGGAATTTTATTCTAATTATAAAATCTTACAAAAAATGTAAACCTCTGCTGTGTGGTCACGATCCACTCTGCCCCTACTACCAAATTTATTTCTGAAGCTAGGAGAATAGTGACAACTAAACTAGCTAAAGACTAACAAAAAAAAATTATTCACCTTAGTAATGTTGTTTCTTCTAATGGAGTCTTGCTGTAATCTGACTATTGCAGTGATATCCAACCTCTGAACTGCCCCAGAGAGGAAAGAGTTAACTTTCCATGCAAGGCATGGAACGCTGAGCTCGAGCTCAGTTGAGACTGTCTGTTTGAACCCACACCGCCAGATCTTTACGAGCTAACTCACTGGGCGTCATGTGTGGAAACTGTAAACTTACACTAGCCAACTGGCAACTAAATCTACTAAAAAGGTTTTTTGGTTCCAAGGCAAAGACTCAAGTCAGGATACCCAAAAAAAAACACAAAACAACACATACCCAAAAATAAGAGGGTGAGAAAAAAAAGGGGGGGGGGGCGCGCACCTCTAGGGTGCCAACACTGTTCCTCCCCACCCACATCCCAAAACCCAGGTTCTGAGAGGGGAGGTGGGAGGTCAGAATACAGCAAGACTCCATAAGAAGAAAAAACATTACTAAGGTGAGTAATTTTTTCTTCAAACAACATGAAGTCTTGCTGTATTCTCACTATTGCAGACTACCAAGCAATATCTCCATGGAGGAGGGACAGAACCTAATCCGGAAACAAGCTCTGAAGCACTGCTGTGCCACACCGAGCATCACTCCTAGCCTGGATATCCAGAGATAATGCTTGGTGAAAGTATGTACTGTTTTCCAAGTGGCTGCTTGAGAAATCTCTAAGATAGGAATATCCTGGCAGCAACCAGGAAGCAGCTGTACCTTGTAGAGTGAGCTCCTCACGCCTGAGGGTGGATCCCACCCCAATTGTTCATAGCAACTGTATACAAGAGACAATCCACCTGGTAATAGATCTCTTAGTGGGCAGGTTTTCCTTACTATAAGTGAGAAAGTTGAGTGGAGTCAAACTCAGACCCTTGGTGCGCCTCAATGAAGTAGCTAGCTATGTCCTTCACATCCAGATTGTGCAGCCTCCTCTCTCAAGAGGAGGAATGGCTGAAGAAAACAGGAAAAGACAGACTAGTTAGGTGGAAATCTGAAACCACCTAGGCAAAAAATACAGGTTACTCACCTGTAACAGGATTTCTGAATGGTATATGTTGTTCATCCACACTGTCTGGCAGGTTCTTGCCGCTTTAAATCTTGCCGGAAGGTCTTCTGCTGGCTCCTCCCACCCACCCGGTGGAAACTCAGCCCCGCCCCATGACGCCAGATCTAGCTCACGTTTGTGCTTGCAAGCTGGGCCGGCGAGGTCGAGGAGTGAGTGGTGGATGAACAATATATACCATTCCTAGAACCCTGTTACAGGTGAGTAACCTGTATTTCTAGGGACATGGATATGTTGTCTCATCCACACTGTCTGGCAGACTCCTAGCAGTTCTCCGGGAGGAGGAGGCAAGGCGACACCCCTCTACTTAGGGAATAAAGACTGAGAACCGAGGCCCCAAAACCAGCATCCTGGCGGACTGAAAGGTCAATGGTAATGGGTAATAAGGTGTGCTGACTTCAGGTAGCAGCCCTGCAGATTTCTGAATAGGGACGCCCCTGAAGCAGCCACCGGCTGCAGCAGTATGACTGGTAGAATGAGCCTTATCCTCTGGGAGGCTCCATGCCCAACTTGTAGCAGAGATCTATGCAGGAGGTGACCCACCTGCTTATCGTCGCGCTTGGCTGCAGGTCTGCAGGTGCTGCTTGCATAGGTGACAAACAGCTGTGCGGACCTCCCCTTAAATTTCAGCCGCGGCGCCCTTATAATAAGCGAGCGCCTTCTAGGTCCAAAGTATGGAGCCTATATTCGCCTCCCAGGTGTGACTGGGGTAGAACACCGCAGAGTCAACACCTGGTTAAGGTGAAACTCCAACACCACCTTCGGAAGGAATTTCGGTGGGGGCGAGGACAACCTTGTCCCTATGGAAGACCAGGTAAGAGACTCAATGCAGAGCGCTTGAGTTCTCCCATCCTTCTAGCTGATGTGATAGCCACCAAGAAGGCGAGTTTCACGACAGGTGAGAGTGTCCACACCTGTGCATTGGTTCGAATGGCTTGCCCATGAGCTTTGCCAGTACCAGTAAATCCCATGGAGGTGGAGGTTCTTGCAAACTGAGGGGAATTGATCAAGGCCTTGAAAAGCCGCCAGACCACCTTCTCCTGGCGCCACCGACTGCCTCGCCCACGCCCGCTAAGCAGAGATGGCTGCCAGGTGCACCCTTAGGGTTGTCTACTGCTTAGCCCTGACTAGAACGACCATAAATAGTCCAAAATGCTTGCCAAAGGACAGGGGAAGGGTCCAAGCCCTTGCCCTGACACCAAATAGAAAATCTCTTCCATTTGAAGGCATAGCATTTCCTGGTCGACTCCCACGGGACGCCTCAACTACACTGGAGGACCTCGTCGGAAAGACCCAAGGCCTGGAACTGTAGCCGCCAGGAACCAGACGCCAGGTGCAGGGATTGAAGGTCCGGATGGAACACCTTCCCTGATTGACTGAGAGCAGGTCCGGGCGAGCTGAAGTTGCCTCGGGGCCTAGAGCTGAGGCTGAGGAGATTCTAAAACTGAACTGGCGGCCAGTCTGGGGCTATCAGAATCACCTGGCGCCTTGTCCCTCCTTGCTTTGAGAAGCACCTGTGAATCAAGGGAAATGGGGAAGGCGAAAAGAGGCCCGGGTCCACAGAATCGAGAAGGCATCCCCTGCAGCGAGCCCTGCTGAGGGGGCAGGCATGAACAGCTCAGCTCTCTGCTCTCCCTGGAGGCAAACAGGTCCACCTGAAGTGTGCCCCAATGGGGAGAACAGATCTGTACTTCCTCCGCAGGAGAGACCACTCTGAGATGCAGCCCCTATCCGCCCAGGGCATCTGCCAGGGTGTGAGGCTCCTGCCACATGAATGGCTAGGAGATCCGCCTCCAGGCTGCGCAGGAGTGACCAAATGCGGAGAGCTCTTTGCATAGAAGCATGAACGCGGCCCCGCCTCTGGCGGTTTAGGCAGTACATGGTCGTGGTATTGTCCGCCTGGACTCGACCACTTGACCCCTCGGAGAAACGGAGCAAAGGGTGGAGAGCTAGGTGGACCGCCGAGCTCCAGCAGGTTGATATGGCATCGACTCTCGTGGGGACCAGAGGTCAGGCGCCTGTGTTCCCCTAGATGGGCACCCCAACCCATCAGAGAGGCATCGGTCGATAGAGAGACCGTCGGCAAACAGGATGCCCTCCTGCAGATGAGATGCAACAGTCCACCACCGTAGAGTGTTCCACATCTCCTCAGTCACCGTCACTAGCTGGTCCAATGGATCGCAGCGCCAGGACCACTGGCTGGCCAGTCCCCACTGAAGGAGGCGATGATGCCAGCGTGCCCAACGGACCACGCTGGTACAGGCCGCCATGAGACCCAGGAGGCGAGAAGTCCCGGATAGGGGCTGCATTGCCTATCCAGAAATGATTGGACAAAGGAGGTAAGAACTCGCCCTGTCCGCGGGAGCCGTGGTTTGGCTCGAAGAGAGTAGAGCTCTGCCCGATAAACAGAATCACCTGCTTCGCTCGAGTTCCACTTGGAATCGCTTGATGAGAAGGCTGACTTGAGAGCAAACCTGAGGCTAGATCTCTGGACCGCCCACCTCCGGGTCTGAGGGGCTGCCAGCCAATCGTCCAGGTAAGGCACACCCGACCTCGGGCGCCTGCGAGGAAAGCTGTCACCACTGCAATGCATTTGGTGAAGACCCTGAGCTGGAGACAGGCCGGAGGGCATGGCTCGAACTCGAAGAGGGATCCCTCCTCTCGAAAGCGAAGGAATCTCCGATTGACGGATGGATGGGGCGTGAAGAACGCTGTCCTGCAGGTCCATAGAGAGCAGAACCACGCTTCGTGTTCCAGGGATGGTATTATCTGAGCCAGAGTGACCATCCTGAAGGTTCGAGACCTTAGGAACTTGTTTAGGACTGTGTAGGTCAAGAATGAAGCCATTCCCCCGTCCGCTTCGGGAACCAGGAAGTACCTGGACACAAACCCCGGTTCGAGGGAGGGTCCCACACTCCCTGATCACCTCCTTTTGGAGGAGGGAGAGCCGGTGTCGGCCCCGATGAGCCGACAGTGAGGCTGTGGTCTCGAGGTGCGACGGCTCTGGAGGGCGGCTTGCTCGAATTCTCAGAGGCAGGCTTTTCCCACCACTTTCAGTGTACCCACCTGTCCGTGGTAACAACGGACCAGGCGGAAAGGAAGTGCCGGAGCCGCCTCCATGGGGGGAACCTGGGTGAGGTGACGGGGTTGGGGCGCACCCCTCAGCCCGGCCACTGGGCAGACGGAGGAGGGACCGGCCGAGGGACCTCCTGGCCTTTACCTCCAAGCTTCCTGTTGAGGAAGCCCCAGGCTTGGGTTTGGGATGCCAAGCCCGAGCCTGCTGGTTCTGGACGCTGCTCAGAGAAGGACCTAAAGGGCTTAGGCTGTGGTTTGCGGCCTTTGTCCTTCTGAGCGAAGAGACAGAGTCCAAGGTAGCACTGACTCCTCGATCCTCTGCAGGTGACCTTCCACCCCAGGGTCAAGAGGTCAGTCCTCAAAAGGGAACATCCGCCAACTTGTGCTGATATCCGGCAAAGGTGGATATCCTCAGCCAAGCCCAACGACGATAGCCACTCGCGGCCGCCACAGACCTGGCACGAGTCCCCAATGTCTAAAGCAGTCTGGAGCGGCTGTTTGGCCACTGTCTGCCCTGGTCCCACCTGCCTGACCGTAGTCTGCAAATCCGCTGGAAGATGAGGGACGACCTCATCCAGGAGCCCAACAGGGCATGAGAAAAATGTGCCATGAGGACGGCTGCAACTGGCCTGGGAGGCGTCGAGAGAGGACGCAGCAGATTTTTCGCCGGCATAGTCCAATTTCTGGACTCCTTGTCGGGAGATTTGTCCACATCCCTAGCGCTTATGTGCACGCCGGAAAACGCTGTCGGGTAACCAACCCTCAGCCGAGGGGTGTTCCAAACACCGGACAGGGAACCGGGGACACATACTTCCTGGCCATCCTGGCCGGGCGAGGACAGGAAGCAGGGCGCTGCCAGAGCTCCAAGGCTGGACCCACTATGGCCTCGGCCACCGAAAGGCTCTCTGTAGGGGAATCCTCGTCCAGAATCTCCGTGAGGGATACCTGGCCCATTTAGAAATGGGTTCGAGCTTCATCCCGTGGACTCAGAGATGAGTCAAGCAATCCTAGGAAGGACGGCGGCATCGTCCACCGACTGTCCTCCTGAGGACTCCAAGTCCATTCGCTTGGAGAAAAGGGAGGAATCATCCTCGGACTCGAAGAGTCCTCAAAGAGCTGCCTCGGTCTGAACCACCTCCACCTGCCGAGGTCTATCGGGAGTGAGGGTGACAGACAGCCTCACGGGCAGTCCCGAGCCGACCGAGAATTTTTGGTCGGAGCCCCACCAACGGCTGTGGAGGGCGGAGGTTCCACCGGAATCGTAGGGTAGCTGGAATTGGCTTTAACAACCGCCTGGGAACAGGCTCTCGGCTAAACGAGGTGCTGTTTCGCCGCCCCGTGACAGCCACTTAATGGCTGGAAGACGACGGCCGGGCTATTCCCGGTCAGAAGGAGCTGTTGCCACATGAGTTCCCTATACTCCGGCTGGCAGTCTGCAAGCCTCCCCTCGTCCGAGGAGGAGGAAGAGGATGAGCGGCGGCGTCATTGTCGCGGTGCCGAGACCGCCTATGATGGCGGATCGGCTGGACCGCCAAGACGTCCGAGATCGAGAACCTCTGCCAGGCCGAGGACGGTGCGGGAGGTGTCGTGGGAATCTGCACTCTCGGTTCGGACGATTCCAATCAAGGCCCGGAACCAGAGGCACAGACGGAGCCGATCGGGATCCTCAACTCCCACCGGGGAAACCGGGAGAGGGATTCTCAGCTTCTCCAGTCGACAACCCGTCCAACGAGTCGAGAAAATCTCGACCGCTGCAACGGGAGTCTCGTCAACTGGCCTGACGGGGACTCAGAAAACCAGTGGTCGGTTCGAGGGGTCGATCAAGTCGACGGCCACAACCAGGGGAGAGGGATCTTTCCCGCTCCCAAGAGCGTCGACGGTGAGACTTACTCTTGTCTCTCTTTTTGGACTGAGAAAACGATCCAGAAGAAGTTGGACCCTCACCTTTTGTCGAGAGGGTCAGACAAAGCTCCTTAAAAGTAGCTGAATAAGAGGCACAGAGAGATAGCAGGACAAATGCCGCAGCCGAGGCAGAAGCAGCTCGCACCGCCTCCTCTTCGAGGGTGATCATCTGCTCTAGCTGATCCGCCAAGCCCGCCGCCGTGGACACCGCCAACCGGGCCTCTTTTGACTTAACCGGAGGAAATCTCTTCTCAGGACGCCCCAGTTGTAAACGGGCAACACGGTCTCGAGGACGAGGGGCCAAAAAGGAAGAGCACAGGTCGCAGGCTCGCGGGTCGCATTCAAGGCCCAAGCAGTAAACGACATGAGTGCGGGATCCGTCCAAACATCTTCTGCTCGAGAGGCATCTCCGAAACCGGAGTCGATTTATCCATCGCAGGCTGCGAGGGAGAGAAGACCAAGTCTTTAGCAAAAATTTTTAATTTCGAAAATTCAAGAATTAGGAACTAGTCTTATACGCAGAGCGCTAAGGAGGAACCTGAGCTCAAGCGTAAGAAGATCTGGCGCCATGGGGCGGAGCCGAGTTTTACCACCCGTGGGTGGAGAAGCCAGCTTAAGACCTTCCGCAAGATTTAAAGCGGCAAGGAACCTGCCAGACAGTGTGGATGAACAACATATCCATGTCCCTAGAACTTCCTATTAGTCCTGAGGACCACCTTATCTCTATGGAAAGAGATAAAAAATCAGGCTCCACTGACAGGGCCTGTAACTCACTTATGCCTCTGGCAGAAGTAATGGCTATCAAGAACAGTTTTCCAAGTCAAGTACTTAAGCTCTGCTGAGGATAAAGGCTTAAAAAGGGGGTTCCATAAGCTGAGCAATGCAAACATTAAGGTCCCAAGCAGGGGCAGGATCCCTGAAGGGAGGACTGGTATGCAGCAAACCCTTGACGAATTTACAGAATACAGGATGAGCTGTAAGGGAAGAGTGCTTGCCTGCTGACAAGAAGGCAGAAACAGCTGCCAGATGCACTCTAAGTGTAGCTGGTCTGAGTCCCAAGCTACTGAGATGAACCATATAGTCAAGGACTGTAGGCAACCCAGCAGACTCTGGAGAAATATGCTTCCCAGAGCACCAAACAGTAAACCTTTTCCATTTGGAGTTCTAAGTCTTTCTGGTGGAAGGCTTTCAAGAAGCCTTTAAAATATCCAGAACACCTTGAGAGAGATGCAAATCAGCAAACTATAACTCTTCAAGAGCCAGGCCTTGAGATTGAGAGATTTGAGATTCGGATACCAAACCCTCCCGTGAGCACATATTAATAGGTTGCAATTCCTGGGAAGAGATAGGGGAAAGGTGGACTGCTAGGACAGCAATAGAGGGTACCAGGGCTGTCTGGCCCAGCCTGGAGCAATCAGAATCACTTTGCAGGGTTGAGACCTGATTTTGACTAGTACCTTGAACATGGGTGGGGGCATACAGGAACTTCCTTCCCAATTGAGAACTAGGGCATCCAGGGGACTGAGCCCAACACTGGGGCCTGCAGCAAAAGAAGGGAAGTTGGTGATTGTCTGGGGCTGCAAAAGATCCATCTGTGGGTGCCCCATCTGGAGATCACCACCTTCAAAATCAGGGATCTAGGGACCATCCTTGATGGCCCTGAGATATCCTGCTGAGAGCATCTGCCAGGACATTGTCCTTCCTGGGAGGTGCACTGCTATCAGGGAGGTATTCAGGAATAGGCCAGAGACCAGAACTTCACTGCCTCTGTGCACAAGGCCGTAGACAGAGTGCCCCCTTGCTTGCTGATGTACCACATTGTGGTGGTATTGTCTGTCCTGATCTGAACTACTTTGTTCTGAACAGACTTGGAAAAAACTTGAAGTGCTAGACACACTGCTCTGAGTTCTAAGAGATTGATGTGAAGCACAGATTCTTGGTGACCACATCCCTCGGGTGGTCAGATCCCCCAAGTGGGCTCTCCAGCCCAAGAGGGAGGCATCTGTGGTAAGGATTAGAGAATGAGATTGAGTGACAAAGGGAACTCCTTGCTTTAGGTTGTCCTGATCCTACCACTATTACAAAGCCTGGATCAGGGTTCGAGTCACTGGGATTAGCTTGGTCAGAGAATCCTTTCTCTGGGACCAGAAGGCTCTTAAGTAGAACTAAATGTCCCTCATCTGAAATCTTGCTCTTGGACCACTGCTGTAGAGGCAGCCATGTGGCCCAGGAGCTACAGAAAATGCCTTGCTGGTTGAGACACCTGGAGGGTGAATGAAGAGGCCAGTGTAACAAGGGTCCTTGTCCTGTCCAGGGGAAGGAAGGCTCTTGCCCTTATTGTATCCAGCTCTGCCCCTATGGAGGTGAGGAGCTGCACTGGCTCTAGAACTGACTTTGAAAGATTCAGAAGGAATCCTAGAGAAGTGAGCAGTTGCTGAGTTATCTGTAGGTGTGACTTGACTTGGTCTGGAGACTGACCCACTATGAGCCAGTCGTCCAGGTATGCAAAGATAGAGATCTTTTTTCTCCTTAGGAAAGCAACCACTACTGCCAGGCATTCTGTGAACACCCTTGGAGCTGATGTTAGGCCAAAGGGCAATGCTCTGAATTGACAGTGGCCCGAGGGCAACTCGAACCTGAGGTACTTTCTGTGGGAGCATCTGATGAGAATGTGGAAATAGGCATCCTTGACGTCTAGGGAAACTAGCCAGTCCCCTGGCCTTAGAGAGGGTAGAATTATTCCCCAGAGTCACCATTTTGAACTTTGGCTTTAAAAGGTGCTGGTTTAAATATTTGAGATCCAGAATGGGCTGCCATTCTTCTGTCTTTTTGGGAGTAAGGAAGTACCTGGAGTACAATCCTTTTCCCTTGTGTAGGCGTGGAACTCTTTCTATGGCTCTCAGAGCCAAGAGAGAAGAAACCTCTGCCTCTAAGGCAAGGGCCTCTGAAGGATTTGCAGGTGGAAAGGACCTGGTTCTCATCTCGGGAAATTGTTTGAAGCCGAGAACCAGTCCCTGGCTTACTACTTCCAGGACCCATTTGTCTGATGTTAAAGACATCCAGTGCTGGACAAAGTAAGCCAGCCTGCCCCCTACGGGTAGTGGAGAATCGGCCCGGGCAAACCCATCAGGGTGCCTGTTTGGTAGGGGCTTTAGGCTGAGGGGTGGTAGCAGGCCTGCTTGTACCCCCGCCTGCTCTCCCTCTTAAAAACCCTCTGGGCAAAGGCGAAGAGGAGGCCTGGGCTTGGTAGAAAGGCTTATGAAAAGGCCTGCCCTGAATGCTACCTCTGGGGAGTGGCTTGCCTTTCCTTGACCTGAGCACTCCTATAGGTGGTCCTGTACTCATCCATTTTCTTCATGTAGTTCTCTGTCTGCTCCCCAAACAGAAAATTACCAACAACAGGAAAATTCATGGCCTTAGTCTGGGTATCCTCGTGACAGGCTAGTACATCTGAGCCAAGCCATCCTCTAAGGGCACAGATGTAGCCATGACTCTAGATGAACCATCACTGGAGTCCACTGCAGCATGAAACTGCACCTTGGATGCCTCAATACCATCTGCAGCCACCTGCTCCAGCTCCTTGGCAAGCTGGCCAGAGACCTGTTTAGCTAGAGCCATCACAGTGTCCCATCTAGACTTCTGGTATCTAGCTGTGTAGGCCATATAATTAGCCTGCCTGAGTCCCAAAGATGCTGCCATGTACTGTTTCTTTGCCATGGCATCAATCCTCCTGGAGTCCTTATCTGAGGGGTGTGAAACCAAGGGTATATTTGCCTCATCACAGGCATCAGCCTGCACTACCCCAACATGGCTGCATTGCTGGGAAAGGAACTCCGTATCTGAGCCTGAAAGAGTACACACCTCTTGTCCATTCTTCTGTCCACAGGAGGTATAGAATTACTAACATATAACATAACTAAGGAGGCAGTATAGCACAGCGGTCTAAGGCTCTGAGCTGCAAATCTGGTGACATCCAGCAGACCAGACCTGGGTTTGAATCCCACAGCTTCCACTTGCATACTGTGTGGCCCTGAGCAAGTCACTTAACCTTCTTGTGCTCCCAGGTCGCTCCTGTAAAAAAGCTTCCAGCTTAGTCTGCTATACCTGGTTAAACAACTAAATAAAAAAAAAAATAAAAAAAGCATACTGTTTGCCAGCAGATTAGGCCTTACGGTCTATCGAGTCTGCCCGAACCTTAGAATTAGGAGTCTTTAAAATTTTAAATGTCTGTTTCCCAAAAGACTTATGGAGGGGGAATAGACAGCCTCCTGGACTCTGGGATGTCCATCAACTCAACATAATCAGGCTCCTCCTGATCCTCTACTGCTTCCTCCATAGGAAGCTGACGAGTTCAGCCACTTTTTGTAAAACATAAAGTGGGAAGGGACTCAGAAAGCCTAAGAGAAGAAACCCCTGAAGGTCTGTCTGGGGAGATGTCCGGGTCAATGGGCACATCCAGACTTTCGTAATCACCATCACTATCCTCATACTCTCCTTCCTCCTCCATAAAATTCATAAAAACCCTCTAAATTATAATCTGGAACTGGGGGAACCGACCGAACCAAGCCCCTAACCGATGGTGCCGGTTCGGTCAGAACCGGAGTTAGCGACTGAACAATCCTTATCGCTTTGGCCATTTCATCAGCGGTTGGAGAAAGAACTTGTGGATCCGAACCGGCTGACTTATCCCTTCTTTTTCTTTTAACCGGAACAGACTCCTCAGAGTCGGTTCTCCTTTTGCCTGAAAAAGTTTCGCCCTGGTCAGAGGGCACTCCTTCTGGTTCGGTTGGAACCGAACCGGGCTAGCCATCCGGGTCAGCGGACCTGTTGGCCTCCCTTTCCCTGAGCCTACCTACTCTCTTTTCCAGGGTAGCTGTGGGAAACCTTCTGCAAATCTGGCAGTCTGAATCGAGGTGGTCAAACCCCAAACAATAAACACAGGTGGTGTGGGGGTCAGCCTTAGCAAACACTTCCCCACACACACTACAGTGTTGAAACCCAGTGGGTCCGGTTTTTCTCTTGGGTTTCTCAGACCTGGCCAGTCCTAACCAAACTTACCCTTTTTCGCAATCCGCCAGGCAAGACACCTTTATCGGTTCCTGACCGTGTTACGGTCGGGAAAACCGTATGAAATTTTTTTTTTTTTTTAGAACCGATAAGACCAGTTACCACACTCTAAAAAGCAGAACAAACTTTTTTAACAAACCTAATCGGTTCAAACCGAACCGATCAGACGTTTACAAGTTCCACACAGAAGCTAACAATAATAAACCTACCTAGTACTCACGGTACCACAGACAGAGACTGAACCGACAGGTTAGATGGAATAAATTAGGTTGAAACCGAGGAAAAAAACTACACTTTAACTGACTAAACTGAACCGAGCAAAGGAGAAATCTCCGAAGCGACTGTTCAGTGAGGCGGATTAAAGAATCTGGCGGTTTGGGTTCAAACAACAGACAGAGTCTCAACCGAGCTCAAGCTCAGCGTTCCATGCCTTGCATGGAAAGTTAACTCTTTCCTCCCCGGGGTAGTTCAAAGGTTGGATATCACTGCAATAGTCAGAATACAGCAAGACTTCATGTTGTTTGAAAAACCATTTTAAAACAGAGTCTCCTAGTGGATTTATAAGTGTGACAGAACAGATTTTAACATTAGATTACTGAGTATCATTGTAAGGCCCTGCAACAAAGTAATACTCAAGCAACAGAAAATAAATGATTCTTGTAAGAAAAATTTCCAGGTTTTAGTATGGGAGGGTAGGTTTTTTTTTTTTTTTTTTTTTTTAAGCACAGTGAAGGATCCCATGGAAGAAAACATTACTATGGTGAGTAATTTTTCTTCAAACCCCAGGAATCCCTCACTATGCTTAATCTGCAGACTACAAAGCAGTACCTTGGGAAGCTGGGTACAGAAACCTACTTTGGGAAAAGATTCTGCAAGACAGCCGTGCCAAAACTGGCATCCTTTCTGGACTGTATGTCCAGGCAAAAGTGCTCTGTGAGTATGTGTACTGTTTTCCATATAGCTGCTGTACAGATTTCTTGCAAGGGAATACCCCTCGATGTTGCCACAGAGGCACACGTGCCACAAACAGTATACACTGAGGCAGCAGCTTGCCAGGTTTGCTATAACAGAACTGTATGCAAGGGACTGACTGTTCTCTTGTGGTCTGGTTTACCCTTACCAACGTTGTCATATGTGACAAATAAGTGAGCATTTGAGGACCTCACCTCCTCTGTGTGGTCCAAATGGTAGCCAAGTGCTATCTTAACATCCAAACTGCTGAGTTTTTGCTCCCCATAACTGGATTTTGATGTAAAGAATGCTGGAAGAGTAAGACTGGTTCAGATTAAATTTGGACACCACTTTAGGAGGAATTTTGTGTTTGTCTTCAAGACTATCTTGTCATCGTGAAAAATTATACAGTTAGGATTTTTTATTTATTAATACAAACTATTGTAGATTTTTTCCAATACACATTCACGAGATACCAGATTCCATATATTAAAATCATAAACATAGCGTGCCAGGTAAAAATGGTTTATCCATGCAATCCAGTCCATAATATACAGTGCAAGACTATAGTATCAGTAGTGGGGTTGGGGGTTCTCCATTTCTCCTGCTATTTCCCAGGATGTCCTAGTTTTCTAGGCTATCCCACCACAGCTCTTCATAGTTTAAGGTTTGCTTAAGGATACTCCACCATCTATCCTCTTCAAATTTTAGTATATTGTTGGAGTTCAATTCATCTAAAATTAGTCGCTTTATAGCCATTGTGGCTAAAGATTTTTTTATTGTGGCTTTTGTTTGGAAGGGTATGTAGATTATTAAATAGAAAAACATCCAGTTCAAGTGAAACGTTATGTTCATCATCTCTACAAGGATATCTGTTTTTCCCCACCATGGAAACATGGGACAAACCCATAAACAATTAAATAGATTGGCATCTCCACCACAGCTGTGCCAACATCTAGTATTCCAGCTCTAATTCATTTTAGCAATGTTTACAAGTGTATAGTAAGGCCTGTCAACCATTTGTCTTTGTATCGATTTTTTGGCTGCAACATGTGTTTTATCAGCTGAAATTCTTAAATTTTGCCATTCTTGATTTGAGTGCGTTAGGATTGGCTTCGTTATTCAATTTCTGATTGGTTTTATTTTTTAAATCTTCATTGGTGCTAATCAGGGCCTTATATAATCTAGCAAGTAACCTGTTTGTACCACTAGTGATAGTGTGCCTGTTTATCACTGAAAAATCCATACTCTGGCTTACCTTATACAATTTACAGACATCCTGGACATTTTTTATTAGGAAACCAAAATAGTTCAATTTCCCTTTCTAGTATGTAACTGTATTTGTTCATAATCTGGAAATTTCCCTTGATACAAGATGTTTTTCCAACAATCCATTTTGTTTTTAGAATTGTCATTTATTTTGATATTTGTTACTGTAGGCCAACTATAGTGTTCATTCCAAATATTACAGTAAAGCCAGGGAATCTCATTGTTGCAAAATAGTTTTGCCTTATTTAAAACGCAAAATATTCAAAAAATGTGTATTGGGTGGAGCTTCTAAGAGAATGATACAAGAAAACTGGCTTCTTTTTGGTAATGAATGTTGTAATTTTGCATTTTTTTCTTAGAAGATCTGATCTTCCTCTTTAGGGAAAAAAAGGCCCATTCCCATGCTATAACCATATGTTGAGACATGGCATAAAAAGGGAATCGGGGCATCTCATTCCACCTGACATCCCGAGTGTTTTAAGTTTAGTTCGCAGAATCTTAGGCTTACACCTCTCCACAGAAATTTCTTAAATCTTTTTATAATCAAGAACCAGACCATCAAGGGGCACCAAAAATGTTCTGAAGAATAAAACTGAAGTGTGGAATCGCCATCATCTTTGTGTCAATTCTCCCCCATAGTGTCAAAGATAAATTCTGCCAATTTTCCAATGGATTTTGAATTTTATTTTTTATTTCAGTTAATATAAATATTTTCCTTGTGGTCTTTAGTAAGCACAATTCCCAAGTACTTAATATCAATTTTAAAATCTTTCAGTATGTCACTAATAGCATCAATTACAATAGTTGGTTGCATGACTACCGATTTTTGTTTAAATATCCTAAAGTTAGAAAATTGATTTATAAAAAAATAATGATTTGTTAATATTTTTTTAGGATTACCAAGATGTCATCCACAAATACACTCACCTGTTGGCTGTCAATTTACACTCCTCAATTGTCTGACCCTTCCTAACTAAATGGAGAAAAGGTTCTACGATAAAGTAAACAGTACAGGTGAAAGACATCCTTGTCGAATGCCATTTGGCATTTCAAGAGTTGCAACAAATGAGAATTTGTTTGAAATTTAACACAGGTTGTCTTACACAATAATTTAATTTCTGTAAACTAGAGGATATATTCCATGCTTTAAGCACTTACATCAAATACTGTTTGGTACATCAAATGCTTTATTTAGGTCAAGTGCTATAGCATAACAAGCAGTTTTTCTAACTTCTCATTTGACTCATTACATATTCAATAAGAAAGTTACATAAGAACTTACCATAACAGTAGATCTTGAGAGGATCTCAGTTATCAGGTCACACCGTAGGAACTCCACCATCAGTGAAGCAGGAGCCAGACTGAAGATTTAGGTGTGGGCAGACCCACTCCTTACTCAGTTCTTTCCCCTGAAGACCAAGGCAGCAAACTCATGCCAAGGGGTACCGAGGAGACAGCGAGAAAGAGATAGAGGTGCCCAGGCCAAAATAAAAGGTTGGATACACCAGATTGCCAGTTCTGAGAAGAGGACCCAAAAGGGGATGGTGGGAGAAGGCTGACTGAAGAGATCTCCATTGAAGATCTACTGTTAAGGTAAGCTCTCACATAACTGTTCTATCTTCTTCGGGGCATCTCAATCATCAGGACACACCATAGAAATGAGTCCCAAGCAATTACAAATACAGCAGGACAGTATGGGAGGTAGGCAAGCCTAGGCCTAAGATAAAAGTCCCTGAAGAACAGCCCAGCCGAAGCCTGCACGGGTGATGGAAGCAATGTCCAGATTACAGTGCTTGATGAAAGTATGGACTGTACTCCAGATGGCAGCAGTACAATTTCAGCTACTGAGACCCCTTTGTAGCAAGCTACAGAGGTAGCCATGCCCCTCGTGGAGTGGGCTTTCACCACCTCTGGCAATTCTTTGCCATGTTTGCTGTAGCAGAACACAACACAACTGGACAGCCATTTGATGACAAACAATGTTTAGAAACCTGAACGCCCCATCTTCCTTGGGCAAACAAAAAGCCGCTTTGTCTTTCTGCAGTCCTTAGTTCGAGCAGATACTTCAGAATTCTAGTCACATTTAAAGTATGGAGCAGTGCTTCCCTGGAATGGCACGCTCCAGAAAATACACAGGAGGTGGATAGATTGGTACAGGGTAAACTCAGGCACCACCTTGGGAAGAAAATACAGGTTACTCACCTGTAAGAGGAGTTCTAGGAATGGTATATGTTGTTCATCCACACTGTCTGGCAGGTTCCTTGCCGCTTTAAATCTTGCGGAAGGTCTTCAAGCTGGCTCCTCCCACCCACCCGGGTGGTAAAACCTCGCTCCGCCCCATGGCGCTAGATCTGGCCGCTGGAAGCTCAGGTTGTGCGTCGAAGCCGAGGTCGGGTGGAAATGGTGGATGGAACAACAGTGCCATCTCAGAACTCCTGTTGGCAGGTGAGTAACCTGTATTTCTAGGGACATGGATATGTTGTTCATCCACACTTATTGGCAGACTCCAGCAGTTCTCCGGGAGGAGGGAGGCAAGCACATCCCTACTTAGGAAATAAAGACTGAGAACCGAGGCCCCAAAACCAGCATCCCGGCATGACTCAAGGTCAATGTGGTAATGGGTAATTGAAGTGTGTGCTGACTTCCAGGTAGCAGCCCTGCAGATTTCCTGGATAGGGACGCCCCTGAAGCAGCCACGATGCAGCAGTATGACGGTAGAATGAGCTCTTATCCTCTAGGAGGCTCCATGCCCGCCAACTTATAGCAGAGATCTATGCAGGAGGTGACCCACCTGCCTATCGTCCGCTTGGCTGCAGGTCTGCCAGGTGAGGCTTCAGCGTAGGTGATAAAACAGCTGGCGAACCCTCCTCGAATTTCAGCCGCGGCGCCTTATAATAAGCGCCTTCTAGGGTCCAAAGTAAGGGAGCCTATATTCGGCCTCCGGTGGTGATTGGGTAGAACACCGCAGAGTCAACACCTGTGTTAAGGTGAAACTCCGACACCACCTTCGGAAGGAATTTCGGTGGAAGCGCAGGACAACCTTTGTCCCTGTGGAAGACCAGGTAAGGAGACTCAATGCAGAGGCCTGGAGTTCTCCCATCCTTCTGGCTGACGTGATAGCCACCAAGAAGGCAGTCTTCCACGACAGGTGAGAGTTCACACCTGTGCATTGGTTCGAATGGCTTGCCCATGAGCTTTGCCAGTACCAGCAGTAAATCCCACGGAGGTGGAGGTTCTCGCACCGGAGGGGAAATGTGATCAAGGCCTTTGAAAAAGCGCCAGACCACCTTCTCCTGCGCCACCGACTGCTCCCCGGCCCGCACCCGCTAAGCAGAGATGGCTGCCAGGTGCACCTTTAGGGTCGTCGACCTAAGCCCTTGACTAGAAAGGGACCATAAATAGTCCAAAATGCTTGCCAAGGAACAGGAGGAAGGGTCCAAGCCCTTACCCTGACACCAAATGGAAAACTCTTCCATTTGAAGGCATAGCATTTCCTGGTCGACTCTACGGACGCCTCAACAACATTGAGGACCTCGCCGGAAAGACCTAAGGCCTGGAACTCTAGCCAGGAACCAGGTCAGGTGCAGGGATTGAAGGTCCGGATGGAACACCTTCCCTGATTGACTGAGAGCAGGTCCGGCGAGCTGGAAGCTGCCTCGGGAGCCTGAGCTGAGGCTGAGGAGATCTGGTACCAGACTGGCGGGCCAGTCTGGGGCTATCAGAATCACCTGCACCTTGTCCCTCCTTGTCTTGAGAAGCACCTTGTGAATCAAAGGAAATGGGGAAAGGCGAAAGAGGCCCGGGGTCCACAGCCTCGAGAAGGCATCCCCTGCAGCGAGCCCCTGCTGAGGGGGCGGGCATGAAACAGCCTCAGCCAGATTCTCCTGAGGCAAACAGGTCCACCTGAGGTGTGCCCCAGTGGGAGAACAGATCTTGTACTACCTCCAGCAGGAGAGACCACTCGTGAGATGCAGCCCCTATCCGCTCAGGGCATCAGCCAGGGTGTTGGAGGCTCCGCCACATGAATGGCTAGGAGATCCGCCTCCAGGCTGCGCACGAGTGACCAAATGCGGAGAGCTTCCTGCATAGAAGTATGGAGCGCGCCCCGCCTGGCGGGTCAGGTAGTACATGGTCGTGGGTACTCGTCCGCCTGACCGGACCACTGACCCCAGAGAACAGAGCAAAGGCGGTGACAGCTAGGCGGACCGCTGAGCTCCAGCAGGTTGATGCGGCATCGACTCCCGGGACCAGAGGCCGTGCACTCGTGTTCCCCAGATGGGCACCCCAACCCATCAGAGAGGCATCGGTCGATAGAGAGACCGTCCGCTCGGGCGGACAAACGGGATGCCCTCCTGCAGATGGGATGGAACGGTCCACCACTGGAAAGCTCCACATCTCCTGGTCACTATCACTAGCTGGTCCAAAGGATCGCAGCTGCCAGACCACTGGCTGGCCAGTCCTCACTGAAGGGGGGCAGCCAGCGTGCCCAACCGGACCACCGCGCTGACAGGCCACCATGAGACCCAGGAGGCGCAGGAAGTCCCGGCAGGGCGCGATTGCCCAACCAGAAATGATTGGGCAAAGGAAGTAAGAACCTCGGCCCTGTCCGCCGGAGCCGTGCTCTGGCTCGAAGAGAGTCGAGCTCTGCCCCGATGAACAGGATCACCTGCTTCGGCTCGAGTTCCGACTTGGCCTCATTGATGAGAAGGCCGACTTGAGAGCAAACCTGGAGGGCCAGATCTCTGGACCGCTCCACCTCCCGCCTGGAGGGGGCTGCTATCAGCCAATCGTCCAGGTAAGGGTACACTCCGGACCCTCAGCGCCCGCGGGAATGCTGTCACCACTGCCATGCATTTGGTGAAGACCCTGGAGCTGGAGAAGCCGAGGGCATGGCTCGAATCGAGGAGGGATCCCTCCGCCGAAAGCGGAGGAATCTCCGGCGACGGACGGATAGGACGTGAAAGAACGCGCCCTGTAGGTCCAGAGAGCAGAACCACACGCTGTGTTCCAGAGATGGTATTATCTGCGCCAGAGTGACCATCCTGAAGGTCCGAGACCTTAGGAACTTGTTCAGGTCGTGTAGGTCGAGAATGGGGCGCCAGCCCCCCGTCCGTTTCGGAACCAGGAAATACCTGGACACGAACCCCGGGTCTAAAGGGGGGTCCTCTACCTCCGTGATCACCTCCTTTTGGAGGAGGAGAGCGATGTCGGCTCGACGAGCCACCAGTGAGGCTGCGGACCCCGAGGTGCGACAGCTCTGAAGGGCGGAGCCTGCTCAAATTCTAGAGGTAGGCCTTTTCCCACCACCTCCAGTACCCACCTGTCCATGGTAACAGCATCGACCAGGCGGAAAGGAAGTGTCTGAGCCGCCTCTCATGGGGAACCAGGGGTGAGGTGACAGGGATGGGGCGACACCCTCAGCCCGGCTACTGGGCAGGCTTGGAGGAGGGACCGGCCGAGGGACCTCCTGGGCCTTACCTCCTGCTTCCTGTTGGAGGAAGCCCGGGCTTGGGTTTGGGATCTGAAGCGAACCTGCTGGCCTGACGTTGTTGGGCGGATGTCGCGCGCAGAAGGACGAAAGGCTTAGGCTGTGGTTTGGCGGCCTTGTCCTTCTGAGCGAAGAGACCGAGTCCAAGGTAGCATTGGACTTCTCGATCCTCTGCAGGTGACCTTCCACCCAGGGTCAAGAGGTCAGTCCCAAAAGGGAACATCCGCCAACTTGTGCTGGGTATCCGAGTAAAGGTGGATATCCTCAGCCAAGCCCGATTACTCATGGCCACTGCGGCCGCCACAGACCTGGCACACAAGACCCGGCGTTCAAAGCAGTCTGGAGCTGCTGTTTGGCCACTGCCCTGGTCCCGCACCTGCCTGACCGTAGTCTGCAGATCTGCGGGAAGATGAGGGACAACCTCATCCAGGGAGCCCAACAGAGCGTGAGAAAAATGTGCCATGAGGACGGCCGAACTGGCCTGGACGAAGGCCGAGAGAGGACAGCATAGACTTTTCGCCCCGCATAATCCAATTTCTTGGATTCCTTATCGGAGATTTGTCCACATCCTCATGCCTCGCACGACCGGAAAACGCTTGTCGGTAGCCAACCCTCGGCCGAGGGGTGTTCCAAAACCGACAGGGAACCGTAGGGACCGTGATACTTCCTGGCCACCTGGTCAAGGCGCAGAGCAGGAAGCAGGACGCTGCCAGAGTTCCAAGGCCAGACCCACTATGGCTTCGCCACGGAAAGGCCTCAGGGGAGAATCCTCGGTCCAGAATCTCCGTGAGGATACCTGGCCTGCTTTAGAAACGGGTTCGAAGCCATCCCGTGGACTCTGAGATGAGTCGAAGCAACCCTAAGAAGGACGAAGGGCTATCGTCCACTGACTGCCCTCCCGAGAACTCCAAGTCCATGCGCTTGGAGAAGAGGGAGGAACCATCATCGGACTCGGAAGAGTCCTCAAAGAGCTGCCTCGGCCTGAGCCACCCTCCACCTGCCGAGGTTTATCGGGAGTGAGGGTGACAGACAGCCTATGGGGTAAACCCAAGGCCGACAGAGAATTTTGGTCGAGCCCCAACTAATGGCTGTGGAGGCAGAGGTTCCACCAGAATCGGTGGGCAGCTGGAATTGGCCGAAACTGCCTGGGAACAGGCTCTCGGCTATAACGAGGGGTTGTTTCGCCGCCCGTGTGCAGCCACTTAATGGCGGGAAGACGACTGGGTGGCCTATTCCGGTCAAAGGAGCTTCTTGCCGCATGAGTTCCTCGTACTTCTGGCGCAACTGGCGAAGCCTCCCTGCGTCGAGGAAGAAGCGTGGCGCCCGCTTGCTGCGGTGCGAGACCCGCCTATGGCGGTGGGATCGATGGACGCAGAGGATGTCCGAGACAGAGAGTCTCGACTAGGCCAAGGAAGGCGAGAAGTGTCGAATCGGCACTCCCTCGGCTCGACGATTCCACCGAAGGCTCCGGAACCGGAGGCACAGACGAGCCGACGGATACTCAACTCCCACCGAGGGAACCGGGAGAGGGGATTTCAGCTTCTCCAGCGACAACCTCGCCTAACGGGTCGAGAAAATCTCGACCGCTGCCGGAGTCTCGGTCAACTGCCTGACGGGGACACCGTAGGCAAGTGGCCAAAGCTGAGGGTCGATCAAGTAGACTGTCGACAAGAGGGGGATCTTTCCGCTCCCAAGAGCCGCCGACGGAGACTTACTTTTGCTCTTTTTTGGACCTGGAAAAAGGTCCGACAGTTGGACCTCACCTTCGCCGAGAGGGTCAGACAAGCCCCTAAAAGAAGCTGAACACGAGGCACCGAGAGAGAGCGGGACAAATGCTGCAGCCGAGGCAGAAGCGGCCCGCGCCGCCTCCTCTTCGAGGGCGATCATCTGCTCGAGCTGATCCGCCGAGCCCGCCGCTGCGGACACCGCCAACCGGGCCTCTTTAGATTTCACCCGTGGAATTCTTTTCTCGGGGCGCCCCAGTTGTAATTGGGCAGCACGGTCTTCAAGGATGTAGGCCGAAAAAGAAGAGCACAAGTCGGAGGCCTGCAGGTCGTGCTCAAGGCCCAGGCAGTAGACATGCGTGGAGTGCGGATCCGTCCTAGACATCTTCTGCCACGCAAAGGCACCTCCGGAAACGGGAGTCGATTTGTCCATGGCCCGCGAGGAGAAGAGCGATCAAGTCTTTTGGCAAAAACTTTTGATTTAGAACTTTCAAGAATTAGGAACCAGTCTTAATCGCAGAGCGTTAAGGAGGAAACCCTGAGCTCAACGGTAAGGAAGATCTAAGGCCATAAGGAGCGTAGGTTTTACCACTGGTGGTGGGAGGAGCCAGCTTGAAGACCTTCCGCAAGATTTAAAGCAGCAAGGAACCTGCCAATAAGTGTGGATTAACAACATATCCATGTCCTAGAAAATAATTACGCCAGAAAGCACAATTATGTAAGAAGTGTACATCTTGAGAGAAGTCTTTGCAGCAGGCAACACTGGTAGCACTAAGCCACCAAGCGCCAAGACGACACGGGAAAACTTCTAGCTAGCAATCTACAGCTGGGGACTGCCCCTGACGTCAGCATGCTGACATCCACCTATGATATAAAAGGGGCAGTCCCCCAGCCCAACCTCAGTTCTCACACTGGAGATTCAGTCTCCATTACGTTGTGACCTATTTTAGTTTTCCTTTTTGTTTTTAATAGTTATAAATTTTAACTACACTTCTCTAATATAACAGTACAATCTTGAGATTAATTTTTTTATTGGAGAACTGCAATAGTATGCTTGATGATATTAATTTGTGGTATAGCACACATGTTCTCTCTTTGCTATGAAGCTTAATTTGCAAATATCTAAAGAAGTGATCACTGGTTAGATTAAATGCGTTTCTTATTGTTTCAAAGTCCATAAAATCGTCATATAACTGATTAATTTCTTTCAAGACCTTCATGTACCATTGTTTGAACACTGTTGATGGTTCAAAAAGATAATTCACTGAAATAGGTTCTAAGCGGGAAACTTTGTTCTGGATTATTAATTGTTTTAATCTTGTCAATATTGCACAAGCTATCATAGTGGTCCAACATAAGTCTTATTTCTGACTGTTGATCACTTGAATATAACACGTTCAATGTGTCATATGGGACATACTCAATCTGATAGTAGTATTTATATTGATTTTGCTGAAACCAGTCATAGGTTGTATAAGCACTAGCTGCAATGTAATACTAACATACTAAAATGCCAGCAGAATAGGCCTAATGGTCTTTCGTGTTCAGCTGCTTGTCAGCCCCCACCCTGGGTGCTGACCTGCTGTCCCCGCCTTCTCTGGCTTCTCCCTTCCCAGTTCCGGATATTCTTGCTGCATTGGATTTGCTTCCTGAACTCTTCCCCTGTACCTGTCCCACCCCCTCTTGAACCCCTCCACTGTCTCTGCCTCCACCAGCCCCCTAGGTAGTGCATTCCATGGCTCTACCACCCTCTCAGTGAAGTAGCACCTCCTCCTTTCTCCCCTGAATCTTCCCCCCTCCAGCTTCCACCCATGCCCTCTAGTGGCCCCCTCCTCCTTCCTTCGAAGCACCCTCACTGTTCCTCCCCTATTTACCCTCTTCATGTACCTGAAGACCTCTATCATGTCCCCGGTCCCTCTCTCTTCCAAAGTGTACATATTTAGCTCTTCGAGCCTCTCCTCATAGGTCCTGTCCCCAAGCCCCAAATCATTTTGGTTGCCCTCCTCTGGACCCTCTCCAGGAGGTTAATGTCCTCTTAAAGTGCGGCCTCCAAAACTGCACGCAGTACTCCAGGTGCGGCCTCACCAAGCAGTTATACAGAGGGAGTATCACTCCCTCCTTCTGGAGGTGATCCCTAGCGATGCATCCCAGCATCCTGTTGGCCTTGGCCAAAGGAAATTTGGAGCTTAAACCCCTAGCTCTTTGGTTATATACAGTTTTCTAGTTTCAATCGTGCCTCTAGCCTTTCCATATAAACTATTTTTTCCTTTTTTTTTTTTTTTTAAAGAAGTTATTTAGCATTATTGGGATTGTTTGAAACAGAAATTTTGGTAGGGTGTTCATTTTAATCACATTCACACAGCCAATCAAAGTCAAAGGTAGGGCTTCCCAATGGTCCAATTCATTTTTGGTTTTATTAACGAGAGGTTCAAAGTTATGTATAGTTCATTATCAATATTAACACCTAAATAATTAATATTTTTATGTCTACAGTATTTAAATGAAATGGGTCATTATAATTTCTTGATTCTAACAGCTCAGTTTTCCCCAATTTTCCAATAAATTTTATAGCCAGATAGACTGCCAAATTTGATTAATCTATTCAATTCTGGGAAAGTATTTAAATTGGGTGTGTAAATGAATGCATCATCTTCATATAAACTTATTTTGTGTTTTGTAGTGCCCATTTGAAACACTATGATTTTATTACTTCTAATAGCTATCGCTATGGCAGGAGGTTCTATTGCTAATGAGAAAATCAGTGAGGACAAGTGGCAGCCGTCGAGTTCCTCTGTATAAATTAATAGACGACAATACTCTATTCATCCTTACTCTAGCTGATAAATCACTATATGATATATTTATCCATTTTCAAAAATTAACGTCCAAATTCATGTGTTCAGTGTTTTAATAAAGCCCCATTCTAGCCAATTAAGGCTTTCTCGGCATCAAATGCAAAGATTCAGTAATTTTTATGTTTCAATTTCTATTTTTTTTTTTTTTTATCTAATGTAGCTATCTGATTTTCTTGTAATTTGGGTAACAATGTTTATTAGATATTCTTTGATGTCCCGACAGTCTTCATTCCAATTTGAGGTGTACAGATTTCTGAAGTCGTTTTCAAATACCTATTTATTTGGCCTGGATCTGCCGTCACTAAATGTTGATCATTTTTTATTTTTATTGTGTCAAGTCTCCTGTTGAGTTGCCAGGCTAATATTTTGTTTGGTTTTTCACCTGTGGCATAGTATTTAGATCAAGTCCTTAAGAGTTGTTCTGCTTCGTACATTACTAACTTGTATTATTTTCTTAAAATTAGTAGGTAGTGAAGTGTTGTAGGATCTTGATTTATTTTATGTAGTTTTTTTTTGTTCCATTTGTTCTTCTAGTTTTTATTTTTTGGTTTCTTTCTATTAGAGCTATAGGCTGTGGTTATTCCTCCTATGTAGGCTTTATAAGCATCCCACAAGAAGTTAGGGGTTTCATTATGTTTACTCTTTTCTAAATAAACTGTCTCCGGTTTTATCCTATCATATTTTTGACCTTTTATTAGTATAAGGGTTTTATTCTATTTGCTTTTATAGTATTCATTTTTTATCATCACTTCTATCATTACTGGTGCATGGTCTGGTAAGTATTCTTTTGTATTTAATAACCCAACAGTACATTACTGAAGAGTAACTGTACTATCTTACTTCGAGGGGGCTCATGCAGTGGGCAACACCAGTAGGACAGAGTCCCAAGCAGTATCAGAACTGACCATGTCAAGAGAGAGGAAGAAGAAACAGGCATAGGGCATTTAGGAAAGAAGGCCCTGAAGGACTGCAATTCCAAAGTCGGCCCTACGCCTACAGGCAATGTCCAAACTGTAATGCCTGATAAAGGTATAGACAGAACTTCAAGCGGCGGCTGCACAAATGTCTACAGCAGACACATTCCTAAAGGCGGTAACTGAGGCAGCCATGCCTCTGGTAGAATGGCCTTTAACCGGTCCCGGTAAAGGCTAGTCGTACTTGCGATAGCAATAAACAATACAATATGCTAACCACTTAAGACAAACACCATTTGAAAACAGAAGCCCCTTCTCTCCTGGGCCAAACAAAACAAAAGATCAGTCTTTCTGATAGAGCAGATGTGGTCCAAATAGTACCCAAGAACCCGGTGGACATCCAGAGTATGAAGTAAGGCCTCCCCCTGATTAGAATACTTGGGGAAAATAAACAGGCAGGTGGATGGACAGATTTAACATAAATTCAGACACATAAGATAGAAACTTAGGACAGGTCCGAAGAAAAAATTACTCACCCTAGTAATTATGTTTCTTCTAATGGAGTCTTGCTGTATTCTGACAACTGCAGTGATTCCCAACCTTTGAACAGCCACGGAGAACAGAGTTAACTTTCTATGCAAGGCATAGAACGCTGAGCTCGAGCTCTGTTGAAGTCTCTGTCTGGAGTGATTCAAATCTAAACAGTCAGATTCTTACGAGCCCAACTAAACTAAAAATTCTATGTGGAAATTGTAAAAATTCTTACTAGCCAACTGGCTGAAAAATGTTCTGGATTCCCAAGGAAGACAAGTCAGAAACAAAAAGGAGCAGGGTGCAAGCAAAAACACCCCTGGGTGCACTGCACCTGCCCACCCACTTCCCAAAACAGGTTCTGAGAGGGGAGGCAGGGAGGGAGGTCAGAATACAGCAAGACTCCATTAGAAGAAATATAATTACTAAGGTGAGTAATTTTTTCTTCAAACAACATGAAGTCTTGCTGTACTCTGACAATTGCAGACTACCAAGCAGTACCTCCAAGGAGGAGGGACAGAACCTACTTTGGGAATAGGCTCTGAAGTACTGCTGTGCCAAACCGAGCATCACTCCTAGCCTGGATATCCAGAGAGTAATGCTTGGTAAAGGTATGGACTCTCTTCCAGGTGGCTGCTTGACAAATTTCTGAGAGGAATATCCCTGGCAGCAGCTGTACCTCTTATGGAATAAGCCCTCAGGCCTGAGGGTGGACTTTTTCCCAGTTTTTCATAGCAGAATTGTATACAAGACACAATCCACCTGGCAATCGATCTTTTGGTGGCAGGTTTGTCCTTTCCCACTTCTCCATAAGTGAGGAACAACTGGAGGGAATCAAACCTGTGACCCTTGGTACGCCTATGTAGTAACTAAGGGCTCTTGACATCTAAGCTGTGTAGCCTCCTCTCTCCTGAGGAAGAATGATCAGTGAAGAAAACAGGGAGAGACAGACTGTTTAAATGGAAGTCTGAAACCACTTTGGGCAAGAACCTTCTATTGGTTCTAAGGACCACTTTATCCCTGTGAAATGAGATAAAATCAGGTTCCACTTACAGGGCTTGCAATTCACTGATACGCCTGGCAGAGGTAATGGCTACCAGGAACACAGTTTTCAAGTCAAGTACTTAAGCTCTGCTGAAGACATAGGCTCAAAGGGGTTGCATAGTTGAGCAATGCAAACATTCACATCCCAGGCAGGGCAGGGTCTCTAAAAGGAGGACTGGTGTGAAGCAATCCTTTGAAAAATTTACAGAACACAGGATGGGAAGATAGTGAGGAAGGCGTCCCACAGACAAAAACGCAGAAACAGCTGACAAGTGAACCTTGAGAGTAGCTGGTCTGAGGCCTAGGCCATTAAGATGGACCATATAATCCAGAACCGTAGGCAATTCAGCAGTGTCTGGAGAAATATGCTTTTTAGAACACCAAATGCTGAATCTTTTCCATTTGGAGTTGTAAGTCTTTCTGGTAGAGGGCTTCAGAGAAGCCTTGAGGATATCCAGAATCCCTTGGGAAAGATGCAGATCTGCAAACTCTAACTCTTCAAAAGCCAAGCCTTGAGATTGAGAGACTGAAGATTGGGGTACCAAATCCTTCCCTGAGAGGATGTTAACAGGCTGTAATTCCTGGGAAGAGACAGGGGAAGATGACTGCTAGGGACAGCAACAAGGGGTACCAGGGCTGTCTGGGCCTAATCAGAATCACCTTGCATGGTTGAGACCTTATTTTACCAAAATTCTGAACAGGAGTGGGAAGGAGAAAGGCATACAGAAACTTCCCTCCCAAATCAGGATCAGGGCATCCAGAGGTACTGAGCCCAGGACTGAGGTCTGCAACAAAAGAGAGGAAGTTGGTGATTGTCTTGAACTGCAAAGAGATCCATCTCTGGAGTGCCCCACCTTGAAAAAATCACTTTCAACACCTGAGGGTCCAGGGACCATTCGTGATGGTCCTGAGAAATCCTGCTCAGTGCATCTGCTAGCACACTGTCTTTGCCTGGAAGGTGAACTGCTACAAGAGGTTTGCAGGGAATAAGCCAGGGACTAGAACTTCATGGCTTCCGTGCACAAGGCCGTGGACCGAGTGCCTCCCTGCTTGTTGATGTACCACATGGTGGTGGTGGTGGTGTTGTCTGTTCTGACTTGAACCACCTTGTTCTGTTCTGACTGTGAGAATGCTTTTAGTGCCAGAAAAACTGTCTTGAGCTCTAGAAGACTGATGTGGAGAAGGGATTCTTGGGGGAAGAGAGACCACAGCCCCTGTGCAGTAAGGGACCCCAGGTGGGCTCCCAGCCCAGGAGAGAAGCATCCGTGGTAAGGACCACTGAACAAGGCTGGGCAACAAAAGGAACACCTTGTCAAACTATCCTGATCCTGCCACCACTGGAGGGCTTGGATCAAGGTCAGAGTCACTGGAATCAGTTTGATAAGGGAATCCTGAGACCAAAAAGCTCTCAGGTGGAACTGAATATCCCTCATCTGGAATCTTGCCCCTTGGACCACTGCTGCTGAAGCTGCCATGTGGCCCAAGAGCTAGAGGAAATGCCTTGCTGGTCAAGATACCTGAAGGCTCAAGGAAGAAGCTAGTTCCAAAAGAACCCTTGCCCTTTCTAGAGGAAGAAAGGCTCTTGGTCTGAGTGTGTCCAGTTCTGCCCCTATAAAGGTAAGAAGCTGGATGGTTCGAGAACTGACTTGGGAAGGTTGAGAATAAATCCTAGAGAAATGAGCACTTGCCGGGTCACTTGTAGGTGAGACTTGACTTGGTCTGGAGACTGACCCACTATTAGCCAATCGTCCAGATAAGAAAAAATGGAAATCTTTTGCTTTCTTAGAAAGGCAACTATTACTGCCAGGCACTTTGTGAAAACCCTTGGGGCTGAGGTTAGGCCAAAGGGCATTGCTCTGAATTGATAGTGGCCTGAGGGCAACTCGAACCTGAGGTACTTTCTGTGGGAGCACCTGATGAGAATGTGAACGTGGGAATCTTTGAGGGAGAGGGAGGCTATCCAGTCCCCTGGCCTTAGAGAGGGAAGGATTATTCCCAGAGTTATCCTGAACTTTGGTTTTAAAAGATGTTTGTTCAGATATCTTGGGACTAGGATGGGTTCACCACTCCCCTGTCTTTTTGGGGGTCAGGAAGTACCTGGAGTACAGTCCTTTGCCCCAGTGTAGGGTAGGTACTCTCTCTATGGCTCTTAAAGCTAGGAGAGAAGAAATCGCTGCCTCTAGGGCAAGGGTTTCCGAGAGATTTGCAGGTGGAAAAGATCTGGCTCTCATCTTTGGAAATTTTTTGAAGCAGAGAACCAGTCTCTGGCTTACTACTTCCAGGACCCACTTGTCTGATGTAATAGACATCCAGTCCTGGACAAACTAAGCCAGCCTGCCCCCTACTGGAATAGGAGAGTCGACCGGGGAAGGCCCATCAATGTGTCTGCTTGGCAAGGGCTTTAGGCTGAGGAGTGGATGCAGCCCTGCTTATCCCCCCTTCTGCCTCTCCCTCTGAAGAACCCCCTCTGAGAAAAGGACTGTGCTTGGTGAAAAGGCCTGCCCCTAAACTGCTGCCTTACATAGACTTTGACATAGAAACATAGACTTTGACGGCAGATAAGGACCGCAAGGCCCATCTAGTCTGCCCATTTCTCTACCTACAGGATAGGCCGCAGATCCTAGTTAACCAACAGCCTATATCTTCCTGCCCCCCACAAGAATTGCCTTATGTCTGTCCCATGCATTCTTCAATTCACCCACAGTTTTAGACCCCACAACTTCCTCAGGAAGGCTGTTCCATGCATCCACTACCCTCTCTGTGAAATAATACTTCCTCACATTGCACCTGAACCGCCCTCCTTCTATCTTTAAATCATGTCCCCTTGTTCTTGCAAGTCTCTTTTTCTGAAAGATGCTACCCTCTTGGACTTTGTTGATTCCTTGAGGTACTTGAAAGTTTCTTCATGTCCCCCTCCCTTCTTTCCTCAAGGATATACATATTAAGCTCCTTTAGTCTCTCCTCATACGGCTTCTCTTGCAGACCCTGCACCATTTTAGCTGCCCTCCTCTGGACTGCCTCTACCCTGTCTATGTCCTTGCGGAGATGGGGTCTCCAGAACTGGACACAGTATTCCAGATGGGGTCTCACCAACTGTCTGTACAGAGGATAACAACTTCCTGTTTTCTGCTGCTGATGCCTCCCTATACATCCCAGTATACCCCAGCCCTCCCTACTGCCTTCTCACATTGCTTGCTAACCTTAGGTCATCTGATATGATTACCCCAGGTCCCTTTCCTGTTTTGTTGTTGTTACTACCTCCCACCCATTGTGTATTCTTCCCTGGGTTCTTGTTTCCCAGGTGCATTATTTTGCACTTTTTGCATTGAATCCTAGCTGCCATCGCCTGACCATTCCTCCAACCTTGCCAAGTCCCTTTTCATCCTTTCCACGCCTCCTTGTGTATCAACTCTGTTGCAGATCTTTGTGTCATCTGCAAAAGGCATACTTTTCCTTCCAGTCCTCTGCAATGTCACTTATGAAGACGTTAAAAGGACTGGATCAATACTGAACCTCGGTGTTCCCACTGGTAACCGCCCTTTCTTCAGAGTGGACTCCATTTACAATTACCTTCTGTGTCCTGTTGTCCAGCCAATGTTTTACCCAGGCTACCACCCTGGGACCCACTCCCAGGCTGGTTAATTTGACTAATAATCTTTTGTGTGGGACTGTGTCAAATGCCTTGCTAAAGTCTAGGTAGGCCATGTACACAGCCCCTCCCTGGTCTACTACTTTGGTCACCCAGTCAAAGAAATCTATTAGATTCGTCTGACATGACCTTCCCGCTGTGAACCCATGCTGCCTTGGATCCTGTGCTCCACTGACCTCTAGGTACTCAATTATTCTTTCCTTCAGAAGTGACTCCATCACTTTCCCTACCACAGAGGTCAGACTGACAGGTCTGTAGTTTCCTGCCTCTGTCTTAGTCCTCTTTTGTGAAGGGAATCACATCCGCCTCCTCCAGTCCTCGGGTACCACACCATCCTCCCATGATTTATTAAAAGAGTAGCCAGTGGTTTCACTAGTTCCTTCCTTAATTCTTTTAGAATTCTGGGGTGAATTCCATCAGGACCCATTGCTTTGTCCACCTTCAGTTTTAGGAGTTCTTGCAGAACCCTTTCTTCTGTGAAAGGACTGGGATCGACCTCTATCAAGAGTGCTTCTGTTAATTGGATTAGGCACTTCCTCCTCTTTGTGAATACTGAGCAGAAATATTCATTCAGTATTCCTGCTTTTCACTGTCCCCTCTGCCCACCCACCGTTCATTCTATTCAGCCTCACTATCCCTCCCTTTGTCTTTCTCGCTCGCTGATGTACCTATAAAAGGTTTTATCCCCCTTCTTAACCGAGTTGGCTATCTTTTCCTCAGTTTGGGCCTTTGCTATTCTGACTTCCCTCCCTGCTTCTTTCTGCCTTAACTGGTACAGCTCTCTGTCCTGCTCCTTCTGTGTTTCTTTATACTTCCGGAATGCTATCATTTTCTTCCTGACTTTCACAGCCACCTCTCTTGAGAACCATAGTGGCTTTTTCTTTCGTTTTGATTTGTTTATTTGCTTCACACAAAGGCTTGTTGCCTCTGTGATGGCAGTTTTGATAATTCCCACTGTTGCTCCACACCTCCTTCTAGCCTGTTTGCTAGTGCTTTTCTGAGGCACTCTCCATCTTGCCAAGTCAGCCCTCCTAAAGTCCAGTACCCTCACTTTGTATGGCTTGACTCTGTAGCTGAGTTTAAAGTGAACCACACTGTTTGATGGTCACTTGTCCCAGATGGCAACCCACTTCTAGATCTGAGATCCTCTCACTGCCCCGTTTGAGGTACGAGGTCTAAGATTGCTCCCTCACGAGTGGGTTCAGGCAGCTGTCTAATGCCTGCCACCTGTGGGGGCGTCAAGAATGGCCCTGCTCTTGGATGTGGCTGCAGCAAATGTGCTCCAGTTAACATCTGGCATATTCAGGTCTCCCATCAACAGTATCTCCCCTTCTCTGCCATTCTAAGAATGTCTTCCATCATATCCTTGTCCATTCCTTCCCCTGACATGGGGGTCTGTACAACCCCTGTGCGGATTGTGGTGCCCTTTCCAGTCTCCAAGGTGACCCACAGTGCCTCCTCTCCTCCCTGTTTACTCTTTTGTTCAGTTGCTTTTATCCCTTCCTTTACATAGAGAGCTACTCCTCCCCCTCTTCTCCCCTGCATGTCTCTCCTGTAAGTTATGTACCCTGGTATGTTAACATCCCAGTCATGGTTCTCTGTGTACCATGTTTCTGTGACTGCTACAATATCCAGGCATCCCTCTTCCATTAAGGCCACCAGCTCAGGGACCTTGTTGCCCAGACTATGGGCATTGGTACTCATTACCCTCCATTTCCTGATGGCCTTACCCCCTTTTGACCCATCCCTGTCCTTCTTGCCTTTGTCACTTTCTCCATTTACCCCTGCCCTTCTCCCTATCGACACCTCCATGTTGGTGTTTGCCACACTTACTACCGTGATTGTTTGGGGGCTAGGATTTCCTGCTCCTTTCCAGTGCTTCCCCCCTTGGCTAGTTTAAAAGCTTGCCAATGAAGCATTTAAACCTATCACCTAGGATCCTGGTTCCCTCCCGGACAGATGCAGCCCATCATGCCAGTATAGGCTTGCATCACTCCAGGTGGACCCCAGTCCCCAATGAAGCCAAATCCCTGAACTCCACACAGTTTTTCAACCACTGATTGAATCCCATGATACGGAACACCCTAGCCTCTCCTATGCCATAGATGGGTAGCACCTCCAAAAGGTTACGTGTGCTACTTGACTAAAGGCCCTCCCCAATTCCACAAACTCTTCCTGCACTTCTCTAATACCTTTCTTAGCCAGGTCATTTGTCCCTAGGTGGACAATGACATCCAGCTCCCTACCCTGTGCAGCTGCTCCGGCAATCCTGAGGATTCGCTCCCTGTCCCTCCAAGCCATGGCGCCAGGCAGGCACCTTACCTCCCTCTCCCCTTCCTTGCCCAGTTCTACCTTCCTAATATGGAGTCCCCCACCAGGAGTTGCTTCCTTCCTGCAGGGTCCCCTGCCACCCTCCTGTGGGTCTCCTTTGTGGAGGTTCCCACATCCTCCTTGGTCTCCACTGTGGTGCCTCCATAGAGGAACCACACTTTGCCAGAATGGCATAGGAATTGTGAGAGGTACAACTGGAGGATGTGCTCTGTTCCACCACCCTCACCCTCCCTGAGCCCACTGTGGTCCAACCGCTCCTCTTTCTTGGCAACCTCTGAGGCAACGGCAGTGGCACTGGTGGTCCCTGGATGGAAGAGGAGGTCCCACAAATCCTGGCCAACTCAGCCTGGAGATGAGCAACCTCCTCACTCAGCCCAGAGAGGTGCCTGCAGATGGAACAACACCGCATTCTCCAGAACATCTCCCGGAAGACTGCTGCTCCACAGCCACTGCACTGCACCACTCCAATCATGTCTTATTTCTGGCCCCTTATCTGTTTGCAATCCTTACTCTTTCCTCTGTTTTTTTTTCTTTCTCTCCTTACTTTCTGCCTGTGTGCCCTTTAAGCTCCTGATTGTCCTGTTCTGAGACAAGAATATCCTATATTTCTCAGTAGATCACTTACTTGTTCAGAGGCAGACCTCCAGCAGCTAGAGGGGCGGGAGGCTACTCTTGCCCTTCTAGGATGGTGGGTCCTTGGTGGTTCTGTGCTCACTCACTTCCTGCCCCTAAACAGGAAGTTCCTGTTATCAGTCAAATCCTGTGCCTATAAAAATAGAACTAGCTTTGGGGGAGATAGGAGGAAGGAGGGCAATATAGTCCCAGCAGAGAAGTTCAGTCACACAGCAGTCCTTTCTCCTGGTGTCTTCTACCAAGCTCTTAGCAGAATCTTTCTAAGGCAGTCTTTAAATGTAGCTTCCTTCTAGCTAGCTTCACTCCCTACTTACCAGATCTTTCTACAAATAATTTAAACCTCACAGCAGTTAAGTCCTTTCAGTCACCTGAGATTTACACCTAGATGACTTTTCAGTTACCCATTCAGTTCAGTTAACCCAAACACACACTTTTTTTTTTGTTTTTGTATGTTAGTTTTTTTACCCTAAATTAAAGGTCCAAATACAAAAGTTCTTCTACTTTAGTCCCAGCAGAAAAGTTCAGTCACACAGCAGTCCTTTCTCCTGTTGTCTTCTGCCAAGCTCTTGCCTTTCCTTGGCCTGAGCACTCCTGTAAGTGGTCCTGTACTCATCCATTTTCTTCATGTAATTCTGTCTGCTCCCCAAACAGAGAATTACCCACTACAGGAACATCCATGGCCTCAGCCTGGCTGTCCTGCGAAAGGCTAGTACATCTGAGCCAAGCCATCATCCGAAGAGCCACAGATGTAGTCATGACTCTTGATGACATCATTAGAGTCCACAGCAGCATGAAACAACTTTAGATGCCTCAATCCCATCTACAGCCACATCCAGCTCCTTGGCTGGCTGGGAGGAGGCCTGTTTAGCCAGTGCCAGTACAGTGTCCCACCTGGACTTCTGGTACCTGGCTGTACAGGCCATGTAATTAGACTGCCTGAGTCCCAAACAGGATGCCATGTACTGCTTTGCCATGGCATCAATCTTCCTGGAGTCTCTGTCAGGGGTGTGTGTGAAGACAAGGGAGTATTTGCCTTGTCACAGGCAGCAACCTGCACTACCCCAACATGGCTGTATTGTTGATATAAGAACTCCATATCTGAACCTGAAGTGTATACCTATTGTCCAATCTTCTATCCACAAGAGGTATAGTGTTAGGAGACTAAGATTTTTTGTGTCCGTTTCCCGAAAGATTTATGGAGGGGAACAGACGGTCTCCTGGACTCTGGGATGTCCATCATCTCTACATAGTCAGGCTCCTCAAGATCTTCCACAGCCTCCACCATGGGAAGCTGGAGGGTTTCAGCCACCTTTCTGTGTAGTGAGGCCCCACCTGGAGTACAGTGTACAGTTCTGGAGACCATACCTACGTAAGGACATAGACAGGGTAGAGAAGGTTCAGAGGAGGGCAACAAAGATGGTGCATGGATTGCATCACAAGTCCTATAAAGACAGGTTGAAGGAACTGAACATGTACTCCTGGAGGAGAGGAGGAGAGGGATATGATAGAGACATACAAGTATCTTACAGGAGGAACAGGGTGCAGGAAAACACTATTTTTAGCGAAAAAGATGTTTCAGGACTAGAGGGCATGGGATGAAGTTGGAGGGAGGACGATTCAGAGGAAACATGAGAAAGAATTTCTTCACAGAACGGGTGGTGGACAAGTGGAACACCCTGCCAGAGGAAGTGGTGGGGGCTGAAACAATCACGGGATTTAAGAATGCATGGGATAGACATAAAGGAATTCTAGAGGTCAGGGGTAAGGGGAAATAGACTTCTAGGAAAACAAACTGAACTTACAAGCTCAAATGGGCAGACTAGGTGGGCCATAGGCCCTTATCTGCCGACACTGTCTATGTATCTATGTATCTATGTAAAACAAAGTGAGAAGGGGACTCAGAAAGCCTAGGAGGGGAAACACCTGAAGGTCTGTCTGGGGAGATGTCCAGTTCCACAGGCACATCCACACCCTCACTTTCATCATCATCCTCAAATTCCCCTTCCTCTTCAAATTCCAGTTTATAAAAATCTTCAAGGGCATAATCTTGAACCGGGGAAACCAATCGAACCACTGCCAGAAGAAACTGGATTGGTCGGAACCAGACAGAGGGATTCCACAATCTGAATCACTCTGGCTATCTCTTCCACAGTCGGAACATGAACCTCTGGATCCGAACTGGTCAATTTATCTTTGCGTTCTCTTTTGTCAGAACAGATTCCTCGGAATCTGCTTTCCTTTTGCCCAAAGAAGTATCGCCCTGGTCAGGGGGCACTCCTCCTGGTTCGGTCAAAACTGAACTGGGCTGGCCATCCGGGTCAGCGGACTTCTCTGCCTCCTTTTCCCTCAGTCTACCTAATCTCTTCTCAAGGGTAGATTTTGGAAAGTTTTTACATATTTGGTAGTCTGAATCGAGGTGGTCAAACCCCAGACAAACAGGTGGTGTGGGTATCGGCCTTAGCAAAGACATCCCCACACACTCACTGCAGTCTGAAACCCAATGGGCCCGTTTTTCTTAGGTTTCTCCAGACACTAACCTAACCAAACTTACCTTTTTCTGCAACCACCAGGGCAAGACTCCTTATCGGTTCCTACCCGTGTCACGAGTATTGAAGAAAAAAAAAAAAACGGTTCAAACCTCTTTTTAGAACCGATAAGAACTGGTAACCACATACTAAGTAAAAACACAAATTCACTAACAAATGGCTGGTTCAGCCGAACCGAGCTGCACTTTTACAAGTTCCACACAGAAAACAGAACAATTCCTATCTCGTACTCACGGCACCACAGACAGAGACTGAACCGACTATGCGGATACTTTCTTCGGTTTAAAAAACTGACGAAAACTGAAAACTTTAACTGACTTTCGAACCCAGCTCAAGGAGAAATCTCCGGAGCGACCGTTCAGTGAGGCAGAGTAAAGAATCTGACGGTTTAAGTTCAAAACACTCCAGACAGAGACTTCAACTGAGCTCAAGCTCATCATTCAATGCCCTGCATAGAAAGTTAACTCTTTGTTCTCCGGGGCAGTTCAAAGGTTGGGAATCACTGCAATTGTCAGAATACAGCAAGACTTCATGTTGTTTGAATGACGACGGGTACAAATGCCAGCTGCCGCCGCTCGGGAGGCAGTATCGAAGGCGTCCATAGCTGCTTTAAAACCTGCTGGTTACTGGACTCTATACCCCCAGTTATGGTTTGAAGAAGCTCTGAATTAGTGTCCGATTCCGGTACAGCTTCAACCATCTGTTTAAAGCGAATGTCAAAGGATATACTCATATTGAAAGAAATAGCCTTGGTAGCTGGCAATACACATACCTACAGTGGAAGCAGCAAAGACTCTCTTACCTAAAGTGTCTATCTTACGAGATTCCTTGTTAACAGGTCGAGCTGTAGTAGTCTGGGGAAGAACGATCTTGTTCTCTGCCAAGACTACAACAGGACCTGCAAAGGCTTGGGATGCCAAAACGGGTCAATCCTTGGCAGCATATTTCCTATCTATGGACTTAGCCACCGAAGGAATGAGAGCAGGCTTATTCCATACCATTTGAGAAAGCGTCTCAAAGGAGGGCTGTACCGGAGGATCTCCGGAACATGGAGGTATTGGAGTCTTAACAGTTTCTCAAGATCGATATCTGTGGTTTGGAGAGAAAGAGTGGAATTCAAGTTTTTCAGCAGACACTTGAAAGATAGGTCCGCGACCACAGGCTCTGCAGCAGGAATAGATCCTGTTCCTTCCACATCACCCAGCCTAAGGTCTGGGACAGGCTCAATGTCATCTCCTGACAGCCCAGGAGGGACTGTATGAACAGGAAAAGAGTGAAAATCAGAAAGAAATGAGGAAGGAAAAGTATTAAAGGAGGAGGAGCCCTGAAGACTGGATGATTCCTTAACAGGTCTCTGTGCCGAAAACATGCACAGCGCTGAAGAGCCGGACGGTGCCAAAGACTGCGCCGAGAAGCCACATGGCGCCGAGGACTGCGCCGAGAAACAATGGTGCAGAGGACGGCGCCGACAGACGCATCGGCATCGAAGACGGTGCTGAGCGTGCCATCGACACCGAGGGCGCCAAAAACATCCCAAGGCTTCGAAAAACAGGATTTGAGGAGAAAGAAGGATGAATAGCAGGAAATAGAGGTATCAGTGTGGCCCCCTGCGCTGCAGCCACGTGGGGGAGGAAAACACCTAAGCCGCCGGAGTCGACGGCAACGCGCGACTAGGGGAGCCTCAACGCCCTACCGACCCCAAAGCCCAAGGCCCCTCAGTGACCGGGCCAGGCAGCTGTACCAACCTCTGAGCCCACTGCTCTATAACAGCAGCACACTGACGAAACTGCTCATCTGAAGACCTACCAGAGGGCGGGCTAGGGTCTGGCTGTCAAGACGCTTCCTACCAGAAACAGAAACCGTGACTCAAGGAGGAGACCGCAACCAGCCCCAATAACTGACAGTCTATGTGCAGACATAGAGGGCGCAGCTCAGTGATGCCTTCTTTCTGACCTGTGGGCCAAAGAGAAGAGCTCGAGGTCGAACGGTGCAGAGAGTGCGACCATTTACTTTATGCTTTAGGGACCTCCACCCTTGGGCATTGACTGTCCGGTGTCAGACCCCTTCCGGAGAACGTGTATGACCAGACCCAGCCCGCTGACTGAACAGCTTTCATACAAAGTCTCCCTACCGTCACCTGACCCGCTTCATGTTTAATCTGGCCAAAGTAGGCTGAGACAACGACTTTAAATAAGAATAAAGTGATTATTTGAGATATTACTTCAAAACAATAAAACTGAAAAACTATGTTGCTAGTCTGAAGTTTGACTCCTGGCGGGTGAGCGACGTCGTCACTGAAGTGCACTCGGCGGGGAAAAAAGGAACCGAGGTGGTTGGAGGGTCGACACCGAGATAGTCATTACCGCACGAGCTGAGGCTCGCTGTGCCGCTCCTCGCGGCTCCATCTCTGGCGCCGACCCTCTAGCAAAAAAGTTTGCTCCCACTGGGTCCTAGTGCCTCCGGCGCAGTTCCCATTAGTGTGAATGAGTGGTGGAGACTTTACGTCCAGGAAGATCTTAGGATTAGTACGCAAAGACACCCTGTGAAAACCAAAAAGTTTACACATGAGAGCCTGTAGCTTGGAAATCCTTTGAGCAGAAGTAACAGCAACTAAAAAAAAAAAAAAAACTCTTTCCACAACAGACAGCGCAGCTCGCAGCTAGTTCAAAGGTAGGTAAAGTGAGTTTCTCCAACATAAGGTTGAGGTCCCGGGTCCCAAAGGGGAGGTTTCAGATGCAAAATGCCCCACAGGAATATGCAAGAAGAAAAAATTACTCACCTTAGTAATGTTGTTTCTTCTAATGGAGTCTTGCTGTATTCTGACAATAGCAGTGAGTCCCAACCTTCGAACTGCCCCGGAGATTAAAGTTAACTTTCCATGCCAGGCATGGAACGCTGAGCTCGAGCTCGGTTAAGACTGTGTGTTGCTGTTTGAACTCAAACCGTCAGATCTTTACGAGCTAAACTCACTGAGGTCCTGTGCAGAAGCTGTAAACCTACACTAGCCAACTTGCTACTAACATAAAAACAGATTTTTTTGGCCCAAAACAAAGACTCAAGTCAGGAGACCCAAAAAATGAAAAATACAACACTCACTCACCCAAAGAAAAGGGGTGATAAAAAAAAAAAAGGTGGTGCACCTCCTGAGTGCCAACACTGCCACTGCCCACCCACATCCCAAAAATGAAAATTACGTACCTACCGTAATTCTTGATCTTCTTGGATGAGTCTCCACCACTCATTCACACTAGTGGGATCTGCGCCGGAGGCACTAGGACCCATCGGGAGCAAACTTTTGCTGGAGGGTGGGCGCGAGATGGCGCCCGCGAGGCATGAGCGCCCGCGGCGGTGGCTCACAGCAGTAATGACATATCTCGTGACGACCCTCCAACCGCCTCAGTGCCTTTTTACAAGGAGGTGCAGCGCAACTAACGAAGAGTAAATCTAACTCTTAAAAACGGACATAAGATAGTCCGGACGACCCGGTGTAAGAAGGGTCAGCAAAGAAGTCTTCACGGCCTAAAGATTTGAGGGAGTGAAGACCAACACAACGGTGAGCTCGGGGGATGGAGGGTGGGCGTGTGAATGAGTGGTGGAGACTCGTCCAAGAAGATCAAGAATTACGGTAGGTACGTAATTTTCATATCTTCCTGGACATAAGTCCCCACCACTCATTCACACTAGTGGGAGAGTACCAAGCTGATAATCCCCCAAAAGGGTGGCAGGGGAGCCAGAGCTCACACGTCTAGGACAGAAGTCCATTAAGGATAGTTCTGCCGAAGCCGGAATGACGCCTGGCATGAACATCCAGTGCATAATGCTTAATGAACGTATGCACTGAGCTCCAGGTGGCGGCATTGCAGATATCTGCAATTGGAACATTGCGAATTTCCGCTAGGGATGCCGTGACGGCCCTAGTAGAGTGAGCGTACACTCTACCTTCCAATTTAACCTGTGCCATGGAATAGCAATGTCGAAGACATGCCACTAACCATGATGAGATGCATCTGATAGCGACAGGCTGACCCAGCCGGTCTCGCTGAAGGAAACAAACAATTGCTGAGTCTTGCAAAATTCTTGGTTCTATCTAAGTAGAACTCATAGGCTCTCTTAACATCCAAGGAATGAAGAGACCGCTCTCCTTCATTTTGGAAGTTACGCAGTAAGAGGGAAGCACCAGAGGTTGGTTTAGATGGAATTTGACACAACCTTGGGAAGAAATTTAGGATGAGTACGAAGAACTACTTTGTCCTTATGGAACACAGTATAATGGAGGGTCCGTAACTAGGCATGTATCTCAGAGACCCCAGTGGCTGAGGTAATGGCCACTAGGAAGGCTGTCTTCCAGGTAAGATATTTTAGCTCACAGGTAGCTAGGGGTTCGAAAGGCTTCCGAGTGAGCATGTCTAGCACAAGGTTAATGTCCCAGGCTGCGCACCGACGCTCTAACAGGGGTCTGGTATGCAGAATTCCTTAAGAAATCTCATCACCATAGGTAACTGAGCCAGAGACAAGGAAGAAACCGGCTCATGGAACGCCAAATGGCACTAAGGTGAACTTTAACCGTGGAGTACTGGAGACCTGTGTTTGATAGGTCCAAAGGTACTCAGAACCTTGTCTGGAGGACAGGAAAAGGGATTCAAGAGGACTTTGCACACCAGAGAGAAAGCGTTTCCACTTAGAAGCGTAAGTTTTCGGTAGCTGGCTTCCGAGCAGCCAGAAGGACGTCTGAGACTCTACGAGAGACGTTAAACCGGTTCACTTCTACCTCTTCAGGAGCCAAGCATGAAGGTGAAGTGACCTCAGGCTGGGGTGGACCAACGAACCCTGAGTCAAAAGATTGATTTGCAAGGGAAGTGGTCTCGGAGAGGCTACCGACATACTGTTGAGTAGAGGAAACCATAGTTGTCGAGGCCAAGAGGGAGCAATGAGAATCATCTTGGTCCCGAGACTCGAACTTGAGGAGAACTCTCTGAATTAAAGGAAGCGGTGGAAAGGCATAAAGAAAGCGTTTTGTCCACCGCAGCCTGAACGCATCCTGACAGAAAATGCCAGGCACTGGATTTCTGGAGCAGAAGAGAGGCAGTTTTGCGTTGAGTGGGGATGCAAAAAGGTCCAGGTCTGGAGTCCCCCACTCTTCGAACAGTGACCGAGCTACGGCTGGGTCGAGAGACCACTCGTGAGGGTCTGCCTCCGTCCTGCTGAGGTGATCTGCTAAGTCGCTTTGTACACCCGCAGATATACCGCTTGAATTAGAGACTTGTGCTCCAAGCACCACTCCCACACACTCATTGCTTCCCTGCAAAGGGGATAAGAGTGAGCACCGCCTTGCTTGTTGATGTAATACATCACAGCTTTGTTGTCTGTTTGAAGGAGAATGTTCTGTGACAAAGAACATCCTTCAATGCTCGATCGCACAGAGGACCGCTTCTTCTCCAGGACATTTATGTGGAGCTGTTTCAGCTGAGTCCATACACTTCGAGTGTGGAGAGAGACACAGTGAGCTCCCCATCCCATTAGCGACGCGTCTGTGGTGATGGAGATCTGATGATCCAGAGGAGCAAAGGGGAATCCTTCCAAGAGATTGCTCTCTTGAGACCACCAGGTGAGAGACCTTCGTAGGGGCTCCGTCACCTTGATGGGATAAGACTGGGGGTGAGAGGTCGGTGACCACTGAGCTGGAGAGCATCCACTGGGTGGTCCTCATGTGTAACCGAGCTAGGGGTACAGTGAACACTGAGGACGCCATGAGACCCAACATACGCTGCATCGAGAGAGCTGTGACCGATCGGTTCTCCCCGATGTAACGGGCCATCTGAAGGATGTCGAGTCTTCTGTCCTCTGGAAGGAAAGCCTTCACGGAAGAGGTGTCCAGAAGAGTCCCTATGAAAAGGAGCCTCTGGGAGGGCTGCAGTTGTGACTTCTTCAGATTTAGCAGAACTCCCATGGACGAAGAAGGCGAGAGGTCGCTTAAACGCTTCCAGAGTCCCTTGGCTGGAAGGACTCGCTAGGAGCCAATCGCCTAGGTAGGGAAACACTGAGTCCGAAGCCCTGAGATGGCAGGCGAGAACTGCACAACACTTTGTAAAACTCGCAGCGCGAGATAGCCCAAAAGGCAGGACTTTGAACTGATAATGCTGACCCAGAGCTACAAACCTCAGGAATTTGCGATGGGTCGGGTGGATGGGGATATGCTGGTAAGCGTCCTGCATATCCAGGGAGGCCAGCCAGTCGTGCTGATGCAGCAAAGGTTAACAGGGTACCTAGGGAAATCATTTTGAATTTCTCCTGGGAGGAATTTGTTTAACTTTCTGAGGTCTAGAATGGGGCGCATCCCCCCAGATTTCTTTGGAACCAGAAAGTAATGGGAGTAGAACCCTGTGTTTCACTGATGCGGGGGCACCAGTTCTATTGCCCTGTTGTTTAGAAGGCCCTGGATCTCGGGTGAGGAGGTTCGATAGAGGTCGACAACCTGGGTTGTCGCTTGGGAGGGCAATTGGGGTTTTTCCAAAAGATTGCGAGAATAACCCTCGCGAATTATCCGAAGGACCCATTTGTCTGAGGTTATGGACTTCCACTGATTGTAGAAGTACATCAGACGACCTCCCACCGGAGGAGAAAGTTCCATCTCGGGCAGTGTGGATGGAACTGGGGCCGGCAATTCATAAGGTAGCGCTGGGGGCTTTAGGCCCCTGTGCTTTCTGCTGCGCCTTCTTTTGAGGTTGGGCAGGTTGGCTTTTATGGAAGCTTCCTCTGCCTCTGCCTCGAAAGGACTGGCGACTATGAAACTGACGCTTACCTACATGCCCCGAGAGGAGGGTAGGCAGGGTTCTAGCCAACTTAATGGCCGACCTAGTCTTCTGAGTGGCCTCACGGCTTGCTCTACCTGAGGCCCAAAAAGATAGGAGCCATCAAGGCAACGCATTACCTGCTGCTGAGCATCATTCAGAAGCCAGAAGTACGCAGCCAGGAATGGCGTCGAGTACAAATACCTGCGGCTGCTGAATGAGAAGCAGTGTCGAAAGCGTCCATGGCGGCTTTGACCTGTTGGTTATTGGACTCAATACCTCTGATAACGGTTAGAAGGAGCTCTGACTTGGGAGTCGGAATCTGGAAGAGCTTCAACCATTCGTTTCATAGAGTGCCACAGGATATACTATACTGGAGAAAAATAGCCTTGATAGCTGGCAATACCGATACTTAAAGTGGAGGCAGCAAAGACTCTCTTACCTAATGTATCAATTTTACGAGACTCTTTGTTAATAGGTCGAGCTGTAGTAGCTTGAGGAAGAACGACCTTGTCATTCTCTGCCAGGACTACAATAGGATCCAAGGCTTGGGATGCCAAAATGGGGCGATCCTTGGGAGCTGAATATTTCTTATCAATGGATTTAGCCACTGAAGGAATAAGAGCAGGATTATTCCAAACCATTTGAGACAGCGCCTCAAGGAGGGTTGAATCGAGGAGTCAAATCGTAGGGATCTCCAAGCATGAAGATACTGGAGTCTTAATATTTTCCCAGGATCGATGTCCGTAGTCTGGAGAGAAAGAGTGGATCTCAGGTTCCTCAACAGAGACTTAAAGGATAGGTCCTCACCACAGGCTCTGTAGCGTGAAGGATCCTGTTTCTCCACTTCATCACCCAACCAAGGTCTGGGTCAGGCTCAACATCATCTCCTGATAGTCCAGGAAGGACTGCTTGGACAGGAAAGGAGTGAAAAATAGGAGAAGAAGAAAGAGCAGAAACTTCCACACAGGACCTCAGTGAGTTTAGCTAAGTAAAGATCTGATGGTTTGAGTTCAAACAGCAGAGACAAGTCTCAACGAGCTAGAGCTCAGGTTCCATGCCTGGCATGGAAAGTTAAGTCTCATCTCGAGGGCAGTTCGAAGGTTGGGACTCACCTGCTGTCAGAATACAGCAGACTCCATTAGAAGAAACAACATTACTAAAAGGTGAGTAATTTTTCTTCATACCTTATGAAACTGATATATAAACCTTTTAAATAAGTTATTTTTGTTTTTAATGGACATTTTATAATTTGGTGCCGTAACCCCAACTTTTGGCTTCTGACCCCTACTTTGGAAGCAGGGGTCAGACTGACATGATTTCGACCCTAGCATGAGCCTGCATACAGATTTTACTGGATTAAATAGTTTCAAGTGAATTTATAAGAATTTAAATCTTAAGAAAAGGTAAAAGTAAGTCAGTGTTAATCCACAATTTTAGTAAGGAAGAGTATTTTCAGATTTAAAGGTGGGGGAACCAAGGGCTGATCTGAAATTTGAAGAAGTTAAATTCAAGAGGAAATAAGGAGCCTGTTTCACTGAAAAGTGATTACATGATGCCACAAGAGGTGGTATCTATCATTGAGGTCAATAACAACTTCAGGTGAGGTTCAAACTGAGGGTCAACATATGGTGTGGGTGAAAAGGGGAGGAAAAACAGAAGCAGGTGAGAGGGCGCAGCTGCGGTGTAAGTCAGATGTTCTGCACACTTGAGCAGACCCTAGACAGACCGTAAGGCCATATTTTGCATTGCATACTGCTTACACTCGTAGCAGCACTAACAATATTCAAAGCGCTCATTGACTGAGTGGTGCTGTCTGAATATCAGTCCATATTTACTGGCGCTAAATTGATTTGCGCTGCGGTACACAACACAGACCAAGGCTACACATGTGGCCAGCGAGATGATGCTTACCAGAAATGGGATAGTGCCCAAGACTCCTGGGCCATATTCAGCCCTAGCATTCAAATGAACTCATGGGAATACAGGTGCTAAGGTCAGTTGTATGCCGTATGGGCTCATTTTTTATAGGGCACCCCAGTCCATTTAAAATCACTTCTTGGTGGTCCAGTGGCCCGTCCATCCAATCACGTATGTGCCACTTAACAGAAATGCTCTGGTGGGTCTGTTTCCCCGTCATCCCTGTATACCACTGTAATATTCTCTGGTGGTCTAGCAGTTTGTGGTCCCCTCAATCATGAGGTACACCTCCATGATATTCCCTAGTGGTCTAACATCCCCCACCCACCACCCCAATGGTACACCCATTCACCTGCTGAGGACCCCCACCACCAGACTCCCCTTCCTGTGAAAGCAGTGGCCAGCACAGTGATCCACATCTCCTCAAACAGCTGCTGCCTAGTCATGTACATTTGTTTGCTTTTATGATCAATTTCAGCCCATCTATCCCATAAATTTCTAAATACATTAAGACCCATAAATGCCCCTCTGCATTTTTAGTCACCTAAGCCAAAATTATCAAAGCCTGCAGACACATCAGCCAGACACCCAAAACTCTTTTTAAATAAGGAAAAATGCCCAGACACCTATAAAATATTAAGCACTGTGCCTTTAAATTTCTGTTTGTAAATTGTTACTATAGCTAAGTTTTCTTTTGTGCAGTCCTCGTATAAAATGCCGCTGCCTGTACTTTTGTATGTGTACTGCTGAGGTTTAGGGTGGTTGTTGCTGTAAATTAAAACTACTGAGCCAGACTCATGGGCTTATTTTCCTGTTAATGATATTTTAACTGTTTTACCTTTTATTTCAATAAAATATCTGCCATACATTTACAAAGAAACAGTTCACGATGAGCAGATTCTGCAAGATTAGAATGCATAGGACAATTGAAAATTTAACGGCTAACACAACATTAACCCAAGTGCTTGAAATTCAATGATTAGCTTCAGCACTGAACCAGGACAGGACAGAGTGCTACTTCCGGTAGCGCTGCCTACGATGTTAGAATTTACTTCGGTGCTATTCTAATCGCTGGAGGAGCAGACAGTGCCTTAGAGGGGATCTGCACGAGTGAGAAAAGGCAACAGTGAGGTAAGTTTTAAAGCAGTCTTTTTGCTTGTTTACACTGTGGTTTTAGTCACTTGTCCAGGCAGTCAAACCATGGCTTGTAAGCAGAAAAAGAAAAAAAAACAAAAAAAAACAAAACTGCAGAACTGGTGTCTGAGCGTAGGTAGGCTTTTCAGCAGCAGCTTACTTGTGTGCATTTGGTCAGCTTAATTAGCCTGCTTCTTACAAGCAGTCCTTCCCTTCACCCCAGCACATTCCAGCGTAGTGCTTTCTTTGAAATAAATCACTTTCATTGGGATATCTACGGCAAGGCTTGGAGGAGGTATTTTTTTTTTTTTGTTAGTAGCAGTTTGTTGCCATGAATACCGCACTTAAGTGTGGAGTCTTGCTGCAGAAACAAAATGAACTTCTGCTTGAACTCCGACTGTCCCAGAATTCAAAGGTAGGAGAAAACGCATCCAGTCTTCACTTCAGATCACTGTTCTGTCTCCATTTTGTAGCTGCTAAATTATGGTTTCAGAGTGAAACTTCTGGTGAAGATATGTGTTTAGGTAGAAGATGAGAAGACAGTGTAATTTAAATGAGAGAGGACTTTTTTTGGGAAGCAGTGACGTTAGCTGCTCTCCTGACAGCTATCTGGTTTTGATGCATTGGGTGGGGCTCACTAAGTATCCACCTTCTCAATGTGCAATATGCCCACTCTCAGGAGTTTGTGGTGAGTGTCCCACCTGGAACCCATATATTTACCAGTAGCCACTGAAAATAAATAGTGTGCAAGCTAGTGTTTAGAGCAATAATAATACAAATAAAGAGGTAGGGACAGGGCAAGATTAGCATTGTTAGATCACTGAATTGTGAGCGAAAGCCCAAGTTCAAATCCCACTGTATGGCTGCTTGCATGTGGCCCTGAAAAGTTTTACACACCTACCAGTGCGGCCATCCGTCCTCCCAGTTAAATAGCAATACAAGCTAGTGTCCCACTGTAAATGTGAGCCTACATGTTTGTTTGGCTATTCTGTGTTCATAACTTGCATAGGTCAAAAAGCGACCTAATTCTACCCTTCATGGCCCTCAGTTTCTATCATCTTCTCCAGGCACCAAGTTCAAAGGAATGGAGAGTTTTTCTTTTACTGAGGGGACATATGAGCTCAAATCAGTCCCACCTTCAGTTTTTTTTTTCTTTCCCTATTTAGCACTGACAAATGCACAGTTTTTTTTTTTTTTTTCCAAGAAGTATTTTAGCTCCACTCCTCCTGATCTGTCCCCTTCTGAATGGTCTGCGGCTTTTACGACAGGCAGGGAAAATGGGCAGAATGGATGGACCAAGTGGTCCTTGTCTGCCATCAATTTTTTATGCATCTGTGGTCTCCCCATCCCTATCACCCAGATTCTCTTGTACCCGTCATCCTCTACCACAGAACCATAGAAATATTCAATAAGCAGTGCAGTGTGTGCAGGGGGGCTGGTTTGCCATCCAGCTGCATCCCAGTCCCCCCACCCTTTTTCTGTTTGGGACCCATTGCGAGTGATGACACATTGGCGCTCATTGTTCACATGCAACAGGACCGTGGAAGTGCTCAGTCAGCAGTGCAGTGTCTGCAGGGAACTGGGCTGCCATCCAGCCAAAGTCACATTTTTTCCCACCGGGACCACATGTGGACAGTAACTCATAGAGCTGGACTGCTTGGCCAACCTAGTCTGCCCATGAAATCTCCCTATTAGTGCTCCCCAAGCACCTATTTGGGGTGGGGGTCATCATCCACACTCTTCCCTTACCTGTTATACCCATGTGTTCATCCCATGCATATTTTTATTTGCAATACTATCTTTTCATGCTGCCTCACTCTCAGGCTCAGCCCTACTACTTTGTTTACCATCCCCCAGGCTTCCCCAAATGGTAGTCCAGTCCCAGGCTTACCCCCACTGGCAGTGGCTTTCCAGCCACACCAGTTTTCACAGACTTTAATTCAGGAGCCTGGCAGGCCGACCATCAGAAGAACCCCTGAGTTCCTCCCAAGGTGGGCCACAGGATTGAACTGCACTGGTGGAAACACATTGCTCTGCCGCCAATCAGGGACTTAAAAACATGCCCCAGTGATGGGGAAGAGGGCACCTAGTAGGGACCTAAGAACAAGGCCAGGTGATGGACAGGTGGGGCGTCATTGAAGGAGCCGGCAGCATTTTTACAAACTTTCGTCCCTGGGAACGGGGTGCACAGCAGCAGCACCTGATGCTGTTTTCCTAGCCAGCCCCACGAACTTTGAAAACAGACCAGGGAACACTGAAGCAGTCACAGCATTCCCTCATGTTGCCTCAGTGCTCCACAAGTACTGTGCCAAGAGTATCAGAGTGGCTCAGGGGGGGGTGCTGAGTTTAGTGTGTGTGTGTGCTGTCTGTGGCATGTCCTGCTGAAGCACGTAAGTCCAGCAGTGACTTTATAAAGCAACTACTTTTCGGTTAAAAGAATTGTCATATTTTTAAAAAAGTACATGAGACTGCAGTTACAGTCCAAAATAAGTGTTTATTTCATGATTTAAACAAATCAGTACTAGGCAAAATACTTTTATTACATCACGAAACACTGACAGTACTCAAAATGAAACAACCCCATTAATTGAAAAGCAAACTTCCATATGAAAAGTGGAATTGATTTGAATGTAAATACTAGACATGGATATTAAAATTCTCAAGTGGCTAGTACTTTTCATAAATAACCCACCTTTTGGGAACTCCAGTGGTATAAACAATCTCTTCCATTGCTAACTGATATGGAGAATGCCAGTGCAGCTGAGAACAAGCACGCATAGAGGAATGTCTGATTGCCTTCTCTTAACATGAGCGAGGCTGCCGTAATTTTAGCTTCTGCTGCCACCATCTGAAACCTTAGCTCCCTGCAGTGTTTACCTGACAGTGGAAAGGCTGGAGGGCACAGATGCGTGAAGTGCATGTCTTTTAAAGTTGCTCTGGCAAAACAGGATCCCCTCTGCACCAGGACCCCAGATCACCAAATCGAGGTCCAAGGACACAGACAAGGGGACCTGGGAGGCCACAAAGTTGTTTTATAAAAGCACATGTAAATAAGCTAGCAACTGGCTGCTGAGAGAACTGTAGTTCTGCCCCACACATTTCCCAACCCCCAAGAGCAACTAGTGCCACCATGCTTCTCAACCTTATGTCACCGAAATGAGGGTCGTGGACATTTTCTGGTAATCATGAGGAGGGACATCAGACCCTTAGAATGAGGGACATCTCCTCGAACCCTAAAAGTACAAGTTCTGAGCACTGTGGGAATTGTGTTTACTTGTACAATGTTTATTTTTGATTCACCATGTTACAATATGATTTTTCGCTTTGATGTCTTAATTTACATAACCTTCTCTGTGTGGGCAGCAGTTTTTCAGTAATGGACAGGACACTTTTAAGGGGTAAAATGAGGATGTACATCACAATAAGGGACACTTGAGAGGTATGATGCGTTTTATTTGTCACAGAAGAGTCCACCACTACAGACCAAGGGGTTTTCGCTGAGCCCCCTTCCCCAAACCTCACTCTCTTTACTGGGCTTTTGTTGTCTTATTACTTTTTTATTTTTTTTTTAGGTCTGATAGGACGGGGGTTCTTAAACCTTATCAGATAAGTATATTTTTATATCTTTCTGACCCTTCCTCCCTTCTGAACACCCTAAAGAGCTGCAGATCCTTTTCATTGCCTACTATCTTTTTATTTAACAGTTAGTGTACATTACACATGTGGACACATACTTATGGCCCCTAGGGCAGGTAAGTCCTATATTTTACTTATTACTAAGCTGTTGGGATGAACATATTATGGAGTCTACGAGGGTGTCCAATCTGCCACAGGCTAAGGAGGCTGGAGGGAAGACTGCAGTGCCTTGGTAGTGAGCTGGAAGTGTTCAGAGGAATGAGAAAAGCCAGAGGAGGGCCTTCACCAGGGGTAATGGGGAGGGCATCCCAGGAGAAGGACATTAGGCGGAGAGGGACAGGAGAGGAGTGCAGTTTCACACTCTGATAGGGTCAAGCACTGAAAGCAGGTCATGGGACAGGAGGAAGGTCCAATGCAGGACAACATGGTGGTGGCAGACAACATGGTTTGCCGAGCTGACAACAATGGTGGAAGAGGGGAGTTAGGGAGCACCAGGAGGAGGGAGGCGGGGAGGGGAATGGAAGGAACAGGGGTCAGGCAGTGAAGGGAGGGTAGCAGGGGGAGGGGCACAGCTGAAGGAAAGTGTCAACAGTAGGGGTGCAGGTGAGAGGGACAGTGCTGATGGTCAGACAAAGGGTACATAGCTAAAGGGAACAGGGCCAGAGGCATGAGGGAAGGTGGATGATAACATGGGACGAGGGATGGGCAAGGAACATACATGTCAGGAGGAGAGTAGGGGTCATGGGGTGAAGCATAGTGACATAAATGGGCAAGGAAGGGCAGATGTTAGTAATGGACAAGGAGGTTAAGGGGGAAGGGTGGAATGGAGCTGAGGAAGGGGGTGTGCTAGTGGTGGTGGACTCTAAACTTAAAGGGATCTGATGGGGCTATAAGGAGGAAAGACATAGTCTAATATGGGCCAGGTGGGTCTATTCCCAGGTTGGTGGCAGGCTGGGCAGGGCAGGCCATTCTTGGCTGCACAGGGAGAGGACTGAGGAAGCTGCATCATGTGGTGCATGTAGGTAAGAATGACCTCTCAGGGGAGACAGAGGTAGTAAAAGGGAGATTCAAGGAACTGGGGAAACTGTGCGAGGAGGGGGGGAAATTGGTGGCCTTCTGGGAGGTGCCCCCTATACTCTGTGCAAGTATTGAGAAGAAGGGAAGAATAGGGGAGCTCAACACCTGGTTGCAGGAATGTTGTCATATCAGGGGGTATGGGATAGTAGAGGGCTGGGGCAGAACCTGGGACAGTAATACCCTGTATGCAGGGGACAGGTTTCACTTGAGCAAGGAGAGGAAGGGAATATTGAAGCAGGGCATGGAGGGGTATGTAGCAACAAGGGTAGCTTTAAATTAGGAAAGGGGGGGGTGGCAAGTGGAAAGCTGGTAGGCAGGGTTTCCAGTGAGGGAAGCTGGATGAGCCAACCCCCCAAGCTACAGGGGAGGTCATCAGGGTAGGGACGGGGGGGGTAAATCAAGGTGGGGAAGGGCTAGGAGGAGAATGGAGAGTAGTGTCACTAAATGCGAGGAGCCTGGGAAAGAAATCAGCTGAGTTGCAGGCTCTCTTGGCTGTGGGGCAGGTGGACATTGCAGCCATGATAGAAACTTGTGTCACACAGTACCAGGACTGGGATATGATGATCCCTGGATACAGGCTGTTCAGGAAGGACAGGGCAAACGGGAAAGGTGGAGGGTGGCAATCGATATAAGGAAAGGAATAATGTGCATAAGGAAGAGGGAGGAAAGGCAGTACAGTGACCCTGTGGATGCAGTTTTAGGATCCAAAGGGCAGGTACTGAGGATGAGAGTAGTAGGGTACTCGAACTGGCAGGTAGCCTAGCAGCACCACTGGCTGACCTGTTCAGTACCTCTCTGCACACAGGATGTGTCCCTCAGGACTGGTGGTTAGCCCATGTGGTGTCTATTCAGAAAGGTGGTCCAAGGGATGATCCAGATAACTACAGACTGGTGAGCCTCACATCAGTTGTGGGTAGCTCATGGAGCCGGTCCTTCAGGGAGGACTGGTAATTTGAGGACACTGGGCTCCAGGACAGGCAGCAACATGGGTTTATCTCGGCAGGTCTAACAGACAGACCTGATTGAGTACTATGAATGGGTGATCAGGGGAGCTGGACAGGGCAATGCAGTGGATGTCTTATACTTGGACTTAAGCAAGGCCTTTGTTTCAGTGCCACATGGGAGGCTAGAAGGGAAGCTAGAAGATGCAGGGGTGGGTACCAATGTAACCCTAATTGGTGCTATCCTAGGGCTACTACCCCTGCCTCACGTGCTAAGCGCAGGTTGAGGGTCTGAGCTCATTGAATGGGTGCCTCCATCCCAGGAATGGCTCTGGGGTAGAGTGACTGCTGTTGGTGTATCTCCTGCAGAGGATACACAAACCCACCAACCCCGCGAGGGCTCAAACAGTATAGCAGCAAACATTCACACGTACTATATGGCAGTAATGACTTGCCCACTCCCCTTGCACTTACCAACAGAGCTGGATCCTCTACAGTTTCCATGTAGAGACCCTGTAAAGTAAGGCCTGTAATGCAGTAGTTCAATGGCAGTACAATACCCCCACCAGAAAGGTACAGACTAGCTAGGTCAAATGCAAAAAGAACAAAATCTGATTTATTCAGCACAGCATCTCTATCAACTAATGCTCAACAAGTGAGTGCTGTTTGCAGAGAGATTATTTATTAGTTAAGATCAACTAGTGAATAATAAATGTTGTACTTATACTCAATTCTTGGATAACTGCAGAAAATATTAAGAATTGGTTAGTAATAGGGCGAGCAAAGGAGTTGGCCACTAACTCATTTGCATGTGAAAAAATCAACCAAAGCAAAATGAAGGAATAATTGAACATTAATTATTAGTGATTTCAGACAGTTGAGCATTAGGCCTATGTTTTGGTAATCCTGTTTGCCTTACTGTAGACCTTGTTACACTTGTTTTGATTTGTTTTAGGGATGACCCCCTAGGTCTGTTTCCTCAGAGGTCATGCCCAGCTTTACACCCACATCCACTAATGTCAGGGGTTCTTGTTCCCTGTGTGCATCACCTTGCGATTTTGGCATGAATTTCAACTACCAAACCTCTGGACACCTCTCAGAGCATATCCATGTCTCTCATCTCCCTAGCCCCTCCTCCTCTCTGCCCTGCCACAAAGCGTCATGTTGTTTGGCGAGACACATTTACCACGGTTGCTTTCCCATGTTGCTGATGAACATATTGAAAACTGCTGAACCAGGACTCGTCCGTGTGGCATCCCACTGGTGACCTCCTGCTCTTCTGATTGGATTTCTTAACCACCGGCCTCTGCTGTCTTCCTTTTAACCAATTTCTCACCCATCTTTGTTCTTTGCTGCACTCAAGTCAAGTCAGACTTTATTTTTAAAAGGCACTTTTCAAATGCCAATGCACTTGCACAAAGTAAAAGCAGAAACATACTCACAATTAAAGACACAGATTAAACAACCCAGATCCTCAGTCTTCTTCAGCAACCTTCTGTGAGGCACTGAGTCGAAAACCTTGCTGAAATCAGTAATAATTCCACAGCATGGTCGCTATCCACTACCCTCATTACCCAGTCAAAAAATACTGTCAGATTGGTCTGACAAGACTCCCCTCCACAAACCCTCGTTGTTTACCTGAGTCCACTATTTTGCAGGTAGCTCAAGGTCCTCTGACTAGTGTGTTCCATCAGTTTACCACAATAGAGGTAAGACTGACCAGGTCTTTAGCTACCCAATTGCTCCTTTTCTGCCCCCCCAGCAGCTTGTGGAGTGGGATTATGTCTGCAGTCTGTTTTTTTCCCTTCACTTGATCCCCTCTGCAGTACACAGCTCTCAGTCTTCCTTTGCTCCTTTGATCACTATCCTGGTTTCTTCTCTTCTCATTTGTACTCTACCCATTCTTTCTCCTCTTGTTTTCCCTTGTAGCTGGTGAAGGCCTTCTTTTTGGCTGTCTCGGCTTCCCTGACCTTTCCAGAGAACCGTATTGGCCTCTTGTACCTGTCTCTTTTGAGTACCGTTCTCATACATGACTTTGCCTTGAGAAAGGCCCCCATCTTTCTTCCACATCCCTGATGCTGTTTACTCTAACATGTCCCAGACCAGCTCCTTCATCTGGTTGAAGTCTGCCCTTCTAAAGTTTGATAAGTTATTTATTGAAATGTTTCTAGGAAGGCCTCCGAACAACATGTGCTTTCGCCTCCAGAGGGTGTACAGTTTGGGTGAAGAATTACACATAAGGTTAACATTCAACATATCTGTTTAATTTCTCATTGTTATATTTGTAACAAGATGTACAGGTAAATATCAAATACAGTCGCATTTGTGACATAACATACAGTTAAATATATCATGTGTGGAATATGCATTTAATTACAAGTGGCATATCTGAGGAGCATAATGTAGCTTTGGAACCAACGTCTTGCAGGAATGGATCACTGTTAAGAGGCAGATTATTTAGCAATTATTGAGTGAATGAGGTCCAGTGGGGAGATGACATGGAGGGTGTAGGGGTAGACAGGAAACCAGCTGGGGAAGAAGGCTAAAAGATGGGGGAACATTACCAGAGAAAAAGTGAGCACAGGAAAAATCAGTTGAGGGCAAGATTAACACAGGGCTAGAGCAATCTGGGAGCACTTCAGACAGAACAGAGTGCAAATTATTAGCTCAAATGTACTAATTTCTTTGATTAAGTGCAGGTGGTTAGAGGGGACAGGAGAGAGGTGGGGGAGAGGAAGGACAGTCACACCTGAAACTGGCCCCTTCAGAGTGAGAGATTGCCTGTCAGCAGAATGAGAACAGGACTTAGAATAACTGGCAGGAGTAGAGCAAGGACAAGTTGGGTAGAGATAGTAGAGGGTAATAAAGGGAAGGAGGAGGAGGGGTGGAAGAAAGTTGCCTAAGACTAGGCCATTTCAGAATGCAGGAGAACCACTCAGAGGCGGAGTCAGTGAGGCGAGTTGGGTAGAGAGGATGGAGGGAAGGGAGGAGAAAAGTCATTTCCCAGTGCTAGACCCCTCCAAGATGCTGAAAACCCAGGCAGAGGCAGAACTAGAGTGAGGACAAGTTGGAAGAGAGAGAAAGAAAGGATGAAGGGAGAGGAGGAAAGAAGAAGCAGCTCAAGACTGAGGCCACTCCAGGATCCTGAGAACCTTGCCAGAGTGCAGAATCGGTGAGGACCAGTGGTTAGAAAGGATGTAGGGGGACTGAAGGAAAGTAATTGCCCAGTGCTGGACCCCTCAGGATAGCAGAGAACCCTGCGAAATAGAATTAGGTGAGGACAAGTTGGGCAGAGAAATGGGGAGTAGAGAGGAAAGGAAAAAGGAGGAGGTAGAGAAACTTACCTGAGATTGAACGATCGCCAGGGGTGCTAAAGTCAGCAGAGGGCAGGTTTAGGCAAGGACAAGTTGGGTAGAGAGAGAGAGAGAAGGAGGCTTGCGGTGCTAGACTCCTCCAGGATGCTGAGAACCCTGCCAGAGATCAAAACTAAGCAGGGACAAGTTGGTAATGGAAAAAAGGTTGAGGGATAGGAGTGAGGGGTAGCGGTGAAAGGAGGAGGAGGCTGAGAAGACGGGCTCGGGGAGAGGAAAGGTTTAATATGGGATGTGAGTCATGGAAGGACAAGTACAGGAGGACGATTAAGGAAGGTTGAAGCAGGAGCAGTTAGATGAGAAGAGTTATGTAAGGCAGATGCAAGGGAGGAGGAGGAGTGCCATATTTGTGGGGAGGGAGTTCCTGATTTGCGGGAAGCGATGGGTAAGCCTGACTGACCCGATGGGAGTGGTTCGATGGGGGGACCAAACAAAGTGCAGTGTCTGAGGATCTGGAGCGGGGAGGGCACTGAGCATAAGAGGTTGAGGAGAAGTTCTCTAACCAAAATTCAGAAGTGAGTTTGCAGAGTGAGGTGCCTGTTGGCCAGTAGGGAAGGGACAGGGCGTGGTATAAGTCACAGTGGAGAGGCGTGATGGTGCATCAAATGCATGATTGACAGAAGAAGTTCGAGGTGTCCAGTCTGGTTATGTAGGATTTGGGAGGCGGCACAATAGACTACATCACGTAGTTGAAAATGGAAGTTCATCTTCTGGACTAGTTCATGCCGCGCTGTAGGAGGGATGCAACTATGCTTCCTGAATAAGGCACTAGGATTGTGGCACAATTTTTTCAGGGTGGCGTCAATGTGCTCAGAGAAGTTGAGGTGTTGGTCCAACCAAACGCCAAGGTATCTGAATGAGGAGGTGTCCTCTGTGATTGTCCCATCAAGGTTATGGAAAGACGGTTAAGGATGGAGCCTAGAGAGTCTCTTGCCTAGTGCCAAAGGTCATGGAGGCAGTCTTTTTGGCATTTAGGAATAGTTGGTGTGAGGCAAACCATAGCTGAACCTGGTGGAAGTCAAGCTGAAGGGTGGTTGCTGCATCATTGGGGCATTTGCCATAGGAGAACAGGATGGTGTCGTCTGCATACATATGGATAGTGGAGGAGGGGGAGCATACTGAGGGCAAGTCATTTAGGAAGATGGAGAAGAAAATGGGTCCAAGCACTGAGCCCTGTGGGACTTCTGTGGAAATAGGGAGGGGGGAGAGATTGTATCCTGGATCTTGACTGATTGTGTTCTGCCTGAGAGGTAAGCTCTAAACCAGTTTTGGGCAGAAGTAGAAAAACCAGCAGCCATAAGGAAGTAGGGCATGGGAGACTGTGTTGAAAGCCTTGGCGAGGTCGACAAAGATGGCAGAGGTAATGAGGCAGTTATCCATTCTGGTGCGGATGGAGTCAGTGAGCCTGAGAATGGAGGTAGTAGTGGGTGATCTAGCTTCGAGGATGGAGCTCTTGCAGCAGGTAATACCATTGAGACTGAAGCTGGCAGGTGTCAGAATCCCACAGAAAACTTGTAGCTACCGCGGTCTGAGGCGAGGACCACTCCCGGCGTCGGCTGCCACCCAGCGTCAGGCGTGGTATATAGAGTGAGTCCCTGGCACCACCTCAGTTCTTTTCCTGCTGTTGACCCGCATAGTTCAGCTCCTCACTCGCCTTCTCTAGCAGTCGACAGCCAAAGAAAGAAGTCCTTATTTTTCCATCCTATTCAACATTCATATTGCCTCATGTATGTCGTCGCCCTCTCCACCATGGCGAAAAGCAAAATGTGCATGCGGGAAGCAGAGTCCAGCCAAAAGACGGCCATGCGCCTGCCTCATCTGCTTAGATCAGAAACATGGGGTTCAGTCACACACTTTCATCAGGCATTACAGCCTGGACATTGCATCTAGAAGGAGAGCAGGTTTTGGACTAGCAGTCCTCAGGGCCTACTCTCAGGACTTTTCTAGCTTCAGCTGTTTTCAGCATCTCCTACCACCCTCTCAGACCTGGGTCTATCCTTGAGGTACTGCTTGGAACTTAGTCCTAATGGTATTACCTACTGCAAGAGCTCTACCCTCAAATTAGATAGGTACAGTTACGTAAGACTTACCATAACAGTAGATGTTCGAGAGGAGCTCTTGCAGCAGGTGGCGCTCCCACCCTCCATCCCCCAGGATTATTTGGTTTTCATGTCACAGACCAAGGTGGGGATTTCCTCCTTGGTTCTCCAGTATTGTTTCTAGCCGGGTCTCTGGCGGGAGAACTGAAGTGGCACCAGGGGATGTAGCTAACGTCCGGGACTGTCCCCTGACTCAGACTGCTAGCTACAAGTTTTCTATGGTGTCCTGACTCCTGCCGGCTTCAGTTCTAATGGTATTACGTACTGCAAGAGCTCTTCTCGAAGATCTTCTGTTACGGTAAGCTGTTGCATAACTGTATTGTTCTTCTGAAATCCAGATTGGAATAGAGTGAAAAAGAAGTCGTCATCAAGAAAGGAGGTTAATTGAGAGGACCAGGTGTTCTTGGAGTTGTAAGGGCAGGAGGAGGGAGACTGGGGTGAAAATTTGCTGGGGAGGAGGGTAACCACCCGTTGGGAGAGAGGAGGACCACTGCATGTTTCCAGGATGAAGGGACTAATGAGGGACGAGAAGGAAATATTTAGGATTAAGGAGAGAGGGTAAGCTGTGGCAGAAGCTGAAAGGTAGAGGAGTTTAGGGTCAAGGTCATCCCTGCCGATGAGCCATTGAAAGGATTAAGAGAATGGCTATTAGTGTTTCTTTGGGGAGACAGAAAAGGAGAAGGAAGGGTGGGTTTGGAGGGGTTGAGTGCTGGGTGTGAGAGGATGATGAGGGGAGAGGTTAGAGGGGAGGGACTTTAGAAGTGCTGTGGCACAGGAGGTATAATAGGAGTTAAACTCTTGAGCCACTGCATATGGTTCAGAGACCAATGAATTGTTTGTTTTTAAGCACAGGGGGGAGAATAGGGCATGGACCACTTTCCAGAATTTGGAGGGGGAATTGATGTTGCAAAAAGATGATTCAAAATATTCAGACTTTGCAAGCCTGGTAGTTTTGTGCAGGCATTTCTTAACATGCGATACCTGGCATTGTCTGTCTGGGGGAATCTGGGAGGCCTTATGTTTCCTCCAAGCTTTGTCTCGCTCCTGAGACGGGTCAGTAACTCACGGGAGACCAAGGATGATGATTGCCACAAACTCCAGTGCATTTGAATGGAGTGTAGGAGTTCCATGTAGTTAGAAATTTATCTTTAAAATAAGTGAAAGTTGGTCAGTGGAAGGGGCAAAGGCAATAGGGGACCAGTCAGAGCTGGCCAGTTCATTAAGAGGATTAAGGTTTAAGGAGCTGAAGGAGCAGAGTTGCAAAATTTTGTGTGGTGGTTTTGGTCTATGGACTTTCCTGACTACGAAAATTGGGTGATGATCACTGAAGGCATCCAGGAGGATACTTATTTAGTGACTCAGTGTGGTGAGAGGTGAGAGCCCAGTCTATCAAGGTGTGGTTAAAGGTTTTATGATTTAGGCAGGTGTGTTCCAGGATGAGTTGAGAGAGATTTAGGGCCGTGATGTCACTACGGGTTTGGCAGTTGTTGGTGATGGGCAGTTTTGGTTTACATCACCCAGAATGTATAGCTTCAGCCTTTATGTGAGAGGGAGGTTGTGGAGGTAATGAGATCAAAGTATCGGGTGCCTTGGAGCCAGGTTGACGATGAGATGCCAGCTATGAAGATGGGGGAGGAAAAAAAGGCAAAGTAATATTTACTACAAGTGCTTCATAGGCAGAGGGTAATGAGGATGATAGAATGGTTGTGAACTGAAGTGAGGACAGGATATACATGGTTACTCAACCACCCCTGCCAGTCCTGTCCTGTGCCTGATTATGGAATAAATTGGGATATTAATAGCGAGATCATGTGTTTTAGCGTTTAATCAAGGTTCCATTAAAATTAGAACATCGGCCCAGTGGCGCAGAGGGTTGAGGCACTGGTGCCTTATCTCACACCACGCTGACGACCCGGGTTCTGGAATGGACTCCAGTCGCCGTGGGAAGGAGAGGATTGAGTGTCCGTAGGACTGCTCACCTCTCCTGGCATGGGTTACAGGGCTGCTTTGGTCTGCAGCAGCCCTGGTGGAAACCGGGAACACTACAGAAGCGTCACAATGTGGGAAGTACCAAAAAAACGGAATCACTCCAGATTGGCCAGATGCCGGCATCCGGTCCACTGACACCCTCCAGGCTTCCTGCAGGCCAGTTCGCCTCAGCAGCGCCCCAAAGGCTGAAGAAAATAGAGTGTGCTGGGCTGCCTCCACCAGTGCCTTCCCTCTCTGAGGAGAGGGACCCACTCAGCATAAGGGTAATGCCGAGCTACCTCAGGGGTCAGCTGTGATATGAGGCGAGGGCTCAAGGGAGGCAATGAAAGAAGTGCCGGTGACCTAGGCTGCCTGAAGATGTGGATACAGAGCACAGTAGCGGAGAAAATTGATAACTCAAAAAAAAAAAAAATAAAAAAAAAAAATTTAAATATCAGGTGTGAGGGAGATTACCATAGGATGTAAAAGGTCAATTGTTTGACACAAGACTGCAGATATTTAAGTGGAGAATTTTCAGGCCCTTGGGGAGGGCAGAAGGGGTGGGGGAAGTTGGTACTTTAGTGGAAGGATTGCAACTGGCAGAGTTGGGTGTAGTGGGACCAGGATTGGGATGAACATTTCCTGATGCGAGTAAGAGGATTACTGTTATGGAGTGGGGTTTAGGACATTTGTGATGGGCTAAAGATTTGGGAAATATTTTGAAAGTGTCTAAGTGAGGTGAAGATAAGAGCAGTAATACAAACCAGCAATATAAAAATGTGTGCAAACTAAGCAGCTTAGGGAGATGAAAGCAGTAGCGAGTAAGAGGGCAGGAGAAAGGTGAAGGGTCCAATCAAGGCTGAGGAAGTGAGATGCAGAACTAAATGAGCCAGTGGAGACAAAGTTCCAAGTTTCAAGCCCGGTAGCTCCAAAAGCTGGGCTGCATCTCTGTGCCCATACCTGTGGGTCACGGGGCTGGCTGGCAGTCAGACAGGTCGCCATGGAAGAGCCCCTGGAGAAGGCACAGCTCCCACGGGAGAGGTTGGAGGCAGACACTCATTTAGGGCTAGTGGCCTGTGGGTCTTAGGTCTGGCTGGCAGTCGGGCAGATCACCATGAAAGAGCCTTCAGCCTTTGAGTGCTTACTTAACTCAAGGGCCAGGTCAAACCATATAGAGATGTGGTCACTGGATGCTATTTGGCTCCTCATCCTCACTCCTCCTACCACTTACGAGTTGGTGAGCACCACATCAAGAATGGCAGCCTGCCTATTGGGTTCCTTAACCAGCTGCACTAGCAGGCAGTCCTGCAGTGTATCCAGCAGGGCCTGACTTCTGGTGCTTCTGACTGCTGGAATAACCTAATTAATATCTGGCAGGTTTGGATATCCCAACACCACCACCTCTCCCTTTGCCACCTCCCTTTCTAGTTCTTCCCATAGCTCCTTATCTCGCTCTTCCCCCTGCATTGGAGGTCTGTAGATCACCCCCATCCGTAGTTTCTTGCCTGAGGAGGCCATGAGCTGAACCCGCAGTGGTTCTGTTTCCCCATTACCTCACCTAATGTTTCCAGCCTCCACCGTCTGTCTCTTCCCCGTCAAACAGGGCTATTTCTCCTTTACCTTTTCACTTATCCCACCTGAACATGGTATAGCCTGGGACTTTCTGGTCCTATTGCTATTCTCTGTGGCCCAAGTTTCTGTGATGGCTACTAGATCCATCTCAATGTTTGTCGCCATTGCCTGGAGCTCGTTAATGTATGTCCCAGACTCCTGGCATTAAGCAGACCGCATTCCATCTTTTTCTGATCCCTCTTGCTTTTCCTATTCATTCTCCTTATTCTTTCCTAGTCTCATTAATTATTTTTCCATACCGAATGTAGGCTTTCAAACAACATGAAGTCTTGCTATATTATGACATATGCAGTGAGTCCCAACCTCGAACTGCTCGAGGTGAAAGAGTTAACTTTCCATGCCAGGCATGGAACTTTGAGCTCGAGCTCGGTTGAAACTCGGTCTGTTGTTCTTCAAACTCAAACCATCAGATTCTTTACTCCGCCTCACTGAACAGTCGTTCCAGAGATTTCTCCTTCTGCTCGGTTCATTTTGTCGATTAACGTATTATTTTCTCGTTTTTTTGACCGAATTTAAACCGCAACCGGTCGGTTCAAGCTCTGTCTGTGGTATTGTGAGTACTAGATAGGTTTTACATTTATTTCTATTCTGTGTGGAACTTGTAAATGGTTCATTGGTTCGGTTTGAACCGATTAGGTTGTTTAAAATACATTAATCTGTCCTTTAGAGTGTGGTTACCGGTTCTTATCAGTTCTAAAAAAAAACGGATTTTATTACGTCTTTTTTCCACGACCCGTGACACGGTTGGGAACCAATAAGAGGGTCTTGCTGGCGGATTGCCACAAACGGGCAAGTTTGGTAAGGACTGGCACTATAAGAAACCCAAAAGAAAAACTGGGCCCACTGGGTTTCAACACTGCAGTGTCTGTGGGAAAGTCTTTGATAAGGCTGACCCCCACACCACCTGTGTTTATTGTCTGGGGTTTGACCACCACAATGTAGACTGCCAGATTTGCAAAAATGTTCCTGCAGCTACCCTGGAAAAGAGAGTTGGTAGGCTCAGGGAAAGGGAGGCCAAGAAGTGTCTTCTCCTAGGCTTTGAGTCCTCTTCTCATTTTATGTTTTATAAAAAAGTGGCTGAAACCTTCCAGCTCCATATGGAGGAAGCTGTGGATGTTCAAGAGGAGCCTGACTATGTGGAAGTGATGGATATCTCAGAGTCTAGGAGACTGTCTATTCCCTTGCATAAATCTTTTGGGAAACTCAATAAAAATTCTAAAAACTCCTCACACTATACCTCCTGTGGGTAAGAGAATAGACAAGAGGTACACATGGTCAGGCTCTGATACGGAGTTCCTTACACAACAATGCAGCCATGTTGGGGTAGTGCAGGCTGCAGCCTGTGACAAGGCAAACACTCCCTTGGCTTCACACCCCCCTGACAAAGACTCCAGGAGGCTTGATGCCATGACAAAGAAACCGTACATGGCAGCATCCTTGGGACTCAGACAGGCAAATTATATGGCTTATGTTGTTAGATAACAGAAAGCCAGATGGGATACTGTTTTGGCTTTAGCAAAACAGGTCCCTGGCCAGCTTGCCAAGGAGCTGGAGAAGGTGGCTGCTGATGGTATTCAGGCATCTACGGTGCAGTTCCATGCTGCAGTGGACTCTAATGATCAGTAAGTCAAGAGTCATGGCTACATCTGTGACACTTAGAATAACTTGCTTAGATGTACTAGCCTGTCACAGGATACCCAGACTAAGGCCATGGATTTTTCCTGTTGTGGGTAATGAACTCTGTTTGGGGAGACAGACAGAGAATTACATAAAAGAAAATGGATGAGTATAGGACCACTTATAGGAGTGCACAGGCCAAGGAAAGGCAGGCCACTCCTCAAAAGCAGCCTTCTGGGGCAGGGGGCAGGCCTTTTCATAAGGCCTTTTACCAACCAGGCCTCCTCTTCAGCTTATGCCCAGAGGGGTTCTTTAGAGGGAGGCAGGCGGGGTACAAGCAGACCTGCTTCCACCCTCAGCCTAAAGCCCCTGCCAAACAGGCACCCTGATGGGGTGGCCAGGGCCGATTCTCCTCTACCTGAGGGGCAGGCTGGCTTACTTTGTCCAGGACTGGAAGTCTCTAACATCAGACAAGTGGGTCCTGGAAGTAGTAAGCCAGGGACTGGTTCTCGGCTTTAAAAAATTTCCAAAGATGAGAACCAGATCCTTTCCACCTGCAAATCCTTCAGAGGCACTTGCCCTAGAGGCAGAAGTCTCTACCCTGCTGGCTTTCAGAGCCATGGAAAGGGTTCCACCCCTACACCAGGGCAAAGGATTGTACTCCAGGTACTTACCCCAAAAAAGACAGGAGAATGGTGGTCCATCCTGGATCTCAGATATTTAAACAAGCACCTTTTAAAGCTAAAATTCAAAATGGTGACTCTGGGAATTATTTTACCCTCTCTAAGGCCAGGGGACTAGCTAGCGTCACTTGACCTCAAGGATGCCTACTTCCATATTCTCATCAGAAGCTCCCATCGAAAGTACCTCAGGTTCGAGCTGCCCTCAGGCCATTACCAGTTCAGAGCAATGCCCTTTGGCCTCACCTCTGCTCCAAGGTATTCACAAAATGCCTGGCAGTAGCAGTTGCTCACCTAAGAAGGCAAAATTGCTATCTTTTCTTACCTGGACGACTGGCTCATAGTAGGCCAGTCTCCAGACCAGGTCAATTACATCTTCAGATAACTCAGCAACTGCTTACCTCTCTAGGTTTCCTTCTGAATCTTCCAAAGTCAGTTCTAGAGCCTGTCCAGCTCCTCACCTTCATAGGTGCAGAACTGAACACAGAGGCTAGGAGCCGTCCTTCCTTTGGACAGGGCAAGGACCCTGGTCTCTCTGGCCTCCTCATTCACCCTGCAGGTCTCTTGACCAGCAAGGCATTTTCTCCAGCTCCTGTGACACATGGCTGCTTCTACAGCAGTAGTGCAGGGAGCCAGATTTCAGATGAGGGACATCTAGTTCCATTTGAGAGCCTTTTGTTCTTAAAGGAGGGACCCTCTAACCAAACTGATCCCTGTGACTCGAACCCTGATCCAAGCCCTATAGTGGTGGCAGGACCAGAGCAATCTGAGACAGGGGGTCCCTTTTGCCCCTCAGTCTCGGCTCCCTAATCCTTACTACAGATGCATCCCCTCTTGGGTGGGAGCTCACATGGGCGACCTCACTGAGGATTGTGGTCCCTTCAGAATCTCTGCTCCACATCAATCTGTTGGAACTCAGAGCAGTTTTTCTAGCACTTCAAGCTTTTTCCAAATCTGTTCAGAACAAAGTTATTCAGGTCAGAACAGACAACACCACCAATGTAGTACATCCAACAAGCAAGGGAGCACTCGGTCTATGGCCTCTGCACCGAGCAATGAAGTTGTGGTCTCGGACTACCTCTGAACACCTCCCTTATGGCAGTTCACTCCCAGGCAAGGACAATGTCCGCAGGTGCTCTCAAGCAGGATTTCTCAGGGCCATCACGAATGGTTACTGGATCCTCTGGTCTTGGAGGTAGTATTTGCCAGATAGGGCACCTGCAGATGGATCTTTTTGCAGCCCCAGACAATCACCAACTCCCCCTTTTCTGCTGCAGGCCCCCAGTGTTGGGCTCAGTCCCTCTGGATGCCTTCCTTCTCAGTTGGGAGAGGAAGTTTCCCTATGCCTTCCCCTTCTCTCTCCTGTTCAAAGTGCTAGTCAAAATCAGATCTCAGCCCTGCAAGATGATCCTGATTACTCCAGATTGGGCCAGACAGCCTAGTACCCACCTACTGTCCTTAGCAGTCCACCTTCCCTGTGTCTTCCAGGAATCACAATCTGTTAACCTGCGCTCAGGGGAGAGTTTGGTACCAGAACCTCAAATCTCTCAATCTCAAGGCCTGGCTCCTGAAGAGTTAGAGTTTGCTGACCTACACCTCTCCCAAGGTGTAATGGATATTCTTAAGGCTTCTAGGAAGCCATCCACCAGGGCTATTTATAATTCCAAATGGAAGAGATTTTCTATATGGTGCTCTGGAAAGCATATTTCTCCAGAATCTGCTGACTTGCCCACAGTCCTGGATTATGTGGTCAACTTAAATAACTTGGGGCTGAGACCAGCTACCCTAAAAGTGCACCTGGCAGCCATCTCTGCTTTCTTATCAGCAGGTAAACCCTCTTCTCTTTTAGCTCATCCTATATTCTCCAAGTTTTTCAAGGGGTTGCTTCACACCAGTCTCCCCCATTCAGGGCCCCTGCCCCTGCCTGGGATCTCAATATTTGCATTGCCCAGCTCCTGCAACCCCCTTTTTGAGCCCTTGTCTTCAGCAGAGCTTAAGTACTTGACTTGGAAAACTGTGTTCTTGGTAGCCATCACTTCTGCCAGATGTATAAGTGAATTTCCCACAGCTTCCACTTGCATACTGTGTGACCCTGAGCAAGTCTCTTAACCTCCTTGTGCTCCCAGGTCGCTCCTGTAAAAAAGCTTTCAGCTTAGTGTGCTATACCTGGTTAAACAACTAAATAAATAAAATAAATAAATAAATAAATAAAATGAATTACAAGCCTTGTCAGCGGAGCCTGATTTTATCTCCTTTCATAGGGATAAGGAGGTCCTCAGGACTAACAGGAAGTTCTTGCCTAAGGTGGTTTCAGATTTCCACCTTAATCAATCTGTCTCTCCCTGTGTACTTCACTGACCATTCCTCCTCTGGCGAGAGGAGACTGCACAGTTTAGATGTCAAAAGGCCTTTAGTTACTACATAGAATGTACCAAGGGTCACAGGTTTGCCTCCTCAGCTAGTTCCTCACTTATGGTGAGGTTAGTAAAGGGAAACCTGCCACTAAAAGATCCATTGCCAGGTGGATTGTCTCGTATCCAATTTTGTTATGAAAAACTGGGTAAGGTTCCTCCCTCAGGTCTGAGGGCTCACTCTACCAGAGGTACAGCTGCTTCTCTGGCTGCTGCCAGGCACATCCCTATCCTAGAGATATGACAAGCAGCTACCTGGAAAACAGTTCATACTTTTACCAAGCATTACTCCCTGGACATCCAGGCTAGGAGTGATGCTCGGTTTGGCATAGCTGTACTTCAGAGCCTATTTCCTAAGTAGGTTCTGTCCCTCCTCCATGGAAGTACTGACTATGTAGTCTGCATGTATCATAATACAGCAAAACTTCATGTTGTTTGAAGAAAAAATACTCACCTTAGTAATGTTGTTTCTTCTAATGAGTCTTGCTATATTATGACCTCCCCCGCCTGCCCTTCTCCAGAACCTTTGTTTTGGGATGTGGGTGGCAGTGCAATGTTGGCACTTAGTAGATGCCCACCTTGTTGTTTCACCCATCCTTTTGGGGTGAATTGGTGTTGTGTTCATTTTTTGGGTCTCCTGGCTTGAGTCTTTGTTTTGGGACCAAAAAATGTGGGTATGATTAGTAGCCAGTTGGCTAGTGTAGGTTTACAGCTTCCACACAGGACCTCAGTGAGTTTAGCTCGTAAAGATCTGACGGTTTGAGTTTGAAGAACAGCAGACAGAGTTTCAACTGAGCTTGGGCTCAAAGTTCCATGCCTGGCATGGAAAGTTAACTCTTTCACCTCCGGAGCAGTTCAAAGGTTGGGACTCACTGCATATGTCATAATATAGCAAAACTCCATTAGAAGAAACAACATTACTAAGGTGAGTAATTTTTTCTTGTCAGCCCTCCCTCACTGGCCTCTTCCCCAACCTAATTTGAACTTCAACTTTGCTGTTACCCACACTTGTATAGTCCCCTGCTCAAAGGTAGCTCTAGCTAGGTTCCTCACCTGTTTCACCCTTTCTGTGGTGCCCATAGACTCCATCTCCCCCACAGTCAGTTTAACTGTCCAGTGCAGATGTCAACTTCTTCCCCAGAGCACTGGCCCTCCTTTCTCATTGGCTGAAGGCTATCACCCTTGAAAAGCCTCCTGTCCTAGAACCCCTCACAGCCCCCCACAGAGTGGTACCCCTCCTTCTGACACCATACCTTCAACCACCCATTAAACTCCTCAGTCTTCTTTTCCTACGCTTATCAATTCCAATCCCCCATTCAACACAAGGAGGACCGCGTAAAAGGCCAGGGAAGCTGAGCATACCTTAAGTCTGTCCTGCAGCTCTTAAAATTCTACTTCATTGTCACCATAGGCTGGTTTGCCAGGTCATTACCGAAGTGTATCAGCACCCCCAGTTTCCCTTCCCCCATCTCTGCCATCCTCCCTGTCCTATCTGTATCCTTGATGGCTAATGCACCAGGAAGGCATCTGCCCTTTTCAGTCCCCTTCCCACTATCTTCTCTAGTCCCCTAATCATGGAGTCCTCATTCACTAAGAGAGTCTTTACTGACTTCCTCCTGCCCAACCCCAACCCCCCACACCCCCGGGTGTCACCAAGTCATCCTGCCTATTTCCCCCGGTTGACTCAGAGTCCACCCCTTATGGAGTCTAGTACAGGAGCCTCCTTCATGGGTGCAAAGTGATTTGCTGTCTGAATGTTGCGATAATGGTTGAAACCCTTGTGGTTAGCTCTCCCATCCTCCCCCCCCAGCCCCCTGGGCCAGTGGGCTTCTAGGTGAGTGGGTGTGTGGAGAGTGAACCCCACCTGAGCCAGTGCCACAGCTAAGATATCCCTTACTGCTACCAGCTGAGAATGGAGCTCCGCAAAGGTGTTGCAGATAGAACACTGTTCCCTCCTCCAGAGCACAACCCTGGAGAAGTGCCCCTCAGCCTGCCCAACTGACTTCATCTCCGACGTATCTCATCTGTATACTGATTCTGTGATAACCTCGAGATCGTTGTTAATAATTTGATTTTTTTTTTCTCTATCTGCCTGGTACCCTTAGACTAGAACCAAAAATGCCTACCTTATATATAGGAGTTCTGTTATATATGGAGCACTTCCTACACCTCTCTTATCTAATCCCTTAACCTTGTTTAATTCCAATTATATATTTGTATTATGTATAGTACATATGCATAAATATACAAGACCATATAAATGCCTATTTATTTATTAGCTTTTGATAACCGGGTAAGTGCATTAGCCAATAACCCTGCCTATTTTCAGGCACGACCCGGGAGAGTACAAAATATAGTCTTTCAAACAATATCAGGTAACAAACACACAATCCTGGACAGCTTACAACAGATATCCACGCAGGGATAGTTGGGGATTAAACATGCTAAGCACAAACCATCCACACAGGGATGAAAAAGTCAGATGAAAACAAGGCAGGTGATGCACAATGCATCCAGAGCAAATGTCATGGCAAGTAAAGAAGCAAGAGTAGGAAGCCAAGCGAGGTTAGGCACAGTCACAAGTATCAAGTGCATAAAGGTAGGAGAAAAGTGCATTCTTGAAGGAGAGGTGAGGAGCACTTTAAATGAGAAGGAAGGAATTCCAGAATTTGGAGCGAAATGGGAGAATGCTTGCTCACCCATTTTAGTTGAGCAGTGCGGGACTGAGAGCAGTGGAGAGTTTGAAGACCTCAGAGGGCGGGAGTGAAGCACGGGGATAAACCTAGCCGCTAGAGAGTCAGGGCAAGGATTTCTGGTCATAGATTCGATGAAACATCCCAGTGAGTAAGAGCAGAGGAAATTGGGAGACGACCAGTGCAAGGCAGAGTAAGGCGAAGGGCAGATGGGGCAAACTACAGATGTTAATGTAAGTGGTGTCCCACTAGCGAAGAACACCAGCATTGGTCTGGAAAAGGACAGGGAGAGCATGTAGTAGTCTTGGGAGCAAGACACCCCTAGCGACAGAGATCCTGGCAACAGGGGTGAGGAAGTGACTCACACGGTAGGCAGCATCAGTCTTCAAATTAACAGATCCACATACCTCATTTATATGAGAGATGAAGTCAAGTAAGGGATCCAGTATCACTTCCAGGTATTTGAGGGAGTCAGTGGTCACGTGGGTAACCTGTCACAACAAAGCACTCAAAGCTTGGGGGACGCACCATGGACTTTTTTATAGGACCCAAAGAGCGTGGCCTGAGTCGTGGTAAATTGAGGATTAGGAAGTTTCACTTGTATCATCCAAATGTAACAGCAAATCTCAATATTCTCTGAACTCTGGTCTGCTACTTCAGATGTATCAGAACTAGAATGCTGTACTAGGAAAGCTGTTTCTTAGCAACTGCTGGATTCTGGCAAAACAATGCTGTCCTAAAATGCTTCTTTTAAGGCCCTGGACACACTACAGAACTGTTTTTGAAAAACGTTTTTAAAACCAGTTTATAGGTAAACCATTTCAGTGCAGCCACACTACTTGGTAACCATTTTAGATAATGGTTTAATGTGGCCACACTGCTAGTGTTAAACTTGTTCACCTTGTAACTATTTTGTGTGAAGTCCGACACACAGAACTGTGCTTGCCTGGACACACTGCAGCTAGAACTGTGTTAGGCCCTGTACACATTACAAGTGAAGATTTGTACCGTTTTAAATAACGGTTTTAAAACTCGCCACAGTAGCCCGTCCACATTATTGTTCATCGAGTTTGAACTCTGTTGTAACACAGTGAACTTCCATCTCCATTAGCAGCGAGTAACGTTTTTAAACTCGGTAATCCTCCGCGATTGTAGCACGGTTATGTTGGCACCCTAATTAACGGAAACATCGCACGCCCGTCCACACCACAACGTAACACGCTTTCCTCCTTTAAAATGGTTTTGAAAACAGACTTGAGACTAGCTTGCAGCAGGGTTTAAGCACAGTTTCTTAACACACTTTGAAACCGTAATTACATGCAGATGGGCGCCGTGTTTGCGCGACTTAAAACATTTTAAGCACCGTAAAACTTTTTTAAGTGGCCTGATGTGTACGGGGCCTAAGTGTTATGCAGGAGGGAAGAGGCCAGAATGTTTTCAGGGAGACTGTGTGCTGCAGCAACCATCAGGAGGGAATTGTGGCCCCCCGATATGTCAGGTTCTGTGCCATGAAGTTCCTTGGGTCTGTACTGAAAGAAATGTGGTCCTTCTGCCCTGCAAAACTTGTCCTGTTTGATCTGTTCCCATTGCTCCATGGAGTGTGACCTTGTTTTATTAATTGAGTTCAATGTTTTTACTTTAACCGTGCCTGGACATTGATCTTGTTTCCTGCACTTTCTAATGAGCTAACCAGCTTGCCTCCCCCTGCTTCCAGAGAGAACTCTTTCTGCACTAGCCTGCTGCGCCACCAGGTCACCTGCTGCAGTGGCACCATCATAACCCAGGTATGAATGATTTATTTGAGAGAATCTCTCATCAGGCTATGCCGTCCCTCCCTCCTTCCAACCTGTGGGCCTGCAACTCTACTGTAGCTTTTGCTGCACCTATCTCCATTCTGCTCTACCTATCACCCTCTGCCTTGCCTGATTTGGCAGATTGCTGGGTTTTCTCCTGGTTCCCTACAGAGAGGTCCTCAGAGTATGATCTCCAGTGGGGAACTGAGGAGAAGAGGGGTCACCCACGTTTATATATGAGCCGACATTTGACGTCATGGGCAGCCTCTGGCCGACTGCTTGCAAAAGTTTCCATGTGATCTGGGAGCCTGGAGGCTTACAGTTCCGCAGCTGTGGCCTGATGAAAGACAGCCTCTCGAAGATCTACTGTTACGGTAAGTACATCACTGTCCTTTTGCATGGAAAAAGATCAACTAAGCAGGGATGACTATAGATGTCCATACTCCACCACGTTTGTCCATGAAAACACTGGCAACCAGAGAATAGGAGTGCCTATTGAAAGTGTTCTCTTGGCTTCAGTCTTGTGCCTTTATTTTCCTTGTATCCTAATGACTTTGCATGTAGAAATTATATACAATTATACTGCGTAATGTCCAGTGTTTTACAGCACTTTAACCATTGCTTGAAACTCTTGGAATGCCAATGTAAATTTACTTAAGTTATTTAGATCAGTATAATTGCTGATACTGTAAATGATAGTTTATCGAGGACCCATAATACTTGAAAACAGGTAACTGGGAAAGGCACAATGAGCCAGAGCTAGTTTTCAGATGCACCTTGGAGGTGGAACAAAGGGGCAGACAGTGAAGGCCTAAGTCTTACAGGCAATTTGTTAATGTGGGAAAGAATTGAGCCATGCTCATTTACAGTGGCATCCAGAAATACATGCAAAAGATCTTTCAGAATATTAATTTTTTTCTCTTTCCCCTAACATTTAGGTGTATATACTGTGTGACACTAATGATTGAACATGACCTATCAGTCCAGTGCATCATGTATGTGGCCCTTAAGAACTGTTTTCTCAGCCGGCCCGCTAGTGCAAGCAGTAAAGCTATTGTTTACGGTGCCGATGGCCCAGGTTTGGGAGTGAGCTGAGAGCATTGGAAGGTCTGCTGTGGGGAGGAGGATGAGCATCTTTAGTTCTGCTCTCCTCCTTTAGGGTGGAGTGGGACAAGGCAGTCGGCAGTAGTCTGACTCCAAGTGGCAGTTGGTGTGCTTGACACTTTGAATGCAAAGACACAGGGGCATCGACATGCTCATGTAGTGGAGTGTGCATGGCATGCCTCTAATGCCATTGCATGTCCATGTGTCAGGTGCAACAAGAAGGAGAACATTTCTCTCATAAGGCAACAGGATGAAGCCAGGACCCTAGACTGCCTCTGTCTCCCTGAATCAGCCCTATGGCGTAGGTCTTGGTGGTGGTTCACAAGGTAATGTTGCTCTCTTCCTTAACGGGTGCCACTCCATGAGGGGCAAGTCATGGTCCTCCTGGACTAGACAGCTGGGAGGGAAGCACCGGGGTGGAGGATACCTCCTAGAGACCTGGCCTGATACGAGTACATCTTCCACCCTGGCCAGAGTGCCAGAAAAACAACTGAGGAAAAAAAAAAACTGTGTTCTTATCCTTATGCTCATTCTTCACATATACATTGGATAGCCATAGCGGAATATTAGTAAATGGGGCAGGAAGGAGGGAGGGTCACCCGGGACAAGTTAGGGTCTATAGAGACTGCCTAGCAGGGAACATCTGGGCAGATTGGGTGGGCCAAGTGGTCCTTTTCTGCCAAAAAAGTCTGTTTCTGTGTTGCAGTTGTGCCATGCGTCATCTTTTCTAACATGCTCGCATAGCGGCGCGTCATTCAATCAACATGAAGTCTTGCTATATTATGACATATACAGTATAACCCCAGGTTAGAACTGCTCCGGAGGTGAAAGAGTTAAGTGCATGGAATCTTGAGCACGAGCTCGGTTGAACACTCTGTGCTGCTTCAAACCTTAACTGTCAGATTCTTTACTCCGCCTCACTGAACAGTTGCTCCGGAGATTTCTCCTACTGCTCGGTTCATTTTGTTGGTTTTAAAGTGTATTTTTCGGTTTTTAAACCGCATTTGTTTTAAAATCAAACCGCAACTGGTCGGTTCAAGCTCTGTCTGTGGTATCGTAAGTAAATTAAGCTTTTACATTTATTCTGTGTGGAACTTGTAAATGATATTATTGGTTCAGTTTTGAACCGATCAGGTTGTTCTAAAATTACCTTAAACTTCATTAGAAGTGCGGTTCCCAGTTCTTATCGGTTCTAAAAAAAACGGATTTCTTTACGTTTTTTTCCACGACCCGTGACACGGTCTTGCTTGGCTAAGGGCCGTTAACGGGCAAGTTTTCTGGTTAGGCTGGCATTATGTCTGAGAAACCCAAAAGAAAAACTGGGCCCACTGGGTTTCAACACTGTGATGTCTGTGGGGGAGCTTTTGCTAAGGCTGACCCACACACCACATGTGTCTATTGTCTGGGGTTTGACCACCTCAATTCAGACTGCCAGATTTGTGTCAATTTCCCTGCAGCTACCCGGGATAAGAGAGTTGGTAGGCTCAGGGAAAAGGAGGCTAAGAAGTCCGCTGATCCAGATAGCCAGCCCGGTTCGGTGCCAACCGAACCAGAGGGAGTCCCCCTAAACAAGGTGAGTCTTCCTCGGGCAAAAGGAGAGCTGACTCAGATAAGTCGGTTCCAGTTAAAAGGACTAGGAAGTCAGCAGGTCTGGAGCCAAAAATCCCTTCTCCAACTGCTGCAGAAATAGCCAAAGCGATCAAAATTGTCCAGTCACTTTCCCCAGATCCGACCGAACCGTCACCATCAGGCAGACAGGCGGTCGGTTTGGTCGGTTCCGCCAGTTCAGGAGTATGATTTAGAGGATTTTTATGTACCAGAGGAGGGGGAGGAAGATTATGAAGAGAGTGAATATGATTTTGACAGTCTGGATGTGCCAATTGAACCGGACATTTCTCCAGACAGACCTATAGAGGTTTCTCCCCCTAGGCTTTCTGACTCTCCTTCTCATTTTATTTTCTATAAAAAAGTGGCTGAAACCCTCCAGCTTCCTATGGAAGAAGCTGTGGATGACCAAGAAGAGCCTGACTATGTGGAAATGATGGATACCCCAGAGTCTAGAAGACTGTCTATTCCTATGCACAAATCTTTCAGGAAACAGGCAGTAGAGATTTTAAAAACCCCCCATTCTGTACTTCCTGTGGATAAGAAAATGGACAGAAGGTACACCTTGTCAGGCTCTGACACGGAGTTCCTCTCACAACAATGCAGCCATGTTGGGGTTGTGCAGGCTGCAGCCTGTGACAAGGCAAATATTCCTTTGGCTTCACACCCCCCGGATAAGGACTCCAGGAGGATTGATGCCATGGCAAAGAAACAGTACATGGCAGCATCTTTGGGATTCAGACAGGCAAATTATATGGCTTATGTCACAAGATATCAGAAATCCAGATGGGATACTGTTATGGCTCTTGCCAAGCAGCTCCCTGAACAACTTGCCAGGGAGCTGGAGCAGGTGGCTGCTGATGGTATTCCATGCTGCAGTGGACTCTAATTATGTATCTTCCAGAGTCATGGCTACATCTGTGGCTTTTCGTAGAATGGCTTGGCGCAGGTGTACTAGCCTGTCACAGGATATCCAGGCTAAGGCCTTGGATTTTCCTGTTGTGGATAACTCTCTGTTTGGGGAGCAGACAGAGAATTATATGAAGAAAATGGATGAGTACAGGACTATCTATAGGAGTGCACAGGCCAAGGAAAGGCAGGCCACTCCTCAAAGGCAGTTTTCCAGGGGCAGGGGCAGGCCTCTTCACAGGCCTTTTTACCAAACCCAGGCCTCCTCTTCAGTCTATGCCCAAAGGCAGTTCTTCAGAGGGAGAGGCAGACGGGGTGCGAGCAGGCCCGCTCCCACCCCTCAGCCTAAAGCTCCTGCCTAACAGGCACCCTGATGGGTTGGCCAGGGATGATTCTCCACTACCTGTAGGGGGCAGGCTGGCTTACTTCGTCCAGGACTGGATGTCTTTAACATCAGACAAGTGGGTCCTGGAAGTAGTAAGCCAGGGACTGGCTCTCAGCTTCAAAAAATTTCCAAGGATGAGAGCCAGATTCTTTCCACCTGCAAATCCTTTAGAGGCTCTCGCCTTGGAAACAGAAGTCTCAACCCTCCTGGCTCTCAGAGCTATGGAGAGGGTTCCTCCCCTACACCAGGACAAAGGGTTGTATTCCAGGTATTTCCTTACCCCAAAAAAGACAGGAGAATGGTGGCCCATCCTGGATCTCAGATACCTAAACGAGCACCTTTTAAAACCAAAATTCAAAATGGTGACTCTGGGAGTTATTTTACCCTCTCTAAGGCCAGGGGCCTGGCTAGCGTCCCTGGACCTCAAGGATGCCTACTTCCATATCCTCATCAGAAGCTCCCACTGAAAGTACCTCAGATTCGAACTGCCCTCAGGCCATTACCAGTTCAGAGCAATGCCCTTCGGTCTCACCTCTGCCCCAAGGGTATTCACAAAATGCCTGGCAGTAGCAGTTGCTCATTTAAGAAGGCAAAAGATTGCCATCTTTCCTTACCTGGACGACTGGCTCATAGTGGGCCAGTCCCCAGAACAAGTCAAAGTATACATTCAAGTCACCCAGCAGCTGCTCACATCTTTAGGTTTCCTTCTCAATCTTCCAAAGTCAGTTCTACAGCCTGTTCAGTTTCTCACCTTCATAGGTGCAGAACTGAACACACACAACAGGCCAGAGCCTTCCTTTCTCTGGAAAGGGCAAAGACCCTGGTTTCTCTGGCCTCCTCCGTCACTCTGCATGTCTCTCGGCCAGCAAGGCATTTTCTGTAGCTCCTAGGGCACATGGCTGCTTCCACGGCAGTAGTGCAGGGAGCAAGATTTCAAATGAGGGACATTCAGTTCCATTTGAGAGCCTTTTGGTCTCAAAGGAGAGATCCTCTAACCAAGTTGATCCCAGTAACTCGAACCCTGATCCAGGCCCTACAATGGTGGCAGGATCAGACCAACCTGAGACGAGGGGTACCTTTTATCCCACAGTCTCATTCCTTGACCCTTACTACAGATGCATCCCTCATTGGGGTGGGGAGCCCACTTGGGCAACCTCACCACTCAGGGATTGTGGTCCCCTCAGGAATCTTTGCTCCACACCAATCTGCTGGAACTCAGAGCAGTTTTTCTAGCACTTCAAGCTTTTTTCACATCTGTTCAGAACAAAGTGGTACAAGTCAGAACAGACAACACCACTACAATGTGGTACATCAACAAGCAGGGCGGCACTCGGTCTCCGGCCTTGTGCACCGAAGCAATGAAGTTGTGGTCTCTGGCTTATTCCCTGAACACCTCCCTTTTGGCAGTTCACCTCCCAGGCAAAGACAATGTCCTGGCAGATGCTCTCAGCAGGATTTCCCAAGGCCATCACGAATGGACTCTGGATCCCCTTATCCTGAAGGTGGTGTTTGCCAGGTGGGGCATTCCTCAGATGGATCTTTTTGCAGCCCCAGACAATCACCAACTTCCTCTTTTCTGTTGCAGGCCCCCAGTGTTGGGCTCAGTCCCTCTGGACGCCTTCCTCCTCAATTGGGAAGGGAAGTTTCTCTGTGTTCCCCTTCCCCTCCTGTTCAAGGTGCTAGTCAAGATCAGATCTCAACCTTGCAGGATGATCCTGATTGCTCCAGATTGGGTGAGACAACCCTGGTATCCACTTCTGCTATCCCTAGCAGTCCAACTTCCACTGTGCCTTCCCAGGAATCACAATCTGTTAACCTGTGCACAGGGGAGGGTTTGGTACCCGAATCTCAAATCTCTCAATCTCAAGGCCTGGTTCTTGAAGAGTTAGAGTTTGCTGACTTGCTCCTTTCTCAGGGTGTGCTCAATGTTTTGAAGGCCTCAAGGAAGCCTTCCACCAGAGCTACTTATAACTCTAAATGGAAGAGGTTTTCTATATGGTGCTCTAGCAAGGGTATTTCTCCAGAGTCTAACAGCTTGCCCGCAGTTCTGGATTATATGGTGCATTTAAATGCTTTGGGGCTGAGTACAGCCACCCTAAAAGTGCACCTGACAGCTGTGTCTGCTTTTTGTATCAGCAGGTAAACCCTCTTCTCTTTCAGCTCATCTGGTGTTCTCCAAGTTTTTCAAAGGGTTGCTTCACATCAACCCTCCTTTCAGGGATCCTGCTCCCGCATGGGATCTTAATATTTGCATTGCCCAGCTTATGCAACCTCCCTTTGAACCCATGTCTTCAGCAGAGCTTAAGTACCTGACTTGGAAGACTGTGTTTTTGGTAGCCATCACTTCTGCTAGGCGCATAAGTGAACTACAAGCATTGTCAGTGAAGCCTGATTTTATCTCCTTTCATAAAGATAAAGTGGTCCTCAGGACTAATAGAAAGTTCTTGCCTAAGGTGGTCTTGGACTTTCACCTGAATCAATCTATGTCTCTTCCTGTGTATTTCACCGACCATTCCTCCTCTGGTGAGAGGAGATTGCACAGTCTAGATGTCAAAAGGGCCCTTAGCTACTATATAGAGTGTACCAAGGGTCACAGGTTTGATTCCCTCCAACTCTTCCTCACGGTGAGGTAGGTAAAGGGAAACCTGCCACTAAAAGATCCATTGCCAGGTGGATTGTTTCTTGTATCCAATTTTGTTACCAAAAACTGGGTATGGTTCCCCCTTCAGGTCTGAGGGCTCATTCTACAAGACGTACAGCTGCGTCCTTGGCTGCTGCCAGGGACATTCCTATCTTAGAGATATGTCAAGCAGCTACTTGGAAAACAGTTCACACCTTCACAAAGCATTACTCCCTGGACACCCAGGCTAGGAGTGATGCTCGGTTTTTTTCACAGCTGTGCTTCACAGCCTATTTCCTAAGTAGGTTCTGCCCTCCTCCATGGAGGCACTGCTGTGTAGTCTGCATATGTCATAATATAGCAAGACTTCATGTTGTTTGAAGAAAAAATTACTCATCTTAGTAATGTTGTTTCTTCTAATTGAGTCTTGCTATATTATGACCTCCCCCCCCACCTGCCCCTCTCAGAACCTCTTCTTGTTTTTTTTGGGATGTGGGTGGGTAGTGACCTGTTGGCACCTAGTGTTTGCCATTTTGTTTGCTGTTATATTTCATTCTTTGGTCCCCTGACTTGAGTCTTGTTGTTGGGACCATAAAATGTGTTAGTATTTAGTAGCCAGTTGGCTAGTGTAGGTTTACAGCTTCCACACAGAACCTTTAAGTGAGTTTTGCTCGTAAAGATCTGACAGTTAAGGTTTGAAGCAGCACAGACAGAGTGTTCAACCGAGCTCATGCTCAGGATTCCATGCACTTAACTCTTTCACCTCCGGAGCAGTTCTAACCTGGGGTTATACTGCATATGTCATAATATAGCAAGACTCCATTAGAAGAAACAACATTACTAAGGTGAGTAATTTTTTCTTTTGGTGCTGTCTCTGTAGTCTCAGGTTGTGTTACCTCCATGGCACTGATTTTATTTTTTGGGCCTGTATATTTAGATGTAATTGCTGCTCACTGCCACAGTGTGTTGTTTTCAACTTTCAAATACATGCATGCACCAGCTCTGTGTTGATTCAACTGCTTTCCCTTACAGTGTATTAAGTGTGTAACCACCTTTATAAACGCCTTTAAAATACTTTACCCTTATTTTATAACAACCTGGACATTTAGGGGACTTCAGTGGATACCTTGGGGACCAGTGCCCTCAGGAGAGGAAAAGAGGAGCGCGGGGCAGGGGAACACAGATGTAGTGATAGAGGAAGACAGAGGGAGGGAGGGGCTGCTGGCATTGAAGGTGGAGAAATCAACAGGCCTGGACAGAGTACATCCAAGGGTACAAAAGGAACTGGCTGAGGAGCTGGCAGGGCCACTGGCAGACTTATTTAATAGTTCACTAGAGTCAGGTGTGGTGTAGCAGGACTGGAAAACAGAACATGTAGTACTCCTCCACAAAAGCTGTCCCAAGGATGATCCAGGGAATTACAGACCAGTCAGTCTGACCTCCATTGTGGGTAAGCTCATGGAGACCATACTAAAGGAAAGGTTGGTGGAATATTTAGAGGAGCATAGTCTCCAGGATGTGAGGCAGCATGATTTCTTGGGGGGGGGGATCACATGTCAAATGAATCTGACTGACTTTTTTGACTGTGTTGCTAAGACAGTAGACAGGGGCCAAGCAGTAGACATCCTCTATCTTGATTTCGTAAGGCCTTTGACTCTGTGCCCCACAAAAGGTTGGTCACCGGGTTTGGGAAATGATGGCCAGAAGGGTGGAAAAGTAGCTGAAGGACAGAACCCAGAGTGGTTGTTGTGGGGGAGGGGGAGTTATCTGGCACCAGAGAGATAACAGGTGGAGTCCTGCAGGGCTCGATGCTGGGGCCAGTGTTATTCATGGTCTTCAGCAGTGACATTGGGGGTGGCATTAAGGGCAAAATGTGCCAATTTACAGATGACACCAAGCTCTACTGGAGAGTGGACACAGCTGAAGGGATACAGGACCTATAGGAAGATCTGGAAAAGCTGAGGAGGTAGTCCAAGATCTGGCAACTTGGCTTCAATACCAATGCAGAGGTATTCATAGTGGAGCCAAGAATCCCAGGACAGAGTGCTATCTGGGTGGAGTCCGAGTATCTGCATCAGAGGAGGAGAAGGACCTGGGAGTTATGATCACTAATGACCTGAAGCACTGCACGCAGTGCAAGAAAGCAGCAACAAAGGCAAACAAGATGCTGGGATGCATTATATTATATGGTAATGCATCTAAGCTATACCTGTATCTGTTGTTATCTCAGTCCTTTGTATTTTAAACCAGGACCTATTGTGCTAGCAGGTATTCCCATTATGAAACCACATTTGTATTATGTCTGTCTTTCAACTATGTTTTTGTATCCCCTCCCTCCAGGACGCATCTGGAAACAAGCAGTAGCCTGCTCAGCATGCTTTCCTGGTTAAACGATTAAATGAACAAACATCTAGGGGCATCAGTAGTAGGAGAGGAGGTTATACTGCTCTTGTACAGGTCACTGGTATGGTTGCATCTAGAGTATGGAGTTCAGTACTGGTGCCCACACCTCAAAAAGGACATTAACCTGCTGAAGAAGGTTCAGAGGAGGGCTACAAAGATGATAGCAGGTCAGCAGGGTCAAGCATATGAGGAGAGGTTGAGGGCACTGAACATGTACTCCCTGGAAGACAGGAGAGAGAGAGAGACAGGACATGATTGAGACCCTCAAGTACTTGAAAGGATAAATAAGGTTGATAAAGAGAGTCTCTTTAAGCTGAGTGGCAACCATAACACGAGGGGACACCATCTTAAACTGGAGGGTGGGAGGTTTAGGAGGGAGGTCAGGAAGCACTTCTTCACAGAGAGGGTGGTGGGCACTTGGAATGCGCTGCTGGAAGAGGCCATCTTGAAGACAGTGGGCAGCTTTAAGAGAAGCTGGGATAGACATGGGGGTATGCTGACCGTAGGTTGACACCGCGACCACGAAGACCAGCATTAGAGACGGGGGGTGGGGGGGGTTCAGGGTGCACAACCCCCCAAAGAAAACACTTGCACATCCCCAACAGTACAGTGCTGACACTTGCCATTGTGTCTGTTGCTGTCAGGGATGTCGACCTGCTATAGTAAAACTGGCATGGGGGAAGGTAAGGATCATGGGTAATGAATGGGAGGAGTGGGGAAAGAGGGCAGGGATAGTAGCTCGAGCTGTGGACCCTGCAATATGAGCAGACTTGATGGACCAAATGGCCGCCTTCTGCTGGCTTCTTCGTATGTTCATGTGTTTTATATGGTTATACCACAAGAAATTGCAAAGTTATAACTGCTGATGTTTGTGAAGCTAATGCAGTTCCTGGCAAGAGACATTCGAGCTGCACTGTGCTTCAAAAACACCACACAGATGCACTCCTCAAAAAGGACAGTTACGTAAATAGTTATCATGACAGTAGATCTTCGAGAGAGGCTCTTGCAGTAGGTAATTACTTGTAGAACTGCACCCCCTGTCATCAGGACCACATGGAAACTTTTGCTAGCAATGTCTGACGGGGGAACAACCCACCTGACGTCACGTGACAGACGTCAGCGTGGCACTATATAGTGGGTGGCCCCACGTCCGCCCTCCAGTTCTCCTGCCGGAGACATCTAAGAGTCATGACACTGCCTCCCCCCGGAGGCTCTTCGACTCGGAGTCACCTCCTCTATCCTGTCCCTAGTGGACTATGGACTGCGGTGTATGGTGCTGCTGATCAGACCGCACTCCATAAAGTCACTTACTCTGAATAAGGCCTGCAGGTTAATTACTGGAGCACCTAGGATGACACACACCTTGTCTACTGTATGCTAAAGCGCTGGTACCAATCTACGACGCCTCAAATATCTTACCTGTACCCTTACAAAAAAGACCCTCCTTGGGCTTTCCCCACCAGGATTGACCACCACCATACGCCGCTCTGTCCCACTAGTTCATACTCGGACCTCTGGGAAAACCTCTCTTGTTATCCCTAGAGCCAGGACCTCTCACGGCCAAAGAGCCTTCAGCTTTAGGGCCCCCTCCTGGTTCAACACACTGCCCCCCTCCATCTCCGAAGCTCCAACTATATCGTGCTTCAAAACTTCCTTAGAACTACCTTATTAACACCGATGCTGTAACTGCCGCTAGTCAAAGCCGTACTCAATACACTATGACAAAGCTTATTACTAAGCTGCTAAGGACAACATAACTCTGGTATTGTTTGCATCCATCCTACCTGTACCAGCTTGTTTGTATCTATGTCTTAATTTACTGTTATACCTATGTGTTGTACTGCTATACTGTGTATTTTGGTTTGTCTTACTGTGACAAGGTACCTTTGTAAATGAGCCTATGGCTCAAAGGTTTTCCAAACTGCTGTTTAAATAAAAAATAAAAATAAAAAAAAAATAAAATGACAGGAGAATGGGAAGAGACTCCTGGAAAAAGAGCTACAGACTAAAGAGGGGGAAGTAGAGTGAGAAAAAGGTTACCGACTGCAAGAACCTCTCTCAAAGATCTACTGTTATGGTAAGTTCTTGCGTAGCTGTACTATCTTACTTCGAGAGGGCTCTTGTAGGACTGAGTCCCAAACAGTAAGAGTCCCAAGGGACAGGAAAATTATGGGAGGCTGGAACAGGAACCTAGTAGGTAGCCAAAATTTTAGGACAGGAGTCCCTGGAGGACTGCCAGTCCAAAACAAGCCCTGCATCTAGAGGTAATATCCAAACTGTAGTGTTTCGTGAAAATGTTGACTGAACTCCAAATAGCAGCCACGCAGATTTGTGTGGCAGATGCATTTCTGAAACAGGCTGTAGAGGCAGCCATTCCCCTGGTAGAATGTCCTTTCACTTGTCCAGAAGGACTTTACCATACTTCTGGTAACAAAAAACAATGCAGTTTGCCAACCATTTGGAAAGACATTGTTTGGAAACTGCCACACATTCATTCTCTCTCTCTCTGGTGCAAAAGAAACAAAAAGCTGATCCATCTTTCTGACATTTTTTGTCCTGTTGGTAATAACGCAAAATTCTGTGAATGTCTAACATATGCAGAATGGGCCCCGATTAGAATACTCTAGGTAATACACCAGCAGCTGAAGAGACTGATTCAAGGTAGTCTCTGAAAATACTTTTGGAAGAAATTTAGGATTAGTGCGCATTTTATCTTTGAAAATCAGATAAGACTCCTTACATATCAGGACCTGAAGATCAGAAATTCTTCGAGCAGCGGTGACAACTAAAAAGAGCCCTTTCCAGGACAAAAAACGCATTTCCTATGTATTTGCCGGTTCGAAAGGAGGTTAGGTCAATTTCTCTAAAAGAAAATTAAGGTCCCACGGTGGAGCAGGGTTACGCACTGGGGGTTTCAGATGCAAAATACCCTTTAGGAAGGTTTTAGAAACCTTTAACTGAGCCACAGCTTTGCCCTTTACTAAAATATGGCAGGAAGAGATGTCCGCTAGATGCACCTTCAGTGATGAATAGCTGAAGCCCAGGTCAGACACATGAAGAAGATACTCCATGACCTGAGGAGCGGGACATGAAAAAGGGTCCCAACCCTTCGTGGTGGCCCAGATGGAAAAACACTTCCACCTCATGGCATATGATTCATAGGTTCATAGGTTGTTACGAGTTCAGGAGACCATAGGCCTGTTGGAACTCGCCACCTTTTTTACAGGTGAAGATGACAAGAAGTATTAATTTATGTATAGTGTATGTTAGATCATTGTTAACCTTAGGAAATCATCATTTCCTAAGGTTATTACACCATTGTTGTGACGTAGAACTGTTGTTAACCCATCGATGGGTTAACAACATGGAATCCAGTCACGTGGCTGTATCTAAGGATGCATGGAGAGCCATCCGTTTCAAACCCTGCCTGCCAGCCCATTCAGAATTAGCTTCTCAGCTTCTGAGCATCTGGGTGAGGTAGGGGGAAGTACTTGTTTTATTAATTGAAGCAGGTCTGCTCTTTTTTTTTTTCCCCTATGTGCCACAATGATGTCCATACAATACCCATACACTATAAAAGACAATGTATGGGCTTCGGTGGTCAACCACACTGTGCTTGTATCTTGTGGTTCCCATGGCATCTGTGGTAAAACTCTCGAGCTACGCTCTCGAGGTTTACCTAAGTTGCCAAGGGAACCACCCGATACTAGCATAGTGTAGTTAACCACCGATGCCCATACATTATCCTCTATATTGTATTTTTTTGAGTCCCATAAAAAGATCAAACCTATTTTTTAAATACCAGCGTATTTTCACTGTTTACCACCTCCATAGGTAGTGCGTTCCAAGATGAAACAGCTCTTTGACTGAACCAGTTGTTACATTTATTTTCATATGTAGCTCTGGTAGAAGGCTTTCTGGCCTCTACTAAAATCTGAACTACCTGAGGGGGGAAACCCCAAATCTGAAAGCGACTATGTCTTGAGGAGCCATGCATGAAGATGAAGGGACTTCAGACCTGGATGTACCAGTGTGCCTGTCAGGAGATCGTAGGAAAGTGGTAGAAGAACCAGAGGTTTTGCTGCCAGGTGCTGAAGCAGCGGGAACCAAATTTGTCGAGGCCAAAATGGAGCTATCAGAATCATTTGTGCTCTTTCTGTTTAGAACTTGATCAGCACTCTCCGTAAGGGAGGGAATGCATACAGATGTTTCCCTCTCCAACAAAGTGACAGCACATCTTACCAAAAAGCACCATGCACAAGATCGAGCAAGCAAAACGTAGGACGTTTTGCATTTGAGGGGACTGCGAACAGATCCACTTTTGGACAACCTCAGAGGTCAAAGACGTGGTCTATAACCTCTTGCTTTAGCTCCCACTCATGCTGTCTTACCCTAGTGCAGCTGAGACTGTCTGCGAGAATGTTCTGCATGCCTGGGACGTGGACTGCCAGGGGGTTAACCTTGTGCAGAACCACCCAATTCCAAACCTGCATTGTTTCCCTGCAAAGAGGATATGAGCTGGTGCCCCCCCCCATTCATTGATGTACCATACTACGCACATGTCCGATTGGATCAACAGAGTATCTTGCTAAAGCATGTGCTGAAATGCCTGAAGAGCATATAGAACTGCTCTCATTTCTAGCACATTTATGTGCAAGTGTAGTGTTTTACAGGTGACCACAGGCCCTGGGTCCTGTGATGTCTGAGATGGGCACCTCATCCTATTCCCGACACATCCTTGGTCAGGATTTGTGAGTAAGGAGGAGCTTGAGAGGAAACTCCTCGAGTCAGGTTGTCAGAGTTCTTCCACCATTGCAGATCTTTCTCCATCGGACTGGAAACTAGGATACATTTGTCCAAGTTGTCTGCTCTCTGATCCCATAGAGACCAGAGAGTCCACTGTGAGATGTGCATGTGGAGTCTTGCCATTAGAACCATTGGGATGGCTGCTGCCATGAGGCCAAGGAGGCAAAGAACCACCCTGGCTGAAATGTGTTGGTTGGAGGATACCAGCTTGGCCTGGTCTCTCCAGGGTCTCTACCCTGTCCAGAGGGAGAAAGGCCATACTCTGTACTGTCTAGAATCACCCCAGTAATTTGCAAGCACTGGAAAGGAGCAAGCTGGGATCTGAAGTAATTTACAATAATACCCAGTTGCTTGAAGAGGTGCAGGGTAACTGATAGGGAAGCCACCAACCCCTACCTCGACTGAGCTGCAAGTATCCAATCATTGAGGTAAGGGAAGACGTAGTGCCCCTGACTCCTCAAGGCTTCTGCCACAACTGCTAAGCATTTGGTAAAAACCCATGGTGCAGAGGACAGGCCAAAGGGGAGAGCTTTGAACTGGTGAAGCTCCTCTTGGAAAGAAAACCTGAGGAATCTGCGGTGTGCAACAAATATTGGAATGTGCAGATCTTACTTTGAGAGGGTTTCTGCAGTAGGTCTTCACATATAGGACTGTGCCCCCTGGCGGCTGGTTCCAATGGCAAACTTGTGGCTAGCAATCATCAGTGGGGACTGCCCCGACGTCAGGTGACAAGACGTCAGTCCGACTACAAAAGGGGTGGTCCCGCGCCTGCCCACCAGTTCTTTCCTGCCATTGTCTCAGTTCATTTGGCTCTCATGTAAGAACAGCGAGCAAAAGCCCACCCTTCATGTCCAGGGCACAAAGCCATTGTTCTTTGGAAAGGAGAGGCAGCAGGCTTTGTAGCATCAGCATCCAAAACCTCTTGTATTCTGTGAAGAGGTTTAGGGCACTGAGGTCTAGTATCGGGCGCAGATCTCCAGTCTTTTTGGGGACCAGAAAGAAGACGGAGTAGAATCCCTCCCCGATCGAGTTTGCTGGCACTGGCTCTATTGCTTCTTTTTGAAGAAGAGCTGTGATCTGCTCCCTTAAATGGGTTACTTTTTACAGACCACTTATGCCTGTCCTCTTTGGCTTCTGTTACAGGGATATTGTGGCCTGCTCCATAGGGTAGTCCTGATTCAATGTTGGTAGACTGACACCACTCCTAAGGGGTCCAATGAGGACTCGCAGGACTACGTGGACTGAAGGGAATGTGATGAGGCAGAGGCTGGTACAGCCCATTGTGCATCTCTGTATGGCATATTGTATTTTATTGAAGCTATTTTTGCTTTACACCAGTTGTTGTCTTTCTTGGTGGCGGTGGTGTGTTACTGCCATCTGGGTCTGTGAGCTGGGGGGGAAGGTGGGCTCCTGACTTTTACCCATCTGCATGCATCCCTCTCACCTGTCTCTGCTTTTTGATGTTGTCACTGGGTGTGCTACAGAATGTCCTCTGTCCCTGCATCTGTTACATATAGCTGTGCTGTACACCATTCTGTGTCAAACATTGGTGTTACATGCACTCTAGCTGTTGATCAGGACATGCCTTTTCTTTGTGGACTTCCACTGTGGTAGGCATTTATATCAGCTGCTTCAGTGGTCATTGGTCCCTGATGTCAGCAGCCATGTCCCAGATCTGTATGGCAGGGGGGTATACCTGCTAGGGTTTCCATCTGCCCTAATGTTGTCAGGATGGTCCTGGTGTAGGTGGTTGCATCCTTCCACAACACATGGCACATACTAAGGTACATTCTAAGGTGTGGGGAGCTGAGAAGGCAGTAGGTCCATTAGAGCTCCTGTCCATTATGGACATGCTACATGTCCTGGTCTTATATAGTGGATATGTTTTCCTGCTGTCCTCATGGAGTGCAGATAACTGATACCTTACCTTAACAGTGATAGGTGGCAACATACATAACTGAAACACTACAGTAATTAGTCTTCCGGTCTGCTTCTGTGATGTACAGCAGTGTTTTGCACTGGTCACAGTGCCATATTGTCTTGCGTAATGTCATATGTCAGTGTCATGTCCCACTTTTGGAGTCGTAGGTGGTGCCCCATGTCCTGTGTGGTGCCATATGTCATCAGTATGGGGTCAGATGTGTTCTGTGCCCATGGGACTGTGCACAATGAGCATTCCGTGCTGCATCTTGTGTGCCTGTCATGCACACCAGACATTTACGGCAGCCCTCCCCATGCTTGTGCTTGGGTGATGTAATTTATTTATTTATTAAATTTATTGAAAGGTTTCACCAGAGGTACACTGAGCAATTGAAATTGCTCATCTCGTGGTACGCCGGGGGGTGGGGTATATGTGGGGAAAGGATACATACACGATTGCCATAACCGGTACAAAATACATTTACGGACACTGGCTACATAATATTGATAAAATAGGTTACAGAGCCAATACAACAGTTAAACACACATACATAATACAGTTAAAATTAAGGTACAGTAAGCATATACAACAGATTTGTTGCAGATACAGAGAGCAAGGGAATGTACAATCGGTCCATCATAAGAACTTATACATAAGGAGATGTTAAATACTTTGGAGTTGTTGACTGGGTGGTGGTGGGATAGAGAGTAGGGATGGAGGGTTACATATAGGCACTGTTAGTGGAGTAGAAGTTAAGTAGGGCAGATGAAATGGATGCAGGGGATGAAGAATAGTGAATCTGGGGGGAAGTGCATTCCAGATTTTAGGGAGGTGGTGCGAGAACCCTGATTGACTTATGGTTGTTGATCAGCAAGGGATCAGTAGGGTGTGAGCATCAGTGGATCTGAGCGAGTGATGAGATGTTGGTGGTAGTGTTAAGGAGGAACAAAAGTAAGACGGGAGAGAGTGGAACCAGAATTTAGAGCTGAATTTAGCACAGTGAGAGAGACATTGGTTGTCCAGAGAAGGGAGGGCAAGCGAGCGATAGAGGTTGCAGTGATGAGTGACAGGGTGGGCATCCAGAGCAAAGCAACAGAAAGAGTTGAAGAGAGTATCCAGTCTGGCTAGGGAGGACTTGGGGGCAGCACTGTAGACTACATTACAGTAGTCAAAAATAGGTAGGATCATCTTATGGATCAGTTCACGCCTAGCCATAGGTGGAAGAGAATTACAGTTCCTGTACAGTACGCCTAGCTTGGGGCACAGTTTTGACAAGATGGTGTTAATGTGACCAGAAAAATTGAGGTGCTGGTCAAACCAGACTCCAAGATACCTAAAGGAGGATTTGTCCTTGAGAAGAGTCCTATTGATGGTGTGATAGGAAGGAGAGGAGGTAAGCTTAGGGAGTCTCTGACTTGTGCCAAAGGTCATTGAGACTGTCTTTTTGGTGTTAAGGAAGAGATGGTGTGAGCGAAGCCAGAGCTGAACTTTGTCAAAGTCCTGTTGGAGCCTGACTTCTACGTCAGTGGAGCTGTGGCCAGAGGTATACAGGACTGCTAGCTACATACATACATATGAATGGACACGGATGAGCAGACTGCAGAAAGATCATTGAGAAAAATTGAGAAAAGTAGTGGGCCTAGAACAGAGCCTCGTGGCACACCAGTGTGTTTTTTCTTTTTTTTGGGGGGGGGGGGCAGAGCTTCAGCTACCCTGACCGATTATGTTCTACCTTTAAGGTAGGCTCTGAACCAGTCAGTGGCAGAGACGGACAGGCCAGCTGAAGTCAGATTCAGGAGGAGTAGTGGATGAGACATCATGTCAAAAACCTTGGCAAGAAAGTCAACAAAAATGGCAAAGGTGATTTGCCCACTGTCCATACCTGTGAGGATAGTCAGTGAGTCTAAGGAGAGATATATTAGTGGAGTGGCTTTTTCTGAAGCTAGACTGGAAAGGAGTGGAGGAGGAGGATGAGGATTTGGAGAGAAAAGGTAGAGAGCTGAGTAAGAACAAGGTGCTCCTGGAGTTTGGCCAGGTCTGGTAGTAGCAAGATAGGCCTGTAATTGTTTGGCGAGGAGGAGTCACCGTCCTTATGTAGGGGAATAACAGACACATGTTTACATTCTGAGGGAATTGCTGCATGGATGAACGGTTGAGAAGGGCAGCTATTGGGGAGGAGATAGGTGCAGAGAGAGTGAGTGATTTTTGGTCCAGATGGTCAAGGGACCCTCCTTTGGCTGGGTTGAGGGCAAGGAGGGCTTCCTGAACTTCTGCAGGAGATACTGGGAGGAAAGAGAAACTCCCTGCAGTTGGGTGAGCGGTTTGAGTAGGGGAGGTACGGGCAGAGTTGGGGGGATTGGGAGGGAGGGATGAGAGAAGGGAGGAAGCACAAGAAGTGAAGTATTTATTGAATTCAGCAGTGACAGAGGGGTGGTCAGAAATTAGTTTTTTTTTTTTTTTTTTATCTTTAGGAGTGGGGTTGGAGGTTTAGATGGTGGGGAGAAAAGGGAGTGAACTACCGTCCAGAATCTAGAGGGGTTAGCTATGTTTGACTGGAATGAGAAGCTGAAATACTCTGCTTTGGCCAGTCTGATAGCTCTGGTACAATAATTTCATAGGGCCTGGTATTTGACAAGGTCTTGAGGTAGTTTGGAAGTTATGCCAGGAGTTCAGGGGTGACCCATGGTAGGTGGTTACCACGAACTCGAGTTCTTTTTAAAGGAGCGTGCTTATCCCAGACTGCAAGGAAGTTGTCCTTAAAGTACAATAGAGCTTGGTCAATAGAATTAGCAGAGGATATTGGTAACCAGTCGACTTGGGCAAGTTAAAGATGGATCAGGGCTAGATCAAGGGACCTGAGAGTGTGTCATCAGTATTTTGTGTGGGGGGGGTTAGGTCGATGATCTCTGCGCACAAGATAGATTGCATGGTGATCACTTAGGGTGTCTAGGAGTGTTCCTAATAGTACTCTGTGGTGAGGGTGGGTGGTGAGGGCCCTATCTATAAGAGTATGATTTTGGGTTTTGTGATTTGGGTGTGTTGACTCATTTATTAGCTGGGTGAGGTTGAGGGAAGTATGTCATTTCAGGTCTTACTAAAGGATGGTGACAACCAGTTGTGATTTACATCACCCATTAGATATAATTCTCCATTTGTGGAAAGTGCTGTAATGGAGGTAACAAGCTCAACAGTGGTTTTGGCATTCGGCCTGGGGTGACAGTAGGTTCCACCTACATAAATAGGGACAAGGAGGGCATTGACAGCCTTAGGGCTAGTGCCTCATAGGTAGATGGTATGGCTGAGGATAGGGTAGTAACGACTTGGAAAGTAGAGGCAATGTAAATTAACACTCTACTGCGCGGGTCCCCTGGTCTTGGTGGGTGAGTGAGTAGCCCTGAATGGAGGTGGCAGAGTAGGGAGTATGCTTGGTTAGCCATGTTTCCGTCAAAATGAAGATGTCTGGAGCAAGAGAGACTATTAGCGGTTGGAGTAGATCAAATTTTGGAAGAAGACTGCATATGTTTAGATATATTACTGTTAACCCATGTGGGAAAGAGATGGCTGATGCAGAGGGGTCAGGGCTTGGGCTGTAGGCCTGGGGGCTGGCACTGTGGGCTATACCTCGGGAAGGGCCTGGATTCAGGCTGTCACCAGCTGACAGTAGTAGCAGAGCAATGATGATGAAGTAGAATTTGATGCTTCTAAACCAGGATTTGGAGCCCAGGGTTGTTGGAGGAGGAGGATGGGGTGCCAGGTGCAGGAGGCAACCAGACAGATGCAATAGGAGGAAGAGGGAGTTGGGTACTTGGGTAACCGAGGCAGATGGGCGGATGATTAAATGCAACCAGTGCTGATTATAGAGGGCTGGGATCACAGCTAAGGGAAATTCAGGGTCATGAAGGAGAAGGGTGGTAATGGTTGAGGGGGTGGAGTTTAGCGTGTGTTGGATACACTAGTTTAGGGGAGTGGAGTAGGAGAACAACTAGCACACGGGCAGAGGATCAGTTTAAATAGTACTGTATAAGGCATTATTGGTGTAGCTTATAAGATGGAGCTATGTTATGCTCGCAATAAGCCAAATTTAGTGAGGATGGAGTTAAGTATGGGGATGATGAATAGTTATGAAGAATAATCAGAATTCATTGTGGTATATCAGCAGATGGGATAGACAGCACTTGAAGGTTTCTCAGGTGATGATCTCACAGTAAAAAAAAAAAAAATGCCACGGAATGAGGTTCTACTCTTTTGAGAGAGAGAGGGTGAAATCTGAGAGAAGGAGCATTTCACTGGGAGAAAGAAAGTGTATTTAATAGAGGACGGGGGGGGGGGGACGAAAAATCACCCGGCAAAAGAGCTGCAGTAATCTAGCTCTTAACCCTGCTTAAGGACTTTTCCCAGGGTAAAGAAATAATTATAGGAACAGCCCGAGGTCACTGCTCAGTTGAAGAGGTAGTCTGTTAAGCTGGCTCCAGGTCCAGTAAAGCAACTTCAGTTTCAGCACCAGTCAGAAGGAGGGTGCCTTTTTTCAAATTGCACTGTACCTTAGGCTGTGGGGAGCAGGCATGCGGCTGATGCCTGGAGGAGATTCGAACCACTCATGGTTCAATGTGGAGGAACTGGCCTGTTCAGGGAACAAAGTTCCCCTAAGAGCAGGGGAAATAGTAGTGGGCAGAGGGGGAGGGAATTTAGAGGATTAACAGCCACAACAAAAGGACAGGGCTGGGTGTAGTTTGAGCTAGGAGATGGAGGAGACTCAGAGGATTATCCAGGAGGGAAAGGAAAGCAGGGGAGGAGCTCAGGAAAGAGAAAGAAGAAAAAACAGACAGATGGGGGATGTGGGCTAAGAGCGGCTGACTGCTATGGAGGGGGAGAGCTATGGACCCTAGTTTAGCAGGGGCAAACAGACCAGAAAAAACACAGTATTGCAGTTAAATTACATCTGTGGACCTCAGTTCATGCATAGGCCTAATTGGTTATATTTTAATGGACCCTTAGTACTGTGCATGCATCCCATGACACAAACATACTGTACCGTGTACTAACAAAATCTTGTTTGTTTTACCAGAAACAACCAAAAAAATATTACGACTGTACAGTACTATGCAATATAAAATATTGCAAAGTAGTGTAATGGGCAGCTACAAGGCCTACAGGGCATCATGTTTTTACACTGGTCAATATTTACTGAAGGAACCATTATGTAAAGTCCTGCTTTGTTAAACATTAAATACATGTTTTATTAAATCTAACTTATCTTAACTTACCAGTATGAGCAGCTCGATGTCCCATATCCAGTATTGTGTGTCCCAAGAAGTCGTCCTGTCCCTGTAGAGGGAGGAAGTAAGCCACACACAGCAGCAGAAGGCTGCATAACAGGGGTGAGATGACACTGTGCATTTAATCTTGCCCATTGTCTATGAGCAATGGAGATTCGGGAGACATGGAAAGAAGCTGGGTACCCCAGTACACAGGGACCCTGTCCAAAATTTTAAGAGGAAATTTACACTTCACGCTGTCAGTCATCACACAAAAGCACCCATAAACTGGGCATTTCTTCTTGTATTAAGGGTCTCCTAATGACCGTCAGGAGAAGGGAGTTCATTCAATAAAGATAAATTGGTTTTCAAGGATTGCATCTGTATGGTGTCTTTGAAAACTACAGGCAGCAATTAGAAGTGCCTGTTTGAAAGACATCAAATAACAGCACTCATGAGTTGGGCATTTCAAAATCTGGGATTCCACTGACACCCCCTCCTTACAGTCAGACTTCACAAATAGGAAATCACACTTCTGGAAGCTACCCGGTAATGTGTTCAAACAACATGAAGTCTTGCTATATTATGACAATTGCAGTTTGTCCCGCCATTAGAACTGCTCCGGAGGTGAAAGTTAACTTCCATGCCAGGCATGGAACTTGGAGCGCGAGCTCGGTTAGAAAAGCTCTGTCTGGATCATTTCAAACTGAAACTGTCAGATTCTTTACTCCGCCTCACTGAACAGTCGCTCCGGAGAGTCCTCCTACTGCTCGGTTCATTTCTCGGTTTAAAAGAGTTTTTCTCGGTTAAATTCAACTCGATTATTATTATTTTAACCGCAAACCGATCGGTTCAAGCTCTGTCTGTGGTATTGTAAGTAATAGACAGGTTTATTTCTGTGTGGAACTTAATGTTTATCGGTTCGGTTCGATCCGATCAGGTTGTTTTAAAACTTTATTCTGAAGCATTTAAAGCTTTTAGAGTGCGTTCTGGTTCTTATCGGTTCCTAAAAAACGATTTCATTACGGTTTTTCCACGACTTGTGACACTGTTGGGAACCGATAAGGCTCTTGCTCGCACATATGCAAAAAAGGGCAAGTTTTTGGTTAGGCTGGCATTATGTCTGAGAAACCCAAAAGAAAAACCGCCCACTGGGTTTCAGCACTGTAGTGTTCGTGGGGAAGCTTTTGCTAGGCTGACCCACACACCACATGTGTTTATTGTCTGGGGTTTGACCACCTCAATGCAGACTGCCAGATTTGCAAGATTTCCCTGCAGCTACCCTAGATAAGAGAGTTGGTAGGCTCAGGGAACGAGAGCAAAAGTCCGCTGACCCGGATGGCCAGCCCTGTTCGGTGCCTACTGAACTGAGGGAGTGCCCTCTTGACCAGGGCGAGACTTCGGCAAACGTAGCTGACTCCAGAGGAGCCAGTTCCAACAAAGAGAACTAGAAAATCAGCAGGTGTGAGTCAAAATTCCTTCTCCAACTGCTGCAGAGATAGCCAAAGCAATCCAAATTGTCCAGTCACTTTCTCCGGTTCCGTCCGAACCGCCACTATCTGGCAAAAGGTTGGTTCGGCCGGTTCCACCGGTTCAAGAATATGATATAGAAGAGTTTTATGAACCAGAGAAGGGGGAGGATGATTATGAACAGCGTGAATGTGACTTTGAAAGTCTGGATCTGCCCATTGAACTGGACATCTCCCCAGACAGACCTTTAGGAGAATCTCCCCTTAGGCTTTCTGAGTCCCCTTCTCATTTTCTGTTTTATAAAAAAGTTGCTGAAACCCTCTAGCTTCCATTGGAGGAAGCTGTGGATGAGCAAGAGGAACCTGACTTTGTGGAGATGATGGATATCCCAGAGTCCAGGAGATTGTCTATTCCTTTACATAAATCATTTAGGAAACAAACAATAAAAATTTTAAAAGCTCCTAATTCTGTGCCTCCTGTAGACAAAAAGATGGACAGGAGGTACACTTTGTCAGGTCTTGATACAGAATTTCTTTCACAGCAATGCAGCCATGTTGGGGTAGTTCAAGCTGCAGCCTGTGATAAGGCTTATATTCCCCTGGCTTCACATCCTCCTGACAAGGACTCCAGGAAGATTGATGCCATGGCTAAAAAACAATACATGGCAGCATCCTTGGGACTCAGACAAGCAAATTATTTGGCTTATGGGCAAGATACCAGAAATCTAGATGGGATACTGTCATGGCTTTAGCCAAACAGGCCCCTGGCCAGCTTGCCAAGGAGCTGGAGCAGGTGGCTGCTGATGGTATGAGGCATCTAAGGTGCAATTCCATGCTGCAGTGGATTCTAATGATATCCTCTAGAGTCATGGCTACATCTGTGGCTTTTTCGTAGATTGGCTTGGCTCAGGTGTACTAGTTTGTCACAGGATACCCAGGCTAAGGCTATGGATTTTCCTGTGGAGGGAAATTCTCTGTTTGGGGAGCAGACAGAGAATTATACAAAGAAAATGGATGAATATAGAACCACTTATAGGAGTGCACAAGCCAAGGAACGGCAAGCCACTCCTCAGAGGCAGCCCCCCAAGGGTAGAGGCAGGCCTTTTCACAGGCTTTTTTACCAAACCCAGGCCTCTTCGGCTTATGCTCAGAGGGGATTCTTCAGAGGGAGAGGCAGACTCGGTGCAAGCAGGCCTGCTCCCTCCCTCAGCCTAAAAGCCCTGCCAAACAGGCACCTGATGGGATGCCCAGGGCCGTTCTCCATTACCTGTGCAGGCTGGCTTACTTCGTCCAGGACTGGGAGTCTTTAACATCAGACAAGTGGGTCCTGGAAGTAGTAAGCCAGGGTCTGGTTCTCAGCTTCAAAAATTTCCAAAGATGAGAATCAGATCTTTTCCACCTGCAAATCCTCTAGAGACTTTTGCTTTGAAACAGAAGTCTCAACCTTCTGGCTCTCAGAGCTGTAGAAAGGGTTTCTCCTTCTACACCAGGGCAAGGGTCTGTACCCAGGTACTTCCTTACCCCAAAAAGACAGGAGAATGGTGGCCCATCCTGGACCTAAGATATCTGAACAAGCACCTTTTAAAACCAAAATTCAAAATGGCGACTCTGGAATGATTTTACCTTTCCCTAAGGCCAGGGACTGGCTAGCTTCCCTGGACCTCAAGGATGCCTACTTCCATGTTCTTATCAGAAGCTCCCCCGAAAGTACCTCAGATTCGAACTGCCCTCAGGCCATTACCAGTTCAGAGCAATGCCCTTTGGCCTACCTCCTGCCCCAGGGTATTCACAAAATGCCTAGCAGTAGCAGTTGCTCATTTAAGAAGGCAAAAGATTGCCATCTTTCCCTCACCTAGAACGACTAGCTCATTGTGGGTCAGTCTCCAGACGAGGTCATATCACACCTGCAAGTTACCCAGCAGCTGCTTACCTCTCTGGGCTTTCTTCTCAATCTTCCAAAGTCAGTTCTGGAACCTGTCCAGGTACTTACCTTTATAGGTGCAGAACTGGACACAAAGCAGGCCAGAACCTTCCTTCCCTCGAGAAAGGGTAAGGACCCTGGTGGCCCTGGCCTCTTCCTTCACTCTGCAGGTCTCTCAACCAGCAAGGCATTTCCTACAGCTCCTAGGACACATGGCTGCTTCCACAGCTGTAGTGCAAGGAGCAAGATTTCAGATGAGGGACATTCTGTTCCATTTGAGAGCCTTTTGGTCTCAAAGAAAAGATCCCCTATCCAAGTTGATCCCAGTGACTCGAACCCTGATCCAGGCCCTTCAGTGGTGGCAGGATCAGAGCAATCTGAGACAAGGGGTCCTTCATTCCTCTATCTCACTCCTTGACCCTTACTACAGATGTGTCCCTTTTGGATGGGAGCTCACATGGGCGACTCTCCACCCAGGATTGTGGGTCCCTCAGGAATCTCTGCTCCACATCAATCTGTTGGAACTCAGCGCTGTTTTTCTAGCACCTTCAGGTTTTTTCTGCATCTGTTCAGAAACAAAGTGGTACAGGTCAGAACAGACAACACCACTACAATGTGGTACATCAACAAACAAGGGGGCATTCGGTCTTCGGCCTTGTGCACCGAGGCAATGAAGTTGTGATCTCTGGCTTATTCCCTGAACACTTCCCTCATAGCAGTTCACCTTCCAGGCAAGGACAATGTCCTGGCAGATGCTCTCAGCAGGATTTCCCAGGGCCATCACGAAGATGGTCACTGGATCCCCGAGTACTGGGGATAGTTTTTGCCAGATGGGACACCCTCAGATAGATCTTTTTCAGCCCCAGACAATCAACTTCCACTGTTTTGTTGCAGGTCCCCAGTGTTGGGCTCAGTTCCTGGATGCCTTTCTCTCGATTGGGAAGTAGTTTTCATGCCTCTTCCCTCTCCTGTTCAAGGTGCTGGTCAAAATCAGATCTCAGCCCCAAGATGATCTTGATTGCTTCAGACTGGGCCAGGCAGCCCTGGTACCCACTCCTTCTGTCCTTAGCAGTCCATCTTCCCCTGTGTCTCCCCAGGAACCACACCCTGTTAACTTGTGCCCAGGGGAGAGTTTGGTATCCGAATCTCAAATCCCTCAACCTCAAGGCCTGGCTCTTGAGGAGTTAGAGTTTGCTGACCTACACCTTTCTCAAGGTGTTCTCGAAATCTTGAAAGCTTCTAGGAAGCCTTCCAATTAGGCTACTTATAACTCTAAATGGAAAAGGTTTTCCATATGGTGTTCTGGGAAGCATATTTCCCGAATCTGCTGATTTGCCCACTGTTTTGGACCATATGGTCCATCTTAATTCTTTGGGACTGAGACCAGCTACCCTGAAAGTGCATTTGGCAGCTGTCTCTGCTTTTATTTCAGCAGGAAGCCTCTTTCTTTCCTGCCACCCTGTATTTTCCAAGTTTTTCAAGGATTGCTTTCATACTATCCACCATTCAGGGCCCTGCCCCTGCCTGGGATCTTAATGTTTGCATTGCTCAGTTGATGCAACTCCCCTTGAACCTCTGTCTTCGGCAGAGCTTAAGTACTTGACTTGGAAAACTGTGTTTAGTAGCCATCACTTCTGCCAGGCGATAAGTGAGTTACAGCTTTGTCAGTGGAGACTGACTTTATTTCCTTGCACAGGGATAAGGTAGTCCTCAGGACTAACAGGAAGTTTTTGCCTAAGGTGGTTTCAGATTTCCACGTTAATCAATCTATTTCTCTTCCAGTGTTCTTCACTGACCATTCCTTCCCTGGTGAGAGGAGGTTGCACAGCTTAGTTGCTAAGAGGGCCCTAAGTTACTACATAGAGCGTACCAAGGGTCACAGGTTTGACTCCCTCCAACTATTTCTCACTTATGGTGAGGTTGGGAAAGGGAAACCTGCCACTAAGAGATCCATTGCCAGGTGGATTGTCTCTTGTATCCAATTTGCTATCAAAAACTGGGTAAGGTTCCCTTCAGGCCTGAGGGCTCACTCACCAGAGGTACAGCTGCGCTCTAGCTGCTGCCAGAGACATCCCTATCTTAGAGATATGTCAAGCAGCTACTTGGAAAACAGTACACACTTCACCAAGCATTACCCCTGGATATCCAGGCCAGGAGGATGCTCGGTTTGGCACAGCTGCTTCATTGCCTATTCCTAAGTAGGTTCTGTCCCTCCTCCATGGAGGTACTGCTGTAGTTCAGACATGTTATAATATAGCAAGACTTCATGTTGTTTGAAGAAAATTACTCACCTTAGTAATGTTGTTTCTTCTAATGGAGTCTTGCTTATTATGACCTCCCACCCTGCCCTCTCAGAACTTCTACTTTGGGTATGGGTGGCAGTCCAGTGTTGGCACTTGTTGATGCCCATTTTATGTTTTCCACCCTTCTTTTTGGGGTGTTTGGGTGTTGTGTTTTATCTTATCTTATCTTTATTTTCTGTCCCTGACTTGAGTCTTGGTGTTGGGACCAGGAAAATGTGTTAATATTTAAGTAGCCAGTTGGCTAGTTAGGTTACAGCTTCCACACAGAACCTTAGTGAGCTTTGCTCGTAAAGATCTGACAGTTTCAGTTTGAAATGATCCAGACAGAGCCTTTCTAACCGAGCTCGCGCTCCAAGTTCCATGCCTGGCATGAAAGTTAACTCTTTCACCTCCGGAGCAGTTCTAATGGTGGGACAAACTGCAATTGTCATAATATAGCAAGACTCCATTAAAAGAAACAACATTACTAAGGTGAGTAATTTTTTCTTATATGATATACTACAATGATCTGGAATGCAAAAAACGACAAAATAAAACTTGAGTTTCAGATTTTAATTCAAATCATATTACATACAAACACAACATAGAATTATTTATTCAGTTTTTAGTCTTTCTTGGGTTCCTCAAATATTCGTTTTATTCTGTTCCTTATTGATTTCATATGGCTGCTGCCAACCTCCAAGTGCCTCCTGACAAATTTAACACCTCATGGAGTATGATACTTGGCATGAGCCTCTTTCCTCTACTCCCAACCCAAATGACTTTTCTTCCCCCAAAATAGATACCAATTTTGAGACACCAGTGTCCTAAAAACCAGAGTCACCCGACGCTATGGCCTGCCATTGGAGATGGTCACTAGTTCAAGTTTTTTTGCCTCGCTCATTGGAATGAACTGCATTTCACATGGGGAAGATGTCTTAGTAACATTATTGTACAGTGCTCAGTAGAAGGCATAACTATCACATGTGGGGAGCTGTTGGAGTTTATTACTGCTGTGCCTGGAAGCTACACATTAGATTCCAGATGCTGTAAGAGAAAAAAAACAGGTGATGACTCATGCAGATGTGAAAGCACACTGGACTGTGCACGGCACTGTGCATCTGTTACAGCTAGAGCATGAGTTCCATCTTTTTCTTGCAGCTCATTACCCTCTCAGGCATGCTAAGTAGTTCAGTTCTGAGTACTGGGGTTGTTTTTTATTGCTATTGAAATGTTTTGTATCTGGCTAGGTGTACGAAATGGGGTAACCAATGCTGGTCGCAAAGTCCACACAGACCAAAGGCAGGAAAACAATTAAATACAATTTTAACTATTGCATCCATAAGAAGCCTTTATTAGGAGGTAATATACAGTAGATAAAATTAATGAAACTTATGTCTGCTCTCTATAAAAATTTGAATGTCTTCTGTGGAAACTCCTGCTGTAAGATGGCCAGTTTTGTGACACTTGTACCCAAGGCTGCAGTTTGTCATTTAATTTGAATGATAGACTTTGTTGTGCCCCATAAACTGTTTGCACGATTTGTGTTAGTGCTTTTTCATGTTCTGGCCATTTAGGGCACTCGTCTGACCCTCCCACCCCACACCAGATCCCCCTGAAGTTTGGCTCTTGAATGTAACTCCTCTGGTCCCTTGCAGTTACGTTCAGACATCTTATGAAAAATGGAGTTTACATTTATATATTTTATGTTTTAAGCACTGTGCTCCAGCATTGCCACGTACTGGAGCAACAGTGCTTTCGTTGACCTTCCTTCCAGGTTTTAGAGCCCCACTCTCACCTGGGAGGTCACCCTGTGACCTCTTCATGTCTCGCTCCCGGCTGTTCATCACGAGACGTCGAGGGATTCTTCTTGTGGGTGAGAACGGGTACCAAAGCAGTGACATTGCTCCATGGTGGGTTGGCTTTTGAGGGGTTTAAATCACGTTGTCCCGAAGAATTAGTCCCCTTACCAGCATCAGGAGCTGAGAAGGAACGCTTTCTGTCCCACTGGATACGCGACGAGGCGCCACGAGATCCATCAGATCCTCCAGGTAAGGGCCATTGCTTGCAGAGGGGTTGCGTCTGCCTGGGGAGTTTGGAGCAGCTCTGCCATGGTGTGGGGGACATTACTTAAATTGAAATAGCTTTCTACTATTGACTTTTGCGTCTGCCTGGGGAGCCTGTTTGGTGTCTGCTGTTTGGTGTGCACTGGAGTCCATTATGTGTGGGAGTTTATTTTGCCACTATTTTGGATGCTGAAAGCAGACTTTTAGGGACCCACAACCTGAACATGAATGCAGCATCTACCAAACAGGTAACCTGAAATGTTTATGTGTGGACTGACTGACTTTCTAGGTAATGGATACTAGGTTTGCTGTGTTCCTGCTGCATGGTGCTTTTTAGAGGGTGAAATGGTGTTTCTTTGGATTGCAAGGGGTCTAAAAGAGACATGCTGCATTCTTGGGGGTTTTGGGGGGGGACGGGACTAACCTGGTCTGGGCCTTCCAAATGAGTGAGGCCTAATTTGTTGTTGAATCAGAAAGCAGGGTTTTTTTTGTTGGTCTGGGTGGGCGAACGCTGCATTGTGTGGGCCTGTATTTGGAAGCCTGCTGTGATGTGTAGACCTTGATCAGACTATTTGGAAACCAAAAGGAGTCACTTTTGGGTTCTGAATGGTCGGAACAAGGGTTCCAAACTCTGGTCCACACAGTTCTGCATTGGGGGTGGGGGGTAACGTGTCACATGGTCCGTGTTTAGAAGCCTTCTGTGGTGCGAGGCTCTCGATTCGACTTTTGAAACCAAATGAGTCACCTTTGCTCCAAAGTCCAATCGAGGTTTGTGTTAGAGAGCCTGCTGTGTGTGTAGGGCTCGATCGACTATGTGGAAACCAAAGGTGACCTTCTTAGTCCGATTGAGGCCCACGCACCACAGCAGGCTTCCAAACACTGGCCCAGACCATGCGGCATGATGATTTTGTTTTCTGGGCATGGGCCTCTGTCTGCAATGTTTGAAATGTGATTAATTTGTTGCATTGGAATTTGACTGAGGATGCTGTATTGTGTTTTTTTGGGGGCTAACATCCAGCATGAGTCTGGCTGTGTTTGGAAGCCTGCTGTGGTGTGTAGGCTCAGTCGGGATTCAATTGGAAACCAAAGGTGACTCCTTTTGGTTTCCAAATAGTCTGATCGAGGCGTAAGCACCACAGCAGGCTTCCAAACACTGGCCCACACATCTGTTGTAATTGTCTACAAAATAATGCCCATTTACTAATTCCTTTCCTACTAATTTCTAGAGTCCTTTCTGTTTTGTACCATGTTGTGATGTGTGTGCCTAAGCTCCTTGTTTGCAGGCCGACTAATATGGACCTCCATTTTATTTGCCGGCGGGTGGAAGCTGGCCTCCATTTTGTTTGCAGGCGGGTGGAAGCGTGCCTCCATTGTGTTTGCAGGCAGGTGGAAGTGGGCCTACATTTGGTTTGCAGGTGGGTGGAAGCAGGCCTCCATTTTGTTTGCAGGCGGGTGGAAGCGGGCCTCCAATTTGTTTGCAGGTGGGTTGAAGTGGACCTTCATTGTGTTTGCAGGTGGGTGGAAGCGGGCCTCCATTTTGTTTTGTGATTCTTTTCTTCATTCGACTTTTTTGGGAATCTCCTCTTCTGGCAACTTTTTGTGCATTACCTCCCCTTCCATGGATGTTTTGTGAAGAATCACCTCTTCCATCAACTTCATTTTGTGAAGAATCGTCTCTTCCGTCGACTTCGTTTTGTAAAGAATCACCTTCCGTCAACTTTTTTTGTGCATTACCTCCGCTTCCATCAACATTTCATAAAGAATCGCCTCTTCCATTTACTTCATTGAAGAATCTTTGTGCAGTGTCTCTTTTATGGTGCCATTTTTTCTTTGCGTCAACTCTGTTTTGTGATCAATTTCTTGTTGTGTCAAATCTTTAAATTGAGACTAATCTCTTGTTGTGACCACTTTGTCACCACAAGCGGGGATGATTTAGACTTTGTATTCTGACTGGTCACTTACTGTGTTGCATGCAGCCGCTGTGAGGCAACACTTACGTCAGTGATGTGTTTCATCATCTCTGTCACTTCAGTCTTGCTTGGCGGCATGGTAGACTTTTTGTTTTACCCACCAAAATAATTTTACTGTGAAAGTTGACCCATGATTTTTTGAATGCACTTGTGTTTCAGCAGTTAACTTTTTCACAAGGAATGGAATCCAGAAGAAGACCCTTGGTGTCTGCTGCAGCCATGCTCACTGAAGCTCTGCGGATTAGTCGATCCTAAATCCTTAAAAGAAAGGAACAAGCATTACCGAACACACATAGAGATCCCCGGAACATTATCAAAACTACAAGGAGAAATGTGCCACGCTCTTGTGCGTACCGCAGCACCATGAATGACAAGTGAGAATGAAAAGACATAGAGCGGCTTAGAAGCAGAAAAAATTGCAAGTTAACACCTGTAGTGCTCCAAGAAACAGAGAAAGAAAGCCTGATGAGAACACATCTGAAGCGCAAAGACAAGCATGGAGGGAGAAAAAACTCCGACAACGTGCACAAATGACAAGTCAGAAATGTCGATGAATTAATGAAAAAGAACGCCAGAAATACGCAGAAAAAAAGTTGCATGAAAAGCTTGCACAACTCTCAGCCACCATCACCACCATACCACCAGCTGTACCGATTGGCACGCCAACTAGAGAGCTGTGTGTGACACCGCAGGCCCACAGATATGACAATGCTGTAAGAAAGGCTGTGCAGAGAGCAAGAAAAGGTCTTCTAAAATCACCAAATCAGTTTTTTTATGTAATGAAGATCCTGTCGTCTTGTTCACCTGCCAAACAAACTGCATTGGTGTGGCAAAACATTATCACCAGTCCATGCAACCTACAAGAAAAAACTGATGTCTGTTTTTATGGAGAAGATATCAAACCTAAAAAAGATCAAAAAACAGGACAGACTCCTGAATAGTGTGTTCATCAATACAGTTCTTGTGCTAAAAGAATACAGTTTACTCAGGCCCGCAAGTGCAACACTGGGCATGAGCTGGAAGAGGCTCATGGAGGTATCATGTGGTGAAACAGAATCCAACAAACGACACAAGTCTGCACTGCCCGAGTCAACAAAGAGAAAAGTGGAGATTTTTTTGAAGAGTCTGCAACCTCACTACCTCATAAGAAAGATTTTTCACAAAAAAACGGCACATGTCTGTCATATCTGGACAGACCCATCCATACTCTATACAATGAATTCACTCAACAGAACCCAGACACACTGGTAGAAGTGAGGAAATTTGGAAGCCTACGCCCTAAGCACATTAAACTGGCCAAACAGCAAAAACTAGACCAGTGCCTCTGTGAATACTGCACAAATAGCTTACTGAAACTCAAGGCGCTGAACCATATGGCGGATCTTCACCGACTGACATTATATAAAGTCCTCACTGTGCTACGTGCAGTAGAGCTAACCATGTGTCCTCGCTCACCTTTGCAAAGGTTTTACAGCCAGGACTGTATGGAAAAAACATGTGAACAGTGCAGCACAGAACATTTTGTAAAAGCCACGGAGGACCTTATTAATGGACATGGACAAGACAATGTCACATTCCAGCAGTGGGAGAATACAGCAGTCATGCGAACTGTCAATGGCATCCAGGTACGGCAGACATGAAAAGTGCTGAAAATAAAAAAAAACATATTGTGGACACTGGTGGAAGTCATAAGAGGAACTTTTGTTTCAAACAACATGAAGTCTTGCTATATTATGACACATGCAGTGAGTCCCAATCTTCGAACTGCTCCGGAGGTGAGAGTTAACTTTCCATGCCAGGCATGGAACGCTGAGCTCGAGCTCGGTTGAAAACTCTGTCTGTTGTTCTTCAAACTCAAACTGTCAGATTCTTTACTCCGCCTCACTGAACAGTCGCTCCAGAGATTTCTCCTTCTGCTCGGTTCATTTTGTTGTTTAAAGTATTAATTTTTCGGTTTCTTAACCGAATTTAAACCGCAACCGGTTGGTTTAAGCTCTGTCTGTGGTATTTGTAAGTACTAGATAGGTTTTACATTTACTTTCTGTGTGGAACTTGTAAACGGTTTATTGGTTCGGTTTGAACCGATCAGGTTGTTTTAAAATCATTATTCTGTCTTTTAGAGTGCGGTTCCCGGTTCTTATTGGTTCTAAAAAAACAGATTTCATTACGTTTTTTTTCTACAACCTGTGACACGGTTGGGAACCAATAAGAGTCTTGCTTGGCAGATTTTCATAAACGGGCAAGTTTGGTTAGGCTGGCACTGTCTGAGAAACCCAAAAGAAAAACCGGGCCCACTGAGTTTCAACACTGCAGTGCCTGTGGGGAAGTCTTTGCTAAGGCTGACCCCCACACCACCTGTGTTGGTCTGGGGTTTGACCACCTCAGTGCAGACTGCCAGATTTGTAAAAATTTTCCTGCAGCTACCCTGGTAAAGAGAGTTGGTAGGCTCAGGGAAAGGGAGGCCAAAAAGTCCACTGAACCGGATGGCCAGCCCGGTTCGGTTGAAACCGAACTGGAGGGAGTGCCATCTGACCAGGCCGAGACTTCCTCGGGCAAAAGGAGAGCCGACTCGAGGAGTCGGTTCCAGCAAAAAGGACTAGGAAATCAGCTGGTGTGGAGCCAAAACTTCCCTCTCCAACCGCTGAAGAAATAGCCAAAGCGATTAAAATTGTCCAGTCGCTTTCCCCGGTTCCGACCGAACCGGCACCATCAGGTAAGCTTACGGTTCGGTTGGTTCCACCGGTTCAAGAGTATGAGTTAGAGGAATTTTATGAACTGGATGAGGGGGAAGAGGAGTATGAGGAGAGTGAATGTGGATTTGAAAGTCTGGATACGCCCATTGAACCGGACATCTCCCCAGACAGACGTTCAGGAGTGTCTCCCCCTAGGCTTTCTGAGTCCCCTTCTCATTTTATGTTTTATAAAAAAGTGTCTGAAACCCTCCAGCTCCCTATGGAGGAAGCTGTGGATGATCAAGAGGAGCCTGACTACGTAGAAATGATGGATATCACAGAGTCTAGGAGACTGTCTGTTCCTTTGTATAAATCTTTTGGGAAACAGACAGTAAAACTTCTAAAAACTCCTCACACTGTTCCTCCTGTGGATAAGAGAACGGACAAGAGGTACACATTGTCAGGCTCTGATATGGAGTTCCTTACACAACAATGCAGCCATGTTGGGGTAGTGCTGGCTGCAGCCTGTGACAAGGCAAATATTCCCTTGGCTTTACACCACTCTGATAAGGACTCCAGGAGGATTGATACCATGGCAAAGAAACAGTACATGGCAGCATCCTTGGGACTCAGACAGGCAAATTATATGGCTTATGTGGCTAGATACCAGAAATCCAGATGGGACACTGTTATGGCTCTAGCAAAGCAGTTCTCTGGCCAGCTTGCAGAGGAGCTGGAGCAGGTGGCTGCTGATGGTATTGAGGCATCTAAGGTGCAATTTCATGCTGCAGTGGACTCTAATGATGTGTCATCAAGAGTCATGGCTACATCTGTGGCTCTTCGCAGAATGGCTTGGCTCAGATGTACTAGCCTGTCGCAGGATACCCAGACTAAGGCCATGGATTTTCCTGTTGTAGGTAACTCTCTGTTTGGGGAGCAGACAGAGAATTACAGGAAGAAAATGGATGAGTATAGGACCACTGCATGGAAGAGCTCTGGTCTGCAATCCGACTTTGAAGCATACAGGGCTTCTCGGAACAACTCCAAAAAACACATTCGCCTGGCTAAAAGCACCTACTTCAGGAACCTTCTAAAGTCCTCTGGAGACAACCCTAAAACTTACTGGGCACAAATCAAGGAAATTCTTGGCAATATTAAGCCTCAGACTCCTACTGACATGAATATACAGGGCACTCACTGTAATAACCCCCTTACCATTGCCAATGCTTTCAATTCCCACTTCTCCTCACTTCCCGCCAACGCCTCTGACGTAATCCAAGGTGAAAGGTACACTCCCTCAACTTCAAGCCCCACTCATCCCTTCTTTGCACTTTCTCCACCACGCACTCATGAAGCACGTACACTTCTTAATTCCATACCAGCCTGGCCCCTGGCCCCTGATGGCATCCATCCGGGCATTCTCCGACAGTTTGCTCCTTGGCTTGCCAAGCCGGTCACCAGACTTTTTAATCTATCTATCAAGACCTCATCCATCCCATCAGCCTGGAAAATGTCCAGAACCATCCCTATTCATAAGACGGGAGACGTCAAACAAATGACCAACTACCGTCCCATTTCTCTCCTGCCTACTCTTAGTAAGGTTCTTGAGAAACTTGTTCATCGTCAACTCTCAGACCACCTCGGCAAGTTCAATCTCCTCACCCACTGCCAGCATGGGTTTAGGCCTGGACACAGCACTACCATGGCTCTAACCCAACTTACCAGTGACATAAAAAACAACATGGATTTCGGTCTACTCACCGGCACCGTTTTCATTGACCTGTCCAAAGCTTTTGACATGGTTCATCACCAACTCTTGCTGTCAAAGCTCCAAGCCACGGGTACCTCCGACCCCACCCTTTCTTGGTTCCAAAGCTACCTTAACAATCGCTCCCAAGCCGTAGCCTTTCACAAGGCTATATCCTCCCCCAGACTGATCACCCGTGGTGTCCCTCAGGGATCCATCCTTGGCCCTCTACTCTTCTCCCTTTACCTAAACAACATTCCCCACTCCTCCTGTCAAAGCCGCATTCTCATGTATGCTGATGATCTGGTTCTCTACTCGGGCTCCTACTCGATCGCAAACATCAACCTCTCACTCTCAAACGACCTTTAGGTCCTTCAGCAATATTTCAGAACAACCACCAACATCTGAACCTGGATAAAGCGTGCCATGCTGTTCGGCTCTGCAAAAAATTTCATGGCCCTAAAGCTTTGATTCGGTGCCCGGATGGCTCTTCGTCACCAACATCCTCCTTCAAATACCTGGGGTCACTCTTGATCCCTCCTCAACTTTACTACACATATCAACACAGTCTGCCGTTCTGCTAATACGAAAATTGGTGGGGCCTATCAGGTGCGACACTCCCTCACCCCTTCCGCTAGACTATCCGTAGCAAGGGGGGTGCTTCTCCCGAAGCTCCAATATTGTCTTCCTCTTCTTTACTCAGCTAACCCCAGCATTCTTAGGAGATGGGACACTACTTATAATAATATCTGCAGATTCGCCTTATCCACCCCACGCCTCACTCATCACTGCCACCTTTACTCCAGGTTAAACTGGCTGCCACCCAAGGAGCTCTGGGCCTTCTCTCTGGGTTGCTTTATAGACTCCCAAACTAGACCCCCTAGACAGGACTCCCTGGCCCTCCTGCTTACCCCCGCATCTCAAATTCACTCACTTAGATCCTCCTCCTCACCCCTGCTAACATGTAGACCTTGCACCACAAAAATGGGCGAACAGGCTTTCTCGTACTTCGCGCCTCGGTTCTGGAACTCTCTCCCACTTCAGGTCAAAGCTGCCTCTTCCCACCAGGTTTTCAAAAACTCGTTGTTCTCTCACCTCATCACACTTGGTCACTGCCGTTGCTCATAACATAGCCACTGACCACCGGCCTGCGGCCCAGCCCCCCTTCAATTGTTGCAACATTAAAGCTTTGATATGAGAATCCTGGAGTACTAAATTGTTGTCATGCCTCTATGTATACTGGTTATATTTTGCCTGCAGCCTATTGTTCACCTTAATGTCATTATGTCATGATGTATCACTTTAACTTGTGACACTTTTGTCTTGTACTCGACTAGATTGTACCTGAAAATGTTATAGTTCTGCTTTAATTTCAATCTTTTCTCTGTATTGTCAGATGTCGTTATGTTACCACTGTAATTTGTGGCTCCTTTGTCTAGTACTGTCCCGGGTCGTGCTTGAAAATAGGCAGGATTGTTGCCTAACGCACTTACCCGGTTACCAAAAGCTAATAAATAAATAAAATAAATATGCCCAGAGGGGGTTCTTTAGAGGGAGAGGCAGACGGGGTACAAGCAGACCTGCTTCCACCCCTCAGCCTAAAGCCCCTGCCAAGCAGGCACCCTGATAGGGTGGCCAGGGTCGATTCTCCACTACCTGTAGGGGACAGGCTGGCTTACTTTGTCCAGGACTGGAAGTCTCTAACATCAGACAAGTGGCTCCTGGAAGTAGTAAGCCAGGGACTGGTTCTCAGCTTCAAAAAATTTCCAAAGTTGAGAACCAGATCCTTTCCACCTGCAAATCCATCAGAAGCTCCAGCTGTAGAGGCAGAAGTCTCTACCCTCCTGGCTCTCAAGCTGTGGAAAGGGTTCCGCCCCTACACCAGGGCATAGGGTTGTACTCCAGGTACTTCCTTACCCCAAAAAAGACAGGAGACTGGCGGCCCATCCTGGACCTCAGATACCTAAACAAGCACCTTTTAAAACCAAAATTCAAAATGGTGACTCTGGAAATTATTTTACTCTCTCTAAGGCCAGGGGACTGGCTAGCGTCCCTGGACCTCAAGGATGCCTACTTCCATATTCTCATCAGAAGCTTCCATCGAAAGTACCTCAGGTTCGAACTGCCCTCAGGCCATTACCAGTTCAGAGCAATGCCCTTCGGCCTCACCTCTGCCCCAAGGGTATGCACAAAATGCCTGGCAGTAGCAGTTGCCCGCCTAAGAAGGCAAAACATTGCCATGTTTCCTTACCTGGATGACTAGCTCATAGTAGGCCAGTCTCCAGACCAAGTCAAATTACATCTTCAGGTAACTCAGCAACTGCTTACCTCTCTAGGTTTCCTTCTCAGTCTTCCAAAGTCAGTTCTAGAGCCTGTCCAACTTCTCACCTTCATAGGCGCAGAACTGAACACAGAGGAAGCCAGAGCCTTCCTTCCTTTGGAAAAGGCAAGGACCCTGGTCTCTCTGGCCTCCTCATTCATGCTGCAGGTCTTTCGACCAGCAAGGCACTTTCTACAGCTCCTGGGGCACATGGCTGCTTCTACAGCAGTAGTGCAGGGAGCAAGATTTCAGATGAGGGGCATCCAGTTCCCTTTGAGAGCCTTTTGGTCTCAAAGGAGAGACCCTCTAACCAAATTGATCCCAGTGACTCGAACACTGATCCAAGCTCTACAGTGGTGGCAGGACCAGAGCAGATCTGTTCAGAACAAAGTTATTCAGGTCAGAACAGACACCACCACCACAATGTGGTACATCAACAAGCAAGGGGGCACGCGGTCTACGGCCAGGTGCACCGAAGCAATGAAGTTGTGGTCTCTGTCTTATTCACTGAACACCTCCATTATGGCAGTTCACCTCCCAGGCAAGGACAATGTCTTGGTAGATGCTCTCAGCAGGATTTCCCAGGGCCGTCACAAATGGTCACTGGATCCTCTGGTATTGGAGGTAGTATTTGCCAGATGGGGCACCCCACAGATAGATCTTTTTGCAGCCCCAGACAATCACCAACTTCCTCTTTTTTGCTGCAGCCCCCAGTGTTGGGCTCAGTCCCTCTGGATGCCTTCCTTCTCAGTTGGGAAGGGAAGTTTCTCTAAGCCTTCCCCCCATTCCCTCTCCTGTTCAAGGTGCTAATCAAAATCTGATCTCAACCCTGCAAGATGATCCTGTTTGCTCCAGATTAGGCCAGACAGGCTTGGTACCCACTCCTTCTGTCCTTAGCAGTCCACCTTCCCCTGTGTCTTCCCAGGAATCACAACCTGTTAACCTGTGCTCAGGAGAGAGTTTGGTACCCAAACCTCAAATCTCTCAATCTCTAGGCCTGGCTCTTGAAGAGTTAGAGTTTGCTGACCTACACCTTTTCCAAGGTGTAATGAATATCCTGAAGGCTTCTAGGAAGCCTTCCACCAACTGTCATATTCCTAATAACCCTGCAACATGCATAAAGAGTAGGTACACAAAATAAATACACACACACACATATATATATATATATATATATATATATATATATATATATATATATATATATATATATTGTATATAATAAGGGAGCGGGACTTGTGGGGAGTGGTGCAATGCACTGGCTGTGGGGCAGCAGTTTTCCGGGAGACATTCTGGAAACTGCGTTGCTGTCCTATTTGTAGGCAACTGTCAGCTCTGAGAGAGGAGGTTGCCCACCTCCAGGCTGAACTAGCAAGGACTAAGGAGACCTCCCCCTCCCAAAGAGCACCACTGTCACAACCACTGAGTCAGAGGTTTCGGAGTATGAAGAGCAGTTGGACCACAGTGGGTTCTGGGAGGGTGCGGGTGGTGGACCAGAAGCGAAGCCCCCCAGTTGTACCTCTACACAAATCATATGTCATTCTGGCAGAGCAAGGTTCCTCTATGATGGCACCCTCAGTGGAGACCTAGAAGAATGCTGAGGACATCCACAAGGGAGACCCACAAAAGGGTGGCAAGGGATACCACAGGGGAAGGAAACAGCTACTGATAGGGGACTCAATGTGAGGGGTAGAACTGGGGAAGGGAGAAGGAAGAAGCTGCCTCCTGGTGCCATGGCTTGGAGGGACAAGAAGTGAATCTCACAATTGCAGAAGCAGCATCACAGGAGAGAAAACTAGATATCATTGTCCACCTTGGGACAAATGACCTAGCTAGGCATGGGATCAGTGCAGTGCAGAATGAATTTGTGGAGTTGGGGAGGGGCCTCAGATGGGTAGCAAGCACAGTAACCTTCTCAGAGGTGCTACCAGTCCATGGCAGGAGTGAGGCTAGGGGTACTGCACACCATGCAGTTTAATGAATGGTTGCAAAACTGGTGCAGAGTACAGGGCTTTGGCTTCATTGGGGACTGGGGGTCCACCTGGAGAGATAAAGGTCTATACTGGTATGACGGTCTGCATTAGTCCACAGAGGGGACCAAGCTCCTAGGTGACAGGTTCAAATGCTTCCTTGGCAAGCTTTTAAACTAGATAAGGGGGGAGGTACTGATAAAAGGCAGGAAAAGTCAAGCCTCCCCCCACAAAACATGGCAGGTAGTTGGGTAAACACTGAGGTACAGAGCTCAACACAGGCAGGACGGGGGTAAATGGTAAAATAGATAAGAGCAATAAGAGCAGGGATGGGGAAAAAAAGGATAAAGCCAACACTAAATGGAGGACAATGACTACCAATGCCCGTATTCTGGGAAACAAGCTTTCTGAGCTAGTAGCTTTGATGGAAGATGAACAATTGGATATTGTGGCAGTCACAGAAACATGGTACACCGAGAACCATGACTGGGATGTCAACGTACCAGGGTACACAATCTACAGAAGGGACAGGGAAGGTAAAAGAAGAGGTGGAGTAGCTCTGTACATAAAGGAAGGGATCAAAGCTACAGAACTAAAAAGTAAAGGAGAAGGACAAGAGGCACTCTGGGTCACCTTGGAGATGGGGAATGGTATCGCAGTCCGCACAGGGGTTGTATACAGACCCCCGTCTCAAGGGGAGGAAATGGACAAGAAAATGATAGAGGACATTCTCAAAATGGCTGTAAAAGGGGAGATACTGTTGATGGGGGACCTGAATATGTCAGATGTTAACTGGAGGACATGTACTGCAGCCACATCCAAGAGCAGGGTCATTCTCGATGCCCTGCAGGGGGCAGACCTTAGACAGCTAGTGCTGCAACCCACTCGGGAGGGAGCAATACTAGGCCTGGTACTCTCAAATGGAGAGAGGATCACAAATTTAGAAGTCAGTAGACATCTGGGAACAAGCGACCACTGCACAGTGTGCTTCACAATGAGCACAACCATGGAGATAAGCCATACAAAAACAAGGGTACTGGACTTTAGAAGGGCTGACTTTGGCAAAATGGGTGAACACCTGAAGAATGCACTAGCAAATGGCCAAACAGGAGGGGTGGAAGAACAATGGAGAAAATCAAAACTGCCATCATAGAGGCAACAAGTCTTTGTGTAAAACAAATAAAGAAAACAAAGCGGAGTAAAAACCACTATGGTTCTCAAAAGAGGTGGCAGGGAAGGTTAAGGAGAAAAGGCTGCATTCAAAAGTATAAGGAATCACAGAAGGAGCACGACAGGAACTGTATCAATTAAAGCAGAAAGAAGTAGGAAAGGCAGTCAGAATAGCAAAGGCACAAACCGAGGAAAAAATAGCCAACTCGGTCAAAAAGGGGGATAAAACCTTTTATAGGTACATTAGGGAGCATAGAAAGGTTAAGGGAGGGACAGTGAATATTAATAAAGGAGAGAGGAGGTGGGCAGAGGGAGACAGTGAAAAGGCAGAGATACTGAATGAATACTTTAGCTCAGTTTTCACAAAAGATGAGGAGCAGTTGCCTAAACCAGACAATAGAAGCACTCTGGGTAGGGGGGTTGACACCAGTCCATTCACAGAAGAAAGAGTCCTGAAAGAACTCCTAAAACTCAAGGTGGACAAAGCAATGGGGCCTGACAGGATTCACCCCAGAATCCTAAAAGAACTAAGGGGGGACCTAGTGACACCACTGACTTTTTAACAAATCATGGCAGGATGGGGTGGTACCTGAGGACTGGAGGAGGGCAGATGTGATTCCCCTTTACAAAAGTGGGAGCAAGGCAGAAGCAAGAAACTACAGACCTGTAAGTTTGACCTCAGTGGTAGGGAAAATGATGGAATCACTTCTGAAAGAAAGAATTGTTGAGTACCTAGAGGCCAGCGGGGCACAGGACCCAAAGCAGCCTGGATTTACAGCAGGAAGTCATGTCAGACTAATCTAATTGATTTCTTTGACTGGGTGACCAAAGTAGTAGACCAGGGAAGGGCTGTGGATATGGCCTACCTACACTTTAGCAAGGCATTTGACACAGTCCCACACAAAAGATTAATAATCAAGTTAGCCAGCCTGGGAGTGAGTCCCAGGGTGGTAGCCTAGGTAGCGAACTGGCTGCACAACAGGACACAGAAGGTAAAGTGAATGGAACACATTCCGAAGAAAGGGGTTACTAGGAGTCACCCAGGGCTCAGTACTGGGTCCAATCCTCTTTAACATCTTTATAAGTGACATTGCAGAGGGTCTGAGGGAAAGGTATGCCTCTTTGCAGATGACACAAAGATCTGTAACAGAGTTGATACACAAGAGGGGTAGAAAAGATGAGAAGGGACTTGGCAGGTTGGAGGAATGGTCAGAAATATGGCAACTTAGATTCAATGCAAAGAAGTGCAAAGTAATGCACCTGGGAAACAAAACCCAGGAGAAGAGCACAATAGCAGGGGAGGTACTAACAACAAACAAAATGGAAAGGGACCTGGGGTAGTCTTATCAGATGACCTAAAGGTGGGTAAGCAATGTGAAAAGTCGGTAAGGAGAGCCAGGGGATACTGGAATGCATAGGAAGGGGCATCACAAGTAGAAAAAGGAAGTGGTTATCCCTCTATACAGACAGTTGGTGAGACCCCATCTGGAGTACTGTGTGCAGTTTTGAGACCTCATCTCGCAAGGACATAGACAGGATGGAAGCAGTCCAGAGGAGGGCAACTAAAATGGTGCAGGGTCTACATCAGAAACCATATGAAGAGAGACTGAGAGAGCTTAATATGTATACCCTTGATGAAAGGAAGGACGGGGGGACATGATAGAAAAGTTCAAGTACCTCAAGGGAATCAACAAAGTTCAGGAGGGTAGCATCTTTCAGAAAAAGAGATGTGTAAGAACAAGGGGGCACAGTTTAAAGATAGAGGGGAGACAGCTCGGAGGTAATGTGAGGAAATTCTTTCTCACAGAGAGAGTGGTGGATACATGGAACAGCCTTCCTGAGGAGGTCGTTGGGTCTAAAACAGTGGGGGAATTCAAACATGCATGGGACAGACACAAAGCAATTATAGTGGGGAGTTGCAGGAAGCAGGCTGTTGGTTAACTAGAATCTGCAGCTTATCCAGTAGATAGGGAAATGGGCAGACTGGGTGGGCCAAGTGGTCCTTATATGCCGTCAAAGTCTATGTTTCTATGTTTCACCAGGGCTACTTATAATTCCAAATGTAAGAGATTTTCCATATGGTGCTCTGGAAAGCATATTTCCCCAGAATCTGCTGACTTACCCACAGTCCTGGATTATATGGTCCATTTAAATACCTTGGGGCTGAGACCAGCTACCCTAAAAGTGCATCTGGCAGCCGTGTCTGCTTTCTTATCAGCAGGTAAGCCCTCTTCTCTTTCAGCTCATCCTGTATTCTCCAAGTTTTTCAAAGGGTTGCTTCACACCAACCCTCCATTCAGGGACCCTACCCCTGCCTGGAATCTTAATATTTGCATTGCCCAGCTTATGCAACCCCCTTTAGAGCCTTTGTCTTCAGCAGAGCTAAAGTATTTGACTTGGAAAACTGTGTTCTTGGTAGCCATCACTTCTGCCAGACACATAAGTGAATTACAAGCATTGTCAGTGGAGCCTGATTTTATCTCCTTTCATAGCGATAAGGTGGTCCTCAGGACTAACAGGAAGTTCTTGCCTAAGGTGGTTTCAGATTTCTACCTTAATCTATGTCTCTCCCCTGTGTATTTCACTGACCATTCCTCCTCTGGCGAGAGGAGACTGCACAGTTTAGATGTCAAAAGAGCCCTTAGTTACTACACAGAACGTACCAAGGGTCACATGTTTGACTCCCTCCAACTGTTCCTCACTTATGGTGAGGTTAGTAAGGGGAAGCCTGCCACTTAAAGATCCATTGCCAGGTGGATTGTCTCTTGTATCTAGTTTTGCTATGAAAAACTGGGTAAGGTTCCTCCCTCAGGCCTGAGGGCTCACTCTACCAGAGGTACAGCTGCATCTCTGGCTGCTGCCAGGGACATCCCTATCCTAGAGATATGTCAAGCAGCTACCTGGAAAACAGTTCACACTTTTACCAAGCATTACTCCCTGGACATCCAGGCTAGGAGTGATGCTCTGTTTGGCACAGCTGTGCTTCAGAGCCTATTTCCTAAGTAGGTTCTGTCCCCTCCTCCATGGAGGTACTGCTGTGTAGTCTGCATATGTCATAATATAGCAAGACTTCATGTTGTTTGAAGAAAAAATTACTTCCCTTAGTAATGTTGTTTCTTCTAATAGTCTTGCTGTATTATGACCTCCCCCCCAACTGCCTGCCCCTCTCAGAACCTTTGTTTTTGGGATGTGGGTGGGCAGTGCAGTGTTGGCACTTAGTAGATGCCCGCCTTTTTGTTTCACCCATCCTTTTTGGGGTGAATTAGTGTTGTGTTTTTCATTTTTTTGGGTCTCCTGACTTGAGTCTTTGTTTTGGGACCAAAAAATGTGTTTAGCAATATTTAGTAGCCAGTTGGCTAGTGTAGGTTTACAGCTTCCACTCACGACCTTAGTGAGTTTAGCTCATAAAGATGACAGTTTGAGTTTGAAGAACAACAGAGTTTTCAACCGAGCTCGAGCTCAAAGTTCCATGCCTGGCATGGAAAGTTAACTCTTTCACCTCCAGAACAGTTCGAAGGTTGGGACTCACTGCATATGTCATAATATAGCAAGACTCCATTAGAAGAAACAACATTACTAAGGTGAGTAATTTTTTCTTCTGTTATTACATCCTGTTGTATGTATCATGTCCCCAGTTACATGGGTAGTCACTTTTGTGTCCTCCGTTACACGTGCAGCCTTAACTTTCGTGTCCCCCATTACAAGTCAGATTTTGAAGAGGCTTTTTCTCAGGATCTGAAATGGGAGTTATCCTGCAGCATACCACATATTTATAAGGTAACTCACAGCATAAAACAAGCATTTGTCAATGCCGGACGTTCGCTTGCAGGTATTTGCAGTGGTGTTTGGCACGTATAGTGCTTTACCCTAATGCCCTGTGCGATTGCTGGTATTTGCACTACAAATTTTCAACATGACCTTTTTGTTACCCCCACCTTATACAAGCATTTGAGACCTCTGCTTATGAACAGTACCACTGTTATTCAAACAACATGAAGTCTTGCTATGTTATGACAATTGCAGTATGACCGCAGGTTAGAACTGCTCTGGAGGTGAAATAGTTAACTTTCCATGCAGGCATGGAACTTAGAGCGCGAGCTCGGTTGAAAACTCTGTCTGTTGTGCTTCAAATGCAAACTGTCAGATTCTTTACTCCGTCTCACTGAGCAGTCGCTCCGGAGATTTCTCCTTCTGCTTGGTTCATTTTGTCAGTTTAAAAGTATTATTTTTGGTTTTAGCGAAATTAAACCGCAACCGTCGGTTCAAGCTCTGTCTGTGGTAATGTAAGTAATAGATAGGTTTTACATTTATTTTTTCTGTGTGGAACTTGTAATTCTTTATCAGTTCGGTTTGAACCGATCAGGTTGTATTTAAAATCTACTAGTCCTTTTTCAGAGTGCGGTTCCCGGTTCTTATCGGTTCTAAAAAAAACGGATTTCATTACAGTTTTTTTCCACGACCCGTGAGACGGTTGGGAACCGATACGGGTGTCTTGCTTGGTGGATTGCCATAAACGGGCAAGTTGGTTAGGCTGGCATTATGTCTGAGAAACCCAAAAGAAAAACCAGACCCACTGGGTTTCAACACTGTAGTGTTTGTGGGGAAGCTTTTGCTAAGGCTGACCCACCCACCACATGTGTCTATTGTCTGGGGTTTGACCACCTTAATTCAGACTGCCAGATTTGTCAGAATTTCCCTGCTGCCACTATAGATAAGAGAGTTAGTAGGCTCAGGGAAAGGGATTCCAAAAAGTCCGCTGACCCGGATGGCCAGCCCGGTTCGGTGCCAATCGAACTGGAGGGAGTGCCCTCTGACCAGAGCGATACTTCCTCAGGCAAACGAAGAGCCGGTTCTGAGGAGCCAGTTCCAGCAAAAAGGACTAGAAAGTCAGCTAGTGTAGAGCCAAAAGTTCTCTCCCCAACTGCTGAGGAAATGGCTAAAGCAATTCAAATTGTCCAGTCTCTCTCTCCGGTTCCGACCGAACCGACACCTTCAGGTAAGCGTTCGGTTCGGCCGGTTCCACCGGTTCAAGATTATGATTTTGAGGATTTTTATGAACCGGGGGAAGGGGAAGAGGAATATGAGGAGAGTGAATATGGTTTTGAAGATCTGGATGTGCCTGTTGATCCGGACAGCTCTCCAGATAGACCCCTAGGGGTTTCTCCTCCAAGGCTTTCTGAGTCCCCTTCTCATTTCATGTTTTATAAAAAAGTTGCTGAAACTCTCCAGCTCCCTGTTGAGGAAGCTGTTGATGACCAAGGCCAGACTATGTAGAAATGATGGATATTCCAGAGTCTAGGAGACTGTCTATTCCTTTGCATAAATCTTTTCGGAAACAGACAGTAAAAGTTTTAAAAACTCCTCACACTATACCTCCTGTGGATAAAAGGATGGACAAGAGGTATACCTTATCAGGCTCCGACACTGATTTCCTCGCTCAACAATGCAGCCATGTGGGGGTAGTGCAGGCTGCAGCCTGTGACAAGGCTAATATTCCCCTAGCTTCACACCCCCCTGAGAAGGACTCCAGGAAGATTGATGCTATGGCAAAGAGACAGTACATGGCAGCATCTTTGGGACTCAGACAAGCACATTTTCAAACATGAAGTCTTGCTATATTATGACATATGCAGTATAACCCCAGGTTAGAACTGCTCCGGAGGTGAAAGAGTTAAGTTTCATGCAGTGCATCGAATCTTGAGCACGAGCTCGGTTGAACACTGTCTGTTGTGCTTCAAACCTTAACTGTCAGATTCTTTACTCCGCCTCACTGAACAGTCGCTCCGGAGATTTCTCCTACTGCTCGGTTCATTTTGTCGGTTTTAAAGTGTATTTTCTCGGTTTTTAAACCGCATTTGTTTTAAAATCAAACCGCAACCGGTCGGTTCAAGCTCTGTCTGTGGTATCGTAAGTAAATTAAGGTTTTACATTTATTCTGTGTGGAACTTGTAAACGATATTATCGGTTCAGTTTTGAACCAATCAGGTTGTTGTAAAATTACTTCAAACTTCATTAGAAGTGCGGTTCACGTTCTTATCGGTTCTAAAAAAGCGATTTCAGTACGTTTTCCCACCCGTGACACAGTCTCCTGGAACCGATAAGGGTGTCTTGCTTGGCTAAGGGCCGTTAACGGGCAAGTTTTCTGGTTAGGCTGGCATTATGTCTGAGAAACCCAAAGAAAACCGAGCCCACTGCTTCAACACTGTGATGTCTGTGGGGAAGCTACAAGGCTGGACCCCACACACCACATGTGTCTATTGTCTAGGGTTTGACCACCTCAATTCAGACTGCCAGATTTGTGTCAATTTCCCTGCAGCTACCCGGGATAAGAGAGTTGGTAGGCTCAGGGAAAAGGAGGCTAAGAAGTCCATGATCCAGATAGCCAGCCCGGTTTGGTGCCAACCAAACCAGAGGGAGTCCCCCCTAAACAAGGTGAGTCTTCCTCGGGCAAAAGGAGAGCTGGCTCGGATGAGTCGGTTCCAGTTAAAAGGACTAGGAAGTCAGCAGGTCTGGAGCCAAAAATCCCTTCTCCAACTGCTGCAGAAATAGCCAAAGCGATCAAAATTGTCCAGTCACTTTCCCCGGTTCCGACCGAACCGTCACCATCAGGCAGGCGGTCGGTTCCTCCGGTTCAGGAGTATAATGTAGAGGATCTTTATGTACCGGAGGAGGGGGAGGAAGATTATGAAGGGAGTGAATATGATTTTGACAGTCTGGATGTGCCCATTGAACTGGACATTTCTCCAGACAGACCTATAGAAGTTTCTTCCCCTAGGCTTTCTGACTCTCCTTCTCATTTTATTTTCTATAAAAAAGTTGCTGAAACCCTCCAGCTTCCTATGGAAGAAGCTGTGGATGACCATGAAGAGCCTGACTATGTGGAAATGATGGATATCCCAGAGTCTAGAAGACTGTCTATTCCTATGCACAAATCTTTCATTTATTTTATTTTATTTTATTTTAGCTTTTGTTGAACGGATAAGTACACTAGACAAGTATTATGCCTATTTTCAGGAACAACCCGGGAGAGTACAACATAGGGATACAGACATTTTTACAGAAGAATGTAAGTACATCATGACAACATATAGGAATAGTAACATTGTCTGGGGGTATGGAAGGTCATAATAAAACTTATAACTTTAAGGTTAATGTACCCCCGGGGTGAGTTGGTCACCTACAATTTCTAACAAACCATATACACATTAGAGAATATTTAGAAAGGCAATGTCCAGGGAACCTTGGCATAGACAGTATGCCCTAGGTTGGGTACCCTGGTAATTGGTAGAGTCATGGAAAACAGCTGGAGTTACGGGTAGCATCTGTGAGAGGCAAACTTTGGACTGGAAAGACAACCATTGATAATTACTCTAGGGAGGCTTAGGGCAGTGTCACGCGGAGGCTTGTTTAAGGAAACCCCAGAGGGAATTACGAAAGCACAGATGGGAAGAGGTCAAACGAATATGCACAGGAAGGGAGTTCCAGAGTCTGGGCACACATGCGGCGAAGTCCCGGTCACCCATGAGGGTACGGGTGATGGGGACTTTGAGCATCCCTGGGACCTGGGACCTAAGGTGGTAGGTAGTAGTGTCAATTTGCGGCAGACGCAGGGCCAGCTCCGGGGGGGTGCCGGTTCTGATCACTTTGTCCGTGAGACAGCCCACCCCGAAGTCCAGGTACCTAGCTGGGGAGAGCCAGCGAAGTTTATCATATAGCTCACAGCGATGGGTGAGACGGGGGACAGCAAGGGCAAAGCGACAGATGTTGTTATAAGTCGTGTGCCACTGAGTGAGATAAGTCTTGAGAGAGTGAGCGAATAGGTGCAGTCCATAGCTGAGAGAGGGAAGAACACCTCTCACGAGGGCTAGTCTAGCCGCTGGTGTGAGGTTGTACTTGGCCCTGTAGGCCAGGCCCAGCTTGCAGTTTACTGCCCTGCAGATGTTTTGGATGTGATTGCCCATGTCAAGTTGGGGGTCAAGGGTGACCCCTAGGTATTTGGCAGAGTTCACTACAGGGAAGGGAGATCCGTCAGGACTGGTAATCTTTAACAATGCCGACGAGGCTTTGATTTTGGCTGTTGAGCCAAAGAGCATGGCCTGTGTTTTTTTCAGGTTCAGGACCAGTTTGTTTTCAGCAATCCAGGTTAGGACATTGTTAAAGTCTTCGGACATGTGCTTGTTGAGAGTAGCGACATCTCAGGCGTGTGCAAGGATCACCAGGTCATCAGCATAGAGGGTGGCACTGCAGGTGGTTGTCACCACAGGTAGCTGGTTGATAAAGAGGGAGAAGAGGAGAGGGCCCAGTACCGAACCCTGAGGGACACTGGAGGTCACTGGAAGGGACTCTGAGAGGACTTTTTTGAAGCTGGTCCACTGCATTCTCACCATGCAGGTAGCCCATAAGCCATCCTTCATGGCAAGTGAGGAGACCGAAGTGACCACAGCTGTGAACCAAGCAACATGTGGTCAACAAGATCAAAGGCTTTGGACAGGTCAATAAATATGGCTCCGGAGAGTTTGCCCTGATCCATGGCTGATCTGATGCTGGATGTGACTGAGATCAGGGCTGTAGTGGTGCTGTGACCCTTGAGAAAACCATGCTGGGCCGGGGACAGCAACTCGTGACTGGATGTACTCCGAAAGCTGTTCGGCCTCTACCTCTTCAAGGAGCTTACTAAGGGATGAGAGGATGGCAATCGGGCAATAGTTATCCGGTAATTTAGGATTGCCCTGCTTCAGTACTGGGACAATCCTTGCCTCTTTCCAGATATCGGGGAAGGTACCGCATCCGAGGGATAGGTTAAAGATGTGGGCTACTGGATAGGCAATGTGAACAGCACCAAGCTTAAGGAGCTTTGATTCCAGGTTATCTGGGCCAGGACTGGAGTACTGGGAGAGGCCAGCTAAGTGCCTCTGGGTGTCCAATACAGACACTCCCCTGAGGTTAAACATTTGCCGCAGGAGGCGAACCTCCCTCTGAGTCGAGGGGGGAAGGGAGGGCGAGCTCTTATCGGTCGAGAAGAGTGAAGTGAAGGCTGAGAGATCTGTGAAGTGTGAATTTAGGGAGTTGGCAATGGTGTGGGGGTTCGTGCAGGAGACCCCATTGATAAACATGTCGGATACCCCTGGTTGGGAGACAGGCAGTAAAGATTTTAAAAAAAACCCATTCTGTACTTCCTGTGGACAAGAAAATGGACAGAAGGTACACTTTGTCAGGCTCTGACACAGAGTTCCTCTCACAACAATGCAGCCATGTTGGGGTAGTGCAGGCCGCAGCCTGTGATAAGGCAAATATTCCTTTGGCTTCACACACCCCGGATAAGGACTCCAGGAGGATTGATGCCATGGCAAAGAAACACTACATGGCAGCAGCTTTGGGATTCAGACAGGCAAATTATATGGCTTATGTCACAAGATATCAGAAATCCAGATGGGATACTGTTATGGCTCTTGCAAAGCAGATCCCTGAACAACTTGCCAGGGAGCTGGAGCAGGTGGCTGCTGATGGTATTGAGGCATCCAAGGTGCAATTCCATGCTGCAGTGGACTCTAATGATGTATCTTCCAGAGTCATGGCTACATCTGTGGCTTTTCGTAGAATGGCTTGGCTCAGGTGTACTAGCCTGTCACAGGATACCCAGGCTAAGGCCATGGATTTTCCTGTTGTTGATAACTCTCTGTTTGGGGAGCAGACAGAGAATTATATGAAGAAAATGGAGGAGTACAGGACTACCTATAGGAGTGCACAGGCCAAGGAAAGGCAGGCCACTCCTCAAAGGCAGTTTTCCAGGGGCTGGGGCAGGCCTCTTCACATGCCTTTTTACCAAGCCCAGGCCTCCTCTTCAATCTATGCCCAGAGGGGGTTTTTCAGAGGGAGAGGCAGACAGGGTGTGAGCAGGCCCGCTCCTGCCAAACAGGCACCCTGATGGGTTGGCCAGGGCTGATTCTCCACTACCTGTAGGGGGCAGGCTGGCTTACTTTGTCCAGGACTGGATGTCTTTAACATCAGACAAGTGGGTCCTGGAAGTAGTAAGCCAGGGACTGGCTCTCAGCTTCAAAAAATTTCCAAAGATGAGAGCCAGATTCTTTCCACCTGCAAATCCTTTAGAGGCTCTCGCCTTGGAAACAGAAGTCTCAACCCTTCTGGCTCTCAGAGCTGTGGAGAGGGTTCCTTCCCTACACCAGGGCAAAGGGTTGTATTCCAGGTACTTCCTTACCCCAAAAGACAGGAGAATGGCGGCCCATCCTGGATCTCAGATACCTAAACAAGCACCTTTTAAAACCAAAATTCAAAATGGTGACTCTGGGAGTTATTTTACCCTCTCTAAGGCCAGGGGACTGGCTAGCATCCCTGGACCTCAAGGATGCCTACTTCCATGTCCTCATCAGAAGCTCCCACCGAAAGTACCTCAGATTCGAACTGCCCTCAGGCCATTACCAGTTCAGAGCAATGCCCTTCGGTCTCACCTCTGCCCCATGGGTATTCACAAAATGCCTGGCAGTAGCAGTTGCTCATTTAAGAAGGCAAAAGATTTCCATCTTCCCTTACCTGGACGACTGGCTCATAGTGGGCCAGTCCCCAGAACAAGTCAAAGTACACCTTCAAGTCACCCAGCAGCTGCTCACATCTTTAGGTTTCTTTCTCAATCTTCCAAATTCAGTTCTACAGCCTGTTCAGCTTCTCACCTTCATAGGTGCAGAACTGAACACACAACAGGCCAGAGCCTTCCTTCCTCTGGAAAGGGCAAAGACCCTGGTTTCTCTGGCCTCCTCCTTCACTCTGCAGGTCTCTCGGCCAGCAAGGCATTTTCTGCAGCTCCTAGGGCACATGGCTGCTTCCCGGCAGTAGTGCAGGGAGCAAGATTTCAAATGAGGGACATTCAGTTCCATTTGAGAGCCTTCGTCTCAAAGGAGAGATCCTGTAACCAAGTTGATCCCAGTAACTCGAACCCTGATCCAGGCCCTACAATGGTGGCAGGATCAGACCAACCTGAGACAAGAGGTACCTTTATCCCGCAGTCTCATTCCTTGACCTTACTACAGATGCATCCTCTTGGGGTGGGGAGCCCACTTGGCAACCTCACCACTCAGGGATTGTGGTCCCCCAGGAATCTCTGCTCCACATCAATCTGCTGGAACTCAGAGCAGTTTTTCTAGCACTTCAAGCTTTTTCCACATCTGTTCAGAACAAAGTGGTACAAGTCAGAACAGACAACACCACTACAATGTGGTACATCAAAGCAGGGGGCACTGGGCTCTACGGCCTTGTGCAATCAAGCAATGAAGTTGTGGTCTCTGGCTTATTCCCAGAACACCTCCCTTTTGGCAGTTCAACTCCCAGGCAAAGACAATGCCCTGGCAGATGTTCTCAGCAGGATTTCCCAGGGCCATCACGAATGGACTCTGGATCCCCTTATCCTGGAGGTGGTGTTTGCCAGGTGGGGCATTCCTCAGATAGATCTTTTTGCAGCCCCAGACAATCACCAACTTCCTCTTTTCTGTTGCAGGCCCCCAGTGTTGGGTTCAGTCCCTCTGGACGCCTTCCTCCTCAACTGGGAAGGGAAGTTTCTTTATGCGTCCCACCCCCTTCCCCCTCCTGTTCAAGGTGCTAGTCAAGATCAGATCTCAACCTTGCAGGATGATCCTGATTGCTTCAGATTGGGTGAGGCAACCCTGGTATCCACTTCTGCTATCCCTAGCAGTCCAACTTCCACTGTGTCTTCCCAGGAATCACAATCTGTTAACCTGTGCACAGGGGAGGGTTTGGTACCCGGATCTCAAATCTCTCAATCTCAAGGCCTGGTTCTTGAAGAGTTAGAGTTTGCTGACTTGCACCTTTCTCAGGGTGTGCTCAATGTTTTGAAGGCCTCAAGGAAGCCTTCCACCAGAGCTACTTATAACTCTAAATGGAAGAGGTTTTCTATATGGTGCTCTGGCAAGGGTATTTCTCCAGAGTCTGACAGCTTGCCCGCAGTTCTGGATTATATGGTGCATTTAAATGCTTTGGGGCTGAGAACAGCTACCCTAAAGGTGCACCTGGCAGCAGTGTCTGCTTTTTTATCAGCAGGTAAACCTCTTCTTTCAGCTCATCTGGTGTTCTCCTGTTTTCAAAGGGTTGCTTCACATCAACCCTCCTTTCAGGGATCCTGCTCCCGCATGGGATCTTAATATTTGCATTGCCCAGCTTATGCAACCTCCCTTTGAACTCCATGTCTTCAGCAGAGCTTAAGTACCTGACTTGGAAGACTGTGTTTTTTATAGCCATCACTTCTGCTGGGCGCATAAGTGAACTACAAGCATTGTCATGGAGCCTGATTTTATCTCCTTTCATAGAGATAAGTGGTCCTCAGGACTAATAGAAAGTTCTTGCCTAAGGTGGTCTCGGACTTTCACCTGAATCAATCTATGTCTCTTCCTGTGTATTTCACTGACCATTCCTCCTCTGGTGAGAGGAGATTGCACAGTCTAGATGTCAAAAGGGCCCTTAGCTACTATATAGAGTGTACCAAGGGTCGCAGGTTTGATTCCCTCCAACTCTTCCTCACTTACGGTGAGGTAAGTAAAGAAACCTGCCACTAAAGATCCATTGCCAGGTGGATTGTTTCTTGTATCCAATTTTGTTACCAAAAACTGGGTAAGGTCCCCTTCAGGTCTGAGGGCTCATTCTACAAGAGGTACAGCTGCGTCCTTGGCTGCTGCCAGGGACATTCCTATCTTAAAGATATGTCAAGCAGCTACTTGGAAAACAGTTCACACCTTCACAAAGCATTACTCCCTGGACACCCAGGCTAGGAGTGATGCTCGGTTTGGCACAGCTGTGCTTCAGAGCCTATTTCCTAAGTAGGTTCTGCCCTCCTCCATGGAGGTACTGGTGTGTAGTCTGCATGTGTCATAATATAGCAAGACTTCATGTTGTTTGAAGAAAAAATTACTCACCTTAGTAATGTTGTTTCTTCTAATGGAGACTTGCTATATTATTCCCCCCCACCTGCCCCTCTCAGAACCTCTTCTTGTTTTTTGGGATGTGGGTGGGTAGTGACCTGTTGGCACCTAGTGTTTGCCATTTTGTTTGCTGTTATATTTCATTCTTTGGTCCCCTGACTTGAGTCTTGTTGTTGGGACCATAAAATGTGTTAGTATTTAGTAGCCAGTTGGCTAGTGTAGGTTTACAGCTTCCACACAGAACCTTTAGTGAGTTTGCTCGTAAAGATCCGACAGTTAAGGTTTGAAGCACAACAGACAGAGTTTTCAACCGAGCTCATGCTCAAGATTCGATGCACTGCATGAAACTTAACTCTTTCACCTCCGGAGCAGTTCTAACCTGGGGTTATACTGCATATGTCATAATATAGCAAGACTCCATTAGAAGAAACAACATTACTAAGGTGAGTAATTTTTTCATATGGCTTATGCTGCTAGGTACCAGAAATCCAGATGGGATACTGTGCTGGCCCTAGCGAAACAAGTCCCTGACCAGCTTGCCAGGGAGCTGGAACAGGTGGCTATGGATGGTATTGAGGCATCCAAGGTGCAATTTCATGCTGCAGTGGACTCTAATGATGTTTCATCAAGAGTCATGGCTACATCTGTGGCACTTCGCAGGATGGCTTGGCTCAGATGTACTACCCTGTCTCAGGATACCCAGTCTAAGGCCATGGATTTTTCCTGTTGGGAAATTCTCTATATGGGGAGCAAACAGAATTACATGAAGAAAATGGATGAATATAGGACCACCTATAGGAGTGCACAGGCCAAGGAAAGGCAGGCCACTCCTCAAAAGCAGCTTCCTAGAGGCAGGGGCAGGCCTTTTCATAGGCCTTTTAGGAAGCCCAAGCTTCCTCCTCTGCCTATGCTCAGAGGGGGTTCTTTAGAGGGAGAGGCAGACTGGGTACAAGCAGGCCTGCTTCCACCCCTCAGCCCAAAGCCCCTGCCAAGCAGGCACCCTGATGGGATTGCCAGGGCCGATTCTCCTCTACCTGTAGGGGGCAGGCTGGCTTACTTTGTCCAGGACTGGAAGTCTTTAACATCAGACAAGCGGGTCCTGGAAGTAGTAAGCCAGGGACTGGTTATCAGCTTCAAGAAATTTCCAAAGCTGAGAACCAGATCCTTTCCACCTGCAACTCCATCAGAGGCACTCGCCCTAGAGGCAGAGGTCTCTACCTTCCTGGCTTTCAGAGCCGTGGAAAGGGTCCTTCCCCTACACCAGGGCAAAGGTTTGTACTCCAGGTACTTCCTTACCCCACAAAAGACAGGAGAATGGCGGCCCATCCTGGATCTCAGATACTTAAACAAGCACCTTTTAAAACCAAAGTTCAAAATGGTGACTTTGGGAGTTATCCTACCTTCTCTAAGGCCAGGGGACTGGCTAGCTTCCCTGGACCTCAAGGATGCCTACTTCCATATTTCCATCAGAAACTCCCATCGAAAGTACCTCAGGTTCGAGCTGCCCTCAGGCCACCACCAGTTCAGAGCAGTGCCCTTCGGCCTCACTTGTGCTCCAAGGGTATTCACCAAATGCCTGGCAGTAGCAATTGCTCACTTAAGAAGGCAAAAGATTGCCCTCTTTCCCGACCTGGACGATTGGCTCATAGTAGGCCAGTCCTCAGACCAGGTCAGTTTACATCTCCAGATAACTCAGCAATTGCTTACCTCTCTGGGTTTCATCCCGAATCTCTGTCAGTTCTAGAGCCTGTCCAGCTTCTTACCTTCATAGGCGCAGAACTGAACACACTGGAAGCCAGAATGTCTTTCTTCCTCTGGACAGGGCAAAGACCCTAGTTTCCCTGGCCTCCTCATTTACCCTGCAGGTCTCCCAACCAGCAAGGCATTTTCTGCAGCTCCTGGGGCACATGACTGCTTCTACAGCAGTGGTGCAGGGAGCAAGATTTCAGATGAGGGACATCCAGTTCCATTTGAGAGCTTTTTGGTCTCAAAGAAGGGATCCTCTTACCAAGCTGATCCCAGTAACTCGAACTCTGATCCAAGCCCTACAGTGGTGGCAGGATCAGAGCAAACTGAGACAAGGGGTTCCCTTTGTCTCTCAGTCTCACTCTCTAATCCTTACTACAGATGCATCCCTCTTGGGCTGGGGAGCTCACATGGGCGACCTCACCACCCAGGGTCTGTGGTCTCCCCGGGAATCTCTGCTCCACATCAACCTGTTGGAGCTCAGAGCAGTTTTTCTAGCACTTCAAGTTTTTTCCAGATCTGTTCAGAACAAGATTATACAAGTCAGAACAGACAACACCACTACAGTGTGGTACATCAACAAGCAAGGGGGCACTCGGTCTACGGCCTTGTGCACCGAAGCGATGAAGTTGTGGTCCCTGGCTTACTCCCTGAACACTTCCCTTATGGCAGTCCACCTTCCAGGCAAGGACAATGTCCTGGCAGATGCTCTCAGCAGGATTTCCCAGGGCCATCACGAATGGTCTCTGAATCCTCTGGTCCTGAGAGTAGTATTTGTCAGGTGGAGCACCCCGCAAATAGACCTTTTTGCAGCCCCGGACAATCACCAACTTCCTCTTTTTTGCTGCAGGCCCCCAGTGTTGAGCTCACTCCCCCTGGGCGCCTTAGCCCTCAGTTGGGAGGGGAAGTTCCTCTATGCCTTCCCTCCCTTTCCTCTCCTATTCAAAGTGCTAGTCAAAATCAGATCCCAATCCTGCAAAGTCATTCTGATAGCTCCAGATTGGGCCAGACAACCCTGGTATCCACTCCTACTGTCCTTAGCAGTCCACTCTCCCTGTGCCTCCCCAGGACTCACAACCTGTTAACCTGTGCCCAGGGATGGGTTTGGTATCCGAATCTCAAATCTCTCAATCTCAAGGCTTGGTTCTTGAAGAGTTAGTTTGCTGATTTACACCTTTCCCAAGGTGTAATGGATATATTGAAGGCCTCAAGGAAGCCTTCCACCAGGGCTACTTACAATTCCAAATGGAAAAGGTTTTCCATATGGTGCTCAGAAAAGCATATTTTCCCAGAATGTGCTGATCTACCCACAGTCCTGGATTATATGGTCCATCTAAATTTTTTGGGGCTGAGACCAGCTACCCTGAAGGTGCATTTGGCAGCTGTGTCTGCTTTTATTTCAGCAGGTAAATCCTCTTCTCTTTCAGCTCATCCTGTATTTTCAAAGTTTTTTAAGGGTTTACTTCACACCAACCCTCCATTCAGGGATCCTAACCCTGCCTGGGATCTTAATGTTTGTATTGCTCAGCTTATGGAACCCCCCCTTCGAGCCCTTATCTTCAGCTGAGCTCAAGTACTTGACTTGGAAAACTGTGTTTCTGGTAGCCATCACCTCTGCCAGACGCATAAGTGAATTACAAGCATCGTCAGTGGAACAGGAATTTATCTCCTTTCATAGGGATAAGGTGGTCCTCCGGACTAACAGAAAGTTCCTCCCTAAGGTGGTTTCAGATTTCCACCTTAATCAGTCTGTTTCTCTTCCAGTATATTTCACTGACCACTCCTCCTCTGGTGGGAGGAGGCTGCATAGCCTAGATGTGAAGAGAGCCCTTAGTTACTACATAGAGCGTACCAAGGGTCATAGGTTTGACTCCCTTCAACTGTTCCTCACTTATGGTGAGGTTGGGAAAGGGAAGCCAGCCACTAAAAGATCCATTGCCAGGTGGATTGTCTCTTGTATCCAATTCTGCTACAAGAAATTGGTTAAAGTTCCTCTCTCAAGCCTGAGGGCTCACTCTACCAGAGGTACAGCTGCTTCTCTGGCTGCTGCCAGGGACATTCCTATTCTAGAAATATGTCAGGCAGCTACTTGGAAAACAGTTCACACTTTTACCAAGCACTACTCCCTGGACATCCAGGCTAGGAGTGATGCTCGGTTTGGCACAGCCATGCTTCAGAGCCTATTCCCTAAGTAGGCTCTGTCCCTCCTCCATGGAGGTACTGCTGTGTAGTCTGCAATTGTCATAATATAGCAAGACTTCATGTTGTTTGAAGAAAAAATTACTCACCTTAGTAATGTTTCTTCTAATGGAGTCTTGCTATATTATGACCTCCCTTCCTGCCTGCCCCTCTCAGAACCTCTGTTTTGGGATGTGGGTGGGATATACACGGTTGGCATTTTTTTGATGCCACCTTGTTGTTTTTCACCCTTCTTTTTGGGTGGATTGGTGTTGTGTTTTTGCATTTTTGGGTCTTCTGACCTGAGTATTTGAGGCCAAAAAAATGACTGTTTATGTTAGTAGCCAGTTGGCTAGTGTAGTTTTACAACTTCCACACAGAGCCTTAGTGAGTTTTAGCTCGTAAAGATCTGACGGTTTGTGTTTGAAGGACAACAGACAGAGTTTCTAACCGAGCTCGCGCTCTAAGTTCCATGCCTGCATGGAAAGTTAACTATTTCACCTCCGGAGCAGTTCAAAGATGGGGACTCACTGCAATTGTCATAGTATAGCAAGACTCCATTAGAAGAAACAACTTTACTAAGGTAAGTAATTTTTTCTTCTGCACCATTGAGAGCTGGAGGAAGTGACTGGCAGGTTCAGCCAGCCAATCAGTCCGGGTAGCGCTCAAACTGAGAGGAGTGCCCCAAGCTGTGAGGAGTCAGATGCGTTGTGGCTGGTGAATGGAGAGGAGCTCTGTGCTTCTGTGCCGTGGAAGTGTTCACGCGTGAAGCACGTGAAGGCCTGAAGGGCCATTTTGCCTGAGAGAGGATTTGAAAAAACCCGTCGGGCGGTCGGAGGAGGCTGTGCTCTGTACAGCTACCCACCAGGCTCGACCTGTTTGGAGGACTGGAGAAAATTGCTGAATTGCGCTCATTCCGCGGGAGGAGTGAAAAGCTACCGTTGCAGTGCTTTTGTGACTGTGGAACCTGGAGAGTCCAGAAGCAGCTGCCTGGTGTGGTACCCCTCTGCTGTTGCTGTTTGCCATATAAATGTGTGAGGAAGTTCGTGGAGCTCAGGCTCAGCCCTGCTGGAGTTAAAGGACTCTGTCTGGTCTGGAGGTTTTGAGTAGTGAATCAGGGTAGCTCCCTGTTAAATGTGCAACAGAGGTTCCAAATGGCATTGCTATACTGCTGACTGCTTAAGTGAACTTTTCTTTCTTCTCTGTGTGAAGGGCCCCTACCAGCTGCCACATTTTGGACTAGCCGTTAGGGCTTGGGTATCCAGGGACAGTAAATCGTAGGGTTAGGTCTGTGCACAGAGCTCTAGGTATATAGAAATAGTGTAAGCCAATCAACCTGATTTTCCCCATTTCCCCGTTATCTGCCCCTTTAATAAATCAGATTGCTGTGTTATGACTACACCCTGGCTGGTCTGAACTTTTCTGACAAGTTGCTGCATGGTGACTGATATAATTGTACCTTACTTTATAGGGGGTCCCTGGAGTAAGTTGGAATATATTATCCATGGGGTAAGTACTGGTGGACAGAATGTTGACACCCAGTGTGAGTCACTAGTAGGACGGACGGGGGGTTGCAGTAGCCCAGAGGGCTGTAACCAAGGCAGTCTCTGCTGTATTGACCCCGACCTCTGGCTGGAGGCACCCGTCCACGGATCTGGGCCCCTCACCCTGCCTCCGTGGGGGCAGACAGGGGTAGTAGCCCTAAGGGTAGCACCCCCAAGGGGTTACAGTAGGAACCAAACTCTTAAGGTGGATACTGTCATATCATGAACTATTTCATTTTACATGCACAAGACCTGTGCCCACAGGAACCTTGGATGGCAAATTCTTAAGGAAAAATATGGTTGTGGGAGCAGTGAAGGAATAAATAAGGAAGAAATATCCAGATGGACATTGCTTCTTTCAAGACAATGACTCTACACATACTGTATCAGCAGCGGCTACTGCTGCTGCTGGAATTTATTTATTTTTACTTATTTCAATTCTAGGATTACAATTACCTTTGAGCCCAGGGCTCTTTTACAAAGGTTCCAAATCAAGATTTAGGTATCACATGACAATAGACAAAATTGTTACACAAATAAGGGTAAAGGATATCAAATTAATTTCAAACAGACAGGGAGAGGGTAAAGTGGAAAGGAGGAGAACAATAAGGGGGGGTGGTAGAAAGAAATGGGAGGGGCAAGGGGGAGGTAAGAAAATGAGGACATGGGGGGTAGATAAGGATAAGGGGGTGGGGTGGAGCTGCCAGGAAGGTGGCATTGTCAGGTGCTGTAGAACGTGTGGGGCAGAGGCCAAACTATGGCAAGTGCGTTGTGTAAGGAGCTAGATGTAGGAAAGAGCAGTAGTGGAGTGGAGTTGCATAGACATTATCCATGACAATCGCAGATGCTGGAAGCAACCAGGGTGTTTTGGAGCCTGGATTTGAAGGCCCCTAGCCCAGTGGTATTGATAGTATCATTGGCAAGACCGTTAAACCAAGTGGGTGCCCTGTAGGCGAATGAATGCTGGCCAATGGCTGTGTGGCAGCAAGGGATATGGAAAAGTTGTGGCTTTGATCCCCTGGTAATTCTGGAGCTGGTTTTCGTTTGAAGGAGTGAACAGACCCCGGGAGGGGCAGTTCCCAACTATATTTTCTTAGCAACCACGCAGGTCTGGTACTGAATTCTATTATTAAGTTGAAGCCAGTTAGCTTGTGAGTAGAGGTCACAGGTGCGTGTGAGACATTCGGCCCCAGTGATGAGTCAACAGGCCTTGTTTAGGGTGGTAGTAATCCTTCTGAGTGCAGTGGTAGTGGCAGTGCCATAGATGACAAGACCATAGTCAATCTGAGAGATGATGGAGCTTTGAAATGCGGCAAAGAGGGCCTCTTTAGTCTGGTGCCGACGAAGCCGGTAGAGTAAGCCCAGTCTAGTATTCACAGTTTTAGCAACATTAGTTATGCGGGTTCCAAAGGACAGGTGTAGGTCTAGGGTGATTCCTAGGTATCTGAAGGAGTCAACCTGCTCCAGGTAGTCTCTGAGGCACGTGTTTAAGGAGAGTTGGTGGTGTTTGTGCTTGTTTTGGTGGCTGGTGAAAATCATGGTCTTCATTTTTTTCTGGTTAATGATTAACTTATATTCTTTGAACCAGCTTTCAACAGAGGTGAAGCCGTGTTGAAGGGTTTGTTGCAGGTAGCTTGGGTCATGATGAGAGGCAAGAATCACAGTGTCATCTGCATAGAGTATGACTTGCTGAGAGGTGGAGTCAGGGAGGGAGTTGAGGAACAGGCTGAACAGCAATGGGCCCAGGATGGAGCCTTGGGGGACACCGGAGCGAACCTGTTTAGTGTCAGAGACCATGCCTGATATTTTTACACATTGGGGCCTGTTGTCAAGATAGCTATTGAACCATTTCACAGATTCCGTGGAGAGGCCAATGTTCAGTAGCTGATGAAGCAGGAGGGCGGCGGTGGACAGTGTCAAAAGCCTTTGACAGGTCAATGAATGTAGCTCTGGTTAGGTGACCCTGATCAAGGGAGTTGTGTATGGCTCCCGTAAACTCAAGAAGTGCCATGGCAGTGCTGTGCCCTTTTCTAAATCTATGTTGCTGCCGGCAAAGGATGTTGTACTTGTCCTGATGATCAGTGAGCTGGTCTGCTACTATCTGTTCCAGGGCCTTAGAGAGGGGGGTGGCAGGATAGAGATAGGTCGGTAGTTCACATGGGAGGCCCAGTCACCACCTTTATGGATAGGTGTGACAGTCACTGCCTTCCATTTGTCAGAGAATTGGCTTAGAGAGAGGGAGAGATTAAAGATCCTGGTGAGAGGCCCCAGAACCTCGTCTAGAGTGAGGGACAGAAGTTTGAGGTCCAGTGTGTCAGCACTTGCTCTAGTGTTTTTGATGGCTTTGGAAATGTATTTTCTGATGGTATTATTGCTTACTGCTCTGAAGTGGGAAGGGGGACAATTTTTTGGTGATGACTGATGGCTGGGAAGAGGGGGGTCACTGTCATTGAAAAAGTCAGGAGGGAGGATGCTGCTGAGGTTGGTGAAGGCATCATTAAAGGTGTTGACTATGGCTTTTAGGTCCAAGATAGTATTCCTGTTTATTGTGATTACAGTAGGGGGTGATTTGGACTCCTTCCCAGTAACATCTTTAATGTTATTCCAGAATGCTCTTGCATTTCCCCAGGTATCAGAGAGTGCAGTCTTGTAGTATTCAGATTTCTGTTGGCGTATGGATTTGATGCAGTCATTTCTAGCTCTTTTGAAGTTTTGGATGTCCGCCTGTTTTTCTGTTTCTCTTGCTAGTTCCCAAAGGTGGTCCCTGTGTTTCAGCTTCTTTAAGAGGGAACCCGTGAGCCAAGGATTGCAGAGGGGGTTAATTTTTCACTTTTTTGGCACGGCAAAGATGTTACAAGCTTCATTGAAAGTGCGTATGAATTGATCAAGGGCTATATTTGCATCAGGTGCCAGGTTGATGGGGGACCAGGCTTGATTTAGTAGGTGTGATTTTAAGTGGGTTAGCTTCCCACGGGGTAGGACTCTGCTGAGGATGACCTTTGGTGGAGATTTCCAGAATTTGTTTGACCAGGTGCAGCTGACGGGGGAATGGTCGTTGAGAGAGTCGGGCAGTACAGTGAAGCTAGTGACACGGGAGGGGTGAGTAGTCAGGATCCAGTCCAGTAAAGTGCTGGTGCTGGTTTTGTAGTTCATTCTAGTTGTGGAGTCCAATATCTGTGTGAGGTTTGCTGATGTGACCATGTCCCTGGTGTCACCAGCATCAGGTCCCAACTAGTTTGTGTTGAAATCACCCAATGTGATGACTTCGGAGTTGGGTGGGAGTGATTTGATGTACTCCAGTACTGCATGGAGGCCTGGTCCCTGTTCTTTCGGGGGGATATAAACAACGATGACCGAGAGGGCTTTGTGCTGAGCTCCAAGCAGGATTATGCAATAGCTGGGCATTTGGTGTTGGTAGGTCAGCATGGGCAGTGTGCCCCATCAGGTTGTCTTTTAGGTAAAGGGCGCAGCCCTCTCCTCATTTTGATTTTTGGTCAAGCCTAAAGATAGTGTGGCCAGGGATGGAGATTGTATGATCAGGAACCAAGGGGGTGAGCCAGGTTTCTACTACTGCCAGGATATCAGGCTGGTGGCATTTGTGAAGGCTTGTAGTTGATCAAATTTAGACAATAAGCTGCAGATGTTCAGGCAGATAATGGAGAGAGTGCCAAGGTGCTTGGTTTGGGTCAAGTTCATGGCAGCCCAAGGGCCAGGGTTGGGGTGAATGTTTCCAGATATCAGGAGAAGGAGTTTCAGAGTGGCCAGGCACAGTTCCCTGTGGGAGAACTTGTGGTACTTAACTGAGGAGGGTTTGTTTGCAGAAGTTTTGTGCATGCAAAACAGGAGTGTAGTGAGCTGTGTGTGGTAGGGGGGCACACTTCACCCTGGTATGAAGGTGTGGGTACAGTGTGGTGAGGTGAGCCCTAGGGGTGAGGAAGTTGTCAGGTAGTGTGGTGCAAGTGTGGCTGCAGCAGAGATTATGCTTATAGCTATGCAGGGGGGATGGAAAGCAGCATGGCGAGAGCTGGAGCAATGGGGTGAGGGCAAAAAGGAGGAGAGGGAGGCAGGAGATAGTAGGGAAGGAAGGCATAGTTTGTGGAGGGGGAAGAGAGAAAGGAGCTGCGAGGAAGGCTGAGGAGGATGTACTACAATGTGAGGGCAGAAGAAGCAAGGAGAAAAAAAGGGGATTTAGGTAGGTAGACGAGTGAGTAGGGGGGGCAGTTCAGGCCCCGTGAGCAGGGGACAGAGAGAGTTGCAGGAGGGCAGTAGAATTAGGCAGGAAATATAACTCGGCAAATATACAGACCTCGGATTCAGCAGTGCACAGCAGAAGTAAAATACAGATAAAACAGTCATCGGATTCAGCAGTAAACAGTGTACACTATCAGCAGATAAACAAATAGTTTTTATAGCAACCACCGGGCAGCTATGCTCGGGGCAGAAAATAACAGTCCAGCCCCCTCAGTCTGTAGGAGACCAGGAGATAGTGAGGTCAGCGCTGTGACAAAAGCTGTGGCAGAGCACAATGGTAGTCTATGGGCACAGCAGCCCTGAGCTTGGCCACCAGGTCAGCGGTCGCTGCAGCCAATCATGACTAGGCAGAGAGGGCAAGGACCAATCAGGTAGAGCTCTGAGTGTACTGGGCCAATGGCAGCACACACAGCTTTCCTGGACTGAGGTGGACTTCCTTACCTGTCGCTGTGGATCAGGGAGGTGACCAGAGGTTGTAAGAACCAGATATGGTGGTTGCGTGGCAGGGCTGCTGAGTCTGGTAGTAAGGGTGCAAGGTTTGAAGCCTGCAGTGGTACCAATTATATTATTTTAGTAGGCTACGGGGGTTAGAGGCTTTGAGAGCCTTAAATCTATAGCTAACAACAGTCTGAATGTGATAGCTGAGTGGTAGAGTTGCTGATTGTGGTAGCAAGGGTGCAGGGTTTGATGCCTGCAGTGGCACCAAGAATAACATTTTAGCTGAGTATGGGGGTTAGAAGCTTTGAGGGTCTTAGAGTATAGATGACAATAGTCTGATAGGATAGCTGAGTGGTAGAGCTGCTGACTCTGGTTGAAGGGGTGCAGGGTTTGAGACATGCAGTGATGGGCTACAGACTTTGGAGTCAGAGGTACAGGGTTTGAGACTTGCAAGGGGACTAAAAGGTGGGCCAATGGGAAAGGAGGTGAAAGGGAGGGAGAAAAGAAAGGCAGCAGAAAAGGTTAGGAGAGAAGCAGGAGTGCAGCAACCCCTGGTGGTTGGAGTGTATAAGCTGCAAATGGTAAAGTGGACACTTGGTAACAATTAGGGGTAGGTCATGTGATGTGTGGTAACAATTAGGGGTCATGTCATGTCATGTGACCTGTATGCAACAATAAATGGAGTGCCACCCCTGGGCAGGAGGGTGGCTGGGGCAGACAGGCTAGAACCTCTCCACAAGCAGGCTGGAGGCTTTACCTCTTAAGGCTCTCAGCAATCCCCTGTTCCACTCTCCTCAGCTGGGCAGTGTTCAGTTAAGTTCAATTAAGTGAGTCAGAACACCACCAGAGAAAGTACTGCATATAAGACACATTAAAAACAATTGTCCATAATAGTGTGATTAACTTTATTTTTGTTTTGTTTTGTACCACCTGGTCTCCAGATATGAGTCGGATTGAGATGGTGTTGCATACCATGAAAACATTTATCTGGAGAAAGAAACAAAAACACGGATGAATCAAGAAGTCATTGATGCCATTAAACAATTTTGGAAGACTTTAAAAAGAAGACACTACAGACAGTACATTGCACATTTGCAGAAAATGTTGCTAGTTGTGGCCAAGCAGTAGCATGCAACAGGAATGTAAAACACATATGTGTATAGAGTATAGTCATTAGCTGTAGTTGTTGTGTGAAAGATCTAGCAAAAATGTATAGCACTTTTATAAGACCCTCACACATGGGCTGTATTTTGTCAACAAAGCCTAAACCACAAAGACATTTTCAGGCATACGTCATGCACTGTGCAAGTAAGCATCAGCTGCAAACTACAGAATATCACACATACACTAAACTGATATTCAAACTGAGTGGTGGCCACATTTCAGTAAGTGCTTCTTGGAGGAAGAGAAAGTCATCCAAAAACATGGTTTCCCAGAGATTTCTACCTCTGCTTTTTTTTTTTTTTTTACTCTTCTGTGTGCCTGGATGTTGTGAAATGACTGTCTGACAAAAACTTGTAGCACTTTTATAAGGCACTTACACATGTGCTGTACTTCATAAAGCCCAATTCATGTGCACATCATGCGCTGTGCAAGTAAGCCTACAGTACATCACACATACACTAAACAGATGTTCAAACTGGGTGGTTGCAACATTTCATTAAGCACTCCTGGGAGGAAGAGGGACACATTCAAGGCCATAGTTTCCCCCAGAAAATTATGCCACTGCTATTTTATTTCTCTCCAGAGCGCCTGGAAGTTGAGAAATGAGACAACCTGCCCAAACGTAATGTGATGAAACAACCAAGCACTTGAAGTGTGTGCCGTATAAAACACCATCATGAAACATAGCAGTTTGGCACCAGTGAGTACCTCAGGTACTGCCAGGAGGAAGGGATGTTGTGAAATTACACTGCCTAGCCATAATGTACTGAGTTGTCTAAAACAAGTAAACATGTACGGTACTTTATTTGGATGTAAGGAGCGCCTGCCTCCAACTAGAAATTTCCATCCCTGCTGGGATAATTCCAGTAGGATGATTTGGAGTTTCCAACCACCAAGAAACAGATTGTCACCTTGTTACCATGACAACATCACAATGTGGTAAGGATGAGGCAAAGCATTTGTCACCTTATTTAGATTTTAATGACAGGTCCACAGACTTATGAAATGAGTGAATGTGGGAAGTGAGCACATGAGCAGGGCACAATGCTTAGATGTTTCAGGACAAGGTTGAGGTCCGAGTTCAGCCAGGGCAGAGAGAAAATTCTGATTGTTGAATGCCATACTGTTTTGTGACATAAAATCCCTTTTCCTGAAACTTTAAGGTCACACCCAAATTACAGTACAGTACTTTGTGCACTGTCACTGGTGGTGTGGGGTGTCAGGTTATGACTAGATGAAATACATGTGCACTTACATGCTTATGTACAAAAGTGATGTGACTAGGACAGTTAACTAATTACATGCATACAATATCCCAAGACTAAAACTGGGCAAATACTGACACTATTGATATGACTATTACTGTAGCGAACACCCTCTGAGTCCCCCCTCTACGAAAGGTAAAGCCCAGGAATAAGAACCATAGAATATACTGCACAGTACAGGTGTTTTAAAAACTGCTGAAGCAAGACTACCATCACCTCCAAGCCACTTCATAATGGGATTACTTGGCCCACAGGGGTGGGTATTCACTGCATCCACACAGTGTAAGTCCCGAATTTCAACAGTCAGTACAGTACATGCACGTTTTAAATATTTATCATTTGTAATATTGTGAATGTAATATGCAATGCACAGATTAAAAAAAGCAATGTTCAGTCTTGTTTCATTTCAGGATGGTTGGCCACAACTATAATAGAGATCCCAAGAGGAAGGAGCACAGTCTGAAGAGGACAGCATTGACCAGTGCTAGTAGATGGCACTCCACTGCAACCAACACTGACCCACAAAAGGAACCACTATGTGGACCCCCACAACAGGGAGTGGCAGGTTGTAGGGCACCCTTAGTACTGACAATAGTAATATATTGTGTGCATGTTGAAATGTTAGTGTTTGTGCCCGTAATAAAACATATCTTCATCTTCTGTCTTTCAGACCAACAGTAATGGATGGGAGTCGTGGATCCTGTGAACCACACTGGCCTAGCCACTGTACAACTTTAGAAATAAGCAAAAAGAAATAAAAAGTAAAGACACAATACAGCACTTGGATTAAAATATAGTACAAGAAAATATATATTATATAACTATAACAAATATATATTTAATGGTACCACTAGTGTCTCTGTATATTCATTCTGTATAGTATACTCAGTAAAGTGTTTTCAAGTGATGCATCTGTGTGGTGGATGTTAGGCAACATGCAGCTAGAATGTCTCCTCACATCCTCAGCATTTGCATGACAAACATCACCAAAGTAGTATTAACTGTGATTTTTCTTGTGGTATACACAAGAAATTCCAGATGCTGTGCATGTTCCTCAGTGTGTCCCCTGAAGGTCCACAAGTGCCCAGGTTAAAAAACATAAAGTTAGTGTTTTTCAAAGGGTGAATTAGGCTGAAATTCCAGATATGCTTCCCCAAGGTGTCACTTAAATACATCTATCTACGGTAGGTTCTAACTAGAATAGTAGAAGATGCTTACCCCAACTGGGAACTGATTAGTTATGGCGGACTTGAACCCGTGATGTTGGTAAATCAAAATTTCAAACAGAACTCTAAGAGCAAATACACACAAAAATACCTTAGGCTGGCTGACCCACTACACCTGCATCATTATCATATATGCCTCTCTGACATCACACACTGTACCGTCTCCTTTAATCTCTGGCAACCACCCTTTTCCAGAACATGGCCAGACTGGTTTTGTGGATTGCCTTTTGCCATCCTAGCTGGCTACCCAGCAGAAAAACGTCTTACTCTGCCTTGACCCTGTTTACTTTCAAAACAGGTCTTTTTTTATGAAAATGAGTCAACCCTGTGAAGTTTAACCAAATTAAAAACCATGTACAGGACAGGAACGGTTGCAGTCCCCGCCCAACCTCTGTGAGAACCTAGAAATGTACACTCAAAAGACCTAGGGGTGCAATATGAGGCAATTTTCAGTTTTCTCTGTATGTGCCACAACTACAATATTTTATAGGTATCATAACTAGTAAGATAATATAAACATTTTCTGGGTGTTACATCTTACACTTATGCTACAGCTTACGCTTGCACTAAAACTAATGCTGCAGCTTATGCTATAACATATGCTAATGCTACAGCTAAGTTACAGCAGTGGTACAGCTAAGCTAACGCTAATGCCAATGATGCCACTAAGTTTATGCTACAGCTAAGCTTATGATACAGCTATGCTAAAGCCACAAGTATGCTAATGCTATACTGATGCTACAGCTACGCTAAGGCTACAGCAAAGCTAACACTACAGCTCTGCTAATGCTACAGGTACACTAACAGATGTAACACCCAAGATATTTTTTCTTTATCTTACTGGTTACGTTGCCTCTAAAATATTTTAGTTATGGGATTTATGGAATTGAGTTGAAAATAGCTTTATATTGCAGTCTGAGGCCTTGGGGCACTCAACTAGGGAGACCTTTGTGTAAGCAGTCTTTTACCTGTCCAGTAGAAGGCTTTTTTTCTTTTTTATAAAAGGGACTTAGTTCTTCGAAGTTTATCAAAAAATAATTGTTTTGAATGTAAACAGGGTTAAGGCAGATTGCTATGATTTCCTGCTGGTTTAGCCAGGCTTCAATCCACAAAATCAGTTTGGACCTGTTCTTGGAAAAGGGTGTTCCACAAAGGTCAATGGAATGGTCCAGCCTGTGATGTCAGAGATGCATGTATGATGATGTGGGTGTAGTGGGCCAGCCAGCCAAATAAACTTTTGTTAGATGTTTACAAAGAGAGTTTCATTATGTTTGGGATCTTGAACTAGGAACATCAGGAGTCTGAGTCTGTTATAACTCACCAGTTCCCAGTTAAGGGGTAAGCTTCTTTTGCTCTACTTAGAATATAGATAGCACTGAATTAGGTTTTTCTGTGTGACCTCTATTATTTCAAGTGCATTTATGTTTATATCTGCCAAAATTCTGTAACCCATCATAGTTTTAGGTGTTTATTATCCTGTAATGTACATAAATATTGTGGAATATTAAATATGATTTTTATACACTTCCTGCTTTCTGTGACTGAGTGCATTTGGTATAGATAACAGTGGTAAACTGGCATGTCTGTGATCTGCTTCTGAAGAGGAAGGCTATAAAGTTACCATTTCTTTTTTCAAACTTTCTGTGTGTTACAAGTCTTTCATAAAAAAAAAACATAGACTAACATTACAGACACTTGTCTGGACGTAGAGATTCAGTTATGAATACATTAGTTTTCCACTGATTATACATCTTATTCATTACTATATTATGTTGCGTATTATAGTGACACATGCACGTTTAACTAACATGGCCCAGACTTTGTAACTAACAACAAACAACATAGAGGATATTACTTGGTGTGCAGGTGATAGCCATGCTGTAATCACCTTCGAGTGGTTACTACGGCATCAGTAAACCTCAAGAGCACAGCTCAAGAGGTTTAATGTTGCCCTCACAACCGTGAGAGGTGATTACAGATGTGGTTATCACCTGTAAACTGGTATTTTCATTTATAGTGTATCTGACTCAACCTGAGAAGTTTCCACCCAGCACAAGTAAAATGCCTTATCTTATGAATGAATCTGCACCATGTATGTTCGTACAAAAAAAAATTAGGTACACAGGCTGAATGGCACTGAAACTCAATTACATCACAACTCTAAGCTTAAGTAACTTGCTACAATACAGAAAACAAGTCACAATAGTTAAACAGGAAAATCCGTTCACAGCCATGAACATGGTCTCTTTTTCTTTTTGTAAAGGGGGTTAAATGTAAAAAAAAAAAACACACAAAAACAAACAGCCAAACAACATTTAGTTGACAAGATGAGGTGACGTTGACAAGTGAAGAGGAGAAATGTGGGTAGAGACGCTGCGTCCTCAGCTCTGGCCCAAAGATCCGATGACTCTAGAGGATCTCCGTGGCCATAGGAGTGACTAGGAGTGAGTGAGGTAATCTAAATAACTGAAATAGCATACAAGTTGAAATCTCTTTCTGACGTGGCAATTGCTAGACTCAGTAACAGTAAACTGTAAGAATAGGAATGTTGTTTGAATTGTATACTGAGACTAGCGATCATGTTCTGAGTGTTTAGAATATTGATGACTACAGGCATTCCATTTTGTAATCCCACTACCATGACACCCATGAGAAGGGTTAACAAGGTTCTGACATCATGACAGTGGGATTACAAGCCTGTAAACTTGCCGTTTCCAGCAGGTAATAGATACTACTCATACATTATATAACACAGAGAACACAGTTGCAGTTTGTAATGCATCATTACAGATCATTGTTACCCAAATATTATCTACTTTTCCAAAAATGCCATTTTTAAAGCAAAGTGTTTTCAGCTGTGACAAAAGGAGTGGATCATTTGCCCATTGGGAAATAACGCTGTACTGTGTGAGCAGGGGCTCTAGTGGGATTCAGACCTAGAGATACCCTGAGTGAGAGTCATGTAAAGTGGTGGTGGAATACCAAGGTGACCCATTCAGGCATCTGAAGGGCTGTGGAAACTGGCAGCATTGCAGACTGTGTTTCTGGGAGAGAAACTGTGACAAACTGTTTGGCAGTGGTTGGGATCTGAAACAGATTATCAATAAATAGGTCATCTAATCACAGAACAAGATGTACAAAAGGTTTCTAGAGATGTGGATTTGATGCACTTATTCACACTTAGGCAGTCTTCCTTTCCCTTTAAATTGAGCTGAAACATCTTCAAGCTAAGTTCCTCCCACCCACCTGGGTGTTATCCTCCAAGGGTCTGCCCCATGATTTCAGATCTTCCTTTCTGCTGGAAGAATCGGGTCTCCTCTTTTGCAGCTCCATTTTTGCAGTGTAGGGCAGTTTTTATTCAGCCATTTTCAAGTGAAATTCTCTGGGTTGTTACCTGCTTTTCTCAAGAATGGAACACGACAAATCTAAAACTGGTCCCGGTTTTAAGAGATGCGTTGCCTGCAATCTGAAAATGTCTCATACTTACCCGCACCACTCATGTATCTACTGCCTTTGGGCAGCGAATGATGCCCAGGCCTGCGGACTTTGCACATCTCTGCTACCTTCTTCTCTTGAGGACCAGTACACCTGTCTCCTCCTTGGTTGCCCAGATGAACTGGTCCACTCTAAGGACCCCTGCAAAGCAGTTTTGGTGGCGCGGGGGTGGTTGACCTCCCAGTTTGTGGCCTTTGAGGAGGTGATGGCTCAGGCTGTGGCTGTTTCGTCCTTGGCACCCATGTTGCTCACGGTGGGCATCAGCATTGGAGCTTTCTTCATAGGCATGTTAAGAGCAATGTACTAGTCCCTGTAGACCCTAGGGGGAGGGCTCTTCCCAAGGTGATAAGTCAGAAAAGTCTTATTGGACCTACCATCAGTTGTGGGACTGGGAATAAGCATGCTTTTCCTGCTCTAGCAATTCCTTTGACCACTTGATGACTGGCGAGCTCTTGGCTTGGCCGAACCGCCTTAGGTCAAAAGGCAGGCCAATAGCTCCATGGTAACCCCATTATGTCTCTTGGCCAAGATGTGGGCTGACCAGCTAGTCAAAATTTTTCTGACCCAGTCGACCTGTTGTCTGAAGAAATCGAGGATGACTTGATTTCTGGAACTCCAGTCCTTTCTGCCTACTCTCTGGAGGGGCATGATAAGCCAGCTGACTAGACTGTCTCCTCACAAGAGATAAACCCTTTGGATGTTCCATGGCAGGATCTGGCCTGTGTGTCAAGTACCAGGCCTTTCCGCCTCCCACATCCCCCTTGCCATCAACTCTCTTGTTGCTGGTAGAGGTCTAGGTTGAGGTCCCCATCTGTGTATTCCCACACTCAGCCTTTGATTAGGAAGGCTGTCAGTGCTCCTCTTCCTGATTGTCCTCACATGATGAGAGACTCCATTGCAAGTTGTGCAGGAACTATGAGAAGCTGAAGTGGCAGCAATGGGTCCTTGGCCATGGTAGGTCCCTTTGACAGACACCAGTGCTCCTCTGGTCTTCCCCAGTGCACCTGTTCTGGTTTTGCCCTATCTGGTCAAGCCTACACTGGCTTCTTCGCCAAATTTACATAGAGCATTCACCCAAGAAGCATTTGCAGGGAGGTGGCATACAGGTATAAGGCTGCTCACTCTGCTACCATTCTTTCTGGCAGTTTGCCCATTCAGATCACCCACTCGGATGAGTCCAAGGTGGTCTATGGAGAGAAGTGTCAAAAGGTGGTGTTTGAGGAGTTTTCAGAGTCCAATGGTTCCTCCATGCAGTTCTTTAGGACTCTGGGCTTCAACCATGAGTCAACTGAAGAGCTCACTACAGACCATGGTCCACTCTCCTTCAGGGCTTTGCTCTGTCTCCTCTCTGTATGATGGAGATTCCCCTGGAGCTAATTGAGAAGTAGGCTAAGTACTCCTTATTGAAATCCTTGACTGGGATGACTCCCAGGGTTGCCTTCCAGTGATGGAAGCTATTTGGGTCTCACATTGGAGCTTTGGTTGCATTAACCCAGTGCCCGATGCTGTTGGTCAAAATGGTCCACAAGTATGTGGTTCTGACCAGTTCTGTTCCTGGTTTCTTGAACCTCCCCTTGGCTGAGGGGATGGTGGCAGACTCCATCTTTCACAAGATTGGTAATGTCACAGATGTCTACACGCCCCACAACAGAGTATCCAAGAAGCTAGACCATGCAGTAAAAAAGGTCTACACTGCATCCTTTCTGTGCTTCCATCAAGTGAGCTCCACTGTGATGATGGCCATCCTCAGACATGTCCTTATTGGGGTCCTGGACCATGTCCTTTCCCACATTTCTGTGGACCTGCAGTTGGCAGTCAGACTGGTGAGAGTATGTTGCTCCCTTACCAAACACCAGCTTCAGATGGCCCTAGACATAGGCAATTCCTTTGCTCAGTCCATGGCGGCAGTGGTCGCTATGCACTGTAGAGCCTGGTTGTGGATTTCCACCTTTATGGTAGACACCCAGCACAAACTGGTGGAAGTCCCGTTCCTGGGCACCAACCTGTTTGGGCTAGTGGTGGATGGACACTTATCCAGGCTTGAGAAGTCCAGTGCCACCCTGGATTCAGTCATGTCTTCACAAAAGGACCCTAAGGGACAGAAACTGAAGAAGAAGCCCTTTTTGTTTTGGCCATTTCTGTACCAGCTGCCAAAACTGCAGCAGCCCCAGTTGGGGCAATCTCTGGTCTAGCAACCCAAGTCAAAATTTGCCAGTTAGGGCTGCAAGAAACCCAGAGGTCAGGGTGGCTATGCCTTCCTGATAGCTAGTATCAGGGCCTCCAAGATTTCTTAGTGATGGTTCCTGTGGTGTCTTCCTCCCACCTATCAGGCCCCTGTCTCAGCATCCTGTGGGATCAGTTTTGCCATTTCTTGCACACCTGGTCACCATTACTGGACAGTAGATTATTTGGACATGGTGGGTTGTGGGTTGCATCTCGACTTCGAGGCTCTACTGCCTTACCAAGCCTATGCATGATGGTTGTCTGCAGTGCCTTGGAACATGCTGTCCAGCCCCAGGTAGGATATTGGTCAGCTCCTGGAGAAAGGAGATGTAGCCCATGTTACTGATGCCATGGCAGGCCAGAGCTTTGTATTAAGATATTTCCTGGTCTCCAAACAGGGGGGTTGCCTCCTCACACTGAATCTTAATGATCTGAACCAGTTCCTGAGGAGGCACAAGTTCATGATGGTCACTATGAATCAGACAATCCCATCTCTGGTGCAGGGCACATGGTTCTGCTCCCTGCACCTGCAGGACACCTTTATTCACATCCCTGTCTGTCCATCTCATTGGCAGTACCTTTGGTACTGCACAGAAGAGGTGCTTTGAGTTCCAGGTCATGCCTTTCAGTCTCTCCTCAGTGTCCAGGGTCTCTACCAAGTGCATCACAGTGGTGGTAGCCTTCCTCCAGCATTGAGAGGTTCAGGTGTTTCTGTACCTGGACATCTGGCTGATTGCCGGTTCACCTCAGGAGGCAGGGGAGTGGTCCAGGGACCTGACCCTCCAGATGTGCTTGTCCCTGGGTCTCCTCTTCAACCCAGAAAAGTTGGAATTTAACTCCTCACAAATCATCCACTTCTTCAGGGCAGAGCTCAATGACTTTCCTACAGGCCAAGGCCTGCCTCCCAGCAGACTGAGCAGTGAATCTTTCCTCCTTTGCCCGATCATTTCAGGTTGGGCACTTGTGCCCTGCTCAGGACGTCCTGTGGCTATTGGGGTACATGGTTTCCTGCACCAGCATTGTCCAGTTGGGTCCACAGACAGATGTGCCTCCTGCAGTGGGAGCTGGCACATGTGTATGATTTTATTTCTGTTGTGACCACAAAATCTAGGTTAGCCTCCACCATGATGTATTCTGTGTCTGGGATTTTATTTTCTAGACTCCTTTCATCAGTGCACATAGGTCTACATTCCTTACTATACCACCATGTGGCATGGCAGGATGCATTGAGAGAGTTGCCTCAAGTGGGGCTGGTGAAGATGGTGGCCCATCAGTGCATTAATGGGGTAATTAGTGCAGATGTCAGCATTGCTGCCCATCATCGTCACACAGCACAGGGTGAACAGAACCAGCAGTTGCCCTCCCCCTTCGTAGGTAAACTTCCTGAAGTAGCAGTACTGGCACCACCAGCACCATCAAATGAGTTGGATGCACTGCGACAGGAAATTGTAGAGCTGTGTCGCCTGGTGATGTAGCTGCAGCATGGTGTCACACAGGTCCATGCTAACCAGGACTGCCAGCTGGAGCTGTTGTAGGAGATCTGTCATGGTGGTGCTTGTGATGCCGTTTAATAAATACATGGTACTGTTATCCCTTTGTAATCTGTACCCCTTTCTCATCCTCCTTTCATCTTCTCTTTTTTTAATTCCATTTCATATACACCTTTTCACATTACAAAAATAAATAAATAAAAGTTTAAGAAATTAACCCCCAAGAATCTGATCTGTGCTATTCTTTTTTTTTTTTTTTTAACCTTTCCAACTTTATATGTTAACGGATAACTATGAGCACTGATGAAACCCCGACTGCTGCAGGGATCATATCTTCAGTTCACAGATCCCCCTGGAAGCACAATAGTAAGCATAGTGTTCTTTTTTTTTTACCATAACGCTCATAAAAACTGCCTGAACCTCCAGTGCAGCCATCATCTTGTTGTAGTATGGTGGTCCTTTCTCCCTGAGATGGGGATGCTAATCATGCAGGAATAGGACATGCCTTTGCCCCTTCCGGACTGTTGTCTATATGAATGGAGATGTGATACTCTCCCATGCCCCATGCCAGTTTTACAGAATGAGCCTAAATGACATGTGTATCATGTCATTTAGGCACATTCTGTATACATAGCACTGGGCTTGTGAGATGCAGAGATTATTACATCTCCAAACATATGGACAACAGTCTAGAAGGGGCAAAGGTGTGATATGCTCCTGTGGGTTAGCAGCACAGTCTTGAGGAAGAAGGACCACCATAATTACATGATGCCAGCTACACTGGAGGTTCAGGCAGTTGTTAGGATTATGATTTAAAAAAAAAACTCTTAGTACTGTGCCTCCAGCCGGCGTGGTGGCACTGAGGGCAGAGGCATCCACCTTACCTTGTGTCACGCTAGTGACCTGGGTTCGGGAGTAAACTTCGGCCACCAGGAGTCAGATGGAAAGAAGAGGATTGAGCATCCAGAAGACTCCTCTTCTCTCCTGGAAGGGGTGGCTTTTGGATCCCCAGCATCCAGAGGTTCTTAGCAGAGACTGGGAGTGCTGCAGCTGGGGGACACTCAGAAGGGGTGGAGGCAATGGCAGACAACCTGTGGGCAGGTGCAGTAGTGTGCCTATCACACACTTGATGTCATTGGACATCTGTGCCTCCAGAGGCAAACAACCATGGAAAAACACCCCTCTAGTATGCACAGTGATGCCCATGATGGACCTCCACTTCCCCCTGTCTTAAAGCCCGGCCTAAGTAGGGCAGGGGCTCAAGGGTGATCTCTCCCCTTCTGTTCCCCACCAGGAGCCCCCATCACACAGTCATGGCAGAGGTAGGGTCAGGGGGAGCTTGAGAGGGCTACTTATCAGGGCAGAAATGGGAACACAGATCCCCCATAGCACGAGGAGCACAAAAGAGAATTGAAAAGCACAGAGAAACACAAAAGAGAATTGAAGAAAAAAATACTATGCCTCCAGGTGGGATCTGTGAACTGAAACCCTGATCTCTGCAGTGGTCGTGGCTTCATCATCAGTGTCAGTAGTTCTGAATACCTGACTTTTTCATTTCATCCTGTTGTATCCTTCTTTTCCTACTTTCCTGAGAAGTGAAACATAATTCTTGTTTTAGTGTTTAAGATGTCTCCTGCTAGCCACAAATATCAAGTAGTGACCCCAGTGAATAATTGCTTTCCTGCGGATAGGTGATACTGTTGCTGTGGTGTGCAACTGTACAGAGAAGTTGACAAGAATCACACATGAACAGCTTTCTTGAGAAGTGAAACATAATTCTTGTTTTAGTGCTTAAGATGTCTCCTACTAGCCACAAATGTCAAGTAATGGCCTCAGTAAAGAATTGCTTTCCTGCAGCTAGGTGATGCTGTTGCAGTGTTGTGTGTCAAGGCCAAGTGAAGTTGACAAGAATAAAACAAGAAAATTTCCTGCGAGTCTAAACATAACTCTTTCTTGCCTTGTCTGGAAGATTTATCCTGCTATTCACAAATGCCAAGTAGTGGCCCAAGGCCCAAACCTCTGTTCTGCTGGCTGATGCTAGCTGCTGCTGCTGCAGTGGTGTGCAACTGTCAAGCGATGTCAACAACATGCACATTCTTCATGCAGTGCTGCTGTTGGGAAAATACATGAAAAAGTGGATAAGAAGAAACATTCACCATCTCGTGTTGATAAATTCTCAGGATGATGAATAATGAGAATTTGAACTGCTGCTGTTGCTAAGTACTGATGATTCTGCTGCTGATGATGTTGACAAAAATGGGGAAAACAGTGACCAAGAAAGGCAAGTTCTCTATCTTGCTGTGGTAGTGTGTTGACGCCCACAGGTGACCTCAGTTTGAAGGATAACATCCAGTGCCACTGTTGTGTGCTGCTTGTGACAGTTTCTGGCCGGTGTATCTGTACTCATACTACCAATGGTACATTTTTTTTGTATGTGTTTGGTCATGTTCTGTGAGATTGTTCAGAAAATTTTAACTGATTGCGTTTCTAAACATCTCGTGTTGCTGTTTTCTTGCTGTGAATTATCATACAGATTCACTGCTGCTGCTGGAGGGTTGTGTTGGCCATGATGCTTTCCATTTGGATTGTTGCCTAGTACAGGATGGTAAGTTTTTTTTTTTTTATTGAGGGGGATCATTTGTAACCATACTTTTATACTGTTTGTATTTTCCATTTTCAGGTCTTCTCAGCAGAGTAATGAAACCATGTTACTGCATTGGTCCAAGCTGTGTTTTTTTGAGGGTAAGTCATTCAGTTTTCAAACTGTGGAAGGTAAGTATTCTTTTGGAAGAGGTGGGTGGATTCTAAAAAGCTTTGCATCATGCTGACTGTTTCATTTCCTGTTGCTCTTTTTTCAGGTACTTTTTATGTTTGCTTGCATGCATGTGCAAGAAACATAGTGCCATCATCCAAGTTTTTGTAGGTGTGACACCCTGTCTTCCAGTTCAGTCAGTGTGTTTGCAGGCACGGTCACAGTTCACAAATAAATGCTGCAGCTGTCTGATAGCAATTGAAAATGCAGTCGCGTACAGTTGAAAGAGAGAGACTGCTTCAGTGAGCAGCGATAAGATAGTGTTGATTAGCATATTTCCAGTAGTCCTGCTTGTATACGTCTCTGCTTTCTCTTCCTGGAACATAAATTCAGTTTGAAGTGAACTTTTCCTAGGACTATCTTTCTGGGAGGAGGCAAGTGACTAAAATGACATCGTTGGAATGTTTCCAAAAAAAGATCTAACTGCCATCCTTGGAATGTTGAGTCAGAGTTTAGGGTAGGAGTGGCATTGACAAAAGCAGGAAAACAGAACCCCAATGAGACTGAAAAAGTAGACGCAGTTGTCATCTGTTGGCACACCTGATCAGTATTGTAATAATATTCCCCAACCCTCTGAGTGTCTCTGAATAGTGCCCCCCCGCCGCACACAGTATAGCTGATGGGGGTGCCCAATCCCCCGTCGGCTCTGTGCGCCCCCCCAGAGTTCTAGGTGCCATGCTGGGAGCCCACTTCAGCATGGCACAAGTGAGAATGGTGACAGGGGTGCCCAATCCCGTCAGCTGAATTAACCCCCAAAAGAAACAGACTTCCATTTGCCATGCTGGGAGCTCACCCCAGTGCGGCACATGTCTGTATGACCGACGGCGAGTACCCAATCCCCCGTCGGCTCCACTGACCCCCCCCAAAAAAATCTTACAGCTGCCATGCTGGGAGCCCACCCCAGCGTGACACAAGTCCCGCATCGTCTTCCTAAAAAGAAAACAAACACCTGAAAAGAAAAGAGGTCCCTCATTGATTGTCTTGCCGCACAACCTGTGCCCATCCTCTGCGCATCCACCTCCCCACACCCCCACTTCACCCCATACTTACCTCTAGAGGCTGGCGAGATGATCTTTAGTGGACCGGGAACATGTCTGCACTCTTCAAAGCCGATCGTGAACTGAAGAAATGCCGGTAAGCTGCATAATGGAATAAATAGGGGTTTTTCAACTTTGATGCATATCTCAGGCATTTTTTTGGAATTCTGGCACCAAATTTTCAACATGGGGTTTTTGGGACATCTCCTCATGAATTCTGGCACTCTCATGGTGTTAATCAGCCCCAAAAGGTGATTTCTTGGTCACTGCATGGAACCACCTTTTGGGACCGATTTACGAAATGACAGTGTCACAGTTCATGAGTTAGGCCCCCCAAAACCCTATGTTGAAAATTTGGTGAAAAAAATCCCAAAAATGACTGATTTATGAGTGTGCATTTCACAGTTCCTATGCATGCTCGTAAGTTCGCACATTTTTAATGTTTTCACTCCAGATTTTCAACATTGCCATTTTACCATACCGCCTTATGAGCAGCACAGCTGTCATTTTTCCAACATCTTGCCCAAAATGTGTGTTCACACCTGTGGTGCCAAATGGCATAGTCGCTGTGCAAAATCAGCTTTCAGCTAACAAACTGATATTGCCACTGTTCATGAGGTGGGGGTCACAAAAAAAACAAGTTGAAAATTTGGAGTGAAAATATCAATGAATCCATGAGGCTTTAGGGTTTATGACCATAATGCCTCACTCTGTAGAGACTGACAGTCATCAGGGGGTGTGACTTGGGATTGTCGCCTGTAATGCTCATACCATTCCACCTCCACCCACACCCACACCCTGTAGCCAGTGAGAGGCATTGAGGTGTGCCTTGGACTCTTCAGCCCCAAAGTTCACCCCATTCTCCTATACAGCACCCATCTCACCGTATTTCCTGATGGAATGAGATGAACATAAGGGCCAAAGAGCCCAAGGCACACCGTGACACTTGGTGTCTACAGGGTAGGGTGTGGTGAAATGGCGTGGCCTTTATGCCTCATGACCCAAAGGCACACCTCAATGCCTGTCAATCTCAGCAGGGTGGTGGTGGGGTTGGCTTCATTTCAGTACTTCACTGCCATTCCTATTATGCAGCTCTGTAACTCCTACAATGCCAATAAGCAAACATTCGACACTGACAAATGCTTGTTAGCAGTTGAATTTATCTGCAATGTTGTCCGACTGGAGATTGGAAGATGGTGATGGCTTGATTACTGGAGCCTGATGAGTCAGCAGTACAGTTGACCTGTGAAGACATGAAAAGATTATTTAAACTTAACTACACACTGTGGCACTGCCTGTATGCAATATCCATTGTCAATTCCACATCAGACCAGTCACTGCTTTTGAAGAAAAAAATTATTTAGCCGCATTCAACCACTGTGGTAGACTCACAGAATAGATGTTGTAGACTTGATGTTTTACTAACTACATCTGTTCTGCTGGCTGATACTAGATGCTGCTGCAGTGGTGTGCAGCAGTCAAGAGAAGTCAGCAACATACACATTCTTCATGCTGGTGCTGCTGCTGGGAAAATACATGAAAAAAGTGGACTAGAAGGAAAATTCACCATCTCGTGTTGATAAATTCTCAGGATGTCCAATAATGAGAAGCTGAACTGCCACTGTTTCTAAGTACTGGTGGGTCTGCTGCTGCTGGTGATGTTGACAAAAGTAGGGAAGGGTGTGTGGATTCTAAAAAGCTTTGCATCATGCTGTTTCATTTTCTGCTGCTCTTCTTTCAGGTACTTTCAATAGTTGACTTTATCTGCAATGTTGTCTAACTGGAGATTGAGAGGTAACGATGACTTGATTACTGGAGCCTGACGAGACAGCAGTACATTTGACTTGTGAAGACAAGAAAATATTATTTAGACTTTACTCAAGTACACACTGTGGCACTGCCTGCATACTATATGCATTGTCAGTTCCACATCAGAACAGTCACCACCTCTGAAAAATGAGAAATTATTTAGCTGCATTCAACCAGTGTGGTAGGCTAACAGAATAGATGTAGTAGATCCAGTGTCTTACTAACTACACCTGTGATCTGTGAGTAGGAGAGAAATTTAGCTGCATTTGTCCACTGTAGTAGACTTACACACTAGACGTTATAGACCCCATGTCTTATTAACAGTATCCTGTGATAACAGCGAATAAAGAATAGGGTGTATCTTATCTGTGTCAATCTTCACCATTCATCACAGATGGGTACTGGCCAGAGATCAGGACCCTGCAGGAGCTTTTTTTTTTTAAAAAGGGGTAGGCGGAGCCGACACAGCATCGGCGCCGCCCTTGAGGCTAACGTACTGCGTGGCGCTCGAGGGTTGGCCGTTAGGCTGTGTCGACTCCGCCTGCCTACCAGTTCTTCATCTCCTGCCATCGAGATCACCTCATGGGAAGCTTTCTTAGTAATTTAGGCCTTTCAGCCTGCGAACAATAATCGACGTCAGTCCGTCGGTCTACCGGTTCTGGGTTCAGCCTCCACTCGACGTCGCCGGTAAGACCTTTCCTTTTATTTCAAATTGTGCAACGTCGGGTCTATTTTGTGGTGTTTTTTTCTCTGTAGGTCATGTCTCGGTCGGAGGGCAAAAAGTATTCTAAGGCAGGTCGATCCCCCATGCGTCAGTGCCTGTGCAGCCGAAAATACTCCGTCACTGACCAGCACGACCGGTGCCTCGCGTGTCTTGGCCCGCTTCACGACATGGATTTGTGAGATGCCTGCTTCTCCGATAGATGGCCACATCCTCGAACAGCCAGCGTTGAAAGTGGGGTGAGCTCCGCGCGCGACTTTCGAAGTGAGGTTACTTTTCGACAAGCAGCTCTCTGGCCCTTCCTTCGGGTCTCCTCCGGTTCTATATGGACGAAGGAGGAGGGAGCCTCGCTACTTGTATCCCTGGCCATTGCCAGGCTCCTTCTGTGGCGCGAGGAGGCCCGTCCGCTTCCAGGGAGTGGGTGGGGCGCCCGCCATAGCATCGCCCTTGAGGGTGAAGGCTCCCCAGTGTCACTCCACGGCTCAGAAGGCCTGGGTGGGCGCCATCTCGATGCCATCAGTCGGTACCGTCGGAGCCTTCTGCGCGTTTGCGGCGCTGCGGCCCTATCGGTGCCGACTTTGTCGCTTGGTGCCGTGGGCCCTGTCGACGCTTGTTCACGGGCACCGGTGGGGACAAGATCTGGCATCTTCTTTTGCCATGTCACAAGCCTTGGTGCGAGGTTGAGCACAGCGCCGTGCCTGCGGCTCAGCGCTCCCTCAGGGCCATTGGCTCCGACTGTCAGTGCCATCCTCAGCGCTGTCCATGCTCTCGGTGCCACTCCCGGCACAGAGGGGCCAGTCAGTGCCGAGTCTGCCCTCGGGGCCATCGTCGGTGCCACTTGCGGCACCGAGGGGCATGGCAGTGTCATCTTTGGCACCGAGGTTGCTGCTGGGGCGGCTGTCGGCACTGTCTCTGTCCCTGGTACCGCCCCCTGGTGCTAGTGGATCTGACACCGCCACGCCTGACCCTGGCTCTGGACTTTTGGCCCGAGCTGCCCTGGTGCCTTCTGCAGGTCCCACCTACAGGGTTGCGGAGGGCATGGGTGCCGTCTCGGACACAGCTGTGGCTGCCGGGCCCTCTGGCAAAATTGTTTTCACCGCCCTCCTACTGTTTGGCTCAGAGCCTCAGACTCTGCCTCTTTGGAGTCAGACAGGCAGTCACATCCTTCAGGGCTGTCTGTGAAGGAGGGCGCTCCTGTGGTCTCGTCTATAAGTCGTAGCCAGCCCCCTTCTGAGGAGAGTCAGGTGGCCCCCGAGGCTAGGGTCAGTGGTGCTGACCAGCAGGCAGTGGTGCATGCCACCATTGCTCTGCAACCTGGCCTTGGGGGTTTCATCGACCCCTCGGTGGTGGTACCCCCTCCAGTGGTGTGTCTTGATCGCCCAACTTTGGGGCCAATCAGGAAGCCTGCAAGAGGGGAGGGTGCTGTTCCCTGGGACTTCCCTTCAGGGGCAGCCCAGAGATGCCAGCTACCTAGGCTGGCCCTCTTGAGGAGGAAGACTCTCTCAGACTCTGAGGGGTCGAGGGGTGTAGGGTCAGCACGTTGGCCTTTCACTGGGGTCCACCCGGGCCCTGGGTGAAGCCAAAGTGCTGACTTCCACCCTTCCCCTTCCGGTTCCTTGAGGGGGTCCCATTCTTTTGAGGCAGGGGACCATCCTTCTGGACTTTTACGGCCCCAGTCGCCTCACTGGGGGGATTCTTCTGGGTGCAGCCAAGGCAATACCAACGTGGTTGTACAGCTGTCGGCTGTGGAGTCTTCTGGGGCACCCTCCTCGGGTGCTCATGGTCTGCTCCCTAGCCCTGGTGGAGGTCAGCTGACTTCCTTTCTCGGCTCTGCCCCATCCCTGTGCCACATTATCCAGCACTCCCAGACATTCTTGGTCCTAGCAGCCCTCTCACCTGGGAGCAGTTCAGGGCGGTGGCTGCTCAGTTCCCTGCTACGTTAGGGCTATGGACAGCCAGGTTTTTTAACCTCCCCCTGTGCAGCCACCCTCAGAACATATGGTGACCTCCAGCTCCTCATCCCCCTCTTTGGGGGGAGAGGAATCCTCTGTCCACATCTCTCCGGCTGCTGATCTCTCTGAGTACCAGCGCTTCCTCGTGAGGATGCTGGAGGACTTGCACCTTTCTCCCTCTTCTGTTAGCAATCCTGAGCATGCGGCGCATGCCTTTCTAGGCGATTTTGATGAGGCCACCCTTGTGGTGCCGCCCTGGCCTGCTCCCTTTCGGGAGGCATCCTTGCGTTTCTGGCAGAGGCCCTTATCCGGAGTTCCTGCCCCTAGGGACCTCAGCCAGAGGTATTGCACTCCCCCAGAGTCTCCAGGTTCTATGCCTCATCTGCAGTCCAGCTTGATGCATCTGGACATCCCTGATGGGCTTTGCGCCCTCCACCGTGACCGGCCCCCGGATCAAGACTTCTCGGATTTTGATTTTTGGGGGAGGAGGACCTTCTACTCGGCATGGTTGCTCCTTTCTATTTCCGCTCACCAGGCCCACTATGCAGCCCACAGCAGGTTCTTGTGGTCCATGCTAGGTCAGATCCTAGCTACTTTGCCTGACTCGGAGCAAACCAGACAAGCCATCGCGCTCTCTGCACGTGGCCTGGAGCTAGCAAGGCACCAAGCGAGGGCATCTTACGATGCCAATGAGGTAACTACCAGGATCGTAGGGACAGCGATCTGCACCAGAAGATCGGCATGGCTACGTCTTTCCCAGTTGTCACCCTTGGCCCGGCATAGGGTGATTTGCTCTGCCCACCAGGAAACCTACCTCTTCTCCCATAGAGTGGGATGGCACTTGTTGGGGCAGCTTCCTTCCCCATCTGGGGGGACCCCGTCTTGCTCTCCCCACTCTCGGGCCTCCTCAGGCCCGGAAGGTTCCCCCCCTTAGTGTGTCACCCATTGAGGGCTAAGGGACTCTGTAATGAATCAACCCCCTTCGGGGGGGGCTTGGTACTCACCCATCTGTGATGAATAGTGAAGATTGACACAGATAAGATATTAAAATTACGTATCTACTGTAATTATGATCTTTCTGTGTATCTTCACCATTCATCACAACCCCGTCCACCATCCCCCTGGGGCCTCAGTCTCTGGGTCCCCCTCCCTCTGTGGCTCCCCCTCTCCTTTTGGAGTGGGGTAAAGTAGGGACACACAGGGGGTATTCTCCTTTAAAGGGTACAGCTCGAGTGGCACTTCTTCTTTATTACATGTCTACACCTCAATGGGGTGGGAGTTGGTGGTTGCCCTCCTCCTGTTCTCCTTCTGGTTTCCATCCAACTGTGTTTTTGTTTTTTTTAAAAAAAAAACCTCTTTCTTCACCAAACATCTTTCCTAAGAGAGTGTTAAGTCCCTGTACCCTGTCCTTCTCCAGAATAGCCGACTCTGCTTCTGGGATATTTGCCAGTTATTCTGTGCCTTGAATTCTGGCAGAGAGCTTTGCTACTCCTTGCAGTTCCTATACAATCTGGTGATGGACAAGGGTCTTGAACACCTTGTTACCTCTCACTTTCTTCTAAATTTTCTCCCCTTCCTTCCCTCCCTTCTTCCACTTCCAGAGATTGGGGCCCCTACCCAATCCCCTTAGTTTCATCTCTTCTCTGCTGTCCTCTCAGTTATTATTTCTCCTTTTGGTTCAGTTTTTCCTTTCCTTTTTCTGTCCCTTGGACTCTCTTGTCCCCCCCTCCATCCCTTCCTCTTACCTCTCCGGCAACTCAGAACTAGTAGGCAGGCAGAGTCGACACAGCCTACTGGCCAACCCTCGAGTGCCACACAGTACGTCGGCCTCGAGGGTGGTGCCGATGCTGTGTCGGCTCTGTCTACCCCTTCTGAAAGAAAAAAAAAGCTCCTGCAGGGTCCTGATCTCCGGCCAGTACCCATCTGTGATGAATGGTGAAGATACACAGAAAGATCATAATTACGGTAGGTACGTGATTTTCATTTTTGGTCCATTTTATTAATTTATTCAGTCCCCCCCTTTTTAGGTTTGGGTAGTATTATTTTCTTACCAACCTTCCCCTTTGGTGTATCTGGGATATGCATTGTTGAAAATTACATCTTTTGTTTCAGCATTTACTGAACAATTTAATTAATCCTTTTTTTCCAAGTAATCCTTGGTATTTACAAATGAAGAGGGGGAGGTACCTAAAACAAACAGTAGAAACACTTTGGATACCGAAGTTGATACCAGCCCATTTACAGAAGGAAGGGTTATGAAAGAACTCTTAAAACTGAAGGTGGACAAAGCAATGGGGCCTGATGGGATTCATCCCAGAATTCTAAAATAACTAAGGGTAGAACTAGTGACACCACTGACTGCCCTCTTTAACAAATCATGGGAGGATGGGGTGGTACCCGAGGACTGGAGGAGGGCAGATGTGATTCCCCTTCACAAAAGTGGGAGCAAGGCAGAAGCAGGAAACTACAGACCTGTTAGTTTAACCTCAGTGATAGGGAAAATAATGGAATCACTTCTGAAGGAAAGAATTGTTGAGTATCTAGAGGCCAGCGGGGCACAGGACCCTAGGCAGCATGGATTCACAGTGGGAAGGACATGCCAGATGAAACTAATAGATTTCTTTGACTGGATGACCAAAGTAGTAAATGAGGGAGGGGCTGTGGACATGGCCTACCTAGACTTTAGCAAGGCATTTGACACAGTCCCACACAAAAGATTAATATACAAGTTAGCCAGCCTGGGAGTGGGTCCCAAGATGACAGCCTGGGTAAAGAATTGGCTGGAGAATAAGACACAGAGGTAATAGTAAATGGAGTCACTCCAGAAGAAAGGGGGGGTTACTAGTGGGGTGCCGCAGGGTTCAGTATTAGGACCAGTCCTCTTCAATGTCTTTGTAAGTGACATTGCAGAGGGACTAGAAGAAAAAGTATGTCTCCTTGCAGATGACACAAAGATCTGCAACAGAGTTGATGCACAAGGTGGGGTGGAAAGGATGAGACGGGACTTGGCAAGGTTAGAGGAATGGTCAAATGTATGGCAGCTTAGATTCGATGCTAAGAAGTGCAAGGTAATGCACCTGGGAAACAAAAACCCAGCGGAAGAGTACACAATGGGGAGTGAGATACTAACAACAACAAAAATGGAAAGGGACCTGAGGGTAGTCATATCAGATGACCTAAAGGTGGGCAAGCAATGTGAGAGGGCAGCAAGGAGGGCTGGGGGGATACTGGGATGCATAGGGAGAGGGATCACCAGTAGAAAACAGGAAGTTATTATCCCTCTGTACAGACAGCTGGTCAGACCCCATCTGAGTACTGCATGCAGTTCTGGAGACCCAATCTCCATAAAGACATAGACAGAATGGAAGCTGTCCAGAGGAGGGCAACTAAAATGGTGCATGGTCTGCACCAGAAGACATATGAAGAGAGACTAAAGGAGCTTAAATGTATAGCCCTCGAAGAAAGGAGGAGGGACATGATAGAACGTTCAAATACCTCAAGGAATCAAATCAAAGAGGGTAGCATCTTTCAAAAAAAGGTGCGCAAGAACAAGGGGCACAATTTGAAGATGGGGGCAGCTCAGAGGTAATTTAAGGAAGTATTTTTTCACAGAGAGGGTTGTGGATGCGGAATGGCCTTCCGAGGAGATTGTGGAGTCAAAAACAGTGGTGGAATTCAAGCACGCATGGGACAGTCATAAGGCCATTCTAGGGGGTTGGGGAAGAAAGAAGTAGGCTGCTGGTTAGCTAGGATCTGCAGCTTATCCAGTAGGTAGGGAAATGGGCAGACTGGGTGGGCCAAGCGGTCCTTATCTGCCGTCAGATTCTATGTTTCTAATCCATCCTATTCAATATCAAATTTGTAAAGCCATCTATTTTATTCCTTAGATCATTTATGTCCTCTACCAATACTACATTGGCCATTATAGTATGGGCTAAAGCTTTTATGGTATACTTTAAAAGAGTGTCCAGGCATTGGGCTGAGAGATCAGCTTCTAATTCAGTTTGTTCAACTTCGGTATTCAATTTCTGAAAAACAGTATTTAGGGAACCTGCTAGAATAGAGATGTTTTCCAGGGGCTGTTCTTTAGGATGCAAGTTAGATAGTTAATTTGACAGGTCCAATGGGCTATAAAGTTCTAACTTAGTGTCCTGATTTCTATTCTGTGCATTAGTTTTATTTCCATCCTGGGAAGGGGTTAATATCAGGGAGCCTTGCTCATTTTTTGAGCCTTTAATTCAGTAGTAAGTGAGGTCTTAACCAAAAAGAAATCAGTAATGGCTTTTTGTGAGGTAGGGTTTGGGGTAATTTTTTACCCCTTTTTTCTTGTTTCCCTTTTTTCTCTTCACTTTTTTTAAGGGAGGTAAATTATGGGTCCTCTGAGTCATACCCTTCTTTAATTTCAGGGTTTCCTTTATCCCCCCCTATTATATTCATTGTCGGGTAAGATTTCATTTGGGATTTAATCCAGTACTGTGTTGTTGTTTTTTTTAATTCTTTTTCCCCTTTACCATATCTACATCGATTATAACTTTTTTACTTCAACTGGTGTTGAATTTGTAATTCCTCAGTGAAAACACTCCCATTTTCTCTTTTACCCTTAGAATGAAACTCTTTACCACTTCGAGTACTCATAATACAGTGATACAGTAAATATATTACCCAATGAGAAAAAAAAAGGAAAAAAACTGTTTACTGTAAAACATTGTTCAATATTGTGTCATAACAATAGTAAAGTCCTGGAAGTTCTCAAGTCTCAGTTCAATTTGCAGGAGTCTTGAGTGACCTTTTCCCTTGTGGTGAGGGCTTAACAGTATAGTTCCCAACTAGTTCCTAAAGTTATATATTCCCCAAAGCCAGGGAGAGATGAAATAAGTGGTTCCAATTATTAGCAGAAAGTTATCAGTACTTAACTTATGTTAGGCACTAGGGTCCCAACAGGCCCAGATTTCTAGATAATCCCAGATGTCCTTAATAGGTCCGATGGTTCTCTGTGAAAGCAGATAATGATTCAGCCCTTCCTTTCGGTTGTATGTTCTCTGTACTGTCTTGTCTTTTCCATCCAGTCTAGTCTAGTAGATTCCAGTTAGCTCTTGTTCCTGTTACGATATGTTCTTTATAATTCTCCTCTCCTGTCTCTGGGTTCACTGAAGTACAAGAAGCATTTATATCCATCCAGAGCACTTGTAAATAAAATAAAGAAAAAAGATAGCACAGTAAACAGGGTCAAGTGTTTAACTAGTGAAATACTTGTCTTATAAACTTATTTACCCACAAATATCCTAAACTGATTTACACTGGCATTAACACTACTGCGTAACAATACCGCGCAGTATCTTACTAAACTTTATTTTGTGCTCTGTGTATCTGTAACTACTTTTATATATAGCGTAGCAAGCACTATGTCAGATATTTAAATTACAAAAAATGTTCAAATATATTGTATATCTGTATGGGTATATTTATATTTCCTATGTAAATTTCCTTTGGGGGGTGATATTCAAAGGGGTTGCGCCTGGTGCAACTGAGATGTAGCAGCATAACCCTGTAACGTGCCTGGCATGATATTCAAAAGGGTGACCTGCGCAGCGCAAGTCCCGATGTGCTGGGGTGCATTTGTAATGCATGCTGTGCATCTGAAGGGGCATGCCCATGCATATGTGGCACATCCCGATATTCAGCCAGGGATGTGCGGCACATCTGCTGGCACAAACTCCAGCTGTGCCACATACCGGGGCACAAATTTGAGCCAGAAAATCCTGGCTCAAATGTTGGCCACGCACAGGTGGGCTGCTGTGTTGTAGGGTGCAACACAGCAGCCACCAGCCATGGGTGGCCACCCACCAAGCAAGAACACTGTCCATTGCAACAATCACACTGGTGAGAAGCTGCCCCCCCAACCCCCATGAGCTAACAGTTAATTTTGGTTTGTAGGTTGTGCTGCAGCAATAAGAAGTATTTTATTAGTTCGGCATATCCTAACAGTATTTGTCAGTAGTGTTGCTCTAGTGGACAGGACTATGACTCGTACACTCTGCATGCAAAATGATGTTAGACTCCTTCCTGTAGATGTCTCACTACTCATGCTGCAGTCACACCAGATATCCATATTTGCAGCATATAGTTCAGGGTGTGTGTGTGTGTGTGTGTGTGTGTGTGTGTGTGTATATACGTGTGTACACCACTATGCGTGCACCAGGTTTTTGTCTAAGTATACTAAGGTAGAGTAGCACATCAGTCATACCTGTTTGGGCTCAGATTGCTGTTGTCAAGCACTCCTCTGTATTTGTAGTATGACATCAATTGCTGTGATGAGTCACCAGTGTAGCTGACAATCGAAATGTCTGAAACCGTTGAATGCATTGATGTTACAGTCCCTATCAATTCCTCAAATATGTTCTACATTTAATCTTCCTGTTCCCTTGTATGTACGGACCCCTGTAATCTTGTGTTAGCCTGTTTATTTATGTTTTATTTATTGTAATATTCAGAAAGATCTTTGAGTCAGGGACTCATTTACAAAGATTCCACGTCATACATAAAATGGTACAGGGACGGTGCTTGAAATACAGATTACAGCACAATTACAGGTAACATTCACAATAGGTTACATAGCTGTTTAGTAGATGGCTAACAAAGATTTAGGTACTTTAGCACAGCCAGACACAAAAAAAATTACAGAAGGTTCTGTAGGAGGCTGATCTGACATTTAGATACGGTGACCTGCTAATAGTGTGTTTGAAGGAGGCACCGGCAGATCAGGTGTCAAGGGCAGTCACATCGGTTTGCGGCCTGAAGGTATTCCCTTAGCTTGGATTTATATGGGCCCAGCCTTATTTCATCAGTTATATGGCTATGGAGGGAATTTGTCCAGGAGGGTGCCCTGAAACTGAAAGTGCATTGGTATTGGGAGGTCCGGCCATGGGGTACCCATAGTAGCCACTTGCTTGTGCTATAGGTTGTTTTGCCTGGAAGTGTTGGGAGGATAATTTGGTCTAGGGAGGGTGGGATGAGGCCTTGTAATACCTTTTTGGTCATAAGGCAGCTGTGGTATCTGATTCTGCTGTCCAGGCTTAGCCAGTTTGTGCTGCTGTAAAAGGAGCAGGAGTGAGTGAAACGATCTTATCCTAGGATGAGGTGGCAGGCTTTGTTAAGCACAAGCCTGAGTCTGTTTATGGTTGTGGGGGGTGCGGCACTGTATTTTAGGATGCCGTAGTCTAGCAGGGAGAGGATCGAGGAGTTTATGGTAAGTTGTAGTGCTTCAGGGGTGAGGCAGTGTTTGTACTGGTAGAGTATGCCTAGTCTGGAGCTAAGGGCTGTTGATAGGTGCAGGATATGTTGATTAAAGCTAAGGGCGGGGTCTAATGTGATCCCTAAGTATTTAAAGCAGTTTACTTGTTCTGGGGGTCTGATTTGCAGTGAGAAATTGGGGGCAGCGGTTCTTGTGTGGATTCTGAGGGTGGGCAAATATCATGACTTTGGTCTTATTATAGTTGATAATAAGACTCTGGGTGGTGAGCCAGTCTTTGATTTCACAGAAAGAGTGCTGGAGAGATTGGTGGAGTTTGAGGGGGGCCGAGTCGGAGCCGAACAAGACTGCATCATCTGCATAAAGGAGCAGATTTCTGGGGCATGAGGATGGGAGGGAGTTGAAGTATAAGCTGAAAAGTAGGGGGCCAAGTATGGAGCCCTGTAGGATGCCGGAGCGGATTGGGAGGCAGGGTGATAGGACAGGGCCTACCTTGACTATCTGCATTCTATCAGAGAGATAGCTGGTGAATCAGTTTAGGGTGTCATTGGAGAAGCCTGTGCAGGCCAAGGTGTTCAGTAAGATGGCATGGTTTACTGTGTCGAATGCTTTAGATAGGTCCACGAAGATGGCACCAGTGAGGTGACCATGGTCTAGGGCTGAGTGGACATGGGAGGTAAATTCAAGGAAGGCGGTAGTGGTGCTATGGCCCTTACAAAAACCATGCTGGTGTCTGGATAGAAGGTTATATTTATTTAGGTGTTCAGTGAGTTGGTCAGCGACTATGCGTTCTAGTGCCTTAGACAGGGGGGTAGGATAGAGATGGGGCGATAGTTGTTTGTGGATGTTCGGTTACCACTTTTATGGATAGGTGTGATGTAGGCAGATTTCCAGTGGGTGGGGAATTTCCCTTGACAGAGGGAGCAATTTAGAATGTGGGTGAGTGGAGCCAGGACTTCCTGGAGGGTGAGGAGGAGAAGTCTAAGGTCCAGAGAGTCGTGACTGTAGTGGTTTTTACTTATAGCTTTAGTAAGGTAGGGTTTGGCGGTCTCCGGTGTAAGGACTCGTGGGTAGAAAGCCGAACAAGGGGATGGGGGAGATACGTGCTGGCGGGGTCGAAAGAAATTTGGGGCAACACATGGGGGAGAGTTCAGTGAAAGTGGTATTTAGGGCTGAGGCAATCCAGAGAGGGTCAGTGGAGAGGCTACCATCTATGAGTATTTGGTCAGGTGGTAAATTTGGGCCTTTGCCACAGAGTTCCTTTATGTTCTCCCAGAACTTGCGACCATTTCCCCAGGCGGAGATTAAGGTGACTTTGTAGTAGTTTGCTTTGGTGGTGCATATGACCCAGGTGCACTTGTTTCGGGCCTCCCGATAACGTTGCCTGTCTTGAGGCCATTGGGTCTCATTGGTAAGGTGCCACAGTGTATCACGCTGACGTAGTAGGCCTTGGAGGTGGTCCGAGAACCATGGGGCATGATTCCCCTTGGTCATAGTTGTGGTGAGGTGGGCAAACTTGTCACAGGCTGAGTTTAAGATGTTGATAAACAGTTCAAGGGGGTGGTCAGGGTCGAGGGTGCTAGTGAGGGGTGTCCAGTCCCATTCTTTGAGATGGGTCTTGAGAAAGGCCAATTTACTAGGCCCTAGTTTGCGTTGTGTAGTAATTTTGGGAGCAGTTTTGAGGGGGGTACCAGACCAGTTGCAGAGTACTGGAGAGTGGTTGCTTAGGGTGTTGGGGAGGACTTGGGTGCTTGTTATTTTGTGGGGGCGGTTTGTGAAAACTAGGCCTAGTAGGGTGGATGTCCCTGTGCGGGCATGTAGCCAGGTGGGGGTTTTGATGACCTGTGTGAGATCGAGGGCAGCAGCCTTGTTTATGTAAGGGGTGGCTGTTTTGGCCAGCCAATTTATGTTGAAATACCCCAGTAGTATTTTGTCTTGTGTTGGGGGTAGGGTGGCGAGGTAGGACATGATGGCTTGGAAGGCTAGCTTCTGGTCTCTGGGGGAGTATAGGCCGTGGTGAGGAGGAGAGGGGATGTAGATCTACCTAGTGTTATTTTTAGGGTGAGGGCCTGGGCCCTGGATGTTAGCATGGACTGGGGAAGTAGGTGGCCAGTGAGGGAGTCCTTGAGGTAGGCAGCATAGTCACCCCCTTGCTTTCCCATACGGTCAGAGCGATAAAGGCAGTATCCGAGGAGGTTAACTGCTGAGTCGAGGACAGAGGGGGAGAGCCAGGTTTCACTCAGAGCAATGATGTCTGGGTTGTTCTGGAGTACCCAGTTATGAAAGGAGTTCCATTTTTTATGCAGGCTGCAAATGTTTAGTGAGGCGATGCACAAGCCATTTCCAGGCGATGGGTGAGATGGTGGGGAAATTTGGGGTCCAGGGTTTGGGTGGATATTACCTGTCAGAGAAAGAAGAAGAATGAGAGACCTAAGTCGGTTGCAGTTTGTTCAAGTAGTAGGTCTTCGGCATTTATGCTGTGTGCGGCCGATGGTGGGTTTTGGTAATTTCAGGACAAGAGGGGCAGATAGGAGGAGGAAACGGGGGGTGGGGAGTTGCTGCATTGCAGATGTGGAGGGAGGTTGGCAGGAGAAAGGGGGGCTCCAGTGGGTTACTTGCCGTGGTAGATGACATCCAGGAGTGCGGGTGGAGGTGTCTGTGTATGCGTTGTAATGGAGGGGGGTTCGATAGTTTTTTGGTTAGATTTTGTAGTGGCTGGGTGTGCAGGTGCAGTGGGGGGGGAGCAGAGCAGGAAGTGACTGCCAGGATGCTGACGGAGGGTTTCAATATTGTTCCCCAATTTCACGTTATGACCCGGGGGGGGCGAAGGTGCCTGAGGAAAGTGCAGGAGTAGAGTGATGAGGGTAAGTAGGAGCATGGTAGGGTAAAGTATGAGGAGGTAAGTGACAGGGCTGGAGAGAAGGGAAAAAAGAGAAAAAAGGTAAAGGGGCCTCTAGTGGTGGAAGATGATAAGCTGCAGATGGGAAAGTGGCCTGATAGGTTCAGAAATCAACCTATATATTGGGATGCCGACCAAGGGTGGTGGTGGGGGTGGTGGGCCCGAAGCATAGCATTCAGCGGGGCAAAGCCAGCATCGAGCAGAAAAAGGTCCCAATCAGGCAAGCTGCAGAGTTAACTACTTGGGCGTTTGATTCCGGTAACGGAGCTGTGGGGGAGGGCTATGCCTTGCAGCCCTCTTCACCGCTGGTGAGCTGTGGAGGAGAGAGGAGAAACACAGTGAGTTAATATAGGGCTCAGCAGGGTATTTTTCATCCTGTGAGGGGTGGGGGATACCTGCAGTTTCAGTTTACTTTTAATGCCAATCAGGATTAATTTCAAAATGGGACAGCAGTGAGAGGCTTACAGGACGATTTTTTTTTTTTTTGCAGTTTCAAATGGCCACTGGTAAGTGGAGTAACCACGGCAAATGCAGGGGCTTAAGTTCGTTCTTCAGGTAACAACTGGGCAGTGCAGAGGCTTAGTCAGTTAATAAAAATCACCAGATAACTAATACATGCAATAAACACAACAGTTTGACAAAAAAAAGTTTTAAAGGGAAAGTAATATATTGTAAGTAGCAGTCTGTAGGCAGAGGCAAAGCTACACCACTGGCTGAGGCAACACTTTTTAAAACAAAACTGTCTCCACTGTTAGGCTGATATAATATAGAGCCTCTTAAAATGGCGCCAAGAAAATTCAGATTGAAAAAGCCAGTGTAGAGCAGAAAAAGGTCCTGATCAGGCAAGCTGCGGAGTTAACTACCTGGGCGTTTGATTCCAGTAACGGAGCTGTGGGGGAGAGCTATGCCTTGCAGCCCTCTTCGACTTCTGGTGAGCTGGGCATTTGATTCCGGTAATGGAGCTGTGGGGGAGGGCTATGCCTTGCAGCCCTCTCGACCGCTGGTGAGTTGGGCGTTTGATTCCGGTAACGGAGCTGTGGGGGAGGGCTATGCCTTGCAGCCCTCTCGACCACCGGTGAGCTGGGCATTTGATTCCAGTAACAGAGCTGTGGGGAGGGCTATGCCTTGCAGCCCTCTCGACCACTGGTTTCCCTTCATTTAGTCACATCCATCAGGTTATGTGTGTCTGAATTAGTCACTCATTTTATTGTGTAATGCTATTGTTGTTTGCTACCACTGACATAAGCGCGGATTGCTAACTTTGATTACGAATACCACCCCAAGAAATAAGTATATAACTGTTTCCTTGTGTATCTCATGTGACAGCCCCTTGACAAACCAAGCTGTAATGTTCTCATAACAGCACTGTACGAGAACCGATTCCTGTGGCTGCACTTGTCATCCTACCTATTTCTGATGGAACCCTGTTAACCACAACCATCTGCATTCTATTCCATAGCCAAGTGTCCAACACAGTTTCAAAACCTCATGTGAAACCCGGACTGCCCAGCCAGTTCACAGGTCCCATATATGGAACAGTGTTGAAAGCATTGCTGAAGTCAAGGCAGGTCACATTCCACGCTCCACTCTGATCCACTTCTGGTGACCCCACACAAGAGTATCTACTTTGACATAATTATCCTGATGTGACTCCATGTTGCCTCTGATCTTGTGCTCCTCTTTATTCAAGCTGCTTTACTTTAGCAGAGATTACATAGTGTTGCACAGTTCTGAGGTCAGGTTATTAGGTCTATAGTTTCCAGGCCCCTTTCTGCTCCTCCAACATTTGTGGTGAGGGACCACATCAGCACTGTTCCATGCCTCCAGACCCACTTCTGTTCTCAGGAACTGGTAGTGCTGATGCTTATCATCTCACTCACGATGGAGGAACTTTAAGCTTCATGCTAGCTACATGCAAGGTGCTGTACATGGATTACTATAGTGGGAAAACCACAATTTATTTATTTAGCTTTTGTTTACCGGGTAAGTACACTAGACAAGTATTTTGCCTATTTTCAGGAACGACCCGGGAGAGTACAACATAATGGTACAAAGGACAGTACATCAAGAACAAGCTGTCAGCATGGGCATAATGGTACTGAGACAACATATTAAGTACTAATTGACATCATGAGCAATAAAAGAGGAAAATACTAAGGACATATCCGCATAATGACAACAAGGCAAGGAGAGGAAATACAGTTGTCACAATTTTACAGAGAGGTAGGAAGCAAAGGTATAATAGGCACATATTACAGAGAAGTAGAAAGCAATGGTACAGCTTATAGTCATTAGTTTAAGAGCACGATGAGTCAGTAACACATGTTGGAGACTAAGAGGCCCTGGGGAAGCTGGAACAGTCACAGGCTGAGGCTTGTTTCAAGTAATCCCACACGGATTTTTGGAGGCACTGATGGGAGGAGGCCAGGCAAACAGACTCAGGGAGGGAGTTCCAGAGTTTAGGTGCATACACAATGAAGTCCCTAGCTCCCATGAGGGTTCTTGTGATGGGGACTTTGAGCAGCCCCTGGGCTTGAGACCTAAGCAAGTAGGGGGAAAAAGTCTGCTGGAGGAAGGAGCTGGGCCAATCCCGATGGAGTACCCGTGCTGATCACCTTGCCCGTAAGGCAACCTATCCCAAAGTCCAGGTATCTGGCTGGGGATAGCCACCGGAGTTTATCATAGAGCTCACAGTGATGGGTGAGACGTGGAGCCACTAGAGCGAAATGACAGATATTGTATGCAATATGCCACCTGGTGAGATGGGCCTTCGTGGAGCAAGCAAAGATATGCAGACCATAGCCAAGGGAATGCATAACCACTTTTCACTGACACACAGGCAGTGTCACTATATGTCCCTGTCCAGCAGTGGTTGTAGGAAATCTGCCAGTCTTGAGTCTGTCACAAGTTACAGGTAGTGAGGGAATCCCTTTATCCCCCCCCCAAAAGGACATAGCTTGTAACGAGCTATTACAGCTCAGTATGCTTTTCCCGGTGAACCGTTTCATAGAACTAAAGACACAGCACCACACAGCTCGCCTACACACAGACTACTGCACTCCCTGTGACAGCCTTTTTCTACATCATAACTGAACACTGTGCAACAATAACAGCAGTGGAATAATGGCAGTGTCACTCTATAGAACTCCACAATTACAAGTGATCATAATATATCCATTCCATTCTGTCACCTGACTTGTATCGGGCACTGATCTGGCTTTTCAGGAAAAGGACCATACTGCCTGTCTGATACAGTATGCCCTGCAAGTCCACTGGTCCACATTGTGGACCAATAGGTTTACCGCTCATACTATACACTGTCATTTGGTGGGTGGCTGTGCGGTATGTGGGCGGGTTGCAGCCCACCGATGACTAGGAGCTGGTGGGCTGGGGACAGCCGGGGGGTGGGGGTTACCAATGGACCACCAGGAGATCAGGGTTACAACTAAGCAGTGATGGGAATCGGTGGGATGGAGGGATCCACTGACCACCAGGGATTTTCATTACTGCAGACGACAGCCAATCGGGCGGGATGGGGAGGGGTACCACTAGACTACCAGAGCATATTGTTTATGTACAAATACCTGCAATCAGGTTACTGGAGGGAGGTGGGTTCCATTGGATCATAAGGGCTTGTCCATAATACTGTTAACCACAATCACAGTTACGAGGCTGGGGGTGTCCCGGGACCCTCTCAGTACACACTGCATTCTGTGTAGGGTGCCAGGTGCATTTTACTTTGGCTGCCCTGTGCAGCTCATTCAAATGGGGCCATAATGACATGCAAATGGCCCCATTTGCACCTTACATTCATTATGGCTCCTTTTGCATGACCAGTTCTGAATATCGTGGCTGCTGCGCCTAGTGTAACTACAGTTGTGCTGGGGAATGCACCGGCTCATTATATATGCACCACGTACATTCTGTGCCATTTTCGAAGGTGGTGCATCACCTTGAATATCTCACTGTCCTGGCATCGGCGCATCTCAGATGCGCTGTGCCCCCACTTTGCGCCATTGCCTGGTGCAGTCTGAATATCGGCCCCTATATCTCAATTTGGTTCCTCTATCCTTAAATTATCACACATTGAGCATGTGGTATTTCAGACAGTTACTCCTTTTTTTTTGTAACCTGAAAATGCCAAGTGTTCAGGGAAATATGAAGGACTGACTTCTTATGAGATGATGTTTTAGCACAGGTACTCTGGTATCACTCTGTTTTTATTTTTGTTTGCCAGAGCACAGCACTGCAATACTGCAAGTAGGCACTATTCAATGCTTTTTAGTATTAGTTTACCAGCTACAGCTTTCTGCAGCTCAGTTTATTTTTTGTGTTCTTGGCGGTTACAGTTAGTGCCAAGAGGTCGTTTCAAAGGCAGCAGTTTCAGAACGACTTCAGAAATAGATTTAAATAGCTATGGGGACTTAACTTGCTCCTGCACCTTTTATGTAGTTCTTTCTGTAACTTCTTTTGATTTTACTGGATACAAAATCAAAATTTCTAATGGCTTCCTGTTATGAAACATCAAGAACCGCAGCACTGTGAGCACTGTTCCCTTAATGTATCTACCACGACTGACCAGGGAAGAGCTACTAGAATAATTACGTTAGTTGAGTTGATAATAAAGTAGGTAGTGGCAGGGGGAGAACATGCAGACTCGAAAGATTAGCCAGCTACACAATCAGTCAGTCAAACAATCAGTCAATTTCATCACTCAATTAGATGATCTATTCAGTTTGTGCTCTCCTTAATAGGCAGTGTAGACTCAAAAAACAAAACAAGACTTAATTGAATTCAGGCTTTCAGAAATGTAATAAAAGCAGTGAGTTGAGTCTAAGCGAGTTTTATGAATCAAGTTTAAATAAATGTACAGGCGAAATGTGTGGGCAATTAGATTAATTTCACTCACATCACTTAATTACACTTTTGTACCTTGTATCAATTGTTTTGCTTTATAAAGAATACATTTAAATGCCGATTTTATGTATGTAGATGTCAGAGATGTCTTGATAATCTACTATCGCCTTCTAGCAGTGGCACAAAATTACATAAGCACAAAACAGCAGCACATCTAAAACTGTTAAAACTATTGAAGCACCTTAAAATACTTCATAAATACCTCAGAAACATAAGGATATTAAAACAAACTACTGTGATAATCCTTAAAAAACATCCTTAATGCATCAAGATATTGAGACATTGACAAAACTTGAAAGAATATTTATAAAGTATCAGGGAGAAAAGGACAAGAGATAAAAAAAAATCACTACTAAGAGCTAATGTTTATAAAACGTGAAATGTAAACAAAATAAACAATATAAACATGCCGTCATTTTAGTCTCTCCTGTTATGGCATATTCACATTCACAGTACAGTTCAGTAAAGTTTGGTAAAATTCTGTCTGTGTTTAGACCATGAGAAAGTCTGTAGATTAAAAGACTGGCCTTTAAAAAAAAAAAAAAAAAAACCTTAAATTAGCTGCCAAGGCTCGACAGTCACCAGGCTCATACTGGACCTTACATTGGAGCAAGATCGCCTTGGCTTGCTGCACAAGGCTTGAAGCTTCATAGCTGCTGGGCTTCAAGGCTTCAAGACTTAAAATTGTCTTGTTTGCGGTCTCACCACCTCATTTCATAGACCAGGTAAAATTTAACAATGCTTGTTCGTCTTTCAGATGAGACGTTAAACCGAGGTCCCATCTGCCTGGATTGGTGGTTGTTCAGGTGGATGTTAAAGATCCCATGGCACTTATCGAAAAGTCTAGGGGACTTTCCCAGGTGTCCTGGCCAAATTTCTCTCATTCACTAAAAATATCACCAACAGCATAATCTGGTTCAAGGTCAGTTGGCATTCGTCTGTATCCCCTCCCCTGGGTCGTGCCTGAAAATAGGCAGGATTTGTCTACTGTCTAGTGCACTTACCGGTCAACAAAAAATAAAGAAAAAAAAAAAGCATAAAACAGCATGAAGGAGTGCAGGTTGTCAGCACAAAGAGGAAGAAATGAGAGAAAAGAATGCTGGACCTTCTCTCCTAGTATGCCAACAATGACATACTTTTTATTGGGTAGAGGAAAGCGTTTCAGTGACTGTATTACTTGCTCCTCTGAGGTCCTCTGCAGTGGAATGTGGGCATTGACGACAACCAGCATGCAATCCTCCAGCTCAACATTCCATCTCAATAATTAGTAAGATAATGAAAACATTTCCTGGGTGTTACATCTGTTACACTAACACTACAGCTAATGCTAGAGCTTATACTTACATTAAAACTAATGTTTATAGTACAGTTTGTGCTTATGCTACAGCTCATGCTTATGCTACAGCTTACGCTTGCACTAAACCTAATGCTGCAGCTTATGCTACAACTTACGCTAATGTTACAGCTTATGCTAATGCTACAGCTAACGTTACAGCTAATGCTACATCATTCACTAATGCTACAGCTTATGCTAATGCTACAGCTTATGCTAATGCCTACAGCTATGCTGAGGCTACAACAAAGCTAACACTACAGCTAATGATAGCGCTACAACTACACTAACAGACGTAACACCCAGGACATTTTTTTTAAACTTTGTTTATTAGTTTAGAATAGACAGTTATAAAAGTGTCTGGAGACAGTACATAAGGATAAAACATAAAGGAAATACCACAGGAAGGTGCCACCTCTTAATACACACAATTTAAAATGAATACTTTGTACTGTTTCAGTTAGATACAGCTTTAGGAGGCTATCAGTAAAAACAACTTAATCAAAAATAGTCCCTTGTATACATTGCTGTTGTTTAAGCCCATGAGCTGCATGATATAGTGGGATGATTTAGAAGTCCATATGGCTTGCAAACATCTTCTCCCTCCTGAAAGACAAAAAAAATGTAGAAACAATTTAGGTACCTTATAGGTAACAACCACCGTAAATGTTTAAACAAACCGCCCTCTTCTGTACTAATATCTGACTCTCTGGCAACTTTGACATGCTACAAACTGAAATGGTTATAAAAATATTGTTTCTAGGGACATGGATATGTTGTTCATCCACACTTATTGGCAGGTTCCTTGCCGCTTTAAATCTTGCCGGAAGGTCTTCAAGCTGGCTCCTCCCACCCACCCGGGTGGTAAAACTCTCGGCTCCGCCCCATGACGCCAGATCTTCCTTACCGCTTGGAAGCTCAGGTTCCCTCCTTAACGCTCTGCGTATAAGACTGGTTCCTAATCCTTCGAATTTTCGAATTTAAAAGTTTTGCTAAAAAGACTTCGGTCTTCTCTCCCTCGCGGCTGCGATGGACAAATCGACTCCCGGTTTCCGGAGATGCCCTTGCGGGCAGAAGATGTCTCGGACGGATCCGCACTCCACGTGCGTCTACTGCTTGGGCCTTGAGCACGACCCGCAGGCCTGCGACCTGTGCTCTTCCTTTTCGGCCTACGTCCCCGAAGACCGTGCTGCCCATTTGCAACTGGGGCGTCCCGAGAAGAGGTTTCCTCCGGTAAAGTCAAAAGAGGCCCGGTCGGCGGTGTCCGCAGCAGCAGGCTTGGTGGATCAGCTCAAGCAGATGATCACCCTCGAAGAGGAGGCGGCGCGGGCTGCTTCTACCTTGGCTGTGGCATTTGTCCCGCTCTCTCTCGGTGCCTCTTATTCGGCTTCTTTTAAGGAGCTTTGTCTGACCCTCTCGACTAAAGGTGAGGGTCCAACTTCTTCTGGACCGTTTTCTCGGTCCAAAAAGAGAGACAAGGGTAAGTCTCACTGTCGACGCTCTTGGGAGTGGAAAGATCCCTCTCCCCGAGTGGTCGGCCGTCGACTTCGGTCGACTTCTCGGCTTCGGCCACTGGTCTCACGGTGTCCCCGTCAGGTCAGTTGACCGAGACTCCCGTCGACGCGGTCGAGATTTTTCTTGACCCATTGGACGGGTTGTCGGCTGGAGAAGCTGAGAATCCCCTCTCCCAGTTCCCCAGTGGGAGTTGTGGATCCCGTCGGCTCGTCTGTGCCTCCGTTCCGGAGTCTCGGTTGAATTGTCGAACCGAGGAAGTGCCGATTCCCGCGACACCTCCTTTCGCGTCCTCGGCATAGCCGAGGTTCTCGATCTCGGGCGTGTCGCGGTCCAGCCAATCCCGCCGTCATGGGCGGTCTCGGTCTCGGCACCACGGCAAGCGGCGCCGCCACTCATCCTCTTCCTCCTCCTCGGACGAGGGGAGGCTTCGGCGCAAGTTGCATCGACGATATGAGGAACTCATTTGGCAACAGCTCCTTTTGTCCGGGAATAAGCTGACGCCGTCGTCTTCCCCGGCCATTAAGTGGCTGTCACTGGAGCGGCCGAAACAACCCCTTGTTTTAACCGAGGAGCCTGTTCCCAGGCCGGTTGTTTGGCCAAATCTAGCTGCCCCAACGATCCCAGTGGAACCTCCGCCTCCACAGCCATTAGTTGGGGCACTGACCAAAAATTCTCGGTCAGCTCAGGGACTGCCCATAGGCTGTCTGTCACCTTCACTCCGACAGGCCTCGGCAGGTGGAGGTGGCTCAGGCCGAGGCAGCTCTTTGAGGACTCTTCCGAGTCCGAGGACGATTCCTCCTTTTCCCCAAGCGTATGGACTTGGAGTCCTCAGAGGACAGTCGTAGACGATAGCCCATGTCCTTCCTAGGATTGCTTCAGCTCATCTCGGAGTCCACCGGGATGAAGCTCTAACCCATTTCTAAATGGGCCAGGTATCCCCTCACGGAGATTCTGGACGAGAGTTCCCTCTGGAGGCCTTTCCGTGGCGAGGCCATAGTGGGTCGCCTTGGAGCTCTGGCAGTGCCCTGCTTCCTGTCCTGCACCTTCAGCCAGGATGGCCAGGAAGTATCGCGGTCCCTACAGGTTCCCTATCCGGTTTGGAACACCCCTCGGCTGAGGGTTGGTTACTAACAGCGTTTTCGGCGTGCGAGACGCTAGGGATGTGGACAAACCTCCCGACAAGAGTCCAAGAAATTGGACTATGCTGGTGAAAAGTCTATGCTGCATCCTCCTCGGCCTTCACCAGGCCAGTTAAACCCATCCTCATGGCACATATTTTCTCATGCCCTGTTGGGCTCCCTGGATGGGTCGTCCTCATCTTCCCGGGATCTGCAGACCACGGTCAGGCAAGTGCGGGACCAGAGCAGAGCAGTGGCCAAACAGCAGCTCCAGACTGCTTTAGACATTGGGGACTCATGTGCCAGGGTCTGTGGTGGCCGCAGTGGCCATGCGTCGTCGGGCTTGGCTGAGGATATCCACCTTTACGCCGGATACCCAGCACAAGTTGGTGGATGTTCCTTTTGGGGACTGACCTCTTGACCCTGGGGTGGAAGGTCACCTGCAGAGGATCGAGAGTCCAATGCTACCTTGGACTCAGTCTCTTCCACTCAGAAGGACAAAGGCACAAACCACAGCCTAAGCCCTTTCGTCCTTCTCGCCCTGCTGGCTGTCCGCCCAGCAACGTCAGGGCCAGCAGGTTCGGGCTTGGCATCCCAAACCCAAGCCGGGGCTTCTCCAACAGGAAGCAGGAGGTAAAGGCCCAGGAGGTCCTCGGCGGTGCCTCCTCTAAGCCTGCCCAGTGGACGGGCTGAGGGGTTGCCAACCCCGTCACCTCACCCCAGGTTCCCCTCGTGGGGGATGGCTCTGGCACTTACTTCGCCTGGTCCATTATTACCATGGACAGGTGGGTACTGGAAGGTGGTGGGAAAGGCCTGCCTCTGGGAATTCGAGCAGGCCCCGCCCTTCGAGCCATCGCACCTCAGGGGCCTCGGGGTCCGCAGCCTCACTGTCGGCTCGTCGGGCCGACATCGTTCTCCTCCTCCAAAAGGAGGTGATCAGGGAGGTGGCGGACCCTCCCTCAGACCCAGGGTTTGTGTCCAGGTACTTTCTGGTTCTGAAACGGACAGGGGGCTGGCGCCCCATTCTTGACCTTCACGACCTGAACAAGTTCCTGAGGTCTCGAACCTTCAGGATGGTCACTCTGGCTCAGATAATACCATCCCTGGAACACGGCGTGTGGTTCTGCTCTCTGGACCTGCAGGACGCGTTCTTTCACGTCCCTATCCGTCCGTCCCTTCGGAGATTCCTTCGGCTTTCGGCGGAGGATCCCTCTTCAAGTTCGAGCCATGCCCTTGGCCTGTCTCCAGCTCCCAGGGTCTTCACCAAATGCATTGCAGTGGTGACAGCTTTCCTCACGGTGCCGGGGTCCGGGTGTACCCTTACCTGGATGATTGGCTGATAGCAGTCCCTCCAGACAGGAGGTGGAGCGGATCGAGATCTGGCCCTCAGGTTTGCTCTCAAATCGGCCTTCTCATCAGCGAGGCCAGAGTTGGAACTCAAGCCGAAGCAGGTAATTCTGTTTATCGGGGCAGAGCTCGACTCTCTTGAGCCAGACACGGCTCGGCGGACAGGGACGAGTTCTTACCTCCTTTGTCCAATCATTTCTGGTTGGGCAACCGCCCTGCCCGGGACTTCCTGGGTCTCATGGCAGCCTGTACCAGCGTGGTCCATTGGGCACGCTGGCACATGCGCCCCCTTTAGTGGGGACTGGCCAGCCAGTGGTCACAACGCTGCGATCCATTGGACCAGCTAGTGATGGTGACCCAGGAGATGTGGAACGCTCTCCGGTGGTGGACCGTTCCATCTCATCTGCAGGAGGGCATCCCGTTTGTCTGCCCCGAGCCAGCGGTCTCTCTATTGACCGATGCCTCTTTGATGGGTTGGGGTGCCCATCTGGGGGAACACCGGGCGCACAGCCTCTGGTCCCCGCGGGAGTCCCGATGCCACATCAACCTGCTGGAGCTCCGAGCGGTCCGCCTAGCTCTCACCGCCTTTGCTCCGTTTCTCCAGGGTTAAGTGGTCCGAGTCCAGACGGACAATACCACGACCATGTACTACCTAAACCGCCAGGGCGGGACGCGTTCCATGCTTCTATGCAAGGAAGCTCTCCGCATTTGGTCACTCGTGCACAGCCTGGAGGTGGATCTCCTAGCCATTCATGTGGCAGGAGCCTCCAACACCCTGGCCGATGCCCTGAGCTGGATAGGGGCTGCATCTCACGAGTGGTCTCTCCTGCCGGAGGTAGTACAAGATCTGTTCTCCCACTGGTGCACACCTCAGGTGGACCTGTTTGCCTCCAGGGAGAATGAAGCTGAGGCTGTTTCATGCCCGCCCCCTCAGCAGGGCTCGCTGCAGGGGAATGCCTTCTCGAGGCTGTGGACCCCGGGCCTCTTCACGCCTTTCCCCATTTCCCTTGATTCTACAAGTGCTTCTCAAGGTAAGGAGGACAAGGTGCAGGTGATTCTGATAGCCCCAGACTGGCCCCGCCAGTTCTGGTACCCAGATCTCCTCAGCCTCAGCTCCAGGCTCCCGAGGCAACTTCCAGCTCGTCGGACCTGCTCTCAGTCAATCAGGGAAGGTGTTCCATCCGGACCTTCAATCCCTGCACCTGACGGCCTGGTTCCTGAGGCTAGAGTTCCAGGCCTTGGGTCTTTCCGACGAGGTCCTCAATGTTGTTGAGGCGTCCCGTAAGGAGTCGACCAGGAAATGCTATGCCTTCAAATGGAAGAGATTTTCCATTTGGTGTCAGGGCAAGGGCTTGGACCCTTCCTCCTGTCCTTTGGCAAGCATTTTGGACTATTTATGGTCCCTTTCTAGTCAAGGGCTTAGGTCAACGACCCTAAGGGTGCACCTGGCAGCCATCTCTGCTTACCGGGCACGGGCCGGGGAGCAGTCGGTGGCGCAGGAGAAGGTGGTCTGGTGCTTTTTCAAAGGCCTTGATCACATTTCCCCTCCGGTGCGAGAACCTCCACCTCCGTGGGATTTACTGCTGGTACTGGCAAAGCTCATGGGCAAGCCATTCGAACCAATGCACAGGTGTGAACTCTCTCACCTGTCGTGGAAGACCGCCTTCTTGGTGGCTATCACGTCAGCCAGAAGGATGGGAGAACTCCAGGTGCTCTGCATCGAGTCTCCTTACCTGGTCTTCCACAGGGACAAGGTTGTCCTGCGCCCCCACCCGAAATTCCTTCCGAAGGTGGTGTCGGAGTTTCACCTTAACCAGGTGTTGACTCTGCTGGTGTTCTACCCCAATCACACCCCGGAGGCCGAATACAGGCTCCATACTTTGGACCCTAGAAGGGCGCTCACTTATTATAAGGAGCGCAAGGCTGAAATTCAGGGAGAGGTTCGCCAGCTGTTTGTCACCTACGCTGAAGCCGCACCTGGCAGACCTGCAGCCAAGCGGACGATAAGCAGGTGGGTCACCTCCTGAATAGATCTCTGCTACAAGTTGGCGGGCATGAAGCCTCCCAGAGGGACAAGAGCTTATTCTACCCGCCATACTGCTGCATCGGTGGCTGCTTCCAGGGACGTCCCTATCCAGGAAATCTGCAGGGCTGCTACCTGGAAGTCAGCACACACCTTCATTACCCATTACCACATCGATCATGAGTCACGCCGGGATGCTGGTTTTGGGGCCTCGGTTCTCCAGTCTTTATTCCCTAAGTAGGGGGTGTGCGCCTTGCCTCCCTCCTCCTGGAGAACTGCTAGGAGTCTGCCAATAAGTGTGGATGAACAACATATCCATGTCCCTAGAAATACAGGTTACTCACCTGTAACAGGAGTTCTAGGAATGGTATATGTTGTTCATCCACACGACCCACCTGACCTCCCCGGCTTCGACGCACAACCTGAGCTTCCAGCGGGCCAGATCTGGCGCCATGGGGTGGAGCCGAGGTTTTATCACCGGGTGGGTGGGAGGAGCCAGCTTAAGACCTTCGGCAAGATTTAAAGCGGCAAGGAACCTGCCAATAAGTGTGGATGAACAACATATACCATTCCTAGAACTCCTGTTACAGGTGAGTAACCTGTATTTAGAGGCAATCAACAGCATAGAAAAAAACTTTTCTGCACCCAGACTTGAGCATAAATTAAAACTGGTATCTTAAGACATTTCTACAGGAAGCCTTACTGGCTTAATAAATCCCCATAGAATAAACACATTTATTAAATGTTCTGGAACCTAAACAGTTCTTCAGAAATCCTCTGTACTGCAAGGGATCCTGCGTGCCTTCAGCAGGCCACGGACCCCACGGTTTCTGGAACCTAAACAATTCTTCAGAAATCCGCTGTACTGCAAGGGATCCAGCCTACCTTGACAAGGCTCACATGCCCTGCGGTTTCTGGAACCTAAACAGCTTTTCAGAAATCCGCTGTACCACAAGGAATCCAGCATGCCTTGACCAGGCAATGGATCACGCAATTTCTGGAACCTAAACAGCTTTTCAGAAATCGGCTGTACCACTAGAGATCCAGCGTGCCTTGATCAGGCCACGGACCCCTCGATTTCTGCAACCTGAGCAGTTTTCCAGAAATCCTCTGTACTGCAAGGGATCCAGCGTACCTTGACCAGGCCAAGGACCCCACCGATTCTGGAACCTAAACAGTTCTTCATAAATCCTCTGTACTGCAAGGGATCCAGCATGCCTTCACCAGGCCACGGACCCTACAGTTTCTGGAACCTAACCAGTTCTTCAGAAATCCTCTGTACTGCAAGAGATCCAGTGTGCCTTCACTACGCCATGGACCCCATGGTTTCTGGAACCTAACCAGTTCTTCAGAAACCCTCTGTACTGCAAGGGATCCAGCATGCCATGACCAGGCCATGGACCCTGCAGTTTCTGGAAACTAAACAGTTCTTTAGAAATCTGCTGTACTGCAAGGAATCCAGCATGCCTTTACCAGGCCACGGACCCCTTGATTTCTGAAACCTAAACAGCTTTTCAGAAGTCCTCTGTACTGCAAAGGATCCAGCGTGCCTTGAGCAGGCCATGGACCCTTCAATTTCTGGAACCCATAGAGTTTTTCAGAAATCCTCTGTACTGCAAGGGATCCAGTGTGCCTTGACCTGTGGATTAAAAGACAGGCATTTTTTTTTTAAACTTTAGCTGCCAAGGCTCGACAGTCACCAGGCTCATACTGGAGCTTACACTGGAGCAAGATCGTCTTGGCTTGCTGCACAAGGCTTCAAGCTTCATAGCTGCTGGGCTTCAAGGCTTCAAGACTTAAAATTGTCTGGTGTGCGGTCTCACCACCTCATTTTATAGACCAGATAAAATTTAACAATGCTTGTTCGTCTTTCGGATGAGACGTTAAACCAAGGTCCCATCTGCCTGGATTGGTGGTTGTTCAGGTGGATGTTAAAGATCCCATGGCACTTATCGAAAAGAGTTGGGGAATTTCCCCGGTGTCCTGGCCAAATTTCTGTCATTCACTAAAAATACCACTACCAGCTTAATCTGGTTCCAAGTCAGTTGGCATTCATCTGTATCCCCCTCCCCCGGGTCGTGCATGAAAATAGGCAGGATTTCAATGTCTAGTGCACTTACCCGGTCAATAAAAAATAAAGAAAAGGAAAAAAAGCATAAAAGAGCATGGAGTAATGCAGGTTGTCAGCACAAAGAGGAAGAAATGAGACAAAAGGATGCTGAACCCTCTCTCCTAGTATGGCAACAATGACATACATTTTATTGGGTAGAGGAAAGCGTTTCAGTGACTCTGTATCACTTGCTCCTCTGAGGTCCTCTGCAGTGGAATGTGGGCATTGACGACAACCAGCATGCAATCCTCCAGCTCCACATTCCATTTCAATAATTAGTAAGATAATAAAAACATTTCCTGGATGTTACATCTGTTACACTAACACTACAGCTAATCCTAGAGCTTATGCTTACATTAAAACTAATGTTTATAGTACAGTTTGCGCTTATGCTACAGGTCTTGCTTTTGCTACAGCTTACACTTACACTACAGCTTACGCTTGCACTAAATCTAATGCTGCAGCTTATGCTACAACTTACGCTAATGTTACAGCTTATGCTAATGCTACAGCTAACGTTACAGGTAATGCTACCTCATTCACTAATGCTAAATCTTACGCTAATACTACAGCTAAGTCACAGTAGTGCTAATGCTAATGCAACAGCTATTGTCAATGCTACAGCTAAGCTAATGCTACAGCTATGGTAATGGTACAGCTATGCTGGGGGTCTGGTATGACTTCCCGTCTGCCAATCTCCTGACAATGCACCTCCCGACTGCCAGTTCCCGTAAACTAATTTCCCGTTCATTATCATTTGCCGACAAATATATTCCTGACCAACAATACTCCACTAGCAGTACCAAAATCACTAGCAGGGCATTGAGGCAATGATTGGAGTCTATTAATGCTGCATTCTCGAGCCCCTCACTTGCTTCGATCCTCCCCTTCTTTTCCCTGCAGCTTCTGTAACTAGGAGAGGTATTGCTGCAGGAAGGAAAACAGTGATTACAGCTCTTTTCTGCCTCTGATTCACCTTGCTGAGAAGGGGCTCCTCTGTTACTCTTGCTTCCTTGCCTCCAATTCAAGTTTGCTTGATTGCTTGTTCATTCACCCAGACCCCTGCACAACAGACAGTAAAAGAAGTAAATAAAAAGTTGTTAGCTGTCCTGAAGCTCCGCTCAGCTTCCACTACATTTAACAGAAAAACTCAACTTGTTCTCGCTAACCCCCGCACAGCAAACAATCAAAATGGCAATGTTTTACCTAGTTTTTCCTGTTTACCTGAGGTGACTGCGGAATATGAACAAATGATATAGGCAAATGAACCCATTTTGGGAAATTGAATTCGGGCACCGCAAAGTCAGTCAATGATTGTTGCGGGATTGAATTTGTCAGCAAATGAACCCAGTCGGGAAATAGATTTCGGGCATTTGATTGCCGGCAAGTAGACGGTTGGGCAGTGGTATGGATCCCATGCTGAGGCTACAACAAAGGTAACACTACAGCTAATGCTAGCGCTACAACTACACTAAAAGACGTAACACCCAGGACATTTTTTTTAAACTTTGTTTATTAGTTTACAATAGACATAAAGTCATAAAAGTATCTGGAGACAGTACATAAGGATAAAACATGAAGGAAATACCACAGGAAGGTGCCACCTCACTTAATACACACAATTTAAAATGAATACTTTGTACTGTTTCAATTAGATACAGCTTTAGGAGGCTATGAGTAAAAACAATTTCATCAAAAATAGTCCCTTGTATTTATTGCTGTTGTTTAAGCCCATGAGCTGCATGATATAGTGGGATGATTTACAAGTCCATATGGCTTAGAAACATCTTCTCCTCCTGAGAGAAAGACAAAAAACCTGTAGAAACAATTTAGGTATCTTATAGGTAACAACCACCATAAATGTTGTAACAAACCACCCTCTTCTGTATTAATATCTGACTGGCAACTTTGACATGCTACAAACTGAAATGGTTATAAAAATATTGTTCAAAGGCAATAAGTACCCTGTAAGCCCCATCAACAGCATGGAAAATAACTTTTCTGCACCCAGACTTGAGCATAAATTAAAACTGGTATCTTGAGACATTTCTACAGGAAGCCTTACTGGCTTAATAAATCCCATAGAATAAACACATTTATTAAATGTTCTGGAACCCAAACAATTCTTCAGAAATCCTCTGTAATGCAAGTGATCCAGCGTGCCTTCACCAGGCCACAGATCCCGTAATTTCTAGAACCTAACCAGTTCTTCAGAAATCCTTTGTACTGCAAGGGATCCGGGGTGCCTTGACCTGGCCATGGACCCCGCAGTTTCTGGAACCTAAATAGTTCTTCAGAAATCTGCTGTACTGCAAGGGATCCAGTGTGCCTTGACCAGGCCATGGACCCTGTGGTTTCTGGAACCAAAACAGTTATTCAGAATTCCGTTGTACTGCAAGGGATCCAGTGTACCTTGACCAGGCCACTGACCTTGCGATTTCTGGAACCTAAACAGCTTTTCAGAAATCCTCTGTACTGCAAGGGATCCAGCATGCCTTGACCAGGCCATGGACCTCACAATTTCTGGAACCTAAACAGCTTTTCAGAAATCGGCTGTACCACTAAGGATCCGTCGTGCCTTGACCAGGCCATGGACCCCTTGATTTATGGAACCTAAACAGTTTTTCAGAAATCTTCTGTACTGTAAGGGATCCAGCATGTCTTTACCTGGCCAAGGGCCCCTCAATTTCTAGAATCTAAACAGTTTTCCAGAAATCCTCTGTACTGCAAGGGTTCCAGCATGCCTTAACCAGGCCACGGACCCTTCAATTTATGGAACCTAAACAGTTTTTCAGGAATCCTCTGTACCACAAGGGATCCAGCATGCCTTGACCAGGCCATGGAGTCCCAATTTCTGGAACCTAAACAGCTTTTCAGAAATTGGCTGTACCACTAGGGATCCGGCGTGCCTTGACCAGGCCATGGACCCCTTGATTTCTGGAACCTAAACAGTTTTTCAGAAATCTTCTGTACTGTAAGAGATCCAGCATCTCTTTACCTGGCCAAGGGCCCCTCAATTTCTAGAACCTAAACAGTTTTCCAGAAATCCTCTGTACTGCAAGGGATCCAGCATGCCTTGACCAGGCCACGGACCCTTCAATTTCTGGAACCTAAACAGTTTTTCAGGAATCCTCTGTACCACATGGGATCCAGCGTGCCTTGACCAGGCGACAGACCCCTCAACTTCTGGAACCTAAACAGCTTTTCAGAAAACCTCTGTACTGCTCGATTTCCAGCATGCCTTTGCAAGGCCATGGACCCCGGGATTTCTGGAACCTAAACAGTTCTTCAGAAATCCTCTGTACTGCAAAGGATCCAGCGTGCCTTCACCAGGCCACGGATCCTGCTGCTTCTGGAAAGTAAACAGTTCTTCAGAAATCTTCTGTACTGCAAGGGATCCAGTGCACCTTGACCGGGCCATGGACCTCGAGGATTCTGGAACCTAAACAGTTCCTCTGAAATCTTCTGTACTGCAAGGGATCCAGCATGCCTTTACCAGGACATGGACCTCGCGGTTTCTGGAACCTAAACAGATCTTCAGAAATCCTCTGTACTGCAAGGGATCCAGCGTGTGTTCACCAGGCCACTGACCCTGCCATTTCTGGAACCTAAACAGTTCTTCAATAATCCTCTATACTGCAAGGGATCCATCATGCCTTCACCAGGCCATGGACCCCGCAGTTTCTGGAACCTAACCAGTTCTTCAGAAATCCTCTGTACTGCGAGGGATCCAGTGTGCCTTGACCAAGCTACAGACCCCACCATTTCTGGAACCTAAACAGTTCTTCAGAAATCCTCTGTACTGCAAGTGATCCAGCATGCCTTCACCAGGCCATGGACCCCACAGTTTCTGGAACCTAAAAAGTTCTTCAGAAATCCGCTATACTGCAAGGGATCTCGCATGCCTTGACCAGTCCACGAACCCCATAATTTCTGGAACCTAACCAGTTCTTCAGAAATGCTCTGTACTGCAAGGGATCCAGGGTGCTTGACCAGGCCATGGACCCCGCAGTTTCTGGAACCTAAGCAGTTCTTCAGAAATCCGCTGTACTGCAAGGGATCCAGTGTGCCTTGACCAGGCGATGGACCCCTCAATTTCTGGAACCTAAACAGATTCTCAGAAATCTTCTGTACTGCTAGGGAACCAGCATGTCTTTCCCTGGCCAAGGGCCCCTCGATTTCTAGAACCTAAACAGTTTTCCAGAAATCCTCTGTACTGCAAGGGATCCAGCATGCCTTGACCAGGCCACGGACCCTTCAATTTCTGGAACCTAAACAGTTTTTCAGGAATCCTCTGCACCACAAGGGATCCAGCGTGTCTTGACCAGGCCACGAGGTCCCAATTTCTGGAACCTAAACAGCTTTTCAGAAATCGGCTGTACCACTAGGGATATGGCATGCCTTGACCAGGCCATGGACCCCTTGATTTCTGGAACCTAAACAGTTTTTCAGAAATCTTCTGTACTGTAAGGGATCCAGCATGTCTTTACCTGGCCAAGAGCCCCTCAATTTCTAGAACCTAAACAGTGTTCCAGAAATCCTCTGTACTGCAAGGGATCCAGCATGCCTTGACCAGGCCACGGACCCTTCAATTTCTGGAACCTAAACAGTTTTCAGGAATCCTCTGTACCGTCGGGATCCAAGCGTGCCTTGACAGGCCACAGACCCCTCAATTTCCGGAACCTAAACAGCTTTTCAGAAATCCTCTGTACCGCACGATTTCTAGCATGCGTTTGCAAGGCCACGGACCCCGGGATTTCTGGAACCTAAACAGTTCTTCAGAAATCCTCTGTACTGTAAAGGATCCAGCGTGCCTTCACCAGGCCACGGACCCCCCAGTTTATGGAACGTAAACAGTTCTTCAGAAATCTTCTGTACTGCAAGGGATCCAGTGCACCTCGACCGGGCCATGGACCTCGTGGTTTCTGGAACCTAAACAGATCTTCAGAAATCATCTGTACTGCAAGGGATCCAGTGTGCCTTTAACAAGCCATAGACCCCACCATTTCTGGAACTTAAACAGTTCTTCAGAAATCCTCTGTACTGCAGGGATCCAGCGTGCATTCACCAGGCCGTGGACCACGTGGTTTCGGGAACCTAAACAGTTCTTCAGAAATCCTCTGTACTGCAAGGGATCCAGCGTGCGTTCACCAGGCCACTGACCCTGCCATTTCGGAACCTAAACAGTTCTTTAATAATCCTCTGTACTGCAAGGGATCCATCATGCCTTCGCCAGGCCATGGACCCCGCAGTTTCTGGAACCTGACCAGTTCTTCAGAAATCCTCTGTACTGCAAGGGATCCAGTGTGCCTTGACCAAGCTACAGACCCCACCATTTTTGGAACCTAAATAGTTCTTCAGAAATCCTCTGTACTGCAAGTGATCCAGCGTGCTTTCACCAGGCCATGGACCCCACGGATTCTGGAACCTAACCAGTTCTTCAGAAATCTGCTGTACTGCAAGGGATCCAGTGTGCCTTGACCAGGTCACGGACCCCTTGATTTCTAGAACCTAAACAGATATTCAGAAATCTTCTGTACTGCAAGGGATCCAGCATGTCTTTCCCTGGCCAAGGGCCCCTCAATTTCTAGAACCTAAACAGTTTTCCAGAAATCCTTCTGTACTGCAAGGGATCCAGCATGCCTTGACCAGGCCACGGACCCTTCAATTTCTGGAACCTAAACAGTTTTTCAGGAATCCTCTGTACCACAAGGGATCCAGCGTGCCCTGACCAGGCCATGGAGTCCCAATTTCTGGAACCTAAACAGCTTTTCAGAAATTGGCTGTACCACTAGGGATCCAGCATGCCTTGACCAGGCCATGGACCCCTTGATTTCTGTAACCTAAACAGTTTTTCAGGAATCCTCTGTACCGCATGGGATCCAGCGTGCCTTGACCAGGCCACAGACCCCTCAATTTCCAGAACCTAAACAGCTTTTCAGAAATCCTCTATACCGCACGATTTCTAGCATGCGTTTGCAAGGCCACGGAACCCGGGATTTCTGGAGCCTAAACAGTTCTTCAGAAATCCTCTGTACTGCAAAGGATCCAGCATGCCTTCACCAGGCCACGGATCCCCCAGTTTATGGAACGTAAACAGTTCTTCAGAAATCTTCTGTACTGCAAGGGATCCAGTGCACCTCGACCGGGCCATGGACCTCGTGGTTTCTGGAACCTAAACAGATCTTCAGAAATCATCTGTACTGCAAGGGATCCAGTGTGCCTTTAACAAGCCATAGACCACACCATTTCTGGAACTTAAACAGTTCTTCAGAAATCCTCTGTACTGCAAGGGATCCAGCGTGCATTCACCAGGCCGTGGACCTCGCGGTTTCTGGAACCTAAACAGATCTTCAGAAATCATCTGTACTGCAAGGGATCCAGTGTGCCTTTAACAAGCCATAGACCCCACCATTTCTGGAACTTAAACAGTTCTTCAGAAATCCTCTGTACTGCAAGGGATCCAGTGTGCCTTGACCAGGCCACGGACCCCTCGATTTCTAGAACCTAAACAGATATTCAGAAATCTTCTGTACTGCAAGGGATCCAGCATGTCTTTCACTGGCCAAGGGCCCCTCAATTTCTAGAACCTAAACAGTTTTCCAGAAATCCTTCTGTACTGCAAGGGATCCAGCATGCCTTGACCAGGCCACGGACCCTTCAATTTCTGGAACCTAAACAGTTTTTCAGGAATCCTCTGTACCACAAGGGATCCAGCGTGCCTTGACCAGGCCATGGAGTCCCAATTTCTGGAACCTAAACAGCTTTTCAGAAATTGGCTGTACCACTAGGGATCCAGTGTGCCTTGACCAGGCCATGGACCCCTTGATTTCTGGAACCTAAACAGTTTCTCAGAAATCTGCTGTACTGTAAGACATCCGGCATGTCTTTACCTGGCCAAGGGCCCCTCGATTTCTAGAACCTAAACAGTTTTCCAGAAATCCTCTGTACTGCAAGGGATCCAGCATGTCTTGACCAGGCCACGGACCCTTCAATTTCTGGAAACTAAACAGCTTTTCAGAAATCCTCTATACCACACGATTTCCAGCATGCCTTTGCAAGGCCACGGACCACGGAATTTCTGGAACCTAAACAGTTATTCAGAAATCCTCTGTACTGCAAAGGATCCAGTGTGCCTTCACCAGGCCACGGACCCCGCAGTTTATGGAACCTAAACAGTTCTTCAGAAATCTTCTGTACTGCAAGGGATCCAGTGCACCTTGACCAGGCCATGGACCTCGAGGATTCTGAAACCTAAACAGTTCCTCTGAAATCTTCTGTACTGCAAGGGATCCCGCGTGTCTTTACCAGGACATGGACCTCGAGGTTTCTGGAACCTAAACAGATCTTCAGAAATCCTCTGTACTGCAAGGGATCCAGTGTGCGTTCACCAGACCATGGACCACGTGGTTTCTGGAACCTAACCAGTTCTTCAGAAATCCTCTGTACTGCAAGGGATCCAGCATGCCTTGACCAAGCTACAGACCCCACCATTTCTGGAACCTAAACAGTTCTTCAGAAATCCTCTGCACTGCAAGTGATCCAGCATGCCTTCACCAGGCCATGGACCCCATGGTTTCTGGAACCTAACCAGTTCTTCAGAAATGCTCTGTACTGCAAGGGATCCAGGGTGCTTGACCAGGCCATGGACCCCGCAGTTTCTGGAACCTAAGCAGTTCTTCAGAAATCCACTGTACTGCAAGGGATCCAGTGTGCCTTGACCAGGCCATGGACCCCTCAATTTCTGGAACCTAAACAGATTTTCAGAAATCTTTTGTACTGCAAGGGATCCAGCATGTCTTTCCCTGGCCAAGGGCCCCTCAATTTCTAGAACCTAAACAGGTTTCCAGAAATCCTCTGTACTGCAAGGGATCCAGCATGCCTTGACCAGGACACGGACCCTTCAATTTCTGGAACCTAAACAGTTTTTCAGGCATCCTCTGTTACCACAAGGGATCCAGCATGCCTTGACCAGGCCACGGAGTCCCAATTTCTGGAACCTAAACAGCTTTTCAGAAATTGGCTGTTCCACTAGGGATCCAGCGTGCCTTGACCAGGCCATGGACCCCTTGATTTCTGGAACCTAAACAGTTTTTAAGAAATCCTCTGTACCGCATGATTTCCAGCATGCCTTTGCAAGGCCATGGACCCCGGGATTTCTGGAACCTAAACAGTTTTTCGAAAATCCTCTGTACTGCAAAGGATCCAGCGTGCCTTCACCAGGCCACGGACCCTGCAGTATATGGAACGTAAACAGTTCTTCAGAAATCTTCTGTACTGCAAGGGATCCAGTGCACCTTGACCGGGCCATGGACCTCAAGGATTCTGGAACCTAAACAGTTCCTCTGAAATCTTCTGTACTGCAAGGGATCCAGCATGCCTTTACCAGGACATGGACCTCGCGGTTTCTGGAACCTAAACAGATCTTCAGAAATCATCTGTACTGCAAGGGATCCAGCTTGCCTTCAACAAGCCGCAGACCCCACTGTTTCTGGAACTTAAACAGTTCTTCAGAAATCCTCTGTACTGCAAGGGATCCAGCGTGCGTTCACCAGGCCACTGACCCTGCCATTTCTGGAACCTAAACAGTTCTTCAATAATCCTCTGTACTGCAAGGGATCCATCATGCCTTCACCAGGCCATGGACCCGCAGTTTCTGGAACCTAACCAGTTCTTCAGAAATCCTCTGTACTGCAAGGGATCCAGCATGCCTTGACCAAGCTACAGACCCCACCATTTCTGGAAGCTAAACAGTTCTTCAGAAATCCTCTGTACTGCAAGTGATCCAGCGTGCCTTCACCAGGCCATGGACCCCATGGATTCTGGAACTTAACCAGTTCTTCAGAAATCCGCTGTACTGCAGGGATCTAGCATGCCTTGACCAGTCCAAGGACCCCGTAATTTCTGGAACCTAACCAGTTCTTCAGAAATCCTCTGTACTGCAAGGGATCCAGGGTGCCTTGACCAGGCCATGGACCCCGCAGTTTCTGGAACCTAAGCAGTTCTTCAGAAATCCGCTGTTCTGCAAGGGATCCAGTGTGCCTTGACCAGGCCATGGACCCCTTGAATTCTGGAACCTAAACAGTTTTTCAGAAATCTTCTGTACTGTAAGGGATCCAGCATGTCTTTACCTGGCCAAGAGCCCCTCAATTTCTAGAACCTAAACAGTGTTCCAGAAATCCTCTGTACTGCAAGGGATCCAGCATGCCTTGACCAGGCCATGGACCCTTCAATTTCTGGAACCTAAACAGTTTTTCAGGAATCCTCTGTACCGTTGGGATCCAGCGTGCCTTGACCAGGCCACAGACCCCTCAATTTCCGGAACCTAAACAGCTTTTCAGAAATCCTCTGTACCGCACGATTTCTAGCATGCGTTTGCAAGGCCACGGACCCCGGGATTTCTGGAACCTAAACAGTTCTTTAGAAATCCTCTGTACTGCAAAGGATCCAGCGTGCCTTCACCAGGCCACGGACCCCCCAGTTTATGGAACGTAAACAGTTCTTCAGAAATCTTCTGTACTGCAAGGGATCCAGTGCACCTCGACCGGGCCATGGACCTCGTGGTTTCTGGAACCTAAACAGATCTTCAGAAATCATCTGTACTGCAAGGATCCAGTGTGCCTTTAACAAACCATAGACCCCACCATTTCTGGAACTTAAACAGTTCTTCAGAAATCCTCTGTACTACAAGGGATCCAAGCGTGCATTCACCCAGGCCGTGGACCACGTGGTTCGAGGAACCTAAACAGTTCTTCAGAAATCCTCTGTACTGCAAGGGATCCAGCGTCGCTCACCAGGCCACTGACCCTGCCATTTCTCGGAACCTAAACAGTTCTTTAATAATCCTCTGTACTGCAAGGGATCCATCATGCCTCGCCAGGCCATGGACCCCGCAGTTTCTGGAACCTGACCAGTTCTTCAGAAATCCTCTGTACTGCAAGGGATCCAGTGTGCCTTGACCAAGCTACAGACCCCACCATTTTTGGAACCTAAATAGTTCTTCAGAAATCCTCTGTACTGCAAGTGATCCAGCGTGCTTTCACCAGGCCATGGACCCCGCAGTTTATGGAACCTAAACAGTTCTTCAGAAATCTTCTGTACTGCAAGGGATCCAGTGCACCTTGACCAGGCCATGGACCTCGAGGATTCTGGAACCTAAACAGATCTTCAGAAATCCTCTGTACTGCAAGGGATCCAGTGTCGTTCACCAGACCATGGACCACGTGGTTTCTGGAACCTAACCAGTTCTTCAGAAATCCTCCTACTGCAAGGGATCCAGCATGCCTTGACCCAGCTACAGACCCCACCATTCTGGAACCTAAACAGTTCTTCAGAAATCCTCTGCACTGCAAGTGATCCAGCATCCTTCACCAGGCCATGGACCCCATGGTTTCTGGAACCCAACCAGTTCTTCAGAAATGCTCTGTACTGCAAGGGATCCAGGGTGCTTGACCAGGCCATGGACCCCGCAGTTTCTGGAACCTCAAGCAGTTCTTCAGAAATCCACTGTACTGCAAGGGATCCAGTGTGCCTTGACCAGGCCATGGACCCCTCAATTTCTGGAACCTAAACAGATTTTCAGAAATCTTTTGTACTGCAAGGGATCCAGCATGTCTTTCCCTGGCCAAGGACCCCTCAAATTCTAGAACCTAAACAGTTTTCCAGAAATCCTCTGTACTGCAAGGAATCCAGCATGCCTTGACCAGGACAAGGACCCTTCAATTTCTGGAACCTAAACAGTTTTTCAGGCATCCTCTGCTACCACAAGGGATCCAGCGTGCCTTGACCAGGCCACGGAGTCCCAATTTCTGGAACCTAAACAGCTTTTCAGAAATTGGCTGTTCCACTAGGGATCCAGCGTGCCTTGACCAGGCCATGGACCCCTTGATTTCTGGAACCTAAACAGTTTTTCAGGAATCCTCTGTACCGCATGGGATCCAGCGTGCCTTGACCAGGCCACGAACCCTCAATTTCCGGAACCTAAACGGCTTTTCAGAAATCCTCTGTACGCCATACGATTTCTAGCATCGTTTGCAACGCACGGACCCCGGGATTTCTGGAACCTAAACAGTTCTTCAGAAATCCTCTGTACTGGAAAGGATCAGCGTGCCTTCACCAGGTCACGGACCCCCAGTTTATGGAGCGTAAACAGTTCTTCAGAAATCTTCTGTACTGCAAGGGATCCAGTGCACCTCGACCGGGCCATGGACCTCGCGGTTTCTGGAACCTAAACAGATCTTCAGAAATCATCTGTACTGCAAGGGATCCAGTGTGCCTTTAACAAGCCATAGACCCCACCATTTCTGGAACTTAAACAGTTCTTCAGAAATCCTCTGTACTGCAAGGGATCCAGCGTGCATTCACCAGGCCGTGAACCACGTGGTTTCGGGAACCTAAACAGTTCTTCAGAAATCCTCTGTACTGCAAGGGATCCAGCGTGCTTTCACCAGGCCACTGACCCTGCCATTTCCGGAACCTAAACAATTCTTTAATAATCCTCTGTACTGCAAGGGATCCATCATGCCTTCACCAGGCCATGGACCCCGCAGTTTCTGGAACCTGACCAGTTCTTCAGAAATCCTCTGTACTGCAAGGGATCCAGTGTGCCTTGACCAAGCTACAGACCCCACCATTTTTGGAACCTAAATAGTTCTTCAGAAATCCTCTGTACTGCAAGTGATCCAGCGTGCTTTCACCAGGCCATGGACCCCACGGATTCTGGAACCTAACCAGTTCTTCAGAAATCTGCTGTACTGCAAGGGATCCAGTGTGCCTTGACCAGGCCACGGACCCTGATTTCTAGAACCTAAACAGATATTCAGAAATCTTCTGTACTGCAAGGGATCCAGCATGTCTTTCACTGGCCAAGGCCCTCAATTTCTAGAACCTAAACAGTTTCCAGAAATCCTTCTGTACTGCAAGGATCCAGCATGCCTTGACCAGGCCCAGGACCCTTCAATTTCTGGAACCTAAACAGTTTTCAAGGAATCCTCTGTACCACAAAGGGATCAAGCGTTACTTGACCAGGCCATGAGTCCCAATTTCTGGAACCTAAACAGCTTTTTCAGAAATTGGCTGTACCCACCTAGGGATCAGTGTGCCTTGACCAGGCCATGGACCCCTTGATTTCTGGAACCTAAACAGTTTTTCAGAAATCTGCTGTACTGTAAGACATCCGGCATGTCTTTACCTGGCCAAGGCCCTCGATTTCTAGAACCTAAACAGTTTTCCAGAAATCCTGTACTGCAAGGGATCCAGCATGTCTTGACCAGGCCACGGACCCTTCAATTTCTGAAACTAAACAGCTTTTCAGAAATCCTCTGTACCCACGATTTCCAGCATGCCTTTGCAAGGCCATGGACCACTGGAATTTCTGGAACCTAAACAGTTATTCAGAAATCCTCTGTACTGCAAAGGATCCAGTGTGCCTTCACCAGGCCACGGACCCCGCAGTTATGGAACCTAAACAGTTCTTCAGAAATCTTCTGTACTGCAAGGGATCCAGTGCACCTTGACCAGGCCATGGACCTCGAGGATTCTGGAACCTAAACAGTTCCTCTGAAATCTTCTGTACTGCAAGGGATCCCGCGTGTCTTTACCAGGACATGGACCTCGCGGTTTCTGGAACCTAAACAGATCTTCAGAAATCCTCTGTACTGCAAGGGATCCAGTGTGCGTTCACCAGACCATGGACCACGTGGTTTCTGGAACCTAACCAGTTCTTCAGAAATCCTCTGTACTGCAAGGGATCCAGCATGCCTTGACCAAGCTACAGACCCCACCATTTCTGGAACCTAAACAGTTCTTCAGAAATCCTCTGCACTGCAAGTGATCCAGCATGCCTTCACCAGGCCATGGACCCCATGGTTTCTGGAACCTAACCAGTTCTTCAGAAATGCTCTGTACCAAGGGATCCAGGGTGCTTGACCAGGCCATGGACCCGCAGTTTCTGGAACCTAAGCAGTTCTTCAGAAATCCACTGTACTGCAAGGGATCCAGTGTGCCTTGACCAGGCCATGGACCCCTCAATTTCTGGAACCTAAACAGATTTTCAGAAATCTTTTTGTACAAGGGATCCAGCATGTCTTTCCCTGACCAAGGGCCCCTCAATTTCTAGAACCTAAACAGTTTTCCAGAAATCCTCTGTACTGCAAGGGATCCAGCATGCCTTGACCAGGACACGGACACTTCAATTTCTGGAACCTAAACAGTTTTTCAGGCATCCTCTGCTACCACAAGGGATCCAGCATGCCTTGACCAGGCCACGGAGTCCCAATTTCTGGAACCTAAACAGCTTTCAGAAATTGGCTGTTCCACTAGGGATCCAGCATGCCTTGACCAGGCCATGGACCCCTTGATTTCTGGAACCTAAACAGTTTTTCAGGAATCCTCTGTACCGCATGGGATGCAGCGTGCCTTGACCAGGCCACAGACCCCTCAATTTCTGGAACCTAAACAGCTTTTCAGAAATCCTCTGTACCGCATGATTTCCAGCATGCCTTTGCAAGGCCATGGACCCCGGGATTTCTGGAACCTAAACAGTTTTTCGAAAATCCTCTGTACTGCAAAGGATCCAGCGTGCCTTCACCAGGCCACGGACCCTGCAGTATATGGAACGTAAACAGTTCTTCAGAAATCTTCTGTACTGCAAGGGATCCAGTGCACCTTGACCGGGCCATGGACCTCAAGGATTCTGGAACCTAAACAGTTCCTCTGAAATCTTCTGTACTGCAAGGGATCCAGCATGCTTTATCAGGACATGGACCTCATGGGTTTCTGGAACCTAAACAGATCTTCAGAAATCATCTGTACTGCAAGGGATCCAGCTTGCCTTCAACAAGCCACAGACCCCACTGTTTCTGGAACTTAAACAGTTCTTCAGAAATCCTCTGTACTGCAAGGGATCCAGCGTCAGTTCACCAGGCCACTGACCCTGCCATTTTCTGGAACCTAAACAGTTCTTCAATAATCCTCTGTACTGCAAGGGATCCATCCATGCCTTCACCAGGCCATGGACCCCAGTTTCTGGAACCTAACCAGTTCTTCAGAAATCCTCTGTACTGCAATGGATCCAGCATGCCTTGACCAAGCTACAGACCCCACCATTTCTGGAAGCTAAACAGTTCTTCAGAAATCCTCTGTACTGCAAGTGATCCAGCGTGCCTTCACCAGGCCATGGACCCCATGGATTCTGGAACTTAACCAGTTCTTCAAAATCCAGCTGTACTGCAGGGATCTAGCATGCCTTGACCAGTCCAAGGACCCGTAATTTCTGGAACCTAACCAGTTCTTCAGAAATCCTCTGTACTGCAAGGGATCCAGGGTGCCTTGACCAGGCCATGGACCCCACAGTTTCTGGAACCTAAGCAGTTCTTCAGAAATCCGCTGTACTGCAAGGGATCCAGTGTGCCTTGACCAGGCCATGGACCCCTCAATTTCTGGAACCTAAACAGATTTTCAGAAATCTTCTGTACTGCAAAGGATCCAGCATGTCTTCACCTGGCCAAGCGCCCCTCGATTTCTGGAACCAAAACAGCTTTTCAGAAATCCTCTGTATCGCACGATTTCCAGCATGCCTTTACAAGGCCATGGACCCTGGAATTTCTGGAACCTAAACAGTTCTTCAGAAATCTTCTGTACTGCAGGGATCCAGTGCACTCTTGACTGGGCCATGGACCTCAAGGATTCTGGAACCTAAACGGTTCCTCTGAAATCTTCTGTACTGCAAGGGATCCAGCGTGTGTTTTCCAGGACATGGACCCCGCAGTTTCTGGAACCTAAACAGATCTTCAGAAATCATCTGTACTGCAAGGGATCCAGTGTGCCTTCATCAAGGCACCATTTCTGGAACTTAAACAGTTCTTCAGAAATCCTCTGTATTACAAGGGATCCAGCGTGCGTTCACCAGACCATGGACCACGTGGTTTCTGGAACGTAAACAGTTCTTCAGAAATCCTCTGTACTGCAAGGGATCCAGCGTGCGTTCAAAAGGCCACTGACCCTGCCATTTCTGGAACCTAAACTGTTCTTCAATAATCCTCTGTACTGCAAGGGATCCATCATGCCTTCACCAGGCCATGGACCCTGCAGTTTCTGGAACCTAACCAGTTCTTCAGAAATCCTCTGTACTGCAAGTGATCCAGCATGCCTTCACCAGGCCATGGACCCCATGGTTTCTGGAACCTAAACAGTTCTTCAGAAATCGCTATACTGCAAGGGATCTAGCATGCCTTGACCTGTCCACGGACCCGTAATTTCTGGAACCTAACCAGTTCTTCAGCAATCCTCTGTACTGCAAGGGATCCAGGGTGCCTTGACCAGGCCATGGATCCGCACTTTCTGGAACCTAAGCAGTTCTTCAGAAATCCGCTGTACTGCAAGGGATCCGGTGTGCCTTGACCAGGCCATGGACCCCTCGATTTCTGGAACCTAAACAGATTTTCAGAAATCTTCTGTACTGCAAGGGATCCAGCATGTCTTTCCCTGGCCAAGGGCCCCTCAATTTCTAGAACCTAAACAGTTTTCCAGAAATCCTCTGTACTGCAAGGGATCCACCATGCCTTGACCAGGCCACGGACCCTTCAATTTCTGGAACCTAAACAGTTTTTCAGGAATCCTCTGTACCACAAGGGATCCAGCGTGCCTTGACCAGGCCATGGAGTCCCAATTTCTGGAACCTAAACAGCTTTTCAGAACTTGGCTGTACCACTAGGGATCCGGCGTTCCTTGACCAGGCCAGGACCCCTTGATTTCTGGAACCTAAACAGTTTTCAGAAATCTTCTGTACTGAAGAGATCCAGTATGTCTTTACCTGGCCAAGGGCCCTCAATTTCTAGAACCTAAACAGTTTTCCAGAAATCCTCTGTACTGCAAGGGATCCAGCATGCCTTGACCAGGCCACGGACCCTTCAATTTCTGGAACCTAAACAGTTTTCAGGAATCCTCTGTACGCATGGGATGCAGTGTGCCTTGACCAGGCCACAGACCCCTCAATTTCTGGAATCTAAACAGCTTTTCAGAAATCTTCTGTACACACGATTTCCAGCATGCCTTTGCAAGGCCATGGACCCTGGGATTTCTGGAACCTAAACAGTTCTTCAGACATCCTCTGTACTGCAAAGGATCCAGTGTGCCTTCACCAGGCCATGGACCCTGCAGTTTATGGAACATAAACAGTTCTTCAGAAATCTTCTGTACTGCAAGGGATTCAGTGCACCTTGACCGGGCCATGGACCTTGAGGATTCTGGAACCTAAACAATTCCTCTGAAATCTTCTGTACTGCAAGGGATCCAGCATGCCTTTACCAGGACATGGACCTCGCGGTTTCTGGAACCTAAACAGATCTTCAGAAATCCTCTGTACTGCAAGGGATCCAGCGTGCGTTCACCAGGCCACTGACCCTGCCATTTCCGGAACCTAAACAGTTCTTCAATAATCCTCTGTACTGCAAGGGATCCATCATGACTTCACCAGGCCATGGACCCCGCAGTTTCTGGAACCTAACCAGTTCTTCAGAAATCCTCTGTACTGCAAGGGATCCAGCGTGCCTTGACCAAGCTACAGACCCACCATTTCTGGAAGCTAAACAGTTCTTCAGAAATCCTCTGTACTGCAAGTGATCCAGCATGCCTTCACCAGGCCATGGACCCCACAGATTCTGGAACCTAGCCAGTTCTTCAGAAATCCGCTTTACTGCAAGGGATCTAGCATGCCTTGACCAGTCCATGGACCCCATAATTTCTGGAACCTAACCAGTTCTTCAGAAATCCTCTGTACTGCAAGGGATCCAGGGTGCCTTGACCAGGCCATGGACCCTGCACTTTCTGGAACCTAAACAGTTCTTCAGAAATCCACTGTACTGCTAGGGATCCAGTGTGCCTTGTCCAGGCCATGGACCCCTCGATTTCTGTAACCTAAACAGATTTTCAGAAATATTCTGTACTGCAAGGGATCCAGCATGTCTTCACTTGGCCAAGGGCCCCTCGATTTCTGGAACCTAAACAGCTTTTCAGAAATCCTCTGTACCGCACGATTTCCAGCATGCCTTTGCAAGGCCATGGACCCCGGGATTTCTGGAACCTAAACAGTTCTTCAGAAATCCTCTGTACTGCAAAGGATCCAGTGTGCCTTCACCAGGCCACGGACCCCGCAGTTTCTGGAACGTAAACAGCTTTTCAGAAATCGGATGTACGACTAGGGATCCGCGTGCCTTGACCAGCCGTGGACCCCTTGATTTCTGGAACCTAAACAGTTCTTCAGAAATCTTCTGTACTGCAAGGGATCCAGTGCACCTTGACTGAGCCATGGACCTCGAGGATTCTGGAACCTGAACAGTTCCTCTGAAATCTTCTGTACTGCAAGGGATCCAGCGTGCGTTTTCCAGGACATGGACCTCGCGGTTTCTGGAACCTAAACAGATCTTCAGAAATCATCTGTACTGCAAGGGATCCAGCGTGCCTTCAACAAGCCACCGTTTCTGGAACTTAAACAGTTCTTCAGAAATCCTCTCTACTGCAAGGGATCCAGCATGCGTTCACCAGACCATGGACCATGTGGTTTCTGGAACCTAAACAGTTCTTCAGAAATCCTCTGTACTGCAAGGGATCCAGTGTGTGTTCACCAGGCAACTGACCCTGCCATTTCTGGAACCTAAACAGTTCTTCAAAAATCCTCTGTACTGCAAGGGATCCAGCATGACTTCACCAGGCCATGGACCCCGCAGTTTCTGGAACCTAACCAGTTCTTCAGAAATCCTCTGTACTGCAAGGGATCCAGCATGCCTTGACCAAGCTACAGACCCCACCATTTCTGGAACCTAAACAGTTCTTCAGAAATCCTCTGTACTGCAAGTGATCCAGCTTGCCTTCACCAGGCCATGGACCCCACGGTTTCTGGAACCTAAACAGTTCTTCAGAAATGCGCTATACTGCAAGGGATCTAGCATGCCTTGACCTGTCCACGGAAGCCGTAATTTCTGGAACCTAACCAGTTCTTCAGAAATCCTCTGTACTGCAAGGGATCCAGGGTGCCTTGACCAGGTCATGGACCCCACAGTTTCTGGAACCTAAGCAGTTCTTCAGAAATCCGCTGTACTGCAAGGGATCCAGTGTGCCTTGACCAGGCCATGGACCCCTCAATTTCTGGAACCTAAACAGATTTTCAGAAATCTTCTGTACTGCAATGAATCCAGCATGTCTTCACCAGGCCAAGGGCCCCTTGATTTCTGGAACCTAAACAGTTTTTCAGGAATCCTCTGTACCACAAGGGATCCAGCGTGCCTGACCAGGCCACGGAGTCCCAATTTCTGGAACCTAAACAGCTTTTCAGAAATCGGCTGTACCACTAGAGATCCGGCGTGCCTTGACCAGGCCATGGACCCCTTGATTTCTGGAACCTAAACAGTTTTCCAGAAATCCTCTGTACTGCAAGGGATCCAGCATGCCTTTACCAGGCCATGGACCCCTCGATTTCTGGAACCTGAACAGCTTTTCAGAAATCTTCTGTACTGCAATGGATCCAGCGTACCTCGACCAGGCCATGTACCCCTCGATTTCTGGAACCTAAACAACTTTCCCGAAATCCTATTTACTGCAAAGGATCCAGCGTGCCTTGAGCAGGCCATGGACCCCTCTATTTCTGGAACCTAAACAGCTTTTCAGAAATCCTCTGTACAGCAAGGGATCCAGAGTGCCTTGACCAGGCCACGGACACCTCGATTTCTGGAACCCAAAGAGTTTTTCAGAAATCCTCTGTACTGCAAGAGATCCAGCATGCCTTGGCCAGGCAACGGACCCCGCGATTTCTTGAACCTAAACAGTTCTTCAGAAATCCGTTGTACTGCAAGGGATCCAGCATGCCTTGACCTGTGGATTAAAAGACAGGCATTTTTTTTTTTAAACTTTAGCTGCCAAGGCTCGACACTCACCAGGCTCATACTGGATCTTACACTGGAGCAAGATCACCTTGGCTTGCTGCACATGGCTTCAGGCTTTTTAACTGCTGGGCTTCAAGGCTTAAAATTGTCTGGTGTGCGGTCTCACCACCTCATTTCATGGACCAGGTAAAATTTAACAATGCTTGTTCGTCTTTCGGATGAGACGTTAAACCGAGGTCCCATCTGCCTGGATTGGTGGTAGTTCAGGTGGATGTTAAAGATCCCATGGGACTTATCGAAAAGAGTTGGGAAATTTCCCTTGTGGACTGGCCAAATTTCTGTCATTCACTAAAAATACCACTACCAGCTTAATCTGGTTCCAGGTCAGTTGGCATTCATCTGTATCCCCCTCCCCCGGGTCGTGCATGAAAATAGGCAGGATTTCAATGTCTAGTGCACTTACCCTGTCAACAAAAAATAAAGAAAAGAAAAAAAAGCATAAAAGAGCATGAAGGAGTGGAGGTTGTCAGCACAAAGAGGAAGAAATGAGACAAAAGGATGCTGAACCCTCTCTCCTAGTCTGGCAACAATGACATACATTTTATTGGGTAGAGGAAAGTGTTTCAGTGACTCTGTATCACTTGCTCCTCTGAGGTCCTCTGCAGTGGAATGTGGGCATTGACGACAACCAGCATGTAATCCTCCAGCTCCACATTCCATCTCAATAATTAGTAAGATAATAAAAACATTTCCTGGGTGTTACATCTGTTACACTAACACTACAGCTAATGCTAGAGCTTATGCTTACATTAAAACAGAGCAGTCAGACTGATGAGGCAGGTCGTGAATTTAAAATTCCTTGCATAGTTCTCTGCTCTAAAACTTTCAACACATGATAATGCTCGATGACACTTTCAGATTACTACATTATCAGCTATCCAACTTTCGAGGGGAAGAAGAAGGAATGCAGTGGACCAACAGGTACATATCAACTTGATGCATTGCCATCTATTTCTATACTTAATGCTATTTATCATCAATTATGTCTGATCCAAACAGACTGCACAAAACGGTGACAGGGACATGACATATCTGCAAAGTGCCACTTGTTTATCAAGCTGTAATTCTCCCACATGGTGGGTATCCCATGAGTTTGGCGCATCATGATTGTTGTCACAAAAACAGTGATTACATTGGCGGTGCTCTTTCATGCGACTATCTGAACGATGGTGACCTGCTGACGAGTGAGATGCTGGCGATATATGTCTGTGCACGTGATGGTGAGGCAGCAGCACGCTTTGTGAGTGATTGTGCCGCACCCAGCTGCCAAGCTATGGTGGTGGGCACATGGTTCGTCGTATAGTACCACATTCTGGGCTGTACATAGGTCCCTTTGTTTTGTGCCCTGCACACATATATATATATATTTTTCCAACCCCACCACATGCACCCCTGGAGTTCAGAATCATTCATTGGGGTGTTATGGGCAAAGTCCACGGGGTTGGTGTCTGTCCTGCTGACCCTGTAGCCGCGGCAAAGAGGGAGTACATTGACATCACCAGGAGTGTTTCTATGATTTTCACTGTGACATAACGGTGTTGCTATTCTGATGGATGCCGTTATCGCACAGAACTAAAATGATATGCATTCCACAAAGGAATTCATATTTAACTGCTCCAAATATAAAGAGATATGAAACCTCATTTTGCATTGTTGTTTTTATGATCAACATTCGCTAGATGGATTCTATATTTTCATTGATTTTTCCACAACTGCTGGTTATATGCGTGATATGATAGTTGAGGAACGGGCATCCAGTTAGATGCCAAGCTAGGTCTGCTACTCTGCACCAGCCACTCTGCACCGCCCTTGCCACTGGGGTGGGGGTCAGTGCTACTGACATATGCATCTTGTGTAGCAAGAGGCACTTTGCACCATTCTTGTGGCACTAGCCCCATGCACCATGCGAGGCTGTGGAAGGGGTAGGGCTTTGGTTGACAGAAGTTGCATGGTCATTACTAAGCAGACGTAATAATGCGCCTTTGTTTGTACTGCAGGCTGTACCACTGGCTAGCATACAGGGTCTACGTAATCTGATCTATGAAGGAGGAGGCTTGGCTATGGTAATAGAATTATCTTCCAGCTCGTGTGTAGAAAGCCATCTGAGAAAATGTTCCCAACAGAGGCTGAAGAGTACGTTGGCTTCATGCCATTTCTTCAGGGCTGGTGGATCTATCCTGAGTCGGATCCTGCACGTGACAACAGTGACTGTACTGACTACAGGCACAAGCATTGTCCATTTTGCTATATCAATTATGACCAAAACACACCTGCTGATGGATAATTCTACATTCTGAATAAATGCATACTGTGCAAGCATGGCAGTGTCCAAAACGGTGGTAACATGTATTTAGCCACGAGCGGATTATGGTCTCTAGGTTGTTAGTGGATTTACTTCTTTTGTCATTATTAGACACTGCTTTGTCTCTGTTTACTTTGCAAAATGATTACATCTTTACTGGACCACTGTAGGCCCTGTGACATGAAGTCTGTATCTAACTGTGTATTCTATGCTATTTTACTACTATGGTCAATAAGGCCTCTTTGAATTTGAGCAGTTGCCTTCCATGTGCACAAGCTCTGTTGTGGTGTTAAGGTTAGATAATTACACCTGAAAATCATTTTGTGGCCCTTCCTAAACAATAAAAAAGCAAGATGCCTCTTATTGTTTGTTATGTGACTGCTCTTGTTTCAGTCACTATATATACCGTGAGTATTTTTTTTCGTATGTAATACATGTGTCTAGCAATAAACATATTTTTGATTCATAGATTCATAGAAGTGTGATGGCAGAAAAGGACCAAAACAAGGCCCAGCAAGTCTGCCCATTTGTCCAGCTATCTGCTTGGACCTGTGCCCCCACCTTCACACTCTCCTGTGGTTGTCCCATGCCCTGTTGAACCCTCCACTGTTTTCTTCTCCTCCAAATTAGTGCCTCTGGGAGTCTGTTCCACTTTTCCACCCTCCACATGGAGGCCATGCTCCTTGTCCCTCTGATTTCCTTCATCTGGACGATACTACCCACTGCCACCCTATTTATACCATTAAGGTACTTGGTGTCTAGATCATGTGCCCCTCCTCCTCCTCTGTTCCAGGTAGTACATTTTCAGATCTCTCAAACTTTCTTCATCGGATAGAGGGCTTAACCTATTTACCATCTTTTGTTTCTCTCCTCTGAACAACACGCTCTAGCTTCCCCACATCCTTCCTGAGGTATGGCTTCCAGAACTGACCATGCTCTGCAAGTGGTCTAACTCAATGGGTGTACAAGGGTTATCACCTCCCTATTTCTGCTGATGATTCCCTTCCGATGTATCCCAGCATTCCACTCCCCTAGCCACTGCCCTCCCAGACTGCCTTTCCACCTTCCCGTCCCCCAATATAGTGATGACTAGGCCCCTTTCTTGTTCCATCACCCCCGATCTCTGTCCCCATACAGTAATTCCTGCCTCTGTCTTCTGTAGTTGAGGATGCATGATTTTAAATTTTTCTGTATTGAATGCAAGCTGCCACCTCTTGGACCATGCCTCAAGGCCCCTAAATCTCTGCATTTGTTTTACCCCTCCCGTGTCCACCCTATTGTCGATCTTGATATCGCCCACAAACATACTCACACTCCCTCAAGGCCTCTCCGAATGTCCTCACAAATATATTGAATAGTAGGGGCCCCAATCACAAACTACTAATCTCTCTATCTTGTGCCCTGTCCCCCATAATATCTCTGCACTACATACTTGCGCTGATCCACTGCACGCGCGCGCACAGTCACACAGTCTACGACACACTCTATGACCTTCACTGTCCACACACACGTCACACACACACACACACATATGTCACCAAAACATAAGCATGCCCACACACAAACTCATCCAACACTCACTCACTCTCTCTCTTGCTGTACTTTCTAATTGCCAGCTAAGGCACTGTAGTGAGTAGTTGATGGAGCGCCAATGTCAGATGACCAACAAACACAGAAGATTACGTTTGGTAAACAGTTCAGCTTTATTTAAACAGTAGTCACTACATATGCTCTCTCATATCATGATCAGTGATGCAAAAAAGGTACCACTTAAACATTGTCTGTGTATATAGACATTTGGCTGTTAAGCATAGTGTGTTATGTACTTTCAAAAGGTGAACTGACATTGCGTGTTCAGTTTGAAGATACGCCAAATGCCCATGGCAGCAGTTGCATTGCAACAGATGTAGCATGGAAAAACAGTTTTGATTTCTGAAATTATGTAACATGTAACCATAATTCATTTTTCATTTTAACTGTATCACACACATGTACGTAACATGCACATGTATGTGGTATATGCGCTGTCTCCCCAGCAGAGGTGTAGCTAGGGATTTCAGATCTGCACACCAAGGGACTTCACTGCCCTCGGGTGTAGCTAGACAATATACAAATGTACACCAGGACCGTGTTTGTTGCCTCATTTGGCACAATAAATACAACTTTGTATCTCATGACAGTGGTTGTTGCCATGAATGGTAAATACAAATGCCATGCATTGTTCCCTTAAGATACCTACATACCAGCCCAGAGCCTGTAAAGTTGTATTGACCTTGGATGCAATAGAGTATTAGTGACTAATCTGTCTAGTTTGGAATCCATGAATAAAATTACAGAAAGGTTGAGTATTTTCTTTGTTAGTTTTCATGGAAAAAGGAAGCAGTTCAGAGCCTATTTGCTACCCCCCTTAAATAAAACTGCACACCATGGAGTGCTTGGAGTATACTGCCTATACTGTTGTCCCTGAGTGTTTACATAGAGTTCATGTTACTTGAGCCCACACTTACTCGTCGGTTATTGCCTCACAGTCCGCTGCATTTTGAGTACCTGCGATTATACCAGCAGTGTTCTATCAAGGCATGCACTATGTTCAGTACCATATGGCAAATAATGAACTCTTCAGGAGTGGAGCACCTTGTTTATGATTCAGCTAGACAAGGTAACAAACTAGAGGGGGATATACAGAACTAGTGGAGAATAGATCTTTGAATGAGTCTACTTTTTAAAGGAGTAGTCCACCTAAATCAATCAGTTGTGCAGATTTTTTTTTATTTGTATGTTAAGTTCTTGTGTGCCCTTCCCTCTGTCTGCTATTAAGAGTTTTACCTAAATTAGCCTGCTAGCTTTAAGGTAGCTTTATGACCTCTGGAGATCTCCACATGAGACAGCTTAATTGTATTCCTTTGTCCTACAATGCACGTTGTTTCATGTGACAGTGATGTAGTAGAGACTATAATCCTGCAGGAAAGCATGGATTTACAATCAGTTCACAACAGTAGAAACATAATTTAAAATCTATAGACATTAGCTTAGTGACTATCCTCATTGTAAACATCTTAATGTACTGAAGAATGTTGCTGCTGGTATTTTTTGCACAGCCTGTAAAGCTTCCCAGATATTAAGTTTGTTTGGCATGTGTGCTGGAATGTTGGTCTCACATCACTGTCACATGAGACAAGATGCACTGTGGGAACAAGGAACACAATCAAGCTGTCCGGGAAGAAGATCCACTTAGGGTCATAAAAGTAGCATAAAGCTGGATGGCTCATTTAGGACAAACCCTAATAGCAGTCAGAGGGAAGGAAACAGTAGAACTTTCACATCAAAATTAAAACACCTGCACAATATATCTTTTTTGCAAGTTTTTGTGACTACCTTTATTGTTTCAAAATGGAACCTGAATATGTCACAAGCTCTGTGCAATTTCTACACGCATTGTCAATGACCGCTAGACACTGAATGCATGTAACAAGTCAGTGGTGCTGAAATAAAACAATTCTATTGTGAGTAATATATAATTAACTGCAACAGTCTATGTGTCTTAGATATTGCACAGTTCAGAATCGGAGGCCACCTAACAACCAGAAAAGTAACTATGTGCATGTGGTATACACTGTTGAATGGCAGTGTCATTCCTTATCAGGTCGACTACTAAAAACATAGCATTAGATGCAAAGTCCATGTAACAGCTTTGTACTTGTTGGTCTTTCTCTATACACAGGCAAGGAAGTATGCATAATGTTATCATCTACCGAAACGACTCACCATTTCGCAACCACTCATGCTTTGCGGGCAAGGCTTGGGAGCTATATTGTTGAATTTCTGGCACTGTCATTTGTGACAGATAATGAGATTCTTTTTAAACATCAACACCTGAATCAACATGTCATGGATGTATTCATGGATTTTGCCTCAAACAAAGGCTTTCTACCCACTCCTTTTTGCTTTCGGGCACACAGTGTTGAATCGCTTGGCACCCAGCTCATCAGAAGTATTGGTTGATGATGAACAACTGCATGCTTGCGGTTCACATTGTGATTATGGTCAAGAATTGCCAGCATTATTCTGGCCTTCATGCCAGCATGGCTAAACTTCTAATTTTGGGCAGTACTTGCACAGCAAGGCGTGGAATACCTCAAGATTTCCAGTGGGCAGAACTGGGGCATGCTCTAAGTCATTAAGAAATGTTCGTCATGAACAGTCTTAGAGCCTATTGTGTGCTTCACCTCATCCACCATCCATTTGGCGAGCACATTGTCTCGAGTGGCACAGGATGGCTACATGCATGGAACTTTTCTGCCCATGACCAATGTGAATATTTGTGACATGGTACAATACTGAAAGCTACTTCTCCTGCAATAGTATGGCATCGCTTTGACAGTTTTCAGATGCCCACCGTAGATGATTTGAAATGCTGTGGCACCATTCCATCAGAATGTCACACCCACTTTTTGCAGCAGCAGAAATCTGTTTTGATATTCCCTTGGACAGGTGCACAAATCAAATTGATGCTGTATGTTTGGATACCTTTGACTTAGTAGCATCCAATGCCACGATGGCGGCCAGTGGTACTACTGATATTTCAATATTGGATGCTTGTAAATTTTGAACACACTGCTCAAATCCTTTTTTTCTAATGACACAGAGCTGATTCCAGGGATCACTTGCTCCAAACAAAAAGCTATTATTTTATTGGTGTTCATATCAAGCATTGTGTAACTGCAATATTTGGCAGAGAAGCCTGGACTGTCATGATGATCATCGCCCGCAAGACGGGGGCGCGTGGATAAATCGTCAGTAGTGTTTGCTGTTGCTTGTTCCAGTAGTCCTAGATGACAAGGAATAAGAACTGTCTTTGTGATTCAAAAAGTAGTGGAACAAATAAAGCCATGCCTAGATATTCACAAAACTGGGATATCCGCGTATATAAATTGCCGCTGAACAAAATGGCAGCCGATGTAACAAGTTGCCTGGCTGGCATTCTACCTACCAGTGGTTGTGACTGCCAAGTGATAATGTGGTGACCATGGATGCAGGTTATCTTGACTGTCAACATTGTGCCAATAAGATTTGTCTTACCAATATCATCTGCACAGCTTGGCATTGCGTGCATATTAACATATGGAACAAGATCGAGACAACTCTAACACTAGCTATTTTGGCTGGCTAACAATGTTTTCCTCTCAGTGTCATGATCAGCAAAGCTGACATCACTTTCAGACCTTCTGATGACGGGATATAGAAGTCACCTGAGTCTTCCACTACATAGGCAGAAGGACAGGTGTCACTGAAGTCACTGTTATACCAACCGTCCAGTTGGCTGCTGTCTTCATCTTGTAACATAAGCGGCTCATGCTGGTATGGACTGGTTGTAGAGCCTGGAGTAGAGATAAATAGATAACAATCTTCATCATCAATGTCCCCATGGCCAATTGTTGGCAGTGGTGTTTATGTGAGTATGTATGGTCACAAAGTGCTTGCTCTGGTGGAATAATTTCAGGAAACTGAGTTGTAGCCTCATAACAGTCATCTCTCGTTTGAGTGATGGCAAATGCAATCTCTTGTTGCATCAGTCTGTGTACTGATGCTGACAAGTATTGGCCTCTTCATATGTTCACCGGCTGTGTGCCAGTGTCAAAGAACCTGCATGGCAGTGTGATTGTGTTCATGTAGCTACCAGTCATGCTGTTACTGTCATCAATCATAGTGTCCTGCATCTACATAAATAGACATGAAAAGTGTTAGGTTCAGGTATTGATTTTAGTTGTTTGCCTACAAATAAATGCTAGTTTTATAGTTCTGTAAATGCCAGTGTTCCTAACGGGTGTTTCATATGCTTCCACCATGGAGCCCGTGAAATTAGGCAGGATATGAGTCAAACAAAAATCATTGATGAATACCCACTGTACAGGTGAGGTAGCAGTGGTTTGCATAACGCTTGGTGAGAGTCACAGTCAGTGGTATAGCAGATGCTTACACGAACGCACCTATCTAGCACCAATATTACTGTCTAAGAACATTTTCTAGGTGTAAAATAGTGAGTTGAAGGCAAACCAGTGTTGTATGGAGATGCAGCCTTTAAAAGTTACGCTTATTGACAAGTGCCAAATTGGAAATAGGCTCTAACATGTTCTTGGTTTTGAAGTAGCCGGTCAAGAAATGAGATAATAACAAAAGAGAGAACTTAGGCTCAAAATAAATGCTATATTTCAATACTCACCATGTATTTAGTGCTAACTGTAAAGGCTATACTCAGCGGTTTTATTTCTCCCAAATTGTTTAAGCTGAGAGAGACACTAAGCTGAAAGCTTGCTACAGGTGCAACATGGGGCACAGTGAAGTTAATGACATGCTCTCGGTCAGACACTATGCAAGTGGGGCTATGGGATTCAAACCCAGGTCTCAGATTTGCAGCTCATGGTCTTCAACCACAACGCTATACTGCCTTCTTCTTCTATTGATTATTCTATACATTGTCAAAGCAAACAATCTGAAACTTAAAATGTTCAGTACATGTGAAGCAGCCAGTATCATTTCACAGTAAGACATTGGGACCACAGCACACTCCCACTGGCAGCTGTTGTGCTGGCTAACCATTCTGTTTGACTGTAGGTGTGAGGTCCTGTCATTGACATTTGTGCTTGTGCTAACATGATGGGGTACACCTTTGAGTGTCTTCATTCTGTGATTCCCCGCTCCTGGCATAGCTAGTTGCATCCATCTCTTCCAGAGGCACCATTCCAATACATGGTATGTACCCCATCAGTGGCCTTCTCCTCAAATTCAGGTGGAACCTCTGCACCCCAAATCTACAACCAGGACACATAACAAGAAGTTCAGGCTGTGCAAGGTGACCTGCCACACTTCTCTTGTGCACTATATCCAATGACAGTACTGGACGGTCAGTGGGGACTTGGGTGCTGGACCAGTGTTAGCTGGGTCCTGAGTTCACACAGTGTCCACAATGCAGTCCTCAATGGCTGGATGAAGAGTCCATTGCTGTGTGTCCATGAGTAAGTGCCTCCTCCTCTCATGCATTCTCCGCTCATCTCCTAGGATGCGTGATGAAGATGGAGCACATGCAAAGACTGGTTTGTTACCCTCAACAAGATCATGGCTAGGTGGGTGCACATACATAGTATTTATGAGCATGTATTTGCTAGGTAGATAATGCATTTTATTTTTAAACCCGACTAATGAAACTCTGGTCAGCAATCCAGTGAATGTATAATTCTGTATTATTTGAAATCAACATGCATATATCTTAACTCAGTACAAAACACATAATGTGTTTGTCCCCGACTATGTTACCTATCAAAGCTTCACACACTGTTAGCAACTAATCTCATGCTTGGCCAACAATGTATAGATGCAACTTTTTCTAGTAAGGAAATTTCAGATTACCAATGCGACTAAAAATCTAATTAATTAGTTATAAGCAGCATGTCACAAAACATCATGATAGGAACCGTGTGATGACACACCACTGTACTGTCCATATCTTCTTTCCCACGGTCATCCTTTTTTTGCCACAGGCATGCGGTGGGGAGTGCTCAGCTGCAGTCAAAGCAAAACACACTTGAAACATCTCTGTGTTGCAAGAAGATCATCATTGCATCATGTTACATAACGGTGAGGGGAAAACAATATCACAAAAAGGAGATGGTGGGTTATACTGTCCCCAGTCACAGATGTGCCACCGTCATTGGACCTGGTCAGATGTAGCCTATCCCTGTACCTGTCCCAGCCCCAAAAATGGAGATGGTGCATTATACTGTACACAGTCACAGATGTGCCACCAGCATTGGACTGGGTCAGATGTACCTTCCCCCTGTACCTGTACCATCTCCTCTTAAAACCAGCCAATGTATCCACCTGTAACAGCTGCATGGCCTGTGCATTACATGGCTGCACCACCTTTTCACTGAAACAACTCATCCGCCTCCCTCTGAGCCTGCACCACCCAGCTTACACCTGTCCTTTGCACCCACTCGAGTGTAATGATCCATCTTTAAATGTGCTCTCCAAACTAGACACAATACGCGTTGTGGCCTAACCTACCAGTTGTACAGGGGTAGGATGACTTCAACGCTTGTAGGCAATCCCCGGCAATGCATCCCAGCATCCCATTTGCCTCTTACCGTAGCCCATCCATGAAGTCTCTGTGTTGTACATTTTAACAGCTACCACTACCCCCAGGTCCCTCTCACACACCCTTGACTTGAGGTTTGATCCACCAGCAGGGTTCTCTCGGCAATACCATTTCTGCCTTCCCTTGTGCAGTATCTGTAACTTTCATGTTCCCTCTTATGAGCTGAAACCTGCTATCAGCATCCATATCCAGCCATATGCTGCACAAATGATCTTTACGTAATCCTTCCCATCTCCCCAAGTCTATTCCCCACACAAAAGTCTGTTACTAGCATCCTTCTTGAACTCCACCACCACACACCACCACCACCGGCCCAGGTCATGGAAGCACCAGACAGAGGTGTGATCACTCTCCGCCAACGGATCCCTCACCAAGTGGTATCAATCTGAGCACTGTCTGCCAGGACAACATCCAGTGTCTGGGCTACCCTAGTTGGCTCACCCACCTGCTGGGTCAAGAACACATGCTGGAAAACAGCCACCATCCTCTGCTCCATGTCCACTGGTGACTACATCATCTCCAAGTCTGTTTCTACCATGTTGAGAGACCCCATTACCACTAATTTCTCTTCTCAAACTATAGTGTCCCTTGAGATTTGACATCAAACGCCTTCCACAACACCCATATGCCCGCTGTTTTTACACTATCAGATTCAGAAGAATGATTTGATATTTTATCGACTGGTCATGATAACAACAGCATCACGGCTGATCATCCAGTCCTTTTCTTCAGGAGCTATGTTGTTTAGGCTGGTCATGAGTTAGAGCCAGATATCGTGAGAGGGCTCCTTATTGGTTTAAAAATACCATTTAAAAATGTAAAACAAAGATGATGTCAGCTTAACAGCCAGCCCACAGCACTTGTTGCTTGATAGGATATGAAGATGAATCCTACTGCATATAAATTTAATTGACATAAGATAACACTGCTGAAGCAGATAACTCCTAAATCAAGCTATGAGTGTCACAGTTAGTAAAAGGATGTGATTACTGAAAGGCAACACTCAATTAAATTTATATGCAGTAGGATTCTTTGTATGTGTGTTCCACCAAGCACGTTTAACCCAAGGTTGCTTCTGGCTGAAGGCAGTATTGTACTGTTAAACTTCTCTGACATCATCTTGTTTTTTTTGTTTTTTTTTAAATGAGTATTTTAAACCAATTGGGATTTTTTTGTGTTTTTCTCTGCATTATCTAGCTGTAATAAGTATTGTATTTTCTAAACAACTGCCATGAGTTTCTGAAGAAGGGCTGGTTGGTCCGAAAGCTAGAGCACTTTGTTCTTGTTGTTACATCTATGTTGGTCCATTAAAAGGTATCAAATCATTTGCTTCTGGATCTATTCTTGCAAGGACCAATACGGCAACTACTAAATCTAGATTACAACAACAAATCATTCTCCCTTGTAGTCTAGTGGCAACACCTCCCCTGCCGTACCTCTGATCACAGTGATTAGAAGTAAAATAACATCCCTGGTGGTCCAGTGGTACCACCATACCCATCGTGACCCTACAATCACTGTAATAAAGCAGTTTACCATCCATGGTAGTCTAACGTTACCCCCACCGCCCAAACATGCCCGTTGCCATGAACGCCACTGAACAGTATTAGGAAATGAATGTTGTACAGCGGACCACCATCACAGGCCACCGGCCCAACCAGCACCCCCAAATTTGCTGTTAGGTGCAAACACCTGCATAGTGATTGACAGCATGACAAAATACAGTGCACAGTATGAACTGTAAGCACATTGTGGAAATATGGACTTGCAGAGCACACTGTACCTGTCAACCAAAAATATGTAGATAAAGGTCATTCATTCACGTATCACCATTATGGTGCAGTGCTCACTGGTCAGTATGAGAGGGTTCCACGTGCCTTCCTCTGGTGGCAACATATGCTGTGCAGGGTGCCAGGTGCATTTTGCCGGCCTGTCCTGCTGAGTGGTGCCATAATGACATGCAAATGGCACCATGTGCACATTGCATACATTATGGCCACATCTGCATGTCCATATCTGAATATCTGTGAATATCACCCTGTGAAGTTACTGTTGTCCTGGCACATTTACAGCTGTACATGTCTGTGGGATACAAATGGTGCACTTAATATGCGCCTTGCGCCTTATGTGTTATATATTGAGCGGTGATGCACCATGCCACATCTCCTTTGAATATTGCCCTGTCTTGCTACAATGCACCGCGGTTGTGCTGCACCTCCATTTGTGCCATTGGCATGCGCATTCTGAACATTGGGACCATTGAGTATTTTTGCTCACTGCCTTTTCATAGAGTGTCATGCTGCAGTAGTGCAGGATAAAGGTCACGTGGGGAGAGAGGGTATAGAGGTAAAACAGTGATCTCACCAAGCAATTGAACCACGGTTCCAAAAGGGCAACCTCACATACCTGTGCTGAACACTGCTTATCAACGGAAATAAGCAGTCACTTCTGCGCATCGCTGCCACTCAATAGTTCATCTGCCATCTGCAATGTAGTAGAACAAAACATGTGTGTAATGTGCAGTATAAGAAGGATCAGATATGGAAATCAGAATATCACTACAAACATCAGTTATTTGTACCCGCTTCGCTCCTGGCTTTGAATCGATTGATCGTACTGATACACGGATTCACATTAGAAGTATGGAAAATGGTGGGAAGGGCATCAGTCTTCAATCGTCGAAAGAACTTCCGTGGTTGGAATTCTGGTGGTAATAACTGCATTTGAAAGTCTAATTCGAACATAGAGTCCTCAAAGTGAAGTAAGCACAAACTGTATTTTCTATTATTTTCCTTAAGTTCCTTATTGACAAAGTGTTTGATGTTGCCTACATCGGTCCTACACCATCTGACCCAAACCTCTGCATGGGTACTATCTTTTGGAAACTGATAAATAGACACCCCACGCGGTAGTCGTCCAGTGTGTGTCGAGCACCCAAATGCAAGGCAGTGGGGCATTATGCTTAGCAAAGCAGCACCGTGGACCACAAAGAAAATGTAGCTGAAACACAGGAAAAGAAGTGCATTAGCAGTGCACCATTACATGTCGACAAGTACTGATCGATAATGTCCATCTCCATACATGCACAAACAAAAACATTACTGAAAATTCACTGACGATTGTGGTAATGTCTATGAGATGCTACTAATTTATGACTTGCCCACAGCCCAGTGGACCCCTATGTTTGGTTGTGTTGTTTATCCATATTGCATGCCTGCACTGACTGAGTTGATGCATCATGACATAATGAGCATGCGACCACAAAACCAATATGTGCATGTTGCACACTGCAAATTCTGCTGTTGTACATTTGCATGAAGTCATCAAATGTGACCTGGCATCTGACACGCAGAGAGTTCATAACGCCGGACGGCAGCACTTGTCAGGTGCTCAGATATGTGACATTTGTGGACTTGTGGTGTGCCTGTCAGCATGACTTTCCCACTGTGCAGTGTCACTGTGATGAAAAACAGTCAGGACATGGGTCAAAAAACACACACAGTAGATAGTGGAAGCTATTTGAGCTGAGCGGAGCAAAACGTAAGGGGGGGAGGTTGGGCTAGCGTACAGTGCAGAAATGATTATGGGAACACTGAAATGACAGACACCAAAAGCGATGCCAACATTAATTGTGAACAGTCACATTTGTGCTTTGCTCAATGCACATGCCCATGGGCATGCAACAGGACACAGGAGTCATTTCATTTGTGAGATCCGCCAGGGATTAGAGAGAAAATATTGGAACTGCAGTACACTACTAGCCAACACACCACACGTATTCCTTATGTTCAGTACAATGACACAACTACACATCGGAAGTGGCAAACAAATGAAATACAACTGGAAAGTGTGGCTGAGTTGTTTCTATACCACTTGGCGTAACACATCGTGGTGTGCGAATCAGATAATCTGCACCCTGATCTCAAACTCGGTCTCACTGCAGTCCTGACTGAGTGGCTCATCTCGCTTCAGCACTGCCACACGAAATTAGCTAATCACACTGTGTATGTGTCGGGAGAGGTGGGTGGAGAGGGCTGAATCAGACTGCAGTGTGAACATTATGCACCTTCATAACAGAAAGACGTGCCAACATGGCATGCACATTGGTAACTCAGTTTCATTTTTTTAAGAATGTTCTTTTTGCCAAACGATGATCCACAGTCACCCAAGTGAACGAAGAGACGACGGCAGTCTCAAGGACATAATGGGAATGCTGAACTAGCTTCACTGCCCCCCACCCCACGTGGCAACACAATCTTCAGCACATTGGACTTAGTGTTTGCAGCAAACAAATAGGGAAACTTGAATGTTTTAATCCATTCAGAAGTCTTTATATTAAAATTGCACATTACTTTTGTGTAGTGCCATAGAGACAAAATAGAAAACATTACACACGGTAGGTGACCAGAATGAGACAAAATTAAGCAGTACAAGGATGGCAGCGTAAGAATAACAACAAGAAATAGTTTCCTTTGTGCACACACACGCTTTGCAACTTTTTACTTGATCGCTGAATGGTGCTGTAATTGCAAACACAGCAGAGAAGTATTCGCTTGGAATCGCTGCAACACTAAACAATTACCAGAGTAGAAACCACCACAATATGAGATGAAAACTTTGCAGCAAGGGAGATATACTAAGTTGGAAATTGCTTTGAGCTCGGCAGGAGTATGACACTAATGAGAATAAATAAGCCAGTATCTATGCATCCGGGTCGGAATGGCACTTACCTGCACCGCAGCAAAAGGGTGAAACTGAAAAGAGTACTAGGAGGCAGTTTGCAAATAAGGTGAATTTCAAGTGGTCTCGGCAACGTCACTGTCGGAGGGATCGTGGGATAACCTTCTGAGCACAGGTGCAATAAAAGAAGGCTAGATGGTGTCACCCAGAGGCAATAAAATGAACAGGCACAAAGAGGAAAAAATAACTTCAGTGAAAAGCAGGTAAAGTAGTGCCAGGACCAAAGAGAATGACATAAAATAAGTAAATAAAGTACCCTTTGCTGTTTTTTTGGGTGTACTACTCCTTTAAGATGGACTACCAGAATACACAACATTCATTCTATCTGAACAATGTTGGATATGTCTGATCAATATTAGAACTGCCTCCAGAACCCTTAACCATTAGAAGGAACACTATCATCCTACCTGTCCTATGCGGTGGGGATTGCAGTCTTATGCCCTCCTGACTGCCAAGGTACTGAATGGCAGGAGGATCGGGATGATTACTAACCATGCACCCAAGCCACTTTCCTGTAACAGAATAGCAGGTGGGTGGTGATTACTAATCTTATCCCTTGAGATTACTACCTCTGCCTGGGGCAGCTACATTTTCCCAATCAATGCTCCAGTACTGAAAGACATGCTTCCAGAGGATACGAACATACAAATGTGCTAGCAGACACAGACCACCTGGTCTATTTAAATCTGCTCCAGTGTTCAGCTAGCACCCCTAGTTTGCAGCTGCCCCAACCCCTTCCCCTTTGTCATCTCACTGCCGCCCCCCACCTTCACTCTCCCCTGTTCCGTCTCTTGCCCTTTTAAATCCTTCACAGTTTTACATGATACCACCCATTTTGGTAGTGCGTTCCATTTTGCTACTACCCTCTCCATGAAATAATGTCCCCTCATTTACTGCCTAAATCCCCCCCCCTATTCTTAGCCCATGCCCCCTGGTGTCCCTCCCCTTAGCTTAAAGACCCCATCTGCCCCATCCTGATTGATTCTTACATACTTGAATGTCTTATCATGTCCCCCTGTCCTTTCCATCCTCCAGGGTGTACATATTCAGGTCTCCCAGCCTGCTCTCATAGTCTCTCCCACCATTCCACATATTGTCTTTGCTGCCCTCCCACACACCCTCCAGTAGCCTGATAACAGGTTTCATGTATGGCCTCAAACTGCACACAGTACTCTAAGTGTGGCATTACCATCAACCTGTAAAGGAGCAAAATCATCTCTCTCTCCGCCTGGACGACACTCCCTCACTATGCACCCCAGCATTTTGATCACTTTTGCAGCTGCTCTCCTGCACTGGGCAGTGTTGTTCATGGTCCCCATTACCATACCACAAGATCCTTCTCCTCCTCAGTGATCCCCAGCTTAATCGCCCCCCCAGACAGTATTCTCTCCTGGGGTTCTTCGCCCTGAAGTGCATAATATTACACTTCTTTGCATTGAACCCCAGCTGCCACCTCTCTGACTAACTCCTCTAGCTTGCTTAGGTCCCCCTGCAGCTGCTTCCATCCCTCCCCTCCATCCACTACTGCTCCCATTTTGGCGTCGTCTCAGAACAGACTTACCTTGCTCACCACCGTGTTAGCAATGTCTGATATGAAGAGCCTAAATAATACTGGTCCCAGCATGCAGCCCTGTCACACTCCACTCATCCCCGGCTTCAGAGTTGAGAGCTCCCTCCCACCACCACCCATTGCAGCTTTCCATTCTGCCAACTTTAATTCCTACACCAGTTAGCTTCCCCCAAGCCACCCACGAGGCACTGAATGGAAGGCCTTGCTTTAGTCCAAGTAAAGGATATCCACTGCATGACCCTTATCCAGCTCACTTATCACCGAGTCATAATATTGTATCAGGATGGTTTGAAAGGACTTCCCTGAAATTAACCCATGCTGCCTCACTTCCTGGTTGCCATTGTCCTCCAGGTACGACACCAGTCTTTCCTTTAGTATTTAGGATATTGCATAGCCTTTGTTCTGGAGCCACATATGACTATAACAATGAATAACAAGATAAAGCTGAGAAAAAAAAACTCAGCAACCCATGGACACTTTGGAGGCCTTTTCTCTGGGCATTCAGCCTGCTTTCTGCACATTTTCCTCACCCTCAAGGCTGGCAGCTCACCCAGGGAACCCACTGTGCTCTTTTGTTTCTTACTGGGCACTGGTTCTTTAAATGTTTCCTTTAATCTTTTTCCTATTACTTAGGGCTTTGTCCCTTTAATTTCCCTTCACTCCCTTTACCCCATCCCGTGCCTGTGAAATGTAGAAATCAAGATCGGGCGCCTGCCCACTCACCACCATGGCCAGAGATACCTCACTGCTGGAGAGGGTCGCAGAATGTCTGGGAGCCACGCCCACCCAGCTTCCTTTTTATTGTGGCTACTGGGTGGTGGAACTGAGGTCCCAGGGTGCGGTATCCACCCAGACCAATTTTCTGATGCACCTGTTTGGTCTGATTGTATTTGTGCCCTCCTCACTGATGTTTGTTTTTTTGTTTGTTAAAATTATAATCAATTTTGTCATCAGCACCTGGTTGTTTGTGCTGCCATCTGCCCATTAGAAAGAATGAGGTGCTAGGGGTCTGCTGGCAGAGGGAAGGTTGTAGATGGGTCCTTCTGTGCTACAGGCAATGTGAGGTCATCGCTAGGGTCTTGAACTTGGGGTCCTTCCTGGGCTTCAAACAGATGCTCATCTCTTCACTCTTACCACACCACTACCAAAAGACTGGAGACATTTTTCTTTTATTACAAAAATGTCCTTTGAATATCTGGGGTGGGATATTCAGAGTGCGCCAGGCAGGGGAGCAAGCCTGAGCGCAGCACACCTGGGATGCACCAGGGAGTGCGCCATGGCTCAGCACCGTTGAATATGGCAACATGGCCTCCTACATTGTGCAGTGGTACTGCGCCAGCGCAAGTGGCAAGACAAGTGTAGGGGATGCGCAAGTGCTGTGTGCAGGTGCAGGAAACCCTGATATTCCGTGGTGGATGTCAAATGGGCCATAATGCATGCAAGGCACAACTGGGCCATTAACATGTCATTATGGCCCCATTTGCATGCAGGTGCACCGATCCCGGCGATTTGCGCCTGGTGCCCTGCCAGGTTGCAGCTGTTGAGGACTGACGCCCCTGCAAATCGCGCAAGTGCCCCAATGCCCGATCATGGGCATACGATACTGTAACTGTAAACACGTCCAATATCCCTGGTGGTCCAGTGGACAGTTTCAGCCCGACCACAGACATAAGTATAATAAATAACATTATAAATTATTCCTGGTGGTCTAGCGGTACCCCACCTCCCATCCACTGAGCCCTGCCACCCCATTTCCCTCCCAGTCAGCGGCAGCTCCCCACCCGCCAACCGCCAGTTGCCCACTAACTGACAGCATACATAGTACAGCTGTACACCCATTGGTCCACAGCATGGGCCAATGGGCGTGCAGACCATACTGTACCACACAGTCACGACACGTGAACGGATCCAGAGAGATATGGGATTGTCCCTCCCCACAACTGGCCACCACGCCTGATGTGCTAGGGATTTCACAGACCATCACAGAGGTCAAGAATAACTTTTCAGCCACTAGCTGGCAGGGCTAGAAACTAGAAAATCCACCGCACAACAGGATTTTCACTAGCCCAGCATCAATGACCAGGAAAATCACCATTGAAATGAATGGGGCCTTGAAATGTATATCGGTTCATTCATTTCAGTGGCATTTTTTCAATATTTGTGTAACAACAGCAAATGGCTCTGGTACCCGTAATGCCCAATCACCCCACTCCCATTCCATAATGGAGCCAGTGGCTTGGCACAGCCCACTGCTCACCAACATGGCCAGCTGCCAACTAAGCTCTAAATGGGCGTGTACTGCACAGAGTACACACTCATGAATAGCAGCTGCTGTCACTCACTGAGTGCGTACCATATACAATACATGCTTATTCAGAGCTTAGTCAGTGACAGGCCATGGTGATGAGCAGTGGTACCGTGATACAATACATGCTTATTCAGAGCTTAGTCAGTGACTGGCCATGGTGATGAGCAGTGGGTACCGATACAATACATGCTTATTCAGAGCTTAGTCAGTGACTGGCTATGGTGATGAGCAGTGCATACCGTATACAATACATGCTTATTCAGAGCTTAGTCAGTGACTGGCCATGGTGATGAGCAGTGGGTACCGTATACAATACATGCTTATTCAGAGCTTAGTCAGTGACTGGCCATGGTGATGAGCAGTGGGTACCGTATACAATACATGCTTATTCAGAGCTTAGTCAGTGACTGGCCATGGTGATGAGCAGTGGGTACCGTATACAATACATGCTTATTCAGAGCTTAGTCAGTGACTGGCCATGGTGATGAGCAGTGGTACCAGATACAATACATGCTCATTCAGAGCTTAGTCAGTGACTGGCCATGGTGATGAGCAGGGCACCGAGATACAATACATGCTTATTCAGAGCTTAGTCAGTGACTGGCCATGGCGATGAGCAGTGGGTACCGTATACAATACATGCTTATTCAGAGCTTAGTCAGTGACTGGCCATGGCGATGAGCAGTGGGTACCGTATACAATACATGCTTATTCAGAGCTTAGTCAGTGACTGGCCATGGCGATGAGCAGGGTACCGATACAATACATGCTTATTCAGAGCTTAGTCAGTGACTGGCCATGGTGATGAGCAGTGGGTACCGGATACAATACATGCTTATTCAGAGCTTAGTGAGTGACTGGCCATGGTGATGAGCAGTGGTACCGATACAATACATGCTTATTCAGAGCTTAGTCAGTGACAGGCCATGGTGATGAGCAGTGGGTACCGTATACAATACATGCTCATTCAGAGCTTAGTCAGTGACTGGCCATGGTGATGAGCAGTGGGCTGTGCCAGTCCCCTGCCCTTTATGGGATGGAGGGGGCAGGAGGCTGGGTAGTATAGGTGGTGGGTCCACTAGACAACCAGGTATATGGGATTGTCACATAATATAGGATCGAAGCTTGGGTGTGTGGAATTGACTACCAGGGAATATGTTATAAACATGACTGGCAGTCCGGCTGGAGGGAGATTTACTAACAGGGATTATTTAATCGACATTACAGGTGATCCGGGCATGGGAGGGAATTTACTACCAGGGAATATTTAATAGATATGATAGGTGATCGAGGCTTGGGGGGAAGTTACCACTAAGGAATATTTACTATACATGATGGGCTATCAGGGCTGGATGGGTGCTGACTACCAGGAAATATTTCACCTACATAACAAGCAATCGAGGCTTGGTGGGTGGAATACACTACCAGAGAGGAAATAAGTCGTGACTAGGTAGGGTCTGTGGTCGTACAATAGGTAGGTTAATTGGTCAGCCATCACCCTTTCTGTGAGATAGCACTTTCTTATGTTTCCTCTGAATCTACCCCTATCTGGTTTCATTCTGTGCCCTCTGGTCTTCGAGTAACTCCTTTTCTTAAAAGGTTGTCCACAAGGTTGTTGTTGTGAGCAATTATTAGGTGGTATGGTCTGAGTTTTCACTGCTATGCAGATGATACTCAGCTGTACATGTCCTTTGTGCCCGGCCAAGATGCTGCCTTTTCGGTCTTTAATAACTGTCTTGCTGAAATCCAGGACTGGATGAATGTGAGTTGGCTGAGGTTGAACCCTGATAAAACTGAGGTGTTGGCTGTGGGCCAGGATCGCCGGGAGGCGGGTTTATTGGTTGGATCACCCTCGGGTCTATGGCTCGGGGGTATCCCGCTAATTACCTCAGACCGAATGCGGAATCTGGGCGTTGTATTTGATGACTGCTTGACATTTAAATCCCAGGTGTCAGCAGTTGTCAAAACCTCTTTTACCCTTCTGAGGAACATCGCCCGGTGAAGCACCTGGTTCCCCCAGACGATCTGCCTATGTTGGTCCACGCCTTCGTTACCTCCCGCCTTGACTACTGCAACTCACTTTACCTAGGGCTTCCTGGGGTTGAGATTCGCCGCCTGCAGCTAGTGCAGAATGCGGCAGCCAGGCTGCTGATGGGCTTCTCTAGGTCCAGTCATATAACGCCTGTGTTCCGCGGTCTGCACTGGTTGCCAGTTTGCTGGCGAATCACCTTCAAGGTCGGTTTGCTGACCTATAAGGCCCTACATGATCAGAGACCTGTTTACCTGAAAGATCTCCTTCACCCCTACTGTCCCTCCCACTCTCTTCGATCCACTGACGAGGGATTGCTAGAGATTCCCAGGGTTCATTTAAAACCCTCAGGGGACAGATCTTTAGTTTTATGTCCCCAACCCTGTAGAATTTCTACTGTTAGGTGCGGGACAGCCCGACTGTCCAGAGTTTTAAAGAATCTTTAAAGACTTACTTTTTAGCAAGGCATATAATGATTTTTAATATTGTTGTTTATTCTATTTTTAATTGTTTTATCTAGTATTGTACAGGTGCCTTGGTTTTAGAAAGGCTTTATATAAATAAATAAAGATTGAGAAGATTGAGATTGAGACAAGTACATAGACTACCAGGATGTACACAGAGTATGGGGCTGGGAGTTGGGTGAGGGTAGGACCACTACACTACCATGAACCTTTCAATTACTCACCAAGCTTGGTGTTGCATGGGGAGGGTCCGCCAGAGTACCAGGGACACTTAGGTTACCACTCGTCCTGATTTTTGCAGGACAGTCCTGATTTGGGCAGCTGTGTCCTGCAAAAAAACATGAAAAATACCAAATGTCCTGATTTTATAGTAGAAAAAATATTTTCTAAATTTCCACTAAATTTTCTAGAAAACTACAATAACTACTACAATATCTTAAAATGATAAGAAACAATAGAATCAACTAAGAAACTAGAATACTTAGCCTTAATTCTGATTATATAGAGAAAACAAGGCTTGCATTGGTCGAGGTTACGTACTGTCCTGCGAAAAATCATGTTTCAGTAAGAAATGTCCCACTTTGGGCTTCTTAAAAGGTGGTAACCCTAGGGACACTGTTATGTCATAACAGGATGGGTGTCAGCTGTGGGGTGGCCCACTGTATACTAGGGCATGTGCCAGTGTGGGGTTGGTGGGATGAGGAAAGCCACTAGCAACAGGGGTAGCTGCCCAGTCTGGGCAATGTGAGGTGCAGCCCAGCCTGCAGTCCATTCTAATGAGCCCATAATAGGCATGCTGATGGCTTCTAAGCACCATGCATGCCTGATGGGCTCATTTGCATGGATGCTTTTGTAAATTGTCAAGTAGTGCAACTGCATTATCCATTGCCTGATGCTTTCCTGGGTCAGGCCCAGGCTGCATTGGGGAGTGGTTAGTGCTGGCCACTGGTTAGCGCTGGCTCAACTAAGCTGCTCACTCACAGCTGGACAGCAAGGTGCATTATCCGACTGTGAATAACAATTGGATGGTTGGGGAAAGCTAAAGTGCAGTGCAAAGTTTTGTGCTGCACTTTGTGCCTTGTTGTGACTTTAATCTCAGGAGGCAGTTTATTGTAGGGCACTGAGCTGCAAACCTGGCTTTGAATCCCCCATCAGCACCCACTTGCATACCCTGAGCAAGTCCTCACTTGCGCCTCCCGGTTTCACCTGGAAACACTTCTTGGCTTAGTATACGGTTAAAAGTTACTCTTTCCCTTTCTATATGCACAAAACAGAGCACCTCATTTTGCTCACCACCTAGCAAATGTTCGAAGACCTTGCAATTCAATCGAATAGCGAACTGGCACTACTTAGTGTTTTCCTGATTGCACTCCTGCAATAGGGTGCCAAAATGGCTTGCACCCAAATGCAATTTGACATCTTCAAAAGACCCACACAACAGCCATAATTGGGCATGCAAGGTACTAAGGGACCATTTGCATACCCATTGTGGATTTGCATGAGGACCAAGGCTGGATTGCACTGCTATGCCCAATTACCCAATCTGAGTGCAGCTCTACCTTTTGCTAGTGCTTCCCCCCTCCCACACCTGTGTAGCAAACAGAATTACACCTGTGCCCAGTGATGCCCACATCTTCCAATCCCACTCATGTATATTTACTGTGATATTCCAGCTATGGCACCCCCCCCCCACTGTTGAAAATTCTAGGTGCCAGTGAGAGTGGCAGAGAGGCAAAAGGGACCCTGCAGGAACTAATAAGTGGCTTACAGCGAAAAAAAAAAAATTTAAAGGCACCAACTGCCATAATTTTCTGGTTGCAAATTACTGGAAATCAGCTACTTCACTTGTACAACTTTTTTTTTTTTTTTTTTTATTGTTCCCAATTTTTTTAGACCCTAATTGCACCTCAAGCAGTTTCTTTGTCTATAGCTGCTCCCTTCAACATTATAAATGCAGTCCACATTAACAACCTTTTGGTTGCACAGTGGCAAACAGCATTTTTTTAAAGACGGGCTGCTTATCACAGCACTGTTTTGTTCCAAGATTCCAGCACCAAACGTCTGAAATGTTAGTCTCGTGAGACTTCCCATCCCTGATTGTCTCGCGAGATTAACCACGAGACTTCCCATCCCTGAGTGTCTCGCAAGATTAACCACGAGACTTCCCATCCCTGATTGTCTCGCGAGATTAACCACTGTATGCGTTTCACAGATAACATTATTCAAACAGACTCTCCCGAGGTGTAGTGTAGTTTTCTCTCCTGCTCGGTGGTAGTTGTGGGAGCAAGTGGCTGTTGGATTGCTGTTTCATCATGGCCCATTCACGGAGCAGCATGCAGGTAAGATTTCGCAATTGTTTACAGAACTGAGCAGCTGGGAGGGAGAATGAAATGGGGGACATCTGTTTAGTGCTGTGCACTCGCTCCGTGACAAATGCTTTGCAGCATTTAAATCTTACTGTTGGTCTGCCTCTAACAAAACAACATATTCCTGGACCATGGGGGGCGGAGCGCCCCCACAGAACAAACATAAAGCTATCGGAACCAAGAAACATACAATATTTACAGTATTCCTGGGCATGGGGGCCGGAGTGCCCCCACAGAACAAATATAAGGCTATTGCAAAGTACTAAAGCCGAAACTACTATTTCATAAAGCCGGTGCCTCCGTTGTTCTTGCTAACAAATAATGTTCAGAAGTCCAGTATAAGAATAAGTGAGTTTCATGTTGTGGGCATTGCAATATTTTTAACCGTGTATTTCCGGAGAAAACATCATAATGATGTTACCTATTTTGGTGGGGGAGCCAGTGCAGTTCAGTAACTTATAAATTAAATAAATACAGGTAATGGGCGTGGAGCTATCCGATGTGGCTACTTGCAAGAGGTGTGTTTGGGGGCGGGGAGAACCGACGTTAGGGGGCGTGGCTAACTGTCGCCGTTTGGAGGAACAAGTACCGTAATCCGCAGAATTACACATAGTGTGTCCCCTAATATAAATAATTGCAGTTTTTTTGATTTTGAATCTTTGGTGTTCTCCTTTTGCTGGATGAGGGAGGTCTGAGACAGTGGTAGCTCTGGTAAATAAAAAAAAAAATCACTAAGGCTGGACAGTTCTGCAAACTAAGCTTTGCATCGTCACTGTGGTGAATTCAAAGAAGTTGGCAATGCTCAATCTTCTCAGACTGCAACTACATGGACTTATCTTTATGATGAAGTGAAACAATATAGCAAAGTTCACCTTTTGGCAAGGGTGAAGTGACAGTGAGTTAAAACTAGGAGGAGGGGCAGGAGAGGTGCACCATGGAATGCGTGCACATCCAAGTGAAAGTACAATATCATGAAGAACAAGACGGGGGGGGGGGGCACTAAAACAGGAACAGAGCACAACAGGCTTCCCATACTTATCAGATGCACCTTTTAATAAACAATTCAACACACACACACTAAAAGCCTTTAGTGTGTATATGTTACTGCTTTGGTGAGTGACACAAACCTTGCTTTTAAGGGATGTTTACATGGCCATTTCTTGACTTCAGTATCAGTTCATTGCAGTGCTGTGGAGACCTCTTGTGCTGATCAAATTTGTGATGGCCCCTCTTACATCCATGCAAATCATGCTGGAGAGGGATCATAAATGTGTGGGTGTGTGTGGGGGTGGGGTGGGGGCACTGTCATTTGTTTAGCAGCACCAGCTGGGTGTGTTGGAGCGAGTGGTGCAGCCTGTCCATTTGTCTGCTTCGCTGCTCAGTCCTGAATGTGTCCCAGTTCTGTAGTGGCTCCAGGACAGGCTGACTTACCAGAACTGGTAAGTGTCCACAGGGTTGCATTTGCATTGCAGCTATCTGAGTTATCAAATTGATGCAATGGAAATATGGTCATGTAAACAGGCCTTTAAAACTATGTAGGCTGTGAAGAGCCAACTCCACCCTGCCAGCACTTTGTTGCCAGCTGGGCTATGCAAAGCACTGGCAAGAAAAGAAGTTAAACGCTAACCCTTTCCTCATATCTTGTTGCACTCATCCAACTCTCCTTCCAGCCTCACCACCTGTTCTATATAATTAATCCTGAATGTATATATAAATAGCTGTTTCTGTGAGTTGTTGCAACATCTTTATCAATATATCCATTTGCGTATTGATATGGAATTTGCATATTATTGGGCAGATGGCTGAGATAGTGTGAGCCCTAATTGTCATCTCTCCTCTACAGGTTATATGATGGACAACTAAGATGGTATGAGCCATAGTTGCTATCTCTCTTCGGTGAGTTATTTGACAAATGACATGTTCAGTTCAGTTTATTGTGTAGGGATAGCACCTATTGGGCATGCTCATTCACAAGGAGGTCCCTGATGTGGAGTTTGCTATCCTTGCATGACCATTTGATATTTTTATATTGATTCAGAAAATACCTGCAAGTAACTCTGCTCAAAAATCTAATCTTCCTTGACTGTGGTGTGGTGTGGTTCTCCAAATATATTTTACTCGTGTCTAAGCAGCCTGTGCCGATTGGCTAACACTCAGTGTCAATGTACTCCAGCCATACAATTTCAAACATTCTAGCCTTCATTTCCCACCCCAAGAACGTGCATTTAGAGTAACCCCTTCAAATGCATGTCTAGGCATTAAAAACCCTTCAGCTTTCGGTGGCCTAGGAGGCCCCCTAACCTCCAGCTTATTACTGAAGTCACAGGGGGGCCCCACTATTACAACACTGCCCATGGCCCCAGATGTTGTTAATCCAGCCCTGAACAAGTCACTCAGCAACACCAAACTGCTAAAAAAAGAAAAAAAAATGAGGCAGGTTGCAAACCAACTGACTTAACTTGTTTACTGTAAATTTACTGAGGCAGATGTATGCTATATGCAAAACAGCCATCCTGAAACGGTTAAATAAAACCAGCATGGGGCTGTGGTGTGTAAAAGACAATAAACCTAACATTTTTGCCCTGGAACACTAAGAAATTAAGGGTTACCACCTTTTAAGAAGCCCAAAGTGGGACACTTTCTGAATCATGATTTTTAACAGGACAATTTGTAATCTCCCCTAATGCAAAATATTTATATTCTGAAAATAATCACAATCTGAGACAAAGTGCTGTAGTTTATTTGTTGCTATGGTTTCTTATCTTTTTGAAGTATTTCAGTTAAAATATAGTTTTCTGCAACTTTTGGAAGGAAGTAATACTTTATATGCTATAAAGTCAGGACATGTAACATTTTTCATGGTACCCTGCTCAAATCAGGACTGTCCTGTGAAAATCAGGATAGGTGGTAACGTACAAGAACAAACTATTCCTAGGCAGTCTGGATTTAAACAACTTAAAGAGGTGGTTCTCTTAACTTGTCCAGGGAAATAGTCAAAAACCAAGAAAAAAATGTACACAAAGCAATGGGTTGAGACTGAGAGTGAACGGAGTGGGTATTGATGGGCCCTGTCTGCCCACTGTCTATCTCCCTGCCATGTCTGTACCCAGCAAAACTGGAAGCTGTCACACTCAAGTGGGTAGCTGGCTGTTGGTTCCTATATGGCATATCTGGTGGCTTTGCATGTCTTGCTTGAGCTGATGCAGTGTACAGGATAATGGCCACTTTCCTCCCTTTGTCCATGGGACAGTTTGACTTGCCCATTGCCCTGTGTGTGTCTTGTTGCCTCAGGGTCACTTTGAGTGACAGGTTTCGTTGTGCTGATTCAAGCCCCGAGTGGAAGATAATGGCAGCTTTCACCCCGTTTTTATGTGGTAATTGTCACTGGAAACAGAAAGTAAAGAAATGTAATTGCTGCCACCTTGCTAGTCCTGATTGAACATTCGGAACTCCTCTGTGCTTAAAAGTTGTGTTTACACTACTGGATCTGCACCATTGTGAGTGGTGCAGGTGAATTACAGTGGTACAAATCCAGCAGTGTAAATGGCTGCCGGAGCATTGTACATCCCTCCGCTGTGCTGCAGTATGTTCCCTGTTTGTGAGGGTCCATGTACCAGCTGTAGGTGTTTTGGGTTAGCGTGCAGACATGTTGCTCTGCCTGCACTGCTTTAACCCCCACGCACCCAGCATGTTCAGCCAATTGTACCCGACTCATGGCCCAGCAGAATTACCATATACAACATCAGGAACATTGCACAGCCCCCACCCATCATGTAAACACAAACCAACAGCGGTGTGGTTCCTCTCCTTCCTTCCCTCTTTTTTTTTTTTTTTTCCTCCAGTTGCTGGCTACTGTGATCTGCCTCAGGAGTAACCTGTCAGGATGGCTAGTTCCACCCTGCCTGAAACCCCCCCCCCAACTCAGAACCCCACTCCTGAATCCTGGCACCCCCCAAGGTAGGGCTGCCACCTACTTACAGGCACTCTTCCAAATCAGCTGCCAGGCTGAGAGGAGGAATTGAAGATCCTTGACGGGTCAAGTCCAGTGCTTGAGGGTGAGGTTTTCCTGGAGGCCCACTACTGTGCTTGCAGTTGCTTGGGCTTTTCCTTGTTCTGGTTCTCCCCCTCCCAAGACACGGACATGCAGTAACATCCAGTGAGCATGCGCCCGCCCACAGGATGTTTGCGGACATCCTCCCCCCCCCAACATTCAGGCAGGGCTATCCTAGATCTAGTACTGACTAACAGAGAAGGGATCACAGATCTCCAAGTAGGTCACCTGGGGGCCAGTGGCCATCACATGGTATGGTTCAATTTGGCTACTACATCTAAATCATCCCATTCCAAGGCAAAAATATGGGACTTCAGAGGAGCTGACTTTGATAAGATGGCCAACAGAGTTAAGCTAGCCCTGGCAAAAAGAAACACAGGTGAGGGGGTACAGGCAAAGTGGGCAAGCATTAAGGATGCAATACTTGAAGCAACATCCCATTGTGTTAGACAGAAAAGGAAGTGCAAAAGAAGAAGGAAATCACTTTGGTTCTCAAATACAGTAGCAGAAAGGTCAGAGCCAAAAGGCTGGTCTTCGGGAAATATAAGGGAACACAGTGGGATGAAGATAGGGAGGCATAACAAACTGCCCTAAGGGAAGCGGGGAAGTCAGTAAGGCAGGCAAAGTCCCAAACTGAGAAAACACTAGCACGAACAGTAAAAGAAGGTGACAAGACTTTCTATAGATACACTAGTGAAAGGAGAAAGTCCAGAGGTGGTATTGCTAGCTTAATGGAGAAAAGGGAGCACGGAGGAGGAGGACTCATTAAAAGCATCTATCCTCAAATAGATACTTTTGCTCAGCATTTACTGAAGAGAATGTAGGGCAGGGCCCACAGCTCAGCACCATGGACACGGGGGAGGTGAGCACTACTCCCTTCACAAAAGAAAGGGTCCTACAAGAGCTTGCTAAGCTCAGGGTGGATAAGGCAATGGGACCTGATGGCATACATCCCAGAGTACTTAAGGAGCTAAAGGTGGAACTAGCAGAGCCATTAGCAGAACTGTTTTTAGTGAGTCTCTGAGCACAGAAGAGGTCCCAGAAGACTGGAGAAGGGCTCATGTGATCCTGCTCCACAAGGGTGGTAGCAGGGAGGAGGCAGGGAACTACAGACCAATCAGCCTTACCTCAGTAGTGGGCAAGATTATGGAGGCACTCCTTAAGGAAAGGATAGTGCAACACCTGGAATCCATAGGGTCACAGGATCCAAGACAGCATGGGTTTACAAAAGGAAGGTCCTGTCAAACTAATCTCATAGATTTCTTTGACTGGGTAACCAGAGTGGTGGACCAAGGGGAAGCAATTGATGTTGCCTACCTTGACTTCAGCAAAGCTTTTGACACTGTTCCACATAGAAGATTGATAAATAAGCTGGGTAGGCTCGGGTGGGTCAGAAGTTGGTCAACTGGGTGGCAAACTGGTTGACGAGCAGAAAACAGAGAGTGGTGGTAAATGGTATACAGTCAGAAGAGATGTTAGTCACAAGTGGGTACCTCAGGGTTCAGTCCTGGGCCAGTCCTCTTCAACATCTTCATTAGTGACCTTACAGATGGACTAGAGGGTAAGGCTTGTCTGTTTGCAGATGACACCAAGATCTGCAACAGAGTAGATGATCCAGATGGGTGGGCAGAAGAGAAGAGATCTGGATAAACTAGCAAATGGTCAGAAGAGTGGCAACTGGGATTTAATGCAAAGAAGTGCAAGATCCTGCACATAGGGAAGAGAAACCCTGAAGCCACCTATAGGCTGGGAGGGGAGTTGCTAGCAGTCACAAAGGAAGAAAGAGACTTGGGCATCATCATCACTGATACTAACATACTAAAATGTCAGCAGAATAGGCCTAACGGTCTTTTGTGTCTGCTTGTTTGGTCAGCCCCCACCCTGGGTGCTGACCTTGCTGCTCCCCTCTCCTTCTCTGGCTTCTCCCTTCCCAGTTCCGGATATTCTTGCTGCATTGGATTTTGCTTCCAGAACCCTTCCCCTGTACCTGTCCCACCCCCTCTTAAACTCCTCCACTGTCTCTGCCTCCACCAGCCCCCTAGGCAGTGCATTCCATGGCTCCACCACCCTCTCAGTGAAGTAGCACCTCCTCCTTTCTCCCCTGAATCTTCCCTCCTCCAGCTTCCACCCATGCCCTCTAGTGGCCCCTCCTCCTTCCTTCGAAGCACCCTGACTGTTCCTCCCCTATTTACCCTCTTCATGTACCTGAAGACCTCTATCATGTCCCCCCGGTCCCTTCTCTCTTCCAATGTGTACATATTTAGCTCTTCGAGCCTCTCCTCATAGGTCCTGTCCCCCAAGCCCCAAATCATTTTGGTTGCCCTCCTCTGACCCTCTCCAGGAGGTTAATGTCCTCTCTAAGTGTGGCTCCAAACTGCATGCAGTACTACAGCGCCTCACCAAGCAGTTATAGAGAGAGTATCACTTCCTCCTTCTGGAGGTAATCCCCTAGCGATGCATCCCAGCATCCTGTTGGCCTTGGCTGCTGCCCTCCTACAAGTCTCAGAGTTGTTCATCTGGACATCCACCACCACCCCAGGTCCCTCTCAGCCATCGAGACTTGTAGCATCCCCCCCAGGGGTGTACACTTGGCCAGGTTTCTGGCCCCAGGTGGAGTACCTTGCATTTCCCTGCATTGAACCCTCAGCTCACTTCTAGACCATCTTTCCAGAGCCTCCAGGTCCCCTGTAGGGCCACCCTCCTCCTCCCCCATCCACCACCGCCCCCAGTTTCGAGGTCATCTGCAAAGAGACTCATCTCACTCCTAATTCCTGTCCTTATGTCAGAGACGTAGATGTTGGAACAGAAGGGGCCCAAGGACTGATTCCTGGGACCCCACTAATGACCTCCTTGGGATGAGACTATCCCGCTAACTACGACCCTCTGGGTCCGGGTCCTGGAGCCAATTGTTCATCCATCTGATCATCTGATTCCCACCCCATTTCTCCTAGCTATCCAACAGGCCCACGGAGGAACAGAGTCAAATGCCTTGCTGAAGTCTAGAAAGAGGACGTCCACTGGTCTACCCAGGTCCAAGGCACTCGTCACCAGTCATAGAACTCCACCAGGTTTGTCTGACACGATTTCCCAGGATGAATCCATGCTGTCTATCGTCCAGGCACCTTGACTTATCCACTTCCCCCAGCCTCTCCTTGACAATGCCCTCCATCACCTTGCCCACCACTGATGTCAGGCTGACAGGGCCTGTAGTTCCCTGCCACCTCCCTTGATCCCCCCTGTGGATAGGCACTATATGCGCCCACCTTCCAGTCCTGGGGCACCCACCCTGTCCTCAGAGATGAGTGAAAAGCTCCGCCAGGGGTTTCGCCAGGACATCCGCAGTTCCTTCAGCACTCTGGGATGTAATTTATCCGGCCCGGTGCTTCTCCATCTTAAGGGAGCTGAGGGCTTCCTCACTCTCTCTGCTGTGATTTACCTCCTAGCTCTTCTCCTGCTTAGCCCTCCCCTCCTGCCAGTGATGCCTCCCTCTCCCCAGACCTGCCGATCGATCAAGGGTCCCCTCCTCAGTATCTCTGTCTCCTCCCATGTCTGGATGCAGCACCTCTTTTCCTTGGTGAAAACTGGTGTGGAAGTAACGTATTTAGTACCTCAGCCTGCTCCCCTGGGTCTTGTGCCCATCTCTCCCTGATTTAATCCTGCTAATCTGCCCCTTCACCTTCGTTTTTGCCTCAATGTATCTAAAGAACCCCTTGTTCCCTCTCCCACTTCCCTGGCCAGGTTCTGGTTCCTTCCTTGCCTTAGCCACCCTCACCACCCTAGTGGCCCTTCTAGCCATCAGCTCATACCCCTCGATCCCTTTCACCCTTGAGCACTTGAATTGCTTATAGTCTGCCTTCTTTCCCCGCACCACCTCCTGAACCTCCCTGGTCCACCAGCAGGGTTTTTGGGCCCTACCGGATTTTCGCTTACCTTGCACAGGTGTTGGTAGCATCCTGCATCCTCTCTGATGATTTCCCACCTACTATCAGCGTCCATGTCTGACCCAATCCCATCCAAATACTCCTTAAAGATCCTTCCTTTCCTTAAATCCGCCCCCTGAAGTCGGGTTACTCCGCTTTGTGCAGCCTTCTACCCTCCTAGGTCCAGGCAGAACCAGACCGTGGCATGGTCACTCCCCGCCAATGGGTCCCTCACTCAGGCCCCCAATCTGGTCACTGTCTGCCAGGACCACATCCAGCACCAAGACTCCCTGGTCGGTTCCCTCACTCTGCTGAGTTAGAATGCCTTGAAAGACATCCAACAACCTCTGTTCCTGGTCACAGAGGATGTCATAGTCTCCAGACTGTTCCTGGCATGTTTAAGTCCCCCAACACCACCACTGTTCCTCTGCCCAGTCTGCAGTGTCTCCCAACATCTGCCACCAGACTGTCCTCCAGCTCCTCCGCCAGGGCAGGGGGTCTATACACCACTCCTATTTTTACTCTCTGCCCCCTTGTTATCAAGGTGACCCAAATCGCCTCCACGGTTCCCTCTGCCTCCTCTACTCCCCTATGCCAATGCAGTTTTGACTATCATTGCTACCTCCTCCCCTTCCCTCCTCTCGTCCTTCCTGAACATAGTAAACCCTCCAGGTTCAGGTCCCAGTCATGTCCTGCAGTGGCCCAAGTCTCAGTGACCGCTGCCACATCCACTGCTCCCTCAGTTAGCATCGCCTGGAGCTCAGGCATTTTATTGCCCAAGCTCCTGGCATTTAGCAGGACTACCTTCCACCCTTTCCCTATAGTTCCATTTCCCCTGCTCGTGTTCCCATGGGGATTCTGTTTTCCTCTGATGTGCACTTTGCCAGTCTGCCTTTTCCCGCAATCCTCCATTCCCCAGGGGGGTGGAGACAGAGTCCCTCCTTTATCGGCACCCCCTTGACGGCCTTTTCTCCCATCCTTCCCCCCTTCACAAGTTTAAACCCCACTTTTCACCAATGAACCCCTCTATTTTCAACTTAAGGATTTCCTTCCCCTCCAAATTGAGGTGGAGTCTATCTCTAGCATACAGCTCCATATCCTCCCAGGTCTCCCCCCAATCCCCCATCTACCCATACCCTCTGGCCTCACACCACTCCCTGAGCCACTGGTTTATCTCCCTAATCTTCCTTTTGTGTTCCCCACTAGCCCTTGGCACAGGCAGGATTTCTGAGAAGGAAACTGTGCGTCCTATGTCATGACAGACCCTGGCAAGTTCCCTGAATCTTGCCTGTATCTCTAGCTTGCTATTTCCTCAATGTCATTTGTACCCAGGTGGACCAGTATGTCCGGGAACCTCTACAATCCTTTGCCAGCTGATATACCTCATGCTTAGCTCCTCAGCAACTGTAGTCCAGGGAAGCATCTTGTTCTAACTGGCCAGGCTTCTCCCTCCTATCCCATTTGATACCCCGATCATAGAATCCCCCAACAGGAGCACTCTGACCGCTCCTTTTCCTCCATTTCCCTTCCATGTCCCTCATCCTTTCTACTGGCCTCCACCCAGCCGGCTCCTTGTTCCTCCTCTATCTGGGTGCACATGCCACCCCTCCTTATTTACCATGGCCACCCCTCCCTCCAATCCTATGCCTCCCTCCTCCTGAGTATCCTTCTGCCCTTGCTAACTCCCCTCACTGCTCGCAACTGGTCCTTCTCCCCCATCTACAAACTAGCTCTGGCTCATCCTCCCTTCCATCCTTTCTCCATTTAGTTCCTCCTGCTCATCGTGCCCCCTGGCCTAAACCCTCAGCTCCCTTTACTGAATCCTCCTTGTACCTCTGGTCCTTCTTCACCTTTCCTCCCAACTGGTCCTTCTCCTTGCACTTCTTCTCCTCCCTTCACCTCTGCCCCTCCTGCTCTGATTCACTGCTCCTCCATTTTCCCACATTCTAGGTCCCCCCTGTTCTTCCTGCTATCTGGCCCCTGCCTCCTGCCCCCCATCCTCTTTCCGTCTCTAACCACCCCTGTCGTGGCTACATCACCCCTCTCATCCTCAAGCAGAAGAGATTTGAAGCAGTTACTGAGTGTAAGGTCTGATCCACCTCCCCGCCTTGCTTCCTTCTGTCCAGCCCTGGCCATCTGCCTACTTCCCTGAGAACATTGTCCCTCTGTTCCTCCTTTGTGAGGGTCCCCAGTTACCTGCCTGCTTCCTTGGTAGTGTCCTTTTGGACCCCCTCTGCCAGGGTCCCTATGTGACCCCTGAGTATTCTCCTGCACTCCTTTCCTATGCCCCCGCCTCAGTGCTTGGCAGTGCAATCAAGAGATCCCCAGCCCCCTTCTCAACCATACTGCCCTCTCCCCCAGCTGTTTCCTAATCCCCGCAACCTCCTCCCTAAACTGTGCCAGCTGGTAGCTGATGACCTGAAATCATCCAAGCAGACCTCTAAAGCAGTAGGTAAGGCTAGGGGGGTGTTAGGATGTATTAGTTGGGGTATCACAAGTCGTAAGAGGGAGGTAATAATCCATCTTTACAAGACACTGGTTAGGCTCCATCTGGAGTACTGCGTGCAGTATTGGAGGCCACACCTTCACAAGGACATTAACCAGATTGAGGCAGTCCAGAGAAGGGTAACCAAAATGGTGTAGGGACTGCATCTGAAGACATATGAGGACAGATTAACAGAGCTCAGTATGTATACCCTTGAGCAATGGAGGGAGAGAGGTGATATGATCGAGGCATTCAAACACCTTAAGGGCATTAACAAGGTGAAAGAGTCTAATATGTTTAAATATAAGAAAAATAGCAGGACAAGAGAACACAGCATGAGATTAAAGGGGGGCCGATTAAGGGGGAATGTGAGGAAATTCTTTTTCACAAAAAGGGTGGTGGATGCATGGAATGGCCTACCTCAAGAAGTGGTGGCTATGAATACAGTGCAGGGCTTCAAACAGGCATGGGATAGGCATAAGGGAGCAATACAAAGGAGTATGAATAGATAGGCCACTGACAGAGCAAAGGCCGATGACACATTTATAAGGTAGAAAAAGAAATGGGCAGACTGGATGGGCCTTGTGGTCCTTATGTGCCGTCAACTTCTATGTTTCTGTTCCTGAATGCAGTGCACCCAGCCTCTGCTGGGAGCCAGTAGCATCATGGAACTGTGCCCCCCTCCCCCCAGGAGAGGGGAGCAATTCATTGGATTTGATGGTTCAATCTTCAGTGTCACCAGGCTGGCTGTCTCCCTTCCTTTAATACTGTCCTTTTATTGTGTGTTAAGTTCTGGGTTAATAGGCTGTGTGGGGAAACAAATATATTCTCACTGGTCTAAAGAGCTGATAAATCAGCAAGGGACTGAGACTGTGAGACGAGAGAAACATTAACAGTTGAGGAGTCTGAGGCTAGGAATGTTAAAGCATGAGCTGGACCTCCAGGATGGCACAGACTCATGCCACCATCCCTGGGAATGTTGTACAGGGAAGGGAAAGGGGTGGGGGACTTTTTAAACTGGTAGGCAAGCAGTTTATTCTGTGGGGATCTTCCTACCCTGTTTACCCCACACTTGATTCCTAAACTATATTGGGCACCTTACTGGGGGCACTGGGACTTGTTGGGAGATTGCCCATCATTAAAGTATTGTACTTTTTTTTTTTTTTTCTCCCAACCCACCTGCACACTGGTCAGTACCTCTTTCAGGTCCCACATGGATCTTCCCACCCTGGTAGCCCCCACTGCCCACATTGCATCCAGTCCCAGGGTTCCCAGATGTATCCCTTCATCGGGCGGGTCCCCTACCTTTTGCAGGAGAATGAACTTTGCTGGCCTTCCATATGGTCCTGGGTGCTACTGAGGCAGCCGATGAGGGCTCGGGTACTCCGGCATTAAGGATCTAGGGGGTCGTCACCCGACCAACCAGTGGGCCATTTTCACATTTTTCTCTCACACGAGCATTATGTCCGGTCGCGAGGCAGATGCCAGTGTCTGTCACACTACTTAGCTAGTGGGACCAGGTGCACTGCTGTACTCGGACTCCACCACGGGTTAGTAGGCACCAAATTCCCGAGAGAAGGCAAGCAGTCACTGGACGCCTAGCCTTCTTCTGGACTGGCCTCCGGTTCCAAGTTCATTTCCAACTCTGGTGCTAGCGTCACAGTGGTGAATCTTTCTGCTGTGTCAGTGGGCTGGTCACACTTTCGCTTTTAGCATGGTCTGCTACAGGTATGGCTACTGCAGCAGACCGAGCTTGCTCTCCTACTCTCCCTCCCTGCCTGTCCAACACAATATCCAGGCCTATGGAGCCCCGACTAGACACCATGGACAGGTTCTAATTTTATATATGTATAAAAAAACTTTGGCCACTGGCCAGGCACTTTGCATTTTGCCATGGTGCAGCTTTGACTGCTGACTGTTCCTGCTATTTTTCTGCTCCAAACTGGGAGCTTTAACTAGCAGTGAGTATGACTGTCTTTCTGGCTTTCTCCTGCCACCTCCCTAGCCCTCAATTTCTGCTAGAGTGGTGGTTCAGAAAGGTGGAGGGAGGCACTCCTACCATGGCCTTCTCCAGCTCCCACTGAGCTTCTGCCTCCCCGTCCCACCCCATATGGAGCAGACTGCAAACTAGTCCTATATGGGCTGAGAGGTAGTGTCTGCAGAAACGTTCACTTTTAGTGTGTTCATGCTAGAGGGATGGCTGCTGCAGCAGCCCCAGCTTCTTCTACTCTTGTCCCTGCTCTCCAGCACAAAATCAAAGGGCCACGGGAGCCCCCCCCCCAGACCCCAGGGAGGGGTTCTGACTTTGTTTAGCATCACTGACCTCCAGGGAACTAGCCCGCCTGGGTTACCAGTTCTAGTGAGCAAGCCTCCTAGGGCATCCCAAGCCCACAGGACCAGCAGTGCTAACTTTATTTTTTAAGAGGCAGTATAGCACTGTGGTTTAGGGCACTTTCACAGCCTCACTCGTGCTCTCAGGTTGTACCTGGAAACAAGCTTTGTTTTAGTATGCCAATCCTGGTTAGACAATTTCCCCTTTTCCTATTTCATTAAAGCCATTATCTCAATAAGAGGCTTCTCTAGCACACATGTTTTGCCATTCTAAAATACCGGACACTTGGCCATCCAGAGCAGTAATGGGTTTTAATTGAGGATTTTCACAAACAGCACTTTCTCATCATTTTTCTCTTTATTCTTTACTTTCTATATATGTCCATTTTCCTGCTTTGTCCCAATTTTAACCTTTCAATATAAAGGTCCTCTTTTACATTGAAACATAGAGGTTGATGACAGATAAGGACCACAAGGCCCATCCAGTCTGACCATTTCTTTTTCTACCTTATAAATGTGTCATCGGCCTTTGCTCTGTCAGTGGCCTATCTATTCTTACTCATCTGTATTTCTCCCTTATGCCTATCCCATGCCTGTGTGAAGCCCTGCACCGTATTCATAGCCACCACTTCCTGAGGTAGGCAGTTCCATGCATCCACCACTCTTTCTGTGAAAAAGAATTTCCTCACATTCCCCCTTAATCTGCCTCCCTCTAATCTCATGCTGTGTCCTCTTGTCCTGCTGTGTTTCTTATATTTAAACATGTGCTGTCCAATACCTCTTGTATCTCTTGGCTCTCTTTCTTCTCTTGTTGTATTTTCTCCATGTTGACCTAATTTTCTTTATTCATCAGGTATGCCAAGATGCTGACTCCTTCCTTCCACATCAGATAAGTATTATTCTAGCCACAACTTATTCTTTCTACCCTATTTACTTTCTAAGAACCGTGGATCCTTTGTGACTCCTTTTCTTATATTTATATTTTACAGGTCCCTTGGACATTTTCCCTTAAAGAGCCACCTCTGGCTCCCTAGTATTCAGGTAAGAGACTCTCTTGAGTACCTAAACATGGCCTGCCTGGAGTTCACCTGGAGGATTGCTTGCCCCCACCCCCAGCTCAGGTAGCCACAATTTAATCTACAGTATATATTTTTTTAATTAATGTCCTTTTGGGCTTCTGCTGTTGCTGCCACAGCTATCTCTGGGCTCTCCCAGCCCTAATGTAAACTCCTGTCTCTCACCCCCAAGCTCAGGTACCAACCGCTCAGGATTCACTGAAGCTGCAAATGGCTCTGTCACTCCCTTGAGGAGCTTAACTCTTGCCTGCATCCTGCAGCCCTTTACAATAATATTTGGCCCTCTGGCATTCCTAAAGGCACAGTGTGGCTTAAACTATGCAACATCCCCCCCAAAAAAAAATCCACTTTCCTCTACCAGATCCCTATCCCCTTGCAGGGTTCACTGCATCCTGGAGGGGTGAAGGCTCTGGCTTCCCACTCCCCTATCTTCCCTTCTATGTTACCCTTCCACCCTACCCCCTCCTGTCTTCTCTCCCCTTAGACCATCAATACTTTTGTCTGCCAGCTCTCCATCCCTTTGCAGGGTTCTCCGCATCCTGAAGGGGGTGTCGGCACTGGCTTCCATCTCCTCTCAGCCCTATGTTCCTCCTTTCTCTGCCAGTCCCCCAACCCCTTGCAGGGTTCTTTGCCTCCTGAAGAGGGTGTAAGCACTAGCTTCCCTATCTCTCCCCATTAGTCTGACTATACTTTCCTCTGCCAGCTCCCAATCCTCCTGCCACTGCAGGGTTCTTTGTCTCTTGAAGGGTTGAAGGTAATGGCTTCCTTTCTTTTTCCACCATTCTACCCCAAATTCTTCCTTAACTACCCTTCCTACCTCCCACTATCCCTAGCAACCCCACCCCTAGTCCATGTCCCTGTATCCTCTTCCACCTTTCTCCTCTATCGTTTTTTAAAGCCCTCTCCCTTGTCCCCTTCTCAGCACCTGGTGGGGGGGTGAAGGCTTGAGCCTCTCCCCTCTCTACTACACCCACCCTAGGTATTTTAAATACTGTCTAACTCTGTCAATCAGCTAGCACTTGGCTACTGTCATCCCAACCAAGCAATTACTCCCAGGCCTCTTTACAATCTCAAAGTACTATCAGTCTCTCTACACTTTATCACCTGGTTTAAGTCAACCGTCCTAGCCAAAAATGCTGTGCTCGCCATGAGACTGTGATGTAACACATTCATGTTTGTTTACCTGGTCTGTAACTGAAATGTATAGATTTTGCACGCTGCACTAGTTCTTAATTATCTAGTACTTGTAATATCTGTCTTGTAAATGATTGTCTCATGCTTCTTCCTATGAAACCCCATCCCCACCCCCAAGATGCTGCTGGAAATGAGCTGTTAACAGTTCATGTTTTCCTGGTGAATCTCTTCTAAATAAATAAACACCTGTCACTGCTACTTCTGCCATGCTCTCTTCTCCCATTCTTACAACCCCCACGATTCTGGCAATCCTTTCTTCTCCCAGTTTTACAACCACCCTCTCGTCCCGGCTTTACTATTGCTGTGGGAGTGGTTAGTTTTACTCCCCTGCAGCTCCTGCCACCTCTGCATTCCTTTCCTGGCTGCAGTATTATTGTGGAAGTGGTTTTCCTCCATGGCCGCTCCTGCCGTCTTGCAGACCCAACTTTCAAAACTGCTGTTGCAGCCAGGGAATGTGGCTCTTCCATGGCCTACTCCTTGCTGTTGCTTCAGTCCCTTGGGGCATAAACAGATTCTGTTGCTGAAGTGATGGTTTGGGAAGGTGAGGGGGGAGGCACTTCTATTATTGGCTGCTCCACTTCCCTCTGGATCCTTACTCGAGTGTCTCTCCCCCCCCATGCAGAGTGGGCCACAGCCTGAGATCTGTGGGCTAAGTTACATGTACCCATAGGCACTTTCACTGTACCACGATTGCACTATGTGGCTGGCTGCAGGTGCAACCCAAGTGTATTCTCCGGTGGCCACTATTCCACAGAGCCCCCAATAGACCCCAGAGAAGGGCACTAATTCATTTCAAAGGAAAGTTGGCCTTAGCCACAGGGTACTAGACAATCGGGGCTACTATTTTACTTTGTACCCGGCCCCCCCATGGCATTCCCAGCTTGTAAGACTATCAGTACCATTCTTTTATTTACTAGCAGGCCTACTAGCCCACCTGGCTGTCCGGTACAGTACTGGTCACAGGGCCACCAATAGGAGCACAGGATTTTTTTGGCTGAGCCTCCTCCCAAGCCACACTTCGTTTCTCCTTTGTTTTCCCCCAACTAACCTAATTTTATTTTATTTGACATGTCTGACTGGGCATTGACTCCTAACCATTAGATAAGTATATTTATATGCCTAACCTGCCTTTTCCATCCTTACTGTACCATGTAAGAGCTATGGATCCTTTTTGACCCCTTTTTCTATTTTTTTTTTTTTTTTTGCAGGTGTGGCGGACAACATCCCTTTGACATTTCTACCTCTGGCTCTTACAGTGCTCAGGTAAGACCCTCTACTTAAGCTGTATTTCGTGGGTTGACTTTAATGGCATGCCCACACCCATTGCATGCTGAAGGTGGGTCCACTAGCTCTTGAGGCCCCCCCCCCAGCTATGGTGTCATACTCGCTGTCTTAGCCCTGGCAGCAGGCTCTCGAGCCACATCCCCAGCTTCAGGTTTCCCCACCCCATAGCAATGCTTTTAGGCTCCTGACTGCCCCAATCCCACTCTGTATCCGGGGTGTATAAAAAAACTGCAAACATTAGTCCCACACTTACCTAATGGTGTATGTTACCATTGGGTGCAAGAACTAGAATTGTCACAGGATATAGATGTGTGGAAGAGAATATGGCAAAATTGGGCCCACATTGCTTTAGTGGCAGCGAATGTTAAACTGACAATTGTACGACACTGGAAGGATTATCAAACACCCTCGGTTACAGAATGGTGTAGAGAAATGCTACTGGCATTACAATTAGAAAAACACATTGCTTATATGAGGCATAGGGGAAATGCTTACTTAGCTTTGTGGGGTCCACTTGATGCCGCACTGGCAATATGGAAGCCCTAAGAATTACTACCCTCTCCTTTTCTTTATACTTTTTCTTTTTCCTTCTCTATATCGGACGGATGGAGATGGTACTCGGTTAATATTATTAGATATTGCACTTGGCGGGGGTTAGTAGGGGAGGGTTGGGGTGGGTTGTATAGATGTGCTTTGTGTTGCTTTTTCTTTCTTTAGCTTTTCCCTCCTTTATCTGTTGAACTGTGAGAACTGATATGAAAAATTGAGCTGGAGACAACTTCTTATGTACTATTGTAAGCCATTGAGAATGTATGTTAAATTTACCTTGATCGAAGCTCAAATGAAGTATATTTAATTAAAATTCCAACACAGATAAGTAGCTACAGCCTGAACAGTTTGTGTGCTTGCAGCATTTGTGGATTTTTTTCAAGCTACTTATCTGTGTTGGAATATTTTATCCTGGACATATGTTGCATGTTACTCTGGAGTGCGCTTACATTTTGCGTTGGTCATGGTGGTTGGTTAAGGATACAGTCATCCTGCAGGACTTCTTACAGTACTGGCACAAACAGTTTCAGAAATTTTTTAGCTGGTGCCAGTGATGCCCTCAGCCCACCAAGGATATTAGGGACTCGAGAGGGAGATGACTGGGCTCAGAATCTTGGTGTATGGTCAGGCTAAGTGAAACAGAGTACAAAGACAAAGTACTTATTTCACTAGTAAAATAACTGCAAAACACTTGGATACAGTTGATGATTTTCGAATCTGACAAATTTTGATATGGTGATCACTATCCATCCAAAGTAACTAATTGTAGCAATAATGAGAGAAACGAAATGGGGGGATTGAAGATATGTGTGGGTTTTTTTTTTTTTCTTACTTACCTACCTTCTGGGGCATCTCTCAGGTTCCCTCTCTCGACCTGCAGCTCCTGACAGCCCACCTGAACCGCAGCTCCCCCAACTTTTGAATCGTTATCAAGACTACCGTCTCTCTCCCGGGCCCTTGGAGAGGCTGGGAGTTCCCAGAGGGTAAAGTTGTGGGGTGCGGCCAGGATTAGGTGTGTGGGCTTTCGCATCTGGAGTTCGCTGTCGCCTCACCCAGTTGGAACATTTTCCCTTGTTTATGCCCATGATTCCCCCACCGAGCTCGGATGTGCAATGACATCTGGAAACGCATGCCATAACTCTGCCCCACTACTTGCTGCCCTGGTGTGCGCAGTGCCTCCAGTCACCACTGGGGGGGCCACTGCAATCCCGGGCAAGCGTGAATTCCCTCCCCAGAGAGGAGAGCTGTCCTCTGGATGCTATATTGTCTCTCTCCCTGCTGACCCCTGGTGGCCCAGGCTCATTCCTGAACCGGGGGCACCGGCATGGCGCAATGTGTGGCATCCAGAGCATCAACCCTCAGTGCCATTGGGCCAAAGATATGGGTTTTAAGAAATAACAATGGATTATTTATGACTATTTAGCTTTTGTTGACCAGGTAAGTACACTAGACAAGTCATTTGCCTATTTTCAGGTATGACCCAGGAGAGTACAATGACATACAAGTCCATACAGAGGACAACATAACACAAGTTGGGCAATATACAGAATTAGAACCAAGTGAACACAACACAGCAGACAGTAAGTACAGTTAAGATATAAACAAGATATAGACGTAGGGACACCAAGGCTATGAACAGTAAATTTAACAAATTCTGTACGGCTCAGAGCCACAAAAGCAGAGCTGCAGTCAAAGTATCTCCTGAAGCAGAGAGTAAATACATAGGGCTGGATATTCAAACTGTGCTATTCTGTGGCGCAAGCCCTTGCACTGCACAAAATTGTTGCGCTGGGGTATGGCCAGGGCGATATTCAATGGAGTTGCGCTATTGAACAACTCCTTTGAATATCACCCCACCGGCCACAGCCACTGTGCATGGCGCAGTGGAACTTGCACCACTGCAAATGGTCGGAGTGGAGCATTCCTGATGCGGTGGCGCAAGTACCATTGCACCATGCGCAAATTTCCGATATTCAAAGGTGACATGCCATAATTCATGCAAGGTGCAGGGGGGGCCATTTGCATCTATTTATGGCTCCATTTGCATGTCATTAGCATGCAGGTGCGCCGATCCCCGAGAACTTGCGCCTGGCACCCTGCCAGGCAGCAGCCGTCGGGGGACCCGACTCCCACAGCCCGATCGTGGGCATAAGTGAAAAATCCTCCCCCCACCACAGCTGCCGATTGCGGGCATGTGTTTAGAAACCCCCGACTGGCCCGATCGGGGCAGAAAAGAGTTCAATTCCCCCACCACCACCACCACCAAGGACCGCCTACCCTAGTGATCTAGTGGCCCCACCCCACCCACCCACGGGCCCCTGCCCCCAGTGGGTAGCAGCAACCCACCCGTCTGCTGACTGACTGCCCGGTAGGGCTTCCACGCCCTTGAGCCAGAGCAAGAGCCAATGGGGCAGCAGTCTACTGGTCAGGTTAGGGCAGTTCAGATATGTGAATGAATGCATTATTCACATATCTGGACTGTCTTGTACAGTATGGGCTGCACGCCCATTGGCTCTTGCTCTGAACCAATGGGCGGTAGTCCTACCGGCAGCCAGCCGGCAGCTGGCAGGGCTGGTGGGATGCCACGCCCCAGCGGGGGCTCTGTGGTGGGGGGCCACTAGATCACCAGGGCAGGTGGTCCTGTGGGGTGGGGGTTTGAACTCTTTTCTGCCAGCGATCGGGCTTCATGTGTCCACTGGACCACCAGCGATATGTTCTTTGGGGGTGAACTCTTTTCTGCCTGTGATCGGGGTGGGGATTTTTAACTTATGCCCGCGATTGGGCCAGTTGGGGAGGGGGGTTACTATATGCCTGTGATTGGGCTGCGTGGGGCACAGGGAGTGCGTTGAGGGCCACCCACAGGTGGCAGCTGCCGTGTTGCGCCTGCAGTGTGGCAGCTTGCCTGTGGGTGGCCTTGACTTACTCCTTATTTTTTTTTTTTGCTCAAAGTTGTGCAGGCGCAGGTTGAGGGTTGCGCCTGCACAACTCTGCACAGCCCGCTGAATATCGGGCTGTGCAGTTTATGCATGGTTCCTCCCCCTCTGGTTCATCATGCCTTCATTAGCATTGCGCTGTTGCTCAGCTTGACTGGGGGGGGGCGCAACTGCCTCCTGCAGAATATGGCAGAATGGCGCAATTTCGGACTTGCGTAGTCGCAACCCTTTTGAATATCCAGCCTATTATATGCAGCTCAGAACCCAGTCAGGCAGGATGCTTCAGCAGGACCTGCACAAGGGTACCAAAAAGGTCATGTGAGTCCAGTGCAGGGGACCAGGTTGGGACACCCACACGCAGAGGAGAGCTTCAGGTAATTCCACTGGGAGCCCTGGAGGCATGACTGGCTGCATATGCAGCAAAATATGTAAATGAGCATGTTTTGCCTACATTTTGATTTTTTTTTTAGACATATTCTGTTTATATTGGAAATGCATTCAATTCATGGATAATGCATTTACAATAGGGTTGTCAGAACAGGTTCGGTAAAGATTCAAACCCTCCTCGAACCCTGGTGTTCGAGTTCTAACTTAGAACTCGAACACTAAACGTTCGCAAAAAGTGGTTCAATCACCGCGACGACGTAATGAGTAAGCTACACGCAGCCGCTGGATCTGTGGGGTATTTAAGGAGATGCGCCATGAGGAGGAGCGCCATTTGCTGAGGATCATCGGAGCAGAGGCAGCAGCAGCAGGCAGCAGGCAGCAGCCCACTAAACTGTAGCAATTAGCGGTTAGCGCGATATACCGCCACTCTTGTCCAGTGGCCACTTCTTCTCCTGTGAGACCGAGAACAAGAGAAAGGCTCAAAAAGCTGAAAATCGGGGAGACTGGGAGTGAGACTAGGGGAGGTTCAGGACAGAAGGAGGGATTAATCAAGATTGGGAAGGGACTGGGGAATAGGGAGGATTGAGACCAATATCAGGACTGGAGGAGGACTCGGAGAGAGAATAAAAAAAAAATAAGAAGAAGACTGAAGATTAAGAACCTTTGTGAAATGTGATTATTTGAAACTGCAGCACACTGCACACTCAGCAGCTGCCAGCAGCAAGCATACAAGGGGGGCAAAAAAAGGCAAATAAATCTTTCTGAACCCTAGTGTGTGTGTCACAGAGAGAAGCCCAGTGTGTGCCCATCACCCTGCTGCTGTGTGCCCTTTGACTGCACTGTACCCAGTGTGTGTGTTACAGAGAGAAGCCCAGTGGCCAGTTGTGTGGTGGCATTAACCTTACATGACAGAAACGTAGAAATATAATTCTCATTCCCTGGGTTGCGTATGTGACTCCGTCTCCTGTGGTCAGCCCATCACCCTGCTGCTGTGCACCTTTTGATTGCTATGTGTATGCCTATGCCCAGCAGCCCAATCATTCTGTAAGCCTTGAACCTGGGATCCTTTAGTTGCAAACTGTCATATTCTTCAATTACTTTCAGTCCACGTATCACAGTGTCACACAACCAAAATAAAATTTTGGAGTTGTAGCCAGCGATTACAGATCACATTGCTTTGTTACACAGGAATTGTTTGGGTGTTGGTGTTTTCACTGCAGTATACTGGACTGGTAGTACTGGTACTTACTGTCTGTTATGGCTGACACCAACATAGATGAAGCATTTAGTGCTGGTGTTGGAGCAGGTGTTGGTGGTAGTGGTAATGCTGGTGCTAACAGAAATAACCAAAATGTTTCATGTGATAAAAATTCAACAAACAGCAAAAGAGCAACAGTGAAGTGTGGTAAAGGGGGACCTTTTAAGAAAACCTGTACAGCTGCTGGGGTCGCACGGAGAGGCACCATAAGGTATGCCATTCATGCCGTTAAGATCCCTGTAACTAGCAGCAATAATGCAAGTGACAGTGAGTCCCTCTCTGACTCAGACAGTAGCTCTTTGTCTCAGTCCCACACTGTTGTGTCTCGTGACAAATCATTACTTCCTCAACAAAGTGAAATGAGCAAGTCTGCTGACAATGAATCAGGTAGTGCACTTGCAAATACATCCAGCACTGTTGGCAATGAAAAGGACATATCCATTGAATCCACCACTTCTGTGTTGGCCAGCAATGAAAATCCATCAGAGTCTTCTGTCCACTCTTCTAGCACCAAGGAGCATGTCCCAGGTTCTGTTAGGACAGGTGAAAAGACACAAACAGTCTTTAGCTAACTTCCTAGCACTCGAACAAAATCTGTCACATCTGAGGTGTGGAATTATTTCTCAGTCAGTAAAACTGATCCATGCAGAGCAATTTGTTCCCTGTGTAAACAGAGTGTAAGCCGTGGTAAAGTTGTGTCATGCCTTGGCACTACAGCTCTTAAACGCCATCTGAAAAAGCATTCGGTTTTGCTTGATCATCCAAAACCCATGTCCTCCATCTTCCAGACCGCACGTGAGAAGGGTCAGGAATCTGAAATGGATACTGAATTGTCTCGAACTTGATGGGGCAGAACCACTGCCAGCCCTAGGATCACTGTTACCACCAATGCCAGCACCATTAGTACCAGTTGCACATCCAGTGATGGCACTGAATGTATAAGTCCTAGTCCACCATCTCTGCGTCCATCTGCCCATCGAAGCACGGTGTATAATAAACCAGCAGAGACATGTTGCAAACAGCTAACACTGTCTCAGGCATTTGAAAGGAAGAATACCTTTACTAGAAATCATCCAAAGACCCTTCATCTTAATCACCGAATTGGTGAACTGTTAGCCGGAGCCCTTCTCCCATACTCTTTGGTAGATCATGAGGATTTTAGGGAGCTCATGACATTAGCAGAGCCTCGTTACAATGTTCCTCATCGAAGGTACTTTTCCTATGTTGAAATACCAAACATTTATCAGGCTTTAAAAGTGACAGTGATGCTTGCACTTAAAACTGCAGAGGGTGGGGTTATTCATGTCACAACAGATATGTGGACCAGCACTCAAAACATAGATTACATGTCCCTTACCGCTCATTGGGTCACGTTTTTGTGCTTCTTCAAAACAAAGACACCCCAAAAGATAGGCTGCTGCATATAAAGAAGTTTGGGCAAAGTCACTGCTGCAAACATCTTGCAGGAACTAAATGACCTCCTTGACGAATGGGTTTATTCTCACGGTCTAAAATGTGGCTTCATAGTAAGTGACAATGGAGCCAACATCTTAAAAAGCAATACAGGATGGAGGATTTCTGCGTGCTTCTTGCTTTGCACATTGCTTACACTTAATTGTCACGGGATTTCTCAGCAACGAAACACAAGTGGATGGTATGACTGCTGTTTGCAAAAAAATTGTGACTCACTTTTCACATTCAACCAAGGCAATACGGACATTGACCGAACTGCAAAAAAAACACAAGCTGCCCCAGCAAAAGCTGATTCAAAATGTTTCCACTCATTGGAACTCAATGCTTTATATGCTGCAGCACCTCTTGGAGCAAAAGCAAGCTGTACATGAGTACTGCTCCAGTTACATTATTGGAGATGGCATTATGCTGTCTGTGCTGCAGTGGAAATTAATGGAGACAGTGTGCTGTATCCTAGCTCCTTTTGAGACAGCTAAGGGACATGTCTTCTGAAGGTGCATCTGTGAGTCAGGCTATCCCACTCATAATGCTCATTTCACATCATCTTAGTGTTCTAAATCTACAAATAGAAAAAGACAGATCTGAGCGCAGACAACATGTCGCCTATATCATGGGAATCTCAGAAAGAGAATGAGCGGCGCTTCAAAACCAATGACAAATTAGTTGCAATGACGAAATCAAGACACTACATCCTTGCAACTCTCTTAGATCCCAGGTTCAAGGCTATACATCTTCCAAAAACAGATGATATAGAGCAGTACAAATGTATGTTGCTAGATGAGCTGCAGTACTCACAGGAGTCAAACACAGACACGCACAGTACCATCAGGTTGTCATCACCACAACATGCAGGTTCATCTTCACAAAGGGATACAGAACTGGAAAAGTCACCAAACATTAACAGTAGTTGTTCCACAACTGCCACTTCTTCAGCCCTTAGTAGCAAGCTAAATCTGTGGCAAACCTTTCCCAAATTGCTGCCATACCAGCTGCTTCTGCTGATTCCTCTTCTGAGCAGTCTCTGTCCAACATGGTAGACAGTTACCTGCAAGAACTGCCTATTCCTATTGATGCATGCCCTTTGAATACTGGAGATCAAAAAAGTCAATTTGGACAGAGCTGTATGATGAAGCCTGTAAATATCTTGGTTGTCCTGCAACAAGTGTCTCTTCAGAATGCATGTTTAGTACAGCTGGCAATATTGTGACAGACACCAGAAATAGGCTGCTGCCAGAAAATGTACACACGTTAACTTTTATTAAAGTTAATAAGTCAAGATTTTCATATCCCTACAAGAGTATACAAACTGATCCTGAAGTGATTGATGTTGTGGATGTTGATGGTGATGATGACAACTCAGATGGTGGTGGCTGGTAAAAATACTGTGTGGGATGAGTCTCTCTGCACCAAAAAGGAAACTTTACAGACTGTGATGACTTTGGTTGTCGTCTCTCCTTTCTCGATCTACTACCTTGGACTATATACCCCAAAACTTTCACCCTTTCATGGCAAACTGCTTTGTAGCTAGGGTCTAAACTAAAGTCAACAAGTTTTATATACGGGCAATTTTAACATCAGTGGAACAGGCCCAAATTTGGCATAAAGGACACTGTCACGTCAATCCTTTCTGTATCATATTATTTATAGTTAAAGTGCAAACATATATTTTGGATTTACCTTCTGTGACTTTGTGGTGCATCAGCATGGCTGGGACAGGAGACGGTCTATTTTCAATTTTAAAGAGGACAAACAATGAGTTCTAATTGGTAGCTGTTTATTATTTTTTCAATTACAGAAATGTTGCCATAAACGAAAAATGGATGCTAGTACATGGGTGAGGGTTGTGGGTTGGTTTTAACATGGGTAAGGTGGCATGGGTGCTACTGCACAGATGAGGGTGGTGGAAGAAAAGTGGAATGGGTGATGGGGTGAAGGTGGGTGTTGTTTTAGTTCTTTCATTTACAGATTCGTGATCAGCTGGGGATGGTGAGGAAAAAATGATGATAGACCAAACCTACTGTACACATAATATATATTCTTATTAAATACATTGCAAACTGCTGCCACCTAGCACAACTGTCCTGTCCCCTTTAAAAAAGAATAAAGGAATCAGAAATAAAAGAAAATCTGCATCAGCAGTTTTCACAGATATGACGATCATAGTGTTTTTGCTTTATAAGTAGTGATAATTTGATACATAATGGGGTTGACAGACGCTGTCCCTTAAACATCACATGCCAACTGCTGCAGCTACATAAATGTTCCTTAGTATGTGGTGAGGAAACCACTGTTTTTATTTATGTGACTGAAATACAAATTTTATTGAAGTATCAGCTGCAAAATGCATCATCTTAGAATTTTTGTATGTATTACTTCATTTGCCAACAAAAATGTTGGTATATGTATGCATTACCTTAGAAAATTGCATGCATTTTGCTAGCAACAATGACTGGCATATTTTTTATTAGAACAAAAGACACAGCACCAACACTTCCAAAATATACTGTATTGATGAGTTTTAACTGATAGCATCACAGTACAGAAATGCCATGCAGGACAAAACAGTTTAAACAGACAAAAGATCTTTTGTCTGTTTAAACTGTTTTGTCCTGCATGTAGCTTCTGTACTGTGGATGCTATCAGTTAAAACGCATAACACAGCATATTTTTGGAAGTGTTGGTGCTGTGTCTTTTTGTTCTTGTTCAGCTTTTCACACAGGCACAACTTAGGATTGGAGCAGCCTTCTTGTGGTTTCTGCAAATATTTTTTTATTCCAATGTCTTGACTGAATATGTTATGACATAATATGTTTTGTAACAGTTCCACGTGTTGCTGCTGTAGTACTTGGCTTGACTTTGTTATAAAAGCTTTCTTTTAAACATAGCAACTTTTGATTCACTCATTTAAAACAGAAAGCAGCAAATAGCTGAAATTAGGTAATAGTTATTTTTTCTCCTAATTCATGACAATGAGTATATATAGCTGAGTACATAAATGGCTAATGTGCCTCTTTCTTTCACTAAGGAACTATGATGCAGCTGCAGCAGGAAAACTTTTAACATATGGATGGGTGGGTGGGCCTGTTACGTATTAAGTTGCTGACTTTAGCAAACAGAAGAAACTATAGATAAACCTGTTGTATTCCTATCAATGTCCACACAAGATAATTTCTCTCCCCTTATTTTGAACAGTTTTTCCTTTACATGTATTTTATTACTATCTTAGTTACTGGCAGCACAATAAAAATAGGTTCGAGTTCTAAAAAGTTCTAAAAAAGATTAGAACACTAGAACTTTTTCAAAAGTTCTAGACTAGAACTAGAACCCAGAACTTCAGAGGGTTCTGACAACCCTAATTTACAATGTAAATAGAATCTTTCTAAAAGAAATCCAGATGTAAACAAAACTTGCTCATTTACATATTTAGCTGCATATGCAGCCAAAGGTAAGCCATAAAGACTCCATTAGGATTTCTTTTGGCTTAAAACTAAAAACATTTTTCAGATTTATTAAAAATCCAAAAGAAATCCAGGATTGAAAATGTGCATATTTGCTCTTTAAATAAAGCCAAAAAAAAAATCCATTCAAAAAAGCATTTTTTTCACTTTTTTTTCAGCCAGAAATACAGAGGATTAAAAATTAGCATATTTCGTTGCATATACAGCCAAAACTAAGCCGTTCAAAAGATATGAAATTACTATACACAGGACTTGCGTTAACACGCTACTGACGTCCCCCTCGGGCAAAAATCCAATTTTTGATGCACTATTTTGAAAGCACTGCATCTGCTTTGATGCAGCCCTTTCTGACTTAATTGGTGCTGCTGTTACTTTAAGTGAACTGTCCTAAGCTTTTTCCGTGGGACACAGTGAGAGAGGCAGTGATGAGTGGTCCCTTTTTTTTTTTTAAACATATATCGGAGGCAAGCTGTGATTGTTGAGGCATCAGTAAGGGGGTGGGGGATCCAGCTGAGTAGGAGTGGCCAAGTAATCAGCATGGGTAGCGATTTTAAGTCTGGGGGAGAAGTATGTGGCTGGCATTACTGTGCTTGTTGACATGATCTGTGGTGGCTGAACCAGTGAGGAAAAGTCTGTAGCCCTTGTCTGTGTGGGTCAGGGAGAAAAGCTGGCGAATTGGGTGAACTGAGTGTGGAGGAGCCAGGGGTGATTGGCGTGACAGTGGCTTCTCTAGGAGCAGCAGCTGAAGACGGTGCCCAGTTCGGCAGATCCCACCTAAGAGGCGATAGGGTCAGATGAAGAAAAGGGACCTGTGATCCTTCTGTGAGTGAATCTGCTGGTCTGGGGAGTGTGTCAGAATGGTGCAGTATTGGAGACTGGGTGGTGGTCATAGATTGCCGACAGAGCATGAGAGATCAATCAGTTACTGGCAGACACAGTTCGGATCATTGAGCGGCTTTGATCTACTTTGTGTTGTACTTGTTCACGACTTATTGACCATTTAAAAAAACCTTTGTTTTGATGAAACGTTCTCCAGCTATGTTGTATCTTCATTATTACTAATTTCAGGTGGGGCAGAGTGAGCTTTTGGAGGAGAAAGGAGCAGTTAGTTTGTCCAGCTACACAGCCTGAAAGGGCCATGCAGTCTGTGGGGCTAGAGGGCTGTATTTCTTTTGGGGAACATCTGGCGTTCAACTAATCTGCAATTAAAAAAAATAGAAAGCAGAAAAAACACTTGTGGCTACAGAGTTCAGCCCTGACTATCATTAATGCAGAGTGCAAGCAGCAGATAGTACCCAGTGGAAACCTATCTCAGGCCATTTTTTTGGTAGGGGAAGGGGAATACAAGAAATCTTGAATATCTGAGCGAGCACTCGGCTTCAGCCTACCCAGTACTACTGTGGGCCAATGGCGAAATAGGACACTGCTTTCAATTTTTCTTCTAAATTTGAATTAAATAGCATTGCTTGCCTTTGCAGCTGTAGCAGGGCAGCGACTAACCAGATAAAACTGCTGCAGTCTTGGGGGGGGACATGGTGGAAGGGTTCTAAGGCCCTGTTCACACTACACTGCTGAGGCTCAGTAACGGATGCAAACTATTACAGCTAGGGAGCAGTGCAGTGTGACCACATTGCGGCAGTGTCGTTCTGAGACTGGTACCGCCAGTCCACACTGCGGGAGCCGGGCGACCGTTATGGTGGCATCTAATCCCACAATGCAGCTCGCGCTATACTAGGGGACCATTGACGCATGTCCACACTACGGCCGGTAACGTTACCAAGGCGTAACTGGTTTCATAATGTTTGTTGAAACCACCTATGATGTGGTTTCAACAACGGTTACGAAAACTCCTTCTGTAACGTTACAGATGTAATTGCAAACCGTTGCGATAACAGTTTGGGCCCTATCTAACATTACAGAGGTGTAGTGTGGACAGGGCCTAAGTGAGTGAGCTTAGTATGTGAAACTTGATAAACAAATCTACCTACTCTTGCACAGATAAATAGTTTATTTACTAACTTCAACTTGGTAGCACTAGTTGTACTAGTTTGCTCAGTCTTTTATAAATTCTCATTAAGAGCTCAGCTTGCTGTTGGGGGCTCAGGTCTAACAGTCTATCTTTCTACTATTACTACTGCATTTTGATTTACAAAATATTCTAGTCTCTGCTCACTAAGAGCCCAGCTTGCTGTTTTGGGGGGCTCTGGTGGTCTAAAAATTATTCCTAGTGTACTGCTTTTACATTTTGACTTTAAAACATAATTTTCTACTTCAGCTGATATTGGGGGGGCTCAGAGGTCTTAAAAATAAAGAATACATACTGCTGACAGTACAGGTTAAATTATCGGTAAAAAAAACAGTATATTCAAACAACATGAAGTCTTACTGTATTCTGATAGTAGCAGTGAGTCCCAACCTTTGAACTGCCCCGGAGATGAAAGAGTTAACTTTCCATGCCAGGCATGGAACGCTGAGCTCAAGCTCGGTTGAGACTCTGTCTGTTGCTGTTTGAACTCAAACCGTCAGATTCTTTACTCCGCCTCACTGAACAGTCGCTCCGGAGATTTCTCCTTCTACTTGGTTCAGTTTGTCGGTTAAAGTACCGTTTTTCTCAGTTTTCGACTGAATTTAAACCGCAACCTGTCGGTTCAGTCTCTGTCTGTGGTATTCGTGAGTACTAGATGGGTTTATATTGTTTCTGTTCTGTGTGGAACTTGTAAACGGTTCATCGGTTCGGTTTGAACCGATCAAGTTACTAAAAAATCTTTATTTTACATTTTAGAGTGTGGTTACTGGCTCTTATCGGTTCTAAAAAAAAAAAAAAATTTTATTACGGTTTTTTCCACGACCCATGACACTGTCAGGAACCGATAAGAGGGTCTTGCCTGGCGGATTGTCATTAAAAGGGTAAGTTTGGTTAGGACTGGCACAATGTCTGAGAAACCCAAAAGAAAAACCGGGCCCACTGGGTTTCAACACTGCAGTGTGTGTGGGGAAGTCTTTGCCAAGGCTGATTCCCCACACCACCTGTGTTTGTTTACTGTCTGGAGTTTGACCACCTCAATGCAGACTGCCAGATTTGTAAATTTATTTTCCTGCAGCTACCCTAGAAAAACAAGTTGGTAGGCTCAGGGAAAGGGAGCCCAAAAAGTCCGCTGAACTGGATGGCCAGCCCGGTTCGGTTCAAACCAAACCAGAAGAGTGCCCTCTGACCAGGGTGAGACTTCTTGGGCAAGAGATCCGACTCTGAGGAGTCTAGTCTAGCTAAGAGAACAAGAAAGGACAAATCAGCCGGTGTGGATCCAAAACTTTCTTCTCCAACCGCTGAAGAAATAACCAAAGTGATAAAATTGTACAGTTGCTTTCCCGGTTCGAGCGAACCAGCACCATCAGGAGGCGCTCAGTTCAGCCAGTTCCACCGGTTCAAGAGTAGGATTTAGAGGAATTTTATGAACTGGAGGAAGAGGAATATGAGTAAAAAGTGAATGTGGTTTTGAAAGTCTGGATGTGCCCATTGACCTGGACATCTCCCCAGACAGACCTTCAGGAGTGTCTCGTCCTAGGCTTTCTGAGTCCCCCTCCCATTTCATGTTTTATCAAAAAGTGGCTGAAACCCTCCGCTGTGGATGACCAGGAAGAGCCTGACTATGTGGAAATGATGGATATCCCAAAGTCTAGGAGGCTGTCTGTTCCCTTACACAAATCTTTTGGGAAACAGACATTTAAGATTTTTAAAGACTCCTAACACCATACCTCCTGTGGATAAAAGAATGGACAAGAGGTATACACTGTTAGGCTCAGATACGGAGTTCCTTACACAACAATGCAGCCATGTTGGGGTAGTGCAGGCTGCAGCCTGTGACAAGGCAAATATTCCCTTGGCTTCACCCCCCCCAGACAAGGACTCCCTTCCTCCCTTAACCCATACCTAACCTCCACAATGCTACTTTGCTCCCTTTTGCTCCTGAGCCTTGTATCTCACCCAATCCCTTATGATATCAATGCTATACCCAGTGTCAAGATAAATAACTCAGTTAATACGACCTGCCCATTTCTACCATCCACAAGGGCCAACCACAGTTCCTTATTCACCCTGAACCACGCTTTGCAATGCAACCTCTGGGATATCCCACATAAGGCCACCCTAACAATTCAGCACAGCCCTGGCACCCTACTTGTATCATGGCTTTTATTAACCCACTATGCCTGTCCATTAAAATATTATGCTATGAAAATTTTGCATCCATATATCAGGACCATCACTCAGCTCACAGCAGGCACCCAGGATTAGGAGGAAACGCTCTGACCACTCACTATCCTTGTCCCTTGGTGCCCTCCTCAAATTAATCTTCTACCTTCTGATCTGTTTTGGTACCATTGAAATAAATCCTGGCCCCATTGAAAGTATTTTCCCCTGCTGATTTATCCTCTATAAATGGCCTAAGCTTCCTACATATCAATGCCTGTAGCCTTTAAAAAATTCTCCCGTAATACAGGCCTGGGTAGACATACCCTGCCTGACTTTCTGGTCATCTCTGAATCTTGGCTCAGACCATCGACCAAAGACAGTGTTGTAAACCTTACCAACTATCAGCTCTTCAGAGCAGATCGCCTTCAGGGGTGGTGGGGTGGCCATATACATTAAGGACACCATCTCTGCTACCTGCCTCATCATCACATCCAAACCAAAGGAATTTGAATGTTTATCAATCAAAATATCCTTCAAACTTGTCTCCATTTAAATTGATTGGCTGCTATAGGCCCCCTCAGCAGGCCTCAAATTACTATCTCACCTGGGGTCAATAACCAATCTAGGCCCTGAAGATACCATCATCCTTGGTGATTTGAATTTAAACTGGCTATCTAATGCATCTGCTCCATTGGTAACCTTCTGTGACACTATGGCTTTACACAGCTAATAAAAGCCCAACCAGGGTTAACCTAAAAAATTCTAGCAACAGCTCACTTCTGGATATTATGTTGGTAAATAAGCCTCACTTATATACTCATGCAGGAGTACTACCGAATGATGTAAGTGACCATTGTCCCATAGCTGGCATAATATCTTCACCCAAACCATCCAACCCTGCTGAATTTGTCCCCAAAAGGTCAAAAAAGAAGTTCAACATACCAGGTTACCTCCATGACCTGAGTAACACAATATATTGGCAAGATTTCTACCTTACAACCTCAGTGGAAATAGCTCTCCAGATCTTAAAGGACATTATCACTAATGCTCTAAATATTCATGCACCATTCACCAATATCAGAACTAAAGCAAGGTCCTGCCTCTGGTTCACCACTGATCTTAAAACAGCCTTGCTAGCCAGAGACAAACTGTGGAAAAAGGCAAGAAAAACTAAGGACTCCATAGACTGGCTAAATTTCAGAAAAGCAAGAAATTCATGTACAACACAAATAAGATCTGCCAAAGCGGCCTATTATAGAGCTGAATTGGATGCCTCCTATAATAACCCAACCAGGTTCTGGGGAACTATAAAAGGTATCTTGGGCCAAACTCTACTCCTGCCTTAACCTGCAAACTGCTACTAAATAACACAGAAATTACGGATAAACAAGAAATCCTAAATACCTTCAATGACCACTTCACCACAGCTGGACTAGCATTTGACTCTTCACCTGCAAATCTCCTGAGATCTTCCTTGAATCTTCAATCCACCGTGGGCCAAAAGGCTACATCAACCTTCTCCTTCAACCCAATATCATTGAAAGAAGTGAAGATCTCTCTCCAATTTGGATACTTCAAAAGTGCAGGTACAGACTCCCTGGACCCCTACTTCCTCAAGATTGCATCTCAAGTCTTATCTGCCCCCTCACTCATCTCTTCAATCTTTCCTCACCACTGGATCCATTCCTCCATTTGGAAAACAGCTCAAGTAGTTCCTTTACTCAAATCTGGTGATCCCATGGATCTCAATAATTACAGGCCCATTTCCATCCTATCAGTTCTGTCCAAGATGCTCGAAAAGTTAGTAAACTCACAATTAAGGGTCTACCTGGATAACAATAACCTCCTAAACACAGCACAATCAGGATTTAGATCAAGGCACAGCACCATTTCAGCCCTAGCCAAAGTAACCAATGACTGGCAGACTGCTATGGACAGAAGAATAGTACCTGTGCTGTGTTCCTGGATTTGAGCAAAGCATTTGACACAGTGGATCATGAATCACTGATCCCTCCCTTGGTTCAATGAGGGTTGGATTCCCTTCACTCAATTGGTTCAAGTGCTATCTATCAGACAGATCACAACTGGTAAAAAATGAAACTACCTATCACTTTAAAACCACTGCTAAGAGGTGTACATGAAGGCTCTATTCTTGGCCCCATCCTCTTTGCCATCTATATTATTAATATTGATGCTAACCTCACTCAATCAAACATCCATCTGTTTGCTGATGATACTGTGCTATATGTTAGCAATCCTTCATTGTCTAAAACCTGTGAACTGCTACAATCTGAATTCTCCATCCTGCAACACAACTTACTGGATAAAAACTACTTCTAAATGCCAAAAAAACAAAAGCTATGCTCTTTTCCTCCACAAAGTTGCTCTGCCACTACCCCATCATCTACCACCTACAACTAAACACCTTACTTGGAAGAAGCTGGAATCGTTGATAACTTCAAATATCTTGGTGTCTGGATTGATAACAAACTTGACTTTTCTGTCCATATTGAGGAGCTACTAAAGAAACTGAGACAAAGGCTTGGTTTATTTTTAGAATAAAGCACTACCTCAACAGAACTCCAAAAAAGATTAATCAGGCTTCATTCCTATCCCTCATTGACTATACTTTGACTCTGTATGGACACTGTTCACTCCCCTCTTAAATAAACTGGACACCCCCTACCACAGGTCCATCAGATTCATTACTGACCTTCCTTCAGCACCCACCATTGTTCCCTTTATAAGGCAGTTAACTGGTCATCATTACAACACAGAAGAAATAGGAATGCTGCAATTTGGATATTCAAAGCCTTATCAGGCAAGCTACCTACCTACATCTCGGACTGTTTTACTCAAATCACTTCTAGGCCATACAACCCAAGGATCACAAAATTATCATTCTTAAGGTCCCCAATGCCTGCACCCAGCTTGGGAGGGCTGCTATCAGCACTCACTAGCAATTGTTTGAACTCGCTCAAAAACCATGAAGCTAAATAACCTCCCACCCTTAATATCCTTCAAAAGATTATTCACCACCCTATTCCCAGAACTCTGCAACTGCTTCCACAAGGCCTAATTCACGGCCCTACCCACCCCCCTTTTCTGCTCGTGTTTCTATATGCTGAAAAAACTCCCGTTCCCAGTCCCAAGATTCACCCTCAAAATGCCTGCTAGGTCCTATAATCTACATATTAACTCTGATGTACCAACTGCCTATTGTCTCCCAGATTAAAAGTGTTAATGCCTTGTACATATGTATATTGTTATATACTAGCACTTATGTCATTGTATTACTGTTTTTTGTTACCCCTGTCATTGTATTACTGTTTATGATACCCTTGTCAATGTAATAACACTTGCACTTCTTGACCACTCAGGTCCATCTTGTAAATGAGCTATGCTCAATGATGTTCGCCTGATTAAATAAAGATTTTGATTGATTGATTGATTGATTGATGCCATGGCAAAGAAACAATACATGGCAGCATCCTTGGGACTCAGACAGGCCAATAGCATATGCATACTGCTAGGTATCAGAAATCCAGATGGAACTGTCATGGCTTTAGCAAAACAGGTCCCTGGCCAGCTTGCCAAGGGCTGGAGCAGGTGGCTGCGATGGTATTGAGGCATCCAATGTGCAATTCCATGCTGCAGTGGACTCAAATGATGTCATCAAGAGTCATGGCTACGTCTGTGGCACTAGCCAGAATGGCTGGCTTAGATGTACTAGCCTGTCACAGGATACCCAGACTAAGGCCATGGATTTTCCTGTTGTGGGTAATTCTCTGTTTGGCGAACAAACAGAGAATTACATGAAGAAAATGGACGAGTATAGGACCACCTATAGGAGTGCCCAGGCCAAGGAAAGGCAGGCCACTCCTCAGGGGCAGGCCTTTCTACCAAGCCCAGGCCTCCTCTTCTGCCTATACTCAGAGGATTCTTTAGAGGAGAGGCAGAAGGGTACAGCAGACCTGCTTCACCCCTCAGCCAAACCCCTGCCAAGTAGGCACCCTGATGGTTTGCCAGGGCCGATTCTCCACCTGTAGAGGGCAGGCTGGCTTACTTTGTCCAGGACTGAAGTCTCTAACATCAGACAAGTGGGTCCTGGAAGTAGTAAGCCAGGGACTGATTCTCAGCTTCAAAAAAATTTCCAAAGCTGAGAGCCAGATCTTTTCTACAAATCACTCAGAGGCACTTGCTTTAGAGGCAGAGTCTCTTCCCTTCTGGCTCTGAGCTGTGGAATGGGTTCACCCTACACCAGGACAAAGTTGTACTCCAGGTACTTCCTTACCCCAAAAAGACAGGAGAATGGCAGCCCATCTTGGATCTCAGATATTTAAACAAGCACCTTTTAAAGCCAAAATTCAAAATGGTGACTCTGGAATAATTCTACCCTCTCTCTAAGGCCAGGGGAGATGGCTGATGTCCCTGGACCTCAAGGATCCTACTTCCATATTCTTATCAGAAGCTCCCATGAAAGTACCTGAGGTTCGAGCTGCCCTTAGGCCATTACCAGTTCAGAGCAGTGCCCCTCGGACTAACCTCTGCTTCAAGGGTGTTCACAAAATGCCTGGCAGTAGTAGTTGCTTCTCTGAGAAGGCAAAAGATTGCCACCTCCATACCTAGACAGACTGGCTCATAGTAGTGCCAGTCCCCAGACCAGAGTCAAGTTACACTTACAGGTAACTCAGCAACTGCTCACTTCTCTGGTTTCCTTCTGAATCTGTCAGTCAGTTCTAGAGCCTGTTCAGCTCCTCACCTTCATAGGTGCAGAGCTAGATACAGAAAAGGGCCAGAGCCTTCCTTCTCCTGGACAGGGCAAGGACCATATCACTCTGGCCTCCTCTTTCACCCTACAGGTGTCTCGACCAATAAGGCATTTTCTGCAGCTCCTGGGGCACATGGCTGCTTCTACAGCAGTGGTGCAGGAGCAAGATTTCAGATGAGGACGTTCAGTTCAGTTCCATTTGAGGGCCTTCTGGTCTCGAAAGGACCCTCTGACCAAACTGATCCCAGTGACTCGAACCTTGATCCAGGCCTTGCACTGGTGGCAGGATCTGAACAATCTGAGACAAGGAGTTCCCTTTGTCACTCAGTCTCCTCTCTAATCCTTACAGGTGCCTCCCTCTTGGGATGGGGGCTCACTTGGGTGACCTGACCACCCAAGGGTTGCGGATCCTCTCAGGAATCTCTGCTCCACATCAATCTGTTGGAGCTCAGGCAATTTTTAGCACTCAAGTTTTTCCAGGTTTGTTCAGAGACAAAGTTATTCAGATCAGAACAGAGCAATACCACCACAATATGGTACATCAACAAACAAGGGCACTCTGTCTACAGCCTTGTGCACAGAAGCGATGAAGTTGTGGTCCCTGGTTTATTCTCTGAACACCTCCTTCTCAGCAGTACACACTCCCAGGCAAGGACAATGTCCTGGCAGATGCTCTCAGCAGGATATCTCGAGCCATCACGAGCGGTCACTGGATCCCTTGATCTTAGGTGATATTCTCAGATGGGGCGCCCACAGATGAGATCTTTTGCAGCCCCAGACAGTCACCAACTTCCCTTTTTGCTGCCGGCCCCAGTGTTGGGCTCAGTCCCTGGATGCCTTGGTTTGCAATTCAAGAAAGAGTTCCTGCATGCTTTCCCCCCCTTCCTCTCCTGTTCAAAGTGCTAGTCAAAATCAGGTCTCAACCCTGCAAGGTGATCCTGATTGCTCCAGACTAGACGAACAGCCTAGTATCCTCTCTATTGTTCTTATCAGTCCATCTTCCCTGGCTCTTCCAGGAATTACAACCTGTTAACTTGTGCTCTTGGGAGGGTTTGGTACAAATCTCAAATCTCAATCTCAGCCTGGCTCTTGAGGATTAGAGTATGCCGTTTACACCTCTCCCAAGGTGTTAGAGATATTCTGAAGGCTTCTAGGAAGCCTTCCACCAGTTCCCTATAATTCCAAGTGGACAAGATTTTCCATATGTTGCTTTGGGAAGCATATTCCCCAGAGTCTGCTGATCTGCCCACAGTACTTGACTACATGGTTCATCTCAATAGCTTGGGTCTCAGACCAGCTACACTAAGGATGCACCTGGCAGGTTTCTGCTTTCATTTCAAGAGGTAAGCCTCTTCTCTTTCAGCTCACCCTTTTTTCTCCAGTTTTCAAAGGTTGCTTCATACCAATCCTCCATTCAGGGATCCTGCCCTGCTTGAGATCTTCATGTTTGCATTGCACAGTTTATGCAACCCCCTTTGGGCCTTTGTCCTTAGCAGAGCTTAAGTACTTGACTTGAAACTGTGTTTCTAGTGGCCATCACTTCTGCCAGGCGCATAAGTGAGCTGCAACCTGAAGAACTATTTGGGACACTGCAAAATTGCGAGGGTCCGTGGTCTGGTCAGGGGCGTGCTGGATCCCTTGCAGTACAGTGTGGATTTCTGAAGAGAACTGTTGTTTGGGTTCCAGAAACTATGGGATCTGTGCCCTGGTGAAGATACACTGGCATCCCTTGCAGTACAGAGGATTTCTGAAGAACAGGTTTAGGTTCCAGAAACCGGGGTCTGTGACCTGGTGAGATACACTGGATCCCTTGCAGTACAGGATCGATGAAGAACTGTTTGGGTTCAAGAAACCCGCGGCATCCGATGGCCTGTTCAAGAGCACTGGGATCCCTTGCAGTACAGAGGTTTTGAAGAATTTATTTGGGTTCAGAAACAACGGGTCTGTTCCCGGTGAACGCACACTGGATCCTTGCAGTACAAGGCATTTCTAAAGAACAGTTGAGGCTCCAGAAACCACGGTGTCATGGCCTGGTGAAGGTATGCTGGATCAATACGGTAGATGATTCTAGAAAAACAGTTGAGGTTCGAAATCCATGGGGGTCCATAGCCTGGTCTAGGAATAGCTGGATCCCTTGCAGTACAGTGGATTTCTGAGAGAACTGTTTGGATGCTGAAATCACGAGATCCATGGTCTGCTCAAGGTACGGATCCTTTGCTGTGACAGTGATTTCTGAAGAACTGTTTGGGTTCCAGACACCGCGGGTTTTGTGCCCTGGTGAAGATACACTGATCCCTTGCAGTACAGAGCATTTCTGAAGAACTGTTTGGGTTCCAGAAACCATGGGTGTGCCTGTCCTGTGAAGGTATGCCTGGATCCCTGCAGTACAGATGATTCCTGAAAGAGCAGTTTGAGGGTTCCAGAAGTAAAGGGGGTGCATGGCCTGGTCAAAGCCTGGATCCCTTGCGAGTACACCAGCGGATTTCTTAAGAACTGTGCAGTTGGAAAATCGAGATTGCTCAGTGGTCTGGTTAAAGGCACACTGGATCCCTCGCGCGGTTCGGTGGATTTCTGAAGAACTGTTTGGGTTCAAAACCCGGATCATCATCGCCTGTTCTAGGCACTGGGATCACTTCAGTACAGAGGATTTCTGAAGAACTGTTTAGGTTCCAGAAGCTTCGGGGTCCATAGCTGTCTCAGGCGCATGCTGGATCCTTGCGGTACAGGATTTCTAGAAGAACTATTGTTTAGGTTCAGGAAGCATGGTGTCCATACCTGGTGAAATTATGCTGGCTCCCCTGCAGTACAGATGATTCAGGGAAAACAGTTTAGGTTCCCGAAATCAAGGTCCATGATGGTCAGGTGGCACCTGGATCCCTTGCTGTACAGCGGGTTTCTGAAGAACTGTTTTAGGTTGCAGAAATCGAGGTCCGGTAGTCTGTCAAGACACGCTGGATCCATTGCGCACAGTAGAGGATTTCTGAAGAGCTGTTTGTGTTCCAGAAACCATGGGCGTGGACTGGTTAAAACACATGGATCTCCACTGCAGTACAGAGTGTTTCTGAAGAAACACGTTTAGAGTTCTGCAGGAGCATAGGGTCACTGGCCTGGTCAGGCAAGCTGGATCCTTGCATTACAGCTGATTTCGTGAAGCAACGTTTAGGTTCCAGAAATTGAGGACCTATGGCACTGCAAAGGCACGCTGGATCCCTTGTAGAGCAGATTTCTGAAGAACTGTTTGGGTCCTAGAATCCTGAGTGTCCATGGCTCTGATGAAGGCAGCTGGGATCCTTCCAGTACAGAGAATTTCTGAGAGAACAGTTTGGGGTTCCAGAAACTGAGGGGTCTATGGCTTGGTCAAGGGCACGCTGGATCCTTGCAGAACAGTGGATTTCTGAAGAACTGTTCGGGTTCCAGAAACAACGGGTTCTGTGCCCTGGTGAAGGCACACTGATCCCTTGAAGTACAGAGCTTTGAAGAACTGTTTGGGTTCCAGAAACCATGGTGTCCATGGCCCTGGTGATATGCTGGATCCTGCAGTACAGATGATTCCAGAAAAAACGAGTTGAGGTTCCAGAAATCGGGGTTCATGGCCTGGTCAAGAGGCATGCTGGATCCCTTGCAGGTACACTGATTCTGAAGAACTGTTTAGGTTGCAGAAATCGCAAGGTCCGTGGTCTGGTCAAGGCACACTGGATCCTTTCAGTACAGTGGATTTTTGAAGAACTGTTTGAATTCCAGAAACCACGGGGTCTGTGCCTGATTGAAGTTACACTGGATCCCTTACAGTACAAAGTTTCTGAAGAACAGTTTAGGTTCCAAATGGCGAGGGGTCCAGGGTTGGTCAAGACAGACTGCATCCCTTTGCAGGTACATTGGATTTCTGAACAACTGCTAGGTTCCAGAAACTGTGGGGTCTGTGCCCTGGTGAAGATACACTGGATCCCTCGGTACAGAGGATTAATGAAGAACTGTTTAGGTCCAGAAACCATGGCATCCGTGGCCTGTTCAAGGCACATAGGATCCTTGCAGTACAGAGGATTTCTGAAGAACTGTTTAGGTTCTAGGAAATGGCGGGTCCATGGCCTGTCAAGGCACACTGGATCCCTTTGCTGTACAGAGGATTCTGAAGAACTGTTTAGGTTCCGTGAACCATAGGGTCCTTGGCCTGCTCAAGGCAAGCTGGATCCCTTGTAGTAAGTGGTTTCTCGAAAACCATTTAGGTTGCAGAAATTGTGGGGTCCCTGGCCTGGACAAGGCACACTGAATCCCTTGCAGCACAGACAATTTCTGAAGAGCTGTTTAGGTTCCAGAAATCATGGGGTGTGTGGCTGGGCAAGGCACCTGGATCCCTTGCAGTACAGAGCATTTCTGAAGAATTGTTTGGGTTCCAGAAACTACGTGGTCCATAACCTGTCAAGGCATGCTGGATCTCTTGCAGTACGGTGGTTTCTGAAGAACTGTTTGGGTTCCAAGAAACGCGGGTCCATGGCCTGGTCAAGGCATGCTGGATCCTTAACTAGTAAAATGGTTTACTGAAAAACTATTTAGGTTCCAGAAACACGCGTGGTCTGTGGCCTGGTGAAGGCACCTGATCTCTTGCAGTACAGAGGATTTCTGAAGAACTGTTTAGGAACCAGAATGAGGATCTATTGTGGCCTGGGTCAGGAGGAGACGCGTGGATGCCTTGCACTACAGATAATACCTTAAAAACAGTTTAGGTTCCAGAAGTCGGGGGTCTGTGGCCTGGTTAGAGACACGCTGGATCCTTGCAGTAAAGGATTTCTGAGAGAACTGTTTAGATTCCAGAAGTCACGGTGTCCATGGCCTGGTGAAGTCACGCCGGATCCCTTTCAGTACAAAGGTTTCTGAAGAACTGTTTAGGTTCCAGAAACTGTTGGGTCTGTGCTCTGGTGAAGGCACACTGGATCCCTTTGCTGTACACAGGATTTAGAAGAACTATTTAGGTTCCAGAAACCATGGTGTCCGTGGCCTGTTTAGGCACTCTGGATCCCCTTGCAGTACAGGAATTCTGAGAGAACTATTGGGTTCCAGAAATGGCGAGGGTCCATGGCCTTGGTCAAGGCAGCTGGATCCCTTGCAGTACAGTGGATTCTGAAGAACTGTTTAGGTTGCAGAAATCGTGAGGTCCATGTTCTGGTCAGGCACGCTGGATCCCTTGCAGTACAGAGGATTTCTGAAGAGCTATTTAGGTTCCAGAAACCATGGGGTCCATGGACTGGTTATGGCACACTGGATCTCCTGCAGTACAGAGGATTTCTGAAGAACTGTTTGGGTTCAGAAAACGCTGGGTCCACTGGCCTGGTCATGTAGCTGGATCCTGCATTTTACAGCTGGATTTTGGAAGAACTATTTGGGTTCCAGAAATAGCGGGGAGTCCTTGGCCTGGAAAAGACATGCTGGATCCCTTGCAGTAGAGCAGATTTCGAAGAACTGTTTGGTTCCAGAAACTGCAGGTGTCCATGTCCTAATGAAGGCATGCTGGATCCTTCCAGTACAGAGGATTTCTAAAGAACAGTTTAGGTTCCAGAAACTGCGGTCGGTGGCTTGGTGAAGGCACGCTGATCCTTACAGTACAGTGGATTTCTGAAGAACAGTTTAGGTTCCAGAAACCACGGTGTCCATGGCCTGGTGAAGGTATCCTGGATCCTGCAGTACAGATGATTCCTGAAAAACAGTTGAGGGTTCAGAAATCCAAGGGGTCAGTGGCCTGGTCAGAACGCGCTGGATCACTGCAGTACAACAGTTCTGAAGAACTGTTTAGGATGCTGAAATCGCAAGATCCGTGGTCTGGTCAGGAGCCAGCTGGATCCCACTTGCAGTGCAATTGGATTTCCTGAAGACTTTTGGGTTCCAGAAACCCGCGGGGTCTGTGCTCTAGTGGTCCTGGATCCCTGCGGTACAGAGGTTTCCTGAAGAACAGTTTAGGTTCCAGAAATGGCGGGGTCCAGGATTGTCACAGACTGGATCCTTAGCAGTACAGTGGATTTCTGAAGAACTGTTTAGGTTCCAGAAACTGTGGGGTCTGTGCCTGTGGAAGATTCACTAGATCCTTGCAGTACAGAGGATTAATAGAGAGAACTATTTAGGTTCCGAGAACCGCTGCATCCATGGCTGATTCAAGACACACGGGATCCCTTGCAGTACAGAGTATTTTGAAGAACTGTTTAGTTCCAGTAACTGTGGGGTCCATGGCCTGTCAAGGCATGCTGGATCCTTGCCGTAGAGAGGCGTTCTGAAGAACTGTTTTGGGTTCAGGAACCATGGGGTCCATGGCTGGTCAAGGCATGCTGGATCCCTTGTATTAAAGGTGGATTTCTGAAAACAATTTAAGGTTGCAGGAATTGTGTGGGGTCCTCGGCCAGAACAGCACACGCCTGGATCCCTTGCAGTACAGAGGATTTCTGAAGAGCTGTTTAGGTTCCAGACCATCCGCGGGGTGTGTGGCCTGGGCAAGGCACAGTGGATTCCTTGCAGTGGAGGCATTTCTTAAATTGTTTTAGGTTCCAGTATGGCGTCTGTATCCTGGGTCTAGGCATGCTTGTCCCTTGCAGTACAGAGGATTTCTGAAAACAGTTTGGTTCCAGGAAATTGTAGGGCAGAATCTGGCCAAGGCATGCTGGCCCTTGGTACAAAGGTTTCTGAAAAACTGTTTAGGTTCCAGAAATTGTGGGGTCCATGGCCTGGTCTAGGCAGCTGGGATCCCTTTCAGTACAGCAGATTTCTGAAGAACTGTTAGGTTCCAGAAACCACGGGTCTGTGCCCTGGTGAGGCACATTGGATCCTTTGCAGTACAGAGCATTTCTGAAGAACTGTTTGGGTTCAGAAACACAGTGTCCATGGCCTGATGGGGGTATGCTGGATCCCCTGCAGTATAGATGATTCGGAAAAACAGTTTAGGTTTCAGCAGAGCGTAGAAGTACTTGGCCCTATTCCATGCGCTGGATCCCTTGCAGTACAGCCGGATTTCGAAGAGTTGTTTAGGTTCAGAAAACCATGGGGTCCATGGACTGGTTAAGGCACACATGATCTCCTGCAGTACAGAGGATTTCTGTGAAGAACTGTTTAGGTTCCAGAAACCACAGGGTCTGTGGACTGGTTAAGGCACACTGGATCTCCTGCAGTACAGAGGTTTCTGAAGAACTGTTTAGTTCAGGAATCTGCATGGTCCATGGCCTGGTAAAGGCACGCTGGATCCTTGCAGTAGAGCAGATTTCTGAAGAACTGTTTCGTTCCAGAAACGCGGTGTCCATTGCCTGATGAGGCACGCTGGATCCCTTTACAGTGCAGAGGATTTTGAAGAACAGTTTAGGTTCCAAAACAGAGGGGTCTATGGCTTGGTCAAGGCACTCTGGATCCCTTGCAGTACAGTGGATTTCTGAAGAACTGTTTGGGTTCCAGAAACAATGGGGTCTTTGCCATGGTGCAGGCACACTGATCCCTTGCAGTACAGAGCATTTCTGAAGAACTGTTTAGGTTCCAGAAACCACGGTGTCCATGGCTCAAGGAAGGTATGCTGGATCCCTGCAGTACAGATGATTCCCTGAAAACAGTTGAGGTTCCAGAAATCAAGGGTCCATGGCCTGGTCAGGCACGCTGGATCCCTTGCAGTACAGAGGAATTCCTAGAAGAACTGTTTAGGTTCCAGAAACAGCGGGGTACATGAGTCTTGATCAAGGAGCAGCTGGATCCCTTGCAGTAAAAAGGATTTCTGAAGAACTGTTTAGATTCCAGAAACTTTGTCACCAATGCTCAGTGAAGGAACGGGATCCCTTGCAGGTAAAAAGGATTTCTGAAGAACTGTTTGGGTTTCAGAAACCATGGGTCAGTGCCTGGTGAGGCACATTGGATCCCTTGCACTACAGGCATTTCTGAAGAACTGTTTAGGTTCCAGAAACCACGGTGTCCATGGCCTGGTGAAGGTATGCTGGATCCCTGCAGTAGAGATGATTCTGGATAAACAGTTTAGTTCCAGAAATTGAGGGGTCCATGGCCTGGCCAAGGCACGCTTGATCCCTTGGTGGTACAGTGGATTCTGAAGGACTGTTTAGGTTGCAGAAATCGTGAGGTCCGTGTTCTGGTCAGGGCATGTTGGATCCTTGCAGTACAGAGATTTCTAAAGGGCTGTTTAGGTTCCAGAAACCCACGGGGTCCGTGGACTGGTTAAGGACACACTGGATTTCCTGCAGTACAGAGGATTTCTGAAGAACTGTTTAGGTTTCAGAAACCACAGGGTCCGTGGCTCTAGTCAAGGCACACTGGATCCCTTGCATTACAGCTGATTTTGGAAGAGCGGTTTAGGTTCCAGAAATTCGGGTCCATGGCCTGGTAAAGGCATGCTGGATCCCTAGCAGGAACAGATTTCTGAAGAACTGTTTCGGTTCCAGAAACACGGGTGTCCATGGCCTGGTCAAGGCACGCCTGGATCCCTTGCAGCACAGAGGATTCCTAAAACTGTTTAGGTCTCAGAAATCGAGAGGCTCTGGAGTGGTCAAAGTACTCTGATCCTTTTGGTACAGAGAATTCTGAAAAACTGTTTAGTTTCCAGAAATCAATGAGTCCATGGCCTGCTCAAGGCATGCTGGATCCTTCATATACAGAGGATTTCTAGAAAAATTTGGGCTCAGAAATTGAGGGGTCCGTGGGCTTGATCAATGCAGACAGGATCCCTTGCACAGAGGATTTCTGAAAAGCTGTTTAGGTTTCAGAAATCGAGGTCCAGGGCTTGGTCAAGGCACAATGATCCCCTGCAGTACAGCGGTTTCTGAAACTGTTTAGGTTCCAGAAACCATGGAGTCTGTGTCCTGGTGAGTGCACGCTGGATCCCTTGCAGTACAGAGGATTTCTGAATAACTGTTTAGGTTCCAGAAACCATGGGGTCCATGGCCTGGTTAAGTTACGCTGGGTCCCTAACAGTCATGAGGATTTCTGAAGAACTGTTTAGGTTGCAGAAATGTGAGGTCCGCTGATCTGGTCAAGGCACTCTGGATCCCTGCAGTACAGTGGTTTCTAAGAACTGTTTGGGTTCCAGAAACTGCGGGTCTGTGCCCTGATGAAGATACACCTGGATCCCTTGCAGTACAAGGATTTCTGAAGAACTGTTTGGGTTCCAGGAACCATGGGGTCCATGGCCTGGTCAAGGCATGCTGGATCCCTTGTTGTAAAGGGATTTCTGAAAAACTATTTGGGTTCCAGAAATTGTGGGGTCCCTGACCTGGACAAGGCACGCTGGATCCCTTGCAGTACAGAGGATTTCTGAAGAGCTGTTTGGGTTCCAGAAATTGCGGGGTGTGTGGCCTGGGCAAGGCACACTGGATCCCTGCAGTACAGAGCATTTGAAAAACAGTTTGGGTTCCAGAAACGAGGGTCCATAACCCGGTCAAGGCATGCTGGATCCTTTGCAGTACAGCGGTGATTTCTGAAGAACTGTTTAGGATGCAGAAATCGCAGATCCGTGGTCTGGTCAAGGCACGCTTGATCCTTGCAGTACAGTGGATTTCTGAAGAACTTTTGGGTTCCAGAAACCACGGGGTCTGTGCTCTGGGTGAAGATACACTGGATCCCTTGCAGTACAGAGCATTTCTGAAAACAGTTTGGGTTCCAGAATCGGAGGTCCATAACCTGGTCAAGGCATGCTGGATCCCTTGCAGCTACAGAGGATTTCTGAAAAAATTGGTTAGGTTCCTGTAATTGAGGGGCGTGGCCTGGTCATGGCACGTTGGATCCCTTGCAGTTCAGAGGATTCCCTGAAAAATTGTTTGGGTTCAGAAATCAGGGATCCATGCCCAGGGTCCAGGAACGCTGGATCCCTTGCAGTTCAGAGGATTCCTGAAAAACTGTTTAGGTTCCAGAAATCGAGGGGTCCATGGCATGGTCAAGGCACACTGGATGCCTTATGGTAGGGAGGATTCCTGAAAACTGTTTGGGTTCCTGAAATCAAGGGGGTCTGTGGCCTGGTCCATACACGCTGGATCCCCTGTGGTACTGGAGGATTCCTGAAAAACTGTTTAGGTTCCAGAAATTGACAGGTCCATGGCCTGGTCAAGGCACACAGGATCCCTTGTGGTACAGAGGATTTCTGAAAACTGTTTAGGTTCCAGAATTGAGGGGTCTGTGACCTGGTCAAGACACGCTGGATCCCTTACTGTACTGAGGATTTCTCAAAAACTGTTTAGGTTCCAGAAATCAAGGGGTCTGTGGCCTGGTCCAGGCATGCTGGATCCCTTTCGGTTCAGAGGATTTGAAAAACAGCTTATTTCAGAAATTGACAGGTCCGTGGCCTGGTAAAAGCACACTAGATCCTTTATGCATTGTGATCATTGTAAAACTGTTTAGGTTCCAGAAATCGAGGGAGATCTGTGGGTTTGGTCACAAGGCATGCTGGATCAATTGCAGCACACAGAGGATTTGTGAAAAAGTGTTTAGGTTCCAGATATCGAGGTCCGTGGCCTGAGTCAAGGCACACTGGATCAATTGCAGTACTGTGGATTTCAGAAAACTGTTTGGGTTCCAGAAAACATAGGGTCCATTGCCTGGTCTAGCATGCTGGGTCCTGCAGTACAGCGGATTTCTGAAGAACTGTTTAGGTTCCAGGAACCATGGGGTCTTTGCCCTGGTGAAGGCACACTGGATCCTTAATACAGAGGATTTCTGAAGAACTGTTTAGGTTCCAGTAACCACGGGGTTCGTGGCCTGGTGAAGGCATGCTGAATCTCTTGCAATACTGAAGGATTTCTGAAGAACTGTTTAGGGTTACAGAGATTGAAAGGTTCTGGCCTGGTCATGGGCATGCTGGATCCTTGCAGTACAGATATTACCTGAATAACAGTTTGAGGTTCCAGAAACCAGGGGTCCATGGCCTGGTCAAGGCACTGGATCCCTTTGCAGTACAAAGGATTTCTGAGGAACAGTTTAGCTTTCAGAAATCCACGGTGTCCATGTCCTGGTGAAGGCACGCTGGATCCCTAGCAGTACAGAGGTTTCAGAAGAACTATTTGGTTCCAGAAACCACAGTGTCTGTGGCCTGTTTAAGGCATGCTGGATCCTTGCAGTACAGAGGAATTCTGGAAGAACTGTTTATGTTCAGGAAACTGCAGGGTCCATGGCCTGATCAAGGCACACTGGATCTCTTGCAGAGGAGGATTCCTGAAAAATGTTTGGGTTCCATAAATCTAGGGTCCTGTGGCCTGGTCAGGGCATGCTGGATCCTTGCAGTACCTGTAGATTTCTGAAGAACTGTTTAGGTTCCAGAAATCACGGGTCGTCAGGCCTGGTCAAGGCACACTGGATCCCTTGAGTACAGAGGATTTCTGAAGAACTGTTTTGTTTCTAGAAATCATGGGTGTGGGCCTGGTGAAGGTGTGCTGGATGCCTTGCAGTAGTAAGGGTTTCTGAAGAACTGTTTAAGTTCCAGAAGCCGCAGGGGTCCATGGCCTGGTCTAGGTCACTGGATCCCTTGCAGTACAGAGGATTTCAGAAGAGCTGTTTGGGTTCCAGAAATCAAGGGGTCCATGGCTTGGTCAAGGCACATGATCCCTGCAGTACAAAGGATTTCTGAAGAGACTATTTGAGCTTCCAGAAGTCGAGGGGTGGTGGTCACTCATGGAGGCAAGCTTGATCCCTTGCAGTACAGAGGATTACTGAAGAACTGTTTAGGTTCAGAAATATAGGAGTCCGTGGCCTGGTCAAGGCACACTGGATCCCTTGCAGTACAGAAGATTTCTGAAAAGCTGTTTAGGTTTCAGAAATAGTGGGGTCCATGGCTGCGTCAAGGCATGCTGGATCCCTTGTAGTAGAGGATTTCTGAAAAGTTGTTTACTTTCCAGAAATTGTGGGTCCATGGCCTGGTCAAGGCAACGCTGGATCCCTTGCGGTACAGAAGATTTTCGAAAACTGTTTAGGTTCCAGAATTGGGTCCATGGTAGGTCAAGGCATGCTGGATCCTTCGGTACAGAAGATTTCTGAAAAGCTGTTTAGGTTCCAGAAATCGTGGGGTCCATGGCCTGATCAAGGCAAGCTGTTTCTCTTGCTGTACAGAGGATTTCTGAAAACTGTTTAGGTTCCAGAAATCGAGGGTCCGTGGCCTGGTCAAGCGCACTGGATCCCTCTGCAGCAGAATTCTGAAAACTGTTTAGGTTCCATAAATCGAGGGTTCTGTGGCTGGGTCAAATCAGGCTGGATCCCTTGCAGTACAGCAGATTTCTGAAGAGCTGTTTAGGTTCCAGAAATTATGGGACTGTGGCTGGGTCAAAGCATACGCTGGATACCTTGCAGTAAAGCAGATTTGAAGAACTGTGTAGGTTCCAGACATCAGTGGGGTCTGTGGCCTGGTCAAGGCACACTGGATCCTCAGATACTGAGGATTTCTGAACAACTGTTTAGATTTCAGAAATCACGGGTGTGTGCCTGGTCAAAGGCACGCTGGATCCTTTGTAGTACAGAGATTTCTGAAGAACTGTTTGGGTTCCAGAAATCAAGGGTCTCAGGCTGGGTCAAGGCATGCTGGATCCTTTCGCACAGAAGATTTCTGAAAAGCTGTTTAGGTTCCAGAAATCGTGGGGTCCATGGCCTGATCAAGGCAAGCTGTTTCTCTTTGCGGTCAGAGGATTTCTGAAAAATTGTTTGGGTTCCAGAAATCGAGGGTCCGTGGCCTGGTCAAGGCACACTGGATCCCTGCAGTGCAGCAGAATTCTGAAAAACTGTTTAGGTTCCATAAATCAAGGGTTCTGTGGCTGGGTCAAATCAGGCTGGATCCCTTGCAGTACAGCAGATTTCTGAAGAGCTGTTTAGGTTCAAGTATGGGGACTGTAGCCTGGTCAAAGCATGCTGGATACCTTGCAGTAAAGCAGATTTCTGAAGAACTGTGTGGGTTCCAGACATCGGGGTCTGTGGCCTGGTCAAGGCACACTGGATCCCTGCAGTACTGAGGATTTCTGAACAACTGTTTAGATTTCAGAAATCACGGGTGTGTGGCCTGGTCAAGGCACGCTTGGATCCCTTGTAGTACAGAGGATTCTGAAGAACTGTTTGGGTTCCAGAAATCAAGGGTCTGTGGCCTGGTCAAGGCACGAGGATCCTTGCAGTACAAAGATTTCTGAAAAGCTGATTAGGTTCCAGAATTGCAGGGTCCGTGGCCTGGTCAAGGCATGCTGGATCCTTATAGTACACAGGATTTCTGAAAAACTGTTTGGGTTCCTGAAACCGCAGGGTCCATCGCCTGGTCAAGGCATGCTGGATCCCTTGCAGTACTGAGGGAGTCTGAAGAACTGTTTTAGGTTCTGAAACCTGTGGGTTTATGGCCTCATCGAGGCATGCTGGATCCCTTGCGGTACAGAGGTTACTGAAGAACTGTTTGGGTTCCAGAGTATAGGGGTGGCCGGTGTCAGGCACTGGATCCCTTGCAGTACAGAGGATTTCTGAAAGCTGTTTAGGTTTTAGAAGAAGCGGGTCCATAGCCTGTCAAGGCGCTGGATCCCTTGGTGGTACAGAGGATTTCTGAAAGCTGTTTGTTTCCCAGAAATTGTGGGGTCCATGGCCTGGTCAAGGAATGCTGGATCCTTCCGGTACCGAAGATTTCTGAAAAGCTTTGGGTTCCAGAAATCGTTGGGTCCCTATGGCCTGATCAAGGCAAGTTGATCTCTTTAAGTGTACAGAGGATTTCTGGAAAACTGTTTAGGTTCCAGAAATCGAGGGATCCGTGGCCTCGGTCAAGGCACGCTGGATCCCTTGCAGTGCAGCAAATTTGAAAAACTGTTTAGGTTCCATAAATCGAGGGTTCTGTGGCTGGGTCAAATCAGGCTGGATCCCTTGTAGTACAGTGATTTCTGAAGAGCTGTTTAGGTTCCAGAAATCATGGGGACTGTAGCCTGGTCAAGGCACGCTGGATGCTGCAGTAGAGCAGATTTCTGAAGAACTGTGTAGGTTCCAGGCAGACATGCTGGGTCCGTGGCCTGGTCAAGGCACACTGGATCCCTTGCAGTACTAAGGATTTGAACAACTGTTTAGATTGCAGAAATCGCGGGTGTGTGGCCTGGTCAAGTGAACGCTCTGGATCCCTTTGTAGTACAGAGGATTTCTGAAGAACTGTTTGGGTTCCAGAAATCAAGGGGTCTGTGGCCTGGTCAAGGCACGAGGATCCTATCAGTACAAAGGATTTCTGAAAAGCTGATTAGGTTCCAGAAATTGCGGGGTCCGTGGCCTGGTCAGGCATGCTGGATCCCTTATAGTACACAGGATTTCTGAAAACTGTTTAGGTTCCTGAAACCGCGGGGTCCATGGCCTGGTCAGGACACTGGATCCTTGCAGTACAGAGGTTCTGAAGAACTGTTTGGGTTCTTGAAACTGCGGGGTCTACTGACTGATCAAGGCACACTGATCTCTGCAGTACAGGAGGATTCCTGGAAAATTGTTTAGGTTCCAGAAATTGATGGGCCTTTTGCCCGGTCAAGGCACGCTGGATCCCTTGCAGTACATAGGATGCCTGAAAACAACGTTTACCTTCCAGAAATTGAGGGATCCGTGGCTTGGTCAAGGCACGCTGGATCAATTCAGTACACAGGATTCCTGAAGAACTGTTTCGGTTCCAGAAACACGAGGTCTGTGGCCTGGTGAGTACGCTGAATCCTTGCAGTACAGAGGTTTCTGAAGAACTGTTTAGGTTCCAGAAACCAGAGGTCCATGGCCTGGTCAATGCATGCTGCATCCCTTGCAGAGTAGATTGTGAAGAACTGTTTAGGTTCAAGAAACCCCAAGGTCCATGGCCCAAGCAAGGCACGCTGGATCCCTTGCAGTACAGGATTCTTGAAGAACTGTTTAGGTTCCAGAAACAACCACAGGGTCTGTGGTCTGATCAAGGCACGCTGGATCCCTTTGCAGTAAAGAGTTTCTGAAAACTCTTTAGGTTCCTGAAACTGAGGGTCATGGCCTGGTCAAGACCACGCTGGATCCCTTGCAGTGCAGTGGAATTCTGAAAACTGTTTGGGTTCCATAAATCGGGGTTCCGTGGCTAGGTCATATCAGGCTGGATCCCTTGCAGTACAAGCAGATTTCTGAAGAGCTGTTTTGGTTCCAGAAATCATGGGGACTGTAGCCTGGTCAAGGCACGCTGGATGCCTTGTAGTAGAGCAGATTTTGAAGAACTGTGTAGGTTCCAGACATCTGGGGTCCGTGGCCTGGTCAGGGCACACTGATCCCTTGCAGTACTGAGGATTTCTGAACAACTGTTTAGATTGCAGAAATCGCAGGGTGTGTGGCCTGGTCAAGGCATGCTGGATCCCTTGTAGTACAGAGGATTTCTGAAGAACTGTTTGGGTTCCAGAAATCAAGGGTCTGTGGCCTGGTCAAGGCACGCTGGATCCTTGCAGTACAAAGGATTTCTGAAAAGCTGATTAGGTTCCAGAAATTGCGGGTCCGTGGCCTGGTCAAGGCATGCTGGATCCTTATACTACAGTATAGTATAGTACCTCTGGGCTTGCCGAGGCTCTTCTTGGATGGGGAGACCTACACCCTTGAACTTCTAAACTTCTACTATGGTTGGGGGTTAGGGCAGTTCTTTGCAGCTCTCCGCCATTGCTGTCAATTCCCGTATCTCTGCTAGCAAGTTACCTTGATCCAGGTCTCCGGGAAACAACTTGCACTCCCACTCCACTTTTGGGCTCAGGGGAGCCTGATACAGATCTGGTTCTCTGGCTACCTCAGTCAGTTCTTTAAACAACTCTATCAACTGTTGGGCCTCCTCTGAATCACTCCTTTCAGGGGTCGGGACAAGTGTTCACAGCCCTAGCACAGGGCTCCCAGCCCTCTTCCGTCAGTTTCAGTCTCACAAATTTCTTTCATTAGATGACAGTACTTGGGGGCTTGCCCTCCTGTCTGCAATTTGCACTTCAGTATCATTACATTTGAAAATCTAGCTGATTTCTGGATGTGGTCTAATCTGACCTGGTTTAACTCTTGGGCAGGCACTCCCCCTTTCTGTGGGCCTCTTCAGAGCCCTCTCTATCCTAGTGACAAGGCAGACAACTTCTTTATTTTTCCACTGTAGCTGACTTGAATTTCACAATAAATCATCCCCTGATTCTGTGCTGCCAAACACCCTCCAGGCAGAGAGTATTCTGCTGCAGTAGCCTCCGGACTAGTGGCACATAGAATCTGGGATAGCTTCCAGGGCAAGGCCTCTCAAACTCTCCATCAAGTGCTTCCTCTTCCCCTCTGAACATTGCCATTCCTGCACTAAAGGGGTAGCATAGTCCATCCAGGTCTCTAAATCGTTCTTCCCGAAGGCAGTGGGACAATACCGTGAAAAGTCTGAGCCTTCTATAGGAGTCCAGCTGTATCATGGGAATTATGATGGGGGAGGCAGCCATCGGGGAGCTCTTGGGGACACAGGAGAGGTGGTCTTGGCATGCACAGGTGTGTGGTCCTCGGACAAGTCTAACACTTTTACCAGCTCCTGGGCAGTTTTCACTTCTGAGGCTAACAGCTTGAGCAGCTTCTCTTTAAACCCATCGGTACTAGGGGACCCACCCGGGTGGCCAGACAACTATGTAAGTGAACAACCCTCCATCCTTCTGGGAACCTTTAGCAGAATCATAGATGGTACCTTCTCAGGGTCTATTGGGGAGCTACACTAGTAGCACTAGCATAGTTTGTTCAAATAAATCAGTGTCTCACCCCTTACTTCTACCTTGCCAAGCACTTAACATGTTCTGCAGTGGACACAATGTCAGCATTGTTAGTCTCTAGGGGATATCCAGCAACAGAATAGCCTTTTGGGGTCTATCTCCTCAGCTTCAGCTCACCCATCAATTTATGCACCACCAGCTTATGGGGGCAATTTTAGCTTGGGCGTAGTAAGCCCTCCATTTTTCTCTAAATTAAACATATTGGGGTAATTCTCCTCGTGACCACTAGAGGACGGTAATCTCAGTGGTGCCTCCAAGATGTAACCCCTAGGTGGCACTATCCCAAGTACTACCCTGCCTGCTTGGCTACTGACAGGTTGAGGGGCCTAGCTTCCATGATGGGTGCCTCCACCCAGAGGTCAGGGTTGATAGTGGTTAAACTAACTTGGGCACAGCCTTCCGGGACACTGTGACCCTCCCTTTGTTCCCACTAGTGGTCCACACAGTACACGGGAGTTGCTGTCCCAATACCCCATATATGAACACGTTTTACATACAGATACCACTTACCCTCGAGGACGGATTCTGCAGCATGCATCTGAGATCCCTAACAAGGTTAAGCAACATACACAACACAATGCAATGCTGGTACTGTAGGTACTATCAAAACACAGACAGTATATGGTTCAAATAACAAATCTGATTTATTTGGGGACAGTAACACAGGAGAGGGTAATCAGGTTGATTTGGTTTGGCAATGTTCAAATCACAGTACTGTGCATACATATAGGGTCCAAAAGTCACACTCTGGGTACTGAGGATGGAGGGGCTAGCCAGGTCCATGGTTGGGTCAGCCGCTGGTGCCACTGGATGGGGCCTCTAGGAAGAAAATATATACACAACACAAGCTTGTAATCTGGAGCTGGATGACTCAGTTCGTAGAAATAAACACAATAAATCAGGTGGCACACTTTTGATTTACTAGCTGTTGCTGGGGGTTGCCCTGAATTGTGCTCACCATACCCTCAACGGATTTCCAGCGGGAAGGTATTGTTTCTGGGTTGCCAGCATTCAGCACACACTCACAGCAGAGGGAAGTGGAGTCACAGTCCCCACAAGCATTAGACACATTTATAGGTTGCTGTTGCTGTTAGGTTAAAAAAAGAAAGAAAAGAAAGAAAGTCAGTGTGTATTCTGTGCAGTGAAGGGTACTGTATCAGCTCACTTTGCTAAACCAGTAGGAGGAAAGAGAGCTACCTGGGGAGTGGTTTAGACACTATAAAAGCAGGTGAGTCAAATTACAACTTCCTGTTGCTAGCCTTGCTAGAGCAGAAAGCAGCTAACTAAAAGAAGCTACATTTTCTTCTTAATTTAAGACGATATCTCAGCAGGAGTCAGTGTCTGTTAAGAATAAGTAGACAGATAACTTTATTAGAAGTAGAAGGGGGATATTTAGGTTAAAAAAGAAAGAAAAGAAAGGTCAGTGTGTATTCTGTGCAATGAAGGGTACTGTATCAGCTGACTTGCTAAATCAGTAGGAGGAAAGAGAGCTACCTGGGCTGTGGTTTAGACACTATAAAAGCAGGTGAATCAAATTACAACTTCCTGTTGCTAGCCTTTTTCTTACTAATTGCTCTCCATCCCACCCCTCCACCTACCCACCCAAAGCCAGTTCTACTTTTATAGCTACTGGATTTGACTGTCAACAGGAACTTCCTGTTTGGCAGTAGGAAGGAAAGGATCATAGAGAAACATTGGTTTTGTCAACCCTAAAGTAGAAAAAGTAGCTCACTCTCCCCTAGCTGCTGGTGGTCTGATATTGAGCAAGGAAGAAGGAGGCTACTGAAGAAGATGGAAGTTGCTGTCCCAGAACAGGAAGGGTGAGAGTTGTAAGGAGAGGAGAGAGTAAGCATGCATCCAGAGAAACAGTAGAGGGACACAAAATAAGTCATGATAGGAGTGGTGCAGTGCAATGGCTGTGGGGCAGCAGTGTTCGGGAGACATTCTGGAGGCTGTGATGCTGCCCTATTTGCAGGCATCTCTGGTCTGAGAGAGGAGGTTGCCCGCCTCCAGGCTGACCTGGCTAGGATTCGTGAAACCTCCTCCCCACCTAGGGACTACCAGGCCAATGCCACTACCTCAGAGGTTGCCAAGAAAGAGGAGAGGCTGGACCAGGGTGGGCTCAAGGAGGAGAGGGTGGTGGAACAGAGTTGCATCCCTCCAGCTGTACCTCTCCACAATTCATTCGCTCTACTGGTGGATAGTGGTTCCTCATGGAGGCACCTGCAGTGGAGACCAAGGAGGATGCTGGGAACCTTCACAAAAGAGACCCAAGGAGGGTGGCATGGGACCCCACAGGAAAGGAAACAACTCCTGATGGGGACTCAATCATTAGGGGGTAGAAGTGGAGGAAGGAGAGGAGGTGGGCTGCCTGGCGCCACGGCTTGGAGGGACAGGAAGCGAATCCTCAGGATCATGGGAGGAGCTGCACGAGGGAGGGAGCTGGATATCATTGTCCACCTAGGGACAAATGACCTGGCTAGGAATGGGATCAGAGCAGTGCAAGAGGAGTTTGTAGAGTTGGGAAGGGGCCCTATACAAGTAGCGCATCATAGCCTTCCTCGGAGGTGCTGCCTGTCTATGGCAAGGGAGATGCTAGGGCACTTCTCACCAGGGAATCAATGAGTGGTTGAAAACTGGTGTGGAGCTCAGGATTTGGCTTCAGTGGAACTGGGGAGCCACCTGGAGGATGCAGACCTATACTGGTGCGATGGTCTGCATCTGTCCAGGAGGAACCAGGATCCTAGGTGAGAGGTTTAAATGCTTCATTGGCAAGCATTTAAACCAGCCAAGGGGAGGCACTGAAAGGAGCAGGAAATCCAGCCTCCCACACAACATGGTGATTAGTGAGGTAAACACCAAGGTACAGAAGTTATTAGGAGCAGAACAGATTTAAATGTAAAAAGGCAAAGGAAGTAAGGACAGAAATGGGGCTAAAAGGGATAAGGCTATCAAAAGTGGAGGGTGATGAGTACCAATGCCCATAGTCTGTGTAACAAGCTCCTGAACTAGTGGCCTTGATGGAAGAGGGTTGCCTGGATATTGTGGCAGTCACAGAAACATGGTACACAGAGAACCATGACTGGGATGTCAACATACCAGGATACACAATCTACAGGAGGGACAGGGAGGGTAAAGAGGAGGATGAGTAGCTCTCATGTAAAGGAAGGATCAAAGCAACAGAACTAAAGAGTAAACTGGGAACAGACGAGGCACTTTGGGTCACCCTGGAGACAGGAAATGGCACCACAATCCGCATGGGGGTTGTATACAGACCCCCATCTCAGGGGAGGGAATGGACAAGGAAATGATAGACGGCTTTCTTAGAATGGCAGAAAAAGGAGATATTGTTGATGGGGACCTGAATATGCCAGATGTTAACTGAGAACACCTTTTGCAGGCGCATCCAAGAGCAGGGTCATTCTTGATGTCCTACAGGGGCATGCCTCAGACAGCTAGTATTGGAACCCACTCAGGAGGGAGCAATCTTAGACCTGGTACTTTCAAATGGGGATGGAGAAAGAACTCAGATTAAGAAGTGGTAGCCATCTGGGAACAAGCGATCACCAAACAGTGTGTGTTCACGATAAACACAGCCATACAATCAAGCATACAAAAGCAAGAGTACTAGACTTTAGGAGGGCTGACTTTGGGAAATGAGAGAGTGCCTCAGAAAGCACTAGCAAACAGGCAAGAAGGAGGGTGGAGGAACAATGGGGAGTGATCAAAACAGCCATCACAGAGGCAACAAGCCTTTGTGTAAAGCAAATCAACAAAACACAATGAAGGAAAAACGCTATGGTTCTCAAAAGAGGTGGCAGGGAAGGTTAAGGAGAAAAGGACAGCATTCAGGAAATATAAGGAAACACAGAAGGAGCAGGACAGAGAACTTTATCAGTTAAAGCAGAAAGAGGTTGGGAAGGCAGTCAGAATAGCAAAGGCCCAAACCGAGGAAAGGATAGCCAATTCTGTTAAGAAGGGGATAAGACCTTTATAGGTACATTAGGGAGCGAAGAAAGACCAACGGAGGGATACTGAAGCTTAATAAAGGGGAGAGAATGTGGGTAGAGGATGACAGTGAAAAGCAGGATACTGGAACGAATATTTCTGCTCAGTATTCACAAAGGAAGAGGAGGGAGTTACCTAAACCAAACAAGATAAACACTCTGAAGACGGGGCCTATACCAGTCCATTTACAGAAGAAAGGGTTCTGAAAGAACTAATAAAATTGAAGGTGGACAAAGCAATGGGGCCTGATGGGATTCACCCAAGAATTCTAAAAGAACTAAGGGTAGAACTAGTGACATCTGCTGACTACCTCTCTTTAACAAATCATGGGAGGATGGGTGGTACTTGAGGACTGGAGGAGGGCAGATGTGATCCTCTTCACAAAAGTGGGAGCAGGACAGAGGCAGGAAACTACAGACCAGTTAGTTTGACCTCAGTGGTAGGGAAAATGATGGAATCACTCTGAAGGAAAGAATTGTTGAGTACCTAGAGGCCAGTGGGGCACAGGACCCAAGGCAACATGGATTTACGATGGAAGGTCATGTCAGACTAATCTAATAGATTTCTTTGACTGGGTGACCAAAGTAGTAGACCAGGGAGGGCTGTGGACATGGTCTACCTAGATTTTAGCAAGGCATTTGATACAGTCCCACACAAAAGATTAATACACAAGATAGCCAGCCTTGGAATGGGTCCCAAGGTGGTAGCCTGGATAAAAATTGGCTAGAGAACAGGACGCAAAGGGTAGTAGTAAATGGAGTACACAGTGAAGAAAGGAGGGTCACTAGCGGGTACCGCAGGGTTCAGTACTGGGACCGGTCCTTTTAATGTCTTTTAGTGACATTGCAGAGGAACTGGAGGAAAAGTATGTCTCTTTGCAGATGACACAAAGATCTGCAACAAGGTTGATACACAAGATGGAGTGGAAAGGATGAGAAGGGACTTGGCAAGGTTGGAGGAATGGTCAAATGTATGGCAGCTCAGATTCAATGCAAAGAAGTGCAAGGTAATGCACATGGGAAACAAAAACCCAGGGAAGTGTACACAATGTGGGGTGAGATACTGACAACAGTAATAATAGAAAGGGACTTGGGGGTAATTATATCAGATGACCTAAAGGTGGGCAAGCAATGTAAGAAGGCAGTAAGGAAGGCTGGGGGATACTGGGATGCATAGGAAGAGGCATCAATAGTAGAAAACAGGAAGTTGTTATCCCTCTGTATAGACAGTTGGTAAGACCCCATCTGGAGTACTGGGTGCAGTTCTGGAGACCCCATCTCAGCAAAGACATAGACAGAGTGGAGGCTGTCCAGAGGAGGGCACTAAAATGGTGCAGGGTCTGCACCAGAAGACATAATGGAAGAAAGACTAAAGGAGCTTAATATGTATACTCTGAGGAAAGAAGGAGAGAGGGACATGATAGAAACTTCAAGTACCTCAAGGGAATTAAAGTCCAAGAGAGTAGCATCTTCCAGAAAAGAGATGTGCAAGAACAAGGGGCACAATTTGAAGATAGAGGGGACGGCTCAGGGGTAATGTGAGGAAGTATTTTTCACAGAGAGGGTTGTGGATGCATGGAACAGCCTTTCTGAGGAGGTTGTGGAGTCAAGAACAGTGGGGACTTCAAGAATGCATGGGACAGGCATAAGGCAGTCCTAGGGCGGTAAGAGGAAGTAAGCTGTTGGTTAACTAGGATCTGCAGCTTATCTGTTAGGTAGGAAATGGGCAGACTAGGTGGGCCAAGCGGTCCTTATCTGCCATCAAATTCTATGTTTTATGTTTCTAGGTACAGGAAACTACTATACTAGGCAGCTGCTTCTCAATCCCGATTGCAACAGTGCAAAACCGGAGCACACATAGCACCAGCAGTCCCTGGCAGGCCGACGCTCTTGGCACAGTCTTCGGTCTTCTTCAGGTTAAACCTGGTTTCCACACTTCTGATGTCCTTCTCCTTCCTCTGAACTCGGATTCAGTCTGACTCCCACTCGCTAATGGCCGAGGCTGACTTCAAGGCTTTTTAGCGCTTCCTGCGTGAACTACACACCACAGCAACACAGAGCTCCTTCTCCTGACTCAGTCAACTCTCGCATCTGGCTTGCCAGCAACAGTTCAGGGCATTTTCTCTTGATCCAAAATGGTTCCGGTTGGCTGATTCCTTCTGTCAGTCACAGCAGGCTCCCTCTATTGGTGCAAAAGGTGCCAGGGTCCACACTACAATTCCCTAGAAGCACCTGGCATACATCCCCCTGGTGCAGGTCGCTCCAGGTGACAGTCCAAGTTCTGGTTGGTCCAAGCCGACTCCATTTAAGGGTCCCCACACTGATTGGACCAATTCAGCAGTTCAGGTCCAAAATGGAGGGCAAACACACAGAGTCCCAGCTGCAAGAAAGGCAGGTTATACAAACTGCATCTTTACTATTACTCTAATTGTTTCCTAACAAACAGTTACATCTGTTAATTAAGCGCCTCTGCGCCTTAGCAACTGCAGAAATGGAGTGATTAGGCAGCAGCTCGGGTGGGATTCAAGCATTAAAGCACACAGTCCCCTATTCAAATCTCATTATGTCTGCAAGCAGACAACTTTTAAAGAGACAGTGCGGAGGCTGCAAAGCACTCACTACACCCACACTTAAACGGCCTTTGCACTGAATGCTACTCAGACCTGGAACACTCAGGCAAGCTCTTGGAAGACTTTTGGGAACCCCATCTGCAGGAGGGTTACATCTGCACATTGCAACAGGGCAGTGAGTAAAGCAAGCAAAATGCTGGGTTGCATAGGAGGAGAATAAGCAGTGGAGAGTGAGAAATGATCCTACTACTGTAAAGGTCACTAGTTTGGCCATACCTGGAATACTGCATAAGGTACTGCAGCCCACACCTCAGGAAGGACTGCACCAAGGTGGAGCAGTACAGTGCAGGGCAACTTAGATGGTTCATGGCCTTGGGGATCAGATGTATGAGGAGAGGCTGCAGGACTTAAACTTATACTCCCTTGAGAAAAGGAGAGAATGGGACAACAGGAGAGAAAAGAGAGACACGACTGACACATACAAATACCTACATGGGATAAATAGGGTAGACACCAAGGAACTAATCTCCTTGAGTCTGAATGCAGGGATGAGAGAATTCAATGAGGCTGGCAAGAGGAGATTCAAAAGGACGCCTGTAAGCACTTCTTCACAGAAACAGTGGTAGACAAGTGGAATAAGCTACCTGAAGAAGCGCCACGCCAAGTTGATCAGTAGCTTCAAGCCGGGATGGGAGAGGCTGGTGACATAGTTAGAAATGGGGGGCAGTAGGAAATGGGTTGATTGCAACTAGAGCAAGGTAGAAAAGTTAGGTAGGGTGAGAAGACTGGATGGGACAAGAGCCTTCTGCCATCAGCTTCTATGCATCCACTGTATATAATTGCCTCTAGCTTTATCTGATCTTTCATACTAGTGCGCACTTGGCAGTTTGTTGTAGGGTGTATGAGGCTTTGAAAGTATACAGACAACATTTACATAAAGCCTCACTTTTCCTGTTTTTAAAAATATGTCCATGTATAAGCAGGGGTCACAACTTTTCCCCTGCTGTCCAGGGCTGAGGCCATATGCCCTTTTTGGCTTGTTGGGGGCCTTCACGGATAAGCTGGCTTCATGCTAGCCAGGACTAACCAGGTCCATTGTTAAGTGAGGTGTGGCAGTACATAAAAGTGCCCTCCATCATCTCTAGGGCTTCTTCGTCCAGGGAGGCAATTAGGAGTGGTGGTGGCTGTTTGTAGATTTGCAATCAAATGGCAACACATGGTGAAGGGGCAAAGCAGCAAATGCCTCTTTAAAGTACAGTGAGTGGTGGTATGTAGTGGTGGTCTGGAATGGTGGAATGTCCCTTTGTAGTGCCAGAAGTTAGCAGAAGCACATGTGCTGCTCAGTAGCAGCAGTACATAGTGTGGGTCAAAGTGACAGGCCGCTGCTTTGAAGTGCCTCAAGATGTTTTGTATAACGGCAGTCCAGAGCAGTGGGTGATCACAGTTGTGGCCACCAGGACCACACAGACAGACCCACAGGCACTGTTCCACTCAGGGGCCCAGGTATGCCAGGCAGTAGCATGGTTAAGCCGAAGGGGACTGACAATAGGTGGTGGGGTGAGAGGTTGTTGCAACCAGCAAGGAGAGGAACTGTAGCCTGAAAGGAGGCTGCAAACTTTAGAGGAAGCCATTAAGGAAGCCAGGCATATGAGCGGACCTAAAGCAAGTGCCTCCCCACACAGGTGGACCTGATGGTGTGGCTTGTGGTTTCAGACAGGGTGTTCTGAGGTATTGAGGAACTCCCTTGAAGATGCCCAGCCCCCTCTTCATGCATCCAAGTGCCAGCTTTATAGAGACTAGCAGTCATCAGGGTGAGTAGTGCATTCCATTCTGAGTCTAGAACTTAGAGGCCACCCTGGTCAATACAGTAGATAAAGCACTTGACAACCATATAAGCTGGGGGTCAGGAGGGAGGGTTGGCCCACCAGATAGAGCAGCCGTATGATGGCCAGCAGCATAGTGACAAATGGCAGTGAGTGGCAGAATGACTAGACCATGGAGAGCAGCACAGTATGGAGCGGAGTGCCAGGTGGAATTATGGGACAGTATTAGCATGTGGTGGGGTGTGATGCAGTGACAGAAAAGGCCTCACACAAGCTGGAGACTGGGTACCACACCTCACTGGGGTGCTGGAGTTTCATTTTAATAAAGCATGCTACACTGTTGCAACCCTTGCATTACAGTTACTTGAACTGCATCCTGTAAGGACTACTGGGCATGCCATGTCAGCCAGAACCAACTGGTCAATCACTGCAGTGATGGAGGCATGTATAGTGACACTCCCATGCTGCTCTTCATCTGGGGCAGTGACTGGGAACAGAGGCAACCAAGTGGCAGTGTGGTAGTGGGCCAGAGCAGCAGGTGGCTCCTACGTAGTGCTGCAAACAAGTGGCAACTGGTGGTGGTGGCAGTGAACCAGAGCAGCAGGTGGCTCTATGTAGTGCTGCAAACAAGTGGCAACTGGTGGTGGTGGCAGTGAACCAGAGCAGCAGGTGGCTCCACGTAGTGCTGCAAACAAGTGGCAACTGGTGGTGGCGGCAGTGCGCCAGAGCAGCAAGTGACCCTTGAAGTGGCGGGAGTGGTGGTTTACAGCACTGGTGCAGAGCAGCAGGTGACCCTTGAAGTGTCAGGAGTGGTGGCTTACAGCACTGGTGCAGAGCAGCAGGTGACCCTTTGAGGTGTCGGGTGGTGGTGTACAGCACTGGTGCAGAACAGCAGGTGACCCTTTGAAGTGTCGAGAGTGGTGGTGTATAGCACTGGTGCAGAGCAGCAGGCACCCTTTGAAGTGTCGGGAGTGGTGGTGTACAGCACTGGTGCAGAGCAGCAGGCACCCTTTAAAGTGTCAGGAGTGGTGGTGTATAGCATTGGTGCAGAGCAGCAGGTGACCCTTTGAAGTGTCGGGAGTGGTGGTGTATAGCACTGGTGCAGAGCAGCAGGTGACCCTTTGAAGTGTCGGGAGTGATGGTGTACAAAACTGGTGCAGAGCAGCAGGCACCCTTTAAAGTGTCGGAAGCGGTAGTGTATAGCATTGGTGTAGAGCAGCAGGTGACCCATTGAAATGTCAGGAGTGGTGGTGTATAGCACTGGTGCAGAGCAGCAGGTGACCCTTTGAAGTGTCGGGAGTGGTGGTGTACAGCACTGGTGCAGAGCAGCAGGCACCCTTTGAAGTGTCGGGAGTGGTGGTGTACAGCACTGGTGCAGAGCAGCAGGTGACCCTTTGAAGTGGCGAGAGTGGTGGTGTATAGCACTGGTGCAGAGCAGCAGATGACCCTTTGAAGTGTCAGGAGTGGTGGTGTACAGCACTGGTGCAGAGCAGCAGATGACCCTTTGAAGTGTCGGGAGTGGTGGTGTACAGCACTGGTGCAGAGCAGCAGGTGACCTGTTTGAAGTGTCGGGAGTGGTGATGTACAGCACTGGTGCAGAGCAGCAGTGACCCCTTGAAGTGTCAGGAGTGATGGTGTACAGCACTGGTGCAGAGCAACAGGTGACCCTTGAAGTGTCGGGAGTGGTGGTGTACAGCACTGGTGCAGAGCAGCAGATGACCCTTTGAAGTGTCGGGAGTGGTGGTGTACAGCACTGGTGCAGAGCAGCAGGTGACCCTTTAAGTGGCGAGTGGTGGTGTATAGCACTGGTGCAGAGCAGCAGTGACCTTTGAAGTGTCGGGAGTGGTGGTGTACAGCACTGGTGCAGAGCAGCAGGTGACCCTTGAAGTGTCGGAGTGGTGGTGTACAGCACTGGTGCAGAGCAGCAGGTGACCCTTTGAAGTGTCGGAGTGGTGGTGTACAGCACTGGTGCAGAGCAGCAGGTGACCCTTGAAGTGTCAGGAGTGGTGGTGTACAGCACTGGTGCAGAGTACCAGGTGATCCTTTGAAGTGTCGGAAGTGGTGGTGTACAGCACTGGTGCAGAGCAGCAGGTGACCTGTTTGAAGTGTCGGGAGTGATGATGTACAGCACTGGTGCAGAGCAGCAGATGACCCTTTGAAGTGTCAGGAGTGATGGTGTACAGCACTGGTGCAGAGCAACAGGTGACCCTTTGAAGTGTCGGAGTGGTGGTGTACAGCACTGGTGCAGAACAGCAGGTGACCCTTTGAAGTGTTGGGAGTGGTGGTGTACAGCACTGGTGCAGAGCAGCAGGTGACCCTTTGAAATGTTGGGAGTGGTGGTGTATAGCACTGGTGCAGAGCAGCAGGTGACTCTTTGAAGTGTCAGGAGTGGTGGTGTACAGCATTGGTGCAGAGCAGCAGGTGACCCTTTGAAGTGTCGGGAGTGGTGGTGTATAGCACTGGTGCAGAGCAGCAGGTGACCCTTTGAAGTGTCGAGGTGGTGGTGTATAGCACTGGTGCAGAGCAGCAGGCACCCTTTGAAGTGTTGGGAGTGGTGGTGTACAAAACTGATGCAGAGCAGCAGGCACCCTTTAAAGTGTCGGGAGCGGTAGTGCATAGCATTGGTGCAGAGCAGCAGGTGACCCATTGAAATGTCAGGAGTGGTGGTGTATAGCACTGGTGCAGAGCAGCAGGTGACCCTTTGAAGTGTCAGGAGTGGTGGTGTATAGCACTGGTGCAGAGCAGCAGGTGACCCTTTGAAGTGTCGGAGTGGTGGTGTACAGCACTGGTGCAGAGCAGCAGGCACCCTTTGAAGTGTCAGGAGTGGTGGTGTACAGCACTGGTGCAGAGCAGCAGGTGACCCTTTGTAGTACCACAAACTAGTGACAGCATAGACTGGCCCAACAGACAGCACCCCCAGTGCAGGTCAACCTAGAAAGCCCAGGGATACCAGGAAGTAGCATAGAAAAGCTGCAGAAAAGTCTGCCAGCAGGTACTGCACGCAGAAAGTTGTAGCAACCTGCAGGGAGCAGAACTCTAGCCTGGAGGCTGATAACTTTAGTGGGAGCTCTGTGTGAAGCCAGGCACATGAGTGTGTCCCTGAAGCCAGTGCCTCCCCATACATCAGGACCCATTGGTGTGGCTGAGTGGCTCATGGTCCCAGCCAGGGTGTTTTGAAGTATTGGAGAACTCCACTTGAAGATACTCAGTTCAGCATTTTCCTTTTCTCTTGTATCTGAGGGCTGGCCATGTACAGATAGACATAGGGACTAGTAGTAGTTAGGTTCTGAACATGTGTAGATATACATAGGGACTAGACTAGTAGTAGTCAGGTTCTGCCATACAGAGATAGACATAGGGACTGGTAGTAGTGAGGCACTCAAAAGTAAGGTAATTAGAGATGAACTGGATGAGCAGGGTGTTATGGAAGGAGAAAAAGAGTGGCCTTTAGGAGATACAATAAAACAGGGAGGGAGGACAGGGAGGAATACCTGAAGGAAGCAAGGGAGGTGACGGGCACTAAGAGCAGCAAAAGCATCAAAGGAGCTCAGGTTGACACAAGGCATTAAGGAGGGAGGAGGACTTATTCAGGTACATTAGGGAGAAAAGGAGCTGTAAGGAACAGATAGTAAGGATTAGGAAGGAAAGGAGATGGGTAGAAAAGGTTGAGGAAAAGGCAGAAGCACTTAACGACTACTTCTGCTTGGTACTCACTAAAGAGAAAGGGGAGACACCCAAGGGAGGTGGGATGGCAGGAATGAAGGGGAGGGGTGACAGACAGGGTTATTACAGAAAGTAGGGTGCTGGAGGGCTTGAGGGCTGAGGGTGAACAAGATGCCAGGGCCAGATGGCATCCACCCAAGGTACTGAAAGAACTGGCAGAGGTCCTAGCGGGCCCTTGCCAGACCTGTTCAGTGCCTCACTGGACTCAGGTGTGTACCTCAGGATTGAAGGATGGCTCAAGTGGGCACCTCTCCAAGAGTAGCCCCAAGGATGAACCAGGGAACTATAGGCCAGTGAGCCTACATCCATCGTGGGGAAGCTGATGGAGACAATCCTGAAGGAGAGCTGGTGTCTCTTCTGGAGGCCAATGGAATGCAGGACTGCAGACAGCATGGCTTTGTCACTGGCGATCCTGTCAAACCAACCTGATGGAATACTATGACTGGGTAACTAGACAGTTGGACAGGGGCCATGGAGTAGATGTCCTGTATCTGGACTTCAGCAAGGCATTCAACTCTGTGCCACATGGGAGGCTAGGGAAGTGAGCTAGAAGGCACAGGGCAGGTGGTAAGATGGTGGGATGGGGTAAGAAACTGGCTAAGTGGAAGGCAACAGAGAGTGGTGGTGGATGGGGAGCTCATTACCAAGAGTGGTGACAAGTGGCATTCCTCAGGGCTCAGTGTTGGAACCAGTGTTATTTGTGATATTTATTGCAGACATTTCAGTGGGTACCTAAGAGCAAGATCAGTCTGTTTGCAGGTGACACCAAGATGGAAGCAGTGGTGGATGACCTAGGGGTTGGCAGGGTTTGCAAGAGGATCTGACAAAGCTGAAGACCTGGTCAAACATGTGGCAATTGGGGTTCAATGCCAGAAAGTACAAGGTGTTGCATTTTGGGGCAAAAACCCAAGAAGGCACTACCATCTGGGTGTGGTACATCTTGGTGTGACTGAGGAAGACAAGGATCTGGGGTACTCTTAACGGGATCAATGAACAGCTCAGCTCAATGTAGGAAAGCTGCTGCAAAGGCCAATAAAATGCTGGGTTGTATTACCAGGGTATATCCTCAAGGAGGGAAGGTTATTCTACCATTGTACAGATCGCTAGAAAGGCCACACCTGGAGTACTGCATGCAGTTCTGATGCCCGTACCTGAAGAAAGACATTAAGTTACTGGCAAGGGTGCAACACAAGACAACAAAGATGATCTGGGGTCTAGGGACTTAACATCCTAGAGCAGACTGAGGAATTGAACACATGCTCGCTGGAGGGAGAGGAGGGACGGGGATATGATGGAAACCTTTAAGTACATGAAAGGCATAAACAGGACTGGGATATAGGGGCTCCTCAAAGTAAGGGAAGGGAGGAGCCTACTGGGTCATAATGTTGCATGCTTAATAGCTGACGACATTATGGCTAACCTGGGATAGCGTCGTAGTCAAGAGCAGAAGGTGCCAATACTGTATATATTGCTGTGCAGTATTGCACCACTCACACAATCCCAGGCAGAAGATAAGACCTTGCTGGGTTGGGGTTCAATGAGCAGCTGCTGTGGCTCAATGGACTGAGCCACTGCAACCAGGAACCAGGTGCTGCTAGGCGGGACTGGGCGTATGCCTCATGGCAAATCGCACTGCACTGGCAGTGCGATTTTGCTCATGCACAATGTCTTGCGATATGATACCCGTGCCGGGAAGGAGGAGGCATACCAGAGGCCATGCGCAAGTGAGACTGGAGGGGTAGGTTCAGGAGGAGAAGAGACAACACTTCCCTAAGAGAGGGTGGTGGCCAACAGGAATGCATCACCGGCGGATGTAGTATCCTGAAGAACAGTGAGCTGCCTCAAAGGGGCTGGGACAAGGTAAGAGGGAGGGTATTGGGGGAGGGAGGAGGAGCAGCTGCTGAGTAGGGTGGCTAGCAGCAAATCGAGAGACTTGATAGACCTATAGGCCTTTATCTGCTGGCTAATTTCATATGTTCGTGGACCACCCTGCCTATAGACAGAAACCACATTGTCCATAAAGCTCAGTGGTAAGCCCACAAGAGGAATGACCAGATAATGTGAGCAGTAGAATGACTAGATGACAGCCAGTGAGGAAGTGACTTGACCACAGCATGTGGTGGAGCAACCAAACCATGTGAGGGGTATAGCAACCAAACAGCAAGAAGTAGATAGCCAGGCAGAGTAACTGGACAGTGGCAGCATGACAGTGGGAGAGATGTAGTGACACAATAGGCCTCACACACATTAGACACCAGGGTCTGAAATTTCAAATGATGCTTTATGCCATAAGCCCTGGCTACATTAAAGATACGGTGCACAGAACTTGCAGCAAAAGAATGGGATTGTCCATCCCATTCATCACTTTGATCCCAGCTGGACCACTTTTCTGTGGTCTAGTGTGTAAATAGTGGGGCCTCCTGCAAGCAGCTTAGGGCCAGTCTTTGCTGCAAGCTGCAGTAAAGGAGGTCAAGGCTAGACTCACAAAAACTCACAAAGTGCAGTGCAAAAGTTTGCATTGTGCTTTGTGATTGCACAGGTGGTAAAAAGTGCTATCCGACTGTGAATAGGGCTAGATAGAAGCAGCAGTAACACCATTACCACTACCTCTAACCCCACTAGCTGCCCTAACCTGCATCCCTGTCAATGGGCCCATAATGAATAGCACCAGTGTGCTATTCCATATTCTAAAAGCAACCATGCAAATTAGCCCATTGGGCATGCAAGTGCTGGCTGGTCATTTGCATGCCCATTATTGGCTCATTTACATGGACTGCAGGTGTTGTAGCACACACCCAGCCCCTGCCTAGGCAGCCGTGAGTCACTAGTGATCCAGTGATTCTCTCCCTGTCCCGATCACCGATCGCTGTCCAAAACACAGAACATTACTCCATTCCCTGGTGGTAGTGGTTCTCTTCTCCTCCTTGATGCCAATTGCTGTCCTGTTAGGTGTGCGTGAGTATTTCCCTGGTAGTCCAGTGATCCCTCCTCCTCCTCGATCACCGATTGTTCTCCTGGTATTTTTATTTAAAGTTCCTGGTAGTCTATTGGTCCCTCCCTGTCCCGATCTCCACCTTGTGAAATGTCAAATAACATATCCCTGGTGGTTTGGTGAATCCGCCCCCACCCTGTTAAGTACTGACCCTTCACCCTGCTCCCCCATCCTGACCATGGCTGGTGCCGACTGAGCTGTGAATGAGTGCATACTCTACTCGACACGCGTTCATTTACAGTGATTGACATCACTGTGAATGAGCGTACTGTATACAGTTTGTGTTCATTCACAGCTCAGCTGGCAGCCAGCCGTGGTGGTGAGAGGAGAGTTGTGCTAGTCACTGGCTGGGGCCTGGATGGTGGGTGGGGTAGTGGGTCACCACCTGTCAGGGTGGGGGTCTACTGAAGCACCAGGGATATATTATTTTGTATTTTACAGGACAGGGATCAAGGACGGGAGGGACCACTAGACTACCAGGAACTTTAAATAAAAATACTGGGAGGGCAATCGGCGATCAGGAGGACCACTGGACTACCTGGGACTTTGACATAAAAATAATGGGATGAGGATCGGGCGATCGGGGTGGGGAGAGAAACCACTAGGCTACCAGGGCCACTTTCAATTTCATTATTACAGGGATGGTGATCAGCAGTACCCCAGCAGTCACTAGGTTTGCATGGATTACCACCAGGTCTTGGTCGGTGGTGGTTTCTCCATGCAAAGGAGCCTTGCAAATGGCCTTGCAAGCAGAAAAATCTTTGGTGAATGGGTCTGTATTGATATGCAGGTCCCTCCCCTCATTTGCAGTGCGGCCCCATGAAACCATTGCTCCATCACAGACCCACTTTATGGGTGCAACCTGGGCTTTATGAATACCACTGTGGCACAAAACCCAGTTTGCACCACACAAACGAGGTTTGTGTTGAACAAAGCTTTGTGAATCGAGCCCCAAGTGTCTGTGTCCGACATTATAAAATCAAGTGCAGTGGTGGCATTTGGACTTGGCACAGCTGTGGTGATATAGGTCAGTAATGCACAGATTGCTGCAGGTCCTGCATCATTCTTTAAAATCTGGCACCAGGTACTGCACCTAATTGGAGTGCTGGAGAGTTCATTTAGGTAAAGCAAGCCAGAGTCTCTTGCAGCACCTTAAGGTTATTTTAACTGTGTCTTTCAGAATTATTGGGTGGGGGTTTGTGTACAGGACTGTGGGCTCAGTCTGATCTGTAGGAAGAGTTACTCTTTTTCTGAAGAGCTAGTGTACTGCCTAAAACTAATATTAATTTTAAAAGCAGTCAATCATTCATACCTCTCAAGTGTCCCACATTGTAAGGGACATCATGCATTACCTTCATTTTGTTAAGTTGTCCCAGTGTCCCTGTGTGCCTTCATTGTCCCGTATTTAGTTCCTGCCTTGCATCTGACATCAGACTCTTGATGCTGGCCAATCAGAATGGGGATCCTGCTCCGTGGGCCTTTCAAGCTGCACTGTACGATCCCTGGAACTCCATCTGGAGTACGAGCATGAAGGGCAAGTTGGTGATGTGGCACCTGGGGATGGAGAGGTCATGGCAGGTCTAGAGTAGTAGTCCTCCTCAGCTGGCTCCAGTGTCCCATGGTTCATTGTGCACTCGCACTCCATGGTCAATCAGAAAATTGGCTGAATGGTTGACTTTTGGCACTTCACACCTCCTTCAGTGTGTGATTATCCATTGTGTAGTAGGTGCTATAAATTAAGTAGCATCACAGCATGAGCCTTCTAGCTAGCCCAGCAACAGAGGAGAGATGCATAGGAGCAGAGGTCATGCCCAGAGAGGAACAGAGGAGTCATCGATGGTCACCGACTGATGAGCTAGTGAGTGGAATGGCACGGCGGCAGATAGCCAGAGAGGATCATTTGTGGCAGCGCCAGTGGTGATTCTGGCAGTGATTCTGGGTGAAATCAAGCAGCAGAAAAGGAACAACCAGGAAAGAAGCAAAGAAAGGAGCCATCCTTGGCAGGGATGGGAGGACCACCAAGCAAGCATGCAGCAGCATTATTGTGGCCCAGGGCCTGGTCTGGATATGCTTAAGCCCACTAAGCTGAGCGTAACTCATCCAGATCTGACTCACAGTCACAAATTGCAATAAACAAGCAAGTTGAGGAGGCCAGACAGAACAACTGCAGTAAGCAACAGTTAAGGAAGCACCTGGCACAGCGAACAATTCACTTCACCTGCCCGGTCACAGTCACCCAGTTGAATCAAGCCCCCAGCCTCAGGTAGCAGCCACCATTCTGAAAAGGGAAAGGAACATCTAGACTAGCCCAGCCGAGTCACGGAGCCAGGCAAAGCAGTTTCCCAGCCCTACCCTGCTTGTCCAGGAGGAGACGGACCAAGAAGACAAATTGAGTGGGGTGGCAGGAACCAGGAAGGTAGGACACAATAATACACTTATTCGCATGTTTGAGAACTGAAATGAAACTGAGATGTCCCATCTTTCCATGTTGAGCTAGAGCTTTGTTTTTTGAGAAGGGGAGGATGTAAAGGGTATGATGAGATAACACAATTTAAAATAGAACTTGAATTGAATGTACTGTGGTGAATCTTTGCTTTTGATGGGATATGAAAACAATTGAATATAAGCGTAGTGAAATGTGCAATGTGACTGAGAGTGAGGTTTGCCATGACCTTTGTTTTGGGCTTTGAGGTGATATGAAAAGTGGCCCAGAACGAGTCCATTTTAAATGGCACAAGAACAGTCGGTAAGGTATAAAGTAGACCCTTACTCCATCTTAGTGACTAAGCATTCTCTTAAATTCCAGAACCCAACATATAGGGCCAGATATTCAAAACTTTGCCCAGGGGCAAAATTAGCACTGCCCAGCGGACAAACTGAGCCCGAGCACAAAGCAAGCCATATTCAAACGGAATAGCCCAGGGCAAACAGCTTCTGAATATAGCATGGTAATGAGGCCATGCAAACTGGGCTGGGAGTGCAGGGCAAACATTGCCCTGGAATAAGACAACACTGAATAAAACAACCAGGAAGTGCAACCCACAACAACAACACAGTACACAGCAACGTGAGGGCAGGTACAGGCGAACTACGTGGCCAATGTGTGTGCCAGCAAATGCATGGACTCAGTACAGTTGCAGGAAGCAGCAGATGAGAAGAACAGTGATCAAAACTTTACAATATTCCCGTACCATTAGCGCGCTAACACATTAGCGGCGCTAAACAATTAGCCTGGAGCAAACACGCTTGCCCGGAGCTAAATGTGCCATATTCAAAGTGCCATGCAAATGAGCCTACTTAGGTAGTCTCTGGGCAAACAACCGGATTAGCATCTCATTATACCCTGATTTGCACACAGTTTGCCTAGCGGTGCTACAGGGTCCCATAGAGCCACCTGTAGGTCAGTCTGGAAGTACAGGGCAGACAAGGTCAACCGCAGCTCCATCTGTAGGTCAGTCTGGCAGTGCACGATGATAGCTACAGGCTACAGGTAAACAGTACAGCATAGCATAGCATAGCATATTGTACCCCAGGGACAGGACAGCATAGGCACAGGTGGTGGTGGTGCTGCATGCAACTGTCACACTGTAGGGCATGCTACAGTGCACAGCAACACTACAGTAGCAAAGGAGGCAGTAGTGTGAGGGACGTAGCACTGCCTATGGTGTGTAGGGCAAGTGATGCTGATTGCACTGTACACAGTGACAGGCCCAACCTGCAGGTGTTTACTGACAGTCGACATTACTGTTACACTGTTGTGTGACCCACAGATGCTGTACCTGTGGCATGTGATGCCCACAGTGACATGTACATATCTGGCTTTGTGTGTTGTGGCAGTTGTACAGCTGTGTGGTATGTGGCTGGGGGGGCATATAGTATCCGAAAGGCACACTAGTGTTGGGGTATTCCTAATACTGGCCCATGTGCACTGCATGCTGAGTCCCAGCCTTGTGGCCACACCTGGTCTGTGGCACAGCCTGGCCACCCATACACACCCTCAACATCCTCCATGCCCACAGTGCTGCATGTGTGTGCTGGCATCTGTTTTTGTCCACAGATATGTGTGGTCAGCAGGTGTGTGCTGTATGGCTACACTGCCATGCTGTCCACTGGCGGCAGGGTCACCACTACTGCCTGGCATGGCTGGGACTGGTGGCAGATGATGGCATCATTGTGATGCCATTGGTTAGCAACAAGCTTCCACTATGTTTGGCTTTATCTATGTGTTATATTTATGTATTAGGGTCGCGCAAGACCGCGCTAAACCAACAAATCCGCGCCATTTATGTTTGTGTCAAAGCTGATTGCCCGGATTAAGACCAGCTTTTTCTGGCGATAATCTACACCGCTGCTAACTGTCGCGCCAGTCGCGGCGAACCACTACGGCGCTAGCCACTGGAATATAGCATTGCGCTTGTATTCATGTCAGTTTGCCCTGCATACATTATACTTTTGCCTGGCTAATGCAGTTTGCCCGCGCTATTTGGCCTTTGAATATGGCAGACCCGCCGCTAATCCGCCGCTAAACCCGCGCAAATGATTTTTGCCCAGCGCAAAGTTTTGAATATCTGGCCATAGTATTTTTTTTTTTTTAAATGCTATGAATTGCTAGTAGCTTCATAAAATAATGTGTGAAATCATCATCACTGCAAAAATGGTGATGTCCTAAGTGGTGTCCCTCATTTCAGGGTGTGGTGTCCCTCATTGTCACTCAATTCAAGGGCTGGTGTCCCTTATTTCAGAGTCCAGAGGTTGAGAGGTATGCAACTGTTACCTTTTGTATCTGAAGTAATTTTTCCCTTGGTTAATTAGAAGATTGATTACCTGATGTTAATAGGTGTGATGTGTGGGACAGCACTCTGCCTGGCAGCTGACACATCTAGTCCTGTTCCTGCATTATATCATCAGCACTGTGAGATCACTCACAAAGCTGCATAGAAACAACACGCCAGCAGCTGCCAGGTCAGTAACTTGTGATGTCATTGTCAGTGGGATTACAATGCTGGTGATGTTGTGTGTGTGTGTGTGTGGGGGGCAGAAATAGATATATTAGTTACCAGGCTAAGAGCTCTTCCACACATCCAGCACAATCGCATAGAAAACTTTCTAATGAGCAAAAGTAAAAGAAAAATACTTCAGAAATAAAAAGGTACAACTGACTACTTTTAAAATTTGTATAATTTTCCTGTCAGCCTGTTTTGGTTCCAGTAGCAATTCGGTGACTTCTAAGTTCATACCTGTAGTACTATTTCCTTTGATTTGGATGTTGCTGATCATAATACAAGATCTTACTTCGAGAGGTTCCTCCAGTAGGTCGTACATACAGGACTGGCACCACCTGGGCGTCGAGCCACTGCAGAACTTTCAGTAATCCCTGATGTGCGACCAGCTACCCAACGTCACATGACCGGCGTCAATGTGACTGTATATAGCAAGCGGTCCCCATGCCTGCCACCAGTTCTTTTCCCACCTTTGCCTTCGTGTCAGTCGCATTGCAGACTTCCATACAGCGATATCGTCGTAAAGTTCCTGCATCAGATTTTTCTTCACCCAAATCTTCTTATTTTCATAATTTTCTACTTGATGTCTTCACCCGAGGAGAAGTGCTCATCCTGTAGCACGCAGACCCCGCATAGGATGGTCACTCACAAGTGTGTCATCTGTCTGGGCCCAGATTATCCTGTTTCCTCCTGCTCGGCATGTCAAACCTTCAACCAGGCCACCAAAAAGCGGAGACAGCAGGCTTTGGAGGTCCGCTTAGCTTCCCTCGAAAAATAAATGGACTGAATCAGACAGTCCTCTTCAGAAAAATCGTCTCCTTCAAAGAAACACCAAGGAGAAATCCCAGGAGCGGAGCGCCAACAGGTGAGACGTCATGCCCTCGACGAGCAAGGCCCAGCCACTACCAAAGAAACATAGAAACATAGAATTTGACCGCAGATAAGGACCACTTGGCCCACCTAGTCTGCCCATTTTCCTACCTAACAGATAAGCTGCAGATCCTAACTAACCAACAGCCACTTCCTCCTACCCCCCACTAGGACTGCCTTATGTCTGTCCCACGCATTCTGAATTCCCCACTGTTCTTGACTCCACGATCTCCTCAGAGAGGCTGTTCCATGCATCCACAACCCTCTGTGAAAAATACTTCCTCACATTACCTCTGAGCCATCCCCTCTATCTTCAAATTGTGCCCCTTATTCTTGCACATCTCTTTTCTGAAAGATGCCACCCTCTCGACTTTGTTGATTCCCTTGAGGTACTCAAAGTTTCTATCATGTCCCCTCTCCCTCCTTTCCTCAAGGGTATACATATATTAAGCTCCTTTAGTCTTTCTTGATATGTCTTCTGGTGCAGACCCTGCACTATTTTGGTTGCCCTCCTCTGGACAGCCTCCACTCTGTCTATGTCTTTGGAGATGGGGTCTCAAGAACTGCACACAGTACTCCAGATGGGGTCTCACCAACTGTCTGTACAGAGGATAACAACTTTCGTTTCCTACTATTGATGCCTCTCCCTATGCATCCCAGTATCCCCAGCCTTCCTTACTGCCTTCTCACATTGCTTGCCCACCTTTAGGTCATCTGATGTAATTACCCCAGGTCCCTTTCCATTTTACTGTTCTCAGTATTTCACCCCCATTGTTACTCTTGCCCCTGGTTTTTGTTTCCAGGTGCATTACCTTGCACTTCTTTCCATTGAATCTGAGCTGCCATGCATTTGACCATTCCTCCAACCTTGCCAAGTCCCTTCTCATCCTTTCCACTCCATCTGGTATATCAACCCTGTTGCAGATCTTTGTGTCATCTGCAAAGAGACATACTTTTCCTCAGTTCCTCTGCAATGTCACTTGATAAAGACATTAAAAGGACCAGTCCCAGTACTGAACCTAGGTACCCGCTAGTGACCCTCCTTTCTTCACTGTGGACTCCATTTACTACCACCCTTTGCATCCTGTTGTCTCAGCTAATTTTTTATCCAGGCTACCACCTTGAGACCCACTCCAAGTTACCTCACCCATGATTGAAATTTCTGATCTGCATACTTTTAAATTGGAATTGTATAATCATTTATATGTTTGTTGTAGTTGTTTTTAGGTAATTGTGATTTTGTATTTTGTCTCACTTTGTATTGTTTGTCTTTATTGTAAATTCCACAGGTATTTGTTGTAAATGGGATTTTCCCCAATCAGATTAACCCGTATAAAATAAATTTTAAACAAACAAACAAACAAACAAGGCTGACTAACGTGTGTATTAATCTTTGTGTGGGACTGTATCAAATGCCTTGCTAAAATCTAGGTAAGCCATGTCCACAGCCCTCCCTGGTCTACTACTTTGGTCACCCAGTCAAAGAAATCTATTAGATTCGTCTGACACGACCTTCCCATCGTGAATCCATGCTGCCTTGTGTCCTGTGCCCCACTGGCCTCTAGGTACTCAACAATTCTTTCCTTCAGAAGTGATTCCATCATTTCCCTACCACTGAGGTCAAGCTAACTGGTCTGTAGTTTCCTACCTCTGTCCTGCTCCCACTTTTGTGAAGAGGAATCACATCCGCCTCCTCCAGTCCTCAGGTATCACCCTATCCTCCCATGATTTGTTAAAGAGAGTAGTCAGCGGTGTCATTAGTTCTACCCTTAGTTCTTTTAGAATTCTTGGTGAATCCCATCAGACCCCATTGCTTTGTCCACTTCAATTTTATTAGTTCTTTCAGAACCCTTTCTTCTATAAATGGACTGGTATCGATCCTCGTCTTCAGAGTGTTTCTCTTGTTTGGTTTAGGTACCTTCTCCTCCTCTTCCTTTGTGAATACTGAGCAGAAATATTCATTCAGTATCCCTGCTTTTCATTGTCACCCTCTACCCACATTCCCATAGGTGCCGGAAGATGATAAAACTGAGGGGAGGATCAGAGGGCACCTGTGAGTGGAAAGGGCACTTTCAACACTAGTTTTGCCATACAAAAATACAATAAATCATGTACGCACATCATAACGTTATGAATGCAGTCCTATTTAGGAATAATTATCACGACATACAAAGGTGCCAGCAAAAGAGACCACCCAGTCCAAGTCTGCTCAAGTGTACAGCTATATTAAGAAAGCTGCGTCGACCCATTCCCTCAATAGCTCCACATGACGTTTGAACCACACATTCCTTAATCTGTTACAGTGGTTGGCCAGGTGAAACAGAGATGCCATAGAATATGCATGACCAGTCCCAAGCATGCAGTCTTCACACTAATGAGTTAGGGTTTTTGGTTCCACTAACTTCAGGATAGAAGTTAGTAGTTAAGCCAACCACCAGCGACAAGGTAAACTCCTGAGGCTGGGGAAATAAAGACACAGAGCCATTATGTTTGTTTACACAGCTTATTTATTAATGAATCAGTGTACATCGTAAGTGTATTTATTAATGAATCATAGTATACAATGACAGTAAATATTGTACAATGACAGGGATATAAACAGATTTTTACAGCAAAGTCTGGATGGATGAAGGAGTGGGTACATTTGGAAATGGGCAATTTACCATCACATCTGTACTGTCATGCTCTAGTCACCACTTCCGGATGGTAATCCTGTGCAAGCCTCCACCAAGCCCTGGTGGCCACCAAATCATCCCATGAATGCTCTGGTCACCACTTCAGGCTGGTAAGCCTTGCAAGCCTCCACCAAGCCCTGGTGGCCACCAAATCATCCCATGAATGCTCTGGTCACCACTTCAGGCTGGTAAGCCTTGCAAGCCTCCACCAAGCCCTGGTGGCCACCAAATCATCCCATGAATGCTCTGGTCACCACTTCAGGCTGGTAAGCCTTGCAAGCCTCCACCAAGCCCTGGTGGCCACCAGATCATCCCATGAATGCTCTGGTCACCACTTCAGGCTGGTAAGCCTGTGCAAGCCTCCACCAAGCCCTGGTGGCCACCAAATCATCCCATGAATGCTCTGGTCACCACTTCAGGCTAGTAAGCCTGTGCAAGCCTCCACCAAGCCCTGGTGGCCACCAAATCATCCCATGAATGTTCTGGTCACTTCAGGCTGGTAAGCCTGTGCAAGCCTATACCAGGCCCTCGTGGCCACCAAAATCAGCCAATTTACCATCACATCTACACTTCTGCCATGAAGTAATCCTTGATGCTCTGGTCACCACTTCAGGCTGGTAAGCCTGTGCAAGCTCATACCAGGCCCTCGGGCCACCAAAATCAACCAATTTACCATCACATCTACACTTCTGCCATGAAGTAATATTTGATGCTCTGGTCACCACTTCAGGCTGGTAAGCCTGTGCAAGCCTCCACCAGGCCCTGGTGGCCACCAAAATCAACCAATTTACCATCACATCTACACTTCTGCCATGAAGTAATATTTGATGCTCTGGTCACCACTTCAGGCTGGTAAGCCTGTGCAAGCCTCCACCAGGCCCTGGTGGCCACCAAATCAGCCAATTTACCATCACATCTACACTTCTGCCATGAAGTAATCCTTGATGCTCTGGTCACCACTTCAGGCTGGTAAGCCTGTGCAAGCCTCCATCAGGCCCTGGTGGCCACCAAAATCAGCCAATTTACCATCACATCTACACTTCTGCCATGAAGTAATCCTTGATGCTCTGGTCACCACTTCAGGCTGGTAAGCCTGTGCAACCTCCATCAGGCCCTGGTGGCCACCAAAATCAACCAATTTACCATCACATCTACACTTCTGCCATGAAGTAATCCTTGATGCTCTGGTCACCACTTCAGGCTGGTAAGCCTGTGCAAGCCTCCATCAGGCCCTGGTGGCCACCAAAATCAGCCAATTTACCATCACATCTACACTTCTGCCATGAAGTAATCCTTGATGCTCTGGTCACCACTTCAGGCTGGTAAGCCTTGCAAGCCTCCATCAGGCCCTGGTGGCCACCAAAATCAGCCAATTTACCATCACATCTACACTTCTGCCATGAAGTAATCCTTGATGCTCTGGTCACCACTTCAGGCTGGTAAGCCTGTGCAAGCCTCCATCAGGCCCTGGTGGCCACCAAAATCAACCAATTTACCATCACATCTACACTTCTGCCATGAAGTAATCCTTGATGCTCTGGTCACCACTTCAGGCTGGTAAGCCTGTGCAAGCCTCCATCAGGCCCTGGTGGCCACCAAAATCAACCAATTTACCATCACATCTACACTTCTGCCATGAAGTAATCCTTGATGCTCTGGTCACCACTTCAGGCTGGTAAGCCTGTGCAAGCCTCCATCAGGCCCTGGTGGCCACCAAAATCAACCAATTTACCATCACATCTACACTTCTGCCATGAAGTAATCCTTGATGCTCTGGTCACCACTTCAGGCTGGTAAGCCTGTGTAAGCCTCCATCAGGCCCTGGTGGCACCAAAATCAGCCAATTTACCATCACATCTACACTTCTGCCATGAAGTAATCCTTGATGCTCTGGTCACCACTTCAGGCTGGTAAGCCTTGCAAGCTCCACCAAGCCCTGGTGGCCACCAAATCATCCCATGAATGCTCTGGTCACCACTTCAGGCTGGTAAGCCTTGCAAGCCTCCACCAAGCCCTGGTGGCCACAAAATCAACCAATTTACCATCATATGAATTTCTCTGTAAAGTACAGAATTTCTGTATCAGATTTTTCCAAAAGTTAAGTGTCTCTCATTTGTTGCACAAACTCCGAACAATTAGTGTGCGATCCAAGTTGTCTGTTCTCTCTTTGTGAATGTTCAACAGCATTAGGTGATTGTACCTCTTCTCTGTCATGGTGCTTCTTAAGTAAGACTTTATCCTCCGCTGTGTTGATGATATCTCCCAGTTGCTGTACTCATTGGGACAAGGAGGTAAATTTGAATGAGCTTCACTACTTCTGAATACAGTAGCTGCTGCTGGCAGTCTTTTCCCACTAAGGCATCAATAATAGTGTTGATTGAAGTTACTGCCGCACCTCTGGCAAAACCTGCTGCACAAGTCCTGGGAGCAAGTTCAGTTGTGCATTCGAATGTCAATGTCCAAGTCCTTATCTCCATACAACTGTGTGATCTGAAGAGGAACTGAAAACATCTTTGCATTGGCTGTTGAAACAAATTCTCCATGGATGACAGCAAACTGTGGTTTCTTGATCAAAAGCGTCGGTCTGGTTCAACAAGACAAGCATCAATGGCTTCATAGTACATCTGTCGATACCAGTCCTTAGCAGATTTGGGATGGTGATGCGGTGCACTACCATGTTGTAGCCTTGCTGGCACAAAGTGCTGTCTGGGAAGTTTGGCTCCTTCACTTTTCTCAGTAGTTGCGCTCTCGTTGATGCCTTCATAGACCTGGTCAAAGTCATCGCGCTGGCGTTGTAAATTCTTCTTCAGGGAGTTTATGTCATCATCGTAGTTTCTGCTGTCAGTGTTTTTGTTTGCAGGATTGAAGCCACTTGTTCTGATATGCTGAATATGTTGTATGATACAACCAGTCCAAAATAGGTCGAAACTTTTCATCACTGACATCAGGCCTTTGACCTTAGTTCGTACATCTAGCTTTGTCTTGTTTCCAGCTCCTCTAAGGTGTCATAGAGTGCTCCATATTTTTGAGAACCGCCTTAATACTCTTTGTTCTTGCTGTCCATCTTGTTGGACAAAGTAAGTGCAGGCCTTCTACCATCATGTAGGGTCCTCGCTGTCATTCACTGCAATATTTTCATAAAGAGCCAGCCTCTGTGGGGATCCCCGAATCAACACACTTAAATTCTGGACAAAGCTGAGGGCATCGTCAATGGCATCACTCGTTTTGCTACAGTTTTGCAACACCAGGTCCAAGGAATGTTGCACAATGGACATTCAATGCTAGTGGATTTTCTCTCTTAATTCTTGTTGCAGTTCCAGAAATGCATCCACTCATATTTGTTGCTCCATCATACGCCTGTCCCTCAAGTTGTTGATTGGCAAGTTACATCTTACTAGAACATCATAATGGCACTGGTGATGGATTCGGCATCAGTCTTCGCCATTTCATACATCCCAATAAAATCTTCATGTATAACAAAATGGGGCAGTGAAACCCATATTATACATATGGTCATCTGTTCATGTTGGCTAATATCCCGTGATTCATCTGCAATGATTGCATACCGCTTTGATTCATTGCGTATCTCTTCAGAAGGTTCCTCAGCAGCTGATGTGCCATGATTTCCATGACTTCAATTCACAACATCTGAACTCTGATACTTTCCTTCCTGGATCCATCCCGTAGTTCTGGCATGTCCTCTCTCAACATTCCTCACTCAGGTTGCTTTCCTGTTCTTGATAGCCCTGGTGCTAGTCCTTGCCCGAACTGATATGTGCATTTACCTGTTTCAGGAACCGCCCTCGCTTCTTGCTCTGTTCTGTGCAAGATGCTGGCTGGACTGAGCACCAACATTCATCCTTGCATTGTTGAATGCAGTATACTTCTCAACAGCTTCATGGTGGAATAATGATGTCTGATGTTTCTTGAATTTGTCAATTGCTTTCTTCCAGTCACTAAATCCTGCTGAAATGAATGTAGTTTCACCACAACGACTGCCTGTGATTAGTTTTCTTTCCACTGCTGCCAGACAGTAGCAGAACACATCCTTTGAAACACAGTACGTTAGCCAGTTGAAAGATGAAACCACCGTGTTTGACAAGTTCTTGTTTCACTTCTCCCATTAGTGAGCAGAATGACTTGTTTGATGGAAGTGTCTATAACACTGCTTGGTTGAAAAACACTGTTAATATTGTGGCAACAAACAGAAGAGCAGGAGGGAGAGACAAAGAGACAGCAGATTCAGACATGGTTGGTTCAACTGCAGTTACCCAGGTTTCTCAGAACAGGAGGGGAGAGACAAAGAGACAGCAGATTCAGACATGGTTGGTTCAACTGCAGTTACCCAGGTTTTCTCAGAACGGAGGAGAGACAAGAGACAGCAGATTCAGGCACGGTTGGTTCAACTGCAGTTGCAGGTTCTCTCAGAACAGGAGGGAGACAAGAACAGCAGATTCAGGCAACGGGTCAACTGCCGTGAGCTGGGTATTCTCAGAGACATGCACGATGTTGCCATCACTGTTGCTGTTCATGGGAACAGCTCTGCAAGCTCTGTTATTTTCTGTATTGGAGAAAGAGCAGGCCTTACCATCCAGGGGCACTGGAATAGCAGCTGCGGGACAATCATCCGGCAAAGAACATATTGTTCTAGCACTGATGCAGCATTTGAAACAAACATAATGCATTTGACTCTATTGAAGCCATTGGCAGCAAAGCGGTATGCACAGATTACATTAGCACTTACAATACCGGTACAGCTGACAGCTGCAGTGCTTGTGGCAGTGTCAATGGTATTCTTGGCAGCGATGTCCTTGCATGCTCTGAAGTGGTTGGTATCTGGGCACCCCAAACCAGTAATTTAGTTTTCTTGGCATCTTGGCAGCAATATCAGCCAGTTGTTTCTCCATCTGTCGTTTTCGTCTCTCAGACCGTGGCATATTTGAATGCAGTGAGTCCGTGCAGGCTGAGAAAGAATTGCTATACAATTTAGTGAACCCATCCGATTACCATCTTCTGATAAGGTACTGCAGCATGAACATTAAGCATGCAAGCAATAAAATTTCTATGGCAAACATTTTATATCTTGCCCTTCCTCATCCCTCAATCTTGTCAATTAGTTAATTAAATCCGCAACTACTGGGCCTACATTAGATATTCTTGGCTAGTGATCCATGCAGCAAATGCTTGTGTACTGCACCACCAGTGTACAAGACAAGTGTCAATAAAATTTATTAGGAGCTTTGGCTTGTAGACACTGGGGAATGGACAAGGCCTCCTAAAGACAAGCCCGAGCGCAGGAGAGGAAACAAAAAGACCTATTCTGCTAATAAGGAAATCTGGTCAGTAAGCGATGGGTAGTAAGGCCAGAGGAGTATAAAGTGTTGTACTTGTTTGCACATTCAAATAAGCTACATACTCCTCAGAATGGGCGCATCTACTGGCTCTAATAAAAGGTATCAGAGGTCTGATTTCATGTCCAGCCGCCAATCAAGTGGATTCTCGTAGAGATCAAAACCCGATTTTTTTTTTTCTAACCAGGTTAACCATTTGAACTAGGTGGACTCGAGGGTGGCGCTGGTACTGACAATAACATTTTTGTATGCCACCAACACTGTTGCTCAGCTGCCCAACTGTTACAATGGCAGGGCTTTTGTTATGTCAGGACTTGTATTGTGAAATTTGCCTCCTCTCCCTATGTCACATATCAGCCAACCTCTCCCAGCAGCTGCAACTCCAGAATTTTCAAATGCCCCAACTTCCCAAACTCTTCCTTGTCCATTGTCTGCCAGTGTCACCACAAACAAGTGGCACACTACATAATAATGTAAAACATGCATCAATCAATCAATCATTCTAAGCACTCTTACAGCTGCCTCCTCCACACCCAGCTCACTTTACTGACACATTTCGACATCACTACTTTTTAATGCATGCTCCCTAGATCCGAGATGTCCTGAAATCCAAGCTATTATAACAATTACAGTTACTTGCACAATTTCAGTACATCTATGCTTTGTTTAACTGGGAGATTCTAATCAGTTTCAGCCTTGCAAATATTTGTACACATCTGTACATAAACTGGTAGTATTTATAAGCTGTGTCAGCCAGCATGACCTGTTTGTCCATTTTGATGGCACACGTCAACAGGTCTTTAGCCTAGTGTGGCTGATCTGTTAACTGAAAAATAAAAAATGGTGCTAGAAAGACTATACATGCCCCGACACAAATATTTCCATTCAAACTTATTTACTCAGACTACCTCAGCTTTATTACAACATTCCACTTCCAGTTGGCTCCTGCTTTAGTTCTACCCAAGATCATATCCCAGTCAGTGTCCATAGTGGGATTTGAACCTTGATCTCCAGTTTCAAAATCTGGTGCTCTGATCAAATGGATAACAAATCACACTGTACACACAGTTGTGACTACTTTCCTGAGCCCCAAGCATAAATACCCAATAACTGGGGAGTTCTCCCATAGGGAACAACCCAGTTATAATTCAACATTGTACACTGGGGTTCCCTCACTCTATGCATGCACCTCCCTCCACTTTCCCTCATACAGCGCCACCAGACACTTGGCCACCACCATTACTGATGTCAGCGGTAAATGCATTTTAATTTAGAAAAAACTCGCCACACAGCAGTCGACTTTTCCACCTCAGTAAACTTATACTTATATAGCCATTAAAATAAAAAGCAAAAAAGCATTCTGCAGCTGCTTAGCCACCAACGCAGACAGGCTTCATCTGCACAATAATGCATAATATGTATAATAAATGTATAATAATTGCCCCCCTTCTTCAAATTGTGCCCCTTGTTGTTGCACACCTTTTTGAAAGATGCTACCCTGTTGGACTTTGTTGATTCCTTGAGGTACTGACAAATCCGCCTATTTTCAGGCATGACCGGGGAGGGGACACAGATGAATGTCAAATGACTGAACCAGATGTTGGTGGTATTTCCTAGTGAATGAGGAGATTTGACCAGGACACTGGAAATTCCCCTCTTTTCGATAAGTGCCATGGGCTCTAAACATCCACCCTGAACCACCACCAATTCAGGCAGATGGGAGTTAAAGCAGCATTAGAAACACCAAGCCAAACTGCATACAAACTGCTGGCAGCAGCACATTAGTGCCCTCCAAAAGATGGTGGTCTGCTTTGTGCCTCAGAATGGGTATTGCCATTTTACTCTTTTGAGTTCTGTGCCAATAATGGACACTGTGCAGCACAAGGTGGGGGTTTGTTACTGCACCGCTGAGGAACTGTCATGTTGATGAGACATTAAACTGAGATCAAGTCTGCCCATCTGGTCACTCGCAGTCTAGGTGGAAGTTAAAAATCCCATTGTACTTATTGTAAAATTAAAATAAATTCAAAAACACACATTGTTTACAGATAGGGGATACATAGTGCCCTGGATCTGGAATTCTGCGATTATGGTACTTGTTCCTCCAAACAGCGCAGTTAGCACGCACCCTTTTCAACATCAGTTCTTCTCCCCCCAACACACCTCTTGCAGGCAGCCAACTCTGATATCTCCACGTCCATGTTACTGAACTGCACTGGCCCCCCAAACAGGTATCATTACAACATCACAGCATGAGACTCACTTATACTGGACTTCTGAACATGAAGAATCTCTGGAAATACTGGTATAACTGAACAAACGTGACACTCAGACAACATTAGCAATGCTAACAAGATTATCTTCTAATATAAATAAAAGTGGGACAGTGATCGAGTGCTAATCAGAATATAACTAACACTCCCCACCCATGTCCTCAAAGGTGAACAGAAATATAAATGAATTTCAGAACAGTCAAAATGCAAAGAAACATCAATCTTTGTACTGTGGTGGCGCTCGGCCCTCCACACCACTGGTGTCCTCAATGTTAAACAGAAATGTAAGTGAACGTCTGAATATTATTATCTGTGGGGGCAAATGATGCTTTAGTCTGCGATAGCCTCAGTATGTTTTCTGTAGGGCGCTCCACCACCTGCCTCAGGTCCAGGAATATGTTGAACACATTCTGTAGTTTGGCTTTATTACTTTGCAATAGCCTTAAGTAGGGTTTGCTAAGGCTATCCAAAGTACTATACTGAAACTACAGAATATGTAATAATTACAATAGTTACATAACAACATATTCCTGGACCCAGGGTGTGGGGTGGCACCACAGAACAAAGCTATCGAGAAGTACTAAAAGCCCAAACTACTATTTCATAAAGCCGGTGCCTCCCTTGTTCCTGCTAGCAAATAATGTTCAGAAGTCCAGTATAAGAATAAGTGAGTTTCATTTTGTGGGCATTACAATATTTTTAACCATGTGATTTTGACAGAGAGATTATCATAATGATGTTACCTAGAGCAGTGCAATTCAGTAACACTTATAACCATGTAAATTAAATAAATACAGGTAATGGGCGTGGAGATATCCGATGCGGCTGCTTGCAAGAGGTGTTTAGGGAGGAGAACAGCAGCTGGAAAGAGTGTGTGGCCAACTGTCGCCATTTGGATGAACAAATACCATAATCCGCTACATTACAGAACCAGGGTACTATATGTCCCTAATATAAATAATCGCCCTACTCCTTACATAAGAAAAAGGTCATTTTACACCAATAGTTTCTGGCTGCTGAAGATGGGAGCTGGTAGAAGAGATGGAATGTGCTGATGGTACCTTTTAAAACTGGCTTCTAGAGAGGAGGAGAGCCTTGAGGAGGAGCCTCCAGGGAGAGCCGAGAAGAGGCCTCAGCCTGGAGGGAGAGCCTCAGCCTGGAGGAAGAGCCTCAGCTGGAGGCCTGGGAAGAGCCTCAGCATGGAGGGAGGAGCCTCAGCCTGGAGAGAGCCTGGACTGAGAGGAAAAAAAAAAAAACAGTACTGCTCTGCCTAGCTTCCAAATAAACAGCAGGCTGCAAATCACAAGCTTAGTCCAGCAAAACTTTGATTAGCAAGATGAAGAAACAGCTAAAGAAAACAGCACTGCAGTGCAGCTTACCCGAAAGTCACTCTCAGAGTCACAACGCGATCAGGAAGTTCTTGCTGGCTCCTCAGGCTCCGAGTTAGTTCAATTCAAAATCTGATATCTCTGTTAAAGCTGCTGCCCATTCCATATGCTGCCGCTCTTCGCTCTGACAGACAGTGATGAGTCCCGACTACTGCTCCAGCGTTCAGATTGATTAAGTTACAGAGCCTGGCGCTGCTATTTGCTGCTCTGCTAATAGTCTGCTCAAACAATGCTCACAGTCACGACGCCCTGCGCGCTACCCCACGTAGCGCTCTCAACCCGACGCTGCCTAACTTGAAAGAAGACCGCCGTCCACCGCAGCAGCCGCCACACACCACTGCTGGGTTGGCTGTTGTAGTCGCCGACTGCGACCGTCGTCCACACCAGCGTCTCTCTCTCACCGTCTCGCGACTTGCTCACTTCTCGCTCCGAGTCCTGAAGCCTCAAGCCCCTCAGTAGTCAGTCAGGATGGGATCCGAATCGTCCGATCTCCGGACCGATACACCGATTGCAGCCAAGCCAACTTGGGAAATATGGTCTGGATCTCTGGATGGACTGAATGGAAGAACGAAGGAGGAAAAATATTGGGCATTTAAAGAGCCAGCGACCTTCCCCAACTCTAAACCACGCCTCCAACTCCTGATCACGCCTCTTAATTTTGCTAGCGGACCTGATTGAGAGATGTGTTTGCCTTCTCAATCAGGTCCGCTGGCTGGTGGGCGCAAAAAAAAAATTTCAGATGCTAAGACGATCACGCCTGTCAACTCAGGGCACAACTGTACTGTAGAGAAAGTGGTGGGCGCGCCCTCCCGCCTCGGTTCCGGCGCCATGCCATTCCCTCCCTTTATTAAGCCTCAGTATCCCTCCTTGGTCTTTCTTCACTCCCTAATGTACCTATAAAAGGTCTTATCCCCTCCTTCACAGAGTTGGCTATCCTTTCCTCGGTTTGGGCCTTTACTATTCTGACTGCCTTTCCAGCCTCTTTCTGCTTTAACTGATAAAGTTGTCTGTCTCCTTCTCCTTCTGTGTTTCCTTATATTTCCTGAATGCTATCCTTTTCTCCTTAACGTTCCCTGCCACCTCTTTTGAGAACCATAGCGTTTTTTCCTTCATTGTGTTTTGTTGATTTGCTTTACACAAAGGCTTGCTGCCTCTGTGATGGTTGTTTTGATTACTCCATTGTTCCTCCACCCTCCTTCTTGCCTGTTTGCTAGTGCTTTTCTGAGGCACTCTCTCATTTTCCCAAAGTCAGCCCTCCTAAAGTCCAATACTCTTGCTTTTGTATGCTTGATTGTATGGCTGTGTTTATCATGAACCACACTGTTTGGTGGTCGCTTGTTCCCAGATGGCTACCCACTTCTAAATCTGAGATTCTTTCTCCGTCCCCATTTGAGGTACCTGGTCTAAGATTGCTCCCTCCCAAGTGGGTTCCAATACTAGCTGTCTGAGGCATGCCCCTGTAGGGCATCAAGAATGACCCTGCTCTTGGATGTGCTTGCAGCAAAGGTGCTCCAGTTAACATCTTGCATATTCAGGTCCCCATCAACAATATCTCCCTTTTTTTCCATTCTAAGGAAGCCTTCTATCATTTCCTTGTCCATTCCTCCCCTGAGATGGGGGTCTGTATACAACCCCATGCAGACTGTGGTGCCATTTCCTGTCTCCAAGGTGACCCAGAGTGTCTCATCTGCTCCCTGTTTACTCTTTAGTTCTGTTGCTTTGATCCTTTCCTTTACATAAAGAGCTACTCCACCTCCTCTTTACCCTCCCTGTCCTCCTGTAGATTGTGTATCCTGGTATGTTGACATCCCAGTCATGGTTCTCTGTGTACCATGTTTCTGTGACTGCCACAATATCCAGGCAACTCTTCCATCAAGGCAATTAGTTCAGGGAGCTTGTTACACAGACTACATGCATTGGTACTTGAGACCCTCCACTTTTGATGGCCTTACCCCTTTTAGCCCCATTCCAGTCCTTACTGCCTTTGCCTTTTTACATTTACTTCTGTCCTGCTCCCTAATGACTTCTCTACCTGGTGTTTACTTCACTAATTACTGTTGTTTGTGGGGAGGCTGTGATTTCCTGCTCCTTTTCAGTGCCTCCCCTTGGCTAGTTTAATGCTTGCCAATGAAGCATTTAAACCTCTCACCTAGGATCCTGGTTCCCCTCCCGGACAGATGCAGACCATCGCACCAGTATAGGTCTGCATCCCTCCAGGTGGCTCCCCAGTCCCCATGAAGCCAAAACCCTGAGCTCCACACCAGTTTTCAACCATTCATTGAATTCCCTGGTGAGGAGTACCTAACATCACCCTTGCCATAGACAGGCAGCACCTCCAAGAAGGTTACTGTATGCTTACTTGTCTAAGGCCCCTCCCAACTCTACAAACTCCTCTTGCACTGCTCTGATCCCATTCCTAGCCAGGTCATTTGTCCCTAGGTGGACAATAACATCCAGCTCCCTCCCTCTGCAGCTGCTCCCACGATTCTGAGGATTCGCCTCTGTCCCTCCAAGCCATGGCGCCAGGCAGGCACCTTACCTCCTCTCCCTTCCTCCCCATTTCTACCCCCAAATGATTGGGTCCCCATCAGGAGTTGTTTCCTTCCCTGTGGGGTCTCATGCCACCCTCCTGTGGGTTTCCTTTGTGAAGGTTCCCAGCATCCTCCTTGGTCTCCACTGCAGGTGCCTCCATAGTGGAACCACTATCCACCAGAAGAGTGAATGAATTGTGGAGAGGTACAGCTGAGGATGCAACTCTGTTCCACCACCCTCTCCTCCCTGAGCCCACCCTGGTCCAGCCTCTCCTCTTTCTTGGCAACCTCTGAGGTAGTGGCATTGGCCCTGGTGGTCCCTGGGTGGGGAGGAGGTTTCAAATCCTAGCCAGGTCAGCCTGGAGACGGGCAACTTCCTCCCTCAGACCAGAGGGCGCTGCAAATAGGGCAACATCGCAGCCTCCAGAATGTCTCCCGGAACACTGCTGCCCCACAGCCATTGCACTGCACCACTCCTATCATGTCTTATTTTGTGTCCTCTCCTGTTTCTCTGTATGTTTACTCTCTCCTCTCCTTACAACGCTCACCCTTCCTGTTCTGGGACAGTAACTTCCTAGATACTTCAGTAGTCTCCTTCTTCCTTGCTCAGTGTCAGACCACCAGCAGCTGGGGGAGTGAGCTACTTTTTCCTTTAGGATTGACAAAACCAATGTTTCCTATGATCCTTCCTTCCTACTGCCAAACAGGAAGTTCCTGTTGACAGTCAAATCCAGCGACTATAAAAGTAGAATTGGCTTAGGGTGGGTGGGTAGAGGGCACTTAGTAAGAAAATAGGCTAGCAACAGGAAGTTGTAATTTGAGTCACCTGCTTTTATAGTGTCTAAACCTCAGCCCCAATTAAGCTCTCTCTCCTCCTACTGGTTTAGCAAAGTAAACAGATACAGAACTCGTCCCAGCACAAAACACACACTGGCTTTCTTTTTTTTTTAAACCTAAAGTAAGACCCTTCTACTTCTAATGAGTATCAGTTGCTTAATCTCAGCAGACACTGACTCCTGCTAAGATATAGCGTTAAATTAATAGGAAAGACGGTAAGTCTGGTAAAACTGTTGCAGGTCAGTGATGGTAAGCCCTCGATCAAACTGCCCACGGCCACTAGAATCAGTTCGGCTCCTCTGGGGACTACACGGCCACCGTAAGCCAGCTCCCCAGCCTTCAGGGACCCACCGGCACCAGTTGATAAGTCGGCTGGGGCTCCTCCCTGCTTGCCTGGCTCCACCTGATAAGACACCCGTCACTGGCGGCTGCTCAGGAGTGGGTCTCCCGTCAGGGCCTAATGGCACCTCACCCAACGTCCAGCAGGACCAGGGAGAAGGCCCCTCCCCCCCTCAATCTTTGGCTTACCCTCCCCATCTCCGGCGGGTACCTCTGGTGAAGAGAGCACAGAACCCCTCAACGTAGTTGAGTCCTTGAGTCTGTCCCACACTTCTCTTGATGGGGTCATGGAGAAGGGCTCCTCCACAGCCATCTGATCTTCCAGCGGAGGCCCTCCTCCTCCTTCTGGTGGGATTCCTTTGGAGTCGATGATCATTGGACTCCAATCCCACCGTCTGATCAGTGAATCCACCTCCGATGCTGGATATCCGACAACTGTACCACAGCCAGGGCCCAGCGGTCGGCCCCATCCGTTGACTCCAACACGAGACCTGGTCCCACTGTTGGATCCCCTTCATCCGCTCCGATGCTAGCCCCTCTGATGCTGGAACCTTCTGACACCGGATCGGGTGGTAGCGGTCCCGACATCAGTCCTTCTGACATTGTGCTATCTCAATGCTGGACCCCCGCCTATATATACTATGGCAGGTCTGACTTGGTACCGCCATCAGATCTGGTGACGGGATTTACACAACACCCCAGACTGTCCCACATTGCCCTTTTGGTATCCTGGGGACCACTTCCTGGCTGGTCCTCCTCTGGATTGGAGTGCTTTCAGACAGTATTATCCTGGTTACAACCACTACCATCACTACCAGGGTTATTATTATCCACCTCCTCCTCCCTTAGCCCCAACCTCCTCCTCCTCCACCCCACCTCCTCCAGCTACACCAGACTTCAAGACTCTCATCCAATCTTGGTTGCAGGTGGTGCGTCGAGTTGGTTCGGACCCGAGACTAGACTCCATCCACCACAGTTCTGGGGTCTGCGCCCCAGAAGTTCTTTTCCATCCATGGTGCACGCCTCGGGGTGGTTTGACAGGATATTACTCTTCCAGACATTAGTCGCATTCCTGTCAAGGGGCAGGCGATGATGATGATGAGGGACCGACGAGTCAGTGGAGGATGCCCTGGAGGAACCGAGGTCCATCAGGCAAGGTTCTCCTAAGTCCCACCCACCCCACCCCGAGGACCCTGCCTTTTTGGATCTTCTGAGGTCCATGAAGGATTTCTTTGACTGGGAGTTGGAGGAACAAGACCCTCACGAGACAGAGACTGCCGAGCACCTCAACCTTAAGTCTCTGTTTCTGGCACCCATTCCACCTTGTATTGGACCTCATCAGGACCTCACCTCTAAAATCTGGCAGATGCCTCGCTCTATCGGCTGTCCCCAAGCAGGCAGACAGGACTTACTGGGTGCCAAAGGATACTCTGTTCTTAAAGACGCATCCTAAGGTGGACTCTTTTGTCATCTCTGTTGTTCATGACCCGCTGCTGCACCCAAGCACATGAGCACCTCTCCTCTGGACAAAGAGTCAAGGCAGATGGACCAGTTTGGGAAAAAAGGTTTATGCTTTGGCCACATGTGCTGTCCGATCCCTTAATTATATAGCCCACATGGTGTCCCACCAAAAGGCTACCATGGCCAGGTTGGAGCTCGGGTCCAGTACATGGAACCCTCAAGCTTGATAGAGAGTTTGCCAAGGACCTTCGCTTCTCTTGTTTCTCTTGTAGGCATGCCTTGTGGGCTACATATGATTCAGTCAACTCTGCAGCTCACACCTCGGCAACTGCCATCACCCTAAGATGGCATTCCTGGTTCTGCATCTCTGGCCTCGCTGATGAGGTATGGTCGTCAATTCAGGATGCCCCTTCAGGGGCTCAGTACTTTTGGTGGGGACACCAAAGATATCATCACTAATTTCCAGGACAGAGGCCTCGCCTCAGATCAGTGAGGTCCATGTACCGATCAGGCACTCAACAACAACTGCAGTCCTTTGGGAAAAGGACCTGGAGGCAGAGGAAGCAGGCCTGGCTTCACACAGGGCAAGTGCAAATCCACAGGTTCTGCCACTCCTGCAGCCTCCAAGAACCAGAGATGAGCAGGGGTCCTCCCCTGAACATCTTGCCACTTCCTGACTCCCCATCCCCACTGCCTCCTCAGTCTCCCAGCGAGGAGCAGGTGGGGAGGTTTACCCGCCATGTGCAGGAATGGAAGGCAATAACCTCTGTCACATGGGTCCTGCAACTAGTGTTAATCGGACACACCATAGAGTTTCTGGAACTTCTTCCAGAATCTCTGCCAAAAGTCTTCCTATTCAGGGATCAGGCTCTTCTCGTCTGAGAAGAAATTCACAACCTCTTGCTCAAGGAAGCAATAGAGTGCGTCCCTCCGGCAAGGGGCAGGGGTTTTACTCCCATTTTTCTTGACTTTAGCAACCTCAACCAGTTTGTCAAGTACAATGTTGACACTCAGAGTCTCCTCCCTCTCCTTCTGGAGAATTACTGGCTGTGCGCTCTGGACATGGGATGCTTACCTGCACATCCAGATCTTCCCCAGCCACTGCCGTTTCCTGTGGTTCAAATTCCAGGGAGCACTACCAATTCCAGGCTCCCTTTGGTCTGTCTCAGCACCCAGGGTGTTTACCAAGTGCCTGGTAGTGGTGGCAGCTTTCCTATGCCGCCTGGGTATGGCGGTTTTCCCTTACCTAGATGACTGGCTGATTTTGGCCCTGTCCAGAGACTCCTTACTGGAGGCTCTCTTTCCTATAGACCTCTTAGGCAGACTAGGGATTACTGTCAATATCCCAAGTCATCCATGATCCCGTCCGGAGACTATAGTTCATTAGGGTAGTCTTGGCTATTGTCCAATGCAGAGCCTTCCTCCTCCAGACAGAGTGGAGACCCTGATCCGTCAGGCTGCCGTGTGGTTTAATCAGGACCATCCCGGCTCGGGAGATCCTCCGCCTTCTTGGCCTGATGGTGGCCTCCATTACTACCATTCCTCTGGTGAGGCTCCACATGAGAGTTGTTCAATGGTCCTTGTGGGTGCAGTGGGACCAATTCCTGGATGACCTGGACCATCTGATCCTGGTCTCCTCAGCGGTTCAGTAAGAATTGCTTTGGTGGATGGACCCTGTAACCTTTCTCTGGGTTTTCCTTTTGGAACCTGCTCCTTGGCAGCCCTAACTACAGATGCATCAAACATGGTATGGGGAGCACATCTGGGGAGCACCAAGCTCAAGGACAGTAGTCCAGCTGGAGTTATCATTACACATCAATGTTCTGGAGATGAGGGTGGTCTTGTACACCTTACAGGCCTTTCTGACCTGCCTTTCCAAGGGATCACTGCAGGTCCAAACAGACAACATGTCAATAGTCTGGTATCTCAACAAACAAGGAGGAACCCGATTGTGCCCCCTCTGCAGGGAGGCGATGCGGGTGTAGAACTGGGCAGTCAAGCACAATCTGGTCCTTGTGGCCGTGCACATCCCAGGTGTTCTCAATGTCCTGGCGGACAGTCTCGGCAGGTCCTCAGGACCCTAACTCATGAGTGGGAACTACTTCAGGAAGTGGCGGTCACTCTTCCTAAAATGGGGGCAACCGAAATCAACCTGTTCACCTCCAAATTCAACATAAAACTTCCAGTTTTGCTCGCTCGTTCCAGGGCATGGTGCTTTCTGGCACGATGTGCTGTCTCTCTCTCCTGGACAGGGACATTTTGTATGCCATCCCTCCGCTTCCCATTCTCCAGAGGGTCCTTCTCAAGCTCCAGGCAGAGAAGGTGAGGATGATCCTCATCGCTCCTCTCTGGCCGAGACAAATTTGGTTTCCACTGTTACAACAGTTCTCCAGGGAACCACCAGTTCTGCTTCCATTGACTCAGGACTGCCTCACCCAGGATCAAGGTCGTCCTAGTACATCCGGGGCTCAGGACTCTGCATCTTCATGCTTGGCTTCTACAGACATAGCGATTTCTTGCTCCGGGTTTCCTCCCGAGTCACTCAAGTTCTTATAGAGGCTAGAAAACCTCAACTTGTTCCACTTATGCCATGAAGTGGAAACAGTTTTCTATGGGCAACTTCCAAGAGTTGGAACCCCTTTTCTTGTTTGGCCCTCAAATCATGGAATACCTCCATCATCCGTCAGACTCTGGTCTGTCATATTCCTCTTTGAAAGTTCACCTTTCTGCAATCTCTTTGTACCACGAGCTGGTGGATGGTAAACCTGTGGCTCAGTTGGAAGTCTCTAAAACCTTTCTGAAAGGGATACTCCATTTGAACTCCTCCCATCTGCAGCCTCACTGCACCTAGGATTTGAACTTTGCGTTAGAGAAGCTCACCCCCTTTGAACTGACTATGAGCTGTCACTTGCCTTCCTTTCCTGGAAGACATTATTTTAGTTGCCACTACGTCAGCCCGAAGATTCGGAGCTTCACGCCTGGTTTGTAAAGAGCCTTATCTTATTTTCCACAAGGACCGGAGGTCCTCAGGATAAATCCTAAGTTTCTTCCCAAGGTGGTGTCAGAAACCACACTGAACCAATCAGTTGAGCTTCCAGTTTATTTTCTGTCCCCACAAATAGAGGTGAGGCACTCCTGCACCCATGGACGTCCATCAGATCCTTGAGTGCTATACACACCGGACCAAGGATTTACGTAGCTGCGATCAGGTTTTTGTCCTTGCCCCAGATCTAAGGGCAAACTGGTTTCCAAGCAGGGCCTTTCCAAATGGCTAGGCAACTGCATTCGGTATTGTTACCAAAAGTATGAAAACCTCTGTCGGACCCATCAGAGGTCATTCTACTATGGGTATGGCTGCTTCGCTGCCTTCCCACGAAAATGTCTCTGTGGCCGATATCTGTGCTGCAGCTACTTGAGTTCTGTCCACACCTTTACCAAACACTACAGTTGGACATTGCTTCTAGAAAGAGGGCTGACTTTGGCCTAGCCGTCTTGCAGGGCATTCTGTTCTAGGCTGGGTCCATTCTGGTTCCCAGTTTCTGTTGGAGTTTTTTCCTCCTCCCGGTTTCTCTCAGTCTTTCTTTGGAGGCATTGCTTGGGACTCTGTCCTATATGTAATAATCTACTGAAGGAACCCTCTCGAAGTAAGATAGTATAGTTACGTAGGAGCGTATCGTAACAGTAGATCTTCAAGAGAGATTCCTTCAATGGGACATATTTTCCTCCCTCCTTCCCCTCATTTTCTTCCTTACAGGACCTCCAAATCCTGTTCTCTCCTGCTGTCAGGCCTTTTCCTGGCTCCGGTGGGAGAATTGGAGGCGGGCATGGGGACCACCATTATATGGTCACACTGACGTTGGTCACGTGACATCAGGTGGGAGGTCCCCATCAGGGATTGCTAGAAAAGTCTGCCATGCGGCCTGACACCAGGTGGCACCAGTCCTATATGTAATGACCTACTGAGGGAACCTCTCAGGAAGCTCTACTGTTATGGTAAGTTCCACATAACTGTACTTTCCACCAGTTGTGGGTTGGCCATAACCCACATGACTAACTCACTGCCTTTTCTTCCCCATTTGTTGTTTATTATTTTTTTTCAACTCTATTTTGCCCTCTGGGCCTTTCTAGCTACTACATCCTTCCACCTCTGCCAGCGCCACCTCCCGTCCTTTGAGGTTCCTCTTGCTTTGACTCCTGGGGACTCCTTGGGCCACCTGCATACACCAATGCATTACCTCCTCAGACTGAACCTCCGGATGAAGGGTCTGCTCACTGCAGAAGTTAAGCCCCTGAGCATACCCAGGAGACAGGAGTGAGATACCCAGTGCTGGATGTTGGGGCAGGCAGGTCTTCATCTGCTTGGCCAGTGAGTGATTTTACCTACTGTTCTCCCTTCCCTGGGATGCAGATGTGGAGTAATGCTCAGGAACATGCTTCTGCGCATGTGTGGTCCCAGCACAGTTGCTCTGCCATCCAGCTTTTGCTAAGTGCGAGTTACATAGTGGGTCATGTGAGACTTTGCCTGATGGAGGAAAGCAGTCCTCTGGATGCTTCATCTTCCTTCCCCGCTCTCCCTGATGACTTGAGCTCACTCCTGTACTTGGGCTGCTCGTGTTGTAAGTGGTAGCACTGCCATTGTGCTGATGGTCTGGCCCCATTTGTAATACATTAACAAATGTGTACTTTCTTACTGCAGGGTCTTCTGAACTGTGTTTAATATACAGCTCTTTAGGGGTGGAGAGGGATCTAGGGGCACGACTACCAACTACAAGTAGGGGTCCGCATCATTGTTTACAAGTGCAAGCCATTTTTTTAACTTAGTCAGTTTTCCTATTTCTTAAAAATGTAATTTACAAATATTTTCCTAATGACTTTGCAGCAAGCACATTATGTGGGGAAGTTACAGAGTAGCTCAGTGGGAAACACTCTGCATTTAGGATGCTCTGGGTTCAGTTTCTTCTGTGTCCATGTGGTGGCAGTGTGGTCTAACAGTTAGAGAATGGGACGCTGAGTTAGGGCACTGTGGTGAGAAATACAAGCTTAGCTGCTGCTGACAATTGAATACATATACTTATTGAAAATGTAGACAGAAATCCTCAGAGTTATGGCCTGCATTGTCTTACACCATTAGCCATCGATAGCCAGGGACCACTGACATTTATTGGCTGCAGTACTGTATGATACAATGTTGTACAGTCTAGTCAAGCATTATCACATATTGAATAACACTATTAAAGGCTCCACTGGAGCTGCTGCTGTACCCTGCCTGTATATAGCTATGTAATACCCGTTCTGGACGAGGAACCATTGTAACTGAGCTATTTGGAGCTCAAAAGTGTATTTCCAATTGAATAAATAAATAAATAAATAAAGATCCATAACAAAATGTTCTGAGAATTAAATATATTTTACCCAAATGTTGAAATTATTTATTTTATTTGAAAATCGGTCACCAGGAGGGCATACTAACGTAGACATGTCTACAGCTGGCTATAGAAGAACATTCTGAACAAAATACCACAAGATAAAATGAAACAATTACATTTTTTTTTATAACAATTTCATAGAGTCCCTGCCATTATTTCTGTAAATATTGCCATCCTGCCCAGTGATACAGTGGCAGTTTGTTATGTGCTATCCCCAGGAGATGGGCTTGTGAGCAGACTAGAGAGTTATGCCCTGTGGCAAACATAGGGCCATGTGCCTTGTGGAAAGAGCCACTCAGCTCCTGATGGTGGGCTGGTCTTGGCTGCCAAACATATGTGCACTTTCTACCATCCATTCCAGCCACAGAGGGGAATTGGCAGAGAACGCTGCTGCTCACTCTGCCCCTCAGCAGAGAACAAATGTGACCGGGCAAACCTGATATTAGGGAAGGTGACTGGGATATCCAGTGGAAATGTGTGTTGCCCTAACAAAACAAACAAAACAAAGCAAAAACACAAGGCCAGCTGTGTACTGGTTGCACTACCAGTTCTACTACTTGCCAGCAAAAGTTGAAACTGAATGCACTAGAATGAAAAGCAAAGTCAGGTCTGCTGCAAATACCGAGGTTTATTGGGTGCACAGAAAAACACAGCACTACTTCCCAGATATTTCCAACCACTGCTACGCCTCGCTCCAGTGTGCCTGCCCTTTATCTTGGTTTGTAGTCTACCACTTGCCATCCTGATGACCTGGGTTCACGTTCACACCAGAGCCCGTGATGTCTGGTTCCAACCAGTGGGGTAGGGTTCCAGCATCCATCTTGGAGGTCTCCTGCCACAGGAGGGCACTTCCTTCCGCTGCATGACTGACTCTTTGTGACCTGAGGGAGGAGTGTTATGTGGAAGGAATGGGTGCTCCCTCACCAAAATCCCTGCTTTTCATTGTCACCCTCTACCCACATTCCCATAGGTGCCGGAAGATGATAAAACTGAGGCGGAGGATCAGAGGGGCACCTGTGAGTGGAAAGGGCACTTTCAACACTAGTTTTTGCCATACAAAATACAATAAATCATGTACGCACATCATAACGTTATGAATGCAGTCCTATTTAGGAATAATTATAGACATACAAAGGTGCCAGCAAAAGAGACCACCCAGTCCAAGTCTGCTCAAGTGTACAGCTATATTAAGAAAGCTGCTGCACCCATTCCTCCAATAGCTCCACATGACGTTTGAACCACACATTCCTTAATCTGTTACAGTGGTTGGCCAGGTGAAACAGAGATGCCATAGTAATGTGCATGACCAGTCCCAAGCATGCAGTCTTCACACTAATGAGTTAGGGTTTTTGGTTCCACTAACTTCAGGATAGAAGTTAGTAGTTAAGCCCAACCACCAGCGACAAGGTAAACTCCTGAGGCTGGGGAAATAAAGACACAGAGCCATTATGTTTGTTTACACAGCTTATTTATTAATGAATCAGTGTACATCGTAAAGTGTATTTATTAATGAATCATAGTATACAATGACAGTAAATATTGTACAATGACAGGGATATAAACAGATTTTTACAGCAAAGTCTGGATGGATGAAGGAGTGGGGTACATTTGGAAATGGGCCAATTTACCATCACATCTGTACTGTCATGCTCTAGTCACCACTTCCGGATGGTAATCCTGTGCAAGCCTCCACCAAGCCCTGGTGGCCACCAAATCATCCCATGAATGCTCTGGTCACCACTTCAGGCTGGTAAGCCTTGCAAGCCTCCACCAAGCCCTGGTGGCCACCAAATCATCCCATGAATGCTCTGGTCACCACTTCAGGCTGGTAAGCCTTGCAAGCCTCCACCAAGCCCTGGTGGCCACCAAATCATCCCATGAATGCTCTGGTCACCACTTCAGGCTGGTAAGCCTTGCAAGCCTCCACCAAGCCCTGGTGGCCACCAGATCATCCCATGAATGCTCTGGTCACCACTTCAGGCTGGTAAGCCTGTGCAAGCCTCCACCAAGCCCTGGTGGCCACCAGATCATCCCATGAATGCTCTGGTCACCACTTCAGGCTGGTAAGCCGTGCAAGCCTCCACCAAGCCCTGGTGGCCACCAAATCATCCATGAATGTTCTGGTCACTTCAGTGGTAAGCCTGTGCAAGCCTATACCAGGCCCTCGTGGCCACCAAAATCAGCCAATTTACCATCACATCTACACTTCTGCCATGAAGTAATCCTTGATGCTCTGGTCACCACTTCAGGCTGGTAAGCCTGTGCAAGCCTATACTAGGCCCTCGTGGCCACCAAAATCAACCAATTTACCATCACATCTACACTTCTGCCATGAAGTAATATTTGATGCTCTGGTCACCACTTCAGGCTGGTAAGCCTGTGCAAGCCTATACCAGGCCCTCGTGGCCACCAAAATCAACCAATTTACCATCACATCTACACTTCTGCCATGAAGTAATATTTGATGCTCTGGTCACCACTTCAGGCTGGTAAGCCTGTGCAAGCCTCCACCAGGCCCTGGTGGCCACCAAAATCAGCCAATTTACCATCACATCTACACTTCTGCCATGAAGTAATCCTTGATGCTCTGGTCACCACTTCAGGCTGGTAAGCCTGTGCAAGCCTCCATCAGGCCCTGGTGGCCACCAAAATCAGCCAATTTACCATCACATCTACACTTCTGCCATGAAGTAATCCCTGATGCTCTGGTCACCACTTCAGGCTGGTAAGCCTGTGCAAGCCTCCATCAGGCCTGGTGGCCACCAAAATCAGCCAATTTACCATCACATCTACACTTCTGCCATGAAGTAATCCTTGATGCTCTGGTCACCACTTCAGGCTGGTAAGCCTGTGCAAGCCTCCATCAGGCCCTGGTGGCCACCAAAATCAGCCAATTTACCATCACATCTACACTTCTGCCATGAAGTAATCCTTGATGCTCTGGTCACCACTTCAGGCTGGTAAGCCTGTGCAAGCCTCCATCAGGCCCTGGTGGCCACCAAAATCAGCCAATTTACCATCACATCTACACTTCTGCCATGAAGTAATCCTTGATGCTCTGGTCACCACTTCAGGCTGGTAAGCCTGTGCAAGCCTCCATCAGGCCCTGGTGGCCACCAAAATCAGCCAATTTACCATCACATCTACACTTCTGCCATGAAGTAATCCTTGATGCTCTGGTCACCACTTCAGGCTGGTAAGCCTGTGCAAGCCTCCATCAGGCCCTGGTGGCCACCAAAATCAGCCAATTTACCATCACATCTACACTTCTGCCATGAAGTAATCCTTGATGCTCTGGTCACCACTTCAGGCTGGTAAGCCTGTGCAAGCCTCCATCAGGCCCTGGTGGCCACCAAAATCAGCCAATTTACCATCACATCTACACTTCTGCCATGAAGTAATCCTTGATGCTCTGGTCACCACTTCAGGCTGGTAAGCCTGTGTAAGCCTCCATCAGGCCCTGGTGGCCACCAAAATCAGCCAATTTACCATCACATCTACACTTCTGCCATGAAGTAATCCTTGATGCTCTGGTCACCACTTCAGGCTGGTAAGCCTTGCAAGCCTCCACCAAGCCCTGGTGGCCACCAAATCATCCCATGAATGCTCTGGTCACCACTTCAGGCTGGTAAGCCTTGCAAGCCTCCACCAAGCCCTGGTGGCCACCAAAATCAACCAATTTACCATCATATGAATTTCTCTGTAAAGTACAGAATTTCTGTATCAGATTTTTCCAAAAAAGTTAAGTCGTCTCTCATTTCGTTGCACAAACTCCCGAACAATTAGTGTGCGATCCAAGTTGTCTGTTCTCTCTTTGTGAATGTTCAACAGCATTAGGTGATTGTACCTCTTCTCTGTCATGGTGCTTCTTAAGTAAGACTTTATCCTCCGCTGTGTTGAAAATGATCTCCCAGTTGCTGTACTCATTGGGACAAGGAGGTAAATTTGAATGAGCTTCACTACTTCTGAATACAGTAGCTGCTGCTGGCAGTCTTTTCCCACTAAGGCATCAATAATAGTGTTGATTGAAGTTACTGCCCGCACCTCTGGCAAAACCTGCTGCACAAGTCCTGGGAGCAAGTTCAGTTGTGCATTCAGAATGTCAATGTCCAAGTCCTTATCTCCATACAACTGTGTGATCTGAAGAGGAACTGAAAACATCTTTGCATTGGCTGCTTGAAGCAACAAATTCTCCATGGATGACAGCAAACTGTAGGTTTCTTGATCAAAACGTCGGTCTAGTTCAACAAGACAAGCATCAATGGCTTCATAGTACATCTGTCGATACCAGTCCTTAGCAGATTTGGGATGGTGATGCGGTGCACTACCATGTTGTAGCCTTGCTGGCACAAAGTGCTGTCTGGGAAGTTTTGGGCTCCTTCACTTTTCTCAGTAGTTGCGCTCTCTCGTTGATGCCTTCATAGACCTGGTCAAAGTCATCGCGCTGGCGTTGTAAATTCTTCTTCAGGGGAGTTTATGCTCATCATCGTAGTTTCTGCTGTCAGTGTTTTTGTTTGCAGGATTGAAGCCACTTGTTCTGATATGCTGAATATGTTGTATGATACAACCAGTCCAAAATAGGTCCGAAACTTTTTCATCACTGACATCAGGCCTTTGACCTTAGTTCGTACATCTGTAGCTTTGTCTTGTTTCAGCTCCTCTAAGGTGTCATAGAGTGCTCCATATTTTTTGAGAACCGCCTTAATACTCTTTGTTCTTGCTGTCCATCTTGTTGGACAAAGTAAGTGCAGGCCTTCTACCATCATGTAAGGGTCCTCGCTGTCATTCACTGCAATATTTTCATAAAGAGCCAGCCTCTGTGGGGATCCCCGAATCAACACACTTAAATTCTGGACAAAGCTGAGGGCATCGTCAATGGCATCACTCGTTTTGCTACAGTTTTGCAACACCAGGTCCAAGGAATGATTTGCACAATGGACATTCAATGCTAGTGGATTTTCTCTCTTAATTCTTGTTGCAGTTCCAGAAATGCATCCACTCATATTTGCTGCTCCATCATACGCCTGTCCCCTCAAGTTGTTGATTGGCAAGTTACATCTTACTAGAACATCCTTAATGGCACTGGTGATGGATTCGGCATCAGTCTTCGCCATTTCATACATCCCAATAAAATCTTCATGTATAACAAAATGGGGCAGTGAAACCCATCGTATACATATGGTCATCTGTTCATGTTGGCTAATATCCCGTGATTCATCTGCAATGATTGCATACCGCTTTGATTCATTGCGTATCTCTTCCAGAAGGTTCCTCAGCAGCTGATGTGCCATGATTTCCATGACTTCATTCACAACATCTGAACTCTGATACTTTCCTTCCTGGATCCATCCCCGTAGTTCTGGCATGTCAACGCCTACTCAGCATTTCCTCCTCAGGTTGCTTTCCTGTTCTTCGTGGCCCATGTGCTAGTCCTTCCGAACTGCTATTGCATTTACCTGTTTCAGGAACCGGTCTCGTTTCTTGCCTGTTCCTGTGCAAGATGCTGGCTGAGCTGAGCACCAACATTCATCCTTGCGTTGTTGAATGCAGTATACTTCTCAACAGCTTCATGGTGGAATAATGATGTCTGATGTTTCTTGAATTTGTCAATTGCTTTCTTCCAGTCACTAAATCCTGCTGAAATGAATGTAGTTTCACCACAACGACTGCCTGTGATTAGTTTTCTTTCCACTGCTGCCCGACAGTAGTAGCAGACACACATCCTTTTGAAACACAGTACGTTAGCCAGTTGAAAGATGAAAACCACCGTGTTTGACAAGTTCTTGTTTCACTTCTCCCATTGGTGCGTAGAATGACTTGTTTGATGGAAGTGTCTATAACACTGCTTGGTTGAAAAACACTGTTAATATTGTGGCAACAAACAGAAGAGCAGGAGGGGAGAGACAAAGAGACAGCAGATTCAGACATGGTTGGTTCAACTGCAGTTACCCAGGTTTTCTCAGAACAGGAGGGGAGAGACAAAGAGACAGCAGATTCAGACATGGTTGGTTCAACTGCAGTTACCCAGGTTTTCTCAGAACAGGAGGGGAGAGACAAAGAGACAGCAGATTCAGGCACGGTTGGTTCAACTGCAGTTACCCAGGTTCTCTCAGAACAGGAGGGAGAGACAAGAAACAGCAGATTCAGGCAGCGGGTCAACTGCCGTGAGCTGGGTATTCTCAGAGACATGCACGATGTTACATCACTGTTGCTGTTTGGGGAACAGCTCTGCAGCTCTGTTTTCTGTATTGGAGAAAGAGCAGGCCTTACCATCCAGGGGCACTGGAATAGCAGCTGCAGGACAATCATCCGGCAAGGAACATGTTAGTTCTAGCACTGATGCAGCATTTGAAACAAACATGGCTGCATTTGACTCTATTGAAGCCATTGGCAGCAAAGCGGTATGCACAGATTACATTAGCACTTACAATACTGTACAGCTGACAGCTGCAGTGCTTGTGGCAGTGTCAATGGTATTCTTGGCAGCGATGTCCTTGCATGCTCTGAAGTGGTTGGTATCTGGGCACCCAAACCAGTAATTTAGTTTTCTTGGCATCTTGGCAGCAATATCAGCCAGTTGTTTCTCCATCTGTCGTTTCGTCTCTCAGACCGTGGCATATTTGAATGCAGTGAGTCCGCAGGCTGAGAAAGAATTGCGTATACAATTTAGTGAACCCATCCGATTACCATCTTCTGATAAGGTACTGCAGCATGAACATTAAGCATGCAAGCAATAAAATTTCTATGGCAAACATTTTATATCTTGCCCTTCCTCATCCCTCCAATCTTCGTCAATTAGTTAATTAAATCCGCAACTACTGGGCCTACATTAGATATTCTTGGCTAGTGATCCATGCAGCAAAATGCTTGTGTACTGCACCACCAGTGTACAAGACAAGTGTCCAATAAAATTTATTAGGAGCTTTGGCTTGTAGACACTGGGGAATGGGACTGGGGCGCCCTCCTAAAGACAAGCCCGCAGCGCAGGAGAGGAAAACAAAAAAGACCTATTCTGCTTAATAAGGGAAATCTGGTCAGTAAAGCGATGGGTAGTAAGACGAGAGGGAGTATAAAGTGTTGTACTTGTTTACGCACATTCAAATAAGCTACATACTCCTCAGAATGGACGCATCTACTGGCTCTAATAAAAAGGTATCAGAGGTCTGATTTCATGTCCAGCCGCCAATCAAGTGGATTCTCGTAGAGATCAAAACCCGATTTTTTTTTTTTTTCTAACCAGGTTAACCATTTCGAACTAGGTGGACTCGAGGGTGACGCTGGTACTGACAATAACATTTTTGTATGCCACCAACACTGTTGCTCAGCTGCCCAACTGTTACAATGGCAGGGCTTTTGTTATGTCCAGGACTTCGGTATTGTGAAATTTGCCTCCTCTCCCTATGTCACATATCAGCCAACCTCTCCCAGCAGCTGCAACTCAGAATTTTCAAATGCCCCCAACTTCCCAAACTCTTCCTTGTCCATTGTCTGCCAGTGTCACCACAAACAAGTGGCACACTACATAATAATGTAAAACATGCATCAATCAATCAATCATTCTAAGCACTCTTACAGCTGCCTCCTCCACACCCAGCTCACTTTACTGACACATTTCGACATCACTACTTTTTAATGCACATGCTCCCTAGATCCGAGATGTCCTGGAAATCCAAGCTATTATAACAATTACAGTTACTTGCACAATTTCAGTACATCTATGCTTTGTTTAACTGGGAGATTCTAATCAGTTTCAGCCTTGCAAATATTTGTACACATCTGTACATAAACTGGTAGTATTTATAAGCTGTGTCAGCCAGCATGACCTGTTTGTCCATTTTGATGGCACACGTCAACAGGTCTTTAGCCTAGTGTGGCTGATCTGTTAACTGAAAAATAAAAAATGGTGCTAGAAAGACTATACATGCCCCCGCCACCAAATATTTCCATTCAAACTTATTTACTCAGACTACCTCAGCTTTATTACAACATTCCACTTCCAGTTGGCTCCTGCTTTAGTTCTACCCAAGATCATATCCCAGTCAGTGTCCATAGTGGGATTTGAACCTTTGATCTCCAGTTTCAAAATCTGGTGCTCTGATCAAATGGATAACAAATCACACTGTACGCCACAGTTGTGACTACTTTTCCTGAGCCCCAAGCATAAATACCCAATAACTGGGGAGTTCTCCCATAGGGAACAACCCCAGTTATAATTCAACATTGTACACTGGGGTTCCCTCACTCTATGCATGCACCTCCCTCCACTTTCCCCTCATACAGCGCCACCAGACACTTGGCCACCACCATTACTCGATGTCAGCGGTAAATGCATTTTAATTTAGAAAAAAAACTCGCCACACAGCAGTCGACTTTTCCACCTCAGTAAACTTATACTTACATAGCCATTAAAATAAAAAAGCAAGAAAAGCATCTGCAGCTGCTTAGCCACCAATCGTAGACAGGCTTCATCTGCACAATAATGCATAATATGTATAATAAATGTATAATAATTGCCCCCTCTTCAAATTGTGCCCCTTGTTGTTGCACACCTTTTGAAAGATGCTACCCTGTTGGACTTTGTTGATTCCTTGAGGATACTTGACAAATCCGCCCTATTTTCAGGCATGACCCGGGAGGGGACACAGATGAATGCCAAATGACTGAACCAGATGTTGGTGGTATTTCCTAGTGAATGAGGGAGATTTGACCAGGACACTGGAAATTCCTCACTCTTTTCGATAAGTGCCATGGGCTCTTAAACATCCACCCTGAACCACCACCAATTCAGGCAGATGGGAGTTAAAGCAGCATTAGAAACACCAAGCCAAACTGCATACAAACTGCTGGCAGCAGCACATTATTGCCTCCAAAAGATGGTGGTCTGCTTTATGTGCCTCAGAATGGGTATTGCCATTTTACTCTTTTGAGTTCTGTGCCAATAATGGACACTGGTGCAGCACAAGGTGGGGGTTTGTTACTGCACTGCTGAGGAACTGTCATGTTGATTAGACATTAAACTGAGATCAAGTCTGCCCATCTCTGGTCACCGCAGTCTAGGTGGAAGTTAAAATCCCATTGTACTTATTGTAAAATTAAAATAAATTCAAAACACACATTGTTTACAGATAGGGATACATAGTGCCCTGGATCTGAATTCTGCGATTATGGTACTTGTTCCTCCAAACAGCGGCAGTTAGCCACGCACCCTTTCCAACATCAGTTCTTCCTGCCCCCAACACACCTCTTGCAGGCAGCCAACTCTGATATCTCCACGTCCATGTTACTGAACTGCACTGGCACCCCCAAACAGGTATCATTACAACATCACAGCATGAGACTCACTTATACTGGACTTCTGAACATGAAGAATCTCTGGAAACACTGGTATAACTGAACAAACGTGACACTCAGACAACATTAGCAATGCTAACAAGATTATCTTCTATATAAATAAAAGGGACAGTGATCGAAGTGCAATCAGAATATAACTAACACTCTCCACCCATGTCCTCAAAGGTGAACAGAAATATAAATGAATTTCAGAACAGTCAAAATGCAAAGAAACATCAATCTTTGTACTGTGGTGGCGCCGCCCTCCCACACCACTTGGTGTCCTCAATGTTAAACAGAAATGTAAGTGAACGTCTGAATATTATTATCTGTGGGGTCAATGATGCTTTAGTACTTTGCGATAGCTTTAGTATGTTTGTTCTGTGGGCGCTCACTCCATGCCTCCCAGGTCCAGGAATATGTTGAACACATTCTGTAGTTTCGGCCTTATTACTTTGCAATAGCCTTAAGTAGGGTTTGCTAAGGCTATCGCAAAGTACTATAGCCGAAACTACAGAATATGTAATAATTACAATAGTTATTACAACAACATATTCCTGGACCCGGGGGTGTGTGGGGGGTGGAGCGCCCTCACAGAACAAACAAACAAAGCTATCGCAAAGTACTAAAGCCCAAACTACTATTTCATAAAGCCGGTGCCTCCCTTGTTCCTGCTAGCAAATAATGTTCAGAAGTCCAGTATAAGAATAAGTGAGTTTCATTTTGTGGGCATTACAATATTTTTAACCATGTGATTTCGACAGAGAGATTATCATAATGATGTTACCTAGGAGCAGTGCAATTCAGTAACACTTATAACCATGTAAATTAAATAAATACAGGTAATGGGCGTGGAGATATCCGATGCGGCTGCTTGCAAGAGGTGTTTAGGGTGGGAGAACCAGCTGGAAAGAGTGTGGCTAACTGTCGCCATTTGGATGAACAAGTACCATAATCCGCTACATTACAGAACCAGGGTACTATGTGTCCCTAATATAAATAATCGCCCTACTCCCTTACATAAGAAAAAGGTCATTTTACACCAATAGTTTCTGGCTGCTGAAGATGGAGCTGGTAGAAGAGATGGAATGTGCTGATGGTACCTTTAAAACTGGCTTCTAGAGAGAGGAGGAGAGCCTGTAGAGGAGAGAGCCTCCCGGGAGGAGAAGAGAGCCTCAGCCTGGGGAGGGGAGAGCCTCAGCCTGGAGAGGGAGGGGAGAGCCTCAGCCTGAGAGGAGGGGAGAGCCTCAGCCTGGAGAGGAGAGGGGGAGAGCCTGGAGGGGGGGAGAAGAGCCTCAGCATGGAGAGGGAAGAGCCTGGCCCTGGAGAGGGAAGAGCCTGGACTGGAGAGGGAAAAAAAAACAGTACTGCTCTGCCTAGCTTCCAAATAAACAGCAGGCTGCAAATACACAAGCTTAGTCCAGCAAAACTTTGATTAGCAAGATGAAGAAACAGCTAAAGAAAACAGCACTGCAGTGCAGCTTACCCGAAAGTCACTCTCAGAGTCACAACGCGATCAGGAAGTTCTTGCTGGCTCCTCAGGCTCCGAGTTAGTTCAATTCAAAATCTGATATCTCTGTTAAAGCTGCTGCCCATTCCATATGCTGCCGCTCTTCGCTCTGACAGACAGTGATGAGTCCCGACTACTGCTCCGCGTTCAGATTGATTAAGAAGTTACAGAGCCTGGCGCTGCTATTTGCTGCTCTGCTAATAGTCTGCTCAAACAATGCTCACAGTCACGACGCCTCGCGTCGCTACCCCACGTAGCGCTCTCAACCCGACGCTGCCTAACTTGAAAGAAGACCGCCGGTCCACCGCAGCAGCCGCACACACACCACTGCTGGGCTGGCTGTTGTAGTCGCCGACTGCGACTGTCGTCCACACCAGCTGCCTCTCTCTCACCGCCTCGCGACTTGCTCACTGCCCCGAGTCCTAGAAGCCTCAAGCCCTCAGTAGTCAGTCAGGATGGATCCGAATCCGTCCGATCTCCGGACCGATACACCGATTGCAGCCAAGCCAACTTGGGAAATATGGTCTGGATCTCTGGATGGACTGAATGGAGAGAACGGAGGAGGAAAATATTGGGCATTTAAAGAGCCAGCGACCGCCCCAACTCTAGGCACGCTCCAACTCTGAGTCACGCCTCTTAATTTGCTAGCGGACCTGATTGAGAGATGTGTTTGCCTTCTCAATCAGGTCCGCTGGCTGGGTGGGCGGAAAAAAAATTTCAGATGCTAAGACGATCACGCCTGTCAACTCAGGGGCACAATCTGTACTGTAGAGAAAAGTGGTGGGGCGTCGCCCTCCCGCCCCTGTTCCGGCGCCCATGCCATTCCTCCCTTTATTAAGCCTCAGTATCCCTCCTTGGTCTTTCTTCACTCCCTAATGTACCTATAAAAGGTCTTATCCCTCCTTCACAGAGTTGGCTATCCTTTCCTCGGTTTGGGCCTTTACTATTCTGACTGCCTTTCCAGCCTCTTTCTGCTTTAACTGATAAAGTTGTCTGTCTCCTTCTCCTTCTGTGTTTCCTTATATTTCCTGAATGCTATCCTTTTCTCCTTAACGTTCCCTGCCACCTCTTTTGAGAACCATAGCTTTTTTCCTTCATTGTGTTTTGTTGATTTGTTTTACACAAAGGCTTGCTGCCTCTGTGATGGTTGTTTTGATTACCTCATTGTTCCTCCACCCCTCCTTCTTGCCTGTTTGCTAGTGCTTTTCTGAGGCACTCTCTCATTTTCCCAAAGTCAGCCCTCCTAAAGTCCAATACTCTTGCTTTTGTATGCTTGATTGTATGGCTGTGTTTATCATGAACCACACTGTTTGGTGGTCGCTTGTTCCCAGATGGCTACCCACTTCTAAATCTGAGATTCTTTCTCCGTCCCCATTTGAGAGTACCTGGTCTAAGATTGCTCCCTCCCAAGTGGGTTCCAATACTAGCTGTCTGAGGCATGCCCCCTGTAGGGCATCAAGAATGACCCTGCTCTTGGATGTGCTTGCAGCAAAGGTGCTCCAGTTAACATCTTGCATATTCAGGTCCCCATCAACAATATCTCCCCTTTTTTTTCCATTCTAAGGAAGCCTTCTATCATTTCCTTGTCCATTCCCTCCCCCTGAGATGGGGGTCTGTATACAACCCCCATGCAGACTGTGGTGCCATTTCCTGTCTCCAAGGTGACCCAGAGTGTCTCATCTGCTCCCTGTTTACTCTTTAGTTCTGTTGCTTTGATCCTTTCCTTTACATAAAGAGCTACTCCACCTCCTCTTTACCCTCCTGTCCTCCTGTAGATTGTGTATCCTGGTATGTTGACATCCCAGTCATGGTTCTCTGTGTACCATGTTTCTGTGACTGCCACAATATCCAGGCAACCTCTTCCATCAAGGCAATTAGTTCAGGGAGCTTGTTACACAGACTACATGCATTGGTACTTGAGACCCTCCACTTTTGATGGCCTTACCCCTTTTAGCCCCATTCCAGTCCTTACTGCCTTTGCCTTTTTACATTTACTTCTGTCCTGCTCCCTAATGACTTCTCTACCTTGGTGTTTACTTCACTAATTACTGTTGTTTGTGGGGGGAGGCTGTGATTTCCCTGCTCCTTTTCAGTGCCTCCCCCCTTGGCTAGTTTTAATGCTTGCCAATGAAGCATTTAAACCTCTCACCTAGGATCCTGGTTCCCCCCCCCGGACAGATGCAGACCATCGCACCAGTATAGGTCTGCATCCCTCCAGGTGGCTCCCCAGTCCCCATGAAGCCAAAACCCTGAGCTCCACACCAGTTTTTCAACCATTCATTGAATTCCCTGGTGAGGAGTACCTAACATCACCCTTGCCATAGACAGGCAGCACCTCCAAAGAAGGTTACTGTATGCGCTTCTTGTCTAAGGCCCTCCCAACTCTACAAACTCCTCTTGCACTGCTCTGATCCCATTCTCAGCCAGGTCATTTGTCCCTAGGTGGCACTAACATCCAGCTCCCTCCCTCTGCAGCTGCTCCCACGATTCTGAGGATTCGCTTCCTGTCCCTCCAAGCCATGGCGCCAGGCAGGCACCTTACCTCCCTCTCCCCTTCCTCCCCCATTTCTACCCCCAAATGATTGGGTCCCCCATCAGGAGTTGTTTCCTTCCCCTGTGGGGTCTCATGCCACCCTCCTGTGGGTTTCCTTTGTGAAGGTTCCCAGCATCCTCCTTGGTCTCCACTGCAGGTGCCTCCATAGTGGAACCACTATCCACCAGAAGAGTGAATGAATTGTGGAGAGGTACAGCTGCAGGGATGCAACTCTGTTCCACCACCCTCTCCCTCCCTGAGCCCACCCTGGTCCAGCCTCTCCTCTTTCTTGGCAACCTCTGAGGTAGTGGCATTGGCCCTGGTGGTCCCTGGGTGGGGGAGGAGGTTTCACAAATCCTAGCCAGGTCAGCCTGGAGACGGGCAACTTCCTCCCTCAGACCAGAGAGGCGCTGCAAATAGGGCAACATCGCAGCCTCCAGAATGTCTCCCGGAACACTGCTGCCCCACAGCCATTGCACTGCACCACTCCTATCATGTCTTATTTTGTGTCCCCTCTCCTGTTTCTCTGTATGTTTACTCTCTCTCCTCCTTACAACGCTCACCCTTCCTGTTCTGGGACAGTAACTTCCTAGATACTTCAGTAGTCTCCTTCTTCCTGCTCAGTGTCAGACCACCAGCAGCTGGGGAGGAGCTACTTTTTTCCTTTAGGATTGACAAAACCAATGTTTTCTATGATCCTTCCTTCCTACTGCCAAACAGGAAGTTCCTGTTGACAGTCAAATCCAGCGACTATAAAAGTAGAATTGGCTTAGGGTGGGTGGGTAGAGGGCACTTAGTAAGAAAATAGGCTAGCAACAGGAAGTTGTAATTTGAGTCACCTGCTTTTATAGTGTCTAAACCTCAGCCCCAATTAAGCTCTCTCCTCCTACTGGTTTAGCAAAGTAAACAGATACAGAACTCGTCCCAGCACAAAACACACACTGGCTTTCTTTTTTTTTTTTAAACCCTAAGTAAGACCCCTTCTACTTCTAATGAAGTATCAGTTTGCTTAATCTCAACAGACACTGACTCCTGCTAAGATATAAGCGTTAAATTAATAGGAAAGACGGTAAGTCTGGTAAAACTGTTGCGGGTCAGTCGATCGTCGGCCCCTTCGATCAAACTGCCACGGCCACTAAGTCAGTTCCCGGCTCCTCTGGGGACTACACGGCCACCGGTAAGCCAGCTCCCCAGCCTTCAGGGACCCACCCGGCACCAGTTGATAAGTCGGCTGGGGGCTCCTCCCCTGCTTGCCTGGCTCCACCTGATAAGACACCCGTCACTGGCGGCTGCTCAGGAGTGGGTCTCCCGTCAGGGCCTAATGGCACCTCACCCAACGTCCAGCAGGACCAGGGGAGAAGGCCCCTCTCCCCCCCTCAATCTTTGGCTTTACCCTTCCCATCTCCGGCGGGTACCTCTGGTGAAGAGAGCACAGAACCCCTCAACGTAGTTGAGTCCTTGGGGTCTGTCCCACACTTCTCTTGATGGGGTCATGGAGAAAGAGGCTCCTCCACAGCCATCTGATCTTCCAACGGAGGGCCCTCCTCCTCCTTCTGGTGGGATTCCTTTGGAGTCGATGATCATTCGGACTCCAATCCCACCGTCTGATCCGGTGAATCCACCTCCGATGCTGGATATCCCGACAACTGTACCACAGCCAGGGCCCAGCGGTCGGCCCCATCCGTTGACTCCAACACGAGACCTGGTCCCACTGTTGGATCCCCTTCATCCGCTCCGATGTAGCCCCTCTGATGCTGGAACCCTTCTGACACCGGATCGGGTGGTGACGGTCCCGACATCAGTCCTTCTGACATTGGCTATCTCAATGCTGGACCCCCCCCGCCTATATATACTATGGCAGGTCTGACTTGGGTACCCCCGCCATCAGATCTGGTGACGGGGATTTACACAACACCCCAGACTGTCCCACATTGCCCTTTTGGTATCCTGGGGACCACTTCCTGGCTGGTCCTCCTCTGGATTGAGTGCTTCAGACAGTATTATCCTGGTTACAACCACTACCATCACTACCAGGGTTATTATTATCCACCTCCTCCTCCCTTAGCCCCAACCTCCTCCTCCTCACACCCCACCTCCTCCAGCTACACCAGACTTCAAGACTCTCATCCAATCTTGGTTGCAGGTGGTGCGCTCGAGTTGGTTTCGACCCGAGACTAGACTCCATCCACCACAGTCTCCAAGGTCTGCGTCCCCGAGAAGTTCTTTTCCATCCATGGTGCACGTCTCGGGGGTGGTTTGACAGGATATTACTCTTCCAGACATTAGTCGCATTCCTGTCAAGGGGGCAGACGATGATGATGATGATGAGGGGACCGACGAGTCAGTGGAGGATGCCCTGGAGGAACCCGAGGGTCCATCAGGCAAGGTTCTCCTAAGTCCCACCCCACCCCACCCCGAGGACCCTGCCTTTTGGATCTTCTGAGGTCCATGAAGGATTTCTTTGACTGGGAGTTGGAGGAACAAGACCCTACGAGACAGAGACTAGCCGAGCACCTCAACCTTAAGTCTCTGTTTCTGGCACCCATTCCACCTTGTATTGGACCTCATCAGGACCTCACCTCTAAAATCTGGCAGATGCCTCGCTCTATCCCGGCTGTCCCCAAGCAGGCAGACAGGACTTACTGGGTGCCAAAGGATACTCTGTTCTTAAAGACGCATCCTAAGGTGGACTCTTTTGTCATCTCTGTTGTTCATGACCGCTCTGCTGCACCCAAGCACATGAGCACCTCTCCTCTGGACAAAGAGTCAAGGCAGATGGACCAGTTTGGGAAAAAAGGTTTATGCTTTGGCCACATGTGCTGTCCGATCCCTTAATTATATAGCCCACATGGTGTCCCACCAAAAGGCTACCATGGCCAGGTTGGAAGCTCGGGTCCAGTACATGGAACCCTCAAGCTTGATAGAGGAGTTTGCCAAGGACCTTCGCTTCTCTTGTTTCTCTTGTAGGCATGCCTTGTGGGCTACATATGATTCAGTCAACTCTGCAGCTCACACTCGCAACTGCCATCACCCTAAGATGGCATTCCTGGTTCTGCATCTCTGGCCTCGCTGATGAGGTATAGTCGTCAATTCAGGATGCCCCCTTCAGGGGCTCAGTACTTTTTGGTGGGGACACCAAAGATATCATCACTAATTTCCAGGACAGAGGCCTCGCCCTCAGATCAGTGAGGTCCATGTACCGATCAGGCACTCAACAACAACTGCAGTCCTTTCGGAAAAGGACCTGGAGGCAGAGGAAGCAGGCCCTGGCTTCACACCAGGGCAAGTGCAAGTCCACAGGTTCTGCCACTCCTGCAGCCTCCAAGAACCAGAGATGAGCAGAGGGTCCTCCCCCTGAACATCTTGCCACTTCCTGACTCCCCATCCCCACTGCCTCCTCAGTCTCCCAGCGAGGAGCAGGTGGGGGGGGAGGTTTACCCGCCATGTGCAGGAATGGAAGGCAATAACCTCTGTCACATGGGTCCTGCAACTAGTGTTAATCGGACACACCATAGAGTTTCTGGAACTTCTTCCAGAATCTCTGCCAAAAAGGTCTTCCTATTCCAGGGATCAGGCTCTTCTCGTCTGAGAAGAAATTCACAGCCTCTTGCTCAAGGAAGCAATAGAGTGCGTTCCCCTCCGGCAAAGGGGCAGGGGGTTTTACTCCCATTTTTTTCTTGACTTTAGCAACCTCAACCAGTTTGTCAAGTACAATGTTGACACTCCAGAGTCTCCTCCCTCTCCTTCTGGAGAATTACTGGCTGTGCGCTCTGGACATGCAGGATGCTTACCTGCACATCCAGATCTTCCCCAGCCACTGCCGTTTCCTGTGGTTCAAATTCCAGGGGGAGCACTACCAATTTCGAGCGCTCCCCTTTGGTCTGTCTCAGCACCCAGGGTGTTTACCAAGTGCCTGGTAGTGGTGGCAGCTTTCCTATGCCGCCTGGGTATGGCGGTTTTCCCTTACCTAGATGACTGGCTGATTTTGGCCCTGTCCAGAGACTCCTTACTGGAGGCTCTCTTTCACCTTAGACCTCTTAGGCAGACTAGGGATTACTGTCAATATCCCCAAGTCATCCATGATCCCGTCCCGGAGACTATAGTTCATTAGGGTAGTCTTGGCTATTGTCCAATGCAGAGCCTTCCTCCCTCCAGACAGAGTGGAGACCCTGATCCGTCAGGCTGCCCGTGTGGTTTAATCCAGGACCATCCCGGCTCGGGAGATCCTCCGCCTTCTTGGCCTGATGGTGGCCTCCATTACTACCATTCCTCTGGTGAGGCTCCACATGAGAGTTGTTCAATGGTCCTTGTGGGTGCAGTGGGACCAATTCCTGGATGACCTGGACCATCTGATCCTGGTCTCCTCAGCGGTTCAGTAAGAATTGCTTTGGTGGATGGACCCCTGTAACCTTTCTCTGGGTTTTCCTTTTTGGAACCCTGCTCCCTTGGCAGCCCTAACTACAGATGCATCAAACATGGTATGGGGAGCACATCTAGGGGAGCACCAAGCTCAAGGACAGTAGTCCAGCTTGGAGTTATCATTACACATCAATGTTCTGGAGATGAGGGTGGTCTTGTACACCTTACAGGCCTTTCTGACCTGCCTTTCCAAGGGATCACTGCAGGTCCAAACAGACAACATGTCAATAGTCTGGTATCTCAACAAACAAGGAGGAACCCGATTGTGCCCCCTCTGCAGGGAGGCGATGCGGGTGTAGAACTGGGCAGTCAAGCACAATCTGGTCCTTGTGGCCGTGCACATCCCAGGTGTTCTCAATGTCCTGGCGGACAGTCTCGGCAGGTCTCGAACCCTAACTCATGAGTGGGAACTACTTCAGGAAGTGGCAGTCACTCTTCCTAAAATGGGGGCAACCGGAAATCAACCTGTTCACCTCCAAATTCAACGCAAAACTTCCCAGTTTTTGCTCGCTCGCTCCAGGGCATGGTGCTTTCTGCACGATGTGCTGTCTCTCTCTCTGGACAGGGACATTTTGTATGCCATCCTCCGCTTCCCATTCTCCAGAGGGTCCTTCTCAAGCTCCAGGCAGAGAAGGTGAGGATGATCCTCATCGCTCCTCTGGCCGAGACAAATTTGGTTTCCACTGTTACAACAGTTCTCCAGGGAACCACCAGTTCTGCTTCCATTGACTCAGGACTGCCTCACCCAGGATCAAGGTCGTCCTAGTACATCCGGGCTCAGGACTCTGCATCTTCATGCTTGGCTTCTACAGACATAGCATTTCTTGCTCCGGTTTCCTCCCGAGTCACTCAAGTTCTTATAGAGGCTAGAAAACCTCAACTTGTTCCACTTATGCCATGAAGTGGAAACAGTTTCTATATGGGCAACTTCCAAGAGTTGGAACCCCTTTTCTTGTTTGGCCCTCAAATCATGGAATACTCCATCATCCGTCAGACTCTGGTCTGTCATATTCCTCTTTGAAAGTTCACCTTTCTGCAATCTCTTTGTACCACGAGCTGGTGGATGGTAAACCTGTGGCTCAGTTGGAAGTCTCTAAACCTTTCTGAAAGGGATACTCCATTTGAACTCCCTCCCATCTGCAGCCTCACTGCACCTTAGGATTTGAACTTTGCGTTAGAGAAGCTCACCCCCCCCCCTTTGAACTGACTATGAGCTGTCACTTGTGCTTCCTTTCCTGGAAGACATTATTTTTGGTTGCCACTACGTCAGCCCGAAGGATTTCGGAGCTTCACGCTCTGGTTTGTAAAGAGCCTTATCTTATTTTCCACAAGGACCGGGAGGTCCTCAGGATAAATCCTAAGTTTCTTCCCAAGGTGGTGTCAGAAACCACACTGAACCAATCAGTTGAGCTTCCAGTTTATTTTCTGTCCCCCACAAATAGAGGTGAGGCACTCCTGCACACCATGGACGTCCATCAGATCCTTCGGTGCTATACACACCGGACCAAGGATTTACGTAGCTGCGATCAGGTTTTTGTTTCCTTGCCCCCAGATCTAAGGGCAAACTGGTTTCCAAGCAGGGCCTTTCCAAATGGCTAGGCAACTGCATTCGGTATTGTTACCAAAAGTATGAAAAACCTCTGTCGGGACCCATCAGAGGTCATTCTACTATGGGTATGGCTGCTTCGGCTGCCTTCCTGCGAAATGTCTCTGTGGCCGATATCTGTGCTGCAGCTACTTGGAGTTCTGTCCACACCTTTACCAAACACTACAGTTGGACATTGCTTCTAGAAAGAGGGCTGACTTTGGCCTAGCCGTCTTGCAGGGCATTCTGTTCTAGGCTGGGTCCATTCTGGTTCCCAGTTTCTGTTGGAGTTTTTTTTCCTCCTCCCCGGTTTCTCTCAGTCTTTCTTTGGAGGCATTGCTTGGGACTCTGTCCTATATGTAATAATCTACTGAAGGAACCCTCTCGAAGTAAGATAGTATAGTTACGTAGGAACGTATCGTAACAGTAGATCTTCAAGAGATTCCTTCAGTAGGACATATTTTCCTCCCTCCTTCCCTCATTTTCTTCCTTACAGGACCTCCAACCTGTTCTCTCCTGCTGTCAGGCCTTTTCCTGGCTCCGTGGGAGAATTGAGGCGGGCATGGGGACCACCATTATATATGGTCACACTGACGTTGGTCACGTGACATCAGGTGGGAGGTCCCCATCAGGGATTGCTAGAAAGTCTGCCATGCGGCCTGACACCAGGTGGCACCAGTCCTATATGTAATGACCTACTGAGGGAACCTCTCAGGAAGCTCTACTGTTATGGTAAGTTCCATAACTGTACTTTCCACCAGTTGTGGGTTGGCCATAACCCACATGACTAACCTCCACTGCCTTTTCTTCCCCATTTGTTGTTTATTATTTTTTTTCAACTCTATTTTTGCCCTCTGGGCCTTTCTAGCTACTACATCCTTCCACCTCTGCCAGCGCCACCTCCCGTCCTTTGAGGTTCCTCTTGCTTTGACTCCTGGGGACTCCTTGGGCCACCTGCGACACACCAATGCATTACCTCCTCAGACTGAACCTCCGGATGAAGGGTCTGCTCACTGCAGAAGTTAAGCCCCTGAGCATACCCAGGAGACAGGAGTGAGATACCCAGTGCTGGATGTTGGGGGGCAGGTCTTCATCTGCTTGGCCAGTGAGTGATTTTACCTACTGTTCTCCCTTCCTGGGATGCAGATGTGAGTAATGCTCAGAACATGCTTCCGCATGTGTGGTCCCAGCACAGTTGCTCTGCCATCCAGCTTTTGCTAAGTGGCAGTTACATAGTGGGTCATGTGAGACTTTGCCTGATGGAGGAAAGCAGTCCTCTGGATGCTTCATCTTCCTTCCGCCTCCCTGATGACTTGAGCTCACTCCTGTACTTGGGCTGCTCGTGTTGTAAGTGGTAGCACTGCCATTGTGCTGATGGTCTGGCCCCATTTGTAATACATTAACAAATGTGTACTTTCTTACTGCAGGGTCTTCTGAACTGTGTTTAATATACAGCTCTTTAGGGGTGGAGAGGGGATCTAGGGGGCACGACTACCAACTACAAGTAGGGGTCCGCATCATTGTTTACAAGTGCAAGCCATTTTTTTTTAACTTAGTCAGTTTTCCTATTTCTTAAAAATGTAATTTACAAATATTTTCCCTAATGACTTTGCAGCAAGCACATTATGTGGGGGAAGTTACAGAGTAGCTCAGTGGGAAACACTCTGCATTTAGGATGCTCTGGGTTCAGTTTCTTCTGTGTCCATGTGGTGGCAGTGTGGTCTAACAGTTAGAGAATGGGACGCTGAGTTAGGGCACTGTGGTGAGAAATACAAGCTTAGCTGCTGCTGACAATTGAATACATATACTTATTGAAAATGTAGACAGAAATCCTCAGAGTTATGGCCTGCATTGTCTTACACACCATTAGCCATCGATAGCCAGGGACCACTGACATTTATTGGCTGCAGTACTGTATGATACAATGTTGTACAGTCTAGTCAAGCATTATCACATATTGAATAACACTATTAAAGGCTCCACTGGAGCTGCTCGCTGTACCCTGCCTGTATATAGCTATGTAATACCCGTTCTGGACGAGGAACCATTGTAACTGAGCTATTTGGAGCTCAAAAGTGTATTTCCAATTGAATAAATAAATAAATAAATAAAGATCCATAACAAAATGTTCTGAGAATTAAATATATTTTACCCAAATGTTGAAATTATTTATTTTATTTGAAAATCGTCACCAGGAGAGGCATACTTAACGAGACATGTCTACAGCTGGCTATAGAAGAACATTCTGAACAAAATACCACAAGATAAAATGAAACAATTACATTTTTTTTATAACAATTTCATAGAGTCCCTGCCATTATTTCTGTAATATTGCCATCCTGCCCAGTGATACAGTGGCAGTTTGTTATGTGCTATCCCCAGGAGATGGGCTTGTGAGCAGACTAGAGAGTTATGCCCTGTGGCAAACATAGGGCCATGTGCCTTGTGGAAAGAGCCACTCAGCTCCTGATGGTGGGGCTGGTCTTGGTTGCCAAACATATGTGCACTTTCTACCATCCATTCCAGCCACAGAGGGGAATTGGCAGAGAACGCTGCTGCTCACTTGCCCCCTCAGCAGAGAACAATGTGTGACCCGGGCAAACCTGATATTAGGGAAGGTGACTGGGATATCCAGTGGAAATGTGTGTTTGCCCTAACAAAACAAACAAAACAAAGCAAAAAACACAAGGCCAGCTGTGTACTGGTTGCACTACCAGTTCTACTACTTGCCAGCAAAAGTTGAAACTGAATGCACTAGAATGAAAAGCAAAAAGTCAGGTCTGCTGCAAATACCGAGGTTTATTGGGTGCACAGAAAAACACAGCACTACTTCCCAGATATTTCCAACCACTGCTACGCCTCGCTCCAGTGTGCCTGCCCTTTATCTTGGTTTGTAGTCTACCACTTGCCATCCTGATGACCTGGGTTCACACGTTCACACCTAGAGCCCGTGATGTCTGGTTCCAACCAGTGGGGTAGGGTTCCAGCATCCATCTTGGAGGTCTCCTGCCACAGGGAGGGCACTTCCTTCCGCTGCATGACTGACTCTTTGTGACCTGAGGGAGGGAGTGTTATGTGGAAGGAATGGGTGCTCCCTCACCAAAAGGACTTACAGTGGCAAACATCCATTTGGCTAGCATGGGACATGGGTGTGCCACAGGCATACAGCAAGGTCAGGAGGGGAGTTCCAAAGGAGGGGTAGGGCTCATTGCCCCTCCAATGGCCCTGTTAGATGAAATGCTGGGTCTCATTACAGAAGCATGCTATGTGGGAGGGATACAGTTTTGGATTATGGGGCAAACAAATGGAGGGCAGACTGGGCATAGATGAAGCCCCCTTATCCCACCACGCTCACCTGGACTCCCTGGCCGACTTCCTCCTTGGATCTCCCATTTGGTTGAGTGAAGTATGTACTCAACTTCAACTTTCAACCTTATTGATTGGCTTTATAACCCATTACAATTTAAATATTTTCAAAAAACAAATTATTACAATAAATATTACTTAAAATAGTATAAAACAACAGTGGGTATTTCAATATTACACTTACAATATTTCCAGTTATTGATGTTTAAAATTCCTAGTCCATTAGCAAATATCATTGATATGAAACCATTTGTCATACATCCAAGTTTGGATCTGGCTACCTAAATTATTGAAATACAAGATAATCCCTACTCAGACTGATGAGTATATCAACTCTTAAAATGGAGTAGGAGTTTTTAGCATAATTTTTAAAAAGTTGCAATAAAGTATGTACTCAGAGATCTGATCCCCTCTGAGGTCCCACCTGCTGAGGGATAAGCCACATAGGTTACTGATTCGGCAACCAGGGATAAGAAATGGCAGGAAAGGAGTGCTGGGCCATAAGGATTCCAAGGATGGAAAAGGTACATTGTTGGATATGGGAGGAGGATCCCAGGTCAGGTCCAGTTCTCCAAGGTCAGTTTTGTGGGACACTGCACAGTAGTGTGTGAATGTGTCCAGCAAAGTTTTCCGATCAACCATTCCATGCTCAGCAAGGATGGTTGAAGATTGTCCCAGGTATTAGTTTCCTAACATTTGAGGTGTGATCTTGCCCAGCAACCTCCCTTTTGTTGTAGCACAGCCATGAAATGGCACAAAGGAAGGTGGTTGCAAGCTAGTTTATGCATCAGGGGTCAGATATTCAAAAGTTAGTCTGGGCGCTAAAGGGTGTTAACCGGGTTTTTTTGCCTGATTCATGGTTGGAGTCTCTATTCAGAGCCCCCTACAGCATTGACAAAACTCATTAGTACCAGAGCGCTAACTTACCACTGTGCCCAGTTAAATGAGGGGGCCCACCCCTGCATATGGGCAGAGTGGCAAATTCAAAGGTTTGCACAGATGGTATCTGCCACCCAAATGTGCACAAGTTACCACCTTTGCAAACCCTGACTTAATGGGGCGCAAGGCCCTGGAGATGGGCAGTGTTAATGTAGTCGCTTGCCCCCCCCAACCCCGAACCCTGTTCTGTTGAATCGATGGATGCCCTGGTGTCTAGTGGCACTCTTGCCCTCCAGTTACCCACGCTGTATTTGTACTGATAATTCTGGTGTCCAGTAGTACCCCACCCTCCGATCGTCCACCACCATATTCATATTGATATCCTTGGTGTCCACTGTCACCCTTACTCTCCAATCACCTGTCCCCATAATAATTTTGGCTTTCCTGGTGACTAGTGGCAACCCGCCCTCTGATCATCCAGCCCTGTCCATTTAGAGTATATCCTGGTGGCTAGTGGCACCTCCCCACCCTCCGATCATCTGGCCCTGTAAAAGTGTTGTTTCCCTGGTGTCTAGTGGCACCCCCTACAGTTTGATCCCCGTTCCTATAATAATGATGTTTTATTTATTTATTTAAAAGTTTCCCAAGCAAGGCATACTGAGCAGACATTGCTTGTTTCCAGATGTGTCCTGTGTGGAGGGAGAAAGGGAGATACAAGTTCAACAAAACAATTAAGCACGACACTATCAGCAGGGCAATATTATCAATACACACAAGTTTTGACAGATACATAATTAGGAGAAACCAATGCAGCAGATTCAATAAGTAGCAGAATTACAGTAAGTAACAGTCACAAATGTGGGATAGTAAACATAGTAATATCCCCTTGAAACAAGAGGCTTGATGTGCACGCAGGCAGGCCCAATTATTAGCAGCAATACTGGTAATAAATAGCAATATTGGCACATAGAATAGAGTTATTGTGAGGTCCCCGGAACAAAAGAGGTAGAGGATTAAGTGCAGGTGCAGACTGGAGAGGTGAAGTCATGTAAAAGTGAAGAAAGATGCTGTTTCCCCAGTGTCTAGTGGCACCCCCCCATCTTTTGATCCATGTCTCTGTAATAATGAGGTTTTCTTTGGTGTCTAGTGGCACCTGTCTGCCATTCGATCTCATCCCCATAATAATGTTTTCTCTGGTGTCTAGTGATACACCCCTACCTTCAATCCCCTGGCCTGACATACTGAGGGACTCCCTGGTATCTAGTGGAAACCCTCACCCACTAAGCACCCCTCCCGGTGCCATCCTGACACCCAATGGCCTGGCCCCTGCCTCGCATTGAGCACCCCACCCAGCCAACCCCCCCATACCCATGGGGATGGCTCTGTGAGGAGGGTTCAATAAGGCGATCAGCACAGCCCTCCTCACACCTCCTCAGCCGACCGCTGTATGGGATGACAGGGAACATGCATACAGTCTATGCTGTGTGTCCATTCCCCATCATCCCATACAGTGGCTGGCTGAGGAGGTGATAGGAAGGAAGTGCCAGTCGCCATACTGGATGTGCCTTGCAATGCCATCTACATATGTACAGGGGGGTGTCTGGGTGGGGTGCTCAGTGCAGGTGGTGCAAGGGGCCGCTATCCACCAGGGTGCCAAGGTGGCACTGGAACGGGTGCTCAGTAGGTGGGGGGTACCACTAGACAACAGGGAGTCATTCAGCATGTTGGACGAGGGAGTCGGGGAGTGCTACTAACACTATACACCAGGAAAAACATCAATATTATGGGGATCGGGATTGGAGGGTGGGGGGGTGCCACTAGACACCAGGGAAACAAAACTTTTATGGGGACAGGGATCAAAAGGTGTGGGGTGCCACTAAACACCAGGACATACTTGAGGCAGACAAGGATGGCGATTGGAGGGTGGTGCCACTGGACACCAGGGAATATGCAAGTAATACGGGGATGGGTGATTGGAGGGTCAGGGGTGCAACTGGACACCAGGGAGGACATTTGCTTTGCAGGATGGCCATTCAAAGTTCATGCCTGATGTGGCGGGTGGCCACAGTACGAGCACAAACCTGCTGCTGCTCCCCATGCATATGAACCCATAATGGGCATGCAAATGGCCCTTAGCGCCTTGCATGTTCAGTGGGTTAATTTACAAGTTGTGGGCTGAATATTGTACCAGGAGCTCCCATTGCTATTTGTTTTGGGGACGCAGTTCCATTAACTTCCTTATGGGCTGCATACAGTCCAGGTCCATGTTGGCACAGAGCTAACGGCCCTATATTCACTCAGATTGCAATGGTGCACTATCTGACTGAATATAGCATCCACAGGGCCTGGTGCAGAGGCAAGCACAGCACAAACCTTTGCACTGTGCTGTTGCATATATATTAATATTGGGCCCCAGAGCTGCAAGTTTTATCCTCCCATTTATTACAAATGTAGTAGGGTGAGCTAAACTTTTATTTGGAGTATGTGTTTCTCTTCCAACCACCTGCACAAACTAAAGCCCAAAATCCAGTACAAAGCATTTATTATTAGGCTCTGTCTGGCACTTAGTGAGACAGTGGGCAATATTCGACAAATGCAGTATACTGCACAAATGCTCCAAGTGTCCCTCCGTGCCCCTCAGATACTCATTTTATTTGCACATGGCTGCTGGTGTTGTTTCCCACCTCCTACTAAGCGTACAATGTGGAGCTGCAGCCTTCAGTGTCCCTGCTTTGCTTTAGCCTGGTCTCAGCTACTGTCAGTCATCCCTCCTTTCCTGCTGTGGCTTTGTCTGTTCTTGCCGGGGGGCTGGTTGTTGTTGGTATTCTTAAGTCTACCTGCTCTGGCTGGCATTCTTTCCTGCGGTACTTCCACTTCTTTTCCACATTTCATTCCATGTTCTCCCAATGTCGATGTATGTGGCCAACCTCCTCCCTTCTGCTTGAAAGCTGTCATGACCATTCTTCTGCTGTGGGTCTCTCCTTCCCAGTTATGGTGGGTGGGTGGGTGGGTGGGGTCTTCTCTTCTTGGCTTCACTTCAGCTTGCCTGCTGGCGCTCTTGCTGTTGGCTCATTCAGTTTGACTGTGTTGCAAGTGCTCCTCACTGGTCCTGCCTGCTTGCCCTCTTGCCTTCTTGCACCATGCTGATGTGGCTGCTTCCTCCTGCTGCACTCCACCTGCCCCCACTATTTTCTTTTTTCCATATTGCTTTCTTTCTGCCTGGGTTAGGCAAGCAGGCTCTCACCTCTGTCCCCACTCCCTGCAACCAATGTCCCAGTCCTCTGACCTGCAGAAGCCTAGTCCTCCATGGACTCCCCCCATGGGCCCAGAAGGGGGGGCATCCTCCTCTGGTACACAAATCTGCTTCCTAGGGGTCAGGAGGTGCTGCGAGCCACAGGGGAGCAGGCAGGGCATCATGAAGTCTGCCTTCCCTAATTTTTTGTTTTGCTCCCTTCCCCTACCATGGTGTCACATTAGGATGTGCGTGTGGAGGTGTACTCACTCTGCAGATCTGCAGCCCCACCCTTCGAGCTGCTCAGACCCTGCACTATCACTGGGCCTCCACCTGTAGTGGTCAAAGGCCAAGATGGCTGGACACCCCTCCCAGGAGAGGAGAGCAGTCCCTGGGATGCTCAGTCTTCTCCCACCCTGGCATGCTGCCAGCAACCCAGTCCATTTTCGAACCTGGGCTGCTGGCATGGTGGCAGGTAAGGTGCAAGGCACTATAGCCCTTCGTGACACTGGGCCGGCCTGCCTGCCCCTACTCTTACTGTTCCCAGGATCACCTTCCTTGCCCTTGGCCCCCACCTGCTGCAGTACTCCTCCCTGCCTTGTGGCTGTGGCTGTTCCCTGTTCTCCTGTTTTGTGCCTTCAATCCTCTGCTACTTACCATCCCACCAGACAGCCCAGGCGATTGACCATTTCCCTCTCTGGGCTCTACTGTATTCCTACCTTCTCTTCTAAATCAACCAACCATACCTTACCTTACCTACCATACCTAGCATTATTACTTACTTACAATTCTGGAAAACACCTTCTTAGTCTGGCACATGCCCCAGTGACAATCAGGCACACACCCAACAATAATCACACTCACCCAACAACACCCGGACATTCCTTCTATGGAATTGACTGCAATGAACTGAGCCGTAAAGGGCTTGGCTTCTTTTTTCTTATATCCCTGAGCCCTGTCCAGAGCAGAGTATTAGGGATACTGGGCCTGAAGCAGCTGTCTAGTCTTCTCCTTTTCCTTGTTTTTTTTCAGTACGTCCATTAGTCCCTTGGTACTCTGGCAGAAGGCAAGTGTGCAGCACCTTTTTGGGTGTAGAAATCCCTCAAGATAAAAGAAAAAAAAACCTGATTATTCTTTGCCATGTAGCATGTATTGCTGGTTCAACTTCATGCTTAGGGTCAAACTAGTAATATGTAGCCTGGAGGCATAAAACAAGTAAAATAACCCATGGTCCATCCAGTCCGCCCATTTTCCTTACCTTATCCCTCTTAGCCTATTGCCATAGAGGGGATCGTTTTCCTTTGATGTAGTCATCTGTTCTACCCCATTCACTCACACACTGCTGCTAACACACCCACCCTCCTTGCACCTCTTTTTGACTTTATGAGCCCCCTGTATCTGTCCCACCCACTCCTGAAAGCATTCACAGGCTCCACCCCCACAAGCTCAGTGGGTAATCTGTTCCACGGTTCCTCCACCCTCTCTGCGAAGAAGAATTTCCTTACATCTTTCCTAAATCTCCAAACAAGTCTCCAATTATGTCCTCTCATCATTGTACTTTTACAACTGGTGAACAGGTTCTCAGTGCCCACTTTGTATATCCCCTTCATGAACTTTCCATCATGTCACCATCTCTCTGATTTTCTCCAGCGTATACGTATTCAGATCAGCCAACCGCTGTTCATATAATTTACCCTGCTGACCCTGTATCATCTTGGTAACCATGCTGCACAGTCTCCGTCAGAACTGGGCACAATATTCCGGGTTGGGCCTCAGCACAGACTTATAAATGGGCAATATCACCTCCCGTCTCTTACTATCAAATCCTCTACATACATACCCACACATCTTTGTTGCTTTGCTATATGCTTTCTTACACTGACTTGAGAGTCTGAGAGTGTCACTAATGATAACCCCTAGATCTCTTTCCTCTGTTGTTATTTCCAACCAAACCCCTCCCATCCAGTATTCTGTCTGTGTGTTCTCTTTTTCAATGTACATAACTTTGCACTATTTGGCATTGATCCTCAACTGCCAAACCCTGGACCAGCTCTCCAGCCTCTCCAAATAGCTTTTTAATTCCCTCACTCCCTAAGGACTGTCTACCCTGCCCTAGAGATTTGTGTCATCTGCAAAGAGACACATCTTGCCCTGAATAACCTCCCCTATATCACAGCTGAATATACTGAACAGAACTGGACCTAGAATCGACCTCTGGGCCCTCCACTTGTGACATCACTTTCGCTCATTAAACCCCATTTATAATGATCCCGTTTCCTTCCTCCTACCCAATTTCCTATTCATCTTATGAGTTCTGCTCATACTAACAGATCCTCCAGCTTTTTCAATAGTCTTCTGTTTGGTACCAAATCAAAGACCTTACTGAATTCAATATATAGTAAGTCAGCCGCTTGACCCTTCCCTAATGCTTTTGTGACCCAATCAAAGAATGCTATCGGATTTGTTTGGCATGACCTGCCATGATCCCATGTTGTTCCCAGTCTTGTAGCCCATTAGCTTATAGGTATTCCACTAATTTCTCCTTGGCAAGGTCTCCATCAGCTTTCTCACAATGGATATAACACTGATTGGCCTGTAATTACCTGGTTCCTCCTTTCTCCGCCATACAGATATGCCACATCAGATATATGAGGAAAGACTGAAATTTGTGTGACTGACAGTTGAAAGCCCAATGCCAGAAGCCTGACACCGAAAATCCCACCAGTGGGGATTTTGATTTTTTTCATATTTCGAGGTGCTTTGTCCCCCACCCCCACCCCCAGTGTGGAGGGGGGGGGATTCACCCCCTGCACCCCTCTTAATTTTTATAACAAACTCTGCGGGGGCAAAATCCCACTGTCTGGATTTTCAGTGTTTGGCTTCTGGCGTTGGGCTTTCAGTTGTTGGTCAAATGGGTTTCAGTCTTATAAAATGATACTACCACATCTATAGACCTCCAGTCCTATGTCACTTCCCATCTCCACAGAGCATATAAAATGTTCAGCCATTGGTTTTGCCAGCTCTGCTCCTCGTTCCCTGAGCACCCTAGGAGGCATACCATCTGATCCCAGTGCCTTGCCTTGGGATAGTGACCTACAGCCTTGGATCCCCCAAATGTTCCCCCACAAGAGCTTTTTTTCTCCTACATGCTGATGGTCTTAAAAGCAGGTAGTTTTTTTATCTGCCAGATGAGTTAGGATTCAGATTGTGGCTTCTTTTTTACTGTCAGTTCAGCGCTCTGGCCTTCCTTCACTTCTTAGTGGAAGACTTGTCCTGATGCCGTCATTACCACCTCGGCTCTAATTTCTGGGAATCTTCCCTAAGGTACTTTTAGCCAAAGGACCTTGCTACTTCAGCACTTCTAGGGGTGGAACTCTACTAAAGAGGGGTTTGGAGCCACTGGCACCCCGAAAAGGGTGGTAGTTCCTCTGGAACAGACAGCAAGAAAAGCCACATGTAGCCAATGTTTTGCCTCCTAGTAATGACAGTAATGAGCTACCAGCTGTGCTCGGTAACCTCATTCAGTCTAGCAGCACAAGTACACAAACATCCATTCCTAAGTATTGTACTTAGTTGCCCACTGAACCAGTGAATTGTTAGGCTCTGCCTGGGGTTTGGTAGGGCAGTAGGTGACATGCGCCGTGCCATACTGAACACTATATATTACCCCACAGTCTTTCCATTTCAACACTGTCAGTAGAAAAATTTGAGTAATTTAACTCATATGAATATCTTGGAAATTGGATTGATAATTTGTTTCCTTTTTTGCCAATGTGTTTGTAATGGCCTAGAGAGACTGTTCCACCAAAAGAATAGGGACAGTCTAGTAGTTTTACTGTATTTAAAAAAAAAATAGTCAAAGATGCAGGTTCGAGATCCAGAGTAGGTAGCAGCTGCCAGATAAATGCAGGTTGGCCCCTGCAGTGATAAAAAAACTAGACTCAGAATCCATAATTGTACCACATAAGATATTAGCAGTTTTTAAAAGATTTGTTTACAAAAAGCGCTGTAAACGTATTGTTATTAAAGACAGTGGGATGCAGCATGGGGGGAAGTGGAAAGGACTTTTGGCCCTGCCGATTCACACCCACACACACAGTTTTGCACATAATTATTGAGACTGGCATTGTTTTTGTTGTAAAATATAGTATTTAATAGTAAAATGGTAATATTGGTGGCCAGCGGGCTAGTAACTGATCACCCTGGCTAGTCACACAACTGCTGGTAGCCCAGTATAAAATTAAGTCTGCCTGAGTTGCCATTGGTAATTTTTATAGCAAAGTAATTATTTAATGTTTATTCAGTCACTCCTGTGTTAAAATGCTGCTCTATGGTTAAAATAGTAAATGCAGAGAGGCAGCTGTGGGCGCTACTGGCACCAAAAAATGAGTGAGACGGAGTGTGACAGACTGAGTGTTGGTCCCACAGCAGAGCACTCTGCACTTGGTAATGAAATCCTTGGGTCTGCCTTGGGTGGCTGCCTCACTCTGCAGCCAGTCGGAAGATAGGCTTCTGGCCTAAAAGGACACAGCTGTTTCTCACGTAGCTGAGAGGTAGATGCATGATGCACTCCTCTTGAGACAGGATCAATCAGATAAATAAATTCCCTGTCTATAGCTGGCAGGCAAAATCGCCAGGGAATAATGAATTTAGGGACTGGCTCTTACTGAAATAATAAATAAATACTTAAAGGGAGCACAGTCTAGAACTGGGGCTCTAGAAGCCCACTCACAGCAAGTAAATGCACACAGTGCATACTGGAGTTCAAAGGGAGCCATTTTGTGCATAAAAGGGTATGACTGCTGCACCGAAGCGCATGACTTTACATGCATTCAAAATACATATAAATTAAATAAATATAATACAAGGCTTGTGGGGCTAGAGGAGTCCTGGGCACAACACACAATTGTTGAAAAGTATAATAAGTACACACAAGCAAGAATGGAGACTCTGTCAAAGTTAAGCTGTTTAATCCACAATAGTTCTGCCATGTTCAGCATCATGTTGCCAATCCGATTTTTTACAGACGTGAACCAAACTTGGCCAACACATATAGTAGAGTGTCCTATACACAGGAAAAATAGTATTGAGTGGCTAAAATGTAAAACAGAGGAGTCACTAACCTTTTAAGGGAGAATGGATCCTTGATGAAGTACATCCATGCAGGCAATTATGCTAGAAGTGGGGCTTAGCATGGGAAAATGAATACATAATTCCTGAGTGGAAAAACTGTTGTGGTAAGCACAGTTAAAGGGGAAATTACTATTTTGACTGAAAAAAAAAAAGAATAGGAAAATGTTTAGAAGTGATTATTTATGTATTTTAATGATAAAAGAATGTTAGTCTTAGCGACTCTGCTTTCCAAGGGACTATTGTTTTTTTTTTAAACTTTAATTTTTATTAATGTTGCATTTTTTACACTTAAGATACACTGGTACTATATGATTGAGTACAACAGTGTAGCCTTTGTCATTTACATACATTTCTGGATTACATTTAGGACAGTTCATTATATACATTTCTAGATTACATTTAGGACAGTTCATTATATACCTTTCTGGATTGCATTTGGGACAGTTCATTATATACATTTCATTTCTGGTATCTTATATTGCATGGAGCCAGTTTTTAACAAACACATTCTGGAGATGTCCTTCAGTGGTGTTTATGTTGACTTCACCCTCCTCCCCCCACTCCCCCATTCGAAGTTTTCCTTATAAGAGTTATTCACTTAGTCTGTCTCTTAGGGAGAGTTGGTTATTGACAGAAGATGAAGGGCTGACCGGGCCCAATTATTTCTAAATTCAAGTTACTTGAGTATCAAATAGGGGGCATTTTTGAATGGGACTAAGGGATGTATGCTTCTGTTTCATGGTATTATGTCTGGTCTACGTTTTGCTATTAATATATAAACTATTTTGTTAATCTATTCATTAGGGCTGGCAGTTTATCTTGCAACTTAGCCATGAGGCTTTCCATTTTGTGGATGTTATAGATTGTTATTTCACAGTTATTTATACTAGGTGAAGTTGGTTGTAGCCATAATCAAGTGATTACTTTTTTAGCCGGCCTTAACATGATATTTATTAAATAGGTCTGGTGTATACCTCAAACCGATTTGGGAAGGTGTAAGAGAAGGGCAATTTTTGGGGTTAGTTTCCCCCAAGGTAGGAAAAAGTGCTTTCATTTGCCTTTCCACTTCCTCCCAGAAGGGGGGCAGCACTGGGCGGTACCACAAGATATGAGAATGTGTGGCCATCTCACATCTGCACTTCCTCCAACATGAGGAGTCTTTTGATGTGGAATATTTTGCTGTAATTTGGGGAGTGCAAAAGAATCTTACTGTGACCTTCCATGCAAATTCTCTCCATGTATATGAACATGTTGATTCACTAAAAATACCACCAACAGCTTAATCTGGTTCAATTTCAGTTGCTTACCATTTGTATCCCCCCGATCGCCCCTGAAAAAGGGACTTCTAGGCCCAGTGGGCTTACTGGGTCAACAAAATTAAATAAATAAATAAATAAATAAATGATGTTTGGTGCTGTCTTCTCCAAATATGAACCCAGTCCATTGGGATTAAATCTAGCATTAATTCTGCTTCCCAATTGACTTGGACATTGTTCATTTCTGGACTGGGCACATTAGTCAATACTTTGTAGTGTCTATATTAGATGTTTAGTATTGACTTCGGTTTTAACTGTATTAGGATAGTGCATATTGGGGTGGGGGATTTATTTGTGACATCTAGGCCTGTTTTAGAAGTTAGGTAATGGCGGATCGGTAGATACTGGAATTTTCTTTTTCCGTCTATAGAAAATTCATTCTGTAGTTCGGTAAATGTTTTAAATATCCAGTTGTTATAGAATTCATAGGTATGTAGCAACTCCTTGTTCTGCCATCTCCAAAATTCAATGTCAGTTTTGGCTGGAGTAAAATCTCGGTTCTTCGCAGATATTCCCATCCACACTGCCCCAAACTGATTTTCAGGGAGTCGAAGAAAGGCCTCCTAGCTTTGAATTATGTCTCTCTTAAAAACTGAACAGGATTCTGGGTAACTAGGTACCTGGGGTTGGAATACCAACATGTGGTTTAAGGGTAAAGAGGATGGCTACTGTTCCACTTTCAACCAGCCCGGGGCAGTTCATTGCGGGTTTAGCCACTGTGAGATGTGGAGCAGTAGGGCTGCCATTGAATATTTATAAAAATCTGGTAGGGCCAGCCCACCTCTTTCTTTAGGTAATTGTAATTTTTGGTAAGAGAGATGTGGTTTTCCTCCTCCCCATACAAAAGTATATATCGCCCGGTTCCATTTACTTATTCTGTTTTGGAGACTGGTGATGGTATATTTTGCATTATGAATAGTAGCCTGGGTAAGATATTCATTTGAATGGTTTGAACTCTATTTGTAATAGAAATTGGTAAATATATCCAATGTTTAAGATCTAGTTGTATCTGAGTAAACGGGGTGTATAATTTCATTCATGCAAGTAGGACAGATTTGGAGGAATATCCATTCCTAAATATGTGATATAGGGGCACTGCCATTTAAACAGGTGTTTAGCTATTATTGATGGAGTAGGGGAATCATTTATTGTTAATACCTCAGTCTTATCTTGATTAATCTTATAGCCTGTTAAGCGTTCTGTTGTCAGTAGGAGTTCATTTAGTGCATCTAGAGAGGGGTTGGGGCAAGTAATATAAAGCAAGAGATCATCAGCATAAAACACCAGGTTATGGCAATTTCCCACTCTATACCCTTTGATTTGTTCTGTCTGCCTCAACAACTGTGCTATAGGTTCTACAAAAAAGGGCAAATAGATAAGGGGACAGGGGCACCCCCTGACATGTTCCTCTGGAGAGTGGAAAGTGTTCTGAGTGTGAGCCATTAACCTTAACCATGGCTTGCTTCAGGGTTCAAATATATTCCCTCTACATAATCTAGAAATTTCTGAGGGAAGGCAAATTTTGAGAGGGTCAATTTCAAGAACAGCCCTGAAACCCTATCAAATGCCTTCTGTGCATCCAAACTTAGGATTATTAGAGGGGTGTTAGATGTCTGGGCATGGTCAATGAGATATAGGGTGCGGAGGATATTGTCTGTTGTCTGTCGTCTTTTTATAAATCCCGATTGGTCCAGTTGAATCAATGTTGGGAGGATATTATCTAATCTGATGGGCAATAATGCTCATGTAGATTTTACAGTCTTGGTTTAATACTGATATAGGGCGGTAAGAATCACATAAATGGGGGGGGTCTGGGGCTTCAGTATCGCTGATATAACTGCCTGTCTCTAAGATATTGGATAGTTGGCTGTGTCATTACTTTTTTGCATTACTTCCAGGAGGGGGGTCTTTAATAGTTCCCACATGCCCTTATAGAATTGTGCCCCATACCCAGCTGGGCCTGAACTCTTTCTATTTTTTAAATTTTGTATTGTATTTTGTACTTCTCCCAGTGTAATAGGTGAGGTCAGTCTCTCCTTTTGGGGTTCTCTAAGGATAGGGAGTTGACTCTTACTTAAAAAATCTAAGATTTGTTGTGGGCTGGCAGTTTTAGGATCTTGGTATAGATCCTGGTAGTATTTTTTAACAGCAGCCAGAATTCCTTGGGTATGAGACTGGTGTTGTGCTGTAACTGGGTCTTTTATTTTTACTGTATAATTGTGGACATTTGGATTTGTCTGCGTAGTATGTATGCTAAAACTCTGGAAACTCGGGCTCCTCCTTCATAGAATTGTTAGCGAGCCACGTAAGGGCTTGTTCCATGTGGGCAGTCAGGAGGTTCTGTATTTCCCTTTGTATTTGCTGCATTTGATTTGTTGCAGAATGGTCCCCTTGCATATGAGCCATTTGTAAGAAGGTGAGAGTTTCTTGCAACTCCTTTAAGCGAGCCTCCCTCTGTTATCGAAGAGGCTATTGTGTATAGAAAAAAATTAGCAGAGAGTTTAGGAAGACACCTGTTCAGTCATAATGAAGAAAAAGTGCTTAACCCTTGGGAAAATGTTCATTTTGTGTGACAAAGGAAATGTATTTTAAAAGGACTTTACGCTATAAAAAAGGGGAAGCCTTAGAATGTTCAGAGGGGCAGCTGAGCTTCAAATTTGAGAATTCCATTGTGGCTTATGCTGCTGCAGGGGGGATTTTGATTGGTGCTGAGCCTCTGGACAGGTCGGTGTCAACTCAGTGATCACTAATTTAAATATGCCAATGAGTTTTTGCCTGTAAAAATAGTTGCACAGCCAATGTGTAGTCAGTCTGAGCAGGGAGAGCAACCAAGAAGGAAGGTGCCCATGCCAAAGGGATGTGCTGTCTGAAGAGGCCTGATGCAGAGAAAGAGCCTGACAAAGACAGTTTAATTTAAATACAAGTGTAGGTGTATCCCAGAACAGGGTAAAGAACAGAAAGTCTGTTGCTTCAAGTGCCTGATGATCCTGTATGACAAGTTTTCCTCACAGAAGAAGAAAACTTGCAAAGCTGAAAAAATCATCGCTCCTCCTCACAACATCATCAACCTGCCGACTCAAAGGGAGTCCTCCAACTACACCAAGCTACAACAACTTCAACAACAGAATTTCTTCAGCAAATTCAAACAGTGTGGTGTAGTACAAACCTTGTTAATACAGCTTGGGGACTATTTTAAAAGCCACGGTGGTACTGTTTTACAGAGAATTTGCCTAAATCCTTCTGCATTTAAGAGACTGTTATCAAAGTGAAGGACTGAACCTGAAAGGACTGAGGGGGCATTCTGTCATGACTTTTAATGTTCCAGTATGCAATATGTTTAATGCCACTGCCTATTTCAAATGTTTTACAGTAATAAATGTGTGAAAATGTCAACTGATTTTAATGATTTAGAGTACAGAAACACACTACAGTACAGTAATTGAGTAATTAGATATCTGGGTGTGTATATGGCAGAAGGGGTCAGTGGGCTGACTTAGGTAGATAAGGACTAGTAATCACTGTACACCCTTAAGGCAAGTGAAGTGTATGGCATTAGGGTCTGAGGTAAGGCCTAGTGCTGGATAACAGTAATTGGATATCAGGGAGGGTATCTGGCAGAAGGGGTCAGTGGACTGACTGCTCAGAGGTATGGCCCAGTAGTCACTGCATTCCTTAGTTCTATATAGTGTGTACACAGAAATTATATACCATGGAGGGTATGTGGCAGAAGGGGTCAGTGGACTGACTGCTCAGAGGTGGACCCAGTAGTCACTGCACACCTTAGTTCTAAGGTGAATAAAGCTAGGGGATTAAGGCCTAGGTGGGCGCTTATCCTGGGACAGTGTGATCTCTGGAGGGCTGGTGGGTGGCTAGTGCCTGCAGTCTCCTGGGGTAACTACAAGGTGATTAGTGTGGTGGAGGTGCCCTGCTGGCATCAATATAGAGTATACAGTAATTCTGATTTATGTGTTTGAATTGTCATTTGATTTTGCATTTGAACTGTGCCATTTGTGGCAGTGATTACCAAGATTTCTTTCACAATTTCAGTAAACTTTTACCTTTTTGCGCAACAATCCAAGTGTTGGTGTCCTTACTTACAATGCCAATGCCTCACATTCCTACAGGTGTCCAGCTCAGTCTGATGCAGCATTCCCTACTCTTGGCAGCTCTTAGCTACTCCAGTTGGGAAGGTAAGGTACTGCACACAGATAGTATCCAACTGGAAAAGGGGTGTCACAGGGGAAGGAACAGAGAATCCTGTGATACCACCTGTCTCTGTATAAAATGGTCCCATCTGTGGCCTGAGGTTAATTCAGTAGTGGGTAGTCCATCATATGTTGCCCAATTGTGCAAGAGACTGATGTTGAAGCTATGCTTTTACTTCTGGAATAGAAGATACTTGGCAAATTAGCAAGAGAGAGATTAGTATCTGTTACCTGTAAGAAAAGGATACAAATGAATGAGATAGTGTAGGATTCATGAAGGCTTAGAAACATACAGTAAGCACGGGGTGTGAAGGTGGGCAACCCTGAATTTTTGAAGTGGGATGATTTCTTGCCTTTTTGACACTCTTCAGTGTTGAATTCCAGCTGGTTGGGGTAGCAACTGAGAAGGCTTTGTTGCCAATCAGTTTGCTGGCTCTGGGGCTAAAGCATATTCTCAACCTGACATCTAAGTTGGTAGACAACTATTGCCCTGGACAGTGGATTAGTGAGGTAGGCAGGGCAAAGGCACTGCACACACTTGTATACCATAATGCTCCATCTGTGTTCTCTGCACTTGTCCAATAGGAGAAGATCCAGTTGACTGTGTATTGTACAATAATGGGTTAACCTGTCAAAACCAAGTGCAAATCTGCACAGATTGTTGAAAGAAACTGTGACTTGTTTTTCAGGGCTGTTCAATTGGCTGTTCTGTAAGCCAAACCTGCATATTCCAGGGCTGACAAGAGGGCATGAATGAGGAGTAGCAACTGTGACGTGTTTTGCGGTGCTGTTCAGTCTGTTCTGTAAGCCAAATCTGCATATTTCAGGGCTGGCAAGAATGAGGAGTAGCAACTGTGATGTATTTTGTGGGGCTGTCCAGTTGGCTGTTCTGTAAGCAAAACCTGCATATTCCAGGGCTGGCAAGTGGGCATGAATTTGTTGTTGCAACTATATCATATTGTACCAAGTTTTTGAGCAGAGGAGTAATCAGCCTTTAAAAAAATGTATGCACAAGTTAAAAAACCTAAGAAATTGGCCTGGGGTCTGGGGGCCTAGGCAGCCCCCAGAATATATTTGCATTTTTGGTTCATTTTGATGCATTTTGGGGTCATTTGTAGGAGTATTCAGTGCCCTGCTGTAACACCTTTTTATACACTGGTTTCTCCTGACTGGTCCCTGGTGACTGATCCCAGAATGCACATTCTGATGTTGATGACTACTATAGCATAACAACGCTCTGATGTCACTACTGGAGCACTACAACTCCTACCTGCCTGCGTACCCCCACCCTCCAATCCACACGCCAACAGTGCTTATTTCTAAGTTTATCTCTAAGTTTGCCCTTGCACATTTTGAGGCACTGTAATTAAGTATGCCTCAGCCTCTTGTTCTTTTTTTTACTATGTGATTATGTATAATCCTGTCAACCTTTGTATGTATGTTTACCTACCATTTCCTTGACACGGAACCTTTGTAAGTGAGCAGTTCCTGCTCAAAGATATTTGTAATCCTACATTTCAATAAAATAAATAAAAATAATTCTAGCTAGGCATGTATTGCCCTCCCCCCTAAGGCCCAGGCAATAGGTCACCTTAGTACACCCCCCAATCAAAAACATTTAATTATTTTATTATTTGTAAATAGGTAGGTAACTACTGAGAGACTTGCACATTCATCACATAATTGTTTTATGTTGGTAAACAGAATGCAAGACAACAAGTACATGGCCATTCTTTTTACCAGCAGCCACCTCTGGAGTGGACTGTTTCAGGTTCTTAGTCTACCTGGAATATAAATACAATTATGTACATGGGCACAACCACCGGGGGGGGGCAGGGAATGAGGGAAACCTGCCCCCCTCAAGTTTTACAGTTCTCTATAATGTTCCCCTCAACTTTCAGGACAGGCAGTCTATGTATTTCATAGCTTCTAACTCTCCTGTTTTTTTGCTGTTTCCTCCCGATTTCAAGTTGTTTTGTGGCTGCCTCCCTAATTTCCCGGCTCCCCTTGCTACCCCTGATTTTAGTACCTTCTTAGAAAGTCAGGTGCTGCATGAAAAAGTTTGGTGTCTGATTCAGAAAAGCTTTTTTCTTCAAGTTATTTTAGAGTGGACTAGGCTACAATGTGGCATCCATGGCTCTATAGTGCGTCCTGACATCAGACATATGTCCCAGTAGTCTGACTGAAGCACTGATGGCTTGTTACCCATTCAGCCTGTGAGTTTCAAGCAGCCAAACAAGAAATGGAGAACTCTGTCACCACAGTGCTTCCCTGACTCTTTCCCAGCACCAGACGCCAGCTCTTTGCCTTCCAGTCCCTCCCAGCACTGCAACGCTTCCCTGCCTCTCTTCCAACATCACTGATGATATCTTCAGAGCATACCCGCAGCCAATCCAGTGCACTCAGCATTACTTTATGCCCTCATACAGTGCCAACTTCAAATTTATTCAATGATTGGACAGGCTGTCTTCCCGTCGTGAGCTCTCCAGGTACTGAAGAGCCCCCTCCAGACCCAGAGACCCTCAGTTGGTCCTCCTAGCCAGTACCAATACCACAGATTCCACTTGGACTTTCACAGCAGGGGCTGAGTAATATTTAGCAAAGAAATGCTGTTTTGGATCTGTGAGCTGATTCTCCCTGATGGTGTATTCGTGACTTCTCCAGCTGAAGACCGACTTGCTGCCGGGAGATAGAGGGTTCATTCAGGGAACTGAGTCAAAGACAACACCACAATCCCCACTATGCAAACCAATTCCAGGTACAGTACAAATGTGAAAGGTAGTTGTGTAGTTCTTAGCAGTTTAAAAACCAGAGGTTTAAGGGAGTCTTGCACCACCGGTAACAGAGGGGATGTACAGTATCTCAGCTCTGTGTAAATGTAAAAAAAGAAAAAAAAAAAAAAGAAAACAGGAACCGAGAGGCTGGAGTTGCATCTCAGTGCTTGATGCTTATGTTGCAAAAATGATAACGTTTACCTTGTCCTGTGGGATTGGTTACATAATAAAGCTTCATAAACCTGAAATGTGATGTGTCTGATTTGCTGGAAACCAGAAATTGTTTTATGTTGGGTCTTCTGGGTTTCTTTTTATTTAAGTACGGAGTCTTTGCTGAAAAAGATTGCTAGTAGTGAGATCTGTAATGGCAAAGCTCAGAACAAGTGATATTTGGGCTTTTGTCTAATGTCTGTCAATAAACAGTTGGTTTTCAATTGATATTTTACTTAGAAAAAAATTATTAACTTTACTTGGCAGTAAACATTTTGTTTATTACGGTGATGCACAAAAACATGTTGTAAAAATCAAAGTGGCAGGAAGCTTTTTTTTCCCAACAAACTTTGTTGTAAATATGTTGATATCAGTATTTACAGTAAATTGAATTTCATTTAAACATTTTGAAACATCTAACTGCATATCTAAGGCCCTGTTCACACTAGGAAGCTTAAAACGGTTTAACAGCCTTAAACCGTTTTAAGCTCCCGGAACACAGTTAGCGTTCACACTATAACATGGTTAAAACCGTATTACAACCATGTTCTAAAACCATGCTAAAACCCTGCTAAGAGGTGGTCTTTAGCATGGTGTTAGTTAAATAAGGTTGCCTTAATCTATGTTAACAGCAGTGTGTACGCAAACCATGCTGTAACATGGGTTAAGGCATCCCGTCCGGTGAGAAAATCCATTTTGTCAGCTACAGATTAAAAAAAAGGATACATTACAGGCACCGCTATGCAGAGGAAGAATCCCTGATTCTGCCCATGTATTTTTTGTCCCGATTGGTTTTGGTCTGCGTTCATGGGTATCCCGTCATACGTTGTGGCGCTAATTGGAACTCATAATGCTTTGAGTTAGTGCCGTAGTCATGCCTGGGAACCCCTTCCACCTGGCACGGTTGTCTGAATTAAATGTGAATGCTCTGATAACTGTGCTATGGACCAATTTATGAAATGTTTTTAGTAACGTTTTATAAATGGTCCCAAGTGTGAACAGGGCCTAAGTTGTTCATATCTTCTACCTTAATATTAACTAATGTGGAAGGGTTTGCAATAAATAAAAATGAGAGATCCCCTTGTTAATTAACTGTTTTGTGTTTTATAAAATACTTTGTGTATGTATATTAAAAGCACTACACAAACTTGGTAAGAGAAAAAGTTTAGTTGGTAGAATTCAGTCACATGCATACCACTCCACTGTCCCCGATTACTAGGAACTTCTCAGAACATAATAGAAAAGGTGCTGCCCTTACACTGCGCTGTATGTTCTGTCTTTAAAAGAAAAATTCAACTGAGGCGCTGGTCACCTTACCTTGAACCACACCTGTGACCCTAGTTCGGGAATGGAGTCGGGGTGCCGGGGGCTGGCAGGAAAGGAGAGGATTGAGCATCTGGAGGACTGCTCTCCTCTCCTGGGGTGGGTCAGGTGGGAAGCTTCATTCTGTAGCGGCCCCCAGTGGAGACCAGGAGCACTACAAAGAGCGGAGCAAAAGGGAACAAGAAAAAAATGTGAAACTGCATGAATGCCGTCTGCATGACGGTGGCCCCATCTCCCCGCGCCTCCCAGCTATGATGCCTCCAGGCTGCATTTCCATGCCCCTGTGAAGCTGCAAGGGAGTGCTCCATGCACTCCGGTCTCTCCTCCTGAGGCCCTGGCGGAAAAGGAGAGTCCCCCTGGCAAAGGGATACGACTGGGACAACGGGACATCGGAGCAGCTGGATGGCAGGTCAGGTTGAGCCAATGGCAGGACTTGGCTGCCCAAAAGAGAGGATGACAGCAGGCGTGTAAGGAGGAGGTAAAAAGATAATGCAAAAAAAAAAAAATCACAATATTCTAAGATGCTAAATCAGAACTAACTTTGTTCATGTGAACACAGTGTTTTCTACAGTGTTCTGAACTTGTACCTCCACGTTCGAGGATGTGTGCCTCATTACAGTGTCAGTGTCCATCCTTTCATTTTAAGTGTCTTTGTCCTTGATTTGGTGATAAAAAGATTAACAGGTATGGTTACTTTACCGTGGAATGATAAGGATGTTGTTGAACAACATATGATGCATCAGTGTGCTATTTCGGGTTGGATGTTATATGCACTAATGCCCATAAAGTGGGTTCATTAACTATTTGTCTTTCCAAAGTGTGGTTATTTTAATAGACTTATGCTCAGTTGCCATTTGAATTTATGTTGGAAGAAAACCTTTATAAAATCATCATACTGGTGACACTTAAATCTTCAAACGTTTGTCATTATATTCTCTCCTGGAGTTCGTTTCCCACACATTATGTTACAGGTTCTTAGCCTTTGTAGTTCAGAATTGGAATGCAGGAGGGGCGAGGCATACTTCTCAATCTGTACTAGAGATGGTAACATTTCGTAAATACATCAGCTGGGCCAGTGGAAAATATGTGGTGCTAGTAGATGCAGGATGCTGTGGTGTGCACTTTAGTTCCTTCCTACTAGGAAGGAAGGGATAATGGTTCCGATTAGAAATGAGAACCAAACAGTGCGACAAAACTGATGGGTCCAGGACCAGGTATTGGCAGAGCAGAAACTGGGTGCCCTTTTATTTTGGGTACAATTAAATGAGAATCCTGCATAAACTGAATAATATTACACTTACTCTTCAATAAAAGCCCCAAAACTCAGCACAGAGCATTTAACCCCCAGAGCTTCTAGGGGCCTAGTAGGCCCCCGGACCCAGCCTTCATATGAAAATCTTTCACTAGACATTTCAGTAATGCTCATGGGGTGGGTGGTTGCTTGATTGCATTGTTAGTCAGCCAGTTGGAACTTGGCCCCCAACCCACCAAAAAAAAAAAGAAATTGCAGCTGCAGACTCTAGGGACGGGCCTGTCTGAGTTTCCTAGTAAAACATTTTTTTTCCAGGAATCAGGGGTACGAAAAAAGTAAGAAAATTGGTTTCATCTTATAAAAAAGTCCCACAATTCACCGAAGAGTATCTAAATCCCCAGAGCTTATGGGGGCCTAGTGGCCCCCAGACCCCTGGCCTTCATGTGTTCAATATCTGTACAGTCGTGTCCCTCCCAGCCTTTTAGCTGTGGTTGCACCCCTGATTATGTAGTTAAAACATGGGTGCAAAAGCCAACTATTTCCTGCCACCACCAACAACAACAAAAGAAGATTCATTTGAACACAATAAATGGTATGAATTTGCTCCACTGGCTTAGAGACAATGAAACATAACATGATGACATAAAATAGCCAAAGGCCCATCCAGTCCTTCCTTCCTTCCTGACCCTACCTACTGATTCTCAAGACTAGCTGGCTATATCCAGGATCGGGTTTCTCTGATCAGTCCAGCAGCAGCAAAAATCAGTGATCAGACGGAAGAATAAAGTAACGCATGATGCCTCTGTTTTTGCCAGACCAGTTCTTGTTCTGCTTTGTTGTAACTACTGTCCTCATTTCAGCAGTCTCCAGTCAGCCACAGTTACCTCTGGCTGACCCTACTTAGCAAAAACAATGCATAGGTACCCAGGCTGCACCAGTAACCTCAGTCAGTTCTGTGCTTCTTTGCAGCCTCCTCAGGCTCCTTTTGAGCCCACTACCTGCTGCCACGTGCCAGCACACTGTCCGATCATCCTTACTGTGTTGTTACGTTTGTCAGTGTCTGTTATGCATGCATTTAAGTTGCAGCCATTGCTATACTGCTGCCTTACTGCAAAATGCATTGTTACTCTAATGTGTTTACCGAACTTCCCTTGATTCAAAATCAGGTAGCTTGGGTTCCCAGGTCTCTAGATGTATGACATCACCTCTACACCAAAGAATCTTACCACTAATGTGGCTTGGTGCACATTGCAGGTGTCAACAGTTTAGGCAAACCAGGGACCTTGGGATTTAAATCTGGGTAGCTGATCTCACAATTTGTATTTAAACTCTTCCTAAATTTTTTATAAAGGTTTACATGACAAATGTTGTAACTGAAATTTGAAAGTTAAACCATCACATGTTGGTTTAATGGTAACAGATTCTCTACCTGCTATGCCAGATGTCACAAAGTCCAAACACAATACCTAGCATGTAAAGAAATAAACACATACAGCAGTAGATAATGAACACACTTAAAATAATCACACTTTCAAAACAGCAGCTTTTATTAAGCATTTAGAAAGCTAAGCACTCTACTAATTTAAATAATACGTAACTTTATTTTTATCACAAAACGAAACATATGTTGAAAATGAGCACTTCAAATCTGGAGGTGTTTTTTGTAACGTGGAGTACAATTAAGTATGGGGCTTAAGAATAGCTGCTGCCCCGTTAACTGGAACATAATGTACAACTTGAGCCTATGGTATGAGAGACTGTTATGCTAATTAGTTCCTTCAGGGGCTTGGAACCCCCAATTTCCTGTTCCTCAGTCAGTTCTGAGTTGTGCCTCATGCTGTACAGATGCTCCTGCTTATGTGCCTAAATAAAACTAATTTTGTTTATTATTTTATGTGTCCGACTCAGTTCGTTTGCTACCAGAAGGCAACCATTGCAGAAGAACCAGATGGGCAAGGCAGAGTACAATGAAGGTAAGGGTCCTCTGTGGCAGACCAACACCAAAACACCACACATAGTGAAAAATGTGGCCCTTCTTCTGCCCAGAACCATCTCTCTTGTCTGCTTCATTGGGTACTCCAGAGTCATCTCCCAAGTGTGCCTGAACTGTCTGTATGCTGACTACCATTCAACACTGGCAGCAGAGAGGATAAGTAAAGCTAAACTCACATTGGCCTCCTCTACAGACACAGGAACTCCCTTACACCAGAAGCCTTAAGGTTGGCCATACAGAGCTGTGTTACCTCCATTATTGACTATGGATTGATAATCTATGGATCTGCCACTGAAACTGCCCTCCAGTGCATTTCAGCTGCTCTAAACAAGGTGTGCCGCCTCATCTCAGGAGCCCACCATCTCACCCGCTCTTGCGACCTCTAAACCCAAACTGGTTGGCTCCAGCTCAAAGATCGCATCAAATGTCAAACATGCCTGATGGCCAAGAAAATAACCCTAGGCCTCCTACCACCTGGAATTCAAGGTCTTTTCAGACCCTCTCTTAATACCCACCATACCGTGGCTCTGAATCCCAGCTCTTTCTGGTTTCCCACTGCCATACCTCCCAGCAACAAAGATTGTTCACCTACAAAGATCCTCTTTGGATGAATGCCCTCAACTGTGACATCTCCTCCAAATCCAAATTGGGCCCTTTCAAATCCAAGTTACAGCCATACCTCTCAACCTCTCAGCATTAAAAATCAATAGCACTGGCTTTCAGAAATCATAGCAAGGGGTCAGAATGTGTAGCGCTGTCTTATTTTAAACAATAATATGCCTACAAATAGTGTGCCTCATATAGTTTGTAATAAGGAATGCTCCTATCACCTTAATTCAGTGATCTAATAGTTCCTTTGCCTAGAAATAGCTCTAACATTATTAAGAACATCAGGAAATTTATACAAAACAAGGGTAAATTTGAGTGTGAAAATCATAGTGCTATGTGAAATTCATAGCAGTTGAGAGGTATGGCTACAGCGACTACTCTCTGCCACTCGCTCCTGTGACTGTTTCCGCTAAACCCTTTTTGGCAATCTAAAACCCTAGCACTTGATTACTGTTAAATCTCCTTAGCACCACCTCTGACTTCCCCTCCCCTCCCCTCTGCTACCCTACCCCCTTCACCTTTCATCCCCTCTACCTAATACCCCCCTCCGTCTGTCCTGACAAGGCCTGTTGGCTGATTTCAACTTACCTTATGATTTTACCAGTAACTGACAAAGCTTGTTTTGGCTGATTTTCAACTTACTTTATGCATTACTATGCATGAAACTTCTTAGCGTCACTCGTTTCTATTCTTTAATTCACTGTGAATGTCAACTATTGCTTTTTTTTCTTATTCACAATTATTTTACCATACCCTGTTTAGTCCGTAAACCTGTTGATCTCCTTTCTCTATGTATACTGTTTTGACATACTTTTTGTTCTGTTAACCTGCTGTATTATGCTGCTGACGTGAAACCTTTGTGAAAGAGTTCCAAGTTCAAAGGTATTTGTAATCCGAGATCTAAATAAATAAAAAAACTATAAAAGTAAAACTGAACTGCATCCAGCTCAATATACCCTCCTGCAATCTGCCTCAGGACTATACATAAATGTGGGACAGTGCTGCTCTAGCTGTAACAGCTGCTATACCAAAAGTTGAGTTTTCAAACTTTCCCACCATGGAGCTGCAACCTGTAACCCCCCCCCCCAGCTCATGGCAGGGCTGTGCAAATCCAGCTCCTGTAAAGCTTCTCCTCCTGGGTCCGCTGCCTACCAAATGGCACCCAAAAATTAGAATCAGCCCACCTCCACTTCAGTGCTGTCCCTCTCGCTCAACCCTGTGGTGCTGCACGCCGCTCTGGAAGGGACTGCTACCCCAAGTAAGAAGAAAATTTTTAATGCAGATCTAACATACAGCAGTGGCCCAAAAGATTACATAAATAAAGAAACGCAGCCAGCCCTGTCGCCCACAGCATTTGCTTCTCACCACTACCTCAACTGCTACTCCTTGGTCCTTCAGCTTCACTATTCAGCCAGCCAGACCCACTCTCAGCTGTCTCACAAGCACGGCCATAAACCAGAGCACTCATCACAGAACTCTAGCTCCAGTACCGCCCGGACTCCTTGACTCCCCACCAGCTTGCTCCAGCATACGGAGAGCCTGCCAACCTTTGCTCCACATCTCACAGCCGCACGGCTGCAAGTCCTCTTGGCCCTACAAATGTGACTCAACTCCTTCCACATGGCCTTTCAAGCAGCTTGAATTCAGCCCCCACAGCGGCAGCTTCTCCTTGCCACCACCATTATATGGAGCTGCTCCAAAACTGCATGCAGCTCTGTACTCCCTGCTTGGCCATGCTCCTTGAACCCCACAACATAGAATACTTAAGCTATAAGGCATGACAGGGTGTGTATTATTGTGTAATAACATCACTCCTGGGGTGAATTGAAGCATGAGGTGAAGCCGAGTGTTTCCGCCACTCCAGGAGTGACATTATTACACAATAACACACACCCTGGTGTGCCTTATTGGTATTATACAATGACTTGTTTGGCAATTAAAAAAAAGAAGAAAGAAAAAATACACTTATCTATTTTTTGTTTGATTTTTGTGGGTGTAAGTATATGTTTAAGAAAAAAGTTTTTAATATTTCTTCCACCACAAGGTGGATCTGCTGCCAGGCTGAGCCTGCTTGCTGAGGCTGCTAAGGTTTTTCTTGTTTTAATGTTGTGTGAAGTTACTGTGCCCTCTGCCCTACGTGGTCATCGGCTTCCATGTAATACTAGATGCTACTTGAGGGGGACTGTCCTTTTTTGTTTTATTCATTTCTTTTATTTGTCTGTGCCCTGAGAAGCCATCCACTGAGAAGCTGTTTGTGAGTGTACAGTGCGGTTTGTGCATTCAGTAACACAATCTCACCACTGACTGAAAACGGATGTTGTAGTGAGTTTTATTATTGTAAAATGTTTGTTCGACAGAAAAAAGATAGGATTTCTTTTATTTTACATGCTGCCACTGCCTGCGGGTTTTCAGGGAAATGGTGGAGCGGGCACATGCCGATCATGAAAGTGTTTACCCGCAGGTGGTGGTGCTGTGGAAAAATTTTTTTTTTAATAAAAGAAAGTGTTCCTGCATTGTTGTATCAGTGGCAGACTATGGGGAGGACGTGAATGTGTGAAGGTTACTGTTTTTAAAAATACATCAAATGATGAGGAATCAAATGTGTATGTGTGTATGTGGGGTTGTAAATGCATTGAGCGCCGCGTCAGCTTTGGGGGCTGTCCTGCAGGAAGGGATATTATTACTGTACTGCAGTCCTCTTTTTGACTGCCCTACATACAGTGATGTTATAGTCTAATAACATTACTGAGTGTAGGGGTCAGCAGCCAATCAGGTTGCTTGAATTTTTCCTGCCATTGTATAATTTGGGAAAGCAGCTGCATTGGAGCACTTTTCTCCCTGCTTGCTCACCAGTCAAAAGGGAGCAAAAGAAAAGGGAGATAACAAAATGCAACCCCCCTGCAAATGGGGGTTCCCAAAAAGTCTTCCAGGAGCTTGCTTGAATGCTCCAAGCCTGAATGGTGTTTGGCGTTTAAGCCGTTTATCTGTGAGTGCTTTTAGAGCCTCTGGTACTGTCTCTTTAAGAGTTGTCTGCTTGCAGACATAATTAGTTTGTTTTGGGGGGACTGTGTGTTTTCCTGCTTGAGTTCCGCTCGAGCTACTGGCAAATCGCGCCATTTCTGCCATCGCTAAGTGGGCAGAAGGAGCACTCTTCAAAGATGTAATTGTTTGCTTGTAACCTGTTAGAGTAATGATGAAAATGCAGTTTGATTTAACCTGCTTTCTTGTAGCAAGGACAGTGCAAAGTAACTCCCTCATGTTGATTCTGAACTGCTGAATTGGACCAATCATGGTGGGGATCCTTTAAAATGGAGCCTGCTCTGGGCGAATCAGAACTTGAACTCTCCTCTGGAGCCTGCTGTAAGGGGATTGTAAGGGCAGTGACTCTGGGAAATGTAGTTTTGACTTTGGTGCCTTTTTTCCACCAACAAGGGGAGTTTACTGTGAGTGACAGCCAAACCAGCCAACTGAACTGGGAGGAAATCAAAGGAAATGCCCAGCTCTGTCTACTGGATAGATCGGATCAGTTTGGGCTGTGAAGAGACAGGGAGCTGTGTGCTTCTTTAGTGTGTAGTTTTAGCGCAGGGATCTCGTGTGAGACCCTAAGTTTCGGTCTGCAGTTTGTGCAAGCGCCTGTTTGGACTGAAACCGACCTGTGAAGAGAATCAAGGAGATCTGAAGAGTAGAAACCAGGCTCACCCTGTAGAAGACTGGAGAAATTGCTGTATCGCGCTCGGTCTGTCAGGAACTGAATCTGCTGTGTGTTCTCCCGGGTACTGTGCAGTAATTGCGATCGGGATAGAGAAGCAGCCTGCCTGGTATAGTACTTCACTTTTACATATAAATGTGTGTAGTGCTTGTGGGGAATCGCATTTCAAATCCCCTGTACAGCGCACGAAGCTGGAAGTAAACCCCAGCTTAATCCCGACTACGTCCATTTGCTCTAAACTGCAGTGGGGTCCAGTCACAAGGACCTTGTCCACATGGTCTGCTCCTCCTGGCAATCCAGGACAATCTGCCTTCCATCCAGTTCCCAGCATTGAGTTTGTGAGTACAAAGCAGGGTGGCTCCCTGTCATCTGTTTATCAAATTGCAAGTGTGTCATCTAATTGTTGTTTTTCTTTCATTTCTTCACGAACTGAGCCAACCGGCTCCAGATTACAGTCTGGGTATTGTGCCAGTGTTTTTTCCATCACAGGGCCCCAACCAGCTGCAACTGATCCTGGCTAGCCCCCCCCATCCTGGGTACCCAGTGAAAGTGACAGTTAGGGACTCTGAATATGCACACAGTACTGTGATTATTAATGTGTTTAATCTAATTAACCTGATTTCCCTCTTCCTTGTTACAGCTCCTTAAATAAATTAGATCTGTTGGTTTCAGCAAAGTTACACTGGCTGAAGTATTCGTTTATGTTAAAGTATTGTACTGTGGTTTTTGCACTGTATCATCTTGTTTTGCAGGGCTTCCCCGGGGTCCATTCGACGGAGCCAGTTCTGGGGGTAAGTGTACATTGTGAAGATATTCCTAATGCATTGTGTGGGCCACTAGTGGGAAGAAAGGGGGGGCTACGGTGTCTTAGAGGGCTGTGACCAAGTTAGTTTAACTACTGCAAACCCTGACCTCGGGTGGAGGCACCCGCCATTGTATCTAGGCCTCTCAACCTGTTAGTAGTTAAGCAGGCAGGGGTAGTAGCTCTTGGGATAGCGCCACCTAGGGGTTACATCTTGGAGGCTCACCGCTGGGATTGTGTGTCCTCTAGTGGCCATATTTACGAACCACTGTTAAGAAAAAAAAAAGTAAATAAATGGGTACCCCGACAGAAGTGGCTGTGCACCGGTTGGTGGAGTGGTGTACTGGGGAGGAGATCGGCCCCCAAAATGCTATGCTTATCCTGGACATCCCCCTGGGTATCAATACGGACAATATACAGAGAGTACTTTCCAAGGTGGAAGGTTTACAAAATTCTGTGGTGGTGGTGGTGGGTTGACATGCTAATCTGCTCACCCACACTTTCCTGGCCTTAGCAGAGTTTAAGGATCCCATAGATAGCTCCAAAGTGCCACAGACTTTTACCCCAGAGGGAGCCCTCACTGCCTGGAGAGTGATAACTAAGGACAGTAAAGACCTGGGAGGGAAATGAGCCCCCTTCCACTATCTGAAACTTTTGAGGAGAAATTTGCTAAATGGTTGCTGATTGAAGGGAAAACTGTGGAGGACTTGAAGAAACTATTCTTGCCACCTGGGGGTGTTCCTCCCCCAATACCCTCTCCCGCTCCAGTACCCATAATGGTGGCTGAACCAATGCAGGCTCCTATTTCTGCACCTGCCATTAGTCACGACTCTTACCAAAGGTTGAGGATCTTCTCTGGCACCCTCCCCACCCCCCAAGGGGAGGATGACTGGGAGACCTGGATAGACTATGTTACCCCTCAAGTACTAGAATGGCAATGCTCGGAAGCTGAAAAGCGAAAGAGGGTTAGTGAGAGCCTCCGAGGTCCTGCCCTGGCTACCATCCGTGCTAAATGGGCCAGTAACCCTGAAGCGACTGCACAGGACTACCCTGAGGCCTTGGAGAATGTGTATGGGAGTCCAGATTCTGATGAGGACCTGTGGTGCAGAGTAAGAGATGCACAACAGTACCAAGGAGAGTTGTCTGCGTATGTATCTCGGCAGGAAAAATTGTTGCAAGAATGCTTCAGAAAGGGTAGTTTGCCAGCGATTGAACTGGACTGAACCAGGCTGGACAAGATCCTTAAGTCTGCCCCCTTCTCAGAACTGCTGTTAATTCAGTTACGCCTGGCAAATTGACTGGAATTCCCACCCTCCTATGATGAGCTAATGAGAGAAATTCGAAGAGTTGAGAAAAGGCGACCTCAGGAGGGACTTGCACCAATAGCTGCGGCTATGACCCGCGTGACTGAGGGTGACCCATCAAGTGAGGTTCAGGGGCAGAGGTTGGCAGTTAATGAGTGCTCTGAGAAGGAAAAAGATGCCACAATGGGGTGAACTGTTGAGAGAGTTTGGGGAAATAAAAAACAGTCTCTTTATGAAGGCCGCTCCTGCAAGTACAGGCCCCCACCCTCATCCGACTGCATCAGCTATGGGGTGGGGGTACCCAACCATTCATCTCCTGCTGACAACAGCTCAAAACTCGATATATTGACCATTTAAGTGGGGAAATTGATGATATGTCTCCAAATGCTTATCACACCGCAGACAGAGATGGCACCAATGTTTCCAGTTAGTAGTATACCCCACCCTGGCTCCCGGTGTGATGCCTTGGCCAGCTCAAATTCCAGAAAGTATGTTTTGTTATAATTGTGGGAAGGATGGGCACATGAAGAGAGAATGTCGGTCCCTAAAAGACACAGACAAAGTTGCATATAGGCTACAAGGAGAGCTTCGGAGAACAAATCAGTGGTTAAGAGGTGCACGCAATGATCCCAGTGAGGGCCCCAAAAATGCTAACTCACGTCCCTTTGTGGCAAGGTCAGTTGCCCAGGCCCCCGCTATCACCTCTCCAGACTGGTCCAGAATAGTGGGTCCCTCCATGGAGACCACTGTAAAGGTGAATGGATTGCCTACAAGAGCTGTATTAGACAGTGGCTCCCAAGTGACAATTATGTTCCAAGACTGGTATCAGAAGCATTTGTCTGATGTACCCTTACAACCATTGGAGGGGCTGCATGTCTGGGGGTTAAGTGAGAAGGCCTACCCCTACTCTGGATATATCCAAATTTGGCCGTCTTTTCCCACCTCTGTGGCTGGAGTGGCCGAGCAAGTAGAGACCCTGTCCTTAGTGTGTTCCACTACCGGACTGTATGATGGGGTTCCTCTACTAAGTGGGACTAATGCACATATGTTTGGATGGCTGGCACAGTTGCATTATGAAAAATAGGGGTCAAGGGCTGGTAGAGCTTTAAGAATTCCGGCCTTGATTAAGAAGGCCTATGAGGCACAGAGAGATGTTGAAACAGTAGAACCAGAGGAACCTGTTGGAATTGTCTGGAAGAAGGATCCTGAGTCTCTGATCCTGGCGCCAAATGCCCAGTGTACCTTAAAGGGAGAGGTCCATATCAGAAAGGAGGTCAAGAATAAAATATTAATGTTGGATGCACCAGGCGATGGAAAATTGCCGGAGGGACTGCTGGTCAAAACTAGTATTTTGCCTGCTAGAGCCCATGCTTATGCCAGAAGGGTAATGGTTCAAGTTCATAATGTGTCTGACAGAAATATTCAAGTAAATAGAGGTTGCACTCTGGCTAATGTGCATTGTACAGACACTGCAGTGCTACCCAGTAGCAAGAGTTCGGGGAAGAATGACAGAGTAACGCCTGACTTGTTTGATTTGGGTGACTCCCTGTTGCCAGCTGAATGGAAAGTGAGGATCAGTGAGAAGCTTACTCAGAGAGACCTGGTGTTTTCTTTAAATGAATGGGACATAGGATGCATGCAAGGAGCTGAGCACTATATCTGGCTGCATGATGAAAGGCCATTTTGTGAGAGGTCTTGATGCCTGGCACCTGCTGACACAGATGATGTGAGACGGCATCTGCAAGAGATGCTAGCTGCTGGTGTAATACAAGAATTCAGAAGCCTCTATGCTTCCCCCATTGTGGCAGTGAGAAAAAAGAATGGGACAGCAAGGATGTGTGTGGAGTATCGCACTTTAAACCGGCGGACTATCCCTGATCAGTACACTATGCCCCGCATTCAGGATGCTTTGGACTGTCTAAACGGGAGCAAGTGGTTCTCTGTGCTGGATATCCGCAGTGGGTACTACCAGATCCCGATGGTCCCCGAGGACTGTGAGAAGACAGCCTTTATCTGTCCACTTGGCTTCTATGAATTCATGAGGATGCCTCAAGGGATTTCAAGCGCACCCGCCACTTTTCAAAGATTGATGGAGTGTGCAGTGGGGAACATGAACTTACTAGAGTGCCTGGTATACCTAGATGATGTTATTGTGCTTGGCAGCTTACTGGAGGAACATGAGAGCAGATTATTCAAGGTGTTGGACCGACCGGAAGACTTTGGCCTTAGACTGTCCATTGATAAGTGTCAGTTCTTTCAAACATCAGTAAAGTATGTGGGACACAGTATCCACCGAGGGAATAGCGACCGACCCAAGTAAAGTTGAGGCCTTGACCACCTGGCCATGGCCCAAAAATCTAAAAGAACTGCAAAGATTCCTGGGATTCTGTGGTTATTATCAGCGTTTCATCAAGGACTATTCAAGAGTGATCCGCCCTTTACTTAACCTTACTCAAGGGTATCCCCCAAACCACAAAAGATACAAAAAGTCAGCGTCCCTCGAGACTGAAAAAGTGTATTTTTGTCCAAGTGAAGTATTTGTGGCCTGCTGGACTCCTGATTGTGAGACTGCTTTTCATGAGATCATATATCAACTTACCCACGCTCCAGTGCTGGCCTATGCCGATCCAACAAAACCTTATGTCCTGCACACTGATGTTAGCTTGCAAGGGTTAGGGGCTGTGTTGTACCAAGAGCACGAGAATGGCCTGAGACTAGTGTCCTTTGCCAGCAGAAGCCTGACCCCATCTGAAAAGAACTATCCTGTACATAAGTTAGAGTTCCTAGCTTTGAAATGGGCCATTGTTGACCAATTCCACGAGTACTTGTATGGGGCTGAGATACTAGTAAAAACTGACAATAATCCTTTGACCTATGTGCAGACTTCAGCTAAGTTGGATGCCACTGGCCATAGGGGTCTTTCTGCATTATCTACATACGACTATGCTGTTGAATACAGAGCAGGTCTGAACCACATAGATGCTGATGCTCTCTCCCGGAGGCCTGTTCCCCAGAATGACTGGGTCAGACTGTCAGAACCTGATATTCGGGCACTCTGCCAGAAGTTTGACAGGGAGGAACAAATGTCCACGGATGCAGTGGACTGTATGGTGGATTGTTTTGGGACCTTCTGAGAATTGCATACCTGCTGCTTATTGGCACTTTTCTGCAATAGACATTGGCGCACTGCCTCAGCTGGACAATGACAGTATTCGGCGGGCTCAGTCCCGAGATCCCATGATCAAATCAGCTTTAGAAGCCCTCTATGCAGGGAAAGATGTGTCCAAATTACGTTCCACTGATTTGAGAACTGCATTGTTATACAAAGAAGGTTCTAAGTTGAAACTGATCAATAGACTGTTATACAGAGAAATAGTAGACAGAGGGGGACAAGTAGACAAACAACAACTAATGCGGCTCACTGCTTTTTGAATCTCAGTACTGAGGTCCTTACACAATCACATGGGGCACCTTGGTATAGACAGAACTCTTGACTTGGTGAGATCTGGATTCTATTGGCCTAAGATGGGGGCTGATGTGGAGCAACACATTCAAACTTGTAGTCACTGCTTACAGAGGAAAGCTTTGCCCCAGAGGGCTGCTCACCTTGTTAACATCACAACCAGTGCACCCATGGAGCTGGTTTGTATTGATTTTCTTAGTCTGGAGTCAGATCAAAGAAATATCAGTAATGTGCTGGTGGGCACTGACCATTTTACGAGATATGCCCAAGCTTTCACCACCAAGGACCAGAAGGCATCCACTGTGGCAAAAGTACTTGTAGAAAACTTTTTTTTTCACTATGGGGCTCCACAAAGAATCCATTCTGATCAAGAAGAGACTTAGAGAGTCGTCTGATCAAAGAGATGCTTTTTCTGTGGGGAGTGCGACAGTCCAGAACCACCCCTTACCACCCCCACGGGGACCCACAGCCTGAATGTTTCAACCGCTCCTCACTAGATATGCTAGGCACCCTCCACCCAAAGGACAAACCTAGATGGAACCCACAAATTAGCACCCTTGTACATGCCTACAACTGCACCAAAAGTGATGCCACTGGGTTCTCCCCCTACCGCCTGATGTTTGGAAGAGAAGCTCGACTGCCAGTAGATGTGTGCTTTGGGGTCTCTCCTGATGGGGTTCGAGCTGACAACTATTTACAGTATGTACAAAAGTTAAAGGCCCAGCTAAATCATGCATACCAACTGGCTCAAACCATGGCTGCCAAAAGAAATTTAGCCAACAAAGAAAGGTATGATAAAAAGGTGAAAGCACAGGAACTCCAAGAGGGAGATCGGGGATTGTTAAGAAATCTGGGACTGCAAGACAAACACAAGATAGCTGACAGATGGAACCATCTCTCTCACATTGTAGTGGGCAAACTAGATGATCTGCCTGTGTACAAAGTAAGGCCTGAGAATAATTCAAAGGATGTTAAAACAATGCATAGAAATCATTTACTATCCATTGGACAAATCTTGATTGAGTCTGAGCCCCCAGAAAATACCCCCTCTGGACCAGTGACTAGAGCTGCTGCTAAGTAAAAATCAACAAAGGCTGCACCTACAGAAGCTGAGTTAATGTGTTCCTCTCCACAAGTCCCAGTTGAACATGACTGTCAGTCCATGTCAGAGGAAAGTGAGTGTGGTTTTGAATACTGCCCTTCTTATGAACTGAGTCAATTGTTTCTGGGCAATCCCCTAGTCAATTCTGGAGATGAAGCTGGGCCTTCTGGACTGTCTATTTATTTTATTTTATTTTATTTATTTTATTTAAACAGCAGTTTGGAAAACCTTTGAGCCATAGGCTCATTTACAAAGGTACCTTGTCACAGTAAGACAAACCAAAATACACAGTATAGCAGTACAACACATAAGTATAACAGTAAAATTAAGACATAGATACAAACTAAGCCCCCAGCTTTGTCCCTGGAGCCAATGCTCCCAGAAAGTGAAGTGCACAGCATTAAGTCAGATGATATAGAATCATTGTGTATGGTTGAACTGTTTGAGCTTTCAGAGGAGGAAAATGATGGACTGGAACAGACTGGTGACATACCTGAACAAGAAGAGTGTGTTGAGTGCCCTGATAATTCACTGCCCATGTCAGAAAGCTCTCCATGTGAGCCAAGTGTTGTGGACTCAGAGATTGTAACTCCTGGAGCTGAAAGAGCCCCAAGTTCTAGCCTCTCTACCCCATTGGAGACTCTCCTGGCAAGTGAAGACAATGCTGAAAATGAGGCTCAGAGTGCAGAGACTGTAATAGTTCCTCCTAGAAAGACTGGTTGAGCTGTAAAGCCTGTGGTGCACCTCAGTTATGATTCCCGTGGGAGGCCTGTGGACTTGCCTCTCATTGTTGTCCATAAAGGAGTGTATGTGTCCCCGAGCTCATTGCCCAAACTGAACATCGGTGCTAACTCCAAGTTACTTGTGTTGCCCTCTAGGTATGGTGCCCCTGCCCCATCCAGCCCCAAGGAAGCTGATAGGGAAGGGCCCCTTCTCTTCAGGTTTCATGTACAAGAGGTAATAACCTGAGTTATGGTACAATGTATGTGCAATACTGTGTAAAGAGTAATGTACTGCAAAGTTTCAGAAATGTGTTCATGTTAAAGTGATATAGTGACTGATGATTACATGTATGAGCATAATGTGATACTGATGTAAATGTATATGGGTGTATTGAAACTTATGGGGGTACTTGCTTGACACGGATGCCAAGCTTTCCCAGGCCAGGAAGGGTGTAACCCCTCTGCAAATGAGGGTTCCCAAAAAGTCTTCCAAGAACTTGCTTGAATGCTCTAAGCCTGAATGGTGTTTGGCGTTTAAGCCGTTTATCTGTGAGTGCTTTTAGAGCCTCTGGTACTGTCTCTTTAAGAGCTGTCTGCTCGAAGCCATAATTAGTTTGTATGGGGGGACTGTGTGTTTTCTTGCTTGAATCCCGCTCGAGCTTCTGCCAAATTACTTTGTTTCTGCCATCGCTAAGTGGGTAGAAGGAGCACTCTTCAAAGATGTAATTGTTTGCTTGTAACCTGTAAGAGTAATAATGAAAAAGCAGTTTGATTTAACCTGCTTCCTTGTAGCAAGGACAGTGCAAAGTAATTCCCTCATGTTGATTCTGAACTGCTGAATTGGACCAATCATGGTGGGGATCCTTTAAAATGGAGCCTGCTCTCGGCAAATCAGAACTTGGACTCTCCTCTGTAGCCTGCTGTAAGGGGATTGTAAGAGCAGTGACTCTTGGAAATGTAGTTTTGACTTTGGCGCCTTTTTCCATCAACAGGGGGAGTTTACTGTAAGTGACAGCCAAACCAGCCAACTGAACTGGGAGGAACTCAAAGGAAATGCCCAGCTCTGTCTACTGGAAAGATCAGATCAGTTTGGGCTGTGAAGAGATAGGGAGCTGTGTGCTTCTTTGGTGTATAGTTTTAGCGTGGGGATCTCATATGAGTCCCCTAAGTTTCGGTCTGCAGTTTGTGCAAGTGCTTGTTCAGACTGAAACCGGCCTGTGAAGAGAATCAAGAAGATCTAAAGAGTAGAAACCAGGCTCACCCTGTAGAAGACTGGAGAAATTGCTGAATCGCGCTCGGTCTGTCAGGAACTGAATCTGCTGTGTGTGCTCCTGGGTATTGTGCAGTAATTGCGATCGGGATAGAGAAGCGGCCTGCCTGGTATAGTACTTTCCTTTTACATATAAATGTGTGTAGTGCTTGTGGGGAATCGTGTTTCAAATCCCCTGTACAGAGAATAGAGTGCATGAAGCTGGAAGTAAACCCCAGCTTAATCCCGACTACGTCCATTTGCTTTAAACTGCAGTGGGGTCCAGCCACAAGGACCTTGTCCACATGGTCTGCTCCTCCTGGCAATCCAGGACAATCTGCCTTCCATCCAGTTTCCAGCACTGAGTTTGTGAGTACAAAGCAGGGTAGCTCCCTGCCATTTGTTTATCGAATTGCAAGTGTGTCATCTAATTTTTTTTTTTTTTTTTTCATTTCTTCACGAACTGAGCCAACCGGTTCTGGATTACAAGTTGAGTATTGTGCCACTGTTTTTTCCATTACAGGGCCCCAACCAGCTGCAACCGATCCTGGCTAGCCCCCCCCCCATCCTGGGTAGCCAGTGAAAGTGACAGTTTGGGACTCTGAATATGTGCACAGTACTGTGATTATTAATGTGTTTAACTTAATTAACCTGATTTCCCCCTTCCTTGTTACAGCTCCTTAAATAAATCAGATCTGTTGGTTTCAGCAAAGTTACACTGGCTGAGGTATTTGTTTATGTTAGAGTATTGTACTGTGGTTTTTGCACTGTATCATCTTGTTTTGCAGGGGGTTCCCGGGGTCCAGTCGATGGAGCCAGTCCTGGGGATAAGTGTACATTGTGAAGATATTCCTAATGCATTGTGTGGGCCACTAGTGGGAAGAAAGGGGGGTTACAGTGTCCCAGAGGGCTGTGACCAAGTTAGTTTAACTACTGCAAATCCTGACCTCAGGTGGAGGCACCCGCCATTGGACCTAGGCCCCGCAACCTGTTAGTAGTTAAGCAGGCAGGGGTAGTATCCCTTGGGATAAGGCCACCTAGGGGTTACAAAAATAACAGGGGCACAGTAATAAAATAAGAGACCTCACACGCACAGAAGCCCAGTGAATACATGAGGTGTGAAAGGGTTCTGCGTCCATACAGCAATGTAAAGCGAAGCAGGGCACAAATACAATTGCATAAAACCCCAAGAGCAGTAAAACTGCATTATTAAAACACAGACCTGGACTACACAAAAAGGGGCAGAATAATGAACCAAAGGGAGCGATTCACAAACCCGGGGGCAAAATGTAACATACCAAATGCTCCAGCCTGGAAATAAATCAAAAAGGAAAAAAAAGGGGCAAAGGCACAACGGAGAGCAATGAAGTCAAATACAAGCATTTTCTCCAGCTTTGCCACTCACCATAGTAAAGGCCCGCTATTTTCAATGGGAAAGAAGGCCTATTGCCATTTTCATCCCTTGCTCAGCAACCTCGTGGCAAGGAGCATCCATCTTGAGCTCATGACAACAGTGACATTAACTCCCCCCCCGTTGGTGCTATCTTACCCCCCCCGTTGGTGCTATCTTGCAACAGTCAAGCACCAGATCACCTCCCTCCATAGAAATCAATATCAAATCTATTGAATTAAAGGGACACTACAACAAATAGCTGAATTTTATAACAAAAACTTTATTTAAATAACTAACAACACAGAATTGAGTGGGAATTGTTTATTAAGATGTCATTTGATGGAAATTGCTTACAAATAATTATACTTTTGTCTACAAAAATATTTTCTTCTTGACACTCCATCTACTCCTCGACATCTCGTGTCCTGCATCACAGCAGCTCCTTCTCATTCTTATGACCTTAATGCACTGCAGTGCAGCTTGTCTCAAACCATGATGTTCGATGAAGACACAGATATGGGCGATAGAGCATCTGAAGAGCTATCTTCACCTACCTCAGAGGCATGGGGCCTCAAAATTGAAACTATCTTGCACGACATCCAGTCATCCATTACAGCTTGAGGAACATCAGCTATGCAAGCTATCCAGGAGGACCTCGCCTCCATTAAAACTAACTCATCACAGTCCATAGTCTATACCAGTTTACAGCCAACACCCTTCTCGGCACTGCCCCATAAAGATGCTGTTGACTGGCTCGAGCACTTCCAAGCCTGGATTTCTTTACACGGTTGGACTGATCCATTGCGCATTTCCAATGCCTTGCACTTGTTTCTGAGAGGGACTGCTGTTACTTAGTTCAATGCACTTCCAGACCAGGTAAAAGGGGACACTGCCGCCCTGTATGCAACCTTCAAGAATCATTTTCTCCAAGCACCCCTGCCATGGCTATTGGAACAGCAACTGTGGGTACACACCATGCAACTCTCCGAGTCCTTGGAAGCATTCATAGTGGACATTTAATCATGCTATAAACATCTGTAAAAATCAGAAAAGTGGCAAATCACAGCCTTGGTATGGGGACTTCTTCCTCATCTCCACCTGTACGTAATACAACAGAAACCAACAACCTGGATGGACACCATCCAAGCTGCATGGCTTCCCCAAGAGTCCATATCAATATCCCATTCTACAACTGAGCAAGCGCCCCAGTCATCGCAGTTAGCCACCCTTGCAACTTGTGTCCAGCAACAGCAATCAGTGATAGAGATACTCATCACTACTGTCAACAGCTTACACCTCAGTGCTCCTGCTTCCCCAGCAACTTCTGACAATGCTCTTCGACCACTCCGACAGCAACCTGAACCACCCCTGCCTTCACGAGAACCAGTGACCTGCCAGTGGTGTGGATTGAGGGGATACACTACTATTGTCTGCCCAAAACTACAGAATCAAAACAGAAATCAAAGGAGCCAGAGATGCCTATCACAGCATAATCACCAAGATAACCGCAACTACACCCAGGAGAAGGAGAAAACAGCAACTGACCGCTTCTCTGACTCTCACAACGAAAACAATCTGCACCCTTTGGCTACCAACTCAGGCACAACCCCGCCTCCAGGGACAAAGGTCCCTGTCATCAGGTCACCTCTCCTAATGAACTATGTCCATGTAACCACTGGAGATTGGTCCACCTATTCCTTGGTTGACTCTGGGGCAGAAATATCAGTTATCCACAGCAGTATTCTAGACAACCCAGCTATTCATCACATACCTAATGCCTCTCCAGCCAACCTAAAATTCATTATCATAGCAAGTACCTCTACAGTACCTATTACAGGCATGGTCCATCTCAAACTCCACTTTGGCTCACAGCAAACTACTGTTAAGTTTTACCTAGTGCCTGATTTGCAACCAGCAGTGATTCTTGACCTAGACTTTCTCAAAGCTCACAAAGCCATCCTAGACTTTGCATCAAACAAACTGTCACTTGATCCCCGGAGACAACTCGCAGCAATAGACTCAGTCACTGTGCCTTCTAAGTCAGAGATGGTTTTAATTGCCAAGATTTGAGGCGAGCCACTTCCACAAGGCATTGTTGGCATTGTCACAGGATCCCCATGCTGCATACATCAGGTCTCCTTCCAGGACCTACCTTATCGGTGGTGCACGGCTATGCGGTCTTCCAAAAATGCTGCAACTTCACAGATGAGCCAGTGGTCATCTCAAAGAGTGTCAACATCAGAATGTTTGTCTGCTTGTCTTCAGGGGACCAGCTCCACTGTCTGCAAGAGCCTCAACCTAGTTCCACCAACTCTTATTCTGTCAGTACCATCACAACCACTCCAGCCTCCATAGAGCTACCCCTCAGTCAGCGACTATCCTCTACAAAACTTCCAGCCTGTCCAACAGAGAAACAGCAACTTTTGGAATTCCTGGAGAACTACCTAGATGTCTTTGTTGGTCCAGATAACAAACTCGGATGCTGTGATATCCTGCAACACACCATTGGGGTGCAGCCCAATCAGCAACCAGTCCATCAGCGAGCCTGCAAAATGGGACACAGACAAAAACAGATCCTGGAGGACATCATCAAGGACATGCTTGAACAGGACATTATCGAAGAATCTACAAGTCCCCGAGGTGCACCTTGCTTGCTGGTGGTAAAGAAAGACAAAGAGTACTGTTTTGTGGTGGATTACAGAAAGTTCAATGCCTACACGGTGCAGGACGCTCATCCCTTACCTACAATTGAAGACACCTTAGAGGGCATTGGTGTGGCCAGCCCAGCTTACTTCACCACTCTAGATCTTCAGAGTGGATTCTACCAAATTGCTATTGATCCAGCTTCTTGCCCATACACAGCCTGGCGCTGTCACTTGGGACTTTTTCAATTTTAACTTCTGCCTATAGGATTTTGGAATAGTCCAGCCACATTTCAACATATCATGGAAGCCATATTATGTGGACTGTCTTGGAAATCTTGCCTAGTCTACCTGGATAATGTTATTGTCTTCAGCAGAACTTTCCCAGAGCACCTTTAACATCACAAAGGCGATGTTTGAGCTGTTCAAACGTCTCATACAAGCCAATCTCAAGCTTCACCTGGAGAAGTGTTATTTTGTGCAGCATCAAATTCATTACCTGGGACATGTGGTTAGTTCTCAAGGCATCGCTCTAGACCCAGATAAGCTCTCAGCAGTAAAAGATTATCCAGAACCTACTAACCTCAGAGACCTTAGAGTTTTCCTGGGCTTGTCTAGCTACTGCAGAAAATTAATTTGCAACTATGCCAAGATTGCAGCGCTACTGTACGCCCTCACCAAAAAGGGATGTGACTATGACTGGACTTCCAAATGTAAGGAGGCCTTTGAAACCTTGAAAGAAAAACTAATTTCTTCACCAGTATTGGCCTACCCAAGGTTTGACCAACCCTTTAAACTCTGCACTGATGCTAGTTCCTTTGCAGTGGGTGCTGTGCTGTGTCAAATCCAAAATGGAACAGAACGAGTTGTTTCCTATACTGGGCATTCTCTATCCTCAGCTGAACAAAACTATAACATCACAGAAAAATAATGTCTAGCCATGGTATTTGCTGTAAAGAAATTTGACTGCTACTTTCGCTACTTCTCCTTCACAGCTATTGTTGATCACTCTGCCCTCAGATGGTTATTCGAAATGAAGGAGCCAGTAGGCAAGTTCACCCAATGGATTGCCATCTTGCAATGCTACAACTTTCAAATTCAGTGCTGACCAGGTTGAGTTCATTCTAATGCTGATGCTGTAAGCTAGAGATGGTATCCCTCCACATCATCCTCAACAGATGAAGAATCCTGTCTACGATCTCTTCCTTTCCACTCCACACATGTGCTCCCTGTGAAAACTCCTACAGTATTTCAAGTTGCCTTGCTGCTACCAACTACTTCTATGGAGAAAAGCACCAATCCTCACTTACCGCAAGCAGCCGAAGAGCTTCTTACAACCTCTATTACTGATATCTCCCTGGCGACGATCAAAATGCAACAAAGAACTGATCCTCAATTCACAGGCGTAATCACGTCCTTAGAGACTGGAACTTTACCACAACAAAAGAAACACTGCCAGATGTACAATTCTTTGCGTCACAGTACTTCCTCAATGACGGTGTGCTTTTCCACATTTGGACCAAGGAAGGCAAGGACCATCGCACAGACAGAACTCACGTACAGCTAGTTGTGCCATCCTCTCTAGTCTCTGAAGTTCTTCAATACACTCATGCCTCTCTACTGTCCGGAGGTCATATGGGAATTCACAGAACTCTCGAAAGACAAGGCTTCACTTCTGGCCTCACATGAACAAGGACATTGTCTGATTTGTCAAATCCTGCTAGCTCTACTCCAAAAGAAAGCCTCCTGCCAAACCGACAAAGGTACACATCATTCCGATGCCTGTAGCCACTGAACCATTCCAAAGAGTCAGCCCGGACATTCTTGGGCCCTTGCCTACATGCCCTGACTGGGGCAACAAGTACATTTTTGGTTTTGTAGACTACCTTACAAAGTATTTGGAACTAGTTCCCCTAAAAGACATTAAAGCTGCCACAGTGGCAAATAGCTTCCTAAACACAATCATTTGTTGTCACAGTACCCCAGAGTACCTGCATTCAAACAGAGGCACTAACTACCTTTCAGCCATTGTCCAAGAAACCTGCAAACTTCTCGACATCAAAAAGACTCACACAACAAGTTATCGTCCACAATGCAATGGATAAAGTGAGAGAATGATGTTTCTCATTCTCAATATACTCTCCAAGTACCTGGATGAAACTCACGACACTTGGGATAATTTTGTTCCCATCATTCAATTCGCTTACAACACAAGCACTTGTGTCGACAGTACAGAGTACATACCATTTTTTCTAGTCCATGGACGTCACCCAAGAAGTCCTCTGGACAGGGATCTCTCATTGCTAGAGGTTCCAAAGTCAACTTCATCCCTCATCATTTCAATGTTAGAACATCTTGAACTTGTCAGATGTGCTGCAGTTGACACACTGGGACAGAGAAAATCTGCAATGCAGAAAATGTCAACAACCAAGTCGCATGAAACATCATTTTCTGTTGGGGGCATTGTATACTTATACCGACCAGTCCTAGTTCCAGGAGCCACCAAAAAACTGCTTCGGCCTTGGACTAGTTCCTTCTACATTGTGGAAAAGCTCCTCCTGTTCACGTCCTTTTGCGACGCAGGTCTGATGGGAAGCTGGTACACAATAAAATCCACATCAACCAACTGAAAGATGGGTACCTGAATGATACCCTCCCAGATGATCCCAGTCCCCCAAACAATGAAGCTGCACTTGAACCTGCTATACTTTTAGACAATGTAATTTCTACAGACCATTTGAGACCAGTTTCTCCACAACCCCAAGACACTTTTTAGCCGGATCCTGTTTTGCCAGCTCAGCCTGATGGACTTTCTGGAACTTTTCAATCTCTTGCTGCATCATCTTCTTCTCAGGACTTTCTCATATACCAGAATGAGAAGATATTGCGAAAAAAATATGTCAACGGATCCTGGACTTACTGTGTAAAATGGTGTGGCTATGACAGATCACAGAACTCCTGGGTCCCCTTTTTTGACCTGACCCTGTCCTGTCAGGAGCTGGTCCATTTCACACACAAGTCAATTTCCACTGACTGTAAAAATCACAAAAAAGTGTGAACTTTACTAACTGAACTCAGTGGTCATTTCTTGGACTCAGCGTGGTCATTCATTTATTGTCTGCCTTATGAAACTGTGTGCTCATTTATTTTTGCATTATTATAGTTCATTTAACTGTTGCAGCTAATGTTCAACAACCTTTACTGTTTTGCAATAACTGTTTTTCCCCTAGGTTATTAGAAATCTTGTAGTTTGCAATATTGACATATATTTAAAGTGCATTGGTACCTCCTGCTTCTTCCCTTACCTCCCCTCTCTTCCCTTTCCCTTTCCCTGCACTTTAGCGCATGTGGCATGACAAAGCTTCAAGTGCTATGGTGTCCCCCTTATCTGGCACTGCACTGACTGGTCACCAGTGTAGTCCAGACTCTTTCCTCCCCTTCCCTGCATCAGAGTATTGTGTTTTGAATCCAACAAAAGGTTTCTCAAAAATGCTCAAAGATGCTGATCAATGTTTAATTTAATGTTTAAAAGGTTTTTCTAATTCTTCCTGTCGTTTAATGCCATGTTCTTGCTTTGTTTGAGTGGTACACACATTTTCTGTCCCGGGGGTGATGTGGAGTACAATTAAGTATGGGGCTTAAGAATAGCTGCCGCCCCTTTAACTGGAACAGAATGTGCAACTTGAGCCTATGGTATGAGAGACTGTTATGCTAATTAGTTCCTGCAGGGACTTGGAACCCCCAATTTCCTGTTCCTCAGTCAGTTCTGAGTTATGCCTCATGCTGTACAGATGCTCCTACTTATGTGCATAAATAAAACTAATTTTGTTTATTATTTCATGCGTCTGACTCAGTTTGTTTGGTAAAAGAAGGTGACGATTGCAGAAGAACCAGCTGGGCAAGGCCGACTATAATGAAGGTAAGGGTCCTCTGTGGCAGACCAACACTAAAATGCCACAGTAAGCTGACTCTCAGGTCTGTATGCAAAATGGTATGACACCATGACTTTTGCCTGTAAGGAACATTCTATGCCTTGGGGCTGTACAGTAACTTCTGATATACAGTATATGATCCTAATTCAATTAGGGTCCCAGTCACCTTCTTCGTACAGTAAGTTGTGAACAAGTTGTGAATAAACCTTTACTCCAAAAAGCTTGCCATTGATTTGAATGCAGCTCTGTGGCAGAGCAGACCTCTCAGTTATCTACAACTCCGAACAACAAAGTTTAAATCTTGGCTGATACCAAATAAGTTTGTATTTTAAGTAAGAGAGAAGGGCTTGAATCTTTTTTTGAAATTTGAACTTTCATTATGATATACCAGACATCCAAAGTCAAGTACATGACAAGAAGCATTTTACACCTTCATAACAATTGAATTAACGATTGAATCAGGTATACTATTTCTACTCTCTCCCCCACTCCCCACCCTCCGCCCTCCCCTCCTATCGATCTAACCCCATCCCTAATTAAAAAAAAAAAACACCCAAACCTCTTCCCACCCCCCAAACCCCTGAAGGAAGATCTGCTCACCCATGGTCCAGACTCAAACTACCTTACCGATTACAAACTATCTGGGGAAGGTATAACGTGTAAAAACGGCTCCATATCTTTTCGTGTAGATGAAGCCGGTTTGCCCTTCCCGCCTCAAGTTTCCCCATATTCAAATTAAACAACATTTCTTGTAACCACTCCAGATAAGTGATCGAGGTGTCTGTCATCCAATGTCTCAAAACTACCTTTTTAAGCGAGCATGAGATCAGGGCCATATAATATCTACGGTCCTTAAATTTAATTTCAGAATAATCCCCAATCAAGCAGATCTCTGGGGTAAAAAACTGGTCAATACCCAACAATGGATCCACTCTCTGCTTGATTTGCATCCACAACTGCTTTATCGATGGGCAGTCCCAAAATATGATATAAATCTCCAACCGCCTTATGGCACTGGAAACAGTTTTGGTCAGACCTCGACCTACTTTATATAACTTGGAGGGTCCAAAACATGTTATTCAGGAAGTGAAATTGCATCACTCTCAACCTATCTTGCTTGACATATCTGTACATATGACTCCAGATGAACCCACTCTCTCTTGCTCCCCATACAGCCAGTCCAATATCTAGGTATATGCTCAATACCAACAGAGTTTGGTCAAGTAATAAATTATATATTCTGGAAACCGCATGTGGTCCCATACCACTTGATCTAACAACTCAACCAGCTGCCATTTATACCCTCAACCTAAGTTTAGCCTCACCTCGCCCAACAAGTGGGTTATCTGAAATAACTTAAACACTTGCTTACGGTCTATATTATGCCTATCTAAAATCTCTTCTATTGGCAGCACCCGATCCTCCTCGATGAAATCCTCTATCCGTAATCCCTTGAGCTGTGGGAGCCAATTGACAAGTATGATTTTCCCTCCAATCTTCAAGTTAGGGTTATGACAAATCGGTTGATGCTTATCTCTGTCCGGGACAAAACCCAACTTTGCACATAATTGCCAATGAATACGCAGGAATTTTACTATTGGGGTGACAAGCAACTTAGAAGGCAATGTCTTAGGAGTGGAGTAAAGCAATGCTACCGGATCTATTCCACTCTCCCTAATCACCTCTATTTCCATCCTAACCCATGAGGGAACATAGGGCAAAGAATCAAGCTTACTTATGGGTGTTAACCATCTTAAGTACTTACTTAAATTGCTAGCCCAATAATATAAGCCAAAATGTGGACGTCTCAGCCCCGCTCTCTCCCTAGGGGCAGCCAACTTGCAATAAGCCCTACGGGGCATTTTCCCATTCCAAATAAAGTCTGAGATAAACAGATGCAACTCCTTAAACCATTTTAAAGGCAACATTACATTGAGTATGTTAAGTGGATAAAAAATCCTGGGGAGGATGTTCATTTTAACTATACTAATCCTACCCCAGAGAGAGCGGCAACCAGCCCACCTATTTAAATCCTGCTTGATGGTATTCCTAGTGGCATCAAATTGAAGCTTCACTAATTTCGAATCGGATCTAGCCAAGTAAATACCCAAATATTTCAAAAATATCGGGTCCATTGCATACCCATTTCCGACACTTCTGACTTGTGCATTTGCAAGTTAAGCGGGAAAATTTGAGTTTTCCCACATTAATCTTGTAATTAGATAATCTGCCATACTCTTCAATGATATCCAATGCGACCGAGGAAGCAGGTTACAAGGTTGGGTCACATGTAGCAAAATATCATCAGCATATGCTGAAAGTTTTGGGTCCTGTGACCCAATTCTGACACCCAGAACCCTGGGATCCAATCTAATTTAGTAAGGAGTGGCTCTAAATACAAATTAAATAAGAGGGGCGATAGGGGGCAACCTTGTCTAGTCCCAGAATAGAGGGAGAAGCAGGCTGAGAAAACCCCGTTACAATATATTGTGGCTCTGGGGTCCCTATATAAAGCAAACACATATTTAATAAATTGAGACAGGAAACCAAATTTCTCCATGGCAATAGACAGGAACCCCCAATCCACTCTGTCAAAAGCCTTCTCTGCATCCACCGACATCAACCCACATGGAGTTTTACAGTCTTTGGATACAGAGAAGATATGAGACAACTTACGCAGGTGATCCGAGGCCAATCTGCCTCATAAATCCAACTTGATCATGATGGATTAAACTGGGCATGACCTTGGATAACCGAGTTGCTAAGATCTTCGGCAAGATCTTAATATCACAATTAATCAGGGAGATGGGCCGGTAACTCGTAACTTTATCTAACTCCTTCCCCTCTTTCGGGATAAGTACAATCAGGGCTTTAAATAAGTGACCGTCTACGGTGTCAGAAGTAAAAATACTCTGAAATAGTCTTTGTAAGCCAGGACATAACAGGTTGACGAAGCATTTATAAAAATTTGAGGAAAAGCCGTCTGGTCCCGGTGCCTTATCATTTGCTAATGTTTGAATTGCATCCAAAATTTCCACTTCAGAAATGGGAAGCGAAAGCTCCCTCTTCTGAACTTTGGTTACTTGGGGCAAGTTACAGGCGGATAAATAGTCCTCCACCTCTTTCTTGCTAGGTCTAGGGGCCATGGGACTATATAGGGTCTTGTAATAACTCTCAAATTCCCCTACAATTTCAGTTGGCGATGTTTTAACAGATCCGTCTACCCCGAGACGTAATACTCTGAACTATCCTGGACGCCTCCGAAGCCCTCAACCGCATTGCCAATAACCTCCCCGACTTCTCACCTTGGCCCAAATACAGCGCCTTAGTCTTATTAAGTGCATATTCTGCCTTCTCGCCTAATATGCCTTCATATTCTTGACGCAATTTAATCAATGACTCCCTAGTTTCATCAGAGGTGTCCCCTGAGAGAACCTTCTCTATATTTCTAATTTGTACCAACAAGTGCTTAGCCCTTTCTTCCCTCTTCTTCTTCTTCCTTGCTACCGCCAGTTGTATAAACTCTCCCCATAACACACACATAAGAGCGGACCACAATATATCGCCCCTGGTGACCCGAGTGGCAATTTTCCTCCTCATACTGTTTAATTCAACGACCAATATAATCCCTTATCTCCGAAGAGTGAAGCAATTGATTGTTTAACTTCCAGATAGTCTGCCTGGGAGTATTAGGGACCAGCGTGAGGGAGCAGCGAACCAAGGCATGGTCCGAAAAAATTCCCGGGATAATACTACTATGCTCCAGACCGGAAAGCAATTCACGGCTCACCAAAAAATAATCGATCCGAGATCTGGACTTATGAACCTCTGACAGAAATGTATATTCCCTACATGAGGGGTATAAAACCCTCCATGGATCGCTTAAACCCAAACTATCGGACAGGTCCCTAATAGCTCTCTGTGCAGGAGAAAGACCCTGATTTCGTTTACTATCCTTATCTAAGTCCGGAATGAATGGGAGATTCCAATCACCCCCCAACAATATTGGAAGGTGGTGGAACGGGTTCAAAACATTTAATAAATCTGTGAAAAACCCAGGAGTATCTGCATTGGGCCCATAAATACTACCAATTACTAATCTTGTTTGATTCAAAAGCCCAACCACAAAAATGTACCGGCCTTCGGATCCACTATTTTATTCTCACATATAAAAGCCAGACTCCTGTGAATTAAGACATACCCCCTTCCAGTTGTGCTGCTTCCAGCCCCATATACCTGCCAACAAACAGACATCTAAGCATATTTAATTCCTTCACAAGTAAGTGTGTTTCTTGTAGACATATTATCTGCCCTCTTTGTAATTGTAGATGCTTTAATATCTTATATCTCTTTATTTTTTGTCTGACCCCCTTAACATTCCACATAATTAAATCAAAAAGACTCCCCATCCACTAAATAGTCATCATAGAACCATCGAACCACTCTCTCAATCACTCCATATCCAAATCCGTCCAGCCCCACTGGGTGAGCAGATCTACCAAACCCCCTCCCCCCTAACCCCCTAGAAACAACCCCCCCTACTAACACTCCCCCCCTCCAAACCCACCCCATCATGACAAAAACCCCTCTCCACTTCCAACACCAAACATCAATATATAGAAAACCCCAGGCCACCCACCCCAACCCCTCCCCAACACCTCCACCTCCTCCCCTCCCCACACCCACTTGGCCCATGACATTCATAACTCCACAAGCTCAACCCGCCCCAGCCTCCCACCTATAATACCATCAAAAACCCTAGTCCGCTCCAACCAGTTCTCTTAAAAGCCCTTTAAATATCTATTTGATCCCCTCCAAGAGAAAAACAAATAAAATAAAATAACTCTTAAGGCACAACCCGGTGCTAGAACCTGTCACTCCCCAAATCAACCAACTACTAGCAGTACCCCAGTGACCTTCCCGGAGCGCAGAACCTGCCATGTTCTCCCCCAAGCAATGAATTAAAAAGAATCCATAACAATTGAGCTTCAGTGCGTTCAACACAACTGAAATATTAATAATAAAAAGAAAAATATGCTAAATGCATAGGGGGAACCCCCTAAAGCACGTGTAAGCCCAGCATAGCACCCTGAACTCGAGTCATTTAACCAGAAGTTGCAGGAAACGTAAAAAATAGCTGTCATGAAAATAAAAGGATAAGAGACAGGTAGTCAAATAATCGAGGGTCCTTTGAGCAACCACATTCCCCGATTCCTTTGGGAGCAGTGACGTATAGATTGACCAGATCTAGGGGACCGGAGCCCTGAGCCCTGGTAAAATGTCCATCCAACTGCACAGATTACACACTGCATGCCAGATATCACTGAGGGGGCCTTGAAATGGCAGAAAACCACAAAATTAAAGAACCATCTGCCATTAAAGAGCTTGGGGCCTTGGCGGCTAAAAAGCACTGTCCACAGTAATAGTCCCAATAATGCCATAATTAGGATTCCTTCAAGAGCCCGCTATCCCTTGAGAGATCGTATCCTCCCTCACAGCATGTATCCAGCTATTCTCTCCATCTCAGGGGCTCCATTATTCATCTGCCTTACATACGCCCCCCCAAGGGCCCAAAGTCCATGAGACTCCTCGATAATGCTGCCAACCACTTCAACCATAAGTCTTACTCCTCGTGCTTCTGTTGGCCGAAAGAAAGCAGAAGAAATTATGATGAAAAGAGATAGATAGTTAGTTAAGGAACACAGGCCCCCAATAAAAGATGCCCCTCTAACCCAGTGCCTCTTATCACTTCACGGGCTACTCCATATTCGATTGAAGCCCCTGTTATTATCTGAAGAGCTCCGTGAGGGCTGTAGACAATCCTTTCCGTGCTGCTGTGGCATCTTCAAAGGTAGACCATTGCCCGGAGAGGAATACTTGCAATCTAGCCGGGTATAGCATTCTGAATCGAATACCCGCAGGTATTAGCTTTGAAATCATTGTGTGATATTCCGCCCTTCTCTGGCCGGACTGACAAAGGCAAGTCTGTGTAATTCTCACGGACTCCTTCCACTTAATCTCCTTCAGTTCCTTTACTTTGTTTAGAACGAACTGGCGCTCCTGATAATTAAGAAGACGCACTATCATGGTGCGCGGGGGGGGAGCCAGATGGAGGGGCCACACGTAGTGCCCGATGCGCCCGCTCTACTATAAATTTATCACCGAAGGGCAGAAAGGCTTGAATCTGAAAAACAACTTTAACATTTCTTTTTCAAAGTTTTTATTTGCTTAAATTTTCCTTGAGTGGTGATCTGTGGTGGCATGGTAATAGAACAGTAAATCTGGACTAATGGGGGTTAAGTGCAAGAAACAATAGTTTCTCTCTGTCGGAAACTGGTCTCAGAGAAGGTCTTCTGGGTGAAATCTATCTGATGCTGCAGAAACTGAGCATGAGTTGAATGTCAGCTGAGCTCAGAAACGTAATTTGAATATTCTAGTAGCACATAATACCTACTGCTAGCATTCTTATTAATTGGAAAATGTTTTTATTTTTTTAAGGGGTTAACATTCATTTTGAATTAACGGTATGAGTTTAGATAAGGAAAATAATTTTATTTCACAAACCCAGTGTCACATATTAGTTCAGTAAAAAGTAAAAATGTTCCCGCATTAATGGTATAAATACAAACTTGAATCATCTATGAATATGGATAATCAAGACATAGAGGGACAAACACAAGGCAAGACTAAAGAATAAATTAATATGGTATTATTGGAACTACATGTGCAGTTCTTAAGTAAAAGTTCCTTCATAAAGAGAGATGCTTTTAAACAATAGAAAATAAGTTTCTGACCTCATACACATATTATACTTTGAAGCATTTTTTAATATAGATATTTTGAAGTTAACAGTGAGGCTGGGAGTGTAGCCTGATATGATCTGAAACATTTTAGCACAACTGCCCATTAACATTCAGCTAATTTGAATGGCACAGTAATGTTTCAAGTATTGCAAAACTGTCAAATCTAATAAAAGTGATATCTGATCAAAACACAATTGTAATGTGGAAAAATAGTCAAGTTAGAAAAACATTGGCCATTCAAGGATGTGGGGCCCGATTCCAAGTCGGGCTATGCCGGCTTAAGGCGGGATACACCACTCTTCACAGCGTATCTCATGACGTATGCCATGCAAGATGCCCGATGCCATTTCAGGAGGTGCCCTGCACCAGTGCGTCTATGGGCTGTGACAGTCACAAGTTATGACACTACTTATGCAGCAGCCTGCAATGCCTGGAGCAGCTGCAGGTTACGACATGCGTATAACCCAATTCCAGGTGGGCGGCTGTCGTAACCCACAGTTGCAATTCCCAAAGCCGCAGAGGCGTAGGAAATATCAGACAGCTCAGAGCTGTCCTAAGTGGCATTCGACGGCTGGCACCATTGGATGCCACCATGCAGAGTCCCTGCGATGGTGCCATAGAGACACCCTAACCCCTTGTAGCACACCCCTGCTGTCCAACCCCCCGATCATCAGAGACCCCCAGGGGTCCGATATTGGTGCACCCCCCCCCAGATGCCTGTGCCATGTGGCCAGCCCCCTGGTGTCTGCTGAGGTGGTCTGGGGTATGGGGGCTTTGGGGGGCCACCTGTCACCTGGCACGAGTTGTGACCTGTGGCCATGATATGCCATGCATGGGCTCCCACCACATGCATGGCATATCTCGCCTGTCACAAGTGCATGCAAGTTACACCAGTCATCCTGGAATTGGCCCTGTGATCTCTAAACAAAAAAAAAAAGAAAGAAAAATAGATATATTAGATGACTAGTCTTCATCCAAATAGGACATACTGTATCTTACAGGCAGGCAGTATAGCATAGAGGTTAGAGCAACGAGCTGTAAATGAGCTTGGTACATTCAAAAGACCTGGGTTGGATTCCCACAACCTCTACTTGCATACTGTGTGAATCTGTACAAGTCAATTAACCTTGCCAGTGCTACCCGGTTGCCCCCGAAAGCAGGCAGTTGTGCCTAGTGGGCCTTACCCAGTTACCAAAGACTAAACTAAATAAACTAGAAGGAACACGGGAAGCATCTGAAACTGGAAGAGTCTGTACAGCACATCAAGTTACCGTATTCCACTTCTGCTACCCAAAGCCAGTGTCCATTTGTTTTTTGCATGAGTGAAAGAAAGGGCTAACAGTCTTATCCAGTTCTAGAAATGTTCAAGTTACAATTGTGACTCCTCTACAGATGGTGGTAGTCAGGGTGTCCGTTCCCACTCTGATCCACCCACACGACCTGCGCTGCCACCCTGCCCCATTCACTAATAGACTGTCCAAATTCTAACACACCCCAGGAGAAACTCAGTCCAAACAGAGCACTGTTCCAAAAGTTTTATTAAGCACCACTTCCAAATACCTTTATAATTAAAATCTCCAGTGGACATCTAATGCCACACAAAAGGGGAGTCTCCCCATGTTTGTGTGTTGTGGTCAATCAATGGATTTAATATAAAGGCTGTTGGAAATGCTAATAAAGGAATAATCCATGATAGGGTGTGGATTGGGCTGGGATTTACCCATGTCTGGCGTGGTTTGGTCCCGATGCCACAGGCCTGATTATACAATTAGGAAACATGAGAATTACACAAAAAAATGTGAAGGAATTTTTTGTATTATTTATATGCTGATTTTAATAAAATATCCTTCCCCTACACAAAATAGTTAGTTGTTGCTGGGCAGAAGCCCTCTCTACCCCTGAAGTCAGCTGGCACTGGTAGCAAGGGAAATGAGCGGAGCGTCGTGAGACAGAGATTAAAACTGAAAATGTGCCAGTTAGCTCTTGGTTGTCTCCCATTTCAAAAACTGCAGCTTAGATCTGCTGTTTTATATTGTTTTCACTTTTCCTGAATGGCTTTTGATTTTGCGGAACAGCGCAGTTAGCGGAAGAAAAAAATGGCAGCTTAGCGAGAGTGTATTGTAACGCTAAGCATTCTGTGTGGAATGATTTTACTTTTTTTTTTTAACCTGTGGCCAGCTGATACTTTATGCGGCGGTTATGCAAAAATTGCCCTACGGTATAAAGTAGCAGCCGACTAATCAGGAAAGTGAATTATTATACCCCACTGTATAATGAACCTTTTGGAACAGCGTTCTGTTTGGACTGAGTTTCTCCTGGTGTGCGGTAGAATTCAGACAGTCTGCTTAAGTGATTTGGAGGTAAGCCACCTTCATGTACCCGCATCCTCCTCTTTTGACTGAGCGTGTCCCGCTGTTGTGGCCCACTCACTAGTAGCCTACCTCCTCTTTTCAATGCGGTGAGTCCACCATGGAAGGGCCACGTGTAAATTCTCCTGCTGACTCCCTCCCAGCTCGACGATCCCGCTCCACTCACCACTCAAAGACCATCTGCACACACTGTGTGAGTGGTGAGCACGAAAAAAAAAGCTGCTGGTTGGTGGTGCCAGCAAACATGTGGGCAGTCAATGGCTAATGGATCCCACTCATTTTATGCACATCGCGTGGCAGAGACTGACTACTGGTGAACTGATGTGCCTGAGGACCCTCCAGCACTGATGACTCCAAGACAGGCTCCCTTTGATGACTGAAAGTTTCAGTCATCGGCATCTGAAAGCACTGATTTTAAAGGGGCGGCAGTATAAAAATTTATGTACACATGTGCGTACCGGAAGTATGCGTGGTTATGCCCTGGTTTTGAGGATGAGGCAGCTTCCATTGTGACACAGTAACCCCAGATTTTGGTTGGCAGCATTGCATGAAAGCTGTAGGCCCATCCATAAGCCCAGGTATTTGAGGAGCTGGACATTTTCAAGAAGGGATTCTGAGAGGGTTGAGGCTTGGAGAGTTTTAGGTAGATGTGGTCTACTAATGAATCACGTGATTTTCATTTTGGAGCTGTTGAGGAAGAGGCCATTGGTGATCATCCATCCTTGCACTTTACTAAAGACTGACTGGTGAGAGCTGTTGAGGTCATTGTTGTTTTGGCTTTGGTGCAAATTATTATGTCACTGGCACAGAGGTGGATGTTGGAGCTGGCATTAACACAGATAGAGGGTAGGTCATGTACAAACAGGCCAGAAAGTTGCATTCCCAGGATGAAGCACAGAAGAATGCCAAGTGAGGGGAGTCAGATGTTGAGCCACTGGCCTTGACCATAGAAACAAAGACTTTGACGGCAGATAAGGACCACTTGGCCCATCCAGTCTGCCCATTTCCCTACCTATTGGATAAGCTGCAGATTCTAGTTAACCAACAACCTACTTCCTGCAACTCCCCACTATAATTGCCTTATGTCTGTCCCATGCATGTTTGAATTCCCCCACTGTTTTAGACCCCACAACCTCTCCAGGAAGGTGGTTCTGTGCATCCACCACTCTCTCCGTGAAAAAGAATTTCCTCACATTACCCCTGAGCCGTCCTCCCTCTAACTTTAAATTGTGCCCCCTTGTTTTTACACATCTCTTTTTCTGAAAGATGCTACCCTCCTGGACTTTGTTGATTCCCTTGAGGTACTTGAACGTTTCTATCATGTCCCCCCGTCCCTCCTTTCATCAAGGGTATACATATTAAGCTCTCTGTCTCTCTTCGTATGGTTTCTGATGTAGATCCTGCACCATTTTAGTTGCCGTCCTCTGGACTGCTTCCATCCTGTCTATGTCCTTGCGTAGATGAGGTCTCCAAAGCTGCACGCAGTACTCCAGTTGGGATCTCACCAACTGTCTGTACAGAGGGATAAACACTTCCCTATTTCTACTTGTGATGCCCCTCCCTATGCATCCCAGTATCCCCCTCGCTTTCCTTAATGACTTCTCACATTGCTTACTCACATTTAGGTAATCTGGTATGACTACACCCAGATCCCTTTCCATTATTGTTGGTTAGTACCTCCCCTGCTATTGTGTACTTTTCTCCTGGATTTTTATTTCCCAGGTGCATTACTTTGCACTTCTTTGCGTTGAATCTAAGTTGCCATATGTCTGACCATTCCTCCAACCTTGCCAAGTCCCTTCTCATCCTTTCTACCCCCCCTTGTGTATCAACTCTGTTACAGATCTTTGTGTCATCTGCAAAGGGCATACATTTCCTTCAGACCCTCTGCATTGTCACCTATAAAGGCGTTGAAGAGGACTGGACCCAGTACTGAGCCCTGAGGTACTCCACTAGTAACCCCTTTCTTCAGAATGTGTTCCATTCACTATGACCTTCTGTGTCCTGTTGTGCAGCCAGTTTGCTACCCAGGCTACCACCCTGGGACCCACTCCCAGGCTGGCTAACTTGATTATTAATCTTTTGTGCGGGACTGTGTCAAATGCCTTGCTAAAGTCTAGATAGGCCATATCCACAGCCTCTCCCTGGTCTATTACTTTGGTCACCCAGTCAAAGAAATCGATTAGATTCATCTGACATGACTTTCCTGCTGTGAATCCATGCTGCTTTGGGTCCTGTGCCCTGCTGGCCTCTAGGTACTGAACAATTCTTTCTTTCAGAAGTGATTCCATCATTTTCCCCACCACTGAGGTCAAACTAACAGGTCTGTGTTTCCTGCTTCTGCCTTGCTCCCACTTTTGTGAAGGAGAATCACATCTGCCCTCCTCCAGTCCTCAGGTACCACCCATCTTCCCATGATTTGTTAAAAAGTGTGGTTAGTGGTGTCACTAGGTCCTCCCTTAGTTCTTTTAGGATTCTAGGGTGAATCCCGTCAGACCCCATTGCTTTGTCCACCTTGAGTTTTTAGGAGTTCTTTCAGGACTCTTTCTTCTGTAAATGGACTGGCATCAACCCCAATACCCAGAGTGCTTCTATTGTCTGGTTTTGGTAACTCCTCCTCTTCTTCTTTTGTGAATACTGAGCAAAAGTATTCATTCAGTATCTCTGCCTTTTCACTGTCTCTCTCTGCCCACCTCCCCTCTACTTTATTAATCTTCACTATCCCTCCCTTAACCTTTCTATGCTCCCTAATGTACCTATAAAAGATTTTATCCCCCTTCTTAACTGAGTTGGCTATCTTTTCCTCGGTTTGGGCCTTTGCTTTTCTGACTGCCTTCCCCACTTCATTTTGTTTTAATTTATACAGTTCCCTGTCGTGCTCCTTCTGTGATGCCTTATACTTTTTGAATGCAGCCTTTTTCTCCTTAACCTTCCCTGACACCTCTTTTGAGAACCATAGTGTTTTTTTATTCCACTTTGTTTTCTTTATTTGTTTCACACAAAGGCTTGTTGCCTCCATGATGGCAGTTTTGATTGTTCTCTATTGTTCTTCCACCCCTCCTTTCTGGCCATTTACTAATGCATTCCTCAGGTATTCACCCATTGTGCCAAAGTCAGCCCTTCTAAAGTCCATTATCCTTGTCTTTGTATGGCTTGTCTCCATGGTTGTGTTTATTGTGAAAAACACTGTGCAGTGGTCGCATGTATCCAGATGGCTACTGAATTCTAAATTTGTGATCCTCTCTCCATTTGAGAGTACTAGGTCTAATATTGCTCCCTCCCAAGTGGGTTCCACCACTAGCTGTCTAGGCATGTCCCCTGTAGGGCATCGAGAATGACCCTGCTCTTGGATGTAGCTGCAGTCCATGTCATACAGTTAACATCTGGCACCTGAGGTTTGCTGAGTAGGTAGTTCTCAAACCAGTTTCATGCTGTAGAGGTCTGTCGTATACAGTAAGTTTGAGTTTGTGGAGGCATGGTCTACTGTACAGTATCGAGCGCCTTTGACAGCTTAATGAATATAGTACCTACTAAGTGCTCTGAGTCCATTGCTGATGCAGTATCATTTGTGACATTTTATAAATGCTGTCCCTGTGGAGTGCTGAGGCCTTATAGTTCTTCTGCCAGCAACTGATTGTCCAGGATAGGGTCCAATAATTGTCTGTGGATTAGCTTCTCAGGCACTTTATTCAGAGTTGAGAGCACTGAGACTGGATGACACTGTAATTGTTCAGTTCTGATGGTATACCACATATACGGGGAAGAGTTACAAAGGCCATTTTCCAAGTTTGATGGATTTTCCAGGTATGGAGAAATGTTATACAGATCACTTAGATTGCTATTAGTCTTAGTAGTGTGCCTTTGCTCCTGTTCAGAGCTCATCTGTCCTGGTACCTGAACGATGCCTATTGGCAATTAATACCTGGATGGCCTCTTACTGGCTGGGGCTCAGTCCAGGAAAAATGAGTAATTACTGATTAAGGTTGCATTTATGGGGTTCAGGTAATAATGACTACTGTGTCTGCAATCCACACATAACTGTCACAATCAATCAATCAATCAATCAGTATCTTTATTTTGCCAGGCAGAACACTATTGAGACAAGCTCATTTACAAGATGGACCTGGGCCAGTACACCTACCAGCAGGGCTATAGAAATAAGCATGTAATAACATTTACAAGGACAACATAATAATCATATTAAACATATACAAGGCAAAGGGAAGAAAATAGATATGAAGCAGGCGATGAACCAGCAACAAGCTATGTGCAATAGAGCATATCAACAGGCAGTCATACATCACATATACAATAAGGATTGCATAAGTACAGGTGTAAATACATACAGGCCAATAAGATATAGCTTATACAATCTCAATCTCAATCTCAATCTTTATTTATTTGTTTAAGGCACCTTTCTAAAACCAAGGTGCCTGTACAATACTAGATAAAACAATTTCAATAAAATACAATACTAAACAAACAATTACAAGTACAACAAACACCAATTTAAAAATCATTGTATGCTTTCTTAAAAGGTGAGTCTTCAAAGATTCTTTAAAACTATGGACAGTAGGGCTTTCCGCACCTGGCGAGTGAGAATTCCACAGGGTTGGAGCCATAAAACTAAAAGATCTAGCTCCTGAGGTTTTTAAATGAACCCTGGGAATCTCTAGCAATCCCTCGTCAGTGGATCAGAGAGAGAGGGGGGGACAATAGGGATGAAGGAGATCTTTCAGGTAAACCGGTCCCTGATCATGTAGGGCCTTATAGGTCAGCAAACCGACCTTAAAGGTGATTCGCCAGTAAACTGGCAATCAGTGCAGACCGTGGAGCACAGGCGTTATATGACTGGCCCTGGAAGAGCCAGTCAACAGCCTGGCTGCCGCATTCTGCACTAGCTGCAGACAGCGAATCTCAACCCCAGGAAGCCCTAGGTAGAGCGAGTTGCAATAGTCAAGGTGGGAGGTAACGAAAGCATGAACCAAAGTTGGCAGATCGCCGGGGGGAACCAGGTGTTTCACCCGGGCGATGTTCCTCAGATGGTAAAAAGAGGTTTTGACAACCGCTGACACCTGGAATTTAAATGTCAAGCGGTCGGCAAATACAACGCCCAGATTCCGCACCCGGTCTGAGGTATTTAGCGGAGTATCCCCGAGCCATAAACCCGAGGGTGATCCAACCAATAAACCCGCCTCCCGGCGATCCTGGCCCACAACCAACAGTAAGCATCAATGGGAGTCAACAGTGTGAACAATTTTAAGAGACAGTACCTCCACAGGCATAGTGCAATGTAAATGTAAAGTGTCTAAATCCTTTAAATTAAGTACAGAGAACTAGATGGCACAACCTACTTCAGCTATAAATGTGTAGCCCGAATCACTGGGCATACTGGAGGAGGAATGTAGCAGGGGCAGGGCTGACAGAAGGGGAATAAGGTAGGAAAGTACATACATATTGGCAGACGAGAGCAAGAAAATGAGGTGAAGGGGTTGAGGGAGGAGGAGGGAGGGTGGGAGGCAGAGGCTGTTAGAAATTAATAACCTATAGAAGAAGGACTGCAGGAAAGAAAATAAAACAACAGATGCCTCGGGCAAAGATTAGTGTTAGGTCCCTCATTTGAAGCAATGACAGACTTCAGAGAAGGTCAACAGACACATAGCTTTGAAAAGGGTGAATGTTACAGGGGTATTGAGCTTTAGGGATTTCCGTAGCTTGTTCCAGAGCATAGGAAGGGCATGGCTTACAGAGGCTCTACCAAAATGCGGTCTAACTTTAGGAATAACCAGGGATAAGAAGGTAAGACTTCGGAGATGATAAGCACTGGGGGAACAGATAGGTAGGCAACTTGTGAGGTACCGGGGAAGCTTATGAGTAATGACCTTGTATGTTCATAGTACAGCGTTCTTCTGCCTCCTGAAGCTAAGAGAGCTCCAACCTATGGAGAAGTAAAGAATGCAGTGATGTGTGGAGAAAGGAGCATCGGAGATAAACCTGAGGGCTCTGTGGTAAAGAGTGTCAAGCTTGGAGAGAGTCGTGCTAGTACTATGGCCATACTAGAAGTCCGCATAATCTAAGAGTGGCATAAAGGTAGCTTGAACTAGAAGTGTTCTAGCCTCACAAGTCAGCGAGTACTTGCTGCGGAAAAAAATACAGAGTCTTTGTCTCAATTTCTTAGAGAGCTCATCTATGTGATCTAGGAAGGACAACTTGGAGTCTATCCAGACTCTCAAGTGTTTGAATTTCTCCACAAACTCCAAGGTTTCACCCAAGAGGGTGCTTATGTGGTGAACCATGTCAGAAGGTTTTTTTTTTTTAAAGGAGAGACTAGAGGAGACAAGAGCATGGCTTTGTTTTTTTCAGCGTTTAGTAGAAGTTTCAGATCAAGCAGGTTTTTCTGGAGGACGTCAAAGTCACTTTAGAGGTCCTCGCAGGCTGATTTCGCTGTTGGTCTGTCAATGTAGAGCACTGTGTCATCAGCAAAGAGGTCAATATTAGCCGACTTTAGACAGTGTCTATTTGATTAATGTAGATAGCAAAGAGCAGAGAACCAAGTATAGATCCTTGGGGGACACCTCTTAGGAGTATTTTTTTAAGGTGATAAGTCGCCTTCAGCCTTGACCTGCTGCTCTCTGTCAGTAAGATAATTGGCGAACCAGATTAATGCCAGATTGTCCACCCCAACTTTCTTTAGGGTCATCAGAAGTAGATCATGATCCACTGTGTCGAAGGCCTTGCTAAGGTCCAGAAACAAGGCACAGACATAATGTTTGTTATCAAGAGCAAACTGCCAATCATTTATAACCTTGGCAAGTGCAGTTGTGATACTGTGTATGGGATGGAAACCAGACTGAATTGGGTTTAGCAAACTGGAGCTTTCTAGATGTAGTCTAAGCTGTTCATTGACTACCTTCTCCAGTAACTTAGACAAGGCTGGGAGCAAGGAGATAGGATGGTAGTTATTTAGGTCACAAGGATCCCATGATTTAAATAGAGGGATGACATGAGCTGTCTTCCAGATCTTGGGGAGGATGCCTTGGAGGAGAGACAGGTTGAAGAGGTGAGTAATGGGGGGAGCCAGTATATAGTAGGCCAGTTTTAGGAAGAATGGCTCGATCAGATCTGTACCCGCACTTTTCTTCTTATCAAGATGGAGGAGAAGATCCTCAACTTGTTTGATGGAGACTGGACAGAAGATGGCATGGAGCATGATGGTCTGGGTACAGGCATTCAAGTGTCTGTCTACGTAGCTGCGATCTGATAGCATTTGCTGGAGAGGTATCAAAAGCCATCCCTGCTGTGGCAAAATGGTTATTGAGGAGATTGAGAATCTCATTCTTATCAGCAGTATGAATGCCACTGTGTGATTTTTCAGGGAAGCATGCCAGAATTACTATGACCTTCAACCTCCCTTAGGGTTTTCTAGAACCTACTAGCGTAGTTGGTGGATGCGTTGAGTTCAGAACAGAAATAGCTAGACTTAGCAGCTCTATTTGTTTTTGTACAATTGTTTCTTGCGGTTTGGAAGGCAGACCAATAAGCGGCTAACTTTCACTTTCTAGCTTTTTCCAAAGAGCATCCCTGTGCCATAAAGCAACTTTTAGGTTTTCCATAAACCAGGGGCAGTATTCCCTTTTGGTTCTGCTTCTGACGACAGGGGCATGGAGATCTAAGGTCTCAGTGAGTATATCTTGGAAGGCCTCATATGCCTCATCCAGAGAAGGTACAAGGTAGAACTTCTGCCAGTTAGCATACTGGAGGTTGTAGAGAAATGCATTTGGGTGAAATTCTGTTTACATCTTTTAAAGATGTACTTTGAGGAAGAGGAGGCTGGGTGGTGCACTGATCTCATGCAAGCAATGGCACAATGATCGCTGAGGTTGTTGAAAAATACTCCTGAATGGGAGAAGAGATGAGGCTTACTTACTAGGATTAGGTTGAGGAGGGTACTACGCTCAGGATTCTTGATGTTAGGGTGAGTCACTTCATTTATAATCTGAGTGAGTCCATGCACATTGCAAAATTCTTTCAGCGGTACTGAGGATGGAGAAAGCCAGTCCAGATTGAGATCACCAAGGATGGTTACTTCTGACTGCATGGTTTCTAGTATGTCACTTAGCTGCTTAAACAGTGAGAGGCCAGCTGAGGGGGGCCTATAGCTCCTGATGATGCAGAGGGAGGTGGATTGGGAGAGTTGGATTTTTAGTGTAAGGCACTTGAACTCCTTAGGGACTGAAGTTGAGTCAACAATAGAAGTGACAATGTTGTCACAGATGTCGATGGCTACTCCCACTCCCCTGGATAGCCTATCTGTTCTAAACTAGTTGTACAATGGAATGTTGACCTCATAGTCCAGAGTATTTGGTCTTAGCCATGTTTCAGTAAGGCAGGTGTTATGTTGGCCTCGATAAAACAACAACCCTTGATTTTGGCCTATCAAGAAACCACTCAGAAGTATCCCCTGGATGAGTTGGATACACTTTTGTTTTTTTGTAAACTTTATTTAATTTGGACTTATACAGACAGACTTCACTTCTTCCTTCATAGGAGAAATTCAGTACTTACAGGTTTCACAGGTTCATTTACAGACCATCCATGGCAGTAGTATTATTAAGATACTGATAAAGTGCAGTAAAATTTACATTAATTGATCCAGTAGCTGCTGAAATTAATTTCTTTCCTCTTCCTTGTTCTATTGTGCAATTCTAATTAGCCAGCAGCTTTCTTCCTGTATATAGCAACAACGCCAGTTAACTGGCGACTTAGGTATGGAACGTCAATGGATCTATCTTGTGATTCAAGTTCAAAAGGCTGGGAACCAATCCTGCAAAAGGTCCTGTTCCACTAGGAGCCAGATTTCTTCATATTTATCCTTTTGTTCCCTAACAAAATATTGTGTTCTTTCCACTTTCATTACTTGCACTAGGGTTGAGATCAATGTTGCTTTAGTAGGGGACTGTCTGAGACTCCAGTGTAGCGCCAACTACCTCATCCCTACTACTACACCCAGTCTCCATAGTTTGTGTCCCTTCAGGGACCTCCAGGTCCCCTGCATCGAGAGCCCCAACAGTATCATGACTGGGTCCAGCCGTGGCGGGCACTTTAAAATTTTAGGTAGGATATCTACCACTCCTGTCCAGAACTGCTGGGTTACAGGACACTCCCAAGCCATATGATAGAAGGTGCCTTCCTTTATGGAGCATTTATAACAGTAGGATGAGCACTCTGGATCAATTTTAAGTGCCAATTTGGGGGTATGGTAACTTTGCATGAAGAAATTGTACTGAATTATTCTCAGGCGGTTATTAACTGAGCACTTTAAAATGTTTTTGCAAATCAAATTGCAGTCCCCCTAGTAAGTGCATCCAGGTAGATATTCTCTTCCCAAGATCTCTTGATTCTGTGCATAAGTTCTGGGCGGCCACCCAGCAGCATTTTGTAGCACTGTGTTAATGGTTTGAAGCCCATGGGTGTTAGAGAATTGGAAAAAGAGCTCTTCTAGGGGTGTGCACTGAGGGTTCCCAGATTATATCGCTGTAGAGAGATCAGCAGTTATTCTAGTCCTAATTCTAGCATAAAGGAAGTATTATGCTGTGGTTATCTTAAATTCCAGCTTCAAGGCAGAGAACCGACATACCTCCCCACTCCAGGAACTGACAGCTTAAATAAGCCCCAAGATCTCCATTGCTTAGTGCCTGTCTCATCATGTTTAGAGATGGTGTCCTCTCCCTCAAGTACGGTCATCAAGGTCATATCCAAGGAAAGATATGGCGATTTCCCCAGTAAATCATGGGTAGCCGACCACACCTTCCAAGTTGCCCTGGTGCAGGGGCTCATAGTCTTGGGAGGGATTCTACCACACAGGGAGTTGACCAAAAAGTCATGGTAGAGACTTGTTCCTCGTATGGTCTCCATGTTCCTCCAGGATGGAGTCTCTCCTCCTGCATTCATGAGGTCCTATATGTGGGCTAGCTGTAAAGCCAGATAGTATATACGCATATTGGGTAGCCCCAGGCCCCCCCCCTTGTGTTCCGGAGCCCATAGAATTTCTTTCTGAACTTTAGATTTTTTGCCCTGCCATAGCAACTGAGTACAGGCTCCCTCTAACACCCGGATGTATTTCTAACATACTAACATACTAAAATGCCAGCAGAATAGGCCTAACGGTCTTTCGTGTCTGCTCGTTTGGTCAGTCCCCAACCTGGGTGCTGACCTTGCTGTCCCCCTCGCCTTCTCTGGCTTCTCCCTTCCCAGTTCCGGATATTCTTGCTGCATTGGATTTTGCTTCCAGAACCCTTCCCTGTACCTGTCCCACCTCTTGAACCCCTCCACTGTCTCTGCCTCCACCAGCCCCTAGGCAGTGCATTCCATAGCTCCACCACCCTCTCAGTGAAGTAGCACCTCCTCCTTTCTCCCTGAATCTTCCCCTCCAGCTTCCACCCATGCCTCTAGTGGCCCTTCCTCCTTCCTTGAAGCACCCCGACTGTTCCTCCCTATTTACCCTCTTCATGTACCTAAGAGCCTCTATCATGTCCCCCTGGTCCTTCTCTCTTCCAAAGTGTACATATTTAGCTCTTCAAGCCTCTCTTCATAGGTCCTGTCCCCAAGCCCCAAATCATTTTGGTTGCCCTCCTCTGGACCCTCTCCAGGAGGTTAATGTCCGCTTAAGTGTGGCCTCCAAACTGCACGCAGTACTCAAGGTGCTGCCTCACCAAGCAGTTATACAGAGAGTATCACTTCCTCCTTCTGGAGGTGATCCTCTAGCGATGCATCCCAGCATCCTGTTGGCCTTGGCTGCTGCCCTCCTACAAGTCTCAGAGTTGTTCATCTTGACATCCACCACCACCCCTAGGTCCCTCTCAGCCATCGAGACTTGTAGCATTTCCCCAGGGTGTACACTTGCCTGGGTTTCTAGCCCCAGGTGGAGTACCTTACATTTCCTGCATTGAACCTCAGCTTCCACCTTCTAGACCATCTTTCCAGAGCCTCCAGGTCCCCCTGTAGGCCACCCTCCCTCCTCCCCATCCACCACCGCCCCCAGTTTGAGTCATCTGCAAGAGACTCATCTCCTCCTGATTCTTGTCCTTATGTCAGATACATAGGCGTTGAACAGAAGGGCCCAGGACTGATCCTGTGGGACCCCACTAATGACCCTCCTTGAGGATGAGACTATCCCACCAACCGACCCTCTGGGTCCGGTCCTGGAGCCAATTGCCTATCCATCTGATCATCTGGTTCCCACCCCATTTCTCCCAGCTTATCCATCAGGCCCACGTGAGGAACAGAGTCAAATGCCTTGCTGAAGTCCAGAAAGAGGACATCCACTGGTCTACCCAGGTCCAAGGCACTTGTCACCCAGTCATAGAACTCCACCAGGTTTGTCTGACACGATTTCCCTGGGATGAATCCATGCTGTCTATCGTCCAGGCACCCTGACTTATCAGGTCCCCCTAGCCTCTCCTTGACAATGCCCTCCATCACCTTGCCCACCACCGAGGTCAGGCTGACAGGCCTGTAGTTCCCTGCCACCTCCCTTGATCCCCCCTTGTGGATAGGCACTATATGCGCCACCTTCCAGTCTTGGGGCACCCACCCTGTCCTCATAGAGATGCTGAAAATCTCTGCCAGGGATTTTGCCAGGACATCTGCAAGTTCCTTCAGCATTCTGGGATGTAATTTATCCGGCCCCGGTGCTTTCTCCGTCTTAAGGGAGCTGAGGGCTTCCCTCACTCTCTGCTGTGATTTCCACTTCGGTGCCCCTTCTCCTGTAGCCCTCCCCACCTGCCAGTGATGCCTCCCCTCTCCCCAGACCTGCCGATCGGTAAGGGTCCCCCCCTCCTCAGTATCTGTCTCCTCCCATGTATGATGCAGCACCCCCATTTTCCCTGGTGAAAACTGAGGTGAAGTACTCATTTAGTACCTCAGCCTGCTCCCCCGGGTCTTGTGCCCATCTCTCCCCTGATTTAATCCTGCTAATCTGCCCCTTCACCCTTCGTTTTTCCCCAATGTATCTAAAGAACCCCTTGTTCCCTCTCCTAATTTCCCTGGCCAGGTTCTGCTCCTTCCTTGCCTTAGCCGCCCTCACCACTCTAGTGGCCCTTCTAGCCATCAGCTCGTACTGCCCTCGATCCCTTTCACTCCTTGAGCACTTGAATTGCTTATAGACTGCTTTCTTTCCCCGCACCACCTCCTGGACCTCCTGGTCCACCAACAGGTTTTTGGACCCTACCGCATTTACGTCTTACTCTTGCACAGGTGCTGGTAGCATCCTGCACCCCTCTCTGATGATTTCCCACCTACTATCAGCGTCCATGTCTGACCCAATCCCATCCAAATGCTCCTAAGGATCCTTCCCATTTCTTAAAATCCGCCCCTGAAGTCGGTTACTTCCATCTTTGTGCAGCCTTCTACCCTCCTAGGTCCAGGCAGAACCAGGACCGTGGCATGGTCACTCTCCCACCAATGGGTCCCTTACCTCCAGGCCCCCAATCTGGTCACTGTCTGCCAGGACCACATCCAGTACCCGTGCCTCCTGGTCGGTTCCCTCACCTGTTGAGTTAGAGCAGCGTCTTGAAGACATCCAACAACCTCTGTTCCCTGGTCACAGAGGATGTCATAGTCTCCCAGTCTGTTCCTGGCATGTTTAAGTCCCCAACACCACCACCGTTCCTCTGCCCAGTCTGCAGTGTCCTAACATCTGCCACCAGACTGTCCTCAGCTCCTCCGCCAGGGCAGGGTCTATACACCACTCCTATTTTACTCTCTTGCCCCCCTTGTTATCAAGGTGATTAAATCGCCTCCACGGTTCCTCTCCCTCCTCTACTCCCCTATGCCAATGCAGTTTTTGACTATCATTGCCCCTCCTCCCTTCCCTCCCCTGTCCTTCCTGAACATAGTGTAACCCTCCAGGTTCAGGTCCCAGTCATGTCTTGCAGTGGCCCAAGTCTCAGTGACCGCTGCCACATCCTGCTCCCTCAGTTAGCATTGCCTGGAGCTCAGGCATTTTATTGCAAGCTCCTGGCATTTACTGAGACACCTTCCACCCTTTCCTATAGTTCCATTTCCCTGCTCGTGTTCCCACGGGATTCTGTTTTCCCTGGTCTGCACTTTGCCAGTTAGCCTTTTCCTGCAATCCTCCTGGTCCCCAGGGGGGTGGAGACAGAGTCCCTCCTTTATCGGCACCTCCTTGACAGCCTTTTCTCCCATCCCACCCCCCTTCACAAGTTTAAACCCCACTTTTCACCAATGAACCCTCTATTTTCAACTTAAGGATTCCCCCCTCCAAATTGAGATGTAGTCTATCTCTAGCATACAGCTCCTTATCCTCCCAGGTCTCCCCCCAATCCCCCATCAACCCATACCCTCTGGCCTCACACCACTCCCTGAGCCACTGGTTTATCTCCCTAATTTTCCTTTTGTGTTCCCCACTAGCCCTTGGCACTGGCAGGATTTCTGAGAAGGAAACTGTGCATCCTATGTCATGACAGACCTGGCGAGCTCCTGAATCTTGCCTGTATCTCTAGCTCGCTCTTTCCTCAATGTCATTTGTACCCAGGTGGACCAGTATGTCTGGGAACCCCACAATCCTTGCCAGCTGATATACCTCATGCTAGCCCTGTGCACCGTTAGTCCAGGGAAGCATCTTGTTCTAACTGGCCAGGCTTCTCCTCCCTATCCCATTTGATACCCTGATCGTAGAATCCCCAGCAGGAGCACTCTGACCACTCCTTTTCCTCCTTCCCCCTTCCATGTCCCTCATCCTTTCTACAGGCCCTCCACCCAGCTGGCTCCATGTTCCTCCCCTTTCTGGGTGCCACATGCCACCCCTCCTTATTTACCATGACCACCCCTCCCTCCAATCTATGCCCTCCTCCTCCTGAATATCCTTCTGTTCCTTGCTAATTCCCCCCTCACTGCTCGCAACTGGTCCTTCTCCCCCATCTGCTAAACTAGCCTGGCTCATCCTCCCTTCCTTCCTGTCTCCATTTAGTTCCTCCTTGCTAGTCGTGCTCCCCTGGCCTGAACCCTCAGCTCCCTTTACTGAATCCTCCTGGTACTTCTGGTCCTTCTCCTTTACCTTTCCTCCCAACTGGTCCTTCTCCTTGCACTTTCCTCCCTCTTCCCCCTGCCCCTCCTGCTCTGATTCACTGCTCCCCCCATTCTCCTGCATTCCAGGTCCCCCCCTGTCCTTCCTGCTATCTGGCCCCTGCCTCCTGCCTCCCACTCCCACTCCCTTTCCATCTCTAACTACCCCTGTCGTGGCTACATCACCCCCTCATCCTTGAGCAGAAGAAAGAAATTAGGCGGTTTACTGAGTGTAGGTCTGATCCACCTCCCCACCTTGCTTCCTTCTGTCCAGCCCTGGCCATCTGCCTACTTCCCTGAGAATGTTGTCCCTCCGTCCCCCCTTTGTGAGGCCCCCAGTTACCTGCCTGCTTCCTTGGTAGTGTCCTTTTGGACCCCTCTGCCAGGTTCCTATTGACCCTGAGTATTCTCCTGCACTCCTTTCCCTATGCCCCACCCACAGTGCTTGGTGCAAGCCTGTGGGAGATTCCCAGCCCCTTCCCCAACCATACCACCCCCTTCCCCAGCTTTCTCCTAATCCCCGCAACCTCCTCCCTAAGCTGTGCTAGCTGGTAGCACACTGGGCAACCACCGAACTTCCAAGCCCAGTCCAGTATCATGGCTGCTCTACACCCTGTGCACCCCACCACCCTCCCAAAGATGCCGGCCCTAATGATGTCTTGGGGAGATGAATGGGGATAGATTGGGGAGATGAATGGGGATAGGTTGGAAGAGATAGCATGCTCGTGGCAACACATACATTTTAATCATGTTAACTCTTCCTAGCAAGGTTAGGGGAAGTGCTCTCCAATTTGTGCAATCCTCTTTAAGGTTTTTTATCAACAGGTTATAGTTAATTTGTATGATTTGAGATAAATTGCTAGGAAGAAAATCCCCAAGTATTTTATTTGTTTGGTAGGGTGGACAGTGGTACACGCAATCCTGATTGGTGACCTTTGTTTGCCTAGTGGGAGCCACTCACTCTTGTCCCAGTTTATTTTATGTCCTGATAATGGATCATAGCCTTTAAATATTTTACCCAGAGCCAGTAGGGCCTCCTCAGGATCATCTAAGACTAGAAGGACGTCATCTGCAAATAGGGATATAACCTGATTTGTTCCTCCCACCATACAGCCTTGTATCGCGGGGTCTCCCCAAATAACGGATGCCAGGGCCTCCATGGTCAGAACATATAACAGGGGCGAGAGGGGGCAACTCTGTCTAGTTCCCCTGGATAGCACAAATGGGGCAGAAGCTGTATTGTTAGTTAACACGTGGGCCTGAGGGGTAGCATATAGGGCTTTGAGCCATGTGAGGAAGGGTTCTCCTAAGCCAAATTTGCAGAGTACCGCAAACATAAAGGGCCATTTGACTCGGTTGAAAGCCTTTTTGGCATCCAGAGCATGAAGGCCCCTGCTGGGTCCCCCTTCCCTCCTGCACCACTTATGAATTACAATTATTGATCTTCGGAGGTTATGTTTGGCCTGCCTTCCCTTGACAAACCCCCCTGGTTATTGTGCACTAAAACTGGGAGTACCCTTTCCAACCTACCCGCTAGGGTCTTAGCGAGTATTTTGTAATCTGCATTGAGGAGGGAGATCGGACGATAGGAACCACATTTCATAGGGTCTTTCTCTGGTTTGGGGAGTACCACAATTGTCGCCAACCTCTGAGAGGGAAGGAGACTCCCCTTCTTCAATGCAGTATCCAAGACCTCAGTTAATAAGATGCTCAGGGACTCCCACGTATGTCTGTAGAATTCAGTGGGTTTGATATCTGGGCCCTGTGATTTTCCCTTGTTAATTTGCCACATGGTTACTCTGATGTCCTCCAAAGTGATGGGCAGGTTCAAATCATCCCTGAGGTCCCCCCCTCCCCAGTGTGGGTAGGCTCATCCCCCTGAGGAATTTCTCAGGATCTCCATCTGAGGGTACCTGAGAGGTATATAAAGTGGAGTAAAACTCCCAGTAGGTGTCATTGATCTCCTTTTGGTCTGAGATGTAGGTACCATCTGAATTAGCCATCCTAAGGATAGCCTTTTCTGCATTCTTATGCTTGACCAGCACTGCCAGCCACTTTCCCGCTCTGTCCCCTTCAAAGTCAGTATAGGATTTAGTAAATAGGAGATCCCTTTCCAGCTTCCTGGATTCTAACTGGTTTAGGGTGTCCTTTAGCAATTTAAGTTGTTTTGCTCGGGGCCGGTGGGTGTCTACCATAGCCTGCCTCTCCAGCACCCAGATCTCTCGAAAAAGAGCCCCTTCTTTTTCAGAATCTTGCTTTTTTTATAGACAGAGTAGGAGATTGTCTCTCCCATAATGAAAGCTTTTAGGGCATCCCAAACATAGGTTATATGGGTCCCCCGCTCTGTACTTAGCTCGATAAAGAGCTTAACTTTCTCATTTATGTGTCTTATGTACTGACCATCTGACAGTATAATAGGATCCATCCTCCAGGAGTCCCTATGGGTGCTTGTGTTCCGACTGACATGCACACCTTTAAAGGATCATGGTCCGAGACCAGTATAGGGCTGTACTCAGTTTGTAAGGCCTCTGTGACCAAGGGGGTGGAAATGCATATATAATCGAGCCGGGTGTAAAGTCAATGGGAATGAGAATAAAATGAATATTTTTTATCCCCAGGGTGGGTGTGTTTCCAGACTTCCACCAGTGCTCTCCCCTCTAACGTCTTCTTCAAGGACGCAACACTCCTGGAGTATGTTTTTTTCTTTTGCCCCGAGTGGTCTAAAGTGGGGTCCAAATAGGTGTTGAAGTCCCCCCCCCCAGCACTATATTGTCTGGAAAAGGGCCAAGGTTATTCCCAGGTGGGTGAAAAAATCTGGGGAGTCAAAGTTAGGGCCACATATTGAGGCAATGGTGAATAGTTTCCCCCATGTCAATTTCCGCTATTACATATCTTCCCTGGGGGTCGGCCACCCATTTGTGTACTGTGGGGAAGTTAAATGATCAAATCGCAACCCCCCGAGCCCTTGATGTAAACGGTGCCACTAGGAGGACTCCTCCCCATGGCTGAGCCAGTTTGCTCTCCTCTTCTTTAGTCAAATTAATTTCCTGCAATAGAGCTATGTCACCCCTTTCTTTCTTGATATGGGACCATACCCTCTTCTGTTTGACCACGGGTTTTAATCCATTGACATTCCATGAGATTACTGTGAAGTCTGCCATTTTACTTGACTCACAATATGCTCAACCACAGCTGCTGACTAAAACCTTAAATTACTGTCTGTGAAGCCTAACCAAAGTCTGTACAGTCCATAACTTTTAACTATAACATACCCCCTGTGCACAACTTCTTTTCCCCTTGTTCTCCTCTCCCCTTCCCCTTTTTCCTTTTTGGTTATACTACCCTTGTGTTTTCTTTTAGTATCTCCCCCCTCTTTAACTAAATAGATCCTTCCGATCCTTCTCCCTGTGGCCTCCTGCATTACTTCCCCCTCTTGACTCCCTCGCTCCCCTCCCACTATCCCCAACTCTTTAATACCCTCCACCCCCTCTTACTTGAAGTCCCTCCTTTCACTGCCCTCTACTTTTTATGGAGTGAGCTTCCCAATCCAGTAATACTACCCATAAAATCCTATATGCATTAAGTCATCCTGCCATCTGTATAGCATGGTGTAGGCAGGGAGAGGCCACATGATGGGTGATCTCTGCCCGGCTGCGGATTGTATATGTACTCTAAGAGGTCATGTCTACCCACAGGCCCTGCATCCCCCAGTTTGTCTTTGTTACGGAGCAATGCCAGTGAAGGACCCCCCAACCCGTGTCCTGTGCGGCACGGATATCACAAGCCCTCCTCGACTCTTACATGCTTCCTGCAGATTGCCTCCATAGCTCTACCACTTACATTGTAATATCCCCGTCATTTAAATGAGTATACTTGTCTCTATGTTGGGATGCCTGTGGAGCTGGGGTAAAAGCATGTGCCAGCCCATCCCTCCCCCAAGGTGCACACATTTCTTTAACTCACACAGATCACATTTCTAATCTGCCCCTTAAACCTTGCTCCCCTGCCCCCGCAACAAGAAATAACGCTTAGCTTCTTGTAACAGTCTAACCAACCAAAGCAAACATAGGGGTTGTGTAAACAAAGACAAGCCCCCAACCATTGTGAAATTGAATTGAAAAAAGTCAAACAGCTCTAGTAAGCCAGGAGCCCCTGCACGAGGGGACTCCTAAGTCCGGTGTTGAAGTGTCTCTCCTGGTGAAGAGGGTGGGTTAGTTCTGAGACCTGCTTGTGCCCTGCCCTGATAGGCCTCTGAGCCATGGAGTTACGGGCCAAGATGATCCCCTCCCAAAAACCCTCTTCCCTGGAAACTCTAGTGCCATAAGTTCACATCCTTTTACTGGTTGCTGTAAGTCATTCTCCAGGATCCTGCCCTTGTTCGACTCGCTCACAACTCTGCAGGTCTTTTACAAAGTTCATCACAGCTTCAGGGTTGGTGAAAACCATCTGCCTACTCCCTGGATGTCTTACAATGAGTTGCGTGGGATAGGCCATTGTGAAGGGACAGTTTAAGTCATGGAGCTTCTTTTTTACCCCCACGAATGCTTGTCTCTGTATCTGTAGGGGTCTGCAGAAGTCCGGGAATATGCTTACCCAGGCACCTTGCATCATTATAGGATTGCTCTTTTGGGCCGCTGTTGAGACTGCTTGGTGGTCCTGAAACCAGAGAAATTTTACTAGCAGGTGTCTCGGCCTTTTTTCCGGAGATGATTTCTGCCCTGGGGAATGGTGAGCCCTTTGAATTTCTAGTGTTATTTCTGGTAGAAGGGCAAGATGTTTTCTAAGCCACTCTTTCACATAGGTTAGGCAGTCTGTCCCCTTCAGGCCCTCCAGAAGGCCCACCACCCTGATGTTGCACCATCTCTCTCTGTTTTTGTACTCATCCATGACTTGTTTAAGTAGCTCGATATCTTTAAGAGCATTTTGGAGATCAGCAGAGCGCTGGGTTGTGGTATCTTCCTGTGTGCTAATTCTGGATTTGGCATCAGTTAAATGGGTTGCATGTGCTTCTACAGTCTCTGATGTCACATTTACCATTTCTTTAAATTTTGTATTTGTGCTGTCGTATTGTTGAATCCCAACTGCATTCTGGTGCCCAGGTCAGATTTCAAGTCTCTTATAAGTCTTTCTAAATTCTGGTACTTGGTATCCATTTCTGTAAGTTCAGCACCTCTGGTCAGTTCCTGCAGGTCTTGAGCCTGGTTGGAAGAGTTCCCAACCAGTTCTGCAGGCCTTGGAGAGACAGTCACACTGGATTGCTGATTAAACTTTAGTTTAGCCTGCTTTTTGATAGATTTAGGTTGAGGAGGCATCGGAGCAGTATGTTAATGATATTTAGCTAGATTTTGAAGCTGTAATGCGCAGGATGAAGCTGATTTCTAGAGGATTGGGCTGGAGCTCTCCTAAAACACCTCCATCTTGCTCCTCAGCTAGGCCACGCCCCGGGTCGGGTACACTTTACCCTAACTTTCCATCTTCTTGACCACATATGCTCGCTTTTCAAAATAGGTTGTGAGTAATGCAGTATTGTGCACTTCTGATGCAGTCAGTACAAAATTATCATCTGCATCATTTACATGACTTGGTTGCTTGGTGGTGTCGGACAAAAGGAGGCCATAGGCCCATCAGTATTGTCTTCTACTATCGGGTGGGTGTATTATTTATTCATCAATAGAATATTAACACCCTCATTATGAAAAAGTATCATGATAACTTTGACAGCTGGCTTAGTCGATGGTATAGCAACAAAGGGAACCCACAGCTGTGTATCTTTTAGTTTTGCATATTGTGTCCAAAACCAATCTAAGGAATTCACAGTTTTAAAACTAATATCAAACATAGTTTTCCCAGAAGCATGAATCGGTGCATAGAGTTCTGAGCAAAAAGTCTAATTGAATCCTTTGATAAGGTTCTAATCACATGAAGTCTGTCTGCAGGGAAATCCAGCCTTCCTATATATTTAAGCCAGACAGCATTTTGTTGTCGTGCAGTTCCCCCCAGGATAAACATAAGTCTGCCATCCGAAATGCACTTGCAGCTTTAGAAATAGAGGGAGATGCAATGCTGTCACCCAGATTCCTCTCATCCTCTGATGCTGTTGAACCTGATTTCCCAGAACTTGTCAAGGAGACCATCCAAGAAGGTTGCACACCCAAGGACCCAGCCCCTTTGTTAATTTTTGTCAGAGCTGCACCCCCTGTTGCACTTGAGGGGGAAACTCACCAGGCTGTTGTACCTCTTGTGCATCAGACCCCACCTGCGCTTGCCCTGAGGCAGAACTGCCTTGTACTGGGCCTGTGTTATTCTTAACAGTACCTGGTTCAGGGAGGTTATCAGCTGCTTTGTCCTGTTGCTGGGAGTCACCGTCTGTATCCATACTTGAAACCTTCTCCTGAAACCTAGTCTCTCGTGCATCATTCTTCCCTTATAGCACTTTGTTTGGCTCCTGGAGTTGTGGCAGCATGCTATCACACTCCAGCTGCACTGTTTGCTGATGTACTTCTTCCAATGTTTGGCCCGACTTTTGTCCGAGGCTCCCTTCTGTATGGGAACCACATTGAGCCATCCTTAGCTCTGCTTCAGCCTGTACGAATCAGTGCAGCCTCCGGTGACCACTGTGCCTCATTAATGTCTGCCAACTGATAGTGTGACTTGGTTCATCATCTGGGATATAGAAACCCAGCTCTTGATTGTTCTTTGCTGTTTTTTTTTTCTGAATTCTGTTTATCTCTAGCTGCACCGAGGCATCTCTCGGAGGTGCCTTCTAGATCCTACCCCTGCTGCTCCCCACCACGGCAGACCACACCAGATCACCCTTCCTTGAGAGACTTCCAGCACCCGGATCCCCCAGGGCTCTCACCCTGGGGCAGGGCCCGCCCTCCCTTGGCGGCGTCTTTCTGAGATTAGAGGGTTCGCCCCTCTCGGGAAGACAGCCATGGATCCCCAGTGTGGCTCTACCTGGTATTGGGGATGTGAGGGAGATCCCTGAGGCCCTCATCACCTCCTCGGCTTGCCGGGGTTTTTCCTGCTTTGGTTCCCAGAGCAGGATGTGCAATGTCGCCCTGCCTGTTGCGTGGATGCTCCCACCCACATCTGGAAGGCAGCCACCTGACATCTTCCCCTGTGTGTAGCCCATGGCATTGCAGTGCCTCCAGTCTCCACTGGGGGCCGCTGCGATGCCGGGCTGTCCCTGGATCCCTCCCCGAGAGAGGAGAGCAGTCCTCTGGATGCTCAATCCTCTCTCTCCCCTGCCGTCCGGGCTCGTTCCCACACCTGGGTCACAGGCGTGGCACGAGGTGTGGCGTCCAGCGCTTCAACGGTCAGCACCACCGGACCAGCTGTTCTTTGCTGTTTGCTAGGGCTGTTTCAGCATCAGATACAGGATTCAAATGTCAGCATCTGTATAGTATTGTTTTGTGTCCTGAGCTTGATCAATAGAGATACCATTTTTTTCTTGAGGCTGTAGAAGCAGTAAGGGTCTGAGTGACAGTGGTAGGCTCAGTGACAGCAGAGCTGGACTGAGCCTTTAATGCTGTGTGTCACTCTTTGCTGATGTTGGCATTTCAGGTGCCATTTTCCAGAGCACTCTGCTACATCTTGTCCTCAATTAGCCTGTTTCTTTCTTGCAGAAACCTGGCTTCCTCCTCAGCAATTAGTGCTCTCAGGTAAGATTTTCTTTTTACTTCAAGAGCTTTTTTTAATTTACTTTCTTCCATAATCATTTCAGTACCCATATCCCAAAAATGCAAAGCTGGTTCATTATCTTGCAACTATTCCTCAACCTGTAATTCAGCAGATACAGTGGAGGACAGCAGCTTTCCTGTATCTGGAGCACCCACACTTCCACCTCCAGGGTCCACCTTCTTGGCAGGCACCCAGATGGCCAGAGGGTCCTCATACTGGATAGTAGGGGAATTATTATTAAAAATAAAGAATATTTCAGAATTTCCCTGGTGTCTTGGTCAAATTTCCCACATTTAGTAAAATACCTACAAAATAGCTTAATCTTGTTCAATTTTAGTTGGTTTGCTTCGCTATATCCTCCCCCCTCACCACCACTGTAAAGGCTGAAAATAAGCAATACTGTATAGCCCTCCTTTCCCGGTCAACAAAAACAAAATAAATAAAGTAGAACACCTATATTTCATGCTGCTTATATTTCGTGGTCGCAGACGTTGTGCATGGTTCGCGTCTCAGTTTTTGCAATCGGACCTTTTATTACTACAGCATTGTCTCTCTCTCTCTGACAACTCACATCGTAGTAGGTGGTATTTTCTGTAGCGCTACACTACTGTTAGTTTCTTGTTTAATTTTAGTAAAGAAATGACAATCACAGTAGTAATAGTGGTTTCTGTACTGATGCATGAAGTGTCAGTTTAATTAAAGGGCTGACAATCACCCTGTAATAGATACTATTGCACTCAGCGCTGAAGCCGACTGTCAGTTAATAGTTTAATTGCATAATTGATAATCACCTGGCAGAGGAGTAGCCAGGAATCTTTTTTTTTTGGGGGGGGGGTTGTTTAGAAATGACATTTGAGAAATGGGCCAAATAAAAGCTGGGGGTCTGGGGCTGCTAGAGCTCTGGGGGGTGCACATGCTCTGTGGTGAGTTTGGGGGCTTTTCTTGAAGAAAAAAATACACTTTTGTTACATGTTTCCCTTCCCTAATGTCATGGGATAAATGTTTTCTTCCCCTTGGAATCAGGGGGGTGGGAGACTCTGACTGGCATTACAGTCTGCAGAACCTCCAATGGCTGTGGACAACTGGCTATCCAACAGTGCTATCAACCACCCACCCCATATGTGGTTTTTGTAATATACTGTGATCATTGAAAGATTTCTACATAAGGGCTGTGGTTGGGGGTCTGGGGACTGCTAGGCCCCCTGAAGCCCTGTGGGGTTACATGCTTTGTGGTGAGTTTGGGGGCTTTTCTTGAAGAAAAAATGCACTTTTGTTACATGTTCCCCACCCATAATTCCGGGGGAATATTTTCCCCCATGGAATCAGGGGTGTGGGAGACTGTCTGGCATTACAGTCTGCAGAACCTCCAATGGTTGTGGACAACTGGCTATCCAACAGTGCCATCAACCACCGTGACCCACGACATATGCAGCTTTTGCAATGTACAGGAAACTACAGACCTGTTAGTTTAACCTCAGTGATAGGGAAAATGATGGAATCACTTCTGAAGGAAAGAATTGTCGAGTATCTAGAGGCCAGAGGGGCACAGGACCCAAGGCAGCATGGATTCACAGCAGGAAGGTCATGCCAGACGAATCTGATAGATTTCTTTGACTGGGTGACCAAAGTAGTAGATCAGGGAGGGGCTGTGGACATGGTCTACCTAGACTTTAGCAAGGCATTTGACACAGTCCCACACAAAAGATTAATATACAGGTTAGCCAGCCTGGGAGTGGGTCCCAAGATGACAGCCTGGGTAAAGAATTGGCTGGAGAATAGGAAACAGAGAGTAATAGTAAATGAAGTCCACTCTGAAGAAAGGGGGTTACTAGTGGGTACCGCAGGGTTCAGTATTAGATCAGTCCTCTTCAATGTCTTTATAAGCTACACAAAGATCTGCAACAGAGTTGATGCACAAGGTGGGTAGAAAGGATGAGAAAGGACTTGGCAAGGTTAGAGGAATGGTCAAATGTATGGCAGCTTAGATGCAATGCTAAGAAGTGCAAGGTAATGCACCTGGGAAACAAAACCCAGGGAAGAGTACACAGTGGGGGTGAGATACTAACAACAACAAAATGGAAAGGGACCTGGGGTAGTCATATCAGATGACCTAAAGGTGGGCAAGCAATGTGACAGGGCAGCAAGGAGGGTTGGGGATACTGGATGCATAGGGAGGGCATCACCAGTAGAAAACAGGAAGTTATTATTCTTCTGTACAGACAGCTGGTGAGACCCCATCTGAGTACTGCGTGCAGTTCTGGAGACCCAGTCTCCGAAAAGACATAGACAGGATGGAAGCTGTCCAGAGGAGGGCAACTAAAATGGTGCAGGGTCTGCACCGGAAGACATATGAAGAGAGACTTGAGGAGCTTAATATGTATAGCCTCGAGGAAAGGAGGGAGAGGGGGGACATGATAGAAACTTTCAAGTACCTCAAGGGAATCAACAAAGTCCAAGAGGGTAGCATCTTTCAAAAAAAGAGGTGTGCAAGAACAAGGGGGCACAATTTGAAGATAGAGGGGGCAGCTCAGAGGTAATTTAAGAAAGTATTTTTTCACAGAGAGGGTTGTGGATGCATGGAACGGCCTTCCAGAGGAGCTTGTGGAGTCAAAAACAGTGGTGGAATTCCAGCATGCATGGGACAGACATAAGGCAATTCTAGGGGTGGGGTAGGAAGAAGTAGGATGCTGGTTAACTAGGATCTGCAGCTTATCCATTAGGTAGGGAAATGGGCAGACTGGGTGGGCCAAGCGGTCCTTATCTGCCGTCAAATTCTATGTTTCTATGTTACTGTGATACTTGAAAGATTTCTACATAAATGCTGTGGCCTGGGGGCCGCAAGGCCCCCAGAAGCTCTGGGGGGTTTACATGCTCTGTGGTGAGTTTGGGGGCTTTTCTTGAAGAAAAAAAACACACTTGTTACATGTACCTCACCCCTAATTTCAGGGGATTTTTTCCCTCCCATGGAATCGGGTGTGGGAGACTCTGGCTGGCATTACAGTCTGCAGACACTCCAATGGTTGTGGACAACTGGCTGTCCAACAGCGCCATCAACCACCCACCCCATATGCAGTACAATATGCAGCTGTGCCTGCAAGGCTGCAAATAACTGTGGTGGGCAACTGACTGACCAACAAATGGAGGGGAGAGAGGGAGCAGCTATGGTGATGCTGGGATAAAACCCACCACCTGCAGGGCAGACCCTGTATACCACTTAGCATTTTGTTACTGAAATGTTAGCTACAAGCACTCAAAATGTAGGGAAATACTGTCAGGCAGAGATACATTCAGAAAACTTGGAGCTGGTGCCTTAACAGTACTCTACCCTTCTCCCTTGATGACACCCAGGACACTAGCTGAATGTCCTAACAGTGGAGTGATAATTTCTTTTTGTGCAAAGCCCCTCTTCAACTGCCAGATAATTGCTGCTCCTAATGAGCTGTTAATCACACCAGGATATCTGGAACATTAAGAGGGATTATACAATGGCAAGAGAATTTCTTGTTCTCTGATTGGTCAGTGTGTGCCTGGGACAGTGATGTTATTGAACAATAACATCACTGTATTAAGTCCAGGCACACAGCTGACCACACAACATTAAGTGAAACACTTCCCTCCACAAAGAGTACAGTTCCCTGAACCCATTACACCTCCCCCCAATCCATCCATATGGCAGTTCTGTCTCTCACCACTTCACCACTCAGAGGACTTGAAAAAAATGGCACAAGCCTACAAAATATATTTCATTTGTTTTCTACAACAGAGCAGCCTCTGTGAACTGCGTGGCGCAATCCGTAACTGCCAATGGTGCTGTTATCGGAAGACGGTCTGTTCCGGCAAAACACACAGCAAAATAATAGTTCTTCTGAATGAAACCCACACACCACCCCCCTACCCCCACAGTGATCCTGCTGTAGGCAGTCGACTCGCGGACATCTTGGGGGGGGGGGGGAACGGAATTTACATCTCCTGCTCAATGCCAAAACAGTCGGACTGCATGCACAATAAACAAGAGGAGCAGAGACTGTAAGGAAAGTACTGCATGTTGCAGTTTTTTTTTTTATAAATTTTTTTTTTTTTAATTAATGTACTTTGCTGTTGGCTAGGGATTTTGGAAGAGGTAGGTCCACTGCAGAGGACACAGCTGGTGGGGGGTCATGTCAGACAACACAGGCACACTTTGGGAGGCTCCATAGACAGGATCATTCAGGCAGCAGCTCCACCTTCTGGTGGAAAAATATAGCAGACTTCTTTTTTAAAACATATAGCTCTACACATCAAAAATGGGGAAAGAAAGGCAAAAACTGCTGTTTTTTTTTTACAATTATTCTTGTTTAATTAAAAATCCAGCCATTGTATAATAGTAATAAAGCACTCCAGGAATGTGTGTTATTGTGTAATAACGTCACTCCTGGGGTGGTGGAAGTACTTGGCTTCGCCTCGTGCTTCTACACACCCCAGGAGTGACGTTATTACACAATAACATACACCCTGTTGTGCCTTATTGCTTTATTAGCATGACAGGTAGAGCCTGCTAAAGTAGGGACTTTAACTTCATTAACAGCAATGGAAAAACTGTACCTGTCAAGACGGCCAAGTAGAGAGTTAGCTGTACTTGCCCTGGCCAATTTGCACTAGGTTTTGGACTAGTAAAACAATGTTAAAATTGACCCATGACCCCTGACATACAAATATACAAAAGGGGCACATGCTTGCACACTTAGTAACATTGGTGGGGGGGCATAGGAAACCATGACAAAAAACATGGGAGAGTTATGGAAGGTGACCTGGTGTTAGTGGCATGACATTCCACCATCATCCATGTATGTGGTGGTACAATACCTTGTCAACAGGCATTACTAACACAGCAGGTAGAAGAGGAGGCTAACCACTTGTAAGGTTGGGGGGGCTTGTCCCTTTATATACTGAAACACTACTGTGAGATGAATAGGACGTGGGTGATGCCATTGCCAGTATATATAAATTACTGGTGGATGGATAAGAAGGGGGTTTCAGGTCAGGAGAATGGGCCTGAATGATCAGGCCCATTCTCCCGACCTGAAACCCCTTTCTGATACACCATGAGTCATTAAGGATTTATATAGAGTGGCATCACCCACGTTCTGGGCTCTTATACTCCTCCTGTCTTGATTTCTTATGTCCGTATCTAATTTGCTGCTTTGAAATGAGAGAAGTAGGAATGGGGTCCCTAGTCCTATCTCTCATTTCAAAGTAGACAAGTAGATAAGGACATGGGGTTATGTGTCACAGGATACAGTCCAGAATCACTCTGTTCCATGAGCCCCACATAGCAGTTTGTTGCTAGCTGCCTCAGGGGGAGCAGAAGATGCAACAGCAGTAGAACCAGGACTATTCACTAAAAATACCACCAACAGCTTAATCTGGTTCAATTTTAGTTGCTTACCATCTGTACCCCCGACCGGTTGCCCCTGAAAAAGGGACTTATAGTCCCAGTGGGGGTACCAGGTCAACAAAAGTCAATAAGTAAATGAGACATTGATGTTAGTTGCACTGTCTTAGGTAAATAAATTGTAAAAACATGTTGACTTATGGAGGGGAGCATGTGGCCCACCCAGACCATCAATCCCCTTGCCAGTCAAGTTTACTAGCAAGGGGATTGATGGTCTGGGTGGACCACATGCTCCCCTCTAGAAGTCAACAGTCAACCTAAAGGAGGAGCATTGGTTTCAGCAGCAAAGGAATCTGCTGTCCTTCTTTCCCAGCTATAGGTGAAAGTGTCATTACTGTGGTATCAACAATCGAGGTAGGATGCAGGAGGGAAACAAGGAAAGTATTATAGGTTGCTGTACAAACTAAGTGTTGGTGTCACTTATTCATAGTTCTCTTGCTACTGAGCTTGGAGGTCATGGGTTCAAATTCCCCACAGAGACCTAGGCTTACACCTAATACTGATACTCCAGTTCAGTAATGGTGAAAAACCAAAACATTGCAGCACACGCCAACAGACAATTATAGCATTTTATTCAGTAGTAGTAAGCACCCAAACAGATGCAGGACAGACATCCTACATAGCACCCTACATACAGGGTATGCTGGGATTTTTTTGGTTTCGTCCAGTTACACTTTTTTAAGCACATATTTGCAGGCACCATCAGAGACACGAGTGACAAGAGAAAGTGCACTCGTGTCTCTGATGGTACCTGCAAATGTTCCAGTAATCACCACACCCAAGAGCACAAGATATTATGTGGATTAAAGCAGCAGTGCAACACAAAATTGTAATTTTTGCATCTGTGATTTTAATTTAGTAACATGTTGCTTGAAGTTTGTTTTAGGTTACTATAAGGGTTTCCTTCAGTTCATTATTATGTTGTAATTAATTTGCACAGCATGCTTGTTCTCATCATGTGACTTGATGACCAGTACATTTTATTCATAGCTTTTGGTAACCGGGTAAGTGCATTAGGCAATATCCCTGCCTATTTTCAGGCACGACCCGGGGCAGTACAGAATAAACATAAACAATTATATCAATCAGGAGTAAATACAATAAAACAGACAATTACTAAATAAACAGCAGATATCATAATTTTTTTCCAATTGTTTAACCAGGTGAGACACACTAAGCTGAAAGCTTGTTTACAGGTGCAACCTGGGAGCACAGGGAAGTTAAGTGACTTGCTCGGGGTCACACAGTATGCAAGTGGGGGCTGTGGGATTCAAACCCAGGTTTCCAGATTTGCAGCTCAGAGCCTTAAATCACTGAGCTATGCATGCTTAAATGATAGGTGAGATGAGGAGCTCTTACAAACAGACAGGAAGATACACTTACTGTTGAGGAATACAGACAGACACAAAAATTAGGCTAGAGGGCAGCTGAAGGTCAAGCATAATTACAGTCATTACTGAAATAATAAAAAAGAATAAAGAACTGAAGGAATTCCACGTAGTAACCTACAATGGATTTTAAGTGGCATGCTATTAAACTAAAATCACAGGTGACCCCAACATTACAACTTATTCTTGCACTGCTGGAACACAAGACATTCTCATGTGCCTGCTCCTTTTTGAGAATACAGCTTTCTATTTATTCTTTTAACATAATTTTCCTGACTGCATACCATTCACTTTGGACAACATTGTTTGCAAAAGGAAAGCTATTTAGTCTATTGGTATTATTATTGACATTATTCTGGAAGCAATCCTGTCACACTTTTAATGGTAATAGGGCTACACTGTTAAAGCCAAGGTGTGTGAGATCTCTGCTCAGTGTTTTATCTGTCTAGCACCTTGACCTTTTCTTTTATTACTGTAGCATGGTGGACCACCCGGCAAGAACCCAGTCTACCCAGCACTCCCCCCCATGTAAAATAATTCCTTACCTCCATGCTCCTGTCTGAGACAAAATTAATTTGAGTCAGAATGGTCTTCAGAAGCTCACTGACTGTTCATTGCTGTTTAAGCCACCCAGTGTTGCTAGTCTATGGGGGGGGGGGAGAACCCTTACCCGGTGAGGCGACAACCGTCCAAGGGGCCCAAGAGGGACCAACAGGTAGGCCAGGCAGCTGGCTAAGCTAGTCTCTACTCTTCCTCTCTTCTCTTCATCATCTCTACTCTTCTCCTCCAGCTCCCTACGATGTGAGTACCGGTCCTGAGAGCATTCTGCTACCATTACTCCCGACTGGCAACCAACTCCTGGCTCCTGACCTCTACAGAACAGCTGTGCCCCACTCCACAAAATACTGTAATTCTCCTCGAGTCCACAGCCGCTCCTCCTCTTATCGACTCCTCACTCTTTCTCACAACATGAACAAGCTGTACGTGTGGTGGTATGCCAAGCCTCCAATTCTACGTTGCGTGGCTTAATTGGCTGCTATGTGTTAGAGAGGAGAAGCCAATGGGGAGCAGTGGAGCAGACTACTAGCAGTCATCAGGTCAACAGCAGACAGTGTCAATGGATTCGGAGGACACTCACTATTCCCCCTCGTAGCAGCCACATCAGTCAGGCAGCAGATGACAGGTTACACAGCACAGCACCTCGGCTCACGCAGGCGCACATATTTAAAGGGCCAGCGTGCCCCGCTCTCTCTCTACTGTGTGTGTGACTGTCACAAATTCTATTAATAACAAATTTCAGTGGTCATTTCGGGGGGGTGTTTGAACACCCTAAACACCCCCCCTGGCTACGCCCCTGTCACCTGGTAGCAGTCACCAACATTCCTCCGTGCATGTTCCTTGATTAATAAAACTACCTTCTCCCTTGTTCACCACACTTCTGCCCATTTCAGTCCACAACCATGTCCTTGTTTAAATGGGTGACACAGACCAAATCTTTAGAAAGAGATACTTCGGCAATGGATGTTGACACTGTCGAGCCTGATGATTAGTGCCATGTAGCTGGTATTTCACCACAGACAGCAGAATTGTGTCAGAATTTCGCTCAACCCCACCACCATGCATAAAGTAGAGAACAACATATGCACAATATTCAGCCAAACTGCGTTTTGAACTTGGCAAGTCCACTTGTGGGTTTAGCGTAATGAATTCTGTGCAGATGTGTTCAGCTACATACAAGGGGTCAATCAATGAAAGTACAATATGAAAATTCAAGCTAGATTACCTGGTAAAATTACAGTCTTGCCCTGATCCAGAAATGCTCCCTCAAGAGTTGCCTAAAAAAGCCAGGAAATGCTCGACTTTGCTTCTTGAGAATGTGGAATCAGAGTTAAAAGTGATAATTTGCAGCCTGCAAGGTGAGGGAGAGGTGATTAATGAGAGAGGTTGTTTCACGCAGTGGCAGTTGGGCTATTGAAAACATACAGTCCTCACCTCTTACAGGGGTTCGGTGGAAAAGTACCTCTGTCACGACAGTGGGCTTGGAATTTGTTACATCGGATGGGTTTCTCAAAAAGAAAGGGAGCCAAAGCTGGGAGGAAAACTCCCTTTGACTTCCCAAGCCTTAAACAAAAGTTTCTCTCTCAAATTGCCTCTGCAGCCAGATAAGAACTGATTCCTGAAGACCTTGTGTTAAACATGGATGAAACGGGCATACATTTGATTCCATGTAAGCAACAATACCTGGACAGGGTGGGCAGTATTGAGAAATACCAGACTGCTCAGGGGCGTAATGGAAGGTCCAGTTTTTCCCAATACCGCCCACCCTGGGGGGTATTATTATGCTTAGAAAATGGACATCTGTGTAAATTTTAATTAAGTAATCAAATAACAGAGAAAATGGATTTGAAAATGAATAGTAACACTAGGGAAAAAAACTATTTTTGTTAAAGTAGTCCTTCTATTTCTGTGCTGTTCTAGCTCCTGTTGCTCTCCCCACACAGCTATTCTCATTTACCTGCCCCCCAGCACCACCACATCCTGACAAAGATATAGACTTTTTTTTTAAATGTCTCCCAGCACTGCCTTTTCATCATTTTTTGTGTTTAAGACAGTGTTCTCTGCCCTTTGTGGGAGACTGTTCTTTCTTTCTTTTTTTTGCTGGGTTAGAACTTGAAGAATGCAGTTGTTACGACGAGCGCAACCTTGCACGACCCTGGTACGTAAAACCAGGAAGTCGAGGTTTGGAAGTCTAATACGAGACCGTGCTGTGAATGAATTTTTTTTTTTTTTTTTTAAAGTAGCTGTTTGCCAGGTTGTATGGTTCCCCCTGTAGCAGAGAAACTGAGCGTGCCAGGTAGACATCAGAGGCAAGCCTTGTATGTCAGTTGGGGAGTCTCACTGTGTATGAATTCAGGTGGCAAGGCTAGGGATCCAGTTATGGGAAAACAAAGGTACATTTTACATTAAGAAAAACTGCTGTACCACATTATGTTTTTTTCTCCTTCCGTAATTCACGGTAGCGGTACCGGAGCTACTGGTTGTGAGGTGGCAAGGCTAGGGATCGAGGTATGGAAAACAAAGATGTATTTTAAATTAAGAAAAACTGTTGTGCTACGTTATGTTTTTTTACTCATTGGCTCATTCAGAGCAGTTGTGTCTCTCATTGAAGAGAGTTGTAAAAAGGGGGAGATTGGACCAGTTTATGGCTCACTTACCGAGAGGAAAAAATGGTAGTTGGTCAGTTTTGAAAATTTTGGGTGCCCATGGATACCCTAAGAATAGGGCACCCTGAATTGGCACTTGTTTTTGACAGGACACTATTGAAAAATAAATGCACGCCGAGCATGGCTTTTAGCCAGTCAGCATGCTTTATTTTTCAAGGCCATTTTCTAAGTTTAGATTGGACCATGGAAAGCACAGTGGCAAAGCAGGTAGAGGCCTCTGGCCTGGGTGATAAACGTCAAATTTCCCTGGTACTAACATGCACTCTTGCTGGTGACCTCCTCCCTCTGTAGGTCATCTCTAAAGATAAAAGCAGGAGCTGTCAATCACACTATGCTTTCCCCAAAGACTGGCACATAACACAATCAGAAAATCACTGGGCAGATGCATGCACAATGATTGAATACATTGACTAAGTACTACTGTATTGCCATATTTTAACTTTGTTAAAAACCTGATGGCTGAGCAAAAGGCCATGCTTATTTTAGATCTTTTCAGAGCACATACAACTGAACAATTAAAAATCAAATTCCCCCCAAATATAAAGAGCAAATTGACATAATGTTATTTTCTTTTATACTCCCCTCTTTACCCATGTGCACACATTTAAACAAGATTTGGCTGGTGCCAACAAGGCAGGCCATGCTTTTTTATGTTATCTTTGTTTAGTTTTGTAGCAGGCTGTATTGCCTTACCACTCTCGCTGTTATAGCTGTGGTTACATGAGGCTCACACGCAATGACAGTGTTACAGATTTTTTTTGTATACATTGCCCACAGGGAGGGCCTTGACACAGCCTCACTGCTTTTTAGTAATGCTCCCTACACTGTATACAGTGGTTCAAGTCCAACCAGTACCAGACAATTAGTTTCATTCCCCCGGCACCGAAATCCAAATCATCATTTCTTTTTTCTCCAATGGTCTGGGTTGAAAACTGGACCTGTCAGGTAGTTGGGGGAGAGGGGCAGATATTTTTATGCCGATGGACTAGGTTAGGCATCACACCTGTCAGGTAGTTTGAGGGGAGGGAGGCACATTTTTTTCTTCCTTAACAGGCTGACTAGGACTTGTGAGTCATCAAGTAGTTGAGGGGAGGTGGATTTTTTTTTTAATTCACCAACGGTCAGAGTTTGGGCCATGGACTCATCAAATAGTTGGGGGAGGGGGGGACAGATTAATTTAATCTCTACTGGATCATGTTGTGCACTGGACCAGTTAGGTAGTTGGGGAAGGGGGGCTTCATTCACTGATGAGCTGGGATGGGCACTGGACCAATCAGGTAGTTTACTGGAGGAGGACATATTTTTTTTATTCCCTGACAGGCCAGGTTGGTCACTGGACTATTTTGTGCAGCAGGATGTATCGGAGCATGCATGGCAGTGTGATCCCTAAGTGCATATTGGGGTGAGTGAAGAGATGAGACTGAACGCTGAGAGAAGGAAAGAGTGAGAGAGGTAGACTGGGGCGATGGAGCTGGGATCACAGGCAATTGGGGTTATAGCCTCTGAAGTGAATGCCATTGGTGCCCCTTGGCCCTGTCTCCCATGCTAGTGTGCTGTTGGCTGGAGGAGGCAGAGATGGCTAGACAGACTAGTAACAGCAGCAGAAGTGCAGCAACAGCTCCAAGCTTCACGGGCAGTGTTTGAGCCCCGTACTGTGACATGAGTGGATGGGCATGAGGAGGCAGTGTTTGAGCCCCACACTGTAACATGAGTGGATGGGAGGCAGTGTTTGAGCCCCACACTGTGACATGAGTGGATGGGCATGAGGAGGCAGTGTTTTACTACCTCACATATCCCACCTTCTGCTCACCGATCTGCTGCTGCTGCTCCTCTCGATCTCTGTTTGGCTTAATATATGGGCTATGTTGGGTATGGGACCTATTAGGTAGTTGGAGGAAGGGGGACATACTTTTTTTAAAATTCCTAATGGGCCAGGTTGGGCACAGACAGGTAAGATAGTTGGGGGGCCAGAGATGGACAGATTTTTTAAATTTTTTTTATTCCCTAGCAGGTGGGTTGAGCATCAGATCTGTCAGGTTATTGGGGAAGGGTCAGATTTTTTTTTCTATTCCCTGCTGGGCCAGGTTGAACACTGAACCTGGCATGTTGTTGGGGGATAGTTGTTTTCTTTATTTTCTGACAGGCCAAGATGGGCACAGACAGGTAAGATGGTTGGGCTTTGTAAAGCACCAGACCTGTCACAGTTGGGGGGAGTTGGGTATCAGTCCAGATAGTCGGAGGGGGAGAGAACAAGATTTTTTTCCCCCACATACATTTTCTGTCCCTGGGCTGGAGATCTCTTCAGGCCTGTCCTGCCAACCCACCCCATCCTACATCCCCCCAGTACTTACTTAACCTGAATCCCCCCCCAAGGATTTCCCCCCATGGCAAAGTCAGGAGAGGGGGCTGTCCCCCCAAAGTACAAATCCAGTCTCAGCCTCCCAGGTCCTGGCAGTGTGGCAGGTGAGGGATCAGCGGGCATGACTTCATACTCGCCTGCCCTGCCACCATTTTCCTCCCTTCCCCACAATGAGGCGCACTTGTCAAGGTGCGTGCATGGAGGCACACGCATGCTGCGGAGTCCCAAAGCACCATCTACTTTCTTCTGCTCCCATCTTGCACTGCCACCAGGCCATCCCCTGGCAACCTGTGCTAATTTCTGAACACGGGTCACCGGCATGCAGCGGGGTGTGGTGCCCAGCGCCTCAACCCTCAGCGCCACTGGGCCAGCAGACAAGACTTTTTTTTATTCCCTGATGGGTCGGGTTGGGCACTGGATCTGTCAGGTTGTTGTGAGAGGGGGATGGAGGTTTTAGACCCTGAAGAGTTGGGTTGGGCATTAGACCCATTTGGTAGTTGGGGAAGGGGGACATATATTTATTATTCCCTAATGGGCAAGGTCGGTCTCTGGACCATCAGATAGTTGTGAGTGGGCCAGATTTATTTTTCAGTCCCTGTCAGGCCAGATTGGGCACCTGAAATTACTGTTTATTCTACATTCCCTGCACTGCAAGTATGGAACTCCTATGCCTTGTAAAACACTTAGGGATACAGTGAATATGAAAGTCATTATTTAACGCCCAATTCTATTATATTTTACAGTCCCTGTGCTACCAGTATCTAACTCCTGTGCTTTGTAAAGCACCAGACCTGTCATAGTTGGATGAAGACGGACACTTTTTTTCTCTTAACAGGCTGGGTTGGCACTGAATCCATCAGGTAATTGGAAAAAGGGGCCAGATTCTTTTTATTCCCTGATGGGCTGGGATAGTCACTAAACCAGTCAGATAGTTGGGAGACAGGGCCAGATTTTTTTTATTCCGTTGAGCCAGGTTGGGCACCAGAAATTCTAGTCTAGTCAACATTCCCTGCACTACCAGTATGGAACTCCTGTGCCTTGTAAAAATCATTGGACTACAATGAGTGTGAAAGTCATTATATAAAACAAAATTCTGTTGTAGTCTACAGTCCCTGTGCTACCAGAATCTAACTCCTGTGCTTTGTAAAGCATCAGATCTGTCATAGATGGGGGAGAGGGATAGAATTCCCCCCCCCCCAACATGCTGGGTAGGACACCGCGTTCATGAGGTAGTTGGGGAGAGGGGGACAGATTTTTCCTTCTATTCCCTGGGAGGGAAGTATGGTAAATTGATGATGCCCACGCACTCCATTTTTCCCCCCAACACTTTGCTTCTGATGGGCGCCATCAGTCAGTGGTCATGGCCCTGGGCAGGTGCTCAACTGCTCTGCATACTGAGTAGGAACATGCATGGCAATGGGAACTCTGTGCATGTGTCAGAGACAGTGCAGAGCTGAGACTGAGTACCATAGAAGTAAAAGCAGCAAGAGAGGAAGAGCCGGGCCATGGAGCCTGCATCACAGGCATTTGGAAGTACAGCCTCAGAAGTGCATACTGTCAGTCTCCCTCAGTCTGGTCTCCCACGCTAGTGTGCTGAAGGCTGGAAGTGACAGAGAGGCCTAAACTCACTGGTAGCAGCAGCAGCGTGGCAGCAGAGGGATACATATTTACTTTTATTCCCTGATAGGTTGGGTTGGATACTGGACCTGTCATGTTGTTGGAGAGAAAGGGACAGATTTTTTTTGATTCCCTGATGGGCCTGGTTAGTCCTTGTAATCATTAGGTAGTTGAGGGCAAGAGGGTGGCCAGATTTGTTTTATTCCCTAAGAGGTTGAGTTGGGCACAAGACCCATTCAATAGTTGGTGGATGGGGGCCAGATTTTTTTTTATTCCCTCTGGGGCAGGTTGGACCTCAGAAATGTTATTGTATTCTACATTCCCTGTGCTGCTAGTATGTAATGCCTGTACCATGTAAAACACTTTAGCTGTCAGTATTAAAGTCGTGATTTCAAACTTAACAGTTTTCAGAACTGAAACAGAATTCTACAGTCCATGCACTACCAGAATCATAGGCCCTGTCCACATCACAGAAATGTTTTTAGAAAATGTTTTTCAAAACCAGTTTTGTTAAACCAATTCAGTATGTCCATACTACGCAGTAACCATTCCTGATAATGGTTTAGTGTGTCCACACTGCGGGTGTTAAGCCTGCTTTCTCTGTAACCATTTCAATATTAAGTCCAACACACACAACTGTGCTTGCCTTGTCCACATTGTTACAAGACCTGTTTTAGTTACAGCGTAAACCATTTTTACTCCTGTCCAGACATGTGAGTTAAACCATGCTAGCTCTAAAACATTTTTAGACCCCGTTCGCACTACAGCACAGTTGCGCAAAACGTTTTTAAAAGTGGATTAGCACTTACCTTGATGTAGCGTTCATACTACAACCCCCTTCCTGTGATCTGCATCAGGCAATGCATTTTACAGCATTCACACTGCGACAGAGATCTGTGCCGACTATTAACCGAATTCAGCAGCATGGAAAAGCTGCTTACCGTGATGCTTTGCGCGCTCGCTTGAAGTGCATTAAAAGGATACGAGCTGGCGCATTGCGCCTCTGGGTAAATCGCTTTACTTTTGAAGCGGATTTTCTGGAGCGTGTTTCAAGCCCAGGTCTCATCAGGGTTTGAGCACTCTTCCAAAATTCCGATCTAAAAGCGGGTTATGTGCGAACGTGATCCGGGCCAGCACGCATTTGAAATGGTTCAAGCTCTGAGAACCGTTTCAAATGCCCCAGTGCGAACGGGGCCTTAAAAATGGTTAAGACTAGGTACCTATAGCAGTGTTTAAAAATGTTTTTATTAAAATATTTTAAGGGGCTTGTAATCTGGATGCAAACATTGCTAGGTAGATTAAAATGTATTTATTTAGTTGAAAACTGGTGACCGAGAGAGAGAGACACTGAGCCAAGGCTCGATTCCAGGTATGACCTGGGAGGATGGGGAAAGCACAATTGCAAAGAAACACAAATCAGCTTGATAATGATAATTACAAACACAATGACATATAGCGCATAAGTTGAGTGCAGTACTGACAGTAATGTTGCAAATTGCAACGTATAAAGCAGATAAAACATTCTGAGATCCACAGTGTGCACAGGGCCTAACTCCTATGCTTTGTAAAGTACCAGACCTGTCAAATAGTTTGGAGGGGAAGGGAGGCCAGCTTTTATTTATTCCCTGATGAGCTGGGTTGGGCACATCATTTTGCACTGGCAGTTGTCAATGTAATAGTAATGTGAGCATGCATGGGATTTGATAGGCTGGAAATGATATCTCCTTGTAGGTAAAAGCATGGTGAAAACACCAACTGTTTTTAAGTTGACTAAGTGCTTTTTTTTTTTTTAATTGCCTCTCCCTGGCCCCCTCTTGCTCCAGCAACTAATCTCCCCCTTTTGTTTTTCTACTCCCTGGCCAGGCTACTCAGAGTGAGTGAAAACTCAGCTGTTTTTTTTCCATTATACCGAGAGGCTGGGAGAGAGAATTTCTAGTGCCTGCAAGCATCAAACAGTGCCACATCACAGTTTTTGTCTTTTTGCATTGCACTAATTAAGTAGCATAAAAACTCACAGTTTTCAATAAGCAATTTAACTTTTCATTCACAAAGTTGTGCAGACTAAGTTTATTAGTACTTCCTGTCTGAGTTCATTCATTGTCATTCTTGTCATGAGGGGGACGAGGACTTTTTCAGTGTATCACCTAGGTCAGCTGCATGGTCAAACTGCAGATCAGCTCTAAAAATGAAGTACTACTCACAGTTTTATTTTTTGAAGCTTCTTTTCTGACCATGAAAAATCCACCTCCTATCCTTACCGGCCTACCAGGGATTATGGCTGCTGCTTACCCTGTCACAGATAAAACTGAATCTCTCGATACCTACAGATCCGCCATTTCCTGAATGGGGAGATAGGATTAGATGTTTCTGACCTCTCCCCGCCTCCTCTGTTTATAGTTTTACCCCAGTTAGTAGGGGATCCTGCCCCCCCGACACCTGATATCTAGATTTTATAAAGCCATACTAAACGCCCCTACCCAGGAAATGGACAACATGCAAGTAAACTGGGAGTCAGAACTGATGATAGATCTGACACCAAGAGATTGCACCTTTATCTGGTGCTGCCACCATAAAACAACAAATTCCTATACTTGGTGAGTATTCGCTCAGAATATAGCCGTATGGTTTTCGTACACCTTAAATCACAGCCAAATATACAGCCTCAAGAGATTCCTCATGTTGGCGGGGATGTGGATGTGAGGTGGCAACACATTCGCGCATTTTCTGCTTCTGCTCAATGCTATCCCAGTTTTGGAGGGAGGCGGGAGAGACCTTAGGAAAACTATGCCCAGGCTTAGAGACTCTGACCCTGGAGCTAACCTTATTATTACATGTCCTAAAACAAATCAGGAGTGCTCATCAAATTTACTTGCTTTGCATTCCGTTAGCAGCTGTTAAAAAAGTCATATCTAGATTGTGGCTAAAGCCTACCCCCCCAAATTGCTAATTGGGAATCTACAATTTGTGACATATATAAAGTGGAATACCTCACAGCCTGATTACAGAATAAGGTCCCAGGTCTGATGAATAGGTGGACCCCTTGGTTTCTCCTAGTGTCTGAGAAATGACTAGAGTTGGTGCCCTGAGGATACAGTGGGGTTAGGGCTTTTCTCCCGCTGCTGTCACTCACCTCAGGACCCCCACCATTCGTGTCTCTGCCTCACATGGGAACTGGCCAGCTTGACATAGACTATCCCACACCTTGTGGTTGGGTGCCAACCTGATTACAGGAAGCAAAATGACATCTATCATATTAGGGGTTGGATGTTATACAGTAACAAGATCCACTAACCTGCATTCTCCCCATATGTGTCTATAATACGTGGAACAATGTATAAAATATAAATGCTGCTTTGAAACATAGCTCCTCAGATATTGTAAGTTTAAATACATAGATACATAGATACATAGACAGTGTCGACAGATAAGGGCCTATGGCCCACCCAGTCTGCCCATTTGAGCTTGTAAGTTCAGTTTGTTTTCCTAGAAGTCTGTTTCCCCTTACCCCTGACCTCTAGAATTCCTTTATGTCTATCCCATGCATTCTTAAATCCCGTGATTGTTTCAGCCCCCACCACTTCCTCTGGCAGGGTGTTCCACTTGTCCACCACCCGTTCTGTGAAGAAATTCTTGTTCATGTTTCCTCTGAATCGTCCTCCCTCCAACTTCATCCCATGCCATCTAGTTCTGGAACATCTTTTTCGCTTAAAAATAGTGTTTTCCTGCACCCTGTTCCTCCCTGTAAGATACTTGTATGTCTCTATCATATCCCCTCTCTCCCTCCTCTCCTCCAGGGAGTACATGTTCAGTTCTTTCAACCTGTCTTCATAGGACTTGTGATGCAATCCATGCACCATCTTTGTTGCCCTCCTCTGAACCTCTCTACCCTGTCTATGTCCTCACGTAGGTATGGTCTCCAGAACTGTACACTGTACTCCAAGTGGGGCCTCACTAGTGTCTTGTATAGCGGAATTATGACCTCCCTTTTCCTGCTGGTGATGCCTGCCTATACATCCCAGCATCCTATTTGCTTTACTGCTGCCTTGTCACACTGTTTCCCTACCTTAAGGTCATCAGAGATGACAACCCCAAGATCCCTTTCCTGCTTGGTGCATGCTATATCCTCACCCCCAACTAATATATTGTGCCAGGGTTTTGTGCCCCATATGCATTATCTTGCACTTCTTTGCATTGAATTTCAACTGCCAAACCCCTGACCATTCTTCAAGTTTCTGCAGGTCGCTTCTCATTCTGTCTACACCTCTGGTGTGTCTACTCTGTTACAGAGCTTTGTGTCATCAGCGAACAGTGAAATTCTGCCTTCTAGATCCTGCTAATGTCACTGATGAAGATGTTGAATAGGACCGGTCCCAGCACTGATCCCTGTGGTACCCCACTGGTGACTCTTCCCTCTGTGGAGTGACAGCCATTTACCACCACCCTCTGTGTCCTGCTACCCAGCCAGTTACCTACCCACCACACTACTGTCCTGTCCACACCCATATTCCCCAATTTGTGTAATAGTCTTCTATGTGGCACAGTGTCAAAGGCCTTGCTGAAGTCCAGATAGGCCATGTCCACTGCCCTCCCTGATCCACCTCCCTAGTCACCCAGTCAAAAAATTCAATGAGGTTGGTCTGACATGACCTCCCCCTGGTGAAACCATGCTGCCTTGGGTCCTGTAGTCCATTGACAACCAGATGTTCCACCAATCTCTCCTTCAGCAGTGCTTCCATGATCTTCCCCACTACCGAGGTGAGGCTGACTGGTCTGTAGTTCCCTGCTTCCTCTTTGTTCCCACTTTTGTATAAGGGGACTACATCTGCTGTCCTCCAGTCTTTGGGTACCTCCCCTGTTTCCAGTGATCGGCTAAACAGGATAGCCAGAGGTTCAGCCACCACCTCTCTTAGTTCTTTAAGGACCCTGGGGTGCACCCCGTCTGTCTTCAGAATTTCTGATATATCATTTGCTGATATATGAATTCCTGCTATCTCTGGAAAATAGAAATAAAAAGTAAAAAAAAAACTGAATCCCTTGCTTTGTTGGGGCCTTCTGTTGTGTGTGTTTGTGTGAGGAAGAAGGGAACATTCTGCCCATAGGATTCTGCAGAAGTTTAAATTCACGTGTTCCCCAATAAACAGACATTCAGTCTATTGAATGTGTGGATTGACCATATGCTTGACAACTGCATTAAAAAAAATGCCTGCTTTTAGTGAAAAAAGTACTTTTTTTTTTTTTAAATGTTCTCAGTTTGCCCTTTTTTAGCACAGTAAGCCACTTTGGGAGAATGCATTATGCTGATGTAACTGCACTTTTAAGGGCTGAAGACATTCCACCTTTGGTGTTATGTGCTACTACCCCACTGGGCATGCAGTTAGATCAGCATAATGCACATCTCATTGTGTCTTATTGCTTACACAGTGTTGGACACATAGATAAATAATTAATCTGCCATTGGCCTTTACAAAACAATCTTAGAAGAAAACCAGGGGGTTCTGAGGAATATATATTAATTTGGTCATTACTAGGGGAGGCAATGTGGTTTTGCAGTTGGAGCACACACTTCGGAACCAGGAGACCCAGGTTCAAATCTCAACCTGAGTCACTGTCACACTGTGTTACCTTGAACAAATCACGTAACCTGAAGCAAGACCCCACTGAAAATGAAATATTTCATGCAATTTGGGCTATCCTAAGTAAATAATTCACAAACAAAAAACCATTCCAATCAGAGGGGACATGATGAGGATCTTCAAGTATCAAAAAGGGATACACCATCAGACCCAATGCAGCCCTATAGGATATACAAGGATGAAGGGACAAGGGGACATTCAGTTTCTTTGAAAAGACTCAAAGGAAGATCAAGGGTTAAAAAATGTTGAAATTCAGCATGGTATTGCTTCAAAGAAAGGTAGGGCTAAGTACTTTTTTGGCTGATAATAGCCTGCTGCAGAGAAAGAGAGAGAGAGAGAGAGAGAGAGAGAGATAATAGCTAACTTAAGCAAGGGGAAATAAAATGCCCCTGTGCAGACACACCTGGATTAGCCAACACTTGACCTGGAGGGCAAATGTTAAAATTAAAAGCAGTGCTAGCACTGTCTTTGATCACAGTGACTTGGTCCCATGTGAATATGCAAGCCTAGAGCAGACCACCTAGACTAGATAACATCCAGGAACTGGAAATGAAAAGGGGAAAGGTGAAGGAACCAAAGGATAAAAGTCAAAATATCGTAAGTATTATCATAAGTATCACATTCAATAAAGGCAGATTTATATGAAACACACACTCATTTGCACTGGGGTAATTGGAAAAGAGTAAGCCCCCTCCACTTAAAACAAAAATAATCATAGACAAAAGAGTATATCCCCAAACTGACAAAGCTATAAAAAAGAAGCTAACATCTTGAAATTGTTGATCACATAAGCACTTGACAGTAGTCCAGGCATATTAAGCCACCAAATCTATTCCCACAGTAAGAGGGACATCATTCATGTCACTACTCAACCCTCTCCCCCGCCCCACCTATAGAGAAGGTGCTTCAGATTCTACACTGAAAACTTAAAGCAGACATTCTGACTGATCAGCAGTGCTTACTCCACAGCAAACTTCCTGAGCAGGAACACCTTTGTTTCCACTTTGTTCTGAGCTTCAGTCTCCATCTGACGATGTTTTTCATAGTTTTTAAAAAGAAAAAAGGGAGAGCACTTCCACATGTAGGCTGTAGTAAAACAAAAGGGTCAAATGAAATTCATACTGAAAATAGAAAAAAAAGTTAGATTCTTCAGTCACAGGTCTTCTTCAGGAATGATTTGGGAAGTAAAAAGTAAGCATATGGTTATATTTTTCTTTCTACATGAGCCCTGAAGAAGGCCGTAGGTTAAAATATTGACTGACTTAATTTCCTATGTTCAGTGGAATTTTACTGTGATCCCTTTGCTTTATGTCTCACAGTCTCGCACCTTTTCACATATTTTGAAGCACACTACCTATCATCTCAACTGCCCCATATTAAGAGGGATCAGTTGTTAAATTAGGAAGGTTTAGGTGGGGGAACTCTAACCTGTAGATCTGTAGGCAGGGGAACTGTCATCTCCAGGTGGTGGAACCCTCCTGTGGAGTTCGATAGAGAAAGATTTCAGAGGTAAGACATGGGAGGACTCAGTTCCTTTGGGTTTCTTCCCAATTTAACCACTTGGAGGTATGTCTCATTTTACCACTAAGAAGCCGCAGTCCCACATTTAAAGTATTTGATCACTGGGTAGGAGCACTGAACTGCAGATCCATTTTCAGACATGACCCAGACCTAAGGCAGAAAGACAAAGTAAGATACAAAACAGATACAGAGGGCTGGTCCACTGGTGCCACTACAGGGCTGTTACATGCAATGCTGGATACCCGAATTTCTAAATTGAGCCCACGATGTCCAGGACTGGTGGTGGGGGGAGAAGAGGATCAAATGTACCAGAGGATGCCTCCCCCCAGGGAGAGAGGGTGATTTTCTCCATTTCCAAACTGCCACCTGGCTGACCACAAGTGGCAGTGCAGCTTGTTCTATTGCAATACTGTAACTCTGTTGAGCACAGGTGGCAGTGCAGCTTGTTCCATTACAATATTGCCACCCGTTTGACCACAGGTGGCAGTGCAGCTTGTTCCATTGCAATACTGCCACCTGGTTGGCCACAGGTGGCAGTGCAGCTTGTTCCATTTCAGTACTGCCACCTGGTTAGCCCCAGGTGGCAGTTCGGCTTGTTCCATTGCAGTACTGCCACCTGGCTGACCACAAGTAGCAGTGCAACTTGTTCCATTTCAGTACTGCCACCTGGTTGGCCACAGGTGACAGTTCGGCTTGTTCCAATTCAGTACTGCCACCTGGCTGACCACAAGTAGCAGTGCAGCTTGTCCCATTGCAGTACTGCCACCTGGTTGACCACGGGTGACAGTGCAGCTTGTTCTATTGTAATAATGCCACCTGGTTAACCACAGGTGGTAAGTGCAGCTTGTTCCATTGTAGTACTACCACCTGGTTGACCACAGGTAGCAGAGCAGCTTGTTTCATTGTAATACTGCCACCTGGGTGACCACAAGTGGCAGTGCAGCTTGTTCCATTGCAATGCTGCCACCTGGTTGACCACAAATGGCAGTGCCACTTGTTCCATTGCAATACTGCCACCTGATTGACCACAGGTGGTAAGTGCAGTTTGTTCCATTGCAGTACTGCCACCTTTTTTTTTTAATCAAGGAGAGGCACACTAAGCTGAAGCTTGTTTACAGGTGAGACCTGGGAGCAAAAGGAAGTTAAGTGACTTGCTCAGGGTCACACAGTATGCAAGTGGGGGCTGTGGGATTCAAACCCGGGTCTCCAGGTTTGCTGCTCAGAGCCTTAAACCACTGTGCTATACTGCATCCTCACTATACTGTCACTATACTGTCATCTGGTTGACCACAGGTAGCAGAGCAGTCGGAGCAGCTTGGAGGTATGAGGATGTCAGCTGATGTGGTGTGTGATCACACAATGTATGCACACGTGCATCTTGTACTCTTGCCACCAACATCCTGTGGGTGTGGAGGAACAAGTTGGAAAAAATCATGAGGGTGCACAGGAGTATGCTCGTTTCTTTGGACCCTCCCAACTGGCTGCTCACCTCCCTGCACTAGTAGACCGACAGGGGACAGCTGAGTGAAGCCCCTCACCCCATGAACCACCACAGGACAGAAACAGTGCCTGTGGCACTGAGAAGGTGAGGTAAGTGCCAGAGAAAGGATGCGGCTGGAAGCCTGGGCTGAATGGGGCAGTAATGGTGATAAGGAACATAAACAGTGCAATGATATACAGACAATACGATCCGTTATATATGCATCATTCAAAAACATATACAATCAGTTTAGATATTAGCAGATTGGATTTGTCCACAAGATAGCTTCTAAAACTGTTTGCAAAGAAAATATGCCTGGTTGCTAGACACAGTAAACAGTGGAGGCTATTTCCTGACTTGGGGCAGCAGTGGAAAGGCTTCTTATCATATTTTGTTGAAAACCAAATGTTCTTGAAGGAGACATTGCTCAGAGAACCTAAAATTCCTCAAGATGTTTTTGACAGCAACAGTGCTGGGTTGAGTAATACAAATATCTAAGATGTTTACCAGTAGAGGAGCCCATGCAGAAAGTTATGTATGTTTGAGGAGAAAATCACCCTAAGGTGGTATACATATCACAATGGTAGGACCTAAAGTTTTCAGATAAAACAAGATGACATACATTATTATAAACAATATTTAGTCTAACACAGTTGATTGGGGCAGCGATACAAAAGATCAGATATCCATAATCTAATTAAGGGAGTAGTAGTCTATTGACAATAGGCAAGGCCCCTGGAATTCTGTGATTCTACGGTTGTGGAATTTTCCACACAATCTGCATCGTCCCACAGAATATATATATAGTGCCACATAATTCATTGTTTTTGTTGAATTTTCATTCAAATATACTTTTTTTCTGTATTGTCAGGCTTTCTTTCCCATCTTATTTATCCTGAAGCCCTTCCTCTATGCTCAGCATATGATGTCATCAGTGACATCACATCATATTTAGCCAATGGCAGGACTGCATTCTGCCACAGAAATGAATAAATCATGCTGCAGAAATCAGAAAATGTTGCCGAAAAAGCCAGGGAGCCCTGCCACAGAAATCAGAAAATTGTGCCGCAGAGCACTAAGGGCCCTGACAATAGGTAGTTAGACACTGAGGGCCAAGCACTGATTTAATCTGTAACAGCACTCTGTTTTTGATTGGTTGAATTACATGGCTAAGATATGTGTTCAGAAAAAAAAAAAGGTCCAAAAAAACCCCCTGGGTACTTAAAGTTAGAAACTTGTTTCATGGAGACCTTATCATGCTCCAAAATCCAAGTTATAAAAGTAATTTGTTTTGAATCTAGGTCTGGACAGAACAGCACTGCATTACTTTTTTTTTTTTTTTTACCATTTAGCAGAAACCTACTATTTTAGGCAGCATAGCCTAAAGATTTGAGCAATGAGCTATGAACAAGCTTGGTACATCCAACAGATCTGCGTTTGATTTCCACAACCTCCACTTACATACTGTGTGACCCTGAGCAAGTCACTTACCCTCCCCAGTGCTCCCAGGTCAACCCTGTAAATGGGCCTTTTGCCCATTGGACCTTACATGGTTACCAAAGGATTAAACCATTACTGCACAGAGTTAAAATCCTTACTTAAAATTAAAGAGATATCCATAACAGATTTTGAACTACAATAAATGACCAAGTCATCAGTGTATAAAAGAGTACTGCTATAAGGACAGGAAGCTGGCAGGGCAGAGAAATTTATAGAAATTCAAATTAATCAATCAACCACAAACTATAGGAACATTCCAGCATTCATTTCCATGATGTGCTATGTTTCTATGTCTACATTAATTTAAAATTTAGTGACCAGAACAGGCACATTGAGCAGGAGCTCATTTCCTGGTGCGTCCTGGACGAGGGGCTACAGCATGGAGTGAAACAACAAAAGCAAAGAATGTAACAAAAGTAGGTACATTTACATGGAATCCAGAACAACAAGGGCAGTTCTGCCTATAGAAGTGCCAGGTTTAAAGAATCACAGTCCAAATCAGCACGAACCGGCACCCTCCACAGGAATAATAAAATGTTATTTCCACTAAGTGCTGACGCATAATAAAGCGCAAAAAAACCCCAAAAGTACAACTCACAGTTTGCATGGTACAGCAAGCCCCCCAAAAGAACACCAAGGCATCTGGAGTCTCTGACCAATTTCATACCTGCGCAGTTTCTCAACGATACTGGACTGCACCAGAGTTCACATTTAAATACCTCCCAAAATGGAAGAAAAACATTTACAAAGTAAAGTGCTGTGTGCATTTTAAATAACCTTATAAAAAATCTTGCATGTGAAGAATCCAGTAAAACAAATGCAGCAGTATACAATAACACTGAAAACAACATGAAAATTAAAAAGTCCATACTGTGAGCAAGTGCATTCAAATGTACTAATAAATATTCATAAGCATCGAAGACTATGTAATCGCCTAGCCAGTTAAACTGTACCAACGTAACAGATCAGCATACTGGGTAGGTTTATTTAAGTAATAGATAATCAGCAATGGGGCGTGCAGTCGTGCTCTGATATATGCACACTTTGGGTGCATTATGAGGCACGAGGCCAGAGGCTGAGTGCGTTCAACCACCCAAAGCGTGTGTGTATCAGAGCACTACCACATGCCCTGTAGTGGATTATTTGTCTTATAAAATATCCAGAACGTCCCAATGGATGAAAATAAGGGCAGGCCTGTGGTCATTGTGGAATAATGCATGGTCATGTGGGGTGTATCATTCAATCAGGATACTGGATTTTCACAGATTTTTCTTACCCACTTAATAAATGCATTCATTTATCAGAGCAACTATATGTATGTCAGAGGCACAGATTTATACATATAGGGCCCAATTCACAAAGCCAAAAACTTGATGCAAGGTGTCTGCGTTAGTCAGATTTGATGCAAGGGGCACCCTGCGTCAAAAACACCCTGCATCAAAAATTGTGCTGATTGTGATTTAGAAACACAGGCTATGGCAACCTCAGGACCCTTTGCAGTGAAAATGTCCTATACTAGCCTTGCATCTGATGGGGGGGTTCACAATGGTGTAAGGGGGATTGTGGTGGACACAAACTGCAGCATCCCCTACGGAGGGATTCAGGAATCTTCCCCACAGGGCACATGGTCTGTGACAGACCAGCCCAGGGCCGGTCAAACGGCCAGTGCACCACCCCTGGAGTCATCGCTGGGTGGGAGAGAACCTGTGTGCTGCCACTTGCCCACAGTATCCCATGCCCCCACAGCACCCAGAGATGTTAGTGGTGTGGTGCCCCAGGGCCCCCCATGTTGTCCCACATGCAGCGCCCCCCCACAAACAGCACAGGCATGGCAGCAGCTGTGCAATGTCCCCATCAGGGAGCTGTTGCCACCCCCATCACCCATCTGTCCCCTATCTGCCCTCCTTGTCCCATGTCCCATCCCACACAACCCCAACAGTGTCCTGGTGAGTCTCCATTAATGGGCGCTGAGGCAGCCTGACCAACCATTAGCTTGTGGCAAACCTCTCCCATGCACCTTGACTTTGGCACATGGCAACAATTGCCACAGGCTGTGGGGGGTTGGCACCAGGACCTCTCCTGATAGTTAATCAGGTGCAGGGTCCCTGGTGCATTTGGGATTGATGCAAGCTGCAGTTTGCTGCAGCTTGTATCGTTCTCCTGGAGGCTTTGTGAATCTGGCCCATAGTAACTATGTCATCACAGATTTATACATATAGGATCCTATGCACTAAGCCTATGCGCTGTGTATCTCGGGTGCATAGGCAACCTTATGTGTGAAAGCCATGCAGCAGGGGTCCTGTGGATTCCTAGTGCATTCACCAATCTGTGCACCAGCCCGATATACACTGGATCCCCAGCCACGCAGAAAGCAATGTGCCATGGGCAGTTCAAGGGGAGTGTTGGAGGGGTGCCTGCACTCTGCATTATTCACAAAGGCGCGGAAGTGCAGCGCACTTTGGTGCAGAAGTTATGGCAGAGGGGCCCTGCCATAATTGGGTTATGCGGCCAACGTATGCACCAAGTACTGCAGCCGACAGGATCATCCCATACAGGGGCAGTCCCATAGGCACCTAAGTGTTTCCCACCTGCCCTGATCCCCTGTGGTGTAACATCTATCCTTCCATGGTGGTCTAGCAGCCCCCTGTCCTCAAACCCCTGGTATGGTATGGTCATTCCTTCCCTGGTGGCTAGCAAACTCCCCTAGCCTGACAGATATCACCCCACCACCCTGCCCCCCTTTCCTAACCCCAGGCCAATGACTGGCACAGCCCTCTGCTCTCTACCATGGCCAGCCACTGACTGAGATGTCAGTGAGCACATACTGTATAATCAGCTGTTACAGTGCACACTCAATGACATCTCAGTTGGCGTCCAGCCGTAGTGGAGAGTGGAGGGTTGTGCCAGTTGCAAGCTCAGGAATAGGAAGGTGGGAGCGGGGTGGTGAAGTGATACCTGTCGGGTGGGGGGACCTCAAACTACCAGGGAAGGAATTACCATATGATACAATGTATCTGGGGATAAGGGGCTGCTAGACCACCAGGGAAGGATACATCTTACATTACAAGGGGTTCTGGGGGTGCTGCTAGACCACCAGGGAAGGAAGGATAGATATTACAGTACAAGGGGAGTGGGGGGGGCACTTGACTTTTCCCCGTGTCCACAGTGAAAGAGTGAGCAGTGTGCCTCAGTGGCATGGGTCACAAGCTGGGTGGGTGACTGCCATCCCTTGTGTCAGACAGGGTAGGGCAGCATGGGGGGACGGCACACCCCTGCCTATTGGGCTGATGGCCCATGACTGCCCAGTAGCTGCGATAGGCACATATGCTCAGTGTCAGTATGTCACTACCATCCTCCACACTGCCACTCCTATAACCATTCCTTTGCCAGAATCCTTGATGGAAGTGGATGGTGTCCCTTTAATTATGCGGGGATCTGCTCCTGTGCAGCATGCCCGCGTAAGGGATCCACTCTGGGACCCAGGACAGACATGCAAATTGGATGCCTGCCTTGGTCCTGCACACTCCCCCCCCAAGCAGCCCTGATCCTGCAATGTGCAGCTGCACACCAGGGGGGGCAGGGCTGTGGATTGGTGGCCAGTGATGGTGAATACCGGCTGGTGCGCACCTGTCTGTAGGTGCGGAGCTGAACAGGCGGGTTATGTGCCTATCGTGAGGAATTTATGCCCTTTAGTGCATTGGGACCATAGTTAGTACGTTATCACTGCCCTTCCCACGCCTTCTGGGACTACTTTTTTCACTTTCTGTTTCACAATCCAAAGGCTTCCCCCTCATTTGCAGCTCTTTTCAATGTCCACACTGCAGTATTAACTTCTCCAGTATACATACACACACAAATGAAACAAAAAAACTAAATATTTTTATAACTTCTGTTACGAACTGCAGCTACATGCTAACTGATGCTTACTACCCACCTCTGCCTCAGAGTTCCCACTCGTCTGCTATTCCCCAAGCCTTTTCCCGCTGCTATGCGCTACCTGTAAGAAAACACCAACAGTGAACAAAATCAGTAACTTCTTTACATTTTCATTTTCCTGCTGCTCCACCATAAACTGTTTTATTTTCAGACTTTCATTACAAAACTGACTTAACCACAAGCCGGGTTAATGTTGCTACTGTAGCGCAGCCTCCCCCCCCCCCCGGTCAAGCCATGCTGTCTTAGTAATCCCACCTGGGAGTTCCACTCTTTCCCTAACATACACATACTCTCCCTAATACATTCATTTCTTCACCTGCACAGCTCCAAAGAATTTGGTGATTTTCTTACCCAACCCACCAGCCACTCACTACACTCAGGATCGCACCGCTGATTTCACCGCATTTAAAACCCGAAAACCAGTGACGCCAACTGAAAAGCTACCACTCTGAACAAATGGGGTTACAATATCAAAACAGGATACAGTTATCCTGTGCAGGCTCTTTTGCACTCGTCGCTTAGACTTGCTGTCATCTTGTGCCTCAAATTTCAGCAGACCACTTGCTCTACCAATAAGAGTGCACCCCAGGAGCATCACAGCCATCAGAACATCCAGACTTCTTAGCAACAGCCTAGTAACCAGCAAACTAGATGCAGCTACACATGGATAAACACCAAAAAAGTCCCACATGACTGACTAAAAAAAAAAAAAAAGAATAATAACAAATTGACTTCTCTATGCATCTCATCCCTATTGCATAAATCGAATATGCAATGGGTGAAGCTGTAAGTGATTTATTTTTACTTCTTTACAGTGAACTTGGGTGTGCTTTAACACTAACTGATGCATTAATGGAGTTTTTTGCAAAGAAAGTCCTTACTTTTTCAGATAATATAATCATATCCTCATCTGCCTGTGGAAGTGCAGAGCCCTCCCATCCCTCCATAGATGCATACATGCATGTTGGCGTGGAAACATTTCAGCCAAAACAGCAACCAAACTGTCATCATAGCCTTGTTATTACCCCCACCTCATCAACACTATGCTGTGAATGTTCAAATCCCCACAGAAACGTCATTTTGCACCACAGCAACATCATTCCACACTACAGGTGAGAAAACACATTTTGGCCAGAATTTGCAAAACAGCAGCTGTCATATTCATGAGGCAATGTAAAAAATGGCAATTTTGAAAATTTGGGGTGAAAATATTTAAAATTCCTGAAGTTACGACCGAACGTAGTTAAATTTAAACGCAAGTGCATAACTTCGCAATTTTTACATATTTTTACACCAGATTTAGAACATATCCTTCTTATGACCCGGCCTCTGGCCTCTTGAACAAAAGCAATGAAAATATTGAAATCCCACCTGAAAGGTGATTTTGCCAAATGACTTTGAAGTTGCCTTTTGGGCCAGATTTGCAAAACTCCACTGACATTGTTCATGAGGTGGGGTCCCCAAAAAGCCATGTTGAAAATTCGGTGAACAAATATGCAAAAATGGCAAAATTATGCTCCAAAGTTGAAAACCCTATTGAAATACATTGATTTCCCATATGAAAAATGATCTGTTTTCATGACTCATGATATGAGAAAAGAATTTTAATCTTAAAAAAATACATTTTAAGGGCATTTCTCAAACATTGAACTGCAGAATCCAGTTAAGGGGATCCCAATAAGAAAGCTCCATGTGTTGGTTGCTCCCCAGAGTGTCATTTTAGTAGCTTTTAAAATGTTTTTGTTGCTGAAAAAATGAAACAAGATGGCTGCAAACAAAAAAGGATTATTCCCATATGAATAAGAATTCCTTTTTCATTTCATACAGCTATCTTGAAGTTCTTTCTGAGCATGCTCAGTAGCCATGTGATCAAAATTAGAAATGTGAATAACTTTGGAACAGATTTTTTTTTTTCACCAAACTAGGAAAAGGCACATCTGTGGGCTAGCCTTTCTGTGCCCTAAAAATTTCAGAGCACAGTTCCAAATCACCTGTGCTGTAGGTGAGTTCAAAGAAAAACCCAGGAAAGTCAATAAGCGAAAATGCTTTTCTTCACCTCTCTGGAACTTGGCAACTGCACATCCAACTGGAACATAACTTGCAACATCCAGAGACCTGCCTTAGGCAACAGTACGTGCAAATTTTCATGCAACTCCATTGAATGGTTGCGAAGTTATTAAAGTGCAAAATTTGGGATTTAACATTGAAGTGCCTACTCAACCCTAACTATAGGGGCGCGACCACGCCCCTATAATATATAGTCATTAATAGCTCAGACATCTTGAAGATACCTTTCTCTCAAAATACCTGACTCCACTATCTCACTACCAGGCTTCAACATATTCAGGGAGGACAGAATTGGCACGCGAGGGGGGATGGGGTGGGGCTGCCTCATTTATCTTAGATCTGACCTGCAAGTCACTGAGCATGAAATCAAAGATTTATCTAGAGACTGTGAATGTCTAGCCATTAAGCCACTGCTGGGGTGGGGTCATGAATCTCTTGTTCTACTGTGTGTCTATATCCCACCTGGTAAACAGAGTATGGACATAGAATCCCTCACTCACTATTTCATGCAGTTCAACCAGAACTGGGAATATGTAGTCTGTTATTTCGACATAAACTGGGCTGCTAAGTCCAGTACAGGTCACAGAGATAAGATGGCTAGTCTATTTCTTACAAAGATGGCCATGGAGCATACCAGAATCAATTATAAAACAGGCACTTTGATACTACTTGGCTGGGCACTGGTAACTTACTCAAGATGCCAATGTTCTGTCAGATATCCTTAGTGACCATTCACTGGTGCATTGCCTGTGGGCAGTTAAACAGCCCAGGCCCCCCCCCCAGTTCACAATTAGCTGGGTCCTACTCAAAAAGAAGGTGCCTGATTTCAAATCACACTTGGCCCAAATAGCTTCCTGGATGCCACTCCTGATATGGATTTAACCCTAGAAGTTTTTGTCACAGAGTTAAAAAATGCCTGTCGTAAGTTTGCACCCCTCAAAAAGCATAATGCAAGAGGTACACCTTCCGGATGGATCACCCTAAGAGAGAGAGAGAGGGGGGGAGAGGGGGAGAGGGGGAGAATGAGAATCAATCTGTGGGCACTGAACAGGGAGACTGGGTCCCCAGTCTATCTACAAAAGTACAAGGAGGCCTGTAATAAATGCACCAGTAGGATTAGAATGGTCAAACCCAACTTTTGCAAGGCCCAGCAGGCCCAGCATTGGAGCAGTAGTAAAAGATTCTAGGAGAACATCTCAGAACTCCTTGGTGAAGGAGAAAAATGTCACAAAATATTATCATGGTTGATGGACATGAGGGCCTTGATCCTACCGAAATTGCCAATAAATTCAATGTAGCCTTTACTGATCTAAGCTCCAGCAATCCTGCTGAGCTTGTCCAGCCCCCCCCCTCAGTGGACTTGATCCTGAAGCATATAATTGCTGGACCCTTAAACCAGGCTGTTCTAAATTCTATTTTAAGCCTGTCTGCCTCTAAATATATCAGAAGGGTTGTCAGGGTGTCATGCCCTTCTCAGGTTCTTGGTGGTAATAAACCAGCAAAAGAAACAACAGACAAGCAGCATATGCGGTAATAAACTTGCTTATTATGCAAAAGTAGACGTATGCTCTAAAAACAGGTCTTACCAAACAGACACTGGAACAATAAGGGTGTGGGGACCAAGTGCAACACCCCCATTGCCTTACTGAAAAGGCAACAACACTATGGGTAAGAAGTGGGTATTCATCATTTACAGACCCGATGCACGAGCCTTGTAAAGGAATTTAAGTTGTTCATGGTGCTGTTATAGAGTGCGCCATAGATAGCAAAGAGTTAGTATCAAAAAATATGGGGGGGGGCAATGTGGCGTCCGATACTGCAGCCGTTACTGCAGCAGCACTGTGAGCAGCTCCAGAAATATTATCTGCCTTTTCGTTTTTTTTCCTTTGATTTGCAGTCTGGTTTGGCTTTGTTATTTTTTGGTTTTGAGCTTTTAAGTGAACACTAATGACCAACAAAAGGAAAAATAGAGCTACCTCATCTTCCAGTGAGGAGTCTGCATCACCAAATGTGCAACCACTCGAGAAGAGGTTTCTACAGCCAGCGAGCAGCTCGGGAAGCGGAGTATGTCTCACCAAGACTGCTTCCATGTTAACCACCGCTCAGAGCAAGGAAAAGGAGACGTTAGTGCCACAACTGATGCAATCAATGCAGTCTCTCCACGGGAAGTTATTAGCTACACTTGGACAAGATTATCCAGCCTCACAAGAAATACTAGGGAGTTATTCTCCACTGTCATCTTCTTCTTACCTTAACTCTGGAACTAGTGGGATGGCAGGAATGGCAGGTACGGCAGACATGGCAGCTATGGCAAGATCATCTTCAGAATTAAAGTCTGGGGGCCTCGGCTCAGAGAATGTTATGAAAATCGCACCACAGCTTCCACAGTATCCACAGAAAATACAGAATCCATGGTATTCACAGGAACCGGAACAAAGCTACACTTTGGAAACACTAGGTAAAGCCATAGCTAGAGTATTTGCAGTGTTGGAGTGGCAGGAGTGAAAACAAGATGCATTCAATGCTAAACTGGAATTCCTGCAAAAAGAAGTTAAAAATAATAAAGCGAGAACTACAGAAAACGCTAAGCAAATTGAACAGAACACTGAAAAAATAAACAAGAGAATAAACTGATGTCACTTGAAGCTACTAATGCAGAACAAATAAAGGAATCATATAACATGCTCAGGAAAGTGGAACGCTTAGAGAACAAAATTCGGTATAAAAATCTTCAAATTGTGGGACTTTCAAATAGTCTAGACACCCAATTTGAGACCTTGAGAGATCTTCTCATAGATATCTTTGTTACAATTTTTGATCTGCCTGCCGAGAACCTGCCATTTATTACCAAGGCATATAGGATACATAGTAAAAAGCAATTAGAAGCAGAAAAGGCCATAAAGGACAGATCAGATATAAAGTCCACCACTTTAATTTGTTTTGCCTTCAAGTTTGATAGAGACTTATTAATTAAACTTTCAAGACTGAAGGGGACACTACTCTATAAATCACATAGATTTTATATATACCCAGACTTCTCATATCAGACCCAGCAAAGAAGAAGAAGAAAATTTCTTAATTACAGGCAAGAGGTGCTGAAATTGGGTGGAACTTTTCAAATGCTGGCTCCAGCTAAGGTCTGTATGGTTTACAAAGACAAACATATATCTTCTTTGAAGTAGACCAACTGGCTGCATTTTTAAGATCACAATACGATCCTGATTCTTTCAAAGAGGACAAATCCCCAACATCCTCGGAAAAGGAGTTTTCAGAAGTTGCCCAAGAAATGGTGGTTGGAATGGGCTAAGAAAGAAGGAAGGAAAGAAAGAATGAAGAAAAAAGCAAAGAAATAACACAGTTATACGTTTAATTTAGATTTATACAATTTTAGTTAATAAATGGCACTCTCTTAACTAATGTATAAACATTTCTCTCAGTTTAACTAGTTTTAGTGAATGGGTGAGAAAACAATTGTTCTTTTTAAATATTGACTTAAGGCCTGAATTAAACTATAAATAGTGTATGTTGTATAATACTGTAGGAGCTATAGTGTAAGGTAGTGAGAATCATCTTTATTGTTCCCCCACAATGTGTTGGACTGGAGACCATCATACATACAAAGTGTGGCATATAATTTTAAGGCTTGCCTGTAGTTATGTGGGGGAAGAGCTCCCCCCCCACACTACTTAAATTAATTCATTGCAGCTGCTCTGCTTAGAGTGAATCGTATCGCCATGCCGCTTCCTGTTGTGTCTTGGCGCTGGGCCGTGGGCCCCCCTGCCTTTCCCCTGTTTCTGGCCTTGTGTCCTCGTCTGTTTTCTGTGTCCTCCTTTCCTGCCCTGTTCTGTGCCATTTGTTGTATGTACCTGTTTTTTTTTCTTTTTTGGGGCTTCTTGCTCCTTCCAGCGCCGCACTGCAGTGTTGCTAGTTCATGCCATTTTCACCTTGCTGTCTACTAACTGCATCTTCTTGTGGCTTCTCTGGCTGGTGGCCTCCTGCTGCTTGCTCGCTCCTCCACAGCCTCTCCTGAACTGGGTCCCTTCCTTCTCGTATGCCCAATGACTCACGGCTAGCATTGCCGCCTCCATGCTACTTTACCCCACCCCTTGCAGCTTCAAGGTGGGTTCTCCTGAGTCTGCTGCCTGTGCCGCTTACTTGTGGCATGCTTACTATATTGGACCGCAGCTGTTGTCTGCTTGACACATATGGGACAGCTACCACTGTGCTTGTAGCCTGCCAGGCTCTGGACTACTTTATGTTCCTGGACCATGCAAGAACCATTATTTACTATGCCATGCCTTTCTAACTTGCCACCGCCCTTATGCTGCCTGGCTGCCTGTATCTTGCCATAATTCTGCCTGTGTCTGATACCTCTGCCATAGTCCCGGAACTGACCACCTCCAGAGTTGCACATTGCTCTGATGCAGTCTACATTCTACAGTCACCTCTCATGACAGTTTCTGCCCCAGCACACTCACGGAGATTCATTTACACTGCAAGCCTCTGCAGGCTTACTACACAGTCGTTTATTCATATCCCATGAGCGTACTGCTCGCAGACTGCAGCTGCCATAGACTTAAAGCAACTGTATACTTCACAATTGCTGGTTGTTATTCACTTCTGTGACTTTATAAGCACTCCACTACTTATAAATGGCTGAAGTACTTAACGGGATGTCACTATTTAGTAGCTACTCTGGGTTGAAAACAATTTAGTTCTTGCCATTAGTGGCATTAGGTTTGGAGCATTCCACGAATGTGTACTTCAATGCTCTTTTATAACCATAGCTTGACAACTTTATAGCCTTTCCTTTTGGATTCCTTTTTTGGCTCTGTGACTATTTCAAGATATGGGGCCTTACAGACTATGGTCCTGAAACTCAACACATGTAACTGACAATCACTTGGAAGGACACCGTGCTAATTAACAGTTCAAGAGACCGGAATCGGGTCCTATTCTGTCCACGGTATACTGCCAGCTAATTGCATTCAGTACTGTCTCTGCCCTGCTACTCTCTCCTCTGGCTTGGTTACCTTTCTACATGGCTATATTGCTCAACAGCATAGGAAGCTTCTACTTGCTGCTTAGGATACAAACTTGATGAACTTCCACTTAGCTTCAGCCCCGGACTGTGTCTAGCCGGGCAGCCCTCTGTGGTGGCACATCATCCTGCTAGCCTACGTGGGGTCTAGCTTGGCTCATTTTTATTCATGTGGTCAGGCCATACACCACCGACCACGGAGGGGGGCCTCACTTGACATACCTTCTGCTCCCTGTTACCCTATGTGAGGGTTTTTCTGCCTGCTTCCAGTTTAACTACCACTTCTACTTACTTACCTGCTGACCTATGTGTGGTCTAACTGTGTATGCTAGCCTTCGTGGGGTTTAGCTGCCTCGTTCCACTCACTTACCGGCTGACCTATGTGGTCCAGCTGCACATGCTTGCCTTCATGGGGTCTAGCTGTCACTCTGCTTTTTTAAGGCTGACCTACGTGTGGTCCAGCCACACAGCTCACACTTTGTATGGGCCTAGCTCCCATTTACTTCCTTGGATGCTACCTACCAGGATACTTCACTTCATTAGGACCTACCACCACTCCCATTACCTGCCTGGATTCTTAGCCGAGCTCTATTCTATTATGCCTCCACAATAGTTCAAAACTTAAACCTAACCTACAGTATTTCAATGCCATATGATGCCTACTGCCATCCCTCTGCTTCAGCCTATGGGATTCTTCAGCACTCAGTTCTGCATTCAACCTTGCCAGTCGCAGTACTCAATGCTCATTACGATTTCAGCATGCTGTGCTTATTTGGCTCACGAGCTCTCAGCTCTCAATCATTATACCATCCTGGCTTCCCTAACAGTACATCTATACAGCGCTCTATTGAGCCATATTGTTCAGCAATGAGAAGCTCTTCATTGTACACGCTTTTAACTTCCCTCAATGCTCTCCGCATAATCTGCTCAATACAACTGCTTTTAATCATCAGGATTCGTTTTATATCTCCATCGCTACCTCCATACCAGAGCCTGGGGTTTGATTATTCTATTATACTCCCTTGCTACTACGTCTACTTCATGCAGGTCTGATCTACTGTTAATGCCGACCTATCTACAGGTCCACTTATGTACACTGTTTGCTCATATTAATCTGCTTTGGCCCGTCAGTGCCTAGAGGTTCATCAAGACTATCTCACCTATTCTGCAACTTGCTCGCCCCTTGGGGCCTGGAGGTTTTTAGCGCTCCATTTACTCATATTGAGGTCTATTGCAATGCCTACTCCTATCTGCTTGTCCTGCTTACAACCTGAAGTTTTAACAGCTTGCCCAGCTCATAACCTGCATCTAGCTTCCTTACTGCACTAAGGACCTTACTTTTGCATAGCTGCCATCAAATCCAGAATCTTAAATCATCTATGCTGGATCACAGAGTCATTCGTTCAAGCTCAAGTCCTTCTCGGAAATAATTCTCCTCCTGCTGGATTGCTTTGACTGGTACAAAACTCAACCCCTTCAGTTTACTTACGTTCAGCTGGATTGAACATATCCATAACAGATTCTTCACCTGCACTTGGATATCTATTGGACTCTGACTTCACTAAAAGGATGTGCTGCCATCTTGACAGACTGTCTCATTAGCACTCTGATTCCTGCTTCTCTGTTTTATTGGACACCGGTTTTACATTATTGGACTTCAGATTAGCAGACAACCTATATGTTTAATTAGGATTACTCTCCTTTAGCATGCCCAGAAGGACGGGCAGGTCAGTAGCCATGGGTCCTCAGAGGTTCCCCCCAAGGGGGGTTCTCCTCTCCTGTGTGCTACTGGCCATACTCTCTGGAGTTGGAGGAGATAATCATTCTATAATCGTTTGATACTAATTATTTTGGGGGGATTTCTTCCTACTCGACTAAGCAGCCTTCCTACAGTGGGATACAGAGCAAAGCCAAATCATCAAGTCTTATCAACTTACTCACCAGCTTAACTAGTTAAGCTCCATGACTATACTATCCAGCTTACAGATACTGTAACAATTGACTTACTCAAATATATGGAAGTACCTAAGCACTTATCAGTTCCTACAACTACAGTAATACTGTGACGGCATTGTCCTACTCTGTTGGCCTCTGTATCCAAGCACAACTTACACTAAACTGCGGTATGAAGCATAAGCACTGAGCTATGAACCACACATAACATGTATTGGATTGGAGACCATTTATATATATATATATATATATATATATATATATATATATAAGGCTTGTATATAAATTGAATAACATAAAATAAAATAAGATATATTATAATAAAAAAATATATAATCAAAAACAGTTGTGTAATAACAAAACCTTTAAAGGTTAACCCTAACCATGTACTGGAAAGTGCGGTGCTTAAATCACCATCATGGATAAGTGTGTTAAGGGCTTCTCCAGCTTTGGAGATGTTATTGCTGATGTAGATGATGTGACAGGGCTGAATACAGCCCTGTCCCAGTTGTTATGCAGAAAGTGTTTAAACGCAAGGGTCTGTTCTGTTCTCTCCTTTTTTGTCTCTTCTCTGTCTGGTTGCACAACCAAATTTTCTTGTGAGACCTAGGACTTGATCACCCCTACAGTCTTGCAATTCTTTGCCTCTCACTAGCTCTCTACGCTCACTTGTTGTTCTGTCTTTTCTCCCCCTTGCATATCTGCTGGTATAAAAATATATATGAATCATGTTGTGGAAATGTAATTGATACTGGGATCCCTTTCTTAAAAAATGTATATAGTTTTACTGTTGAAATGATTGCAAAAAGCTATTTGTCAAGGGGTTAACCTGAAATGCAGTTTTTAAGCCTTTTGCAGAGATGTAAACAAGAGCTCAGTTCTGGGTCATTATGTTCTTTTTGCTGCACCTGCTGAAACTGACAAGAACATTGTGTGAGAAGCATGTTGTTTTCTTAATGAGCTCCTGCAAAGACTTATTTATTTAGTTTTTGTTGACCGGGTAAGTGCACTAGACAAATCCTGCCTATTTTCAGGCATGACCCAGAGGGAGGGGGATACAGATGTACGTCAACTGACCTTGAACCAGATTTAGCTGTTGGTGGTATTTTTAGGGAACAAGGGAAACTTGGCCAGGACACTGGGGAAATTCCCCTACTGCTTTGCTGTCAGTAAGGGGAGGTGTGGGAGTTTGTCTGCGAGATGGCAGATGGAGCTCAGCCTGCCGTGAAGCAGGACGTGTTGTTCGCTGTGTCTACTTCGCTGTGGAAAAAGTTGTTACCGAGAATTTTGTTCCCGCTATGTGGGAGGACAATGCATCTCACCCTTCGACTTTGGTGATTCAACAGGACATGCAGGGGTTTACTGGTGGTCCGCCAGTTTTGGAGACAGTACCTGATTTAACGATTGAGGCAGGTGAGCAGTTTTCTGATTCCCTTGGAACTTATCTTTCTTCTTCTGCTACAGCATCTTCGGCTGAGATTGCTCCTATTTCCTGACCGGGACTTCCAGGTTCTACGCCTTTGCAGCAGTTTGCTGCACCCTCTGCTTCTTCTCCACAAGCCTCTTGTTCTACGTCGCAAGTTGTGCAACGGCAGTTTGGACTCTCGTCAGACTCAGGGGATTTTTTGACTGACTGGTCTGTGGATTCTGCTCTTCAGACTTCTGGCTGGAAATGTGCGGCTTCAGGACAATGGATACTGGATCCGAATTGGGGTTCTGGTCCTTCTATCAACTCTTCGATGCATGCCACAGTGGATTCCTCCCTGAGCTCAGGTATTGAACTGCCTATTACTGCTACAGTTTTTTCTGGGGATACGCATCCAGTTGAGGACCTAGTTGCGGCCTGTTTTGTGCCGAGTACATCCTCGGCGCAGCGTAGGGGTACTGATAAAGGAAAGACTGGTCCTGAGACTTTACATTCAGATAAATCGAACTCTCAAAAAACTAATAGGGTACCAATGTTTGAATTATTTAAAAATAAGTTAGATCAAGCAACTAGATGTAATGCTGTGAGGTTGCGACATGGGGGGGGGAAGGCGTCTTGTTGAGCATCCAGATAGGTATTATGTGGCTAAACAACTTTTGAAGGGCTCTATGCATTTTGTTCCTCCAGATTTATGCCCTCATTCATATTTCTGGTGAGGACTCTTTTGATATTAGTTTCAAGCATAATAATAGCCTAGATAAATTTTGGGATAAATATTCTACCCTTAAATCTACTCCCCTCTGGACCCCATTCTATGCAATTCCCCTTATAAAACCTCAGATCAGACATATTACTATTATGTTTCGTAATGAGGGGGTCAATGTCAGTGATATTTATCATTGGTTACAAAATCGGTGTGACATTCTAGGCCCTCCAGAAGCCATTCTTGATTTGGAAGGAATTTGGACAGGAGGGTGGAAGTTTAAAGTGAAATTGTTTCAAGGTAACTCTAAGGTCATTCATTTACCTAACAGTTTCTTTTCAGGTAAAGATAGGGGGGTCTTCTTTTATGGTGGACAACCAAGAGCCTGCTACAAATGTGGGGCTAAAACTCATATTAGCAGTTCCTGCAACATGCTTAAATGTTCTTTATGTGGGGGATATGGGCACTCTGTACAGCTCTGTGAAAATATCTTTCATTGTAACCTTTGCAATGAGAAAGGCCACGCTTTTCATCAATGTCCTTGGGCTAAACGAAATAGAACAGAAGGATGGGATCAGGATGACCTAGTGAATAAGGCACAGGAGAAAAGAAGGGATACTACTTTCCCTACTCCCCCCCCCTTCTCACGAGAAAGAGGGCCCTCATTCAGCTTCCTTACTTCCTTCTGATACTATAGTAGCTGGAGTTTCTCCTTTGGAAACTGAACCCCACACGGAGAATAGTCCAGATACTTCTCCTACTACCTCTCCTGCAGTTTCTTCTTTTGTGAAGATAACACCTACTATTGACTCTATGCCCCCTCCCATGTTTGGAACTGTTAAAAATAGAAGATTTACCAGGGCCTCTCTTAAACGACCAACCCCAGCCCCTATACCTACAGGCAATATTTTTTTGCCACTACAGGATGATTTAGGGGATTCTGATCTTGAATCTGATGCTTCCCACAAATCTGAAATTATAACTGAAAATGAGGATAGTAGATCTACTGAATTGCCTAAAGACAAAAAAGGGAAAAAAGGGAAAAAGAGGAAACTAGCCAGAAAGGAGTTTCCTGATTTCTTTTTTTTCCTAATACTTTAGATGGCTACCTTACAGATTGGGTCATTTAATGTGTGCAGTCTGAAGAATTATAAAAAACAGATTTCTGTATTTTCTTTCTTTGACTCACGTAAGGTAGACATTCATTTTCTTCAGGAAACCAGACTCTCCTCTTTATATGATACTGATGAAGCTAAAAACAGTGGCAGTGGGGCCCTTCTTTTTGGTCCTTTGGCCTGGATACTGTAGATGGTATTGGAATCTTATTTAAGTCTACACAGTATCGTATTACCAGACTTATAGATATTTTACCAGGTCATGCTTTAATTTTAGATTGCACTTTTGGAGACTTTTCTTTTCATTTAATTAATTTGTATGCCCTACAGGTGAAAACAGCTAGGATAGAATTGTTTGATAGCAATAAACCCTTTCTATATACAAAAAAGTATTATATGGGGTGGGGATTTTAATTGTGAATTAGATCTTAAATTTAAGGGAAATTTACAGAAAAAAATGTACTGTGATTCTCATCACTTACAACACATTGTTTCAGATGCCGGTTTGCTAGATGCCTATAGATGTCTACATACCACAGATAGTGGTGCCACATACCATAGGCATATATATGCTACTCGAATAGATATGTTTTTTGTATCACAACACCTTAGACCGTCTTCTTGTGTTGCTACACCTACAAGTTTTCCAATCATAGGCTTTTATTATGCACTTTGAGTTTGGCTAGTATCCCTACTAAAGTTTTTTTTCCATTATATAACGGTGGAGGTTGAATATGTCCCTTCTGAGTTCACCAGACTGTACTCTTTGTATAGAAATTTTTTTTGAAGCCTGTAATTCTACTTTGTGTTTTTATGATAATATTTCTGATTGGTGGATAGATATGAAAGCTGAATTAAAACAATTATTACTTAGTTTTGGTCAGAAAAAAGCTAATTCTGATTTTTTGCAATATAGTATTTACATCTTTGAAATCAGTTGTATAAATTAATGTCCTTCCCTCCACGTGATAGAGCAAAATTTAAAACTCAGATTTTTTAAATTAAAAAACAAATGAAACAGTACCAATACGATAGGGCCAAATCACTAGAAATGGAATTTCATTATGGTACAAACAAACAACCTGCTTCTGATCCATACCAGGCATGTAAACAAAGTTTGGACAAAACTTTAATGTCCAGTCTTCTTACGAGTGATGGTACTTTGGTCACCACAGATTTGGGAATGTTACCAGTTGTACAACAATTTGTCACTTCCACCTTTCATGATACTGGAGAACCCACTTTAGCCCCTTTGGATGATTTTTTTTTCTCCATTTCCTCAAGTAGAAGACTCTATGCAATGTTGCCTAATAGAACCTATCTCTTCAGCAGAAGTTGAAGTGGTAATTAACCAACTTGCTTCAGGTACTTCCAGTGGGACTGATGGGATCCCTAACGATTTTTATAAATCTTTTATTACTTTCATGAGTTATTTTTTACCCTTAGTTTTTAATTTTATGTTGACCTCCCATACGCAGATTTCTGGCTTCAGTATGTCTCTCCTTCATTTTCTGTATAAAAAGGGTGATAAAACATTGCTTTCCAACTGGCGACCACTTAGTCTTTTAAATTGCGATTATAAAATATTGGCTAAGATTCTTAATAATAGATTATTACAAGTAGCTGATTCCCTTATATACCCTGCCCAGACATGTGCAATACCTAACCGAAAGATTCAGCACAATTTATATATAACTCTTTGAGGCAGGTAATCTGGGATCAGTTTCAGGTTGTGTAGTAGCTTTAGATCAAGCTAAAGCTTTTGATCAAGTGAGACATGGGTATCTTTTTTCCTTATTAATGAAATATGGCATCCCTTTACAGTTTGTACAATGGATTCATCTATTATACACTGATGCTACTATAATTCCCACTGTTAATGGAATTTTTGGTACTGAGGTATCCCTTAACAAAGGTGTTAGGCAAGGTTGCCCTTTGAGTCCTGTTTTATACATTTTTTCCCTTGATCCTGTCATTAATCGTATTCAAAGAGATCAATGTATCAGGGGTTTAGCCCCCTCACCTTCATTAACACCTGAGAAAATTACAGCATTTGCTGATGATGTCACATTGCTCTTGCAAGATCCTACTTCTTTACAATTAGCTCTGGAAATTTTCCATTGTTATGGACAAACCACTTTCCCTAGATCACACAAACTCTGAGTCAGGCGTTAGTTTAGCTATTCCTCTTGTCACCGTCCCTCAAAAAATTGTAGGTGTTTGGTTTGGACATGGGGATTTGGCTACCTATAACTGGGAACAACAATTAAGGGTGGGAAAAACTAAGGTGAATATGTGGAAACAATAGAAATTTTGGGGAAAAAATGTGTTTTGATTATTAAGAAATGTTTGTTATCTATATTTCTTTTCTTAAGTTACTTGTACCCACCTCTGATTAATTTAGAAACTAGAATCCTTAGTTTATTTTTTCAAATGGTGTGGGGCAATTGATTAAATCCAGTTAAAAGGGAAATTACCTATTTACCAATTAAGAAAGGTGGTTTACATATGATCAATCCTATTGTTTTTTTTACCATTCCTTATATATTTTTACTTCCTTTAGTTATTTATGGACTTCTGTTACTCTGCTCTGGCAAATATGATCTCATTTTCATTGGAAAAAGTTTTTTGCTAAATGGATTCTTTTACCACCAAAAATTTTGCTTTCCGATTCTATACCTTCTTATGGGGTAGCCACAATGAAAAAAATACAACAATGGAAAGTTCCATTTCAAAAATTACTGTCTTTAGATAGGAAGTCATTTTACTCTTATGTAGTTTATGAGGTACAGCAGATTCATCTTATTTTTCCTAACTGTGAGCCTACTAAAATGGTATTTGCTCTACACAAACTTTCAGATTTTAGACTTCCTTTTCATATTTGGGATAATGTCTGGATTTCAGCTCAAGGGAGGTTGGGAGCTCGGGGTAATCTAAAATATAAATCACAGACAAATAGGTTTTGCCTAGACTCCTATGTTCTAATATTGAGGAAAGCATGTTACATTTTTTTATAGATTGTCCCCATAGTAAACAATTTTGGCAATATACAGCAATTCATTGGAATATTCCTTTTTTTATCACTTATTTCTTATAATACTTTGATATTGGGAGATTACACAGGAATGTGATGTGGAAAAGATATCATACAAGTACTTTGAATGTATTTTTTGCCTTTCTCCAATATTTTTTATGGCAGGCTCATTGTCAATATGTTTTACAATAACAGATTGTATTGACTACTGCTATTATTTCACAAATAGTAGCAGGATTGTTAGGTGTTAAAGAAAATGATGAATGCAGATTTTCCCGAGATAAATTTAACAATTTGTGGAAGAATTTTTTTGTTTAAATATTTGATCTTTTTCCTGTTGTTTTCTTTTGTTATTATATATTAATTTTGTGTATTTGTTTTCTGTAATTTGACTGTTTCTGTGATGTTATGTTTCTTTTTGTTTAATAAACTTCCCCTACGGTTTTTGATAAGTGCCATGGGATCTTTAACATCCACCTAAACTACCACCAATCCAGGCAGATGGGACCCCGGTTTAATGTCTCATCCGGAAGATGGCACCTCAAAGGTGCAGCACCCCTCTCATGCTGCACTACAGTGTCAGTACTGGGATATTAACCCAAGTGCCAGAAGTGGGAACTGAACCCATAGCCCTCTGATCTCCCAGCCTCAGAGGTGAGTGTGCTACCTACTGAGCCACTGACACTAAAGAAGAGCTGCAATGTTTTGCAAAAGACAGAGACAGACTGAGATTTGAAATTGAGAAGAAAAAGGACTCTGTTTTCTATGTTTGTACTGCCATTGTGAATAGTTATACTGAACAATTTTTTTTGTTTTACTGTTATTAATAATAAAACTCTTGTTGCGAATTTTATAACTGCCCTTGGTTTTCCTATGCTTCCTGACCTGTGCATTGATGATGAGATGGGTGTCCTTTCTATCTATAAGTGTTTTGAGTGAGCCGGCCCAGTGGTGTGGGGGGTTGAGGCATCACTGCATTACCTCCTGCCACGCCGGTGACCAATGTTCATGGTGGAGGGCCACCAGGGGTCGGCTGGGTAGGGAGGGGGATTGAGCATCTGAGGATAGCCTCCTCTCCCAGGGAGGGGTGGGGATGGAGACTGCTGCTTGCCTGGCCCCTAGCTGCAGCTGGGAGCTGGCACAGTGGATCCACACAGAGGGGGCAGTCACGCAGCAGACGCCTGGTGTGCTGCATGCAGAAGCATGTGCAGATCACCCACTGGTGCCATTGCATGCTCTGTGCTGCACTTGGCCAGAAGCATGTGCAGATCACCCACTGGTGCCATGGCATGCTCTGTGCTGCACTTGGCCAGAAGCATGTGCAGATCACCCACTGGTGCCATGGCATGCTCTGTGCTGCACTTGGGGAGGGAGAAACCAGGAAAAACAGTGGCAACTGGTGGAATGAAACTGGTCCCTCGCATGCATCACACCCAGCCAGCTGGACACCTCCAGGAACAGCAATGGAGGTAAGTACCAGTGGACATCAGGGTGACTGGGCTGGGGGGGCCAGTGGAGGAAGATCTAGTCATCCAGGGGCAGAAAGAAAATAAGCAAAGAAAAAGTGCTTTGAGTGACAATGTCAATGGGTCAATGTGTATGTTAAAAATAGGTAAATACTGAGAAAGAGCAAGCAAATATTCAGGATCAGTATCAATAACATCTGGTTTGAGGGGGCATGGCTTGCTGCCTAGCTAAGCAGATGTGTTCCCAGAGAGTTCCCTAACCAACATCCCAATCTTGTTAAAATTAATATTTGTTAATGAGTTTGGAGATCCTATGACTGACAAACTTGACTTCTTGTGGTGCAGAGATCATTTTGAGTGCTTTTGCTCTAAGATGGGATGGAAAACAGCAGACCAGAAGGCAAAGTTCTTTACCCCTCATGGAGGGGCCTGTAAAATCCTGTCTATGCCTCCACCAGCCTCATCTATAGAACAAAGCTCGGATGGGCCTAGGCTGGTGACACTTGAGTTGCTGCAATCAGTGATGACTACCCTGACTAAAACTGTCCAACAAATGGACAGGAAAATGGATACGTACTATGAAAGAATGGTGGTGGTTGAACATAAGCTGGATGGGGTAGTCGATATGGCGAAAGCAGCAGAGCGGCCATCTGAAAGGGCACAAGTGGCAGTAGCATCCTGTCTCAAATTCCAGGCTGGAACATCTTGAGAACACTACCTGAGCTGTGAACGTCCACATTATCAGAATACTGGAGGGAGTAGAGGAAGATGACCTTACCGCCTATTTAACGACCTGGGTCCAGGAAACATTCCAATTAGATATTCAGGGTCTGATTATCTGAGCTTACAGGGTGACCTTACGGAGAGCTACATAGAGTTACAGGGAGCTGACATCATGATCACCATGTCGATGGCAGTCGAGATCAGCTTTCACAGAGGGCCAAGTAAGCGGGAGTGAAAATCGAGGGCAGTAAAGTTTGTTGTTTCCAGATTTGTCTTATACAATGCTCATGAAAAGAAAGAGTTTTGACACAATCTGCAGGAGACTAAGGGACTTGGAAATCCCTAATAGTATGCTCATGCTGGCCTGACTGCATGTAACTGTAGGCCGTAAGGCCTACATATATACGGATCTGAAAGAAGCCACGCAGTTACTGGACAAGCTTGAAGCTGAGAGAGCAGCTAGGGATGGGGATCCTTCGTTGGACTCTGAACTTGGGGATACTTTAACTTTTTAGTTTCCTGTAAGTGTCTACTCCATTTCATACCTCGGATGAAGGAAGGCTTAAGGAACTTTATTCTCTGCTCACCTGGGACATTTTTGTCTGTTTTGATCTGGGGGTTTGGTTTTCTAATTATGCCTGATCTTATAGAGTTCAGTTTATTTACTGTACATAATTTCTTTTTGAGGACATTTTGATGGACTTATAGATCAATAAGGAACATTACAGTTATACCATATAGTAAAGTATACCCAGTTACGATTAAGCTTTAACGAAGGCTTCCATCTCTTAAAAAGTTGTATGCAGGCATGCAGCAGTATTAACCTATAGTTGAGGATGTTGTTGGGGGGAACTATTGAGAGGTATTATAGAGTTTAAAATGTTAAGCACTAAATTACACAAAGGCCTGATGGCTGGTTTATAAAGTATATTTATAATAAGGGTGTCTTTTACATAATTAAGGCATTGGCAGCGTGGCCTTAAGCATCATTCTAATTCTGAGTTACTGTTTATTATTGGATTTCTCCCTATATTGTGTAACGAATGTGGCAAATGTCTCACCTATCTGTACATCATTTAAAGATGGTATATTCTCGATGTGTATAGCATTTCCCAGTATGTTAGATGACAATGTATGGTCATAAAACATATAAATAAACAGTTTAAAAAAAATAACGTCTGGTTCCAAGATGGGAATAGGAGTAATGACTGTATGACCAATAGCAGTAGTTTGATGAGGAATAAAACAGAAATTAGGAAGTTTTGTCACAAGTTTTAGATCCATATGAGAAAGATTTATGATTAGTGACAACACAGTACTGCCCATCAGAATTGTATGACATGTTCGCTGTAGGAACCCTCGATTTATGCAGTTGAATTGGGCAGGTGAAAGATTGATTCATGAGTCTTGTAGTGAAGCAATGAACCTCTTCCATGTAGCTCTGGTAGGGACATCCAGTGTTGCCCACTGGTGATGATGTAGCTGAAGATGAAGATTATGTTGCCCTAGAGGTACCAGTTTCATTTTAGGAACTAAGTCCAAAGTAAAAGATGAATCAATGCTGTCCGATGGGTATCCACAGACTGGCTTGATAACGTCAAATACGTCACAGAGACATAAGTAGTGGTATCCCTTTTTGGCACAACAGTTTGTCTGAGGTGCCACCCATGCTTCCAGGGTGGGATGAAAGACCAGAAGAGGTGGAAGGTTGATCCTCTCTCAGTAGATGTCCTCATCGAGATGCCCAAAAGAATGGATGGAGGCCAATCTGTCAAAAATTGCAGTCTCTGGATCAAAGCGTGGTAAGGATACAATGAAGGTGACAAACATGGTATCATGGATGGTGCAGTGGTTAGCAGTATAACATGGGCTCTGCTGGGATGGCATGTGACATAACCTAGATTTCTAGCAGTAGACATGGGTATAGTAATGGATCTGGACATACACATTGTAATACAAGCAGTAGACTTACAATGTGAACAATACCATTTAGCAAGTCATCTATCATGGATAATATCTTGAATACATCCAGATTCCAAATCCTGGAAGAGATTATTGACAGTGGTTATAACAGAAGAGCCATAAGCAGTGCATAAGAGTTCCCTGGCAATATATTGCTTGTCTGCCTCTTTGTTATTCTGGAAAACAAGTTCATTAATTTTATTCTTAGTGTCATTAAAACTTTTGGCAATGTCATGCATGTTTTACACAGTGTACCTCTCTTCCTGACTAAGCCCATCTACACCATGCAATAAGGGTGATAAAACATTCTTCATGCCAGTTTGGAATCTGTTTGGCTTTTGATGGCAGCAATGTCTGCCTTGTTCCAGATGGACATGCTGGATCTGAAGATTCCGGATATGGTGCCAGCTGCACCAGTGACATCAGCAGTGGCACGCCTCCTGCGTGATGTGGATGTTTTCTTGTTACCAGGGTTAGGTCTAGACATGTACACACCTAAGTGTTCAGTGATATGCGGACCAGCCACAGGCTCTTGTGTACGTGTCTGGTATGCAGCAAGACTATCTAATAACAGAGTGCTGAAAAATCTAGAAGTGTTAGTTTTAGAAGTGTTAGTTTTAGAACACATACCAAACTCAGCCATATTCCAGTGGGTAAGATTAAAAATAACTGGAACATGCATAAATTGCACATTATTTACAAGTGTGCCTGGAAGGGAGGTGGCAGTGAGACCATAAGGTGGTCCAGGTCCCTGTGAGGAACAGTCAGTAAGTTCTGCTTCAGTAGGGGGTATTACAGACAGAAACATAGCTGCTGTAGCCATATAATTGTAAACACAAAAGTCTCTTGCTGAGTTTTCTGGGTTATTTATCACAAAAGGTAGGATCAATCAAAGCAGTAAGGTTATATAGAGCAGAATGTCTATAATTGGCTTGGTGAATAGACAGGGTACCATTTGGGGTGATTTTAGTATTGGGACAGCCTTGAAAAGTGCCTTTGTAAAGGCAGGCAACAGGAAGTGTCTGTCCATGACTGTCAGTTTGCCATTCAGTTTGGATGAATGATTTGTCAGGTGCCACAACCATGGCAGTCAGGTAGGTGTCTGTGCCTTCCTGAACAGTGATCAATTTGTTGGGAACATCTATGCTGACTTTATCAGAGATGGTGGAGGGTGCATAGGGCTTGTTTTGTGGGAGGTGTAGGTCTTCTCTCAGGGTGGTCAAGAAGTGGAAGCCCACTCAATATACACTTTAATATACAAGGAGTTGCCTTAGACATGCGTTGTGGTTGGATATAGTTTTCATATCCTTGCCATGGCCACAGGGTGGTGCTCCTAGAAGAAGGAGGATCACATGCAAGATAGCCATCTTCCACAGATACCTGTAAGGAAAAAGAAAAGGTCAGTATGTACAATCTACCCAATGGGGTTAGGAAAAGTAATTATTCTCCTTTGTGATTAGCATGCAGTCATTTATCAATAGGTTTCTTCTGACTGATGAGTCTAACTTGGTAGACTGTGGGACTGATTTTGTTAATGATGGGGTAGGGTCCTTCCCATTTATTGGAGAAGGGATGTATAGGGTGTTCAAATCTGAATACCATTACCTGATCTCTGACTCACCAAGCCACCTCTTGTGCATGTTTGTTAAAGTGAATCTTGGATTGCTGTTGGGCCTTGCCCATATGACATGCAGCATACAAGTGAGTTCTGATGATGTCATCTCTCAGTTTTGACACATATGTGTCTGCAGACACTCTGTCTGCAGTGGGAGTGCTCAGATCAATCAACAGGTGCTCAGGTAATCTCATGGTTCTACCAGTCCTCAACTTGAAGGGTGTGCACTGGGTGGTGGCTGAACGAGTACCCCTAATTGCCATAAGGAGTAAAGGCAAAAGGGGTCCCCGACAAATTTGGATGGCATTTGCTTTATCCATCAGTTGACTCTTTCTATCTGACCTGAAGATTGTGGATGGTAAAGAATGTGGAACTTCTGGTGTACACCAAGAAGTTTGAGTGTTTCTTGCATCAACTCACCTATAAAGCCCCACCTGGAAAACAATTGTTTTACCAGGACTTTTGCAGTTGCCTTCACTGTGCATTGTCGAGTGGGAAAAGCCTTGACCCATTTGGAGAATAGGTCAGTGACCACAAGTGCGTACTTGTTATTCCTGCTGGTGTTGGTCAAAGAGCCAATGAAATCAATTTGAATTACATGCCAGGAAGCAGGTTATCTCTGGGGAAGTAACTTAGCATTTATTTTGGATGGGGCAGGGTTATTCTGCGCACAAAGTAAGCAATTTTAGATGTAATATTTGACATTCCTAGTGATGCCAGGCCACCAACCCACAGATTTCAGTCTCTGGACTGTATTCTCCACCTCCTGGTGTCCACCAGTCAGGGTATCATGGACCTGATGGATGAACTCAGATCTCAGTGCTTCAGGAACTATCCACAACCTGTAATTTAGGTATTCAGGTTGATACCATATCAACTTATTGTCATGTGATGCATGCAATTTGTTTGCATGCTTTTTGTAAGGGTTGTGGGTCGGCAGTTCTTGTTTAGTTCCTTTGTCTAGGAATCTGAACACTTCTTTCAGCTGAGGGTCAGATTTTTGTGCTGTGGACAAGTCCAGTGGCACAAAAGATTCAGTTTTTTCTTTGTGGCAGCTATTTGTACAGCTGCTAGAGCCAGAGGGTGAGCTATATCCCATGTGGCATCCCCCCGAGCACCCTCTTTTGCAAGAGTGTCTGCTGGATCATTGAGAACATGATATGGATCAGATTTTGAATGGACCTTCACCTTGTGAATGAACAATTTGTGTTTAAACTGTTGAGTCGAGTTGTGAATGTATACAAATAGTGCTTTGTATTTCACAGGGGTGCCATCAGAAGACACGAAGGAGTTCTTCCAGAATGATAAAAATTCAGTCAGAGAGTAACAGACCCAGTTAGAGTCTGTAAAGATGATGATATCTGTGGTACCATGTACAATCAGTTCAAGAGCACAGGCCACAGCTGCTAGTTCTGCATACTGAGAAGATGCAACACTGCAATGTTTGGACACATGAACAGTGTTACCATTGGGGTGCATGCTGAGCACTCCAAATTCAGCTATCTGTTCTCCTTGGTAGTATGAGGCAGAGCCATCAGTAAAGACATGACACAGGGAAGTGTCAGCAAGGAGGTTCGAGTAACAGGAAGAAAAGGTCCTGGATCAGGCAAATCAGGAGGTTGGAGTGAGCAATCATTGTGGGGCTCCTTGGTACAGAAGACCATGGGCTAAAATTCAGGGTATTTTGGCACTGTGGACCTATATGTCACGGTCCTGGAGAAGAAGAGTCCAGTGAGTCAGTCTGGTATTAGACACAGAGCTATCCATCACTCTGTCTGACAGCAAAAAGTTTGTGGGGGTGTGATTGGTATGCAAAATGATGGGTGAATACCAAATAATGTACAGGAAATGCTTAACAGCCCAGTAGGTAGCCAGAAGGTTTCTTTCACAAAGACTGTACTTCTGTTCCACTGGTGACAGCATCTGGAAGCATAGACAATGGGTATCAAAGTGCCATTAACCTTTTGAACAAGTACTACAGACATGGCTATGTCTGAAGTAACAGATTCCAGATGGAAGGGTAAGGCTAGACTGGGGTTAACCAGTGCTGGAGCAGAGGCCAGAGCCTGTTTCAGAAGGGTCACAGTATTAGTATGAGTGGGACTCCAAGTTCAGGGGACATCCTTTTTCAGGAGTTCATACAGAGGGGTGGCCTTTTGTGCAACATCCCAAATGAAATGCCTGGAACAGTTCACCATTCCCAGGAAACATGTGAGTGTTGCCACACTGGTAGGAAGTGGCAAATCTTGTAGGCCTTGGATCTTCTTCCAGACTGGGCTTATGCCTTGTTCTGTGATATGCAGGCCAAGGAAAATAACCTTGTTCTGGCACAACTATGCTTTTGCAGGATTGCACTTGAGGCCTGCTCTCTGTAATAGAGTCAGTAACCCATCAAGGAGGTCAAGATGTTGCTCCTTAGTGGCAGTTGCCAATAGTAAGTCATCCACATACTGCAGAAGACATTGTGAGGCACAGAAACCCTGCAAGGCATCAATCATGTGTAGATGGAAAAGGAAAGGGCTGTTGTGAAAGCCCTGGGGTAGGCAGGTCTAAGTGTATTGATGACCCTCAAAGGTGAAAACAAACTAGTATTGGCTTTCCTGAGCAAGGGGCAGTGACCAAAACCCTTTGGAGATGTCAAGGGCACTGAACCATCTATGATCCGGTGTTAGCAGTTTGAGCACATCTGGTGTTGAGGCTACTGTAGGGGAGCAGCTAGGAGTGCCTTGATTAAGTCTCCTGTAGTCAATAGTGAGTCTTCAAGATGCATGGGGCATTTCATTGGCCAGATGGGTGAGCTGGCAGTCAAAACACAAGGCCTGATCACACCTTGCTTGAAAAGTGACTGGATGGTTTCTCTGAGTGATGGTAAGGCCTCTGTAGGAAAAGGGGATTGCCTTTGCCTGTCATGTTCTGGGCCTGGAATTTCGATGACTGTTTGCATTCTCCCACAATTTGTGTGTTGCAAAGGCATTGAGGTGCTTCTACAGAATGGGAAAAAGTTCCTTGAAGAACTCATGTGTCTGGAATAGAGCTAAGATGTCATATTCCTTGTCATTGACCACAATGGCGGCAATCATGTGGGAATCAGGAATCATGACCATATGGTATTGTCTTTTGATTTGGATCAAGAACATATTAGCTAAATCTACTACACAGCCATGTAGTGCTAAGAAATCAATTCCTAGGATGCTGGGGTGATGACATAATACCATGAAGTCAAAAGTGTGATTTGTACTGAGGCTACCCAACACTATGGAAAGTACAATTTATTTTATTTGTTTATTTATTACAATCTAGGATAAACCACTTGAGCTCAGAGCTCTTTAAACAGGTTCCATGTCCAGAGCAAGACACAAGACAGGCTGGTGCAAAATTGCACAATGAGAGAAATGACATAGTAAGCAAACAGAGAATTATAGAATGCAACACAATACAATCTGGAGATAGAAAGGTGGAGATTACAATATACAAACAAGTTACAATGCCCAAATGGTGAAAACCAAACAGTTGTCAATTGCAGTGGGGCATAAGAGCTATGCTAAGTGCAGGGAGGAGTCCCAAGTACTAGTGCAAAGAGATGCTGTGCTGAGTGTGCTATAAGAGGGGGAGATATAGGGTGGATGGGTTAGAAAGAATGGGGAGGTGGGGAGGGAGGACTAGTTGAGAGAGAGGGGTGAGGAATGGGGAGAGGGAAGCAGTTGGAAGTGTGTTAAAGGAATTAAGAGGTGGTGCTATCGTTTGCAGTCACAACGTGCTTCATATAGCATAAGCTCCTATAAGCTTCATATAGCATAAGCATTGGCTGGACAACAGGACACAGAAGGTAATTGTAAATGGAGTCCACTCTGAAGAAAGGGCGGTTACTAGTGGGGTACCGCAGGGTTCAGTATTGGGTCCAGTCCTTTTTAATGTCTTCATCAGTGACATTGCAGAGGGACTGGAAGGAAAAGTATGCCTTTTTGCAGATGACACAAAGATCTGCAACAGGGTTGATACACAAGGAGGCGTGGAAAGGATGAAAAGGGACTTAGCAAGGTTGGAGGAATGGTCAGACGATGGCAGCTAGGATTCAATGCAAAAAGTGCAAAATAATGCACCTGGGAAACAAGAACCCAGGGGAAGAATACACAATGGGTGGGGAGCTAGTAACAACAACAAAACAGGAAAAGGACCTGGGGTAATCATATCAGATGACCTTAAGGTTAGCAAGCAATGTGAGAAGGCAGTAGGGAGGGCCAGGGTATACTGGGATGTATAGGAGAGGCATCAGCAGCAGAAAACAGGAAGTTGTTATCCTCTGTACAGACAGTTGGTGAGACCCCATCTGAATACTGTGTCCAGTTCTGGAGACCCCATCTCTGCAAGGACATAGACAGGATAGAGGCAGTCCAGAGGAGGGCAACTAAATGGTGCAGGGTCTGCAAGAGAAGCCGTATGAGGAGAGACTAAAGGAGCTTAATATGTATACCCTTGAGGAAAGAAGGAGAGGGGGACATGATAGAAACTTCTGCACCTCAAGGGAATCAACAAAGTCCAAGAGGGTAGCATCTTTCAGAAAAAGAGACTTGCAAGAACAAGGGGACACAATTTAAAGATAGAAGGAGGGCGGTTCAGGGCAATGTGAGAAGTATTATTTCACAGAGAGGTAGTGGATGCATGGAACAGCCTTCCTGAGGAAGTTGTGGGGTCTAAAACTGTGGGAGAATTCAAGAATGCATGGGACAGACATAAGGCAATTCTTGTGGGGGGCAGGAAGATAAAGGCTGTTGGTTAACTAGGATCTGCGGCCTATCCTGTAGGTAGGGAAATGGGCAGACTAGATGGGCCTAGCGGTCCTTATCTGCCGTCAAAGTTTATGTTTCTATGTTTCTCCTTAAGGTGAACATTGAAAGTACCTAGCATAGGCAGGCTTGCTATTTTATCCTGAAGGGAGTTGAACCAAAGTGGTGCATGGTGAGCAAAGGACCTTTGTCCTTGAGAAGTGTGACATCATGGAGTTATGAAGAACTGGATGGAGTGGTAGGTAGACAATCTAGTGCCAACCACACCTTGAGCATTGGTCCTCCATACAGTGGACCAAGAAGAATTGGCTGGATCCTCATCATGCAGTACAGACACAGTCACACCTGTATCTGGCAATACAATCATTTGGTGGCCCCTGGCCATGGCCTTGGTGCAAGGCCTTCCATTTGTGTCAATGGTGATATTGTTTACAATATAGACTGGAGCCTGTAGTTGTCAATCTGAACTATTACTGCTGTCTTCAGGTGGTTCCTGAAAATGTAGGCCAGCAGGATCTCACCTGGCCTCTTTCATGTCCTGCACAGGGTACAAGGAGGTCTGGATGCTGGTAGTCACAGCAATAGACAAGGCTTTGGGATTTGGGCCTGCTATGGCCTGGTCTGAGGAAGTTCCAGTATCTCTTTAGCCTAATAGGGACTGGGTTACAGGAGCTAATGCTGCAATGATCTGCCTTGGGATAGCCTTGGCTGCTGATTGGACTTTCCCAAGGAGTGTGTGGAGGTTATTATTCTCCACTACTACATCACGGTAGGAAGGGCCTTGTCAATAATTTAGGTTGCCACGATTGTCATTCTGATTGGAATTAGGGTTATTCCAATTTCTTTGTTGGTTCCTATTTTGGTTGCAGTTCCCCTATTTTGTAGTTCTGTTTATCATCCGAGGGCATGGCCTTGTTGTCCTGGGTTTTGCTCTCCAATGTGTAGTGAGTTGTAGGCTCACTGGTAGGTTGTACCGTGGCTACCTTGGCTTTCGAGATGTAATTCAGATCTTGGAGGTAGAGCTGGTAGACACGCTCCATCCTTGCGAGAATCTCTGAAAATTTGTCAGTTATGGGGAAAACTGCGAGCTCAATCTTGTCACGCACAGCCAGAATCATGTTCCGAATGAATAAGGTCTTGTACTCAGTGTGGTCAACATCCGCTTCCTCTTGCGAGAGCATATTGCCAGTACAGTAGGCTAACCATAACCCCTGATGGTATGACATTGGACTTTCCTTGGCATACTGTTTGACAGGATGGGCCAACATAACGGCAACCATGTCTGAGGAGTGTGCGGCAATGAGTTCCGCTGCGACATCATCAAAAGTTGCATCCATGGCTTGGCGAACGTCCTCTGAGAGTTTCGACCAGAGGTCAGAGTCTACAGTCTGGCGAGGATCTGTACTTGGTAACCTGCCGGTAGACTGAGCATCTCACATTTGGAACAAACGTTTTCCAAATGACAGCTGAGATTGTCATTGGGGGTCATGCGGCCTATACTGTCAGTGATCTGCTGTACAGAATGAGCTGCCTGTAGGAGATTAGTTGGAACTAGGGGACGCACCTCAGGAAAAGGGTTGTGAAGCTATGCTCCGCAAAGGGTGGCCTCTGCTGTGGCATCAGCTACAGAACAGACAAGAGACTGCTGAGTAGCGGCTTCTTTCAGCATGCCTTCCTTGTGTTCCCAGAAGGCCTGTCTTTGCTCCTCAGTCATCTGTGTCCTAGTGAGGGCTGCCTCGATCATTTGATTGATCTGCAACCTGTCTTCCTTTTTCAGAATGGCAATCAGAGGGGCTAGGCCTTGACCCCCCCATCATGGGGGTTGCCATCTTGGCATTGCACATGATAATCGTCATATTTCTTATGACGTAGGTTCACGCTAGTACAGCGTAGGGAGCTGCCATCTTATGGGTGGCAGTTGGGGAATGCGCCATGTTGAGGGTGTGGCTGGGTGCCATCTTGGGTGCTGTCGTCACCAGAATTGTTATCTATGGATGACATAAGGTCAATAGATGTGTAATGAAACACACCCATCACCTTGATGTGACCAGCTAACACCTCTCACTGATGACGCAGCTTCGCCATCTTAACTCTGCACTGTTTGTGACTAACTTTTGCATTGTTCTGCCCAACCCCTTGTGCAACCTCTTTCAGTAACACTCTATACACGGCACTCAATTTGCAGTTGTCCCCAAGCTCTCTATCCAACTCATCAGTTACCCATTTCAGGTCATCTCTCTTCACACAAAGTCTCATTCATGTCACTCAGTAAATCATTCATTTGCAAAACCTGTCTCTTACCCTGCTTCAACTTATCACAATCCTCTTGCAACATGCATAACTCTTGATCATTATGCGGTACAGTACAGAGCAAAAGAGTCTCGGTCTTAATACGCAGTGACTGAAGTTCATCTTCTACTCACTGCTGTTTCCTAAGACATTCAGATGCCTGCAAACCCATCTCTTTTTTAAGAGCTGAGTTTTGCAGTTCAAGGGAATGAAACCTTGATTCGGAGACTTCTAAAACAGCATAAAGAGATGCAACCAACAGCCCTTTAGCATCGTGCTTTTTTGGCTGTTTGTCTCTCCTCTGAGTACTGGGTTGAGATCCCCAGTATGGGGTTATCAGCGAGATCCGCATCCAGCGTGAAGTTGCTCCTGCTTCCAAGGGAAGCAAAAAAGTTAGAGACATTGAGTCTCAGATCTGCACAGATATTGGACATAATGGTAAAAGAAAAAAAAAGGTTTGAAAACCTAAATGGACCCATCAGTGGTTACCCTGCTGTGTACTGATCCACAGTGGTTGAACCAAACAGATGATCAATCAATCAATCAATCAATCTTTATTTTACCAGGTGAAACATCATTGAGTAGAACTCATTTGCAAGATGGACCTGGGAATGTATTCATGACATAACAATAAATCATAATAAAATACAGGGATTAATACAATCAGTAAGTAAATGTATCAGGTAGCACAAAATACATATAGGACAATTTGCAGTTAAGGAATAATAACTATATACATAGGTTTATTATGTATACATTAGTACAGGGAAACTTGAGAGAGGAGAGTAATCAGCAGAGACATAATAGTTGGTGCTGAAAAAAATTACAGGTCTCAATGAAGAATTGTGTAAGCAGGGATTTAAATGTGGCCAGCTTGACAGGTAATGCTATTTTTATCATTTTTTGTACACTGTTCCAGAGAACAGGCAGGACATGGCTTATGGGGGCTTCCCCAAGGTGAGTTCTGACCTTAGGGACAACTAAAGTGATATGCGAGAGGCTCCTGAGTGGGTATGGCAGGCAGACAGACCAGAATATATTGGGGCAGACTATGTGTTATAACTCAATATGTCCAGGTGACTGCATTTTCCTGACATCTAAGATTAGGGGATAGCCACCCAAGCTCTGAGTATAAGGAACAGTGATGGGTGGAGGATGGGGCACAGGTAATAAATCTCAATGCACGTTGGTAGAGAGTGTTGAGCTTAGCCAAAGCTGTACTGGGGCCTTGTCCATATATGAAATCCACATAATTGAGGTGAGGAAGGAAGGTGGATTGGACCAGAATGATTTTAGCTTCATGAGTGAGTAGATGCCTGATGCGGAAGAACAGACCTAGCCTTTGCTTCAATTTTTTTACAAGTTCCTCGAACAGTAAAGGACAACTTATGCTCAACCCAGAACCCTAAGTACTTAAATTTAGTTATGAACTCCAACTTTTCCCCAAGTAGGGTAGTAATTTGACTTCCAATACTGTGACCGGGTATTTTTGCAGGAGGTGAGAGGAGCATTACCTTGGTCTTTTTAGTGTTTAGCAAGAGCTTTAAATGAAGGAGATTTTGTTGCAGATGGTTGAAGTCTAATTGTAAGTCACTACAAGAAACCTCTGGGGTGGGCCTGTCTAAGTAAAGGACCATATCATCTGCAAAGAGATGAATGTTGGCAGATTTTAAACCAAGGTTAATGTTGATGTAGATCACAAATAGTGAAGGGCCTAGGATTGACCCTTGGGGCACGCCTCTCATAAGAGGTTTAAGTGGAAAGAGGTCTCCATCAGCTTTAATCTGCTGTTGTTGGTTGGTTAGGTAATCAGAGAACCATTTCAGCGCTTGGGCATCTAAACTGACTTTCTGCAAGGAAAGCAGAAGCAGGCCATGATCCACAGTATCAAAGGCCTTACTGAGGTCAAGAAAAAGGGCACAGACATGTTTTTTATTGTCCAGCACTTTTAACCAGTCATTAGAGACCTTGGCAAGGGTTGAGACTGTGCTAAGACGTGGCCTGAAACAGACTGTACTGGGTTCAGGAGATTGAAAGTTTCCAGATGCTGTCTAAGCTGAGAGTTGACAATTTTCTCAAGTATTTTTGAGAGAATGGGAAGGAGTGATATAGGTTGGTAATTGTTTAAGTCACAAGGATCACCAAATCTGAAAAGAGGGACAATGTGAGCTGTTTTCCAGACCGACGGGAGAAAGCCCTGTGAGAGGGACAAGTTGAAAAGGTATGTGATGGGCAGGGACAACACATGATAGTCTATTTTTAGATAATAGGGGCCAATATGGTCAGTGCCTGCACTCTTACTGGTATCTAGGTGTAGGAGAAGGTCCTCCACTTCTTTTATAGTGACCATGCAGAAGGAAAAAGGAGCATCATAGGTAGCTGCGGCAAGTGAGCTATCTGGCAAGTGCTGGGCCTCAAGATTTGTGCGTAGGGTATTAGCAGGGGAGGAGTCAAATGCTAGCCCAGCGGTAGTGAAATGGTTATTGAGGAGATCTAGGATAGTTTGTTTATTAGTGGTGAAGGAGTTACTAGTGGAGATTTTTGCAGGGAGGGAGCTAGGGGGGTGATGTTCTTCCACCTCCTTTAATGTTCTCCAAAATTTTGAAGGATGGTTAGAGGAAGGAGCTAAATCATCTCTGAAATATCTAGCTTTCTCAGCATGAGTAAGCTTGGTACATTGGTTCCTTATAGTTCTAAAGGCGGACCAATCTGCTGGTAGCACAGTTTTCCGAGCTTTTTTCCATAGCGCATCCCTATGGTTCAGCAAAGTTTTCAAGTTAGAAGTAAACCAAGGGTAGGATTTTTTCCTGGAGTGGACTTTGATCAGTGGAACATGTCTATCTAAGACTCCAAGAATTATACTCTGTAGGAGCTCACGCGCCTCAGCCACAGAGGTGGCCAAGTAGAAGTCTTGCCAATATAAATTTTGGAGGTCGAAAAGGAAGGCAATAGGGTCAAAGTTATGGTGACTTCTTCTGTAGGTATATCTGGAAGTGGATGTTTGCTTAGAAGAGGACCTTACGCAGGCTATGGGTCAGTTATTGCTCAGATCATTGAAGAATACACCAGAGTGGATAATGAGGTGGGGTTTGTTTACTAATATCATATCTAGTAGGGTGCTATGTGCTGGGTTTTTATTGTTAGGATGGGTAGCCTCAGTGATGATTTGAGCCAGACCAAGGGTGTCGCAGAGAACTTTTAATAAGGAAGAACTTGGTGAGAACCAATCGAGATTAAACTCACCAAGGACGAAGACCTCTGATGGTAGTTTATCCATGATGTGAGTCAAATGCTGAATCACCTTGAGCCCTGCTGAAGGGGTCTGTAGCAGCTGATAATAGTGAGGGAAGTTGCAGGAGGAAGTAGCACCTTTAGTGTTAGACATTCAAATTCCTTTGGTACAGAGGTGGAATCAACTACAGAGGCAGAAAATTGGTCGTGAATATAGATCGCGACTCCTCCCCCTCTAGTCTGCCTGTCAGTTCTAAAGACAATATATGATGGAATACTAATTTCATGGTCAGCGGTGGATGGCCTAAGCCATGTCTCGGAGACCACTAGTATGTCAGGGGAGGTGTGACAGATCCACGTCTGTAGGGAGTCAAGCGTCCTTAATAGACTACATGCATTTAGTTGGAGTAGCATCGGTCCCTTTACAGTAGCCATATCAGTAGGTGCAGAGATGGGAGAGATGGGAAGGATGGGCCCTGGGTTTAATTCCACATTATCAGAGCAAATAAGTAGTGGTAGAATTTTCTTTAGGGCAGTTCATAACAGTTTGAGGAGTCTGGCTCTACCCTTTTTATGGAAGTAAGGGGTTGGAGTGTTGTTATTGGACACTGAATGCCAGTTAATAGGGCTCAGCAATGCATAAAGTAGTACCCTGGCTGATAGGTGGAACTGTAGTTTAATGTGGAATCAAAACAAAGGACATGCATTGTGCCTGTGTCCAAGGGAAGGTGAACCTAACAGAGGGAGAGGGTGTAATGTAAAGTCTATAACTCAAGGAAAGGCCAGTTTGGAGGGGATGCACAATTTTTATTGTGGTCAGTGATTTTTAGCTCTGAATAGGGGTCCAGAATAATGAAGAACAAACCAAGCAAACAGCAGAGGTAAGGCATAGCAGCTTTCATTTTGGCTTAGGGCACTCACTGGTGTGCAGAGTCAAAAATACTCTTGTTTTCCCGAAAGAAGGCATGAATGAGATGTTTCCTCAAGGTCTTCAGGCTAGGAGGATTGGCCAATAGGGAAAAGGCATAGCCAGTGGGAGGGGAAAAAAGCCCATTTAAATAGTGGCGGGGGTGGGGGAGGGTGGGCAGGAGAAAATACAAGTCCAAGCTGACAGAACCCTGGAGAGTGAAAACACAGCAGTTCTAGCCCAAGAGAAGCCGGCATGAGGTGCTGGCCAATCAGAGCTAGAGTCATAAAAGCACCCACCAATAGCGCTCCAGGAGAAAAAGGAAAGGCCAGTCGGTCAGGCGTCTGCACTCATGCAATCCTGCAACTCAGAACTGCAGTTGAACAAGGTGAGATTGCTTTAACCTTGCCCAGTAAAGCAGCCAGACTTTACAAGACGCTAGGGAGTGAAAAATACGGGCAAGGTGATACGGGTGTGTACTCCTATACCTGCAAGGGAAAAGGCAGCAAACATTGAATCTTTGCTAATTTAGACCACCTGCACGTGGTCGCCAATAATGTCAGGGTGTTAAGTCCTTCTCAAGTTCTTGGTGATAATAAACCAGCAAAAGAAACAACAGACAAGCGGCATATGTGGTAATAAATTTGTTTATTACACAAAAGCAGATGTATGCCCTAAAAATAGGTCTTACCTAATAGACACTGGGAGCCAGAGTTTCCCAATACCCCAGGGTATGAAGACGGTCTCAGTGAGAAAATGGTGGACATAGTCTTATATGTAAGCAATAATGCCCGACAGGGTGGGCGGTATTGGGCAATACCGGACCGGCCAGGGGCGTAATGAGGCCCGACGCCGCAGGCGGAGGGCCTTATAGCTCCTGGTCCGGTCTGGTATTGCCCATACCGCCACCCTGGAGGGCATTATTGTGATTAGAAAATGGGCTACCTGTGGCATTTTTATGAGATTTAATAAAATGTAAAAGAAATTGAAAAACAGAGTGAAATGACATTTAAATGTTTATGCTGTAAAGTAGTCCTCCTGTTCCATGTCTTGTTGCCCCCCACCCACTACGGCTACTACAGATCTAATACAGTTCTTCCCATTGTTATTTTAAAAATAAAGCAGTTTTCTGTCTGTCTTGACATATTGTTACTTTAAAAATAAAGCAGTTTTCTGTCTGTCTTGATATTTTTTTTCCCCAATCGGAGTTGCGAGGTTGTTAACGCCTGCCACACAAAGGCAGGAAGTGCAGAGCGAGGGCATGACGGCAAGGACCAGGATGTAAGTGCAGAGCGAGGGTATGAGGTTTAAAGTGCAGTTTTTCTAACTGCCGCCAAAACTGTAAAAGGGAGCTAGTTTTTTGTACATTATTGTTTTTTGCCGCGCGCTTGACCGGGTTCCAATATGCAGTCGGATATTTGTGGAGCATGTGGCAAGACCGAGGTGAGTGAAATGGACGGCAGCAGCAGTTGCCGAAAAGAAATGTTATTTTATTTCCACTTGAAGGATGTTCGCTTGTGGATAGGGATGGTTACTCATGGAGACAAGAAGCTTTACTTTGTTGTGCAGCAGAGTTGTTTGATCGAGTACAAGAGCGGAGCAGGCTGGGGCGGGCGGACATCTATAGAACAGCTGTATGACTGATCGCAGGGTAAAAATATGCTGCTCTGCAGGCTTATCATTTCTTTTTAGTCAGTATTGATTCTCTGGAAGAGAGGGAATTGGCAGTGACACTGGTCACCGCTGTGTCATCAAGTAGTGTTTGTGTGTGGTGGTGGCGTGACTCTCGCTAAATGTTTAAAAAACAATGGCGGCAGTTTGACATTTTGTGCCCAGTGCTTCAGCCAATGATGAAACAGGCTGGGCACAAGGATACTTGGCTGGGCAAAAGATAGGTTTTGGCTGGCACTTTTTATTTGGTGGGCATCTATTGAAAGTTAATGTACCCCTGTGGAATGGGTACCAGCCAATCAGATGCCTCCAAATAAAAAGCCCATTTTCTAAACTTAGATAATAATCATGGCAACAACTCTTACTTGTGTATATTAGGTACAGAAAACAGGCCCTATTGGCCAAAAGTTAGGTGGATCCACAATGTTATCTAAAGATATACAAAATGTGTAAAATCAGCTAAAATGAGAACAAAGAATTATACATAAAACAGAAATTAAGTGTGGTGTTATATAAATCCGCATGACGACAGTATAAGCTATACAATGACTTCCCAGAAGAATAAACAGAGAGCACATAAATGTATTCTCGGCATAATACTTATGCGTTACTTAGCAATGATCACAGTAATATTATTGGCAATAATCATAATTATGTCCCTGGTGACTTACACTTGTACAGTAAGTACCAACGCCCTATATGTTAGTACTGATTGTGCATAACATAGCATATAACATAATAGATATTGTCAGCGGTGCACAGTGGGTTGCCAATAAGGGTGTGGGGACCAAGTGTAACAAGGTGCTTGGCAAAACTAGGGTTGGGGAGACTCGCTTGACATGAAGTTCTTTGCTCTGGCTGTAGAAGAACTTTCCTGCCCCATTTCCAAAATGTTTAGCTTTTGCTTGTGTTACTCTCACTTCCCCAAGAAGTGGAAATCCACACCGGTTATGCCAGCATTCAAAAGCAGTGACTGCTATAACCTAGCCAACTACAGACACATTTCTATTCTCTCTCCCTCTGTCCAAGAGTCTGGAGAGAATTATCTCTGTCCAACTTGTCTCATAATTAAAAAAAACACAAAATCCAGTGTGCCCAACAGCATGGTTTTCGGAAACAACACAGCACCAATACTACACTGTAAGAATATTCCAATTAAGTTCATGAAGTTTTGACAATGGAGACATGGTTGGAACCATCTATATCAACCTGACAAAAGCCTTTGACCTGGTCAGCCATAAGCTGTACTCAGCAAACTCCTTGGCCTTGGTCTGTTTTTGTATGCAGTAACCTGGTTCCAGAGGGTGTGCTGTTCGCACAGCGAATGCACATTGGCAAAATTCCTCACGGTAACAATCTCAACAGGTTTCGAGACTGTTGCCGTGAGGGACCCGAGGGCAATCTTCGCCGTTTTTCGTCCCCCTTCAAACATCTCTGACTGAGCTAGTTATCTTAAGAAGAGGGGTGGGGTTCGGGGCACAGCCCCCTGATAGAAAACACACACGTCTGACAGGCAAAATTTTGCCTGTTGACATTGGGATTTCGCCATGTTGAACTTTGACAACACTATTGTCATTTCGGCACAGTAGAACTGTTCCAGAGTTACCAAAGTAATCACACATAGCATGTGAAGATCGAGCACTCCTTGTCTGATGTTAGGGGAGTATCCATTGGTGTTCCCCAGGGTTCCATTTCAGGCCCACTCCTATTTAGCCTCTTCATAAACCACCTGCCCAATGTCTGTCAGTCAGCCAGTGCACTTCTATATGCTGATTGTGTTGTAATCTATACCAAAAACCCTGATTCTGGCTGCCTCACCTCCATCCTCTAATGCAACTTTGGGCTATAGAAAGCTGGTTCTCCCACAAAAAAATTGGTCCTAAACTATAATAAAAAAACTAAGACCATGCTCTTTACAAGCCACCCACATAAAAAGAAAGTACCCACCCTGTCATCCGAAATGACATGGGACAAAATCTTGAAAAGAGTAATTATGGACAGTACTTAATCATTTGCTACTCATGTTGACAACCTGGTGTCTGTGGTTTACAGGAGGCTGGGAGCCCTGTATTGTAATCAGATCAACCTCACTGGAGATGCTAGATGCCACATAGGGGCCAACTCTGTCCTGTCACTAATTGATTACGGCTTCCCTGTCTACGCAGCTGCCTGTGACATGGTACTAAACAGAGTAAAGCTGATCTGCAATAACATACTAACATACTAAGAAGATAGCAGATTAGGCCCTATGGTCTATCGAGTCTGCTTGATGATCAATGCCTTCCCAGGGCACAGTTTTTAGCCCCCCCCTCCTTACAAGGTCTCCATTCCCCAGCGGGGCTCTGGGATGCACTCTCCCCTATACCTATCCCAGCCTTTCTTGAACCCCTCCACAGTTGTAGCAGCCACCAACTCCCCAGGCAGTGCATTTCAGGGCTCCACCACCCTCTCAGTGAAGTAGTGTCTCCTTGTTTCCCCCCTCAGCCTCCCCCTGTCCAGCTTCATTGAGTGTCCCCTGGTGGCCCCTACCTCCCTCAAGCACCCCCTCTGGGCTTACCATATTCATTCCTTTGAGATATTTGAAGACCTATATCATATCCTCCCTGTTCCTTCTCTCCTACAGTGAGTACAGGTTGAACTCCTCCAGTCTCTTTTTCTAGGGCTTTTCCCCTAGCCCCAGTATCATCTTGGTCACCCTCCTCTGTACCCTCTCCTGTAAAGCAATGTCCCTCTTTAAGTAGGGATGCCAAAACTGCATGCAGTATTCAAGGTGTGGTCTAACCAGGCAATTGTACAGCAGAAGGAGCACCCCCGACTCCTTGAGGTTATCCCCCTGGCTATGCACTCCAGCATTTTATTTGCTTGGGATGCAGCCCTTCTGCACTGCTCTGAATTATTCATTTTGGCATTCACCATCACCCCGGCTTGTCACTTTGTGCTTGGGGCAGACAAGTTCACCCATAGCTACATTCATTACACCCTAACAAACTGGCTACCACTACCTAGCAGAATAAAACTCCAGACCTGTCCACTAACAAAACAGGCACTACTGAGCCTACCCCCCCCACAACTCTAACAAATTACTTCCACCTTGTTGCCAACCTGTACAACACCAGGAGCATGGCTATGAATGCCCTTGAACTGCCTTTCCGATGAACTCAACTGGGCAAGACGTCATTTGTTGTCAGGGCCGCCAGCTTGTTAAATGAACTGCTTGATGCTCTGCTAAGTCTCCCTAAGTTTCTCCAGTTCAGGAAATCTCTGTGGACTGCCTTTGTGGTTCAATGCAACTGTAACCATTAAACTTCCAAATCTGTATTCTGTCCTGGTGAACACTTCAAACTGCTTCTGTTATTTAACTCTGCCTCTGTGTACTTATTTTTTGTGAGTGTTTTACACAGCAGTCTGGCTTGATTGTACAAATCCGTATGTATTTGATCTTGTCTTGTGTTTGATCTTGTCTTGTATGTATTGTGCGTGCCTTCACTACAGTCCCCTGGAGTTGCTTCTAAGTATTTGTACTGTTTTCTTTTCTCTTTTACAAGACTTGCTTCAATTAGTAAATGAAATTGTAGCCACTTTTTGAATATTGCTTTCAGTGTGCAATCACTAACTGGGAGCTCTGTATAACTTCCATTAAGTACACCTAATATGTTAATGTACGTCTTGCAACAATTTCATTGGCTAGGAGATGACATAGTCTGTGACATTCATGAATATTTATTAGTACATTTGAATGTGCTCACTTACACTGTGGACCTTTTGATTTTCTTACTTTTTTCCCAATTGTTTTACCTACTGCTGCATTTGTATTATTGGATTCTACACATGTAGGGTTTTTAAAGGTTATTTAAAATAGACATGGCTCTTCACTTTGTGAATGTTTCACTTTCATTTTTGGGGGGTAGTTAAATGTGAGATCTGGTGCAATCCAGTCCCCTTCAGAAAGCATGCAAGTGTGAAATTGGTCCAAGACTCTGGACACTTTAGCATTCTTTTTGTAGGCTTGCTGTACCGTACAAACTGTGAGTTGCACTTTTGTTTTTTTGCAATTTATACGCATTAGCATTTTGAGAAAAGAAAGTATTTCCCACTATTCCTTTGGATTGTGCCATTTCTTGCTGCTTTGGATTGCATGTACCTCAAGAATAAAAGCAAGGCGCACATAATAATTTTCGGAAAAAGGAAACGCAGTGTAGGAATATGTGACAAAAAGTCGTTTGGGTTGTATCAGCTTCTAGGGAGTTTTGTCTGAATTACTTCTCCTTCTGCCACTACCTGGTACCCAAGGAAAATACCTCTGTCCTGCTCTGGAACTAGGAAGGTCAAACACAGTAATATTTGTTGGCGTGCACTTTGGATGGCGGACTTTAAACAGAGAGTTTCCACTTTGCCCAGCAGAAATATTAAATTTACCTTCGCAACAAGGCTGCACAGCCGCTAGCATTATAAAAATAGATATTTACTACTGTCATGCTACGTGATATTAAAAACAGGATATTCAGTATACAGCAAACGAAAAGATATACATGTTTACTGGAAAAGAAACTTGTAGAATAAACTCACAATCCAGTCTCATACTATGTTTACCCGCCAGCTAACTTGAAAGCAACATTCACTAAGCCTGCTGTTTCCTCACCCAGATAAGCCAGCTATAGAAGCAGGGTTCTCCTTCCTACTGGGGAACACTCACCAAGAAACAAAACCCCAGGTCCTCTTCAGAAGTTGTAGGAAGCCAGAGAGAGTGAGTTGTGGTTAAACTCTTCTATTTATATATGGACTCAGGGCAGTAGGATGGGATCTTTCTAGAGTGACATCCCCCTCCAGTATTCCCCACTCACATGAGTGTGTAGGGTGTGTGTGTGTGTGTGTGTGTGTGTGTGTGTGTGTGTGTATGTATATGTGTGTGTGTGTGTGATTACAGCAGACTGGCTGAATTTCCCTTACATGTCTAGCAACATTACTTAGCTACTACTGACCAGTGTACCTGTTTTGACCCTACCTGACCGTACCCATGAAATCTTGCCCCACACCTATCCCCTCCCTACATACCTACTTTTCCTGCTGCCACACCCCTCCTCCCCTCCCCTCCCTCTAGCTCACCCACTTACTTACTTGCTTACTTATTGCCTTGTTTGTAAATTATGTCTGCCTGTAGATCACGAAATAATCCTGTCTCTATAACTATAACTACCATGTTTGCTCCATACTGTACTTAACAAAGCTGTATTAATGTACTGACCAGTGCTGTCTTACTTAGAATATGCCCTCACTGTTATCTGTAACTACTACCCTGCATGCTATATACTGCACTGAACAATGCTGTATTAAGTACTGACCAGTGCTGTCTTAATTAGAATAGGCCCTCTCTGTTATCATAGCCAGACCGATGTATAATTTGTGTAATGTTACAACCAGGTGTTTCACCTCTAGGGTCCCTAGCACTAGCATCAGGGCACTCAGAATCACTGTGAATCCCAACCCTCTGACAATGGGTCACCTCTCCCTCTTCGGAGTAACCTTCCATAGCTGTGTGGTCACTTGCTACCAGGGAAATTTCTACCCCCTCTTCATTAATCTCCATATCAGGAGACACAGGCTGGGGAACCAGCCTCAGTGGTTTCCACAATGGCTTCTGTGGGGTTCAGGGAACTACAATTTTTCACTTGCTGCTTGGCTACAGGTAACTGCACATACCATCCCCTGTTGGAGAGTGTTACCCAGGTTCACATCCACTGCTAATGTTTTGGCTACAGCCACCTGTTGCACAGTTCCCCCTGTTTCACCCCAGTCTAAGAGAACACTAGTGAGGGGTAATGTTTTCTTTTCACCAGTGAACCCTTGGACAGTGACTTATTTATTGGGTATAAGCTGATCAGGCTGTACCAGATCCCCCTTTACTAACATCAGGGATGCCCTGTATCTCTTAACCCTTGCGTCTGTACACCATTTACCATGACTGGGTGCATGTGTTCCCTCATGTTCACTGGCATGCTTCCAGGGACACACAAACAACCCACATCTTTTCTAGTACCCTGTTGTGTATTATGGCTTGCCTTTTTGGGACACTGTCTGGCAATATGCCCAGTTTCCTTAGACAACCAACATTCAGTTCTTCTCTCAGAGAAATCTTTTCTCTGAAACCTGGGGCTAACTGGTTTTGGTGGAGGCAGTGAGGGTTTTAGCTGCCATGAAGGCGCGCTTTTCCCTTTCTGTGCTGCTACGCCCACCCCATTTGCTCTCAGAGCAGGTCTGCTCTTGGCATAGCGGTCCAAGAGTTCAGCAGCCTCTTGCACTGTTTTGGGATCTCGGTCCTCTAGCCAGGTTTTTAGCTCTGCTGGGCAAGCCCAATAAAACTGTTCTAATAAAATCACATTTTCAATTTTATCAACAGAGTTTGCCTCAATTCCTTCCCACCAATGTTTTAAAAACTGACGTTGTTTCATGGCTAGCTCCTTGTAGCTCATATCAGGGCTTCTCCTGAGCTTACAGAATTTAGCTCTGTATGATTCAGCAGTTAATTCAAACTTTTTAACAGTGCAGCATTTAGCTTGCTGTAATCATTGCTGCCCCCTTTGTCCATTTGACCCAACGCATCCTGAGCTTTCCCGGTAAGTAGTGGGGATAGCTGGAAGCTCCAGAACTCTCTAGGAATTTTAGCCTGAATACAAACTTTTTCAAAAGAATTTAAAAAAGCATCCATATCTTCCCCCTCTTTAAACTCGGCTATTAATTTGGAGTTCAATTTGTAATCCAGTTCTGCAGTCCCAGTTAGACCCAAGCCACTTATCTGCTCTGGTGCTGCTGGTTGGAGTCGTAGCTTCTCCGGTTCGTGTTGCCTCTGGTGCACCTCTCTGTTCTTCTCTGCAGCTTGCTGGTGCTCACGCTCCTCATGGTCTACCTCACTTTGTTGTCACTCTGCCTCTCGCTGTTCTCTCTGCCTCTCTGCATTCTCGCTCTGCCTCATGGTCCACCTCTCACTTCTCTTGCTCTGCCTCTTGGCATTCTCGCTCTGTCTCATGGTCCACCTCTCGCTTCTCTCACTCTCTCTTCTACTAGAACTCCAGCTCCATCCTGTGCAATTCAATTTGGAGCCTAAGTATCTCTGGATTCAGGATATTGGTGACCTTCCCCTGCTGCTGTGGCCCTTCACTGACAGTGGCTCTGCTGTCATTCTCACCGGATCTGGACACAGCACTGGCCGCTAGCCCTGCCACACTCGAGCTCTGGTCCCTTTCAGTCACAGTCTGTGACTTGCTGCTCTGGGTATCTACTACCATCAGGGCCTCTACGAGGTTCTGCTTTTTGGTTGTCACCTCGAATGGGACTCCTCTGTCCCTGCACAACTGCTTCAAGTAATCTACAGTGTGCCTGCTGTAGTCAGAAGCCATCTTCTTCCCTGACTATGGCTACACTGACTTGCACGTTAGGAAAAAAAATAAAATGGATAGGAACTGGACTGTACACCAAGTGATATATAGTTCTGTTTCCTTTTTAAAACAAAACTGTCTTTTTCTTTCTTTGCAAGAGAGCTATGGTCTCAGCTGACACAGAACAATAAAGCTTGTGATACCAAAATTATGCCACCACTGCCAACCAATCTGTCACAAACCCACTCAGCAGGTTAGGCACTCTACTCTCAAAGTGCCAACCTCTGAGCACAGTCTTGTGAACAGTTTAACAGAACAAGGTAACCCTCTTGTCTGTTTCATGAGTTTGGATCAACCTTTGGTCTCAAGTCTTGGAGGGATTCAAACTGTGAACCTCTTGCTAGCGTACCCAATGCACAGGCTCAGATATTTCTGTCTTTGGGGGGCCAGATATCTTTGCCTTCCAGCACCTAACCAGGTATACAGAGATGAACCCTTTTAAAACGTTAATAAAGACCTCAGATTTGAAATACTTCTCTTCCAGTTTGGTATCACCCTTCAAGCTATGCCTAGTGTCTGCTATAACCATATATACTTTTCTTACAAATAAAATAAATTCAAAGACAGACCAAGTATGCTCTAAAAATAATTTTACTACAATAGATAAAAATATGTTAAACACAAAACACAGAACTGTTATATCACAAGACATACAAATCTTTTAAAAGAACAAGGTTTAAACAGTGCAAATTCCTACTTACAGTACTTAGATTTGACTCTTTTTCTAAATACCTGTTTGCAATGCTCACAGATGCTTCATTGTCAGAGTCTAGATAAAAGTGTGTAAGTAAAACAGAATATTCCTTAAAGCAAACTGTGTTTGCCAACCCCTTTTGTGTGAGGTCGTCTAGCTCCTCCTCTGTCAGATTATATAAAAAAATAAATATCTTCTACAAAAACAGGATTAATTCTGCAATCTTCAGCATGACTCATGTCCTTCAAATGACACTTCTTTGATCTCATAATAAGCTTCCCCCTTCCAGAACATGAAAGCATCTTAATGATTTTGCACTCCTGTGTAATAACCTGGGTTTTTCCTTCAGCGTCATAAAATGGATATGATATAGCAACTACGGCTGTAATTAACTCAGACAAACAGGATCCTTGATTAAGGCCTTCCACGTAACACCTGGTATCTAAAAACTGAGTGTGTGTTATCTCACATGCTGTTTTCAGCATTTTCTCATGGCTTTCATCTTTCAGCTGAAACCTGGGGGGTTGGGTGAGTGAGGTCATTCTAACAGCACCAGATTTTTCAGCAGAGACAGTCAGTAATACATTTTATATTTAAAAAAAAATTATACCGCACTCAGAGCTGGCTGTCCACGTCACACTGAGGAGATGTCGACGTGAAGTGAATCCCTTTGCACCACACTGTCCCACGTTTGGGCAATGAAGCTTGACAGATATGCAACTGAACAGAATCCTTTTTAAATGTTAGAGTGAAAAAGGAAAAACAGAAAAGTATGCATGAATGCAGCAGTAAGGATACTGTTAGAAGAGAAGGGCACTGAAAGTGCAGAAAGATAAAATATCAATGAGAAATGAAAGGTAGATGACAAAGAGACAGTGGTGTAAAACCAGTATAAGGAAGGCCAAGCACAACTACAAAAACAGTTTACCAGCAAGGGATATAGAGGATGATAATACAAGAGTTTTCAGTTATGAAATGTAATGCCTCTCTTTGGTGCTTTCGCCCCTGCACCCAAGAAAGACCTAAGCCTGACAGGGAGTTTGAAAAGTACAGGATTAGTGGAGGTTACCCCTGGAGCAGACGGTGCTTGGGTTCACTAAACAGTCTCTGAGTCTTTACTGTATGTATGTTCCAAGTTGCTGCAGCTGTCAGACCACTACCCTGTTTTTTGGCTCAGATAAGGTTGAGTGGCCCGGGTTCATAACTCCTGTGGGGTCTTGTTACCCAGAGATGTTACTGTTGAAAATGATTTGCATGTTGCACCTAGGGAAAGTTTGTATGGACAAGATAATATTACCCCTTGTGAAACAGTGCAACACCATATGGGAAATGGGTGGGCTGTGCCTGTGGGAACCACAGCTAGTTACACTGTGGTTCCCACTGGTACAGTCCAGCCAATTCCCACATAGTGCACTAACAGTTTAATCAAAATGTAATAACTTAACACTTTATAGATAATATGCTTGTGAGTCAGGGATTTAAACAAATAATGAGGGGTTTATTGGGGGTAAGCAGGATCAAGTTTGGGGGAAAGGCAAAGGTTAAGGCAAGTAAATATAACACAGTGAAGCAATTATTCTTGCTTGGCTGCTCTTTAAGTCCCTGTTTGCACAGTCCACTCCCAACACACTGCTCGACTGAACTGTGTTGTGCACTACCCATGCCCACTGGTACCAACAATGTGACCTCTAGTCATAGGGAACTCCTGAAGAAACCTGGATACCCAGGTGTTGGATCACAGCAGGCCCATTGACAGTTGTGTTGCACATGATTGGCCAGCATTACTGCAGTCAAAGAAGACAGGAAATGATTTTTACGTAGTTAACTGCCCTTCCCTCTTCCTTTCCATGCCAGTTATGTATTCTGATATGCTTTGATGTTTTTTTGATAAACAAATAATCTAGCTTTTGGGTGCCTCAGATCTACACCGATTTCCACTCTCCTCACCAGCTACTGCTCTTGATTTTCATATTTCTGAGACATTCTATGACATCAATAACTCCCATTCCATGCAATTCATCTGAAGGTCCTGGAATGGGCGTTTCTGATGTCATAGAATGTTCAGGCAATATGAAAACAGAGCAGCAACTGCTGAGCAGAGAGGGATTCAGGGTAGTTACAAAGGCAACACAACCAGATTATTAATTTGCCAAAAAAGGTCAAAAACATATCAGAATAGTGGGTAGCCAAGAAAAGAACAACTAGAGGGCATCTAGAAGTCTAAAAACGGTTTCCTATTACCTTTAAAAAAACAACAAATTATTTGTGGCAAACTCCATTCGTACTCCCAGCTGGATAATCTATTCAATAAACTTCAGCCTGCTGTGGCCTTATATAAGCTATTCTACAAGATACCGTGTGTTACAAAAGCTGAAAGACCTGGTGGGTTCCTAATGGTTTACTCTCAGTGGCAGTAGCCTCCATTTAGTCTCTGCAGTCCTGGGTGGCTGTATTAGCTCTCGGCCGCAGACTCAGTCACACTTCCAATGTCTCCCACAGCTTTTTTGTCCTGGTTTATCACTTTCTTGGGCTGGTCAGAAAAACTCTGGGTTGGCAACCTCACCTTTTGCAATGTCCCGAGGCAACTCCCACCCAGGCCTTGCTAGCTGTATTGTAGTTCTTGCCAGTCAGGTCTGTCTCTGAAAAGTCTCTCTAGGACCACTAAACAGCTGCAGGGTGACCTGCCTGACTGCAGGGTCTTTCTGTCTCTTTACTACATGTAGCAGTTTCTTCCTTCTGTGGTTGTTTATGCCCAGCAGATGCCTTCTGGTTCTGGGTTGTGGAAGCCTCACTCAGGCTTCTGACAGCTAGCACACTCAGGCAGCAGCTCTGCCTCCAAGTTGCCTTTGATGCAGAACTGAAACATTCTGGAACAGCTCCTACGCTCCACTGGTGAGTCCAGCCCTCTGATTGGTTAAGACCCTCTGTCAGTCACAGTTCCTTGATTTTACTGTTTATGTACATGTACCTATTGTTGTCACTTGTTACTGCTGTTCCATTCCCTGCCGTATCCCCTAACCAGATTGCACCAGGAAACGAGCTCTGGCTCAGTGTGCCTATCCTGGTCATCAAATTTTTTTAACCAAGCTTTTTGCCCCTCAGAGCCATCACTTATGCATGACCTTGCGGTCCTTGCCTGCTGTCAACTTCTATGTTTCTTCAGGCCCCTTCCAGCCCCTGAAGCCCAAGTAAGTGGTGACCATCACGTAGATGGTTGGAGGCACATATTATTTTTGTGCATTTCTTTCCCCTGCCCTTCGTGCCCCTCCCACCTCTCCTGATGTCAAGCAATGCCTGTCATGGCCTCGGTCATAGCAGCACACTTTTGTTTTTATTCTTTAGTAACCAGGTATGCCCATTAGGCACAAGGTCTGTTTTCAGGGGAAACCCAGGAGCGCTGGAGTGATTAAGTGACTTGCTCAGGATCACACAGTATGCAAGTGGAGATTGTGAAAACCAAACCAAAGTCTGTTAGATGAACCAAGTTCATTCACAACTCATTACTCTGACCTCTAGGCTATACCACCAGCCCCAATATGAGCTGACACCACTTGTCATCACGAGGGAGCAGGCTGCCTGGCTCACCGTGAGGGGTTGTTGATACACCAGATTCCGGACAGCTCCCTCATTGGTCTGGCACACAGTGCACTTGGCAGCACTCCCCTGCCCTAGCTGCACCGATCCGGTTCCCTTGCAAACCCAGTTCACCAGCACAAAAGAGTGACTTGCTCCCACTGAGTTATTGGGCGGATCCACAGGTGACCAAATTGACAGCATCATGGACGTGAATGGTGTCCTGTTCATGAAGTTTGTGGTTGACTGAGCAGCAAAGATTAGTATGAATTTCTACAGATCTTAGTGCACAATATAGGGCAGCACCTTCTCCACCCTGCCAACTTCCTGTCCTCATTGTAGTAACCTTTTATATGCTGATGACTTGGTCATTTATTTTGGTTCAAAAGTAAGGATTACTCTGTGCAGCAATGTCTTCTAACTAGTAGGCTTCTGCTAAATGGTAACAAAAAAAAAAAAAACAATTAATGCAATGGTGTTTGAGTCCAGACCTGGGCCGAGTCATGCCTGAAAATAGTCACTTCTGTGTCTAGTGCACTCACCTGGTTATCAAAAACTAAATAAATAAATAAAAAGAACTGACCTTTATATTTCTGATTTTGGACCATTAAGAGGTCCCTATGGAACAAGTGTCTAACTTTAGGTATCTGGGGGTTCTTTTGGGTCACTATCTTTTTTCTTCTGAAAATATATCTTAGTTATGTAATTCAAGTTCAACCAATCAAAAACTGGGTACTGTTTATGGATGAAAGCAGTTCTGACACTTCATGGCATTTAAAAAATTTCACAGGAGATTGGGCTAGTCCTCCATAGAAGGATTAATAATGGTAATTAATGCAAAGATAAAGGCTTGGAAATGATATGCTACAGAAATATGGACTCCATCTAACACCAAGCCCTTAGAAGTAGAAATAAATAAAATGTACATGTATCTTCTTAAAGTCCAGCAATCAGTCCCTCCAGAAATATTAAGGAGAGAACTAGGACAGTTTCCTTTAAATACTTTGGCTATAGAAAGAAGAATCATATTTGCATTACGATTATTTATTTTTCAAGATAACAGAATCTCTAGGATGTGTCTTGAAGAACAAATAAGGTATCATGGTATGGGTTTTACAGCTGATATAACTAAAACCATACATGATTATATTCTTGAGCAAAAAAAATGAGGAAGGTAGCTACTGGAATCAGTGGCGCTCAAACAATTATCAGTACATACTAAGAAAAAAGGGAGTCTGGCAACTCAAAGGATCACATCCATTTGTAATTAAAGGTGAACATTTAAAAATGTATTTATAATACATGAATATAGTAGTGGCAGCAAAAATATTACCATTGTGCAAACAATGCCAAGATAGACACACACACACCAACATTTCACGTTTTCCAACGCTTTATCAAGGTGTAGTGCAGACCCTACTGTTCACATTTGTATATACCAGGGAGGTCATGTCTCCTGTTTGAATTGACCAATCCCAAATAATCCATTTAAAACATCAGATTTTGGATGAAATACTTGTATCAACCAACAAGAATCAATATCTCCATTTATCAAGTATAAATGCATAAGGTGTCTGCATTAAATAGTAACATCATCTCATACAGTACATGTGCAAAAGAACATACAGAAACAACAAATACAAAAGTTAAAAAGGAAACACACTAGAAAGATATAAAGAAGGCATTATAAATATCAACCTTCCCGAATGTTTACCTATCAACATACATTTGTGTAATCACCCTATTTTATTTACCTTTATGTTTCAAAAATGGAACTAAAGAATTAATTCAATCCACCATCTAAATGAACTCCTAGCACATATTGCCATGTGCTTTTCTGCCATAATAACAGATTGTCCAGGTCACCCCCTCCCCCCCAGGACCTAATCTTACTTTTTCTGTTCCCTGAAAACTAAAAATGTGATTCACTTCACAGTTTTTTACATGTACAGCAAGAGCATTAGACAATTCTAATTTTTCAATGCTACGAAGATGTTCAGCAATTCTCTGTTTGACATTTCTTTTAGTTTTCCCGATATAAAATTGTTTGCACTTACTACAAGTTGCTACATATACAACATGACTTGACTGCAGTTAATGAAAAATTTAAGTTTATATATGTAGTCAGTCCCCGGGTGAAAAAAAGAAGTCCCGGTCTTGATGTATTTACAACAGCTGCAGACACCACAACAAAATGTTCCATTTGGTAGGGTTGATTCAGAACTTTTTTTCTCCGTAAAATGGCTGCAGGTCACCATAACACCAATATTTTCCCCTCTTCTGTAAACCATTCTAAGAAATGTCTGGGTGATTTCATTCAGTTTGGGTTCAGTTTTCAATATGTTCCAATTTTTTTTTGACAATCTGTTCTATCTTGATGATTATATCCTTCCCATGGGTCTGGGAAATACTATGTACGAAACATACAACCTTTCTTTTCTTCAAATTAAACAAATGGTAAAGAATAGATTAAGAGATGTAACTGTTCATCAAGATTTAGCAAGAATTGCTAATTTACGCCATTATAAATGGTATAAAAAAATCAAAGGAGATCATAAATTAGATCCGTATTTAACTATGCTCAGAAATCCAGAACAAAGAAGAGTTATAACTAGTTACAGGTTTGAATTTTATAAAGCAAGATATATTTTTTATGATCGAAGAAGAATAGACATAACTGATCCAACCTTAACCCTTAGGCTGCTGACAGAATTAGAATATATAGGAATTTTGGACTGATATAACAGTCTGTGGCCCTGCAAGGGTTAAACATGTGGTATTACATTGTCCACAGTTTTAAATAAAAAGAAGGAGATTGCTAGCTACAATACTGGCTACCCTTGGTCACCCCTCTGATCAACTTATAATGCATCTATTTAATAATAATGACTTGAATGTACTTGATAGACTATACAGATTTTTGAAGTTATTAAATCTATAGGCAAGACTACTGGGAAGGGGATTCTAAACTGGTTAAATGTGAAACAGATGTGATTAACTAAAGTTTTTGTAAGGTATGTGCAATAATATGGAGTTTTAGGGTCCGATTCTAGAAGGTTACGCCAGGCGTAACAGCAGTTGCACCAAGCAGAATGGCGCATGTAGCAACTTATGCCAGCAGTTGCGACATGCACGATTCTACAAAGTGGACTGCAACATGTCGCAGGCCACTTGCGCCAAACAGCTGTTACGCCGCATAAACCCCCTACTACATGGCACTAGGGGGTTTACAGCAGCAGTTGCACCCCATTCTAGAAGGGCAACCACAAAGTGCCCACATTGGGATTCTACAAGAACCCCCAGAGGAGATCCAGCAACGTAAGTTATTTCAGCATTTAGCTGGTATAACTTACGGATGCCCCGGGGGTCCTGTAGACACATTGGCTGTCCGGTGGATAGTGCACAGTTACCCTCCCCCCCATGCCCAGTACACCCCAGCAGGGCCCCACAGGGCTACTCTTACCCCCAGCCCCCTGAAACAGCCGTTTGCAGGAGCCCCACAGGGCGGCGCTGCCATCCCTCACCTCGGCCCTGAATCAAGTAGTCGCCTCGTCGCATATGTGGTATTCTGTGCCCCAGACTAGTGTCTCTCGATCTGTACATGGCCTTATATCAAAGCACCTGATTCTCAGTTGTTATATTCCCCACCCAGCTGCTCCAGTTTACCTACTCATTTCATCTTCAGTTTGCGCATTGGCACAGTTTACTCACTTCCACGGCCAGCTGATTCCTGCGCCATACGCCACAGCACAAATGCGCCAGAAATTAATTTCTGAGCATTGTGCTGTAGTGCTACTACAGCACTCAGTCGGGTGGCTGGCCATGGAGGTGAGAGGTGGGCTGTGCCAGTCGCCAGCTGGGGATGGGTGGGTGGTGTTGGGTGGGCTGGCACGGCTGGGTGGGGGGCCACTAGACTACTAGGGAAGCGGGAATTAATTTATTATATGGCAATGTACAGTCCAGGGAAGGGGGGCACTGGACTACCAGGGCTGGTGATGTGCTGCATTGGTGGCGGGCGACCCAGGTGTTGGGGCATGGGTGGGGGTGCACTTGTGACCTGCAGCAGCGGGTTGTGACGTGCTGGTCAGGTATGCCCTCTCTGCGGCATACCTTGCTGCATGTCGTAATTCACAGGACTTTGCTCCGGAGACCCTTCCCCTTCTAGAATAGGGCACAGGGTCAATGTCGCAGTTGCGGGTGGCGCAGGTTGCATTCGGCGGCAACCTGCGCCACCCTTCTAGAATCGGGCCTCATGTTTATAAATTACTTAATGTTTGCAATCTTTTACATGAAAACATATGTATGTTAACTTTGTAATGACTTATGTCAATCAAATAAATTTTTACCTACCTACCATGCCCAAGTTCTAACTAGCTATTGTTACAAAAATACTACTCCCCTAATTAGATTATGGGTATCTGATCTTTGTTGTCACTGCCCTCAATTGATAGTTTCCAATTAAATACCTGTTTAAATTAATGTATGTCATGAATCCCACAGTTTCCACTTGCATACTGCGTGACCCTAAGCAAGTCACTTAACTTCCTTGTGCTCCCAGGTTGCACCTGGAAACAAGGTCCGGCTTAGTGTGCCTTTCTTGGTTAAACAATTCCCCCCCCTTTCCCCCCTTGTTTTATCTGCAAATTTTAGGGCCTACCATTATGATTTGCATGCCAACTTAGGTCTCCTCAAGGCTGCAGAATTTTCTGGATGGGCTGCTTTATTGGTAAACTTTTTAGGTATGCCAAGAACATTTTGAGGGATCCTAGGCCCGCTAACCAAGACTCATTCAAGCACATTTGGTTCCCAATATCATATGCTATGAAGCCTTTCCATTGCTGTCCCCAAGTTGGGAATAGCCTCCAATGTTTACTGTGTCTAGCAGTCAGGCATTTTTTTAAACAGTTTTAGAATTAATCTTGTGAACAAATTAATCAGCCAGTGTCTAAACTGATTGAATACGTTTTGTTAATAACTCATGTGTAACGTATGGTATTGCCTGTGTATTATTGCACTGTTTATGCCACCTTATCACCATTGTCTCCAGCCCCATCCCTTCTCTGGCACTTACCTCACCTCCTCAGTGCCACTGAAACAGTTTCTGCCCTGTGGTATTTCTAGGGGAAGAAGGGTCTCTGCTCAGCTGCCCCCCTCCAATCAATCCTCTGCTGTGGAGAGGTCAGAGGTCAGTTGAGAGGTCAGGCCCAAAGACACTGAGGTGTCATCCTGCATACCTCCAGGGTTTCTCCCAACTTGTTCCTCCACACCCACAGGATGTCGGTGGCAATGGTGCAATGTATGCATGGCACACACTGCATGGCTACCTACTGCACCACCTGGCATCCTCCCACCTTCAAGCTGCTCTGACTGCACAGCCACCTGTGGTCACCCAGGTTACAGTATCACAGTAGTGCAAGCTGCTCTCTCACCCAGGAGAACAGCATTCTCTGGGATGCTTGATCCTCCCCCCCACCGGCCCTGGACATTGTGGATTCAGTATAGAAACCCAGGTCACCGGTGTCGAAAACAGCAGACCTGTAGCTACACCGCTGGACCAGCGCTCGGTATCTGTTTTGTATCTCACTTTGTCTTTCTGTCTTAGGCCTGGGTCATGTCTGAAAATGGACCTGCAGTCCAGTGCACTTACCCAATGATCAAATAAATTAAATAGGAGGTAGTATAGCACAGTGGATAAGGGGACTGAGCTGCAAATCTGTACACCTGGGTTTGAATCCCATCAGCCCCCACTTGCATATAGTGTGACCCTGAGCAAGTCACTTAATTTCCTTGCGCTCCCAGGTCGCACATGGAAACAAGCTCTGGCTTAGTGTGCCTTTCCTGGTTAAATAATTTCCCCTTTCCTAAATGTGGAACATGTGGCTTCTTAGTGGTACATCGAGGGATGTCCCACCCAGGGATTAAATTGGGAAGAACTGAGTTCTCCCACCTCTCACAAAAGTGGATGAGAGTTCCTCCACCTCTGAAATCTTTCTCTATTAAACACCACAGGAGGGTTCATCATCTAGAGATGACAGTTCCCCCCCAGATACAGATACAGATCTAGAGGTTAGAGCTCCCCCACCTAAACATTCCTGGTCCCTCCTAATATGGGGCAGTTGAGATGATAGCCAGGTACTGTCCCTCAGAATTTGTGAAAAGGAGTCAAACTACATGACATAAAACAAAGAGGAAAGAGTAAATTCCCATTGAAAATAGAAAATAAAGTTAGAAACTATGTTTTGACCAAAGGTCTTCAGGGACCATGTAGAAAAAAAGTAACCATAGTTACTGTACTATGCTTACCTTTTCCTTTCCAGATAGTTCCTGAAGAAGACCTTTAATAGAAATGTGGACTATGTTCTGTTTTCAGTGTGAATTTACTCTGACCCCTTTGTTTTATTTGATGCCCACATGTGGATGCACACTCCCTTTTTTCTTCTTAAAAACTGTGAAACACAACATCATATGGAGCCTGAAGCTTAGAGTAATGTGGAAATAAAGACCTTCCTGCTCAGGAAGTTTGCTGTTGAGTAAGCACTGCAGACCAGTCAGAATGTCTGCTTTAAATTTTCAGTGTAGAAGCTGAGGCAGCATCTTCTTTATATGTGGGATGGGAGGGGGTTGAGTAGTAACAAAAAAATACTTAACGTAGTAATGGTGTTTGTTTCTTCTAATGGGTCCAATAGTGAGCCAATACAAAAATGCATCACCTCCACTCTGAGATGTTGCCTCAGAGTTGAGAATGGTGGTGTCGAATCAGAATGCTATTCAAATGTTGCTGTGTGCTGGTGCTCTCTCTAGTGTTGTAATGTCAGATATGTTTTCTCCGCTGAAGAGAACAGTTGCGTCAGAGACCTCTCCACGTCCATCCATCGGTTAAGTTCTTTGTTTTTATTTATGAAAACTCCTAGTATTGTTTGTATTTAGTTCTCCTTATTTGTGTTGAACAGGTTATTTCTATCTAACTTTGTTATTTTAGCGTTATTCGATGATTCCTAATCAGTTCCCAGGAGCTGCTTATAAGTTTATTTAACGGTTTATGAATTTTACTGTCTCTAAGTAACCGTCAATAATTTTGGCTCATTTCAGCTGACTGATATGACTGGAAGACCTAGGAAAAGGACAGGGTCTACAGGATATAGAAATTATGAATCCTGTCACAAGATCTTTATGAAGGCAGACCACCATGATGTGTGGTTCGACTGTTTGGGCCCTGACCACAACTATTCGAACTGTGATTTGTGTAAACATTTCTGCACTAAAACACAAATGAAAAGGACAAAGCCGGCCCGGTGGTGAAGAGGGATGAGGTGCTGGCACCGTACCTCTTCCCACACTGGCAACCCGTGTTTGGGAATGAGCATGGATTGCTGGGTGTCAGCCAGGAGGGAGGGTGAGGAGTTGGATCGAGCTGCTGCTAGGCAACTCTCCTCTACTGAGGAGGGATGTGGGGTTTCCCTGGCTCTTGACTGCCACCAGGTGGAGGCTTGGTGGCAGTGCCAAGCCTGGGGGGGGCCTAGTGTGAGGTCATGTGGGAGGAACAGGCTGTCACTGTAGCCTCGGAGAGCATGCACTCCTCCGTGTACATGCACGTCCATGTACAAGTGTCTCAGGATAAGGGGAGAAAATGGAATAGGTAGCACTGGGGCAGGTAGGATGATATCCCGGAGTAAGGGGGGTGAAACAAGTCCTCTTGAAGAGAGGACCAGAGCACAGCCTGCCCAGTGCCCACCACATATCCGTGGTGTGTAGGCAACACTAAGTCTGTGAGCCACACATCGGGGGTCCTGCACACCCCTACGGCTTGCACTAAAGTGGCATGCCCCCCCTTTTGTGCTCAATCCTCAGCCCATTTACACTTCTCTGCATATGGACAGTCTGAGGGAGTGTTGGGTGGGGGGACGTGCCCTAACTATGTGTCATTCACTATGGCTTGGAGTACCAGGCAAGGGAGGCACAGGTTATGCAGGCAAGGACCCTGCCATAACTACTGTGAGCCCCCCCCATGGAAATCATCCACCAGCCATGGTGGGAGCACAACACCCCCCATCACAATGCCCCAGCCCTCTGGTCCAATAGAGAGGGCTGGGGGCCACCATTGGGGCAATCACCCTGTGATCGCACTTTACAAAGTAGAACAGGAGATCCACTATCAGTCTAGATTGTGCATCTCAGTGGATGCCAGCCTGTGTCTGTCAGTCCACCCCCCCGTGCACCATCATGCCAGTGGGGACATCTCCATGGACAGGTGCCCTATGATGGACAGCTGTCATGAATGCCATGTTCCGCATGCCTGTCTGCAGGTACAGAGTTGGCGAGCCTAATATGAGCTTCTTGCGCATACCCAGCCCCCTGTAGTGCAACACTCCCAATATGCATAACCTTACATTTATTGCCATTGAATTTAAGTTGCCTCACTTTAAACCACTTCTCTGGCCTTTCTAGATTCTTTTACATGCCCCTTAGTCTGTCATCTGTGTTCAACCACCCACAGATCTTAGTGTCATCAACAAAGAGATGGACCTTGCTCTGTCCTTTGCTGTGTTACATATTATGATGTGGAACATCTCTGGCACCAGAACATCCCTGTGCACATCAGTGCTCTGAAATGAACATGAAGAGATTCCCCCATTCTCCTTTGAGATAAAAAAAACCCCCAGTAAGTAGCCAATTCAGGCAATAAGAAAATTATAAAATATAAAAGATTAGCCATTGGGGGGGTGCACTAAACCCTTGGTCTTAGTGATTTGTGCCATAACCAGTTGTACCCCTAATGAGAAAAGAGACTAAAAGTTTGTTAATGAGCAAAGGCTGAGCTGCTAATTCGGGATTTGTTTAACGCCTTGGAGATGTCTGCCGGTCTCCATTAGCTGTCTCCCCATCAGCCACCTGCACTTTGGTTGGGGACTGCACCTTATTAAAAATTTGGTTGAACTGTATATTCCATGTTACTCTACAGCATTAGATTGAACTTTGGCCTAGTATTTACTTTTAACTTATTTTCTATCTTATTACAGATGACTCTGATTTACACAGGATCTGCCACTCTCCTTTTGTCCAACTACCATCAGTTTCTGCTCCTAGCCAGATCCCAGTGGGGTTACGGCAATCTATAAGCAGTTTGACAATAGGATGATCATAGGGCAGGACATGGTAGTAGTCTGCTTGATTTTTTTCCTCTCTGTCTCCTTGTATGTTATGAGTGAAATATGATATAATATGATAATTACCTGTAGGCAGCCGTACAGTACAATACAATAAAGTAATATCTGCATCATCGCAAGTTTGGAGCATGATGTTTGGCACCATCCTTGGTTAATTGTCACTGCAAGGAATCCACACTCTGTTCTGATTTTTGATAACTGTTTAACTTACATGTAGCACCATGTTGTAGTACTGTCATAGTTAGGCTTTATCTTCAGAGTAGTATTGTATTTACATTTAAAATTTATGTTTTACAATAATTACAGTACCTTCAATTATCTGTGACATCAACAAGGTATTTAAGGGCTGTTGTGTCTCATCAGCTTGTCTCCCTGATGATGCTCCCAGTCAGGCAGAGCCCCGGGGCATTGGGCACATATGTTGTAGTGCTGCACTCCGTGTATATTGTGTATAATAAATATAGCATATTTGCATATTACAGGTCTCAGCCTGTTTTTTTTTGAGTGCAGGTAATTGTGTGTTTCCACTTACTGTGTGATCCTGAGCAACCCAGTGACCTTACTTTAACCTCTCTGTAATCTATCTGCTATTTGAATCTTGTACACCTAATGGCAGCAACATGATCATCCTCTCCTTCTCCAGGATTGTAAAGCCTGTTGAGTAAGAGTCTGTCTGAAATGCTCTGTATAAAACTTAATTGTATTCTATTCAACAGTTTCTGCACAACTAGTATCCTACTTATTGCTTTGCAAACCACTTTGGCATATAGGCCCAGATATTCAAAAGGGTTGAGCCATGTGCAACAGGGTTGCGCATGCGCAAGTCCAAAACTGCGCCATTTAGCGATATTCAGAAGGAGGCAGTTGCGCCCCCGAAAACATGCTGAGCAACAGCGCAATGAAAATGAAGGCATGTGCAACCGAAGGGGGTGGATCCATGCATAAAGACCGCAATGCGATATTCAAAGACTTGCGCAATGCGCAAGAGTGGCACAACCGGAAATTGCGCACAAGCGGAAATGAGCCAAAATAAAAAGGCTCAAGGAAGCAGTGCAAGAACGCTACCAGGCTGCCAAGTGGGGGAGAGCGAGAGAGAGACAGAGACAGACAGACAGACAGCAAAGGGCAGGCAAGGAAAGTGTGGCCCATAGTCTGTAGAGGCCAGCGGGGGGTGCCCGGTGCAGTGGAAGTAGCAGTCAGGACAGTGGGGGTAACACAGCAACACCAGCCAAGGGGGGTCAGAAGCCAGGGAGATGGGCAGTGCCAGTTTCCACATGGAAGCTGTAATGAGGGGGGTGAGAATGCATGCTGCAGGAGGACGTGGCCGTGGAAGGGCCCATCGGCAGTATGCCCCCGACAGGCGGTACCGTGCCCGCATCAGCTTTGAGCTGTACAATGATGTAGAGATCGTGGGCCGGTACTGCCTGAACAGGGCAATACTGAGACGGCTCTGTGAGCTGTGCAGTGATGTGATGCAGGCACCCTCACGACGGAGTCACGCTCTGTCGGTGGAGACCAAGGTGACAGCCTGCATGTGCCTGCTCACCATGGGCACCTTCCAGAGGGCCGACAGGGGACACCACAGGCATCACAGAGTCGGCCACGTCATGCATCCTCACCCAATTCCTCAGCGCACTGCTGCCACATGCTGCGGAGTACATCCATTTCCCCAGCACCATGGCAGAGCGTACAGCAAACATGCAGGAGTTCCACAGGGTAGCACGTATGCCTGGCGTGCTAGGGGCCATAGACTGCACCCATGTGGCCATCCGCATGCCACCTGGCCCCGATGGCCACGCATATCGGAACAGAAAGGGATTTCCTAGTGTCAACTGCCAGGTGGTGTGTGATGCCACTGGGCGCATAATCAATGTCTGTGCCACACACCCTGGCGGAGCACATGATGCCTTCATATGGTATCAGTCTGCACTGTGCCATCGATTCGAGAGTGGGGACATCCCCACAGGACATCTAGTGGGTGAGTACACATGTATGGAATGCAAACTCTGGGCAAGGGTGGGAATGCCACAGGGAGATGGCCAATATGGACCTGAACATGACACTGATCTCCACTATCTCCACACAGGTGACTGCGGATACCCACTCCGTCCCTGGCTGCTCACACCGTACCGGTGCCCCATGACCCCAGCGCAGCTATGCTATAATGAGGCACATGCCGCAACATGCAACATCATAGAGTGGGTGTTTAGGATGCTCAAGGCATGCTTCCGATGCCTAGACACCTCCGGCGGTGCCCTACAGTACAGCCCCCAAAAGGCCTGTGGGATATTCCTGGCCTGTTGCATCCTGCACAACATGGCCAAAGACCATGGGATAGCTGTACAGGTCGAAGAGGGGGACAGCGATGGGGATGCCAGTGGCGCTGGTGATGATGGTGATGAGCAGCCCCCCCTTGGACGGCGGGACCCCCGACTGATCTGGCAGGCCCAGCTGCACCGGGACACCATCACAGAGGAGCACTACGCACAGCACAGGTAAGTCAAGGGGACATGTGCAACCAACACTGTCCATGCGCAAACCGCAGGCACACAGGGGAACACACCAGGGGTGCGTGACGGTCAGGGGAGTGGAATGGTCCAGGCATACAGACACACCATCAGGGAAGGGTGAGCACTCATATGGACACACACACACCAGGCACAGAGCGTACATGGGCAGATGCACAGCACTGCAGAACCGACATTGTTAACACACAGCACCACCGACCACCCCCACCACCCGTACTGTCCAAGTATGTGTGTCAGATGCTGGGCACCCTTGCACCTTGGTGTACAGTGCAATGCAGGCATCATCATGCACACGCACCTGTGGACAGCAGTTGGGAGGGTGTGCAGGTGGTCCGTGTGTCGGCGTGGTGAGCAGAGCACCCAGCAGTGCACTGCCCACCATGACACACATTGCACACATGGCAGCACCAGACAGGGCCCGCACTGGGAGACAGCTCAGTCATGTAGCACTGTCCCACGGCCACCGCGGATGCATGGGCAGCCCCGCCGTGACCCAACAGCATGGGCAGGCTGAGCAGGGGCCACATGGGGTGGCACTGTTGCACCACCAGGGGTCCCACTGTGTGAACGTGACCTTGCCCGCACAGGGGTCTGCAGCATCCTGAACAAACCTGCACCAGGGGTGCTCGGGATGCCCACAGCAGAACCCGGCATCGACAGGCCTGGTGTCGCACGACGCCGGGAACAGGGAGTGGAGAGTGCACTGTGTGGGGTGTGTGGTACAGGGGCACCTGACTGTGTGCCCAATGCATCCACGACAGAGACCACTGCCTGGGTCAGCCTGTCAATGGCGGCGGTCACATCCATCCGCACTCTGGACCAGCTCGGCTTGCTCCCGAGCACACTCCCTGCTGTGCCACTTCACGGACACAGACAGTGCCTCCACGATTTGCAACCCACCCTGCAGCTGTACTGATTCCTGCAGCAGGCGGTGTGCTCGCCCAATGGGTACTGTGCCCCAATGGCATCCTGACCCCAGGGTGGACGGTCCTGATGCACAACACCCTTGAGGGTGGGCGCTGTTCGCCAGGACCAGGAATGGGTGGATCAAGCGCGGCGGACATGTGCCACTGCTTGACACTGTACCCCAGACCTGGTGGTGACTGCTGCTGCTGCCCTCCAACCGCTGCAGCCCCGGTCCACTTGTCCACCGCTGTGCTGGCAACAGTGCAGACACCTGCACAGCCACCGGTGCTGCCCCATCGGTGCTGACAGGCACAGCCTGGGACTGTGCCAGCATGCTGGTAGACAAGTTGGAACCAGACAGGCCCAGGGGCACGTGCTGGCCTGCCGTGTGTCCGTCATGGGACACACAACCATCACTGCCCATTGCAGGCCTTCTATCATCAATGGTGCAGGTACATGCTACTGCCATGGTCACAGCGTGCTGGCATGCTTGCATGCCAGACTGCTGAGACTGCGAGCTATGCACCCGCACCGATATCACTGACACCAGAGTTTGCGGCCCGGCGTGCATGCTTCTGCAGTGCCTGCTGGCTGGTGGTGGAGGTGGATGGACCCTCCTCCATGTCCAGCAGGTCAGCATCACTGTCTGGACCCACCACCACCGTCTCCTGAAGATGAACAGGATCTGTAACAGAAAGAGAGTACATGTGAGTGCATGTGAACAACCCCTCCCAAACACCACCACCATGTCATACCGTGCAGTGATGGGCTTCCACCTGTCTGGAATCCTCCGCCTGGTACGCCCTCAATGGCGCTCGGCTGCATGGCTGCGACCAGTGTCTCCTCAGTTGGGGTCAGCTCCAACACCACTGGCGAGCCCCCACCAGTGCCAGCACGTGCCGCCCTGAAGGCTGCCAACTTCTCCTTCAACCTCCTGCGGTCTGTCCCCATCTTTTTCTTGCATTCCTGCACGGAGCGCTGGTGGCTTCCATGCAGGTTAACGGCCCGAGCTACCCCCTCCCATGCAGCCGCATGGGACTGAGGGGTGCCCCTCCGTCCACTCAGCACTGGCTCCTCATCCAGGTAGGCCTGGAAGAGAGCCTCCGTCTCTGCTGCTGTAAAGTTGGGCCTCCTCCTCCTACGCCCACCATCCTCACCCTCACCTTGGCTCTTCTCGGTCATGGCGATCTGTATGGGGGAAGTGGACACCTGTCACTGTGCAGTCTACAGCATTTTCCCATGACCGTCGTCCTGAACATCACACAGCATGCAACTCACCTCTCACCTGCAGTAACCGAATCTGGCCAGCGCAGCCCATATCACACATTTATAGCGCCAATACATGCAAATTAGGAGTGGAGCAACTATAATGACATGCAAATCACGCCACTGCGCCCTTGAATGGCTGATCAGATGATTTGCGTGTGTCGGCTGAATATCGCGAATCTGCGCTTTGCGCAATACAGAAGAGTCGGCTGAGCCAATGGCGTAGATCTGTGTCTGTGTGGTACACTGCATTGCGCATGCCCAGATAGCTTACGCAGGCATCTGTTGTGCTGCTGACGTGCTGAGCGCGATCTGCAATTCAGACCATGGCCACCATTGTGCCAGTGGCGCTACAGCAATGGGCACTATATGGCGCTGTGGCACTACTGCGCAATACTCCACTGTGGCACTGGTATGCAGCTGGTCGGTGTGCAGGATGCCTATACGTCAGAAGGCGCTGTGCGTAGCCTTGCGTCATTGCCCATGACCCTGTGTATGACCTTTGCCCCCTGGCACTGTTCGCCTGCCATGTGTACGTCCCTATTGCGCTGTCTGGTGACAGCGCTATGTGAAGTGACGGCGCTGTTCGAACAGCGCGATTGGAGCCTGTGGTGGTCTATTGCGCAACACCTCCACGTGGGGTTACGGCGCAGCTGGGCACCATATTGCCTGCTGTAAAGTTGGTGCCATGGCTAGGAGGAGGGCGGTGTCCTGGAGCCAGCTTAAAGTGGCCAATCTGGTGGCCCTAGTTGAGCCACACTATGATGGCCTTTATGGTGAGGTGCCCCTCACCAGTGCAAGGACTGAGGTGTGGCAGCAAGTGGCCACTGACCTGGGGGGTCACTGGACAGTGCCGGTCTGCTGAGCAGTGCCAGCACCGGTACAGTGAACTCCGCGGAGGAGCCAGAGCTTTAGCGCTGCGCGTTCATGTCCAGGCGGGCGTGGTGCCTAGGCCAGGTGGTGTGCCATCTATGCACCTGTATTATCTGTAGGGGTGTGTGTGTTTTGGTGGCTGTGCATAGGTGATGGCTCGGCCACGGTTGGCTGTGTCAGTGTGTGCAGCTGTGAGATGAATGGGTATGGCTGTGTGAGCAGGCACTGTCACTGGGGCAGGGGGCAGTCTGCTTTTGACTCACACTGATGTTTGTCTCAACATATGTCTCCCACAGGCCGGGATGTGAGGATGCGGGGCAACATTGATGAGGGCCGTGCCAGGGACCTGGTGCCAGCAGGGGTTGCACCCCACCAGCAGCAGCAGCAGTGCCAGCAACAGCGCCAGTCAGAGCTGCTTGAGCAGTGTGAGTATCATGACTTCATGGATGCTATTGCATGCTGGGGGAGGGCCAGTAGCCCTCCACAATACAAACATGCAGGAAAGGGGAGGTCATAATTCCACTATACAAGACACTAGTGAGGCCCCACCTGCAGTACAGTGTACATTTCTGAAGACCATACCTACGTAAGGACGGAGTGGGCAGAGAAGGTTCAGAGGAGGGCAACAAAGATGGTGCATGGCTTGCATCACAACTCCTATGGAGACAGGTTGAAGGAACTGAACCTGTACTCTCTGGAGGAGAGGAGGGAGAGAGGGGATATGATAGAGACATACAAGTATCTTACAGGGTGGAACAGGGTGCAGGGAAACACTATTTTGAAGTGCAAAAGATGTTCCAGGACTAGAGGGCATGGGATGCAGTTGGAGGAAGGACAATTCAGAGGAAACATGAGCAAGATTTTCTTCACAGAACGGGTGGTGTACAAGTGGAGCATCCTGCCAGGGGGAGTGGTGGGGGCTGACACACTCACGGGATTTCAGACTGCACGGGATAGACATAATGGAATTCTTGAGGTCAGGGGTAAGGGGCAACAGACTTCTAGGTAAACAAAGTAACTTACAGGCTGAAATGGACAGACTGTGTGGGCCATAGGCCCTTATCTGCCGACACTGGCTATGTATCTCTGTCTGCGTACACAGGTGACATGCATCACTGTCCAGTTTCACAGCACGCTCTGTGTATGCATCACTGGTGGTCCATGCAGCACTGGGCACATAGCTGTGTAACTGGCATTGCACCACGCTGCTACGCGTCACTTGCCAGACTTGTTTGTGCTGTGATGGACATGGGCAGTGTGTGTGTGCAGTGGTGCGCATAGCTGGTGCCGCCTGTTTGTGATGGCCATGTGCATGTTCACTGTGGGTGGGTGCATGCCATCACAGGTGCGGGACATTGGGCTATATGGCTTGCAGGTTGGGTGGTGTTCAGGGTTGTGGTCAGTCACAGCCATTGACTGTGTTCCCATTTTCCTAGGCCTCGAGGTTCTCCATCAGCTGGCGAGGGATGTCAGGGCCATCCGACAGCTTGTGGCCCAGAACACCAACATCCTGCAGTCAATACACCGCCATGGCTCTGGAGGAGGTGGCAGGAACTGCAAGACACCAGCAGGAGGACGGCGGCCGGCTGGCCATGACCTATCTTCCCTTCCCACTTCTCCCATCCCTACCACCCTGCCTTTCCTCTCCAAGTTTGTCATCCTACCCTTGACCAACCCTACCTTGTACCCGTCCCCCCTTGTAAATAGTTGTAATTGTTCTTGTTAATGTTTGTTGTGTTAAAAACATTTATATTTTATACGAATAATGTGTTGGTCTCTGATTTGCAGCGCCTATGGGTGCTCAGTTGCAGGGGTGTACATGCCATCTGGGCTGGTATGGTCCTGGGTATGTGTGTGTGTGTGTGTGCGTGTGTGTGCATGGGGAGGTATCTCCAGCATGGCAGTGACTTTCGGTTGGTCTTGCCGTCTGCTGCTACCCACTGCTGGGTGCACAGGGTGTGTCTGGCTTGTAGGCTTCTGTGCTGCACGGGGTTGACGTGTGCTGGGGGGATGCATGGTTTCCTGCAGTGCCAGTCACTGCACATAGGTTGTGTCTTGGGGTCACAGTGCAGGGTGTGCTGTGCGGACGGGGGGCTGATGTGCACTGTGGTTGTCAACCCCCTGTGTGTGGCACTCTCAGCCTGCCAGTAGTTGTGCTGGGGTGTCATGGCTCTGCTATGCTTTGTTGGCTTGTCCCCATGGGCAGTAGATCATCCGTCCCACCCCAGTGATGCTGTGCTTGGGGTGTGCAGGTGGTGTGGGTTCTGCAGTGTGTTCCTGTGCCCATGTGTGGCATAGCTGGCGGTGGGCCCCAGCCTGCCTCCCTGGATGTGCAGTTCCATTGCTCTGGGGGCTCTGCTTGCGCTATGGCACCTCTGGAATGCTCAGCTGTGGGCTGCCCTGGTTGCACCATAGCGCCTTTTCGGCTCAGCTTCTCCTTCCTGGATTGCGTATGGCGCGGTATGTGCGATATTCAGGCGTTGGTTGCTTGCGCAATTTGTTCTGCTCCATGTTTGAACATTGCACCTGCTTTTCGCGATTTGCGCAACTGGTTTTGTGCTTGTTCTGCCACAGCTCATTTTTGAGCGCAGTTTAAATATCTGGGCCATAGTGTTTATGGAACATGTTGTAAAACTGATACTTTTCTATTCTGTCAGGGATGGGGTTGATGGGGGCTATTATTAAATGTGTTGGTTGGGAGGGGAAGGAGACTGGCAGCAAGCCATTAATGCTATGAGAGAGAGTCAGGGGAGCCCTTTGACATGGGGCTTTGGTCTCGTAAAGGGAAAGTCTTACAGTTAGTAAGGGGTGAGTATTCTTAAAAATGGTGTCAGGAAGAACGGAGACTAGCTTGAATTGAAAACCCATACCAGAACCAAAACCGTGGGTGAGTTGGGAAAACCAAAATCAGAAGTTCCTGGGTTTCGCTCATCCCTACTTGTAGGTCTGTTAAGAAAAACTTGGCAAGTCTAAAGGAAATTTATCTAGTCGCATGGAGAAAAGCACTGGTTTGTTACTCACCTGTAACTGTAGTTCTAGGAGTGATTGATCTTAAATCTCAAAAAGAAAAAGATTGATCTTAAATGGCAAAAAGGAAAAGAACACTCTCGTGGACTTAAAACCAAAACTCTGTGCAACCTTCTCACACCTCTACCTTACCTGTGCTAATGAGTCCCCACTGGAGGAGATCAGCAGTTTTAAGTAGCTGGCAGTCTTACTAAACCCCTTTTCCACCCATGTTATCTAAATCTGCAAACTGGTGAATGCTGAATGGGGCATGGCTTTCAGGGTCAGACAATGCATATCCTCTACTGCCCACCTGGCCACAGCTCAGGAGGTTCTCCTTCCTGGACTCACTTATGGCCTCCTGGTTTTCCTAGCAGCAAATAAAACCATCCTTTCAAAATGGGACTCAACACAAAACAATGTATGTTGCTTTGCCGTGGCCACTCCTACACTTATGCACCATTGCCACCTCTACGCTGGCATGGGCGGGCCCTCCCCTGCTGGCCAGTGTTCTTTTGCATTAGGTAATTTTATCAAGAAACTCCTGAGGACTGGCTCCCTGTCTTCCCTTGCCACCTATTTGCAGCACCCTCTTTCCTTCTATCCACTGAGCTTAGCTGACTGTCAACCTCTACTTGAGCGGAGATATGCCCTGGCCCTTGGCAAACTGGCTTTTGCAGTCTATACCCCCAATTTTAGGAATGCCCTTCCTCCTAATGGACGCTGCTCCCCCAATCAGTCGCCTTTGTACAAGACTCTGAGCTCCAGCTTTTGCCCTTAATTCCATCCTAACAACTGCACCAAGCTCATCTTCATACTAAGGATTCATACTAAGGGTGAAGGAGCCTAGGAGGCAAAATGCCCATGTATGCTCCTACCATTCACCTGTAATAGCTCAGACTATTTCCTACTACTATACAGGCATCAAGTCTATTTTTAAACTGGTTTTTGTCTTTGCTAATTATTACCTCTAGCGGCAATTTGTTCCATGGATTTATCACTCTCTGTATGAAAAATGCTTTCCTCCTATTTGTAAAAAATCTTTTTGATCTAAGCTGGAGGGGGTGACTTCTGGTTATCATTCTTGAATTCAAGGTTTAGTTCATTCATCAGATAGCTATCCTGCATGATATCAAAACACAACATTAAGTCACCTCGTACTCTTCTTGTTTCTAGTGGCATAATATTTAGTCTTTGGAGACGTTTCCTGTATGTTAGGGTCTTTTTTTTTTTTTTGTATCATCTGTTTCTACTCCCCTATGTGCCCCACGGCAGCCACTCCTTCAGGCTGCCAGGGCAGGCCTCCGACCCATCCATCCCTCGAGACTCCCACCTCATATCGCAGCCGACCCCCAAGGAGATCCGACGTAACCCTTCGCCGGATGGGTCCCTCCTCCGAGAGAGGGAAGGCACAGGCCATGAGGAGGCCAGCCCTACTTTAGCCCTGGGGGTGCTGCTGAGGTGGGGAGCTCGGAAGGACCCGTGATGGCCTCGGAGCACCGGGCAGCCATCATCCGGTTACCGTGAAGCGGTATTTCCGCTTTTCTGGTTCCCCCTCTTGCTTGCATGCGTCAGCAGTGCTCCTGGTCTCCACCAGGGGCCGCTGCTGCATGACAAGACCCCACTACCCACCCCTGGGAGAGGAGAGCAGCCCTACGGATGCTCGATCTTCTCCCACCCCTGCCAGCACCCGACGACCTGAGTCCGTTCCCGAACCCGGGTCGCCGGCGTGGGATGAGGTAAGGCGCCAGCGCCTCAACCCTCTGCGCCACAGGGCCGGCCAGGTCTTTTTATTATAGATCATTTTTGTTGCTTGCCTTTGAATTTTTTTGAAACCATTGGATGTCCCCTTAGTAATACAGCCCCAAGCCTGGTTGCCATAGTCAAGGATTAGTCTCACGTATGATCTACACAAAGTCAGTATCACTCTTCCATTTCTGCTTTTGAAGTTTCTTTTGATTAACCAAAGTAATCATTTTGCTTTATTGATTTGTGTGTTACAATGTGTATCATAACTTAATTTCCCAGTTATTGTTATGCCCAGGTCCTTTTCCTCTGTCATTTTCCTTAATTGGTGGCCATTCAAGTGATATATGTTTTCCTTATTGTGACACCCCAAATGCAACACACAACACTTTTCAACATTGAAATTCATTCCCCATGACACAGCCCAGTTAGAAATTTTATCCAGTTCATGTTGTAGAGAATCTGTATCTTCTTGTGTATCTGTGATCCTTGCTATTTTTGTATCATCTGTGTATTTACTTAACCAGCTAGTTAAATGGTTGCCCATGTCGGATATGAAAATCTGAAACAGCAAGGGTCCAAGAACCAAGCCCTGAGGCACACTGCTAGTGACCCCTATTTGATCAGATAGATATCCCTGTATACTCACTCTTTGACTCCTCTCACTCAGCCAACCTCTAACCCAGTTAATAATTTTATGATTGACTTGCCTATCTTTCAGTTTCTGTATTATAGCTTTGTATAGTACTTTATCAAAGGCCTTCACAAAATTCAAAAAAATGCAATTCATAGTTGACCCCTTGTCTAGTAATTCTGATATTTTTTCATAGAAACATAACAGATTCATTACACATGGTTACATGGCTCAATGATTACCTGACACCATGTATCCTCAACTGCCTCACAGCTAACCTGAAATCTGCCTCTGTAGTCAAAGGGGACAGGAAAATTGTGCCAGTTTGTAGCTGCTTATAAAGTTTTTATTCTCAGAAACTACAGTATATGCATTCCCCTAAATTATCCAGATTTAATTGTACCCTAATAAAAAGTAATAAGAAAAACTGTATTTTGCATTGTTTTGTTTTTACGGGCAGCATTCTGTTACAGTTCTCTTCATGGAACCAATAACTTGGAGTTTTTACTATGTCACGATTTGTGCACAGAATGCTAATTCTGTCCTTGTATTGTCTGTTCAAAAATGTACTGTACTATATAAATGCTTCACTCTATGCAACTAATTCCAGGTCACCCCTGAAAAAGGGACCTTCGGGGCTCAGAGGGTCTACTCAGGTAACAAAATTAATAAATAAATAAATATATGAGCTGTTGACCTATCAGAACTATGCTTAGAGTTCTATACACAAACCATGACATAGTTAAAACTCCAAGTTATTGGTTCCATGGAGAGAACAGCATCATAATGCTGTCCATGAAAACAAAACAATGCAAAATACAGTTTTTCATATCACTTTTTATTCAGGTACAGTTAAATGTGGATAATTTAGAAGAATGCATATGATTTCTGAGAATAAGAACTTTATAAACAGCAGACATCTAGAAATGATTTCCTGTCCTCTGTAATGCTATTACCCAATGTTGGCAAGATCCGGTGCCTGTACTATCTTAACATTGCTCTGACACCATTTGTGATTTCATTGCTCTGGCACCATTTGTTACAGAATTGGCATTCATGCTCTGTTATACTTACTTGTTTCTTGTATTTTTGTATTTTGGCTATCTTGTACTATCATTCATTGCACTGGAACCACTATGCTGGAATTGTCATAAATGCTCTACTATATTTTGAATTTCGTTGTGTTATGTATATTGTCTAATTGTTGCCTCCTGTGCCATTGTCATGGCCTGTGTCATGCCTGAAAATGGTCCCTGGGATCAGTGTACTTACCCGGTTATTAAAGTCATAAATAAATAAACAAATATACATGATCTCCAAGCTGTAAATCCATGCTGCCTATCATCAGAATGACCCTTATTTATAATGTGTTGATTTATCATATCCTTTAAAATAGACTCCATAATTTTCCCTGGTACTGATGTAAGGCTTATAGGTCTGTCATTTACAACATTGGTTCTACTTCCTTTTTTATTAATAGGAACAACTATAGCAGACAACCAGTCTGCAGGAATCTCACACATAGCTAGTGATCTTTTGTACAGTAATTTTAGCGGAGTTGCAATTTGTGGTGCTCATAGTTTCAACATTTTGGGGGATATGTTATCTGGTCCTGCTGAGTATGTACATTTTAGGGCCTGAATTTTATTGTTTATATATTCCTCTGTAATCTCATCAGTATTTTACATTTGTACAGGTATTTTGCCTGTGTAAACTTTGGTTTTCGAGAACACTGTCCCAAAGCATGAATTAAATCTGTTCACCATCTCTTTTGGGTCATCAATGTGTTGATTATTCAAAATTATAGAACAAAGTCCTTTATTTGTATTTCTTAAGGAATTGACGTATCCCTAGAACTTTTTCATATTGTCTTTATTCACATTCCTTGCCAATCCTATTTCCATTTTCTGTTTATTTTTTCTTATTTTCTGTTTGCATGTTTTAAAACTTTTTTATATTTTCCTCAATTTTGTTCTGTTTTATCCCTTTGATATGTATTATACAGTTTATGTTTTTTTTTCTTTAATGGTTTCTGTAGACTTTTTGTAAGTCATTTCGGTTTTACGCCTTTGTTGTTATATTTTTTAAATTTCTTTATATGCCTGTCAAAGACTTGGGTAATCTCTTTTTTTATAAAAATCCCACATTTCTATCACATCTTTAATTTTTAGTTCCTCTTCCCATGTTATTGTGGCTAGCTCATCCTGAATGTTTTTATGATTTTCTGTATTAAAGTCATATATCTCTCTACATCCTTTGTTTATTGGTGTGTATTCCTCTAAGATGAAGGATACTGTATTGTGGTCACTGTTTCCAAGAAGTGCATTGGTCTTACAATTAGTAAGGTTCACATAATCTGTACTAAGAACTGTCTCTAATACATTTTCACTCCTAGCTGGTTTCGTAAACATGTTGTTTAAGGTCCAGCGCTGTTGCACAGTTTCTAAGAAGGCGTCACTGCTTAAGTTTGTAGCTTCCATTTTGCTCCAATTTATGTCCTTATAATTCAGATCTCCTGCAAATATAACTCAGCCTAATTCACATGCTTTTTCAATCTCCCTAATGATTTCCTCTGTTATCTCGGAAGCACCAAGGGAGGTCGACAGTGAAAATGCTGACCTCCCCCACAGTGACAGCACAATACTGACACAGATATTGTGCCACCCATGCAGTGAGTGTTTTCTGTGGGGGGCTATGCGCCCACATCCCCCATGCAGGAGGCTCTGTCTCCCGCACCCCCCGGACTTTAGGATTATCGACTCCAGGTCGGAGTTGGTCGGGGGTGGCAGAACACTGGCAGAAAGCAAAGCACCAAAAAAGGACCATTACAGTGACTGTCACCGTAATGGTCTTTTTTTGTGTTTCACCATCGGGGTGTCGACCTGCAGGGGTGCACCAGTTATCTCAGTTTCGCTATTTGGTGGTCTATAACATAGACCTAGTACAATATGTTTATCCTTTTCAGTTGCTATTTTGAGCCATAAAGTTTCCATTTTACTACCCTGTCTTTTGATTTTATCCGATATAAGGTTTGCCCTATACAGTTTGATATATATATATATATATATATATATATATATATATATATATATATATACACATATATGTATATATAATATATATATGTATGCTGCCACTACTCCTTCTCTTTTTTGTGTTTGGTTTAGTTGATACAGTTGATATCCCTGGATTTCTGTTCCCTATTGTTAATTTCCTGTCCACCATGTCTCAGTTATGCAGGCGTTTGCTTTTTTGGTGGGTTTTAATAAAGTTTTCAGTTCCTCGTTTTTATTATTAAGGCTCCTAGTGTTTACTAAGAGACAGTTTATACCCTTTTGTGGTGAATGCTTGTCCTTTTTGTTATTTTTGCTTACGGCCATACCTTCATTAGCGCTGCATGCTTCCCTTCCCATTGCTGGATGTTAGGTTATTGCAGATGTTTAGCAATCATACTACAGAGGTAGAGGCTCAGCAAAACAAACTCTTTGGTGCATTTATTCAGACTCCTTTTCAAAGTCCATACCCAGAAAACCATATATGATGGCAAAGAGTCTTTACCAGCATAGATGGTTTTCTGGGTGCTGCAAATGTTTAATCAGTGTATTGTATTTTTCTACTGCCGTTTTGATGTTTGTGCTGCTGTTATTGCATTGCTTAATTCTGAATGTTAGTGTGAATTCTGCCCAACTGTAAAGTCTTGATGTCTGTTCCTGTTTCTTATTACTTTGTTGTTTGTTGTTTTCTGTAGTTCTTTTGTAAATGCCAGCTATTGTAACTCTACCAGGTTGTGTCTGAAAATATGCATGTTTACACCCAGTGTATCTTACCTGGTTATCAAAAATAAATAAAAATAAAAACTGAAGATCACAACTTACGGTATGGCTGATGAGATTTCCACAGCAGCCTTGAACATATCAATTAAAGCAGCAGTAGCTGTTAGCAAAAAAAATTATCGGATAGTTTTCCAGCATTAACATACTTCTGATGTAAGTAGATTCGTCGTCAGTATGTTTTTATTTCTCTAAGATGTTTTAAAAGAGCTTTTTTCACTACTTTTACAATACATGACTAAAAAAAAATCCCTTTCTTAGATTACTTTTTGACTTTACATACTAGATTCAAACTGCTGATGTATTAAGATGGTGCTAGTATACATTTCTGATGGTAAGCAATACAGTACCACACCAAAATGTTTAATTTATTCATAGTGGGTGTGGCCAGACAGCAGGGACTTGTAAAAACATTAATACCCTGTATCTCAGTTCAGGAGTGAAATACAATTAAAGGAAAAAAATCAATATGCTGATGTTTTGCCAGAAATACATTGCTACTAAAATAAGTGATATGACAAAATGTTTTTCTGCTAACAAATACAAAGCTAAGAGTTATCTTGCAAGACAGGCAAGGGCAGGCTGTTTCCGTTCAGTGCCTTGTCACTTATGAATATTTACTGTATAGTACAGTACATTAAATAATGTAGTACATGGGCAAATTAATATGTTTTAAACCTTTTCAAACATTGATTTTGTAACTTTCTGTACTACTGTGCAAAGACATAACATGAAACACATTAGTCAGGTGTAAAAATAAAATTTATGATACAGTAATGAAAAAGTTGAGGGAGGAGAAAACTAAATCCTGGGCACTGAAGGTGAGCAGTACTATGCCTCTTCAAACTGCACCAAGGACACCATCATATGACCACTGTTTCTCCCTGCAAGACAAGACAACAGAGAACAGTGCTAACAGTACAGTAGTAGTAACCAGTGAGGCAGTGACATACTAATCTAATGTCTGGCAATGTCCACACTCAGTCAGACTGTTGGCATACTCCCTCCCATTCTGCATACTGAAGAATGGGGCAGCATAGCGCCATCCATCAGGAGAGGTGGAGAAAATCGGGGGGGGGGGTTAAACTGGGCAGGAGCTCACAGGAACTCAGTTCCACCATGTCTTAAAAACTGTATACCAGTTTTACCACCTCTGTCATCTTTCTCCATTGACTACTATAGGAGAGTTCCACCACCTAGAAATGACAATTCACCATCTAGAAATCTAGATATAAGAGTTCCCCCATCTAAACATTTGCAATATAACCACTGAAAAGTGAAAGAATTCAGGATGCCTTTGATGGCCTTCAAAGAGGGTTGCCCCATCAGTACATCATGCTGATATTGTAAGCAAAGACATGTAGTCTGTGACAGTGACTGGTCTGTGCAGTGAATATTACAGCAAGAATATGAGTGCCATATGAATAGCGATGCACAGAACTCTACTTACCCTTTCTTAAGAGAAAAAAATGTTATTTTTATTGCATTTTAAGATGAATACAACATGTGTATTAAGATAGAGAAGTGGGCATCAATACTGGTATCAGGATCAACATCTGATGGCATGGAACCAAAGCTTCTCTGCCTTGCCGCTGCCTACATTGCCTCCCCTGTGGCCCATATCATCAACCTATCCTTAGCCTCTGGGGTTAACCCAGACCTGTGGAAGGTGGCACGAGTTGTCCCTGTGCTCAAACAGGGCAACCCCAGGATCCTTGGCAACTATCGTCCAATTGCCATTCTGCCTGCCATCAGCATGCTCCTTGAGTAAGTTTTGGTGGGACAACTCTTGGATTATATCCAGGCTCATGAGCTTCTGTCTCCCTCGCAGCATGGCTTTCGAAAAGGGCACAGCACCACCTCTGCGCTGGTCTCTGTCACTTCTGGGATAAGGGCTGCTATGGACCAGGGCAGACTCTCTGGGGCCATCTTTATTGATCTCTCTAAAGCCTTTGACCATGTTGACCATGCCTTGCTATGCTCTCAGCTTGGGTCTTTGGGCTTATCCCCTCTGACCCTGAGTTGGTTCTCCAACTACCTTCATGGAAGGCAGCAACTGACCAAATATAGTAAGGTGCTCTCGGATGCCACCCCCGTGTCCTCAGGGGTCCCCCAAGGGTCAGTCCTTGGGCCCCTGCTTTTTTCCATCTTCATCAATGACCTTCCCTCTTCGGCGGCCTCCTGCAGGGCTGTCCTGTATGTGATGACCTTGTTATCCTCACTATTCAAAAGATATTGGGGTCATTAACCACCAACTGAGTGAGTGTTTCAGGAGTGTCCATTCCTGGATATCATCCCATAAGCTGGTCCTAAATCTTAAAAAGACCCAGGCCATGCTGTTCGGTTCCCTGGCCAAGTTAAAGGCCTCCTCTGTTCCTATGTGCATCTCGGGTATTGATGGCACTCATGTTCTCACCACTGATTCCGTCAAATACCGTGGGGTGACACTTGACCCGCAGCTTGATCTTGGTCAGCATATCCAAAATGCGTGTAGAGCTGTTAACTGGAAATTGGGTCTGGCTTACAGGGCAAAGAATAACCTTGCTCCAGCTGCTCACCTAGCACTGTCTAGAGGGGTGTTTCTACCATCCCTCTGTTATGGGCTCCTTTTGTTTGCCAGTACCTCCAAGATCCACCTCTCTAGATGGACTGCTGCCTATAACAACATCTGCTGTTTTGCTCTTGGAGTCCCTCGTCTCACTCACCACTGTGATCTGTACAGTAAGCTCAACTGGCTCTCCCCGCCCAATTATTTGAATTTTGTTGTGGGCAGTTTCATGGGTAAGGTACTGGGTACTGGCACCCCCCCCAGATTGGCAGAGCTCCTTGTGCCAGCAGCCCCTGCTACCTACCCCCTAAGGTCACTGGGCCCTGCTATCCTTAAGGTCCTTCTTACTCGTAGCAAAATGGGGGACAGGGACTTTGCATCATGTGCCCCTAGACTGTGGAACTCCTTTCCTGTCCAGGTCCGGACCTCCCCCCAGTCGGGCTTACGCACCTCCCTGTGGAACCACTTGAAGCTCTCGTCACTTTGTGACTGTCTTAACCCTCCCTGATTAGCCTGGTCCTCTGCACAGTATACTTGAGTGTATTCATTCCATGTATCTTGCAAATGTGTAACTTTTGTATATATCTGTGTATATATATATTGCTGGTGACGTTGTGTCAGTGACGCTGTACCTTAGCATATTGACTATGATTACTGTTGTGACCTGAGATATCTTACTATGTATGTTATGCTTCTCCTGACATCTGTGTATCTGTCCTACTTGCTTCAAATTGTACTCTGTATGTCCTTTGATTTCCTGTACTCTCCCGGGTCGTACCTGAAAATAGGCATGTGTTTGTCTAGTGTACTTACCTGGTTAACAAAAGCTAAATAAATAATAAATAAAAGATGTATATACAGCACCTCTCCCACTTCATTACATCACTGGGTGCGCAAGTCCATATAAATCCAGAACATAAAGAGACCTCTTACTGCCCAATGCTGAGGACACAGAAATACCTAAAGTCTTTCTAATATGTTCCTAACATTCCAGTTCCTCCAGTGCATGTCTTCACTGGGTCTTGTGCAGGATGCTGCCACAGGGACCCACCATGCCTTTGATCTGGTTTTCACATTGGGTCTTCATACTGATGTCAGGGTTTATCCAGTTGGGTGGTTGGATCATCATGCCATTCAGTTCTGTTGGGGGCTCCCGCAGTTTGAAACCCCCTCTGTGGAGATGGTCAGATACTGCCCTTTTAAAAATGTTAACCTACTAGTTTCTTGGTGACTCCAGACATCTTGAATATGGTATCAGCTTGTGCTGGGGATGTGGAGAATGCCATGGAGAGTTATAATAAAGGTCTTGCAGTGGCTTTTGACTCTCTGACACCTTTTCATGTTACCTCCTTGATGCCCTGTCCCAGACCTCTGTCACTCTAAGGTGGTTGAACACTAAGGGGTGTGAAGGTTGGAGCATTCCTGGAGGAAGACCTCTTCTGAGGAGGACAAATTGGCACTGTTTGCTCAGTAGGGGGAGTATCAGTGGGTTATCACACTGAAAAAGACAGAGTTCCTGTCACATGTGATAGATGAAGGTAAAAATTGACCAGCTCAACTCTTCAACACTGTGGATAGACTGTTAAATCCTCACTGTCTGCAGTCAGGAAGAGTTTTTACTGCAGAATACTGCAATGAGTTTAATAGATTTTTCCTTAACAAGGTGTCCACCATCAGGGCCGAAGTCTCCTCAGGTGGCCTGTCATGGGCCGGCTGTGCTCAGGTGGTGAGGATTTGAGCACTCTGTCACCTTGGATGGAGTTTGATCCAGTTCTGGTTGCAGAGGTCTCCTGAGTGGTCAAAGGGTTGCACCCCATGCACTGTATATTGAATCCAGGGCCCATCAGCTTTCTCTCAAATTGCTGGTTGACCCTGGCTCCAATTATAGCTGAGAATGTCAGGTTTTCACATTGGGAAGCTGTGTACCCCACAGAACTGAAGAAGGCAGTAATGAATCCCTTTCTGAAAAAGCCATCATTGAACCCTGATAATCTGACAAATTACAGGCCTGTCTTGAATCTCCCTTTCTTAGGAAAGGTTATTTAGAAGGTTGTTGCAGCGCAGTTTCAGAACCGCTTGGAATATTTTGAGATCCTTTAGCCCTTTCAATCTGGTTTCAGGCCTCATTACAGTATGGAGACTGTTCTGGTCAAGGTGTTCATTGACCTTCTTCAAGATAGAGATAGCAGCCATTGCTCCATCTTGGTACTGCTCGATCTGTCCTTGGCATTTGACACAGTAGACCATGGAGTGCTATTATCCCATCTGAGACATGATGTAGGACTCTTAGGTATAGTGATGCAGTGATTTGAGTGCTACCTATCTGGCAGAGTGCAACAGGTAGCATTGGGAGGTAACATCTTGGATGCAGTTGCACTTGGGAGTATCTCAGGGTCGATTTTGGTGCTAATGTTGTTTGCCATGTGCATGTTGCCATTAGGGGAGAGCATCAGACAGTATGGTTTGTGCTTTTAGTGCTGCACGGATGATACCCAGATCTATCTGTCGTGTGCACCTAATGGGGCAAATGCAGTAGCTGTGCTAAACAAGTGTCTTGTTGAGACCCAGAACAGGTTGACTTCAAGCTGGCTCAGGCTCAACTCATTGAAGATGGAGGTGCTACTGGTGAAACCGGGTCAAATGGCTGTGGCAGCGAATAGTGATGTTGGCTTGTTGCCTTTGATAAGTGGCACCACACTACGAGCTGTGGATAGAGTTAAGAACTTGGGGCATTGTTATGGATGATAGTTTGACACTGGAACATCAGGTGTCCACTGTGGTTTGCATGGTTTCTACCATCTACAAAATATTGCCCATATTTGGAACTATGTCTGCTCTGACCTGGAAACACTAGTGCACGCTTTTGTCTCCTCCTCTTTGGATTACTGTAATGCTCTTTACCTAGGGCTATCTGCGGGGCTGGTGTATCGCTTGCAGCTTGTGCAGAACTTGGCAGCCCAGCTGATAGCCAGGATCTTGTGGTCTGAGCATATCTGGCCAGTGCCCTGGGAACTGCACGCTGCTTGCCAGTGAGGTGATGCATCAGCTTCAAGATTTGCTTGTTGGTAAACAAAGCCATGCACCATTTGGGTCCAAGCTACCTTAAAGATCTTTTGACTGCACACACACTCCCAACCACCCTCTTTGTTCCTCAGAGGCAGGTCTCTTGTTGGTCCCTCGCTCCCAACTTAAATCTTCAGGAGACAAAGCCTTTAGTGCTGGGGCTGCTATGATGTGGAACTCACTTCCACCTTCTATTAGAGGAGCATCTTCTGTGGGACATTTTAAAAACTCTTCTTTTTAATCAGGCCTTTGTAACCACTTAAGACTTACATTTTAAACTATTAGGGACATGGATTTATAGTGCTAAACTTTCTTGAAGCTGTATTATGTATATTCCCTGTTTTATATTGTGTGGTTTCAAAATTTGTATTACATTTTATGGCTCTGTACGGTGCCTAGAGCCTTGGATAGATGCCTGACAAATAAACTTTTCTTGTCTTGCCTAAACTGCTTAGTATCCTGACAAGTTTTAAAAATAATCCCTAATGTAAACACAGTGAAGTATGGAAAAGGAAAACACATCAGTAACATTTTATTTTAACTCTGTAATACCTGACCTGCCATAAACAACAGGCCCACAGATAAAGAAAAACTGCACCGTGTCACTTTCCACGCTGAAGTAGATGCAAAGGGTTTAACAAACATAAAAACAGCCTACCCCTATCTTAATACAGGAGACATACTGTACAATGCCACCACCACCACCACAGTGGGACAGCATCTCAAACTGGAAGCCCTGTGTGACCCATTCTGACGGGACACATACTCTTAGCCTAGGGAAGCCATGAGGAAGCCTGATCACTAGTCATGCCATCAGTGCCATTTTAAAAGACAGTGCCATACCATTATTTTAAACAGAAGGCTAATCATGCCCCACTCAACTTATCTACCTCCCCTTTGTTGTATGATGCCATGGTTCATGTTATGATATGAGACGCTACTCCATCCATGCAATATTAAACAGAAAAACAAAAGCAAATCACAGAGCCAAATACTAATTAAAAGCTTTGAACTGCAAAGCATCCCGATTGCTATTCAAGCAGAGTCTGAGGTGGTCGGGAGATACATGATGCAGCCCTAGTAGGAGAAGCTACTGCTCCTGCTCTGTGTCCCTTCATTTTGCCTATTTTGCAGCTTTGTTTGGTTATTATTGCTTCTGAGGCTTTTTCTGTCATCTTCAGACTTTCACCAGGGCGCTTGGAGATAATTCTGTAGTCCAACTTTGCAGAATTGCGGCTATGATGGATGCAGAAATGCGTCAAGCGCCACCACATCATACCCCGCTGCAAACCCTGGGAAAGAGTTCTAAGAGAACCACGGACCAGAACACTGCCACTGGAAAGGCTGTTACTACTTCATCAGTGCCAGTCTTCCTCATGGAAGAGAAATTTCTAGTTGAATTCCAGCTATTTAAATTGGCTCTCTACAAACTAACTGCAGAGCTCAAATCTATGTGGGCCAACTTAGGAGAAGCTTCCAAGAAAATTTCTGATGTTGCTGCTTGGACCTCCTCTCTCGAGCTTTGGAGAGACAGGGTTGAACCTGATGTAGTTTCTCTGTGGCAAAAGATTACCAACATCAAGGCCAAGTTGGAAGACCTGGAAGACCGAAGCTGAAGAAACAACTTGCTTATTTTTAGCTTCCCAGAAGATGCAGATGGGATCTCTCCTATAGTATTCTTTCAAAAGATGCTGGCAAAAATTGCGGGGCCATTTCCCAACAATCCTTCCTATGTGGTCGAGCTAGCTCATCGCTCCTTGCACCCCAGACCATCAGCTGGATCTCCCCTACATCCCTTCATTCTATGCCTGCTCAACTATCTGAACAAACAACATATTTTAGCTAAGGTGCGTGAGCTCCAAGAGATCCTATGGGAGGGATCCAAGCTTAGAACAACCCAAGATCTCCCAGCTGCTACAAGGCATAAATAGGCTGTGTACCACCCATTGGTCTTTAAACTTATTGCAGCAGAAGTACGTTTTCAGATTCTGTACCCTGCCCGCCTTTCTGTCCTGCACCAGGGGTCGGGGCTTACGTATGATTCAGCTGAGCAAGCCGCGCTTTTCCTAACGTGTTTAGGGATTGCTGACCCCTGGCTACCATTTATCATTTTGCGGCTGCCTCGGACTGTTAAGGGACTGTGTTTTGTTTATGTGGCAGATGATATGCATTGTGAGAGAAGTACAGTGGCACAAGGAGTCTCTGTACCCTCACTGGTCCCTGATTGACTTTTGGGCTTGTGGATGGCATTGCCCAGGACTTGTTTCTTTGGGTCACCTATGAAGATGCTGCCCTGCACATCTCTGGCCAGTTGCTGCAGTTTTGGAAGCTTCTGAGTTTCTGCTCCCTGACACCAATTATCCGCTGATCCATTCTCTTTCGAACTGTGGCTTTTGTGCGAACAATGCAGCTGGTGTGCCTCCCTGCAGTGAGTTTGATGCATTGTTGCACATACCGGAGAGGACTGCTTGACCATTACCCCTCCTTTTGCCTGAGTGTTCTGCTGTCCACATTTAGCTGTCTTATCTCTCTGGAGCTTCTACTTTGATTTTATTAACTGTACCTGGAAGCTGACTGGTGCAGGGGACTCCTATAAGACTGCTACCCGTGTAGTGTTGCCCTATTGGGGTCCCAGCTATCTATCTATCTATCTATCTATCTATCTATCTATCTATCTATCTATCTATCTATCTATCTATCTATCTATCTATCTATCTATCTATCTATCTATCTATCTATCTATCTATCTTTCTAGATTGTGGTGTCTGTCTATATTGGACATTCAGGACTAGCATCTCATCCTGCATTCAGATGGTATTTTTCTACCCAGTTGCCACCTCTCTTTACTGAAGTGTGGTCTGCAGATAAAGAGGCCTCCTTGGATGGTTGGCGTAAGCCCTATGGACTGTTTTTCCTTTTTGTTCCTATAACTGCTAATGTCTTGTATATTGTATCATGCTACTATATGTATAGATATCTTTTGTTCCTCTCAGCTTGGTTTACTTACTGTTATCCTGTGTCTCATGGTTTCAATAACCCACAGGGAGCTCTATATTTTGAGCTCCAGGGATCTTCTTTACATATTGGAGTTTGGCCATACAATCCATGTAGCCTCATAGTTATATTTAATTGTATACCTGCAATATCGTTAGGGGTTTATGTGGGGTGGGGGCAGTTGATGGGAATTTGATGTGCTGCTTAGGGGATGAAGGTCACAAACTGGTTAATGGACAGGGACCTCTTTGTGTTCTAGACCTGCAGTGTCTTTAACTTTTGGTTCTTGTGGTTTACTTTTCTGGGCCACGCAAAGAGCTCTGAGTTTTTTTGGGGTTGGGTTTCAGGTTTGGGCCAAAACTGTTTCTATTTTTACAGAGTGACCACACTGTGATGGAATGAGCTCTTATATTTTGGAATATATTACTGCTAAATTTTGTCCTGTTCTCACTGCTTTTTGGTCTAGCTTTATGGGAGGGAGGGTGGGGTTGAATCTGGGGTATTTTTCTATTTCATGTTTTTGGATTTGTTTGAGTTTGTTGGGGTGGGAGGTTTGCAGTTGTATTGGTGGGGGAGGAGTGGCTTGTACATAAGTTTGAGGGGTGGGGATTGTTTTTCTGGTTTATGGGGGAGGGGTTGGTGGGGGTGGGTTATCCTCCAGAGCACAACTTTTAATTTTTGGTCGATTTATGTATCTGCTTTCTGACTTTAAGTTCCTCCTTTTTGTGCTTCATGGGGACTAGCTACAAATTTTTGTCGTGGAATATTAAAGGGACCAACAATAAGAAAAAAGATACAAGATTTGGGTCACCTTCAAAAATTACACCCGCAGGTGGTTTTGTTGCAGGAGACGCACTTGAAACAAGAGGAACTGATTCGTTTTCACAGAACTGGGTGACGCAAGTCTTTGGGGCTGGTGTCCATTCTGCACAGAGTGGCATGGCTATTTTAATTTCTAGAAGAACACAATTTAAAGTTATTTGGGAATACTGGGATCCTGGGGGTCATTTTATTTTATTACATGGCCATCTGGGTATCAGTGAAGTCATTCTGGGTTCTGTCTATGGCCCTAATACTGATTCACCCTCTTTCTTCTCTGTCCTTCATTTTCACTTAGCCTCTTTCCTCCATTTATCGATAATACTGGGTGGGGACTGGAATCTGGTCTGTCAGAATGACCTGGACTGATCTGGTTCGATCAGGCATGGTCTGTCTCTGGGTCAGCGGGGATTTAGGGATTTGATGGATAATGAGGGCTTGGTGGACCCGTGGCGGGTACTTCATCCCTGTGATCGCCAATATACCTTTTTCTCAGCAGCCCATGGCACGTTCTCTTGGATCAATTTTATTTGGGGTGAATGGGAGTGTTCTGCCTGGTTTGGTTTCTTCTGCGATCCTCCCCAAAGTACTATTGGACCATGCACCGGTTGAGATACTTATATTTCTGAATAAAGGGGAAGAAAGGGATGGTGTTTGGTGTCTAAATACTCAACTTCTCTGGGATGCCACTTTAGTTCAACACCTCAAGGACTTTTTTTACACTTTCTTATTGGCTAATGAGGGGTCCGTGTCCAGGGCTGATTGGCTGTAGGGGGCTTTTAAGGTTGCCACTGGGGGGAGATGTATTAAATTGGCCACTGAATGCCAGAAACACCGAACTCAGAAAAGGGATCAGCTTCTGGCCAAAGTTAGGCATTTGGAGCGGGAATTGTCATCCACCTCCTCATCTGCAGTTTGGCAGTGGCTAGAATCAGCTCAACTAAAACATGCGGACTTTATGGCAGAAAAGTCAGAACTAGCCATCCAGTGTACTAAGTCCCGCTATTTAGAGTCTGGGGAGAGGGCTGGCAGACTCCTGGTCTGGAGACTTAGGAAGCTACATGAGCCGCGAGTGGTCTTTGCCCTGCCCCTGGGGCTGCCATGCTCACTAGGCCTTGGGACATTGTGGAAGCTTTTGGGGGCTTCTACAAGGACCTCTATGAAGCCTCGGTGCCTGTTTCAGATGAACAGGGGGTGATATTAGACTATTTGAATCAGGTTACTCTCCCATGCCTCTCCCCCTCTCAACAAGAGTGGCTCCGGAGCCCCATCCAATTGGCAGAGGTCCAGGCTGTCATTAGTTATCTCCCTTTGGATAAAGCACCTAGTAAGTTTTACAATGTTTTTTTCTGACAACATGGGTCCATTACTCACTCAGTTATTTAATTCTTTTTTGACTGATGGTCTGTAGGATTCCTCGTTTACCTAGGCCTAGATAACCCTTCTCCAGAAACCTGGTAAAGACAAGCTCCTACCAGCTAGTTATAGGCCAATCTCCCTCTTTAACGGAAACATTAAAATTTTGGCCAAGGTTCTGGCTATTAGATTGCAATCTGTTTGGGGCCCTCTTATCTCACCAGTGCAGGTGGGCTTTGTGGTGGGGCATCATTCTATTGACCATGTGAGGAAGCTGATTCACTTAGTCTCTGTGTCTGGGAGAGCCAGGCCCCTGATCTCTAGGCTTGAGAGAAGGTGTTTGATCATGTTTCCTGGCCTTTTCTTTTTGCAGTCTTGCAAAAGTTTGGCATTCCCCACAATTTTTGTTCATGGGTCCAGGTGCTTTATAACAAACCTTTGGTGAGAATTTGTTGTAATGGCCCGACTTCTGCATCCTTCCCCTTAGGCCAGGGCACAAGGTAGGGTTGTCCCTTCTGTTCAGTTTATATTTGGAACCTCTTCTCTGGCATTTACAGGCTTCTCCTGCCATTCAGGGCATTCTGGCTGGTGAGGAGTGCCATAACATTTCCGCCTATGTGGATGATCTGCTTCTGCATGTGGCAGACCCAGTCACCTCCATTCAGGCTGCACTGGCTGAAGTTGAGACCTTCTCTGAACTGGTGGGTTATAAGCTTGAACCTTGATAAAACCCAGGTTATGCCCTTTATTGCTTATGTTCTCAAGTGGGACATTGCTGATTTGGGGCTATCCTGGGAGCCAAAGGCTATTAAGTAATTGGGGTTCTTCCTGCCTTGTCACCTTTCAGATTTAGTTTCCCAGAACTTTCTGCCTCTCCTTCAGACTATTAAAGCCAATCTGACTAGATAGGCCTCCCTTCCTATGATGTTTTGGGGTCATTTCCATATTATCAAGATGAATATTCTTCTTCCCCGGTTACTATATCCCATGGGCATGGTTGGGGCCTTCTTCCTAAGGTCTGGTTTATCTCTCTGTAAAGGTTCTTGAACTGCTTCCTCTGGAGAGAACGGGCTGTCCGGTGAGCCTACTCCAAACTTACTGTTTCTAGGAGAAGGGCTGTTTACATCTTCCCCATTTCTATCTTTATTATTTGGCTCTCCATGCTGCTAAATTCCTGTACTGGTGTTATACCCCTGTGGATCCTGGGGGTTGGTGCTATCTTCCAATCTGGCTCCACAGTGAATCCAGATTATGTCAGAAAACAGGGGTCAGCTGTGTCAGCCTTTTACACGTTAAGCTTTCTTGTCTTCCTGCTGTCCTCAAATTTCCCCTTATCTCATGGTTTGTTAAGGCTAGACTACAATTGGAGAAATTTCTCAAGAAGGACTGGTCCCGAACTTTATCCCAACCTGTCTTGGCGAACCCTAATAATTGGTAGCCACTGGATTCCGGTTGCCTTCTGCCCCAAGCTGGGGACCTCCTTGGTCTCTTCCCTTGTTGTAGGCAGGAAGATTCTTTCCCATCAGCGGCTGCAGAAAGCTTTCTCCATCCCCACTTCTCATGTTTTTAAATACTGGCAACTGGTTTCTGCACTGACCTCTGTTTTGGTTGTGCCCCTTGGGTCCTGCCTGCAGAGAGTTCCTTTTCTCAGCTGTTGCTCCTGGCTGCCCAGCCCCATTCTGTGGCTAGAATATATGTAGTATATATGTAGTAAGTAGACTCACAATCGGGCACTCATCACCTCAGCAGAAGGATACCACACTGCTCCAATAGATTTCTTACAATCCCTTGCACCTGATTATCCCTTGGGTGTTTGCTTCTACTGGCAGCAGGTCTTTCATTGGCAAATTGATCCCGACCACTGGAGGCATATCTGGTGTAATTTGTTACAGGGACTGATACTGGTGGACCCAGGTTTGCCTATGGCATAATCTCTACTATACCCCTCTTACTCTGTTTAGGATGGGGCTGTCTGATTCTTCATTATGTACTCATTGTGGGTCAGTGGAAAGTCATCTGTACCACATGGTGTGGGAATGTCCTAAAGGATTTCTTTGTTGCTGTTTTTTGAGATTTATCTTGTTAATGTGTTTGTATGTTTACTTGGTACTTTGTACTGTATTTTCAGCTACTGACTGCATTGTGTCGTTGTTTTTAAATTAATAAAGTTTAAATGATAAAAAAAAAGAGTCTGAGTGGGACTTGCCATCATCTGTTTGAGCAAAATACTCTCGTCTGCCGGTTTCCCAGCATTGGTAGGGATTGAATAAAGGTATATTTTATCGTACTTTCAAGAATGCTGGCAAGAGCATGTAATAGTTCACTCTCAGCTTGAGGTATAAGGAAGGAATGTCGCTGAACTTTTTCCTTTGCTGTCTAGTTCTATAACTGAGATCTGGGAAAACTTTATTGTGGATTCAGCCAGCTACACCATGCAGCACTGCTTAGCCATCAGCAAGATGCCTTCTCTTTCCTCACTTCTGCCAGTTACTATCAAGACTGCTTGGGTTGTCTACATTCCTAACACCAGTCTCCTTGGCGTAATCTGGTACACATCTCTGAGCTTGGGGCACATGGTAGAGAAAGCATCCTGGCAGCCACTCCATTAAAAATCCCTTCAGGTCTTCTTAATGTGTTTATTCTGGCAACCCATGGAACCGAACATTAGCAGCCCTGGTGAAATTGTCCAACCGCTCCAGCAGAACACAGAGCACACCATTTTCCTTATCGGGTCCAGCACTCATTTATTTACTTAACTTTGTTGACTGGGTAAGTACACTGGCAGTAGGAGCCTTTTTCAGGCACGACCCGGGTGCCAATGCACAAAGAAAGTATACAGTCATTTTATATATATACAGCAGGTGATAACAATATATACAAAGCAATATATACATGATACAAATCATGATGTACAGCAGGAGAGGCAGTAACAATATAGCAGGGCAGTATTCACACGATTCAGTTACAGAAAGTACAAAAGGGCATGACAATATAATTGAAAGCAGTGATGTTTCAGGAAGAACAGAAAAGAATACAGGTGAAAGAGAATACAGGTAGTACAGGTTAACAGGGTGGTAGGGTGGAATTAGGGGGAGGATAGTGGAAACACTGACATGTGACAGTGGAGGAGGAATGGGATTTCAGAAGATTTGTAAGGGCAGGGTTACATGCACCTTTTCTGCCACTTTCTTAGCTTGTGTAGCATTGGCCTGAACAGCACAAATTTTCTTTTCAAGTAATGCCATCCTCAGATTGAAATCCTCCATTTTCTGATCAAGCTTCTATATCACCAGAAATACAGAGGCCACTGACGGTTCCACCAGTGAGGTGAAAGCCACTGGAGCTGCAGTAGGAGCCTTTGGATCTTGTGCTCTGGTTTTAGGGGCCTCTGCAGGAGTCTGATTTTTGTGGCACTTTACCATATCGAAGACACCCAAAACGTCCTCTGTGAGTGCCTCAAAATCTCTTGTGTCGATCAGCACACCTTGTACTATGGCAGTCAAAGTATTTTGCTGTTTTTTTAATGTTTACTTGCCCTGCAAACCTGAAGGTTTTGCACCATGCATGTTTTCAGCAAGGCAGAAATGCCACGCACCCTTTACTTAACCTTTTAAAATCCACCCTGGCTCTCCAGAGGGTAGGTTACCTGTGTATACCCACACTGCCACTCAGGCTAAAGGTAGGCCATTGTGAGGCTTTTTAGTAGAGCAGTGAGCTGTGCTGTGGTCATGATCTTTAGTACACATTTAAAGTTCACTGATGGGTTCTACTCATGCAGTCACACGTCATGGGGCTCAGTGTCTGTGTGCTGTGTTGTAGTAGCCAGGTCCATGGGGTGGCATCCTGGAGATAACACGGTGTATTGGTGCTAACTTAGAGCCTATATAGCCAAGTGTTTGTCATTAGCCTCACATGTGCACTGGTAATGCAACAGCAAAGGGAATGGTGGGAGACACCAACAGGTAATGACTGAAACAGCAAGCAGACCACACTATGTTTCTTGTCCACAAAAGACAACAGGACAGTAAAGAACATGGTAGAGCCATTGTTAATGAGGACAAGTGGAATATGATAGCTGAAGACAGATCCATTCCACTCCCATGAACTCATCATCACCCTTTTGCTTCTGCTATCAGCAGATGTTGAGCTGCTTTCTTGCCCCTCCTTCCCCCTCTCACTGCTACCCAAAGGGTTGAGTGTATCACACTTAAATGTTTACCGCCTCATCCCTCACTTGGATTCATTTAGGCTGTGGGCCCTGCAATTCCAATCAATTGCAAGGTAACAAGTTCTACTCAGGGCCACTCATAAGTGTTATATACATTTAATAGTAATTATGCTTTAGATGGTAGCTGTTGGGTAGTGATCATACATATGTTTAAATCAGATTCCTGCGCTCACCCTCCAAATTGATGCCCAGAAAGGGCCTGATTATTTACCTTAGTTAAAATAGGGATAATTAGTTGACAGATTTCTGTGGAAATTTGCATACATATGTTACCACTACATGGTCATTCCAATATAGCCCTCTAAGTTTTTCTGTTATCCTATATCCTAAATTTGAAAATGCCCATAGTGAGTTGACGTGTTGTTCTTTTTCAGTATTATCAATACAGCCCTCTGAGCTTTACTAATGAATGTAAATACTTCAGCAAAAATTAATTACCCGTGCTTCCAACTGGGAAACCAGTTACTTGGAGAGGACCACTTCTCTCCATATCTCATTTCAGTCTGTTACAAGGCAATAAGTTCTACCCAGGCTCACTCCTAAATTTTAATTTCATTTGATAGTAAGTAGACTCACAATCGGGCATTCACCACCTCAGTAGAAGGATACCACACTGCTCCAATAGAGTTCTTACATAAAAGTCGTTGATGAAATAAACATCCTCCTGTTCTATCCATATTTTTATTTTAAGACCCTCCCATTATTAATAGTTTTTTATCTCATTGATGTGATGCAATACATGAAAATGCTACTAATTACCTTTTAATTAACAATGTACGTTTTTTATTCAATGATTTTAAATTTCATGTGTATATGTCATAGCAACGTCATGCTGTTTGTACTATTTATTGGCATCAGTTTTACTATACCCCAGCCTTTGATAAAGGACAGATAGTCCAAAACATGTTAGGCAGGCATATTACAGGAGGTGTTGTTCCATACCTCTGTGTCTCTGTCTGTAAATAAAAATGACTTTTATTTAAGAACTCTATTGGAGCAGTGTAGTGTCCTTTTACTGAGGTGGTGAGTGCCTGATTGTGAGTCTGCCTGCATCTTTAATTACCATGTGCAGCACCAGGCTTTTGCATACTTTTTTAATGAAACAATTTAATAGTAAGTATACTTTACTTTGCAACTGCTGGTTGGTACAGTGCTTACAGTTAAAGGGTAACTAAAGTCAACATTCACAAAAAAATATGTTAGGCAGAGTGTTTTGATTTTTAGGTGTACTCCCTAGTAACTTCTTCCCCTTATTTGCTGAAAGGAATTTTTTTCTGTATTTGCTTGCCAGTTTTATGACCCCTGGTGAGCTCCATGTTAGCATTTGTTACGGCTCATCTTGTTTCCACAATGCCTCCTGTCTCATGTGACAGTGATGCCTCCTGGACCACTGATTCAGAGTAATAACTGCTGCAGCAGCAATCTGCTGTTAGGAGCGTGATATTCTGGTTTCAACTAAATAACTCTGTCTACTCCAAACTCTTTGTTTTCTAGGTATGTGTCTAGGTCTAGCCAGCAGAAGTGAATGTTTTTTAAAGCCTTTCATTCTATCAAATTACACGCAACCATTAAAAAAAGCCAAGGTCACAAATGCTATAATTAGGGAAGACTCTATCTGTTTCCTTACAGAATAGCCTGCCTAATTACCCCCTAGGCATTTGACATCTGTAAATACAGCCATCATTAGAGCTCTCTGGACAAGAAGAGTTAATTACATCATTGTTCTACTACTGTAAACAAATAGCTCTTACCGAATTAATGGTCTTGGACTCATCACTGTCACATGGGACAGGAGTCATTGTAGGAGCAGGATTCACTGTAGGAACAGGAGTCACTGTAGGAACCAGTGCACTAAAGAGTAACTGATGCTAAAAAGAAAACTTTGGAAAACATAATAACTTGGTACAATTCAGCTTGCATTCCATATGCATTCTATATATTTATTTTCTTTGCTATTTGTTACTGCGTAAATTTGCATGAGTATGTGATTTTATCCCTTAGAGTTCCCTTACAGTTTATCTGCCTCTACAGCTTGCTCCCTACTTCAAGTCATTATGCTCTGTTGTGACATCACAGTCTGTTGCCATGGGAGTAACTGTGATGTCACAAGCAGGGCATTATGACCTCAGGTAGGGAGAAAGCACAGGAATATATGAACTGTTCAGGAGCAAAGATTCTGTTGTCATGCAGATGACCTCAGTAATAAATAATGGAGATGAATAATACAGAACCAATGTGAAATACAAGCTGAAATGTGTCTAAATGTTATGTTTTGTTAAAGTTCTCCTGAAGGTGTCAGCTGCTCTTTAAGCTGAAAATCAAAGGCAAGAGAAGGAAGAAGCTACCGTGTTTCTCCCTAGAGGTAGCAGAAAAGGTAAGAGCTAAAAAGAGGGCTTTCAGAATATGTAAGGGTACACAGAAAGACGGGGATAGGGAGGTGTATCTAAAGAGGCTGAGGGAAGTGGGGAAAGCTGTCAGGAGTGCAAAGGCGCAAAACGGAGTTAAAACTAGCAAAGACGGTAAAGAGAGGGGATAAGACATTCTATAGGTACATCAGTGAAAGAAGGAAGGCCATGGGTGGGATTGTATGGCTCAGTGGGGAGGAAGGGGAGTGTTTGAGGGGGCTCAGAAAAGGTGAATATACTGAATAAATATTTCTGTCAGTTTTCACCAAAGAAGGTGATGGACAAGGACCAAAGATAGGAAACAGATACCAAGGGGAGGGAGGAGGTGAACACCAGTCTATTTACAGAGAAAAGAGTCCTAGAGAAGCTCACAAAACTAAAGATGGATAAGGCAATGGGCCCAGATGATACACATTTCAGGATTTTAAAGGCTCTTCGGGTGGAGCTACCCTGGTGGACTGCATTTTCTGTTTGTTGAAGCCTTCTGAGAGCTGTATTAGCATATGAGAACATGAAGTATCAGCAAACCATTCAGACTGTACAGTATGCCTGTCTGCTTACTTACAGTTAAAAAAAAGTTCAACAAGGTGTGAAATACCACACTTACATTCAATTAGCTTGGAAACTGCTTAGGAGTGTAGTATAGTTGTATTTTTTCTTTAAAATTGCATTCAGTTTGTATGTTTCCATAGTGTTTTTCAGGTTATTTGCACTTGTAGCATAACACAGAATAAATGGGTGCTGTGACCATACCTATCGACTGTACCCGATTTTCAGGGACATCCCTGATTTTGCCTAAAAAATTCCCTCTGTACCTTCTAAAATGTGCATGTCTGTCACTGAAAAGTAGTGGTATAAAGCATAACATACTGTCAAACACTAGTGTTAAAATCTAATTCTCCATCAGAAAATGATTTTCATCTTAAACCACACATTGTCGGAGGTGTCTTGATTTGATATTACCATCCTTTAAGATTTGGCCCTTATTTTGGTCATCTGTCCCTGATTTGCAAGGCAGGGGGTTGAGAGGCGTGGCTGTGACATCATGCTTTCACTACTTATACAGCTCTCATGAAAAATGAGGTTTCAACAATCTGAAAAACAGAGTTACCCAGGATAGTTACTGGGGATTACTACTACTACTTCTGCTAGTAAAAGTGAACTAAGCAGTATTTTCTATCCCAGCTACAGGAAGGGAAGTCACTGGTGACAAGTACATAGATAAAATGTACAGAGTGACAGGGGGTATGTTCCTTTAACAGGTAAAGGAGAGATAAGGTAGAAAGAGTACAGCATATGGCTGCAAAAAGTATTAGAAGGTATGTGGGGCTGAGCTATGAAGGAGACTAGAACACGGGGTATGTTCACATTTAAGAAGAGAAGGAAGGTTAGTGGAAATATTATATATGGCCAACAAAGCACTTATGGAAATTTGCCACTGCCAAAGCACCTAGTAGCCCTCCTAGTGGAGAAACCATCATAGTCTCATAAAGCACGTGAATGTAAACTTCTTTCATGTTTCCTGCTTTTCTCCTTTCCTGCCTGTTAGCTTAGTTCCTGAAATGTATATAAATTGGCCATAACTTCCCTCCTACGGTACACTGTTTACCTTTCCCAACACTGTTTGAACTTGATATATCGCAACTGTATTATTTTATTTTATTAAAAGTATTGAAATTACAATCCTTTGAGTAATAGACTCCTTTACAAAGGCTCCATGTCATGTTAAGACAAGGTACAAAAGGCAGTGTGGTACAATAGACAGTGTGATACAGAGAATACTGAGGTGTGCAGACAGAGATGGTCACTATACAGTGCAATAATACATGCGGTGTAAAGAGGTAGGTCACTATACAGTGCAGTAATACATACAGTGTAAAGAGGTAGGTCACTATACAGTGCAGTAATACGTACAGTGCATGTAGGTTGTTTAACTAGTGGAATGCAACAAAATACAAACAGTGCATCATATTTACAGTGGGACTATATCCATTGACACAGGGCATAGGACAGCAGTAGGCATATGTCAAGAAAATGGGTGGGTGGGTAAGGAGGGACGAAGGTCCATTATCAAAGTCAGAGGGGGGGAGCTGGGCATGCTGGGTGGGCTTTGTGCAGTTGCAGGTGTGCAGAGAGTGGAGATAGAGTTGGAGTGAGGACTTGAAGGGGCCGAACCTATTTGGATGGATGCGGGGCAGGAGTTTATCCAGGCAGGGGCTTTGCAGGAAAAGGACCTTTGGGCCAGCAAGGTCCTAACTATAGGCACATATAGGATGGTCCAAGCAGCACTGCGAGTGGATGGGGCTGGAGGAGCTTTGGAATAAGATGGAGAGACTAGGTGGGGCCAGTCCAACTATCATTTTTTTTGGTGAAGAGGCAGGACTGGTACTGGAGTCACTCCTCAAAGTTGAGAAGGTTGGCTAGGTCGTATAGGGTGCAGGTGTGGGTGTTTGTCACAGCCTGCCAGCAGGCAGTAAGCTTTGTTTAGCGAGATTTTGTCTCTTAGGAGGGTAGAGTTGGTAGCTGCCCCATAAACTATAAGTCCACAGTCCACAAGAGAGAAGATAGAGGAGGTGATGGCAAGTCTTAGAGCATCAGGATGGAGGCAGTAAAGTAGGCCAATACGGGTATTTATGTTGGTGCAAAGGAGAGGTACATGCTCCTTGTATAACTTTACATTGTTTACCTGTCTCAACACTGTTCGAACTTGATGTATCACAATTGTACTATATTGTATTGTAATATTGTATATACTCTGCACCAAGTTGTCCTACCAGAACCTCCTTGTAAATGAATGTGCTCAATGGAGTTTTCCTGAAAATAAACTTGCAACTTGTCAGGGGATTGATAAAATGAACACGGTGTCTCTGTCAACTAGTAAGGGATATTTCATCAAGGGGACACAAATTAAGGATATATGAGGTGGTAGGATAATGGGAAACATCAGGAAATGCATCTTTTCCCCACCCAAATAGCATCAAGCCTGTGAGATAAGCTGCTTAGGAGGCTGTAGAAGTAGGGCATGTGGATCCCTTTAAATTAGGATAATAAGTTTCTATTTGAGAAGAATATCATAACATATGAAAAATCAAGGGGAGCACATACTTTGTTCTCAGTCGAATTTTGAAACAGCATGGTTGCAACTATCAAGGAAGGAAGGAAGGAAGGCAGGCACTTAATGAATAGACCACTGGTTTTATTTCATCTCGCAAATGTGCCTAACATGAAAGCCACAAATGTTTAGATATGAAAGCAGCAATGACTGCAAATGTTTAATGAATTGCAGTAAAAAAAGGTGGGAAAACGTGACAGAGCACCAGTAAATATTACAACATAATTACTGACTAAGGCTTATTACACCCCGATATCCATGGTGTAATTTCCCATTATAATTGGCAGTTATAATAGGAACCACAAAACAGCTCAGAGCTGTCAATCAGTAACACAAGCTGCAGCATGAGTTGTGCTGAAAGTGTCTTAGCTGCCGATTCCCTCACGCAGAACAGCGTCTCTAACAGAAAATACCATTTAAGCAATATACCATGAGAGGGTGTGGGTGATGGCAGGATTTACCCACGCCTTGTGTGGTGGTTTGCTCATGAGGTGCAGCCAAGTGAGGAAACCACACCAGGCATGGGTAAATCCTGCCATCTCCCACGCCAAGTGGTATATTGCGATTATACAATGGTCCAAATTTTTTGAGATAGCAAAACATAAAATAAAACTGGCTTTTTAGCTGTTTTAATTTATTTTTATTGTATTTGTTAGTCTCCAGAGAAAAAATAGTCCTTGGTTGCTAGGGCTGTCCTTGGTTGCTAGGGATGTTGCCATGCTGAGGAGTTGCTGTCATGTATCTTAGTGCAGCCCGTTTTTGTATTTTTTTATTCTTTGGGACAAATTTTTTTTCTTGGTAAGATAGATTAGCACTGAGAGCAGGATTGTACCCTAAAGAAATGGACCAGGAAAGGACTTGAGAGACAGTGGGATTGTAGTGCAGAGCGAGTGCTAGGTGAGCAGCGTGTTAGCCCTGTTCACTGAAGTTTAGAGCAGGCGCTTAATTCAGGTGTTTTTTTCCCCTTTATAAATCGCAGACTACAGATGCTGGCTATAGACGGATGCTGCCAGGGATGAGCAGCTTGGAGAACAGTGAGAGGTAACATGTCAGTGCCCTTTAGTTAAGAGAAATGGTGCTGAATGGAATAGCCACAAGTTTTAACTCTCCTGTACCGTCATCACTGTGCTACTGGTTCCTGTGCTTTTATTGCCATTCCTGGAACCGGAGGGAGGTAGATTGTGATTTTTTTTTTTAATTATGCTTTATTCTCCCCTACTGCCTGCCAACTACGACCCCTTCAGGGTATCCAAGGGGTCATCCTCCTGCCACCTGCTCACTGGAACTGACCTCCTAGTCCCTCATGGAGCTCCGGTCCCCCCCCGCACCGAGCAGGGACGAGGTGGGGTTCTAACCTCTGTAATCCTTCATTTTGTTGGGCCTTGTGGAGGTGGCCAGTGAGCAGGGGCAAATCAGAGGCATGCCCCAGGAAGTCTGTCATCCCGGAGCCAGCAGGTGTATTTCCCATTTTCTCCCCAGTGCAGTGAAAGCCCCTGACATCAAGGCGCTACACACCGACGTCCACTGAGCAACTGGCCACTGGGCCCCTCAAAAACATGGCTTGTGGTCCCCCTGAGCCGCCTGAGGTCACATTAAGGCGGCGTGGCATCGGTTATCCCCCCCACCCCTCCCTGGAGATGGCGAGCTGTCAGTGGGATGCTCAAACCTGCTCTCTCCCCGGCCGCCCTGCAGTGACCTGAGTTCACTCCTGAACCTGGGTCGCTGGCGTCACAAGTGGAAATCCAACTGCTGCGCTGACAGGCTGGTTAGATTGTGATTTAAAAAAAAAAAATACAAATGAAATTTTTTTTGTTGTTCATGGGTGGTTTGGGGGGAAGTCAGGAATCTGAAACTGTTCGGGGCTTGTAGTAGCAGTTGCCGCTTAGCAGCAATGTAACATGGTGGCATTTGTTTATGTGTTGGGGGGTCAGAGTGATTTTAAAGGGGGGTGTTGTAGATGTGGCTGGCTGGCACTTGGTCCTGTTGGGTGATAGCATGAGTTACACGTTGTAAATTGTGCCAGCCAGCCAATCAGGATACAGTATTTTAGAGCCATTGTATAATGTGTTTTAAACCATATCTGACTGAAAGTAAAATAAAAAAACAAACTGTTTTAAATCTGTAGAGCTGCACTCAAACTATGTTTGTTGACAATTACCTTTGAAAACACAGCATCTATATTACAAAACAGTGTCAGGTGTAGAAGCAGAAGCATTCCTGGAACTGAAGGGAGGTAGATTGTGAGTTTATTTTTTTAAATAAAAATTACATTTTTTTTTGTTCGTGGGTGGTTTGGAGGGAGATCAGGAATTTGGAACTGAAATCCCCGACCCCTCCTCACCTCCAGACAAGGGATAATCTACCTGTCCAGTTTTCATGTGAACTCCCCATCTCCCCTTCCACCTTTTCCTTTCCTTTCCTTTCCTTTCCTTTCCTTTCCTTTCCTTTCTTTTCCTCATGACATAGGATAATTCTCCTGCACTGATTCATGGACCTCAGGCAGTGTTAGTTTTATAGCTACAATATGCAGTAATTCTTCTTCTTTGTGAGTCTTACGTTTAGCATACCCTTGCTGCACGCATTCATGCTGCAAATTGCCTGTGGCATGTGTTCTTGCCAACACTTTAGTTATGTTTTACCTCTGTAAGCAAACTGTGATTCTCTATGTAACACTGTTACCCCGCTGTTGAATATTCCTGTTCCATATTATCTGTATGTTGTTTCTCTGATGTGGAATCTTTATAAATGAGTCCCTGACCCAAAGGTATGTCCGATTCTTCTCAATAGATACATAAATATCTGACTAAACAGTTATTTTTAAATGTCAGTCATTATAAAAAAAATATAAAGGTAGGTGTATGCGATTTGTTTTTGCGCCAATGATTACACACTCCTACCTACGTACTATTCTCTATGTATTTTAACTAGGTAGCATTTTCTTCCACAGGGAAATTCGGTTATAGTCCACCATTATATCCAGCTGGTTATAACAGCAAACACATGCTGGGTTTCCCTCGCTCCACACATGTGCGCACTGTCTCCTTGCTTCAGCCCGATTGTAACTACTGACATGGAGATCAAGGTGTATTTATATAATTGCTGTGGTGAAAAAATGCTCCACAGTAATTGTATAAAAGAAGACACAGGCAGTGTGTAAAATTCAAATTTTACGCACATCCTCGGTGTTGGATTCTTGTATAAACCTCTCGAGCTTTGCTCTCAGGGTTTATGTAGCATCCAACACTTTGGGTGTGTGCAAAATTCTTGTTATGCACATTACCCCATGTATTATTCTACATATAATATAGTTAGCATGTTTTTGCTGTGATCTGAAAGAGACCAGAGCCATGCACTAACTACAGAACTGCAGTTAACTAGAGTGCAAGCTGAGCTGCAGTCTCGTCTGTTTCAACTGGAGCAGTGCACTGAGTAAAACTGTAGCTTCAGTTTAAGATTTATTCTGTGAGAACCACTTTTGAATGTGCAGACTATGCTGTCAAACACAGTAAACAAACACTCACCTCCTAATATGGCTTCATTCACCCCTCAAAGAAACTGTTTTTAACAAGGTGTTAAGAACTTGCTTATTCGCACACTTAATGTTGTGAAATTATTGAGGCACACAAGCTTTGCTCCCATGCCAAATGATGTCAAAGCACTAGTGAGGTGTGTGAACTAAACTAGTTTATTCTTAACACTGTGGTCTTTGTTATTCTCTATATAATTATCACTGAGCCCATTTACTGACTAGACTGACAAAATGCCAAAACAACTGGATGGTTATTATGGAATGGATAAAACAAAAGACCCAGTACACAGTGGTCCCTCACCCCCTCCCAAAATTGTCAGGTCAGTAAATTGTTACAATATGCTTTCTGCCTCAAATGGCTACCCACTTATTTTGTCCCAAAGGGGAGAGGGGGAGGGTGTCTTTTTAGTTTTTCAGATCAGAGCTCTGGTGTGAAAGTAAGCTTAGCCACTAGTCAGCAAGGAGGACTGAGGCTGAGGCTCTATTCAAAAATGCAAGTGCTAGAGTTGCTACCTTTTAAAATATGGTGCACTGTCTGATAACTGTGCTGAAACATGAAAATCAAAATGTTTTTATAAATGTTTTTTAAACTACATGTCAGTATGGACAGGGCGTTCATACTGACATGTAGTTTAAAAAACATTTATAAAAAGTTTTGATTTTCGTGTTTCAGCACAGTTATCAGAGCATCCACACTGTGCTCCGACACTATGCTTGCCTGCTTAAGTTCATAGGCATGATTGTGGCAGTACTGCAAAGCATTGCAGGTATAGCAATGCATGCCAGGATATTCATGATCAGGTGCAGTAACAGATCCAGTGGAAAACAACATCATTTTGTGTGGGAGCTCATTGTGATCTTGAGTCTGTAAGTACATCCTCTCCTTTTTGTTGTGGCAGCATTTAGAAAGCCACAGAAATGAGACGGAGGGTGCCTTAAACCATGTTACAGCACGGTTTGCATACATACTACTGTTAACATGGTTTAAGGCAACCGTGTTGGTCTGAAACTGTGAAAACCCCGCTCCGATCAGGGTTTTAGCACTGTTTTTAAACACGGTTCGTAGCACGGTTTTATCATGCTACAGTGTGGATGCAAGACTATTAAACCATTTTAACAGAGTTAAAACAGAATTTAAAACTTGGTTAAAAGTGCTAGCGTGAGCAGGGCATTATTGGCTCACTTTACATAAGGTGCTGTCTCCAGCCAATCCACTGGTAATTGGTGAGGAGCCAGCTAATGGAGACAGCCACATATCTCCCAAACATGAACAAATTCAAAATTAGCGGCTCAACCCAATCACTTTCACAAACTCTAAACGGCTTTCTCATTGGGTGCTACTGGTTGTGGCATACATAAGTTAAAACAAAAGACCCAGTACACACCCTCCCAGTGAGCCACTAAGGCAGTGCACCATATTTTAAAAGGCAGCAACTCTGGCAGTTGCATTTTAGAGTAAGGCCTCAGCCAAAGAGCGATCCACTTGCTGACTGGTGGCTGAGCTTAGTTTCACAACAGAGCTCTGATCTGAAAAACTAACAGACTCCCACTCCCCTTTGGGACCTAATAAGCGAGTAGCCATTTGAGGCAGAAAGCATATTATAATGCATGGGCAGCCCTTATTATTAACTGAAATCAAGCAGATTACATAGAGGATAATGGATGGGCAACAGTGAACAACAACACTGTTGTTCACTCCAAGAGGTTGTCATGACAACCATGTAAACCTTGAGAGCGAAGCTTGAGATGTTTACGGATGTCATGCAACTTCAAGAAGTGAAGACAGTGTTGTTGTTTAGTGTTGCCCATCCATTGTCTTGTATAGTGTATGCCCAACACAGAGATTCTGGCCTGCTCGAGCAAATAAATGCTTCTACACACACTATTTTATAGTTTGATATTTCTTTTATTTGAAAAGTCCCAATGTTTCGCCTAGTATTAGGCTTCTTCTGGGGAACTGTAAAAAGATTTTTAAACAAAATAATCAGTATATTCCTTACACATGGAGAATTTTTTTAGTTTATAATATCTTTCAATATTGGACTGTGCAAGTCAAGAAAAACGGTATGTGCTTTCTATTCGTTATGATTTAAATTAAATTAAAATCAATACAGAAAAAGTTATTTCCAACATTTACACTAAATTATTACTTTCTTTAAGAGTTTTGCCCATCTAATGCCACCAAAGTGAGAGCATGACATAATCATTGCCTTACGTTTTAACAATGCAAGCAAAGGTCAGACATCTGCCATGCCTTCTTAAGGTTTACCTCCAAACAGTATTCACTTAAAACAAAAAATGTAAATCTAATATCTTGTTGTCCGAAAATAAATATATACTGTTTCTGTTAAATTTATAAAGACATTTTAAATATTCACCTTTTTATAAGTACTTTCACTGATTTCACATATAAATTTTCTTCAAATGTATTTTTCTAATATTCTTTTCTTCAAACCACTTCAATATAAAAAGGAACTAAGGAAAGCGAAGGGGGGAAGGGGAAGAGAGGGGTAGAAACAACAGTGACTACTTTAAATTCAGCTTCATAATTGTCAAACTTCTTAATGAATAGATTACAACCTAAATCATAATCCTGCTACTGTCACCACTTAGTTTGTGCCATTCTCCTAAAGTAAGCAAGTTTGTAAATCCTCATAGACACTAGGGTAAGCAATACACTGTTGTTTCTATAGCGCCATGCGCTCCTGACGCCTGATGCAGTTGCATTTTGTAACCACTCTATCCCCCTTCCCTCTTCAACATGCTTTTTAACATATTGAATATACTTGTGCAATTCAAATTACATTCAACTTTTAGTTCTTCACTTCATATATTGAAATGCTGATACACAAACTTATGACATGCTCTGTTTTTTTATCTAGCTTTAACTTCACAATAAAAGCTTGTTCTATTTCAGATAAACTTATGCGTAGTACAAAATTTCAGCTAATCTTCATTGCACTCATAGCTTTTTGAACAACATAATACTCTACTTCGACTAAATTTGTAATGCTCTCTTGTTTTTACATCTAGCTTGAACTTCACAGTAAGAACTTATTCTAATTGCAAATATGCTTATGCATAGTGCAAAGCTTCAGTTAATATTGGTTAAATTCATAACTTTCTAAACAAAATGTTCTGCTACATTTTAATATTCCATTAAAACTGATGACTTACTGATGCTCGTGGCTGTTCTGAAGGCAGACTGGCAGCACTGGCTGCTTCACTGGCTAGGCCTCTTTATGTCAGGGAGAGGAGTCATGTGACAACGTGAAAAACGTCATCACGCTTTGCTGAAGCAAGGTGGTCACCATGGCGACCAATGACTCCTCTCCCTGACATAATTCAGCATTGCGGAGATAGCCAGCTGCTTTACGATACACTTAAAGGGATTCAGATAGTTTTAATAGTGCCTCAGCACTCGCTGACTGTTCAAAAGCAGACTGAACTAATCCACAGTTCTTAATAAATTATAGCCACCACAATTCTGTGCTCTAGAAGCATACAATTAAATTAAATAATTAATTTGAGTATACTTTAATACTAGCAAGATTATTACCATATATCTGCTGTATTTCCTGATATTTTGCAGTGTTCTCGCTAGTTCAAAATAAATGCAATTCCTGTATCTGTTTTAGACTGTTATTTTTGGTGTGATATATATTCTTATGTAAAATGCTACTCAGATTGGCAGCATAAGTGCTTAGAAGCTGATGATGAAGCTACACCATCAGTAAGAGTTTGGTGGAAAAGTATTATCATAAAAAGTCAAAACCAAGGTGGCTCCAGCAGTTGTGTTTTACCTATCTTAAATAAGGAGCTTGACTCCATGTTTTGTAAAAGAATTCATATATATATATATATATATATATATATATATATATATATTTCTTATTACTCTTTCCAACATACCTGCCAGTTAACTTCTTCATTTAAACTCCATTTCTCATGAATAAGACCCATCTTGTACATCCAAAACATTTCTCTTTTTTCTAACAAATCATTATAGCATCCAGAGTGGCGGAGCCAGGTTTGGAAGCAGTTTGGAGCCGGAGGGGGGGGGCTGTCAGTCAATCACGGGCTCCACAATGGGCCATAAACAGTGAATAAAGTTGGTGGAAGGGCACCACTACTCACACTGGGGCAGCCAGGAGGGACGACCGCCCCCCAGCCCTCCCTCTGGCTCCGCCACTAAGCATCCACCTCTTATGGGTACAGGGACGTGTTCAAGTCCCCAAAACCTAATTTGTATGGATGAATGCCCTCTTTCATTATAATGCCTCTCCAAGGGAGAATGCTCACCTTCATTACAAATCCGACTTTTGTGCTCCGTTTGATTTGTTTGTACCGAAAAACTTGGCAAGCTCCACCAACACATCTTTTGAATTTTTCTGAATTGATTGGTGATTTCCCTGGGCACTAAACTTTCTGCGGTTGTATAGTGTATGGGCATCAGTAAATCAACAGTGGAACACTTCCTTGGTCCATGCAACATGATTTCCATCATTGCATGCCCCCCCCCAAGAACAATCCTCACTCATACTCCAGTCTCACGATGTGCGTCAGTTTGAAGTGCCACCAGTGATCGAGGTCTGTGCGTCAGATAGAAGTACTGCCAGTGATCGCGGCATGGAGAAGTTGGAGAGGCCCTTGTAACTTGCGGAGAATCAAGCTACCTGTAGCATGGACAAAAAAGAAGATTTTTTCCCTTTCAAGAACTGATTTCTTAGCTGCAGCTCTGTGAAGATAGGGGACGTAAATGTTGCGCTTGTGCAAATACATTACAAGCTGTTGTACCATCGATGTGACATACTAACGAAGGTACAACAGCACCATGACATCACTTTCTCATTTTTTAAACATGAATGGTACTGTACACTGTAAAATATAATGTATGGTACATCAATCGTCAACCGTTTTTTTAACCCATCTCGAGGTTGCTATGGCGATGTAGACCTCTCAAGCTTCACTCTCGAGGTTTACATCGGCGCCCTGGCAACCTCTCGATGATTAACAAACTAGTTAACAATCGATGACCATACATTATCCTCTATGTAATAACTTATTGACTTGCCAATTTGGAGGAGGAGTGTGCACTGGGTCTTTTGTTTTATCTTATGTGTGCCATAACCAGTAGCACCCCAATGAGAAAAGCAATTTAGAGTTTGTGAAACTGATTGAGTTGAGCTGCTAATTTTGGATTTATTACAGAATGGAACCCGGTTATTACAGCATGGGTATCAGCCAGTCAAAGTGAAAGATGCTGCCATCTCGCACTCCTAGAAAATAAAATGCCACAGAAAAGGGAAACAGACTTTCATTTAACACACAGCACTAAATCGAACATCAATTATATAAAATAAAGAATGGGGTGTTATATTATTTGTTTTTTTTACACACCCTCGGTGTGTAATACCATTACAAACCAACTGTGCTTCACACTCATTGTTTATGTGGTATCACAGGCCTCAGGTGTGTAAAAAAAGCTCATAATGCACTACACCCTCACTCTATAGAGTATACAATGAGCCCTTCCAGCAGTGACTGTGAAAGCTTGTATTTAATCTTCCAAAGAAATAATTCATGCTCTAGAACAGAACACCAATGAGCTATCTGACTGAATGTGGCATCCTCAGGGTCACGGGCATAGACAAGAGCAGCACAAACCTTTGCACTCTGCTTTTGCCTATATTCCAATATCAGGCCCAGCTCTTTAATCACATTAGCGACTCTAGCTATGTAGTGAAGCAACACCCAATGTCCATAGGGCAGGAAACTGTTGCTGTTTTAGCTGAATAAGAGCTTAAAAGGGGATTTTTTGTTTCGGGGAAAATGCTAGCCCTCTAGAAAAAATTGTTCGAGGGAAGTGCTACCCCCTTGAAAAAATGCTAGATCTGCCTTTGTTCATTCATCAACCCCCCCCCCCCAATTATTCTTTCCATAGTTTGTTAACATGGTGGCAGCATTATACTACAAACTAGGAAAATGTGTCAATCAAGGTTAACATTTAAAGGGCATGGGAAACTAGAAGTGAAAAATTCACAGAACAGAGACAGATGCAAGAAAAGGCAACTACACACATTCCTGAGGAACTGGGGCAATTATAATATGTGCAAGCATGAACATATAACCTACAAAGAACACCGATTAAGGCAGAAATGTGAGAGGAAAGAGACGCTATAGGAGAGGCAGAAAATGAACACCATCCAAAGAAAACAAAAGGTGTCCGGTCAACAGGCAGACGAGGTGTGGGTGGCTGGTTCCACACATTGCAAAAGAATCGGAAAGAAAAAAAAGGGACAGGCGGTCAAGTGGAGTAGTCTAATTCCTTGCTGACGTCTGAAGTTCCCGTTTACGACCACCGATGCTATTTTTTTCTGGCCATCCTGTCCCGAGCTCCTTTATCCCCAATAGTGCTTGCTTGCAGAGACCTAAAGTAGGAGAGAGAGAGAGGGGGAGCCGGATTTGAAGCTTTGCGGGCTGCTGAGCAAGGCTCACATCTGTTCCCACCGTCCCTGATCGGATTAAATTTCTGCCTATTCAAACTGAATGACCGCCTTTTAGAGTCAGCCCGGGCGAGAGGGGAGGAGACCGAGGAGAAGGGAGGAGACCCTCGGCTGCTAACTGCTGCTGCTGAGCCACCTCTGGACAATTCAAGAGAAGAGCGTGTGTGAGAACTGACAGGAGAGAGCTGACGCTGCTGTCTGAGAGGGATTCCGGGTAATTTAAGAAATAAAAAAATGCCACGGCGATCAGACTTCCTTTGCCGAGCTCAGAGCTGCCCCCTTCCCTCACCGTCTAGCAGCAGAACTTTTTGATGCTTTGCCCCCAGTGAAAGGGACCATAGTTGGCTTCACGTGGATTCTCAGTACACCCGCTTTGGTACCTAAGGGCGAAACTCTGGACGGAGATTTATGGAGGCAAAGTACATTCCTCGAAAGTTTCAGTGGAATACAAGCCGATGCGCGTCTCCCAGCTGGATCTGGGGGGATATTGTGTTTTGTCCTGTGTTGAGTATTTTGAACTGACTTTGGGACTGCTCCGTATCTTTGGGAACAGGCGGGCTGCTGAGCACCGATAAAGGAACACAAACGGGGGACTGCGGTTTATTTACTTACTGGCAGCCCGGCGGAGGTGGCAAGGTGCTCTGGTTCAGGTTTGGTGGTGCTCATTTTGCACGGGGCTGTCAGGATGCCAGCTGCTAACGGGGAGATGCTTGTTGCCGCGGATGATGACCCCGCCATCTTCCTGTCGCCGCCGGCGGGCTTTGCCCATCCCCCCCGGCCGGTGCAGCCGCTGCCGCCCGCCGTGAGCTTCGTCTCCAGGGACAGTCTGCGCAACTTCGCTCACACCAAGCGCGTCGGCAACTACTTGGTGGGCTGCAGGAAGCTGGGGGAAGGCTCCTTTGCCAAGGTGCGAGAGGGACTGCATATCCTCACCGGGGAGAAGGTAATCCATCGGGGGCACGGCAGGCATGTATCGGCCCCTTATTCATGATTTTATTTTATCCCTTTAACAGGAATTGGGGGTGCTGAACCGTGCCTAGAATTACATCATCACAGAATACGAAACAGTAAATGACATCGGGAGCGGAGTTTATTTGTAGGTTTTTGAAAGTAACTTCATATTTTGACAGGATGTTTTGGGGTACGTTTTATTTGGGTGATTACCAGCTTTGTTGTTTGGTAATTTTTTTTGACAGAATTCTTCTGAATTTTTCTTGTACCATTTATGTATTTTATTGTATCTGCCTTGACTGCATTCCTCTGGAGTTGTTTGAATGTACCTGTCAATGTTAGTCTGTGTAACTTTGTCACTGATGTGGAGCCTTCATAAAAGGGCACCTGTGCTCAAAGGTGCTATCCGAAACAAAGAATAAATAAATACATTGATTAATTATTTATTTTAAAACGTTAGCCGGGTAAGCTCATTGAGCTATACAGCTCCTTTCCACGTGAGTCCTGGGGCAGGGAAACAATGGAATAATACAAATACACAGCACATGACAGCCACTGTAACAATAGCAGTAAAATCTAAAGTGTGCAGACCACAGCCAGTCAAACAGTTGGCACATAATTTACTGTACATTCACAGTTAAGTAAACATACTCATGCTCTTAAAAGGAATCTTGGTCAATGAATAATGAGCCTTTGGCAGGCTACTAAGAACATTTTGGACCATGGTGTGAAAAGTAGCACTCCACTGCTTTGCTGGCATAGCAAATTCAGTTATTTTATTTATTTATTGAAATGTTTCACCATTTCTTTATAAATTTAGCAATTAGTTCTGTAGGGTAGTCCTGAAGCATACCAGCACGTTTTTGTAGATAACTTCGTATTTAGACAGTAGGTTTTGGGGTGCATTAAGCAGCAAAGGGAGATCAGTATTTAAGGGTTGGACACAGACTTGTTTGGCAAATGTAATCTTAGTGTCCTTTGTTAAGGAGTCCCCTGTGTATAGGAAACCTTATTTTTCATCATTCTTTGTGAACAATCATCTCTCTCTCTCTCTCTCTCTCGCTCTCCCTCTCAGACTGTTAGCGACGTCCTGATGTTGACTTCACAGTGTTGTCTGTCCCTCCTTTAAATCAGTGTTTCCATCACCGAAAATCCGAGATTGTAAACACAAAACAGTGTCACTTTTTAAAGTTACAGATGAGTTTTCCTTTATAAAATGTTTTTTTTTTTTTTTACAATCATCGTTGTTTAAGACAACATCCTTGATTTTGGTATTTATCCTTGATGTGAATCTGTGCTTCTGATTTTTCTGTCAGAGTTGAGAGATATGTAACTGATACACATACATACACACAGACACACATATATATATAGAGAGAGAGGGAGAGAGAATACCGGATGGGTAACTATGCACAACCAGTGTGTTCTGCCACAGAGGAGTTCTGATTCCCTTTGACCTCAAGAGCGAAGCTCGAGAGGTCCACGGGAATCAGACCCCCGAGGTGACAGAACACACAGGTTGTGCATAAAGTTGCTCATCCTGTATTTTTTATAGTGTATAGTAGTATTATGTGAAATGTGTGCATTATGTTTTTTTTTTCTCTTTTCCATAATAAAACTGACTTGTGAAGTCTCTAGAGGTTCTAGAATACTGTCACCACAGAATTAAATAGAGGAAAGCAACAATGTGCTAGCATCATTACTGCATCACTACTGCAGCAAAACAAGCATATTCTAGGCATGGAACATCATGATTTCGTGTATAACAGCATTACACTATATATATATATATATATATATATATATATATATATAATAATGGATATGCAATGGAAACAAGTGTAATATATGATTTATTTGCACAAGAGCAGTTTGACCTCGGGTAACCTCACAAGAGTGAGGTGTCCCAGGTCAAACTGCTCGAGTGCAGATAAATCATTTATTACATGAATTTTCCATTGCATATTCCATTTAAGCAATTTTTTTGTTTTTGCTTTTGTAGGGGGCATTTGTTAGCCAAAAAAGTGAATAAAAATGGAATTTCTGCCATTTTTTGCTGATTATAGAAAATCTAAAAGGAATCTAGAAATGAAACACCTCTCATTTTGTAGATATTTTTATGCTGAACAACTTTTGTGCTGAAAGTACCATCCTATCGTTTTTTGTTTTTAAGTTATTTGCATTTGTTTGATGAAAAAGTGCACAAAAATTGAATTTTCTGCCATTTTTCGCTAATTCTGAAAAAACTAAAAGGTGTCTATAAATGAAACACCATTCATTTTGTAGATATTTCTGTGCTGAATAAACTTTGTACTCACAGTACCATGCTGTCATTTTCATTTTGAAGTTATTTACATTTATCTGTGGACAAAATGAAAAGAAAATATGAATTTCCTGCTGAGTTTTTGTTAATTATCAAAAAATCCAAAAGGTATCAATAAATAAAACACCACTCATTTTGTAGATATTTCCGTGCTGAACAACTTTCGAACTCACAGTACCATGCTATCATTTTTCATTTTAAAGTTATTCGTATTTGAATATGGTTGCTACTGCTACTGAGGCCGAATATTCTAAATGACATAAGCACTGTATAGATAAATGTCTGATGACATAAGCACTGTATACGTAAATGACATTTCAAACACCATGAAGTCTTGCTATATTAGGACTTATTGCAGTTAGCCACTGCACTTGAACTGCCCCGGAGAGGAAAGAGTTAACTCCAGAGAATCTGGAGTTCTAAAGCGCGAGGGCACTATACCAAAGCTCTATCTGGGCAGTTTCAAATGAAACTGTCAGATTCTTTACTCCGCTTCACTGGACAGTCGCTCCGGAGATCAGCTCCTTCAGCTCGGTTCATTTTCGGTCAAGTTTAGTATTTTCGTTCATTTGAACCGCAAAAGTAATATTTTACCGATTTCGTTAAAGCTTCTATCTGGTAAACCGTAGTACAAAATGTAAAGTCTTGTGGAAATTTAGTTATCGGTTCGGTTTTGAACTGATCGGTTTGCTTATTTTAACGCTTTAAAGTTTTGGCTTTTAGAGTGCGGTACCGGTTCTTATCGGTTCTAAAAACCTTTATTTTAAATAGGGTTTTTCAAATACCGTGAAATGGTTAGGAACCCGATAAGGGTGTCTTGCCTGGCACGAGCCATAAAAGGAGCAAGTTTTTGGTTAGGCTGGCATTATGTCTGGGAAACCCAAAAGAAAAACGGCCCACTGGTTTCACACTGGATGTTGTGGGAAGCTTTTGCCAAGGCTGTCCCACACACCACTTGTGTTTATTGTCTGGGGCTGGCCACCTCCTGTCAGACTGCCAGGTGTTTAAAATTTCTCTGCAGCCACCCTGAAAAGAGATAGGGCGGCTCAGGGAACTATTGGCCAAAGTCCGCCCACCTGGATGGCCAGCCCAGTCCAGTACCCACTGGACAGAGGGAGTGCCTCTGACCAGGGCTAGACTTCCTGGCAAAAGGATGGTTCTAGAGGAACCAGTTTAAAAAAAAAAAAAAAAAGAAGTTATGACAGAGAAATCAGTAGGTTTGGAGTCCAAGATTGTCTCTCCAACTGCTGCAGAAGTAGTTAAGGCATACAGATTGTCCAGTCACTGTTTCTAGGTCCTGTCGAACCATCTACAGTTGGTAAAAGGTGGCTCGTTCAGTTCCAGTGGTTCAGGTTTATGATGTTGAGGAATTGTTATGAACCACAAGAGTGGGAGGAGGAAAATTGATCAATACATGTGTGGCTGTTAGGGTCTGGACGTGCCCACTTATATGGACATTTCTCCAGACAGACTTTTAGAATCTCCTCCTATTCTGTCTGAGTCCCTTTCTCAGTTTATGTTTTACAAAAAGCTTGCAGAATCCCCCCAGCTTCCCCAGCTTCCTTTAGAGGAGGCTATGGATGAGTAAAGGGGAGCCTGATTATGTAGGAATGATGGGCTAGGAGGTTGTCTTTCCTTTGCATAAGTCATTTAGGAAGTAAACAACTAAGATTTCATAAGATTCTTCTTTCTGTCCCTCCTGTAAGATAAAAAAATGGACAGAAGGTGTATTTCGTCAGGCTCTGTTACAGACTTCCTCACTGAGCAGTGTAGTCATGTAGGTGTGGTACAAGCTGCAGCCTGTGTCAAGGTTAGTTCCCCTGGCCTCACATCCTCCTGAATAGGATTCCAGGAGGATTGATGCCATGGCAAGAAAACAGTATATGGCAGCTTCTGTGGGACTCAGACAGGCAAGTTGTATGGCTTATGTGGCTAGATTTCGGAAATCTAGTGGGACGCAGTATTGCAGTTAGCCAAGCAGGCCCATGGCCAGCTGGCTAGCGGATTGGGACAGGTGGCTGCTAATGGCACTGAAGCCTCTAAGTTCAAGTTCATACTGCTGTTGGTGTTAATCTTGTTTTCTCTAGGGTCATGACCACTTCTGTAGCTTCCGTAGGTTGGCATGGCTCAGATGCACTAATCTGTCCCAAGATACTCTGTCAAAGTCTATGGATTTGTTTCTTGTTGTGGGTAATTCTCTGTTTGAGGAACAAACAGAAAGCTATATGAAAAACATGGATGATTACCTACAAAAGTGCCCAGGTAGAGGCTCAGGTCTCCTCTGCTTTAGCCAGGGGTCTCTTCAGAGGCAGAGATGAGCGGGGCACAAGTAAGCCGTCCTCCCTTAGCCTAAGACTATTGCCAAGCAGGCACCTGATGGGGTGCCCAGGGCCGATTCTCCCTATACCAGTGGGCAGGTTGGTTTTATTTCAGCCAGAACTGTGTGTCCCTAACTCGACAAGTGGGTTCTGGAAGTAATAGGTCTGGTTCTCAGCTTCAAACAGTTTCCAAAGATGAGAGCCAGACAGGTCCACCGCAAATCCTTCGAATCCCTTGCTTTGGGAGCAGAGGTTTCTTCTCCTCTGAACTGCAAAGCAGTAGAAAGGGTCCCTCCTTGCCACGGGGCAAGAGGCTGTGCTCATGATACTTTCTTAACCTATAGAAGGCAGGAGATTGGCCCATCTCAGATTTAAGGTACCTGAACAAGCATCTTTTGAAAACAAAGTTAAAAATGTTAACTCTGGCTGAGGCCAGGGACTGGCTAGCTTTCCTGGACCTCAAGGATGCCTACTTTTCATGTCTTGATCAGGCCTTCTCACCGAAAGTACCTCAGGTTACCCTCAGGCCACTACCAGTTCAGGGCAATGCCCTTCGGCCTTACCTCTCGCCAAGGGTATTCAAGAAATTCTAGCTGTGGTAGTGGCTCTTTAAGAAGGCAAGGATTGCTTTGTTTCCTTTCCTGGATGACTGGCTCTTAGTGGGTCAGTCTCCAGATCAAGTAAAATCCCACCTGCAAGTCACCCAGCAGCTTCTCACCTTTCTGGGATTCCTGCTGAATTTACCAAAGTCAGTTCTCGAACCAGTTCAGGTACTAACTTTCATAGGTGCAGAGTTAAACACAAAGTTCGCCAGGGCATTTCTCCCCTCTAAAAGGGTAGGCAGTCTCTTGCCCTGGCATCTTCCATTACTCTGCGAGTCTCTTGACCAGCAAAGCATTTGCTACAACTACTAGGGCACATGGCTGCTTCCACAGCTGTAGTGCAGGGAGCAAGATTCCAGATGAGGGACATTCAGTTCCATCTGAGGGCCTATTGGTCCCAAAGGAGGGATTCCCTTTCCAAATTGGTTCTAGTGACCCAATCCTGATCCTGGCCTTACACTGTGGCAGGATCAAAGCAATCTAAAACTAGGGTCCTCTTCATTCCCTCACCACGGATGCTCTGTGTTAGGGTGAGGAGCCCGCTTAAGCGACCTGTCCACTAGAGGGAGTGTGGTCTCCCTAGGAATCTCTGCTCCACATCAATTTTGGAACTCAGAGCTGTCTTCTAGCTCTTAGGAGTTTTCAGCTTCTGTCCAGAACAAGGTAGTTCAAGTCAGGACAGACAACACCACAATAATGTGGTACATCAACAGGCAGGGGGCACTGTCATCAGCCTTGTGCACCAAGCAATGAAGTGGTGGTCTCTGGCTTACTCCTGAACACCTCCCTGATAGCAGTTCACCTCCCAGGGAAGGACAATGCCCTGGCAGATGCCCTCAACAGGATTCTCAGGGCCATCACGATTGGGCTCTGAACCTCAGGTGCTGGGTTCAGTCCTTGCCAGATGGGGCTCATTTTTCAGATAGATCTTTTCGCAGCCCAGATAACCACTAACTTTCTCTGTTTTGTTGAGGCCTCAGTGCTGGGATCAGCCCCTGGACGCTTTTCACTTGGATTGGAAAGGGAAGTTTCTGTTCACCTTTCCTCCCTTTTCCCTTTCTTTCAGGGTACTAGTAAAAATCAGACTCAGCCCTGCAAAGCATTCTGATTGTTCCAAGCTGGGCCAGACAGCCCTGGTACCCATTGTCTCTGTCTCTGACAGTCCACTCTACCCTGAGCTTGCCCAGAGTCCACGACTTACTGGCCTTTGCACAAGGGAGAGGTGGTATCTGAACCTCAAATTCCTCCTTCTCAAGGCAGCTCTTGAGGAGTTAGAATTTGCTGATTTACACTTTTTCAAGGTGTCGCGGATATTTTAAAGGCTTCAAGGAAGCTTTTTCACTGGCCCACTTACAATTCTAAGTGGAACAGGTTTTCAGTCTGAGCGCTGAGAAGCAGATTATACCACAGTCTGCTTATCTGCCCATTTTCTGGACTTTTGGTCCATTTTAAATTTTTAGGTCTTAGGCCAGCTACCTTAAGGGTTCCTTTGGCAGCTGTCTCTGTTTTTTTCTGCAAGCAGAAAGCCTGCTTCCTTTTCTTCTCAACCTGTGTTTTTCAAGTTTTTAAGGGGTTGCTTCACACCAACCCTCCTTTTTCGGGAACCAGCTCCTGCATGGAGCCCGAATGTTTGCATTGCTCAGTTAATGCAAACCCCTTTGGACCTCTGTCCCCAGCAGAGCTCAAGCTTCTCACTTGGAAAATGGTTTTTCTGGTGGTTTCACTTCTGCCAGGCGTATAAGTGAACTACAGGCCCTGGCAGTGGAAGAAGATTTTTCTCTCCCCACAAGGATAAGACAGTCCCTAGGACTAACACAGGGTTTGTCTCTAAGTGGTTTCAGGTTTCCACCTGAACCAATCCATCTCTCCCAGATTTTTTCACTGAGCATTCTTCCTCAGGTGAGAGGAGACTGCACAGCTTGGACGTCAAAAGAGCCTTATGCTACTATTTGTAATGCACCAAGGGTCACAGGTTTGAATCCTCCAACTCTTCCCTTACCTAGAGGCGAGGTTGGCAAAGGAACCTGCCACTAAGAGGACAATTGCAAGGGTGGATTGTCTCTGTATCCATTTTTGTTATCAAAGACTAGGTAGGAGAGCCCCCTCAGGACTGAGGGCTCACTCCACCAGGTGTACAGCTGCATCTCTAGCTGGCTGCTAGAGATATTCCCATTCTGGAAATCTGTTGAGCTGTTACTTGGAAGACAGTTCACACTTTTACTAGCATTATTCCCTGGATTTCAGTCCAGGAGAGATGCTCGCTTTGGCACAGCTGTGCTTCAGAGCCTATTTCCTAAGTAGGTTCTGACCCTCCTCCATGGAGGTACTGCTGTGTATTCTATTGTTCTAATATAGCAAGACTTCATGGTGTTTGAAGAAAAATTACTCACCTTAGTAATTGCTTTTCTTCTCATGGAGTCTTGCTATATTAGGGACCACCCCCAACCTGCCCCCTCTCAGAACTCTACTGGGGTGGGTGGCAAATTAGTGCAAGCACTGTGTCATGCCATTGTAGTTCTTCCCTTCACCCTCTTTTATTTAGGGTTAGGGAACTAGGGTTTTCTGGCTGAGTGATTTGTTGGCCCCTTCCTGGACTTGAGTCTTTGGGGAAGGGGGTTCCTAATAGTGCATGTCAGGGGAAAACTAATAATACCATTATTCATTCTTATTATTGTTATTGTTGTTTCTATTGTTGTTTCTATTGTTGTTATTACTACTAGTAGGTAGCCATTTGCCTAGTGTAGAGCTTTCCCACAGACTTGTTGCTTAGTGTTAGCTTCAGAAGATCTGACAGTTTCATTTGAAACTGCCCAGATAGAGCTTTGGTATAGCGCCCTCGCGCTTTAGAACTCCAGATTCTCTGGAGTTAACTCTTTCCTCTCCGGGGCAGTTCAAGTGCAGTGGCTAACTGCAATAAGTCCTAATATAGCAAGACTCCATGAGAAGAAAAGCAATTACTAAGGTGAGTAATTTTTTCTTATGTACACAGTTACTGAGATAAATGGATTTATCACACTCTGTTTATCTCCACGCCGGTGCATAAATAGGCACAACACTAGTGGAGATAAAAACACAAATAAGTGATGTATTTTACTTAACTAAACTATAACATGTTTATTTTTATTTGTTTATTTATTGAGATCTTGGATAATACCTGTGAGTGGATGCTCGTTGATAGGTTCCACGTCAGATACATTAGACAACAAGGTACAATACTGTGGACAAATATATAACTACTGAGAAAAACATGTCATTACTAGTTGATGGCACAATCAAAAGCTCACTAGTTAATGATGTCACACTCAGATGATATCATTATTTTACCAGAGATGTCCTGGTTACACCTGTTCGTTAACCAAGGGCACTGAACATTTTCAGTTGCACTTCATCTTGCCAAAAATGCTGAAATGCCAAAAATGTTGAAACACACTGCTTGGGATTTGACTACATAAATTGCAACACAGTGTTGTATAAATCTAATACGCTGCATGCTGGCGTAATAGAAGATATCAGGAATATCTTCATTCATTGTACTTGACCTCTGTTGACCTTACTTGTGGCTTCTCCACTTGTGTGGTCAGAGGTCAAATACAACTTATGAAGATATTTACACAACAAGAAAGGGGGGGGGCAAAATGGCAAGACAAGAGTGGTATATTGGCTAGTGACATCAGTAACTGCAACATATCAAAATATATGTTGTTGTTGCTGTTATTACAATGGACTGTAATTGCACCAGTTAGTGGGCAGCTTTCACAATGTTGTTGACATCAGAATTGCTTAATGTAGCACTGAAGGCAACTGTTGAAATCAAGGAAAACAAACAATAAAATCTTCAAACAACCATCAGATTTAAAAGCTATAACTAGTAAACTACTATTGTACGCATTGAATATACAATGTCCTGACTCAATCACGGCAATTTATCTTCAGCTGGGAGAGGGTAGAACTTTCATAACTCACTTGTGGCTGTGTCACTCATGACTTATGGTCCTGCCTGGTCACACTTGAAGATAAATTGCATATTTTGAGTCAGCTCATTGCATATTCTATATATATATATATATATATATATATATAATAGTTTTTTTTTCAGAAAGGGTATAAGGATAAATAGCAGGATAAAAAGTACTATCCCGACCAAACATAGCAAGCTATTATTATTTTGCAGAGATTAGTATGTCACAAGACATATAGCGTAGTGGTTTAAGGCTCTGAGCTGCAAACCTGGAGACTTGGGTTTGAATCCCACAGCCCCACTTGCATACTGTGTGACCCTAAGCAAGTCATTTAACCTCAGTGTGCTCCTAGGTTGCACCTGTTAACAAGCTTTCAGCTTAACAATGCTGATGACATCACAATATCCATGTGCAGCACTGAAGCCAGCAGCTGAAAGAAAAAAAAGTAACATTTTCATACAAACAGCCAATTTAAAAGCTGTAACTAGTAAACTGATGTTGTATGAATTCAATATGCAGTGATCTGACCTAAAATTTACAATTTCTCATCACCTGTGAAGGGGTAAGACTTTCATATCTCATTCCTGGCTCCTCCACCCATGCAGTCATGCCCACTTACAGGTGAAGATAAACTGCATATTTTGAGTCAACCTATAACATATTACCTCAGGGGATATGCAGTGTGCTGACTTGCAAAGTATGCAGTTTATCTTCTAATGTGAGGGGTCAGGACCATAACTCATAAGTGGGCTATGAATGTCCTGCCCACTCACAAGTGATGAATAATTGCCTATTTTAGTCAAGCTATTGTATATTTGATGTGTACCAGAGTAGTTTGTACATTATAGCTTTTAAATCTACAGTTTGTGTGAATATATTGCTGTTTTTCTTTGAATTATGACAGCTGGCTTCGGTGCTGCACTAGGCACTGTGATATCATTAGCATTCGAAAGCTGCTCTCTGATTGGTTCAGTGTTTCACTGTGATGACAGTAACCTTAAAATATCCATTGAGACAACAGTAACAGCAATATTTTTGATATATTGCTGTTACTGATGTCATTAGCTAAGATATCCTTTTTATTTTGTTATTTTACCCCACTCCTGTTTTGCGTATATATAGATAGATAGACAGATAAATAGACAGACTGACAGATAGACATATTGCACCAGGATTTCTGTGCTTCATGTCAGTACCAGCTGAGGCAAGGTAATATAGGGGACAGAGCTCAGAGAGGTGTAAACCAAAAGACCCTGAGCCCAAATTTGGAAGCACCTCCCCCCTATCGGTGCACCGTGCACTGAATCCTTGACTGCGGCAAACTCAGGTGCACCCTGCACTGAATTTTGCAAGAATCAGGGTCCCAGTGCCACACTCCCTGGGTTTGCTGCAAGCTGTCCTGTGTGCTGAACATATGGTGCATGGGAGGGGAATGCCACAAGCTATGGGACATTCATCCTGCAGTGGTGACCATGGCAGGGACCCACCGGCCAGGCATCATGAAGGATGACAGGGCCCATGGTGGGCAGGATGGGGTGGGTTGGGGGGCAAGGGGTTGCAACAGACCAAGACAGAGCCAGGGCATGACTACCATGGTGCCAGGGACTGGGCTGTGGGAGGGACGATTGGGTGGCTGGCTTTGGGGGAGTCCCTGGAGCGCACCAACTGTGCTCCACTGGTGTTGGGGCAGGTGTCCAGGTGCAGGATGGCCACTGACAGCTACTGGCATTGGCCACAATATGGGGCTCAAAGTATCTCCCACCTTGACAAAGCTCACGAACTGGCATGTGAGCTGTTAAACCAGCTCCCCCCCCCCGGGGTCTAACTCTGGCGGCCTGTGTAGCCAGTGGAGGGGTTTGCAGAATCTCAATTAAATGGATGCTACTGTGCTACCCTGGCGCAAGCTCCCCTCTGCCTCAGTGCACTGGTGTGTCTATCACAAGGACGGCGCAAGCCCAGTTGGCATAGGTGGCACCCCCCAGTTACCACAGGTGGTGTCTGAAAATTGGGAATGGCGCACAGTGCTGCACATGATGCCCCTTGCACCATTCCTTGTTGGCCCAGGCTTCATGCGCCATTCCCGATGGTCTGAAAATTGGGTCCCTGTGTTGAAATCTGTCAGAGTCACTTACCCCGTGTGACCTTGAGTGTCTTTTTCAAATTTTGATGGATTTATTTCAGTAGGCTAGCAAAGTTGAGAGGTGCTTTTCACTCAGCTAGGCTGTAAAACTGGTTAATAGCAGAACATAGGAGGATGCCTACAGAAAAGTAAGCTAATTATACCGGTGTAGTTTTTCCATTACTATCTGAACCCAATGTTGCGTCTCAAAAAGGCTTTTTAGGGACAATTGTTAAAAAAACAAAAGCAAAAAAAAAAATTAAAAGGCGTCAGTTTTTCTGGCAATTGGAGTGTCTTACGTCACACCATGTACTGCTATCTAACTTCAGGGGACAAGTAATACATTATATTTCTGTGTATTGTCTGGAAATATTGAACTTGGACTGAAAACGCACAAGAATCTGAAACTGACAATTCATCATCTCATCGGATGGTTAACATCACACAATACAGCAGAGTTCACCGTATAAAACAATTTCTAAGTATATAAAAACACTTTTAAATTGACCTCAGCGGCACTCCTTTGCCGTAAATGTTGTACGCTGCTTTTACTGGATTAGTAGTTTAGGAAATTATAGGCGTCAAGCTGAGCTGTCATCATATATCAACGTCATGTAAACCGACAGGCGGATGACACCATCTATTAAACATGATCTGGCTTCACTTTTGTACTGTAACAGCTATTTCTACAGCCAACTTCCAGTTTTATCTGTGGCGAAAACAGGATTTTAAAGAAGGGTCAGAAGGCAACAATGAAGAAGGCTTGGTAAAACCTGTAACTGATCCAGAAACTGAATGGATCAGTTCCAGCACCAGAATGCACCCAGAACTGGAAATGTTCCTGTTGCATTCCGCATTCCAGTTCAGCAAGTATTTTGGTTGTGGATGTGCAGCTCTAGGTGCATTTTCTAGTGTGAAAATTGACAGGTTTTTGGTACATTGCAGTTCTGGATTGATTCTGGTTTTCACTCATAACCATACAGAAGTGGAGTACAGCTAGCAAGACACAAAGCCATTCTGTATTGTTTGGCTCTAAATATATGACAGCAGGGGTATGAGTCACATGATGTTATGAATGTACTATATTATACAGTAATTTCAAAAAAAAAGGTGCTGTAGTTGGTACCCATTGGCCAGTGGTTGCATCTGCCATTCAGTTTCATTTATTTGAATGATCTTCCAGTTCCATCTGCTTTTAAAGTGTCGGGGCATGTTGCAGTGACGAAAATGTTGTACCAACACCCTGTTATTGGCTTTTTTCCTCCTGTCTTGTTATATATGCTGTTTTCCACATTTTGGTTTACATTTAAAATTTGAAATAATTAAAGGAGTTTTTTTTTAATATAGCTCTCTTTTGGTTTTCATCAGCACTCTCAGCTGCATTTATGTGCACCCGTTGTCCTATAAGATCAGGGAGCAATACCTGTTACAGGCTAGTTCACACAAGAAAAGTGATATTAAACAGGGCCATTCAAAAAGTGGAGCGTACTGATGAAAACCTGGGGATATGTTTATTCAAAGAAACGCTCCTTTATTTCAAATCTAAAAAATATTCTAAAGCAGACTCAAAACGGAGAAAACAAAAGGCATCTTACAAGATAGGAAAGATGGTAAGGCAATCTAAAACAGAATACAATGGTTCAGCACTTTCACTGTAACATAGGGTTGTACTTCTTTTTAAGTTTTCTTTTTAAAATATTTTGTAATACTTTTTTTCGCAAGAAAAAAATGTCTGCTTCCTGTCTTGCTTCCTTTCTCTGCCTGTCTGCCATCTCGGCGCTTGAAGTTAGGTATCATGTAATGCACATATTGTCTACAGTACATCAGGGCAGAGCTATTCAGGTGTTCCAGCAACTGTGCACCAACCCAAGCATGCATTACACACCACATGGGAACACTTGGAGAAAAATTAACTGGTTCACCAAAATGTTTATCAGTTAGGACTGGCAACTCAACTGACCATTGAAAAAAGTTACTCTGCCATTTTAGTACAGTGTCAAAGATAGAAATCAAGAAATTAATCTGGAGTGGGAGATGGAATACCAAAAACCCAAATCTGACATTCGGTATCAAAGTTTGATATTTTGTTTATCCAAAAGAGCAGTGCTATAGATTAAACTGCACAATAGAGGTATGGAGGAGTGATACTCCAGTTGGAATACCAACATGATAAAAATGGTATTCTGACTTGAAAGCCCATATACGAAACAGGGCAGACTAGCATTAATTTTTAGCCCTGAGTGTCATAAGTTTAAAAATGTATTTATATTTAGTGTTTTTACATTCATATTTACCGACTGTCTACAGCAGAATACCCAGCATATTTGAATGAAGAAACTGCAGTATGTTTACATTAACCTGTTGGGGCTAATTATTTCTATAATTTTTTTCCCTTACTCCCTCTTTTCTCCACTTTGACAGGCAGGGTCATATTGGCAGTACCCGTCCTCGGGCCTTTTTCTACTAGGGTCATGTTACCTTCGACCTAGCTCCAGTACTGATCTATTGGATGCTATCTTGTCTGAACTTGAAGTTGCAAATCAAATGGGCAATGTAATAATTTCTGGTGATTTTAATTTCCCAGACATAAATTGGATTTCATCTTCAGCTACTAGTCCTAAGGGGGAAAAAAATCTTAACGATCTGTCAAGGTCTTTGCATGAAACAATGGGACACCTCTGCTACAAGGGGTAATAATATTCTGGACATAGTCCTCACAAGTGAAAATTTGGACATCACAGAAGTAAGCGTATCCGCCCCGATTGGTAACAGCGACCATTGTTCTGTCTTTTTTACTTTACAGATAAATTGCACTTACATTGAAAACCACTCTGTTATCTATTTATATGATAAGGGAAATGTGTCTGATTTAAAGTCAAAATTAGAGGCCTTTAACTGGCAGTCTGTATTTTTACATCAATCCCCACAGCAGTGTTGGGATACTTTTTTTACCTTAATCACTTCTTTAAGAGACATCTGTATCCCCTCCAAAGTTAAAAAATCTGATGGGAACCAAGTTCCAAAATGGTTGAATTTATTCCATTAAGAAAATGATTAGACACAAAAATAAAAAATACAAGAAGTATGCAAGAAACAAGACTTCCTTAAACTGGATGCTTACAAAAAAGCAAATAAAAAATGCAAAACTCATATTAGAAATGCAAAATCCACATGGGAATCTAATTTAGCTTCGTCTGCTTCGAAGTCAAATACTAAACAATTTTATGCTTAAAGTTGAACCAGCATAATATTCTGTGGTGATTTGCATATGCAGCCCATGATGCTTTGCATTGTGGGGGCATGTGTGTGATTTTGTATTTCTTTGAAACTTGGCTTCCCGGCCAAATGCCCTTTGGGGTAACCATTGCCTCAGTGCTTGTGCACAGAGGTTCTTTGTCTTTTAAATAAATTTTATTCTTATATTAATTCCTTAAAAAAATCATCTTGTAAGGTAGGGTCTCTAAAAACTAAAGAAGACAATTTGATTCATGACCCAATAACTATGGCAAATGTATTCAATAGTGAATTTTGTAAAAATTTTTTCAGATACAAACACCTATACTCCATTGCCAACTTCAAAATCTTCTGATCCCCTTATCCTTTTTACTGAGAAAAGTATTAAAGATAAATTACTAACATTAAAAGGAAAATATACTTCAGGACCTGATAACATTGCAGGCCATTTATTGTATTTATTGACTGATCAACTCGCTTATCCACTTAAAATAATGTTTGAATTATTCATGAAACACAATTATATACCCAAGGAATGGAAATAAGCGTTTGTAGTCCCTATACACAAAAAAGAGTCTAAACATTTCTGGGAGAATTACAGACCTATCAGCTTAACCTCATCTATCTGCAAAGTTCTGGAGAGTCTCCTTAAATATATTATTTCACCAGTTATAAATGCATGTGATTTGAAACAACATGGTTTTAAAAAAGAGGGAGAAGTTGCACCACAAACCTGTTATGTTTTTATGAACGGTTCAGTTCATTATTGGATAATAAAATACCTTGTGATGTAGTCTTTATTGACTTCAGTAAGGCATTCAATAGTATGCCACACTGGGCTCTAAGTCTTAAGCTAAGGAACCTCACTATAAATCACTTTATTATAGCCTGGATTGAAAACTGGTTGTGTAATAGAACACAGAAAGTCATTATAAATGGCAGTCTATCAAATGTTGGTAAGGTATTGATTGGTGTCCCTCAAGGCTCAGTCCTTGGTCCCTGCCTGTTTCAAGTCTTTATATCTGACTTCACCACAAAATGTACTTCTTTCACTACTGAATACGGGGATGATGTTAAGATCGGGGGGCCTTGTTCAACTCAAGATGAAATTGACATTATTCAGTGAGATCTTGATTCTATCTCTTCTAGGGTTATTTCTTGGGGAATGCAGCTAAACACTTCAAAATGTAAGGTCATGATCTTGGCTCTACTAATCCTTCCATCTCCTACAATATTAGTGGCACTTTACTTAATGCTACTATGGATGGGAAGGATTTGGGTCTCAATCTCTCAGGATCTTACTTATTCAAAACATTTGCATTCAGTCATTATCACATCAAATAAAATTGTCTGGTCTATTCTTCGTAATATAATTTCTAGAGATCAAAAAGTGCTTATGCCTCTACATAGGTCATATGTTAGACCCCATCTAGAATGTGCAACACAGATATGGTGCCCTTTCGAAAAATCTGATAGTTTATTCCTTGGAAAGTTACAGAGAAAATTTACCAAGAAAATATCTGGTCTAGAATCTTCATCGTATGAATATAGGATGAATTCATTAAATTTGATGTCTCTCTCCACACGACGTTTGAGATGCGATCTCTTATTTCTGTATAATGTAGTACATGACTCTTATCTCATGACAGAACTAGATCTTCAATTTAAATCATCACCTTATGATATGAGGGGTCATCCACTTCAACTAATTAGAAAATCATTTAAAAGACAAAATCGAAAATATTTCTTTACTATTCGCTCTATTGGCCCATGGAATAATTTACCACTCTCCGTAGTGCTGAGTGAGTCAAAGAATGCTTTCAAACTATGTCTAGACAAACTTATCTGCTCAGGTTACAATTTAGTTTATTACCCTTTAGTCTAGTATAAGAGCACTATGGGCTTTGGCCTAATAGCTCTTCATCTGCACCTTAGTATGAAGTACCACTTCTAGACTGGGTGATAGGGAGTGGGTGAATACCTGGTATCCCATGCCATCCCTTCCTGGGAGCTAAGCACCATAGCTCCACAACACATTCATCCCTGGTTGGTCTCAATGTAGGATCCTGGGGCCTGCACATGAACCCAGCTCTCCCAGGTGGCAGCACGATGTGCTGGTACCACAGCACCAGGCCTGCCTCTAGGGCACATCAGATGGTCATTTGCATAGGTGGGAGCGTGAAGCATGGATTGATTCAGTAGTGAAAGAGTTAAAACCTAGCGAGGTAACTGAGGAGCACTGCCAACTGCCACAGGTTGATTCTTATTTACTGATTGATTGATTTGTTCTACCATGAAAAGCTCCACTGAGCAAGGCTCATTTGCAAGAAGGTCCTGGGTAGCACAGAAAAAAAAACAATCAATACAAACTAGGAATAACAATTTCAAGGAATAGTATCAGCTGGTAGTACATAATACATAAAAAATGTGATATACAAAACAGAAAAATAAAAATAAATACTATGGAAGGGATAACAAATTCAAGACACAGTATCAACTGATGGTATGTAGTACTTGAGAAGGTGATATACAAAACACTTTTATTTATTTATTTATTTTTTTATTTATTCAATCTAGGATTACACATACCTTTGAGTGCCAAGCAGCTCATTTACAAAGGTTCCACATCAATAGGGAGGGGGTACAGATCCATAATGGAAAACAGACTGGTTTCACAAACAATTAAGTAATTTGTATTACAAAATACAGAATAAGAGAACAGCAAATAAATACACATTAGTTTAGCACGTAATTCAAGGCAGGGAGCGAGAAGAGGAGGGAATAGGAGGGGAGCCAGATCAAGGAAGGGGAGAGCAACCAGGCGGCATTGTCAAGTAGCAGCGAGGATAGTAAGGGATGAACAGCAAGGAAGACAGTGGGGGGGAGAAAAAGAGGGGGAGATGGGAGGGCAGGAAGGGAGAGGACAGTGAGAGGGCAAAACACAAAATATTGTCTGGGAATAACAGACTAGCTTAAGACATACTGTAGCATATGAAGAGGAATGAAAAAGGCTGATTATAAGTACATTATACAAATGTAAGGAGTGAGTACAGTGACATGAAACTAATGGACAGTGTCATCAGAATGTAGAATTCTGTTTTTTTTTTTACTTCATATTTTAGTTTAGCATCCATGTTACATGCATTTTATTATGTATTTTACTTCACGCAATCCTTGTCTTTGCAAAATTGTTATTTATGATGCTTATTCACTTAGTATTGCATTATTGGGGCCTATGCACTACTGGGCGGGAAATACGTGCCGGGGCACATATCCTGCCCATGTAGCTCCAAGCCTGCGGACAGGTGCACACAAGCCATATTCAGCAACAGCTGCCACCTGTCTGTGGCTCTGCCTCCCAGCATGCAGCACTGTGCAGGGTGACCGGGGCAGAGCTGCAGACTCAGGCGGGCATCCAATCAGATGCCTGCCTGGGTCCCAAAGTGGATCCCAAGAACAAGAGTGCATGGGTCTGTGTGCATGAATAGGCCCCACAGGCACCTGGACCCACGCGGCTATGCCCCTATGGTGGTGGCCCCTGGAAATCCCCCCTCCACTGCACACACACCAGTATTGCTGCTCCCTGTAGCTCTCTTGACAACCCCCCCACCACCACATGTATGTCAGGGCCCCGGTGTCAGATTACATGGTGCCCCTCCAGACACACATGGCTGCCCTACTGTATGTGGCACTGCACTTGCCGACCTGCCCCAGCTACACATCCCTGAACCTGGTACCCCGGGACAGCATAGGTAAACACCTGTCCCCAGCAGCGATTGGATGGACGGTGGCTGTGGAGGTGAGGAAAGGGTAGTGCCGCCAGCCATCCACAGCCACGGCACCAACAGTCCAGCATCAGGTGTGGGGAGGGGGCTGGTGCCATGGTGGTTGGGATCTGCTGCACAACAATGATGTCACTGGGGGGACAGGTCAGGGCTCTGGGGGTAGGCAGGCAGGGCTGTTCTGGGATGGTCTGTCCTGACCGGGTGCGGGGGGGGTGCAGCACCTATGGTGACAGATACAGTGTGTGCCGGGGAGGGTGGGCTCAGCTATCCATGTGGGTGGGGTGACATTGATGCTCTGGGGATGGGGCTTATGTCTCGGGGGCTGCAGTGCCTATGGGGCCTGGGGCAGACACGTGTGAGTGTGCCTGCAACTTGACGGTATGGGGGCAGCCCTGAGGTGGGAGGGGCTGGCTGGTTCCAGGTGATAGGGCAACTGTGCACACCATCTGGTGTGTGTCCACAACGGACATGCTGTAGGCTCTCAGGTGTGCAGCTACCCAGCCCTCCCCATCAGCCTCGTGGGCCGGGGCGTCTCTGATGGTTGGGTCCTGGTGCCACCACAATTGGCAGGTCTAGTCCAGTGGGGCACGCAGTGTGTTATGGTAGTGTCCCACCTGACATAACAGGTGCCCTCCTCCACACCCCGGCGGCCAGCACTATGTGCCTTTGTACATGGCGTAGTGGTGGCATGTCCCCTGATAGTGCATATCATGTGGGGAGGGGCATGGGTGCGGGAGGGCTACACGCCACCCGCACCTTGGCATAGGCCGATTGTTCTTAGTGTTCCCTCATTGTCCTCTTTCCCCTTCCCCCAGGACACAAATAGAAACAAGCTGTTACTAGCTCAGTATGTCTTTCCTGGTGAAACTTTTGAAATAAGTAAAAAAAAATACAGTACCTTATACTACATACTGTACATGAGCTAAAAAAGCATGAAAGAAAAACAAGGGCGCTTACTGACACATAAGTCATTCAAACAAATTATAATTGGAAAGGTGTATCAGTTTAGCAATAATACGCTCCAGGGCATGTTTCATCATAGGATAGCATCATATCTCAGGTACGTTGAGAGGCATGTGGCGCAGCCAAGTGGCTTCTCCCACCTGAGAAATGACAATATCCATGATAAAACATGTCCTGGAGTGTATTATTGTGATTATGATATGGATTCATATTTATATTGCTAACACAAGACAGCTTTTAATTTTTTTTATAATGGATTATTTAATGTGTATGTGTACAGGGATGTGCACACTTTCAAAAAAAGAGTCCTGTTATGTTATAATGTGCCAGTAGGGGAGTGCTGTTGTAAAAGGACCTGGCAAAGGTACTAATGCTCCACTGAAGTCCTTCACCCCCCCATCCCCACCACCACCTCCCCCACTGCCCCACACAGTGCTGTCTGTTCTGTGTGGGAGTTCATTTTTTTTTGTTTCCTGTTGGCAGGGTGATTGAAAGTCTCCAGTGCAGTCACTGGCAATAATGTAATCTGCAGTGGGAATGAAAGTTCAGTCAGCATGTTACTTGGTGTGTAAACACTGTAGTCAGAGGCAGTAAATTGAAGTGGAACTGAAGTGAGTGGCAGCTCATTCTGGTAGTTTGTGCTTGACTGGGGTTTTGTTTAAGTTTAGTCCCAGTGGTTAGTGACTTCATGTTGCATTTGGCAGCAGTGATGTTATGGTAAGTGGCTGTTACTGCAGTTGGCACAACTAGTTTGCATTGGTGAGAGTATCTCTCTGGTACTGAGTTGGCAGCGGTAATGTTGCAATCAGCAGTACTAATAACATGCTGATTTTTTGTGTGTGCGAGAGTGGCGGTGAAAGAGTTCAATGTTTGGGTGAATAGAGTAATGCTTGTGTATACTTGTAATGTTTTGAACTTTGGCTTTACTCTATTCCCACCATTGGCAGGGAAGCCAGGCAGTGAGTAGGGAATATAAAGCCCAAAAAGATTCCTCCTCCAACCCACGGAGAGTAAGACCAGTAGCACACAGGAGAGAAAACCCACCTAGGTGAAGGAAATCTCTGAGGACTCATTGCTACTGACCTGCCCGTCCTCAGAGCAAACTAAGAGGAGAGGATCCTAGGTTCTTGCAGCCATATTCTGAGTTAGGTGAACTGTTTGTAGAGATGACATTCCATCTTCCAAATCTGTGGAATGGTGCGTTCAGGAAGGACGATTCTGAGATTGAGGAGGCATGTCTATTCTGAAGGAATGTCTGGATCCCGAATGTGGATTAAGTCCAGCTGGAATCAGGGTGAAAGTGGTCCAAGATTCCAGTGTGATATTGGTTAATATTCGATGGGGTTGGATTGGTTGATAGTCAATGCGAGCAGGAAGAGCATGAGTTGACCAAATGGGCTGCCATACTCCGAACTGTCTGAAGTATGATGGGTTATGAAAGCTTTAAAGTAATCTGTCAGACTTTGTAGAGGGTGCGGGCAAGATAAAGTGCTTAGTTCCTTTGGAGAGTGGCAAGTAGTTCAGGTATTTGCAATGTTCTCAGAGAGCTTGATCTCGGTACTGATTAAGGGAATGCAGGAATTGAAAAGGCTAAACATAATAACATACTAAAGTGCCAGCAGAGGAGACCTATTGGTCTTTCATGACTGTTCAATAGTCAGTACCCATACTGGGTGCCGATTTTACTGCCCCCCCCACCCTGGGTTTCTCTGTCCCCAGTCCAAGATGTTCCCCTTGTATTGGACTTTGTCATCTTCACCCTCCCCCATACCTGTCCCAGCCCCTCTTAAACCCCTCCACAGTCTCTACCTCCACCAGTCCCTTGGGCAGTGCATTCCATGGTTTCACCACCCTCTCAGTGAAGTAACACCTCCTCCTCTCCCCCTGAGCCTTCCCCCCCCAGCTTCCACCCATGTCCTCTAGTTGCCCCCCCTCGTTCCTTTGGAACACCTTGACTGAGCCTCCCTTGTTGATCCCCTTCCTGTACTAGAAGACCTCCATCATGTTTCCTCATCCCTCCTCTCCTCCAGGGTGTACATGTTGAGCTCCTTGAGCCTCTCCCCGTAGACCCTTTCCCCCGGGCCCCAGATCATTTTGGTTGCCCTCCTTTGTACCCTCTCCAGGAGTGCAGTGTCCCTCCTTAAGTGTGGTCTCCAAAACTGCACACAGTACTCGAGGTGTGGCCTAACCAAGCAGTTATACAGAGGAAGGATCACTTCCACCCTTCTAGAGGTAATCCCCCTAGCGAAGCAACCCAGCATCCTATTGGCTTTTGCCGCTGCCCTCCTACAGTTCTCAGAGTTGTTCATTCTGACATCCACCACCACCCTCAGGTCCCTCTTGCCCTCTGAGACTTGTAGTGTGTCCCCCCAGGGTATACCCTTGGCCTGGATTTCTGGCCCCCAGGTGCAGAACTCTGCACTTCCCTGCATTGAACCTCAGTTTCCACTTTCTCGACCACCTATCCAGAGCCTTCAGGTCCTCCTGCAGGGCCACTCTCCCCTCCACCCCATCCACCACCGTACCCAGCTTCGAGTCATCCACAAAGAGACTCATTTCACTCCTGATACCCTTACTTATGTCAGAGACATATGCATTAAACAGGAGGGGCCCTAGTACTGATCCCGGGGGAACCCCACTAATGACCCTCCTTGGAGATGAGACAAGCCCCCCAACCACTACCCTCTGTGTACGCTCCAAGAGCAAAATTCCTACCCATCTGATCACCTGCATCCCCACCCCCATTTCCCCCATTTCCCCCAGCTTAGCCAGCAGACCACCATGGAGTACCGAATCAAATGCCTTGTTGAAGTCTAGAAAGGTGGAGTAGCAAAGGCTTTGACATCTTGATTAGGGTCTCAATGCTTGGAGTTCAGCAATGTGCAATATTTTGCTATGTAGCATCTGTGGAAATAGGGTATTGCTGTGGCTTAATTGCCCATAGCAGGAGCTTAAGTGGCCATGGCAGCTTTGCATTGCTGGAGCATCCAATGTAGGGATGCTGTGGGGAACCCGAGAACAGTATGCCACCATAACAGCGACTTTTCTATGGTGACATGTGTCGATGTCGACTACAGCGCCTTGTCACCGTAGAAGTGCCACTGGAAGGGGGCAATCACTTCCCCTGACTTGCACCCGCTCCCTGAACTAACTCTGACCTGGAGTTGGAATCCTTTAGCTCGAGGGGTGCAGGGGGTGCGAGGGGTTCTGGGGTAAAACCCCCGATGTAAAGAATAGATCTGAATAGTGCGGCTCCATGCCGACTGCAACTTGTGGTCGCCATGGAGCCTGTCACTGTAATGCTGGTCATGATCTTTTTTGTTGTGCTGGCATATACAACCCCCTGAGAACAGGTCTTCGAATAAGTCTATAGACTGATTTGGCAAAGGGGAGTTGAGAGCAAGCGTAGAATGCAATGGGTGCCAAGCATGCTTAGTCAGATGCAGGACTGTTGTGGGGCATAACTGGGATAGTGGGACAGCTAGGTCGGTTGCAGATGTGCAAATTGAGGAATCAATGGAAGCCTGTTCTCAATGATGATATTCCAATGAGGGAATATGGGAGGTAATCCCATTGGATGAGTTAGAAGGACCGCTGGATGGGTAGCTGGCATGATTTAGGGTGACGTGATAAAGAGATGTAGATAACTTTATGAATTATAGTGATGTCCAGGGTCTAGGGAACAGTGGCTCTGATAGAGTAACTTTATTAAGGTAGCTAGGCACAAGCTATCCAATGATACGTGTTCTGGGATAGTAGCTGGAGAAGGTCTTAGGAACATCCAATGGCTATTCAGGGAATATGAGGTGAATAACATGGTCAAACAGAGTTCGCGCTTTTAGGAGAAGACTATGAGGAAAAGGTATAATGGATGGTGCCAGTACTGTTATGAGGTATTCTGCGGTTCCCATTACCCTTAACAGTGATGGTTATTATAGAGTTGGTACATCTTGGAAGGAATTAGGGTCACGTTTCCAGGTAAGAAGATAGGAGTGAAGGAGTCTCCACTAAATCATGGATCCTATGAAGACATGGGAGGTAGTGATGCCCATACTGCTTGAATTAACAGAATATATAAGGAAGCATCCTGCAGAGTTTGTTGAGAGATGAGATCTTCTGTAGTCCAGTCAAATGGGATTCCATAAATGGGTCCTGGGGGGGTTATTGGGAGGCACGGTCATGTGTTGCCAAACATTATGCTTGCCAGCAAGAATGGCGGCTGCCAATACAGCGCCATAATTGCCATGTGGCATAATTCCTTTTCTGTGGGAGTTGTGCCCCCAACTCGCCCCCCACTAAGGATCCTCAGCTCTGGGGGGGTTACCTCGGGGAGCGCATAATACATGGAAAAAAATAAAATGTCTGAGACTGGGAATCAAGCCCAGTCCCAGATGCAGCACCTGGTTTCCTGCTGCTGTGGCTCAGTCCAGTGAGCCATGGCAGCTGCTCGGCAGAACCCACTCCCAGCAGAGGTCTTATCCTCTGCCTGGGATTGAGTGAATGGTGCAATACCGTGTACAGCAGTATACACGGTATTGCACCATTTGTTGTCATGGACAGCGCTGTTTTGGGTTAGCTAGAATGTCATACGCTATTAAGTGTACAGCATCATGACCCGGTAGGTTATTGGGACGTATTGGTGATTCTATGGTGATGTAAGAGTCTATAGGGCATGCTGTTCAAGGGATGTTGCTGGAAGAAGGTTTACTCAGGTGAGAACAGGTACTCCTTAGAATGTTGGAAGGGAGCTGTTCCGATGGCCGAGGTAGGAGTGTGAAACAGATGAACGGGTAGGAGTAGTTGATCAGGCAGAGATGCTGGATGTTGATAGCTGTAGGAGTGCCCCAAAAAACAGACATTGGAAACATGCAGGACACTTGAGTCACCAGGGCGAGGAGGAAAGCAGCAGTCCCAGGATGGAAAAAAAAGACCGAGCAGAAGTCCACCGACTGAAGGACTGAGCTGGATAAGAAGACAGCTGAGGCTGAGCAGTACAGACATCAGCAGGTGCAGCGAAGGTGCAAGACTGGGGCAAGCACCATGGCATACCAGAATAGAATGCAGGCAAGCTGAATCTGGCCTCAGTGGGAGATCCATGTCAAACCAAGAAGCGAATCCAGGTACAAGGAGCTGCGAAGTTGAGGTGCGAGGGTCCCACCTCCAAAGGAGATGGTGAACAGGAACAGTTGGTAGCAAGGTGTTGCAGTGATGAGGAATGGGTTCCCACCTCCGAAGGAGATGGCGAACTGGAATTGCAGACAGGGAGAACACTGGAACAGTTGCTGGAAGACTACTGGATGGGATATGGGGAGCATCAGGGAAAACTTGTAGAAGGCTTCAGGCACACATCCTTGAAGAGGAGCAAATGGCACATATCCAGCAGGAAGCAAGGGGAATGTGGACAGACATGTCCAATAGGAAAGCAATAGGGAACCAGAGACCTCCAGCATGGCAACGAGGGAGGAGATGGCAGCATGGAGGTGAAGGACTGAAGATTGGATGAGGTTGAGCTGGAAGGCAAGCCACAACAACAATGCCCAGGAGCACAGGAAGAGGGGGATGACAAGTAGCAAGGAAGTCCAGGAGAAGAAGAAGAAGAAGAATCAGCATTTATATAGCACTTTTCAAACACAGTGTATCCCAAAGCACTTTACAAGCAATGCTAGACTGGTAGTGAAGTGACTGAATGTGTAGTGGCGGCCATATTGCACATCAACACCCACACACAGCCTGGGCAATTACATGATCTGGTTTATGGGAAGGGGAATGTTGGCCAGGACACCTGGAATGTCTCCTACTCTTAGTAAGGAGTGCCCTGGGTTCTTTTACTTCCACCTGGACACCCACCAGGACAGCACCAGGTTGGGTAGAAGAGACCTTGGTTTAATGTCTCATCCGAAGGACGGCACACCCCAGCAGTACAGCACCTCTCCCAATACTGCACTCAGAGTCTTTCGGGCTCAGTGGAGGTGGAGTCAGAACAAGCTGGGGGGTCCAAATCCAGAATGTGAGGAGGCCAAGGCAGGGCCAAGTACATCAAGTCCATGGAAGTGCAGGATGTGGTCAGGCGAGGTAGGATATTGAAGGCAAACGGGGTTCAGTGGTCCCGTCCCCGAAGGGAATGTGGCAACCAGGTATCAGGTATAGAATGCAGTTGGTGGAAAGAGTAGATTGAAGGCAAATGGGGTATGATGGTCCCATTCCCGAAGGGAATGCAGCAACTGGGTATTAGGTATAGAATGCAGTTACCGAAGTTGAAACAGCAGATTGAAGACACAGGCTTCCATCTCCAGTAGTAAGGACAAGCTAACCTTCACTTGATGCCATGCCAGGCAGAGTCAGGGACAGAGACTGGCAGGAGTTGACTAGGAGTATGACTGGGCAGGGATGGGGCAAAAAGACCATTAAAAAATGGAGTGAGTACCAATGCCTGCAACATAGGTAATAAGCTCCCTGAACTGGTGGCCTTGATGGAAGAGGATGCCTGAATATCGTGGCAGTCACAGAAACATGGTACGCAGAGAACCATGACTGGGATGTCAACATACCAGGTTACACAATCTACAGGAGGGAAAGGGAGGGTAGAAGAGGAGAAGGAGGAGGAGTAGCTCTCTATGTAAGGGAAGGGATCACAGCAACGAAACAAAGGGAAAACAGGGAGGAGAGGAGGCACTGTGGGTCACCCTGGAGACTGGAAATGGCACCACAATCTGCACAGGGGTTGTGTACAGACCCCCATCTCAGGGGGAGGAAATGGACAAGGAAATGATAGAAGGCATCCTTAGGATGGCAGAGAAAGGGGAGATATTGTTGATGGGAGACCTGAATATACCAGATGTTAACTGGAGCACCTTTGCTGCAGCCACATCCAAGAGCAGGGCCATTCTCGATGCCCTACAGGGGGCATGCCTCAGACAGCTAGTGTTGGAACCCACTCAGGAGGGAGCAATCTTAGACCTGGTACTCTCAAATGGGGACTGAGAGAGGGTCTCAGATCTAGAAGTGGGTAGCCATCTGGGGACAAGTGACCACCAAACAGTGTGGTTCACAATAAACTCAGCTGCAGAGTCAAGCCATACAAAAGTGAGGGTACTGGGCTTCAGGAGGGCTGACTTTATCAAAATGGGAGAGTGCCTCAGAAGAGCACTAGCAAACAGGCAAGAAGGAGGGTGGAGCAACAATGGGGAAACATCAGAACTGCCACCACAGAGGCAACAAGCCTTTGTGTGAAGCAAATAAACAAATCAAAATGAAAGAAAAAAACACTATGGTTCTCAAAAGAGGTGGCGGGGAAGGTTAGGGAGAAAAAGAAAGCATTTAGGAAGTATAAAGAAACACAGAATGAGCAGGACAGAGAATTGCACCAGTTGAAGCAAAAGGAAGCACGGACGGCAGTCAGAATAGCAAAGGCCCAAATTGAGGAAAAGATAGCCAACTTGGTTAAGAAGGGGGATAAAACTTTATAGGTACATTAGGGAACAAAGAAAAGAGCAAAGGAAGGATATTGCGGAATAAGGGGTGGGGCAGAGAGGACAGTGAAAAGCAGAGATACTGAACAAATGCTTCTGCTCAGTATTCACAAAAGAAGAGGAGGGGGAGGTACCTAATCCAATCAATAGAAGCAGTCTGGATAGGGGGGTCAATCCCACTTCTTTCACAGAAGAAAGGGTTCTGAAAACTCCTAAAACTGAAGGGGGATAAAGCAATGGGGCATGACGGGATTCATCCCAGAATTCTAAAAGAACTAAGGGGAGAACAAGTGATACCACTGACTACCCTTTTTAACAAATCATTAGAGGGTGGTGTGGTACCTGAGGACTGGAGGATGGCGGATGTGATTCCCCTTCACAAAAGTAGGAGCAAGACAGAGGCAGGAAACTACAGACCTGTCAGTTTGACCTCAGTGGTAGGGAAAATGATGGATCACTTCTGAAGGAAATAATTGTTGAGTACCTAGAGGCCAGTGGGGCACATGACACAAGGCAGCATGGATTCACAGCGGAGTGTGTCAGATGAATGTAATCGATTTCTTTGACTGGGTGACCACGGTAGTAGACCAGGGAGGGGCTCTGGACGTGGCCTACCTAGACTTTAGCAAGGCATTTGATACAGTCCCACACAAAAGATTAATAAACAAATCAGCCAGCCTGGGAATGGGTCCCAGGGTTGTAGCCTGGGTAAAACATTGGCTGGACAACAAGACACAGAAGGTAATAGTAAACGGAGTCCACTCTGAAGAAAGGGGTGTTACTAGTGGGGTACCGTAGGGTTCAGTACTGGGTCCAGTCATTTTTAATGTCTTTGTAAGTGACATTGCAGAGGGACCAGAAGGAAAGATATGCCTTTTTGCAGATGACATAAAGATGTGCAACAGGGTTCATACACAAGAGGAGGTGGTAAGGATGAGAAGGGTCTTGGAAAGGTTGGAGGAATGGTCAGAAGTATGGCAGCTTGGATTCAATGCAAAGAAATGCAAAGTAATGCACCTGGGAAACAAAAACCCAGGGAAGAGTACACAATTGGGGGTGATGGTAACAGCAACAAAAATGGAAAGGGACCTGGGGGTAATCATATCAGATGACCTAGAGGTTAGCAAGCAATGTGAGAAGGCAGTAGGGATGGCTGGGGGGTTACTGGGCTATATAGAGATAGGCATCACCAGTAGAAACAGGAAGTTGTTATCCCTCTGTACAGACAGTTGGTGAGACCACATCTGGAGTACTGCATCCAGTTCTGGAGACCCCATCTCCGCAAGGACATAGACAGGATGGAGGCAGCCCAGAGGAGGGCAACTAAAATGGTAGGGTCTGCAACAGAAGCCATATGAGGAAAGACTAAAGGAGCTTAATATGTATACCCTTGAGGAAAGGAGGGAGAGGGAGGACATGATAGAAACATTTAAGTACCTCAAGGGAATCAACAAACTCCAAGAGGGTAGCATCTTTCAGAAAAAGAGATGTGCAAGAACAAGGGGACACAATCTGAAGATAGAGGGGGGATGGCTCATGGACAATGTGAGGAAGTATTTTTTCACAGAGAGAGTGGTGGATGCATGGAACAGCCTTCCTGAGGAGGTCATGGGGTCAAAAACAGTGGGGGAATTCAAGAATGCATGGGACAGACATAAGGCAATTCTAGTGGAGGGTATGAGGAAGTAGGCAGTTGGTTAACTAGGATCTGCAGCTTACCCAGTAGGTAGGAAAATGGGCAGACTAGGTGGACCAAGCAGTCCTTATCTGCCATCAAAGTCTATATTTCTATGTGGTTGAGACTCAAGATAGAGGAAATAGGCTCCCATCCTTGGTAGACAGGGGAAGTCTACCTACACTGCTATGCTTCAGTAAGCAGAGTTAGAGAAGAGGCTGTTCGACTGCTGGTGTGGGCTAAGCAAGGAAAGGGCAGCTGACAGCTGAGTAGTAAGAGGTTGGTAAACAAAAGAAGCAGGATGAAAGAGGATGGTAGTAAGGAAGGAGTTAGAGAATGGGAGGAGGAAGATTACTTTAAATGGGTATTACATCAATACCACGCATCAAATTCAGCGCAAGCATTTCAATGTTGTGGTATGCGTGTAATGAAAGACAGCATATATGACAGTTTAGTGCATACCACAACAGCGCCTAAGCATAGATGTTTTCTTCTGGTTTTGGATTCTTTGGGAATAGCTTATATATGTTATATGATAAAATAGCACAGGCTGACTGGAATAAACAGAACACATTCAATTTGATACAGTCAGCACTTCTCTGGTATTTGCTGTGCTCTGAACTCTCGGCTGTTTTAATATTGGATCTCTTTCTTATTTTATTTCATAAGAGGCATGCCAGAGTATTTTTATGTCAGACTGTGTAGCTGAAACATATTTTATAGTCACATATTTGAAACATTTAAATTTTAAAACTCGTGCTGCATGGGTTAGGTTGATTTGGAAAGATGAGCAGAGAGCAGAGCAGTATATGACTTTTTGCTGACTTCTCACCCCCCCCCCCGATCAAAGCATGTTGTGGCATACCTGGGCTTAGTCAGGGAGTGGGTGTATGCTGCTGAGGAAACAAGTTAGGGAAGTATTTTGGCAGTTCGGCTTGAGTTCTGAGGCTGACTGGAATTGCTTTTCTCCTGCCACTGTGGTAACATGCAGGACAGCAGGGTACCAAAGGCAAAATCGTATACCCGCGACTGAGACTGTCGGCGGCGAAATTGTACAGTGCACTAATTTTCTGATGCTGATATGACCGCACTTAAAATAACCGCGGAGATTTTGTTTGCATGGATTTGACATGGAACCCGTTAAATGTCATAAAGGCGGAGATAGGGTAATCCAGCCAGATGCATGCAATCTAGTAGTGGAGGACAGTGAACATCTGAAAGCCAAGGGAGGCTGCAAGGGTAATGAGTCATGCAAGGGTAGCTAAAGCCATGTAGGCAAGAAGGCAGGGCAAAATTATGTAGCTTACTTAAAGCATGCTTCTGCTAGTGGAACCACAATGCCCCTTTGTGACACCTCAGTCCCCCGCCGTGGGAATAACAGAGGGCCACGAACAGAGCATCAGGAGACCAATAGCAACTGGAATTTTGGTAGGGTAGGAACCCCCAAAAAAAGGTGCACCAGTACTGGGAAGGGCCAATTGAAGGACAAGCCATAGGCAGTTAGGGGACAAGAAGCAAATGAATACAGTATGAAGACAAAACGGATAATGCCAAACAATATGGAAAGACATGGGAAGGAGCTCTGATTGAAGTGGGACTGATTGAACCACTACAAGGGATCTGGAAGAGTGGGCGTGCAGTAGCATTGTGGGTGACTGGGTGAGCCAGAAGGGTTCAAAGTACTAGGGGTATAACAAGGGAACATATTTATTTAGTTTTTGATAACCGGTGGGTGTGCTAGACACAAACTGTGACTATTTTCAGACACGACCGTGAAGGTTACAAACAGTGTTACGTCACAGTAATACAGTTTCAGATTAAGAGCATCAACATAGTACAGTACATATGATGGTATAGCAAGGCAAGTTACAAATTAACAATTACATTTGGTCATAGACAAAAATTGACATAGGAATGATATGCTGAGCAGGAATATGAATGCTGGGAATAGGAATTGATAAGGTATGGGTAGCAGCAGAGACAGACAGAAACTATTAGGGAAGGTTGATTGCAGAGAGGAGTAAATACAGAGGAGCTGCAGGTGCCAGGCAAGGGTCAGACGTGGAGCCAGATTGGTGTGGTAGAAGGAGCATGGAGATGGACATGGAGTGCCAGTGAGGAGAAGCCCAAAAGAAAACATAGAAAAGCAAGGGATAAGGGAAGAACTAGGGATGGGGGCGAGGAGTTGGAAGGTGACAAGGAGGGGAGGAAGGAGGCTGTTTTTTTTGTATGCTGTCTGGGTTATTTGAGTTAGCAGTTATTGTCGATGGATTTTATTGGAGAGTTCTGATAGCATTAGGAGTCTCCCAAGGCCCTCGGGGAGGAGCAGGATCCAAATGCAGGGGAGAAATGTGAAACACAGTGCTGGAGACAGACTGGGAAAAGAAAAAAAGGACTGGAGGAAAGGCCAACACAGGGAAGGGGGGCCGCACCAGGAGAACAGAGGCAAGTCCCGCAGGGCACCAGGAAAAAGGCAAGTGCACGACCGTAGCAGGAAGCATATAGAAGAAATTAAAGAGTACCAGCAATGCAGAAAACAGCAGGGGTAAAAGCCCCCGGGAAAAGGTAACAAGGCAAGCACAGTAAAGCGCTGTATCGCTGAAGGAAATGTGCTGCACAGGGTAGGGAGGGGAAACCAGAATTCAGGGCAAGAGCACCGTAGAGCCAGTAGGACAAGGGGTGGAGGAAGTTCCAGAAAATGAATGAGGAGAGAACTGGTACCAGTAAATGGAGGGGACAAGCAGGAGCTGGGGAAGCACTGAGCGAAGCACCAGTGGAATCCAGCAAAGGCCACAGCAGCAGAAGACAGGAGGAGGCAAAAGCCAGGGAACCCACCCAGACTCAGGCCAGTGGACAGGAGCGGGGAAGTGGCGAGAGAATGGAGCTGAGACCAGGCATGAAAGTGGGAGAATGGAACCAGAGATGATATGGAAGGGAATGGGAGGGCCGTGCAGGAAGGGGAAAGCAGAGGGAAAGGGGTCGGCTAGGCAGGATACGGCAAGGGAGGGGGAGCAGGCTGACAGGAGGGGGGGCGGGACTGAGCCCGAAGAGCAGCAGCTGGGCAGGAGGACGAGGGAAAGGGACATGAGCAGGCGGGGGACATGGAGGCAGGGGGCAGAGAACTGGGCATTGTAGGGATGACGTTGCACCCTGGAAGAATGGGGAAAACAGAGCAGTGGCTCCCAAAAAGGAGTTGGGGCAGAGCTAAAAAAAAGAGCAGCCAGTGAGGAGATTGCGAAACAAACTGGAAGGGCAAAAATAAGAACTTCAAGCGGGCGGGATAACAGAACAACAAAGGAAAAGGAATGGAGCAGGCAGGGATACAGACAAGTGGTGAGTGCACACAAAGGAAGGAGGTACGGGACATGAGGAAACACGGGGGAAAGGGAAAGAAAAGGAAAAAGAAGCAGAAACACAGGAGGCTCAGCCACATAAGCCACGCAGAAGCCTGGCGCTTGTGAAGGGGATGAGTTTCATAACGTGCTAAGTGGGGAACAGCTGTGGGAGGCTGGCCTTTATTGGTGATGTGGGAGGAGCTATTCCCCACATTGAACCTCGGGCTTTAGCCCTCTCAATGTCACAGAAAAATATGAGCTTTAGTAGGGTTTGAAGCTTCAGTCTGTGAAGAGGAGCTGGTAGTGCGTGCAAGGGCAGCCATGATGTTTGTGGGCAAACAGTTGGCAACAGGGCAGAGCACTATGAAGGTAAGTGCAGTGCTCAACTTTCTACCTGTGGTTTTCATGGTTCAGTATCATCATGGGTAGAGAATAATGCCAGCCAATCAGGTTCTTCCATTTTTTTCATCCTTTTCATAATTAAGCGATAGTACACAATGTGGTGTGGTATATTATGAGATAGCGTTACACTTTGGGTGCCTTATGAGGCACAAGACTATGCTAATTGCCTTCATCCAATGAAGAAGTGCCATGATATACCACACCTTGGACCATTGTCATTATACAATGGCTTCAGAGAGTTAGGAAATGGCTGATCTTGGTAGTTAGTTATGAACCATGATGACATACTGAGATATCATCATAGGGCGAGGATTGCTTCAGCCAATCAGCTTCCAGGATTTCTTCTATCCAATTTATAATATACATTTCCAACTGAACAGCACATATGGAGCATGAAAACAACAGCATACAGCATCACAGTACCTAAGCAAACCACAGATTAGCTGTAAGAAAAGTGTTCTGTATTTTAAACCTCTAAATGAGTTTCTGTTTTTCTAAATACATTTAAAATTATCGCAGTAGTGCAACAGCATGCTGCAGGTATTGTGGACGATGCTGGGAGCATGCTGAATATAATTGAGTAGTGAGTCCTGAGCCATGTTTACACGGCGGCATTTGCACTTCAGCAACCCGAGCGCTCGGGTTGCTGTGGTGCAAATGCTGCTGTGTGGACACTCACTGAATCGCGGTAAGCCACTCCTTGAGCCACTCAGCAGTCCCAGAAAGTCTGGGGATGTGTTCGGGAGTGAGCTGTTTAAGTGGCCATGTGGACAGGCTGTACCGCTCGCTCTCAGTTGTGGGCACTTCAGTTGGTGGACTGCCCCGACTTCCAGCCCCTCTCCAGCGTGTTTTATATCCGCGCTGAAGGGGGCTGTGTAGACGCGTTAGCTAAGCGTCTTTTGGGTCGGGGCAGCTCTGCAGTGCTCCAAAGAATGAGCGAGGTCAGCTGTGTAAACACGGCTCTGGTCTAGCTTTAATCATCTTGCTTAGAGGTTTTGAACACTAAGTTTAAAGGCTCATTCACACTGCAGCTTGCCCCAGTGGCTCCTTTTATAATCGTTTAAAATAATTTTTATAAATGTTCGAGAGCCATGTTTACACTGCATAGGTTTTGCTGCTGCCCCTTTTTCTTTCCGGTGATTTGACTGTTGTTCCAGTCACTGTAGGTTTAGTGGAGAATGTTTAGTGGTGCAGGTGGTTTGGCTGCTCGGACGGCACAGGAAACCACCTACACCACTCTGCAAACCCAGGGAAACAGAAAACATGAAGGCAACACCACGCAATGGAAAAGTGCCCGAACAGTAGCATTCACACGTGGGCAGGAGCACAGATATGGCCGCTGTGAGCCACTGACAATGGCTCACAGTCGCCATTTGAATGAGCCTTAAGTTTGTAAAGATGACATTGTCAACCCCCACTCACAGTCAAAGAGCTCCTGCCATTCCAGGTGAATGTTGGAAAACATCTTTTATGCTCCGTTCATCCTTTAGTGCACATTTTTTTTTTTTGTTAAAGTTCTCTTCTTTCATTATAACAAGAACCAAGAATCACTGCCCCTAGAATCACTGCCCTCTGTGGCTGCCTGTGTACATCCCATAGAGTTACAGTACTGTATATGGACTAGAATGGCAATGACATATCCACCGCTATGTCTGCTTTCTGGATGATATTAGGGAGGCAAGTATTTTTTTAAGGGGAAACAATCATATGAAATCATGTGAGCTGGGACATCAGAGCTCTGACGTTCAAGTTTTTATAACTGTATGCTACACCCAACATCCTAGTCTTCTGCTGGTGACATCATAATGATTTCCACGGTGCCAGATTGCAATGTCACAAGCAGAAAACTGGGATGCCAGGCATAAAAAAGGTGCGAATCAATTCATGAAATCTATGGGACACTGATGCTGTTTTCCTGTTAATATGCATAGTTACAAAGGGAACAAAATCCATACGGGTTAAATAAACTGTACAAGTGGAAATGTATCAGCTTGTTTTTTTTCAGAGTCTTCCCAGAAATGTCAGAGAATCTATAAAAGAGCCAGAATGCCTATCGTGTTTGACAGTTCTCAAAGCTTTATCTTGAAGCAGCAGTGCAACAAGACTGGGCTGAAAATGCGTCTCTACTTCATTTTCTCCAGATAAGATTCCTGGCATCTTCCAGGTTTATTTGGTGGTAAAATGTTCTAGTTCCGCTAAAATATGAGTATTTTATAAATGTTTCAATGGATTTATTTCTTAAAAAAAAAAACGAACGCCATATTTGACTTAGAAATAACATTGTATACTTGGCAAGTGTTAGGATTGAGAGAAAAAAACTCATGGTATGCAGCATAAGCGGTACCTAGAAAACTAGATTTGACAGGTACGCTAATATTTTTGTTAACTGTAGCTGAAACAAGCATTCTGGAACAACATTTTTCATTGCAGTGCTACTTTGAAAGAGTGGTGCCAGAACGGGTTGAAAAGTGGTAGGGCCAAGGACGTAAGAAGTAAATTTTCCCCTATCAAATATATTACCATGATTGCAAAAAGTGATAGGGCCACTTACGAAAGTGGTAGGGCCATGGCCCTAGTGCCCCCCCCCCCGCTCCGGCACCTATGCTTTGAAATAAACATGCAGGGGTTAGTGGAAGGGATGAACCCAGAAGGTTGTGTTAAAAATGTTGCTTAGAAGAGTAAAGAGCATTTCACATGCCTCATTTTTCAGTGACATACATTTGGCTAAAACAAAGGCAATTTTAAGAAGTGAAAAATATGGAAAAGTGAGTCTGCACATGAGTGCAAAGCAGGAAATCTTCAGATAGCACTTTCAAACAGCTACGGTAGCTTCATTAATATTGGGGGGGCCCGCAGAGGGAGGCTGATCCGTTTGGTTTGAAGTATAAAACAAAGTTCTTTCATCTGCTGTACAGCAGTTACAGGAACTGTGTGGTTAGTACTTTTCCCTTTCCTGGAAGTAGAAAGCTATGCTGTAATACAGAGGAATTAATAGTGCTGTCATCCTTATGGGAAACACTCCCATTCCCACATTCACAGTATGGGCAGGGATCCAAGAAAATAATAAAAAATACACAACTTCCATTTGAACTGCTAGCAACCAATCACACCACTGATGTTGACTGCCATAGGGTTAATCTCACTGCACAAACCATATTTTTCTGCTTTTATTGCAACTCGTGGCGTAACTTTAACCTTCCTACCTCATAGCACTTCTTACCCTTACTATCTCCTTAACAGCTAATCTACCCCAACTCCCCCCCCCCACGCACACGTGAGCCTTGTTTCAGAGGCCGTGATAATGTATCCTGCCCAGTCAGGAATTTGCCCTTGTCTTGTTTCGCTGCCTGTTTGAATCTTCACTGGTGTGACTAATTTTAACAATATTTCTTGCTGCTATGTTGTGGTATCTCTTCCTAGACTGTGTAGGTTTCTTTGCTTAAAAATGCTATGTGAATTGTACTGATTGTTATTGTTCTGGCTGCATGTATTTATTACTAACTGTTTTGACTTATGCTATTGTAATTTCATTGTACTCATGCTATGTACCTGTCTTTGATTGTTGTACTCTCCTGGGTCGTGCCTGAAAATAGTCATTTCATGGCTAGTGCACCTACCCAGTTAACAAAAACTAAATAAATAAATACATGTTGGACATCAGAGTTGGAATGTCTGGACTGAAGTTTTTCCGATCACTGAACAGGTTATTAGTTGTCAGCATGGCTCAGTTGGTAGCACATCTGGTCGAGGGTTCTAGTCCCACACTGGGATTGGGCTCATACCATAAACACTGGTACATAAGTGCAGTATTAGGGGGATGCTGTACTGTTGGGGTGTGCCATCCTTCAGATGTGTTGTTAAAATGAGGTCCCTTCTGCCCATCTCTGGTGCTGTCCTGGTGGTTGTCCAGGTGGAAGTAAAAGAACCCAAAGCACTTTTCACAAGAATAGGATAGTTTTCCTAGTGCCCGGGCCAACATTACCCTTCCCATAAAACCAGTTCATGCAATTATCTAAGGCCGTGTGTGTTGATGCATGAAATGGCTGCTACTGCAGCCTATAATTGCATATATATCACTTTAAGATAGAATGAGCATGAAAAGAATTATTTAAATGTTAATTCTACTAACCGCAGGAATCCTCTAACTTAAAGGAAAACTTCACCCTCATATCTTGTAACATTTTATTTGTTTCCATGACAACAGACATCTCTTTTCCTGCAACTGTTGGGGATATATATGTTTGCTTTCATTTATTTTTACTGTTCATGCTAGTCCCCAGTAACTATTCTGGGGTCTCCATTTTCTGGTTGTTGAAATCTCATTGTCCCTGAGAATTGCATTAGCATATGAGAGCATGATATGTCAGCACCTTTTAGACTCCGTAATATGTCTGTCTGCTTAACTGGAGTTCAACCAAACAAGTTGCAGCAAGGTGTGAAATACTGCAGTTAGCTTTGCAAACTGTCTGAGTTGTAATACAGGGGTTTTCCCTTTAAACTGCCCTAACAATTCTCTGGATACACTTTCCATCTCTCGGAAGCTGAAGTACCTCCCAGGCACTTCACCTCCTTCTGCTCCCCTTGTTCCTAAATTTATTATCCACCTAACTATAGAGTCCACCAACAGCAGCTATTTCCTCCTTGAATGGAGGCCTCTTCCTCCCTTCTTGGGGACTCCAGTCCTCCCTTCCCACTGCAAAGGATGACGTCACTTGCTAATCGTCCTGCCAGTACAGCGAAGGAACTCTGAAGTGCATCTTTAAGAAAAGATGGTATATTTAAAAGGGAACTGTCAGCAAAAAGAGCCTCACACCTAAGTGTGAGGCTGATCCCAATTACTGCTTTGTGTGCCAAAACACTTTTTTTTACCTAATGATTACTGAAGTGTAGTAGACTGTATCAGGCTAATTTCATTGACTTGTAAGCTGACATTTCCTGTAACCAGAAATATCAGACTCACCTGCAGCTGATATCAGAGGAGGACCCAATTTTAAGTACTGACCTCCCCAGCTTGCTCCTCACCAGCCTAATTGTTCTCTCTCTTATCCCCCTGTCTTATCAACACTAGGCCCATCCATCCCCTTATTCTTCCTTTCCCAACCTCGGATAGGAGCTCATTACCCTGGGTTGTGACATCCTACCATGCCCCGCACTTTATAGCATTCAATCCCGGGGCTCACACATACTCCTTTTCTCCATCCATCTTCTCTACATCCAGCTTTACCAACTCCTTTCTGTGCACCGTGCCCTCCTAGCCTTTCTCCCCTACTTCCTCCCTCTCTTCCCTCTACCTTCACCTCTACCTGGTGTATATTTTTATTTTTATTTTTCTTCCGTTACTTCTCCTGCAACCTTAGATAACCTGCTTTATCTTCCTATAAACACTTCTATGTATGTAAATACTGTAATCTGTACAATATCTATATAATTCTATGTACATATGAACTTCTTTTTCTTCCTCTCTGTAAAGAGTATTATCTGTATTGCCTTGTAAATACCTGTGTTGACCTGTATATACAATTGTTCATGCTCCACCCAGGTCCATCTTGCAAATGAGCTTCTGCTTAATGATGAACGCCTGGTTAAATAAAGACTTGATTGATTGATTGATTGATTGATAAAGACTTGATTGATTGATTGTAACAGTGGGAGATTTAGTAGCCTACAGTGAATGTGAGAGTTTTTTTTTATAAGCTGTAATCTTCTGTTTGCTGGTCTGCTGTTCTCCTGGGGCTAGATATAGTCACAGAGGACTGCACTAAGCCCCGTGAGCACAGCAGGACCAGCAAGACCAGCAAATATTTGATTTTAGCTTACAAAATCTTTAACATGTATACTGTGGGCTATTGACTCTCCCAGCTCAGCAGTCCTCCTCTGATGTCAGTTACAGGGGATTCTGGGATTTCTGGTTACAGGAAAAAGAATCTAAGAAGTCAGCAAAAGTAGCCTAATACATTCTACTATACTGCAGTAAACAGTAAGTAAAAAAAATGATTATTTTTACATAAAGTGCTAATTGGAGGCCTGGTGATGCTGATGGTTGAGGCACTGGATGCCACACATCGCGCCACGCCGGCAACCCAAGTTCAGGAATGGGCCCGGGTTGTCAGGGGTCAGCAGGGGGAGAGCGAGGAGTGGGATTGAGCAGCCGTAAGGTGGCCCTCCTCTTCCAGGGAGGGATCTGGAGTTTCCCCTGGTCTTTGACTTCTACCCAGTGGAGGACAGATGGCAGTTTGGGCTGTAGGGGGCTTGGCAAATGCCAGGGGAGGGGCGGAAGGGGCTGAGCCAGTGCCACAGGTGTATGTGTGCCTCCATGCACACACACGTCCATGTGCTGGGGCCCTGGGTGCATGGGGAGAAAAATGGCAAAAACTGCTATGTATCCCCGCCAGTAGAGTGGTGGTGGCGAGATCAAAAAGCCATATTAAAAAAGTGCTAATTGGAATCAGCCTCATAGTTGGGTGTGAGGCTGTTATTGCTGACAGCTCCCTTTTTAGAAATGATGATAAATTATTCCAGTGTTTTATAGAACTAAATCCGAATGATTTCTGATCAAATGAACATGTGTTTGAGGGGTAGCTTTAAGTAGCTGTTGCTAGCAAACTTAAGTCCTGTACTGAACTGAAGATGAAAGGAGTCAGAAAATAACAAAGTAGGTTGACCTGTATGGACTATCCGGCATAATAAAGACAACTACCTGATTCTAGAATTAACTCCTGAGGTAGCCAATCAAGTTTTTTTTTAATATTACAGGATGGTGCACATGTGAAGGAAGAGATAAAGCAACAGAACCTATTTTGTTGAATTTGTTAATTTAAAAATTGGTTACTGGGAGAGACACACTGAGCAAAGGCTCACTCCCGGGTGCAACCTAGGGGAGGGGGAAGGTGAGAACACAGTTACAAAGATTACAGCAAGCCAGAAGATGTGGTTACAATGACAGTGACAATAAAGTGCAACATCCGAGTGCCGAACAAAGAAGAAAGCAAGACTGTTGCATGTAACAGGACAAATAAATTAGCATACAAATCAGCTATGCAATTGGACACAATCAAAAAGTGAACAGTACCTGAATGAGCAGAGACTGACCTAGTCTTGAGAGAGTAGGAAAATAGGCTGATTAAATTACACATGAAATAGCCAAAACCATGCAGTTAGGGGAGAGGGAAAGGTAAGGGGTGGACAGAATCGCAGGGGAAGGGCTAGGAAGGGTTCAGTTAGAGGGCTGAATACTGTTTACTGTGTCTGTCCTTGTGCACAGCTGACGTGTTTTGGGGCTGACTGCTTTCAGAGCACAAGTCACCAGGCTGTTTTGGGGCTGGGGAGGTTTACCTGTGTCTGACTTGGATGTTTGGATTTTTCTCTGTTTGATTAGCAGAGTATTTTCTCTGTCAAATTGTCGTGTAGGGCATCTTGCTGACAGGAAGGCACTCATTGCAGCGGTAGGTCAGAGCTTTTAGCTGATTGTTTCCTGAGGGCACAGTTTAGGCCCACACCCTTCCCACCCTCACCCACCCACCCCTGAAATAGTTCCTTTATACCTGGGGTTCTGACATCATTTCCTCAAGAGGAAAGGTGCATATCACTGTCATATCCTCTCTAGCACACTGCACCGACAACATAAGCATACACATTATATAATATATATATTTCTATATAACAAACCAATCACACACACAAAAAAAATAACTAAACAAGGTAGACAGACATGTGGGGAGTAGTGCAATGTAATGGCTGTGGGGCAGCAGTCTTCCGGGAGTCTTTCTGGAGGCTGAGATGCTGCCCTTTTTGCAGACAACTCTCTGCTCTGAGGGAGGAAGTTGCCCATCTTCAGGCCACACTGGACAGTAGTAAGGGAACCTCCCCCATCCAGGGAGCACCAGAGCCACCACCACTACCTCAGATGTTGCGAAGAAAGTACAGCAGTTGGACCACAGTGGGCTCAGGGAGGGTAAGGGTGGTGGAACAGAGGCACACCCAGTCAGTTGTTCCACTCCACAATCCATACACCATTCTGGGGGAGCATAGATCCCCTATGGATGCACCCGCAGAGGAGACTAAAGAGGTTGCAGACAACTGTCATAAGGTAGGCCCTCAGGAAAGAGGCAGAAGGCACCACAGGGAAAGGAAGCAACTCCTGGTGGGGACTCAATTATTAGGGGGATAGAACTGGGGGGAGCAGGGAAAACTGAAGTAATGTGCCTGCCTGGTGCCATGGCTTGGAGGGACAGGAAGTGCATCCTTAGGATCACGAGAACAGTTGCATGGGAGTCTGAGCTGGAGGTCATTGTCCACCTAGGGACAAGTGACTTGGCTCATCATGAAATTAGAGCAGTGCAGAAGGACTTTGTAGAGTTGGGGAGGGGCCTAAGACAAGTAGCACACACAGTATCCTTCTCAGAGGTGCTGCCTGTTAGTGGCATGGGTGAGGCGAGGGTACTTTGCACCATGCAGTTTAACAAATGGTTGAAAAAATGGTGTGGAGCACAGGGGTTTGGCTTTATTGGGGACTGGGGTTCCACCTGGAGGGACACCAGCCTATACTAGCAGGATGGTCTGCATCTGTCCAGGAAGGGAACAAGTCTTTTGGGCAATCGGTTTAACTGCTTCATTGGCAAGCTTTTAAACTAGTCAAGGGGGGAGGCACTGATAAGCAGCAGGAAAATCCCAGTTCCCCTACAAAACAGGGTACTAAATGAGAAAAGACCAAGGTAGAAAGGTCAGTGGGAGATGCTCTACAGAAGGTAAAGCCATAAAAAAATGGAGAGCAATGAGTACCAATGCCCATAGTCTGGGTAAACAAGCTTCCTGAATTAGTGGCCTTGATGGAGGAGGAACATCTGGATATCATAGCAGTCACAGAAACATGGTACACACAGAACCATGACTGGACATAAACATACCAGGGTACACCTTCTACAGGAGGGACAGGGAGGGTAAAAGAGGAGGAGGAGTAGCTCTCTACATAAGGGAAGGAATCAAAGCAACAGAACAAAAGGGTAAACGGAGGAGAAGAAGCACTGTGGGTCAATTTGGAGGCAGGCAATGGCATCACAATCCGCACAGGGGTTGTATACAGACCCCACCTCTCAGGGGGAGGAAATGGACAAGGAAATGATAGAAAGTATACTTAGAATGGCAGATAAAGGAGAGATACTGCTGATGGATGATCTGAATATGCCAGATGTTAACTGGAGTGCAGTTGCAGCAGCCACTTCTAAGAGTGGGGTTATTCTAGATGCCCTACAGGGGGCATGCCTTAGACAACTAGTATTGGAACCCACTCAAGAGGGAGCAATCTTAGACCTGGTTCTCTCAAATGGAGATGGAGAGAGGATCACAGATGTAGAAGTGGGTAGCCATCTGGGAACTAGCGACCATCGAACAGTATGGTTCACAATAAACACAGCAATAGAGTCAAGCCATACAGAGGCAAAAGTACTGGACTTCAGGAGGGCTGACTTTGCCAAAATGGGTGAGTGCCTAAGGAATGCACTAGAAAATGCACAGGAAGGAGAGGTGGAAGAACAATGGGGAAATAATACAAACTGCCATCACAGAGGTAACAAGCCTTTGTGTGAAGCAAATAAACAAAACAAAACGATGTAAGAAACCACTATGGTTCTCAAAGGAGGTGGCAGTGAAGGTTCAAGAGAAAAAGAAAGCATTCAGAAAGTACAAGGAATCACAGAAGGGTAGGACAGAGAATTGTATCAGTTAAAGCAAAAGGAAGCTGGGAAGGCAGTCAGAACAGCAAAGGCCCGAACCGAGGAAAAGATAGCCAACTCAGTTAAGAAGGGGGGATAAAACCTTTTTTAGGTACATCAGGGAATGAAGGAAGACTAAGGGAGGGATAGTAAGGCTTAATAAAGGGGAGGGGGGTGGGCAGAGGGTGACAGTGAAAAGGCCGAGATACTAAACAAATATTTTTGCTCAGTGTTTACAGATGAAGAGGGGGAGGTACCTAAAACAAACAATAGAAACACTTTGGATACAGAAGTTGATACCAGCCCATTTACAAAAGAAAGGGTTCTGAAAGAACTCTTAAAACTGAAAGTGGACAAATTAATGGGGCCTGATGGGATTCATCCCAGAATTCTAAAAGAACTAAGGGTAGAACTAGTGACACCACTGACTACCCTCTTTAACAAATCATGGGAGGATGGGGTGGTACCTGAGGACTGGAGGAGGGCAGATGTGATTATGCTTCACAAAAGTGGGAGCAGGGCAGAAGCAGGAAACTACAGACCTGTTAGTTTAACCTCAGTGATAGGGAAAATGATGGAATCACTTCTGAAGGAAAGAATTGTCGAGTACCTAGAGGCCAGAGGGGCACAGGACCCAAGGCAGCATGGATTCACAGCAGGAAAGTCATGCCAGATGAATCTAATAGATTCCTTTGACTGGGTGACCAAAGTAGTAGATCAAGGAGGGCTGTGGACATGGCCTACCTAGACTTTAGCAAGGCATTTGACTCAGTCCCACAAAAAGATTAATATACAAGTTAGCCAGCCTGGGAGTGGGTCCCAAGATGATAGCCTGGGTAAAGAATTGGCTGGAGAATAGGACATAGAGGGTAATAGTAAATGGAGTCCACTCTAAAGAAAGGAGGGTTACTAGTGGGGTACCGCAGGGTTCAGTATTAGGACCGGTCCTCTTCAATGTCTTTATAAGTGACATTGCAGAGGGACTGGAAGGAAAAGTATGTCTCTTTGCAGATGACACAAAGATTTGCAACAGAGTTGATGCACAAGGTGAGGTGGAAAGGATGAGAAGGGACTTGACGAGGTTAGAGGAATGGTCAAATATATGGCAGCTTAGATTAAATGCTAAGAAGTGCAAGGTAATGCACCTGGGAAACAAAAACCCAGGGGAAGAGTACACAATGGGAGGTGAGATACTAACAACAACAAAAATGGAAAGGGACCTGGGGGTAGTCATATCAGATGACTTAAAGGTGGGCAAGCAATGTGAGAGGGCAGTAAGGAGGGCTGGGGGGATACTGAGATGCACAGGGAGAGGCATCACCAGCAGAAAACAGGAAGTTGTTATCCCTCTGTACAGACAACTGGTGAGACCCCATCTGGAGTACTGTGTGCAATTCTACAGACCCAATCTCCACAAGGACATAGACAAGATGGAAGCTGTCCAGAGGAGGGCAACTAAAATGGTGCAGGGTCTGCACCAGAAGACATATGAAGAGAGACTAAAGGAGCTTAATATGTATAGCCTCGAGGAAAGGAGGGAGAGGGGGACATGATAGAAACTTTCAAGTACCTCAAGGGAATCAACAAAGTCCAAGAGGGTAGCATCTTTCAAAAAAAGAGGTGTGCAAGAACAAGGTGGCACAATTTGAAGATGGGGGCGGCTCAGAGGTAATGTATGGAAGTATTTTTTCACAGAGAGGGTTGTGGATGCATGGAACGGCCTTCCGTAGGAGGTTGTGGAGTCAGAAATACTGGTTGAATTCAAGCATGCATGGGACAGTCATAAGACAATTCTAGGGGGTGAGGATAGAAAGAAGTAGGCTGCTGGTTAACTAGGATCTGCAGCTTATCCATTAGGTAGGGAACTGAGCAGACTGGGTGAGCCAAGTGGTCCTTATCTGCCATCAAATTCTATGTTTCTATGTTTCTATGTAGGGCTGGCAGGAGCTGGGGGGAGAGGGGAGAAGTTTTAGCTGGTGCCCCATGGAGGAGAAGGGAGGGAAAAGAAGTAGAGAGTTGGATGGAGTAAGGTAGCTGGTTCCAGAGGGAAAGGAGGCAATACGAGAATGCAGATTTCCCAGCTGAGGAGTGAGGGTGGGGGAGGGAGAAGGTGCAAGGGTCCCTATAGCTTAGTGAGCAGAAAGATTAGGATTAGGGGATGGAGTAAAGGAGCAAGGATAGGTATGAAGGGAGGGACCCAAGCTAGTATTTAAAGTCAATAGAAGCACAATGGGACTGGCGATGTGAGGTGAGAGGGAGGATGGATAAGAAGGAGTATAGGGAACAGTGGTGGTTATGGCATGGTTAGCTGATAGCAAAGCGGCAAGAGGCCCTGCAAAGGGCGTCAGGTCTGGCAAGTTAAGTGAAGGGGGTTGTGCCATATACCACGTCTGCATAGTCAAACACCAGGAGAACCATTTTGGTGACCAACTTCCAGTGGACCTGAGGAGAAAGGCAGTCCTTATTGTGGTGCAGGGCACTGAGTTTGGGGTGGAGTTTGGCACGGATGATGATGTGGACAGAGAAGTCAAGCCTACTATCTAACAAGACACCAAGGTACTTGAAAGTTGAGACTACTTTCAGGGGGTTGCCATCCAGCATGGAGAAAATGGGGAGGGGGAGGGCCTGGTTAGCTTCTGGCTGCTACCAAAGGTCATTGACACTGTTTTTAGTGCTGACCCATAGTTTATTGGACTGGAACCAGTGCAGAGTGTAGTGAAAGTCTTGCTGGAGTGGGACTTCCACAGATGGATTAGAGGGACTGTAAGTGTAGAGAACTGTGTCATCCCCCCATCCATCCCCCCATCCCAGTGCTAGCAAGCAGGGCTCACACTTCCTCCGGGAGCCCTAGCAAGAGGAACACTATTACTCCTGGCAGCCCCCCCATCCCAGCACTAGCAAGTAGGGCTCACACTTCCTCTGGGAGCCCTAGCAAGAGAAACGCTGCTACTCCTGGCAGCCACCCCATCCCAGTGCTAGCAAGCAGGGCTCACACTTCCTCTGGGAGCCCTAGCAAGAGGAATGCTGCTACTCCTGGCAGCCCCCCCCATCCCAGCTCTAGCAAGCAGGTAATCAACAAAATCAATTTGGACTGAACTACTACCAGCTGTTTCCTGAATGCCGACCGAGAAAGAGCAGATTAATTTACTCCTTAATTTTTATTTGTTGGCTAAGGTGTTCTGATAGTTTTGTACTGTTGGCAGATGTCATTATTTTATTATTGAAACTAGCTGCTGTTCTGATAACTTTAAGTCTTTCTGCCTGCAACCTGGTTTCAGTTATTTATAACATCTGCCTAGGACTGTCTGTGTAAGGAGCTGCTGTTTTAGAGGGTGAAGGAGTTGCTTTCCAGGCACATTTATTTATTTAGTTTTTGTTAACTGGGTAGGTACACTAGACAAGTTTTATGCCTATTTTCAGGAATGACCCGGGAGAGTACAATAGGGTATAACAGGTACAACAATACAGCAATAGGGTATACCTGCATCGTAGTTGTATTTTCAGCATGGTGGGGAACCATTGTATTCTGTGGTGTTCTCTCTGGTGGAGCCTGTCAGTGCCGCACGTGCACACTAGGTCCACCCTCCCCCATCAGCTCACCGAAGCAGTCCCCCCCCCCATTTTTCTGTCTGAGGCAGGGGCCTTTTGTTATTGAACTCCCCATGTAGACTTAGTGTCCGCTAACCTGTTCTCCCCCTCTGTTTCTGTTCACAGGGCTCACACTTCCTCCTGGAGCCCTAGCAAGGGGAAGACTGCTACTCCTGGCAGCCCCCCCATAATTAACGTACCTGATTAGCCTGTTGACGCTGCTAAGACATCTTATCAGTGCACCATTAAAAAGGTATGTTGTCTCAGTTCCAGTCCTACCTTCTCCATTGTGATTGATCCCCCATTAACACTGCCAGTTGTGTTGACAACACCCTTGCTTATTTCATCTCAACCTTCAACTCTGCCTGTGACATTTTTGCTCCTTATTCCAAACGTATTATCAAAGGCTCTAGAAACCCCTGGATCACCTCCACACTCTTAGATCTTATGGCCATGCAGGACAATCTCTGGCACAAGGTCAGAGTGTCTGGTCTGTCTTATGAACTGCAACGATATCGTGCCACTAGGAACACGTGTACCCGAGACATTCGGCTAGCTAAGGCTGCCCACTTCAAAGCTTCCTTCTCTTCCACTTGGGGAAATGGAAGGAAGTTTTGAGATAATATAAAGGATCTGACTGGAAAACCCAGCCTCCCCAATGCTAAATATCAATGGCACCACTACCCAGGACCCGCAGCTCATTGCTGACACCTTCAACTCCACTTTTACAGATCTTAGAGCTTTCTCCTTCCGGACTTCAACAGCACCACCAGCTGCCCACTAATTCCTACCCTTGCTGGCAGTCCCCCTTTTTGATTTAGGACTGTTACCCACAGAGAAGCTAAATTCTGTCTAACACAAGCCTTGGGGATGTCCAGATTTAGTGGTGACTCCCTGAACCTGAAGTTACCACTACTGGCCCTTGACGCAGTTCTTTCCCCCCTTACTAACATTTTTAGTCTCTCCGTTTAGGCCAATTTCCCTCACAGTGGAAGTCCGCAGTGGTTACCCCTGTCACAAACGCACTCAGCAGGTCAGGCAATCTGCTTCCACAGTGCCAACCTCAGAATGCAATAGTGCGAACAGGTAACAGACAGGGTAACCCTCCTGTCTGCTTTTGGGTCTGAATCACCTTTTACCAAACTTAGTAACACCATCAAGCTGTTGAACAGTTTTGTCAGGCTTAACCTCCTTAAAGTTGAATCCGGGAAAGACTGAGGTTATGGTTGTGGACCCCGGCCGCAGGGTTGGGGGTTTGGGGGTGGGGTCCCCCTTCGAAATAGTTCTAGGGGGCGTCCAGATCCCCATTTCTGAATGGGTGCATAACCTGGGTGTAGAACTTGACACAGAGTTGACCCTTCATTATCAGGTGTCCTCTGTTGTCAGGACTGCATTTCTCCATCTGAGAAACATCTCCAGGATTAGGCACCTGGTTCCTCCTGGTGATTTGCCGGATTTATTTGGTCCACGCCTTTGTGACATCTCACTTGGACTACTGTAACTCCCTGTACCTAGGGCTTGCTGGGGTTGATATTCGCCAGTTGCAGCTAGTGCAGAATGCAGCAGCACGTTTGTTGTCTGGGGTTTCAAGAAGATCTCATATTACCCCTGTGTTGCGGTCTCTGCACTGGCTGCCTATACAGTGGCGGATCACCTTTAAAGTAGGTCTTTTGACCTACAAAGCCCTACATGGGTATGGTCCTGACTACTTGAAAGAGCTTTTGGTGCCTTACACCCCTTTGAGACAGCTTCGCTCAGCTGACGAGGGGTTTCTAGAGATTCCAAGGGTTAATTTGAAGTCTTCTGGAGCCCTTGCTTTTGGCTTTGTGGCTCCATCCCTCTGGAATTCTCTACCCCGTCCGCTCCGAGAGAGTACAACAGTGGATATTTTTAAAAGGGCTCTAAAGTCCTTTTTATGGAATAAGGCCTTTCCATCCATATTGTAATTGGTTTTATTTGTTGAAACTGCTGTTCTGTTTTATTGTATTTGTTGTCTGGTTTTATGAACTGTACAGCGCCTTGAAAATTTGAAAGGTACTTAATTAAATAAATGTTATTATTATTATTATATGTCACATGCAAAAAGAACTGGCAGACACCCAGGCAGTCTTTCAAAGAAAAGGTACTTTACTAAAAGATGATAAAAATATGCAAAATGTTACCACAGAACAATATATCAAAGAGCTCACAATCACATAAAAGAACAAAGGAAGATTACAAAACAAAACCCCTACCACAATACATTTAGATCTTTGCTATCTAAGGTATTACCTCTAGAAGTGTGTTTTAAAGTTAGATCAGAGAGCTGTGTCTCTCTGGAGTCCCAAGATGATATGAAATTAATTTCAGACACAAGTATCAGTTTAAACTCTGTATCTCCACATCCCTTCTGTGAGTCATCTAGCTCCTCCTCCTTTTAGACTATAACATTTCAAAAAATTTCCTACCAGGAGGTATGTTAATGTGACATCAGCAAAAACCCATTTCCCAGATTATGAGTCTTTGATCAACCAGTTCCTCTGAGGTTTATAACCCTGCAGTCCGTCACCCAGGTGTGAGATAGCCAATAGGAATCAGCTAAATGACGTGCTGGTTCTGATGTAATAAAATGTTTATTTAGTTTCCAACTTTAAAAGCATAAGGTCATAAAAAAGCCCATACAATGCAATTTCTCAAGGAAGTTGATTACATTACAGAGATCTCCTGGTCAGTGTAATACATCCTGCGATTTCAGCTGCTGACACCTTGTAATTTAAAAGGGCCAAATCTCACAGACTGACATTTCATACACTGACCATTTATTTATGCTACCAATATCATACTATAATCATAACCAGCTGGCCAAGCATCACAGTCCTCCCCACCTAGACTGGATTTGGGGGCTCTATCCCCTGCATGGGATGAGTTCCCTAAGTCAGTTCATGCCTCATATAGATGTGACAAGCCATCTGCATTCTGATTAGTTGCTCCAGCTCTATGTAAGATCATCATGTCATACCCTTGCAAGGTAAGACTCCATCCTAATAGTCTACCATTAGTTTTTCCCATTTGTGTCAACCAGACCAGGGGGTTGTGGTCAGTTTGTACCTCAAAATGCTGCCCATATAAGTATGGCTCTAACTTCTTTAGGGCCCACACTATGGCAAGACACTCTTTTTCCACAGTGGAGTAAGTCTGCTCCCTGGAAGTAACTTTTTTACTCAGGTACACTACAGGGTGATCTTTCCCTTGGTTGGATGTCTGACTTAGTACTGCCCCAATACCCATGTCTGAGGCATCTGTCTGGACTATAAAGGGTCTGCTATAGTCAGGACTTGTCAACACAGGAGCACTGCACAGTGCCTCCTTCAATCTGGTAAAGGCTTTTTCACAGGCTGGTTCCCAGGTACTTAGGCATCTTTTTCTTTACCAGGTCAGATAGGGGAACAGCCAGGGCACTGTAATTGGGTACACATTTCCTATAGTACCCTGCTGTCCTTAGAAAACTCCTGACCTGCTTCTGCGTTTCTGGGCCATGCCTTGATCACCTCTATTTTTATTTGGTTGGGATGGAGCTGTCCCCGGTCTACAACATGCCTGAGGTATGTCACTTCAGCCATGGCCACCTGGCACTTCTCAGCTTTGATAGTGAGCCCAGCCCTCTGTATCCTTCCCAGCACTTCCCTAAGGTGGGACAGGTGTTTCTCCCAGCTGGCACTAAAGAAGGCAGTGTCATCCAGGTCTGCCATGGCGTACTCCTCAGCACCATTTAACACCTGGTTCACCAACCTCTGGAAAGTGGCCGTGGGCGTTCTTCATTCCAAAAGGCATTACTGTAAATTCAAATAAGCCTATCATAGTGATGAAGGCCGAGCTCTCCCTAGCTCTGGCAGTTAACTCTACCTGCCAATACCCCCTTGTCAGGTCAGTAGTCATAACGTATGTCACCCCTCCCTACTGGTCCAGGAGTTCGTCCGTCCGGGGCATCGGGTGGGTGTCTGACTTCGTGACTGCATTCAGTCCATGATAGTCCATACAGAAATGAGCTGAGCCATCTGGCTTGGGCACAAGGACTATGGGTGAGGCCCAGGGGCTGTGGGATCTATGGATTACCCCTAGATACAGCATTTCCTCCACCTCCCTCCTAATGTCCTTTTGGACAGTCTCTGACACCCGATATGCTGTCCACTGTATGGGCATCTGTGTCCCTGTCTCCACATTGTGCATTGCTAAAGGGGTTAGTCAAGGCTTGGCACTAAACAGTGGCGCAAAGTCTGCTGAAACCTCCCTTACTTCCTGAATCTTGGCTGCGGCCAGCTGGGGTGACAATTTAACTGTCTCCACAGAGGACTCCCACTTGCTTTCTTCCAGCAAGTCCAGAAGGGGGTCTCCTTTGTACGTCCCCTCCACAGGACTACATACTGTAAGCACCATGTCAGCCGTATTAGCATATAGCTTCATCATGTTGACATGGTACATTCTTTCTGTATGTCTTCTTTCAGGTAACTCTGTGATATAGCTCACGTCATTTATCTTTCTAACTACTTTGTACGGTCCTGACCATTCAGCCTGCAGCTTGTCTTTCCAGACCGGGATAAGGACCATGACTTCCTGACCCACCGTGCATGAGCAAGCTCTGGCTCTGTGGTCGTACCACACTTTTTGTTTCTGTTTGGCAGCTGACAGGTTGCTCTGGACTGTCCCCATAAGCTCCTTCAGCCTCTCCCTAAACCTAAGGACATAATCCAATATGGGAGTTCCCTTGGTGGTGTGCTTGCCTTCCCAGTCCTCCCAGATCAGGTCTAGGGGCTTATGTACCCGTCATCCATATAAGAGCTCAAAGGGGGAAAATCCTGTCCACTCTTAGGGCACCTCCCTGTATGAAAACAACAGGTGTGGATGGTATTTCTCCCAGTCCCTTCCATGCTGTTCAGCAAACGCTTGGAGCATTGACTTCAGGGTACCGTTTAATCTTTCCACAAGCCCATTGGCTTGCGGGTGATAAGGTGTCGTGTGCCTCTGCACCACCCCACACCTCTTCCACAAATATTTCATCAGGTACGACATGAAGGAACCCCCTTGATCGGTGATAACCTCCTGCAGAAACCCAACACAGGAGAAAATCCCAAGTAAGGCATCTGCCACTTTGTCTGTCCTGAGGATAGGGTGACTGCCTCTGGATACCGGGTGGCATAATCCACCACAGTCAGGATGAACCTGTTCCCGGAGGAGCTGGGGATATTTAAAGGCCCCACAATATCCATTCCTACCCTCTGGAATGGCTCCTCCACTATGGGCAATGGAATTAGGGTGGCTTGGGTTTTCTTACCTGCCTTCCCTATTTCTTGGCACCAGTGACATGACCTGCAATACTCCTTCACCTGCTGGGTGAAGTTGGGCCAATGGAAATTCTGGGCCAACCGCTGTGTAATGTGCATGATTCCCTGATGACTAGACAAGGGAATATCGTGTGCAATCTTGAGCAACTGCTCACGGTATCCCTGGGGAACGACAAGCTGCCTGCCCATCACCCCTCTCTCTGTCTTTGCATCCTGAGTATACATCAGTCCATTTTCCCAATAAACTTTATGTTTTCTGTCACCTTCCTGTGCTCTGTCAGAGTCTGCCCAAGTCCTCAACTTCTCTAGACTAGGGTCACTTTTCTGAGCAGCTGCAAACTCCTTTCACATTCCCAAGGCATGGGACAGGTCCCCGTCAGTGTCTAAACTAGGGTCCCTAACACTAGAGTGTCAGGGCACTCAGGATCACTGTCAACCCTAACCCTCTGACAATGGGTCACCCCTCCTTCTTCGGAGTAACCCTCTGTAACTGTTTGGTTAACTGCTACTGGGGAAATTTCTACCCCCTTTTCATTAGTCTCCATATCAGGGGACACAGGCTGGGGAACCAGCCTCCCAGTGGTTTCCACAATGGCTTCTATGGGGTCCAGGGAACTACAATTTTCCCTTGCCACTTGGCTACAGGTAACTGCACACCATTCCCTGTTTGAGATTGTTGCCAAGGATGCGCCAACTGCTAAAGTTTTGGCTATAGCCATGTTGCACAGTTCCCTGTTTCACCCCAGTCTAGGAGAACACTAACGAGTGGTAATGTTGTCTCCTTCCCAGTGAACCCTTGTACAGTTACACATTTATTGGGTATAAGCTGACCAGGCTCTACCAGATCCCCTTTTACCAACATCAGGAATGCCCCGTGTCTCTTAACCCTTGTGTCTGTACACCATTCACAGTGACTGGGTGCATGTGTCCCCTCATGTTCACATGCATGCTTCCAGAGACACACAAACAACCCATTTCTTTCCTAGCCCCATTTTGTGTATTGCTCGTCCTGTTGGGACACTGTCTGGCAATATGCCCAGTTTCTTTACAAACCCAACATTTGTTTCTTTTCTCAGATAAATCCTTTCTTTGAAACCTGGGGCTAACTGGTTTTGGTGGAGGCAGTGAGGGTTTTAGCTGCCCTGAAGGTGCGCTTTTCCCTTTCTGTGCTGCCTTGCCCACCCCACTCGCTCTCAGAGCAGGTCTGCTCTTGGAATACCGGTCTGAGAGTTCAGCAGCCTGTTGCACTGTTTTGAGATCTCGGTCCTCCAGCCAGGTTTTCAGTTCTGCTGGGCATGCCCCAAAAAACTGCTCTAACAATATAGCATTTTTAATTTTATCTACAGAGTTTGCTTCAATTCCTTCCCACCAATGTTTTAAAAACTTATGTTGTTTCATGGTTAGCTCCTCATAGTTCATGTCAGGGCTTCTCCTGAGCTTATGGAATTTAGCTCTGTATGCTTCTTCAGTTAAATCAAACTTTTTTTAAAGTGCAGCTTTAAGTATGCTGTAATCATTACTGTCCTCATTGTCCATTTGACCCAATGCATCCCGAGCTTTCCTAGTAAGTAGTGGGGTTAGCTGGAAGCTCCAGGGCCCTCTAGGAATCTTTGCCTGAATACAAACGTTTTCAAAGAAATTTAAAAAGGCATCCATATCCTCCCCCTCTTTAAAGTCAGCTATCCATTTGGAATTTAATTTGTAACCCAGTCCTGTTCCAGTTAAACCCAAGCCACTTACCTGCTCTGGTGCTGGTGGTTGGAGTTGTAGCTTCTCCTGTTCATGTTGCCTCTGGCACTCACTCTCTTCACGCTCCGCTTCTCACCATTCTCATTCTGCTTCTTGCCGTTCTCGCTCCCTCTTCTCCTCTGTAGCTTGCTGCTCTCGCTTCTCTTCTCTCTGGAACTCCAGCTCCATCCTCCGCAACTCCATCTGCAGCCTGATGGCTTCTGGCTCCAGAATGCTGGTGACCTTCCCCTGCTGCTGTGGCCCTTCACTTGCACTTTCCCTGCTGTTCTTCTCACCGGATCTGGACACTGCACTGGACAGTACCCCCTCTATGCCCAAGGTTTGGTCCTTTACAGTCACAGTCTGTGACTTGATACACTGGGCATCTGCTGCCATCAGGGCATCCATGAGGTTCTGCTTGGTGGCTCTCCCCTCGTGCAGGACTCCTCTCTCCTTGCACAACTGCATCAGGTAGTCTGCAGTGTGCTCACTGTAGTTTGAAGCCATTTTCTTCCCTAACTACAGTTACTCTCACTTGCACTTTAGAAAAACAAAACAAGTAGGAACTTTTACTGTAAGCAAAATGATCTAGCTGTTTCTTTAAAAAAACAAAACACTGCCTTCTTTTGCAAGTGAGCTGTACAGTATTAAGCTGACACACTGAACAGTTAAAGCTTGTGTTACCAAATTTATCGCACCACTACCAACCAAATCTGTCACAAACGCACTCAGCAGGTCAGGCCCTCTGCTCCCACAGTGCCAACCTCAGAGCACAATAGTGTGAACAGGTAACAGACAGGATAACCCTCCTGTCTACTTTTGGGTCCAAATCACCTTTTACCAAGCTTAGTAACACCATCAAACTGTTGAACAGTTTTGTCAGACTTAACCCCCTATACGTCACATGCAAAAAGAACTGGCAGACACCCAGGCAGTCTTTCAAAGAAAACCTACTTTACTAAAAGATGAAAAAAAATATGAAAAATGTAAACACAGAACAATATATCAATGAGCTCACAATCACATAAAAGAACAAAGGAAAATTACAAAACAAAACTCCTACCACAATACATTTAGATCTTTGCTATCTAAGGTATTACCTCTGTAAGTGCGTTTTAAAGTTAGATGAGAGAGCTGTGTCTCTCTAGAGTCCCAAGATGATATGACATTCATTTCAGACACAAGTATCAGTTTAAACTCTGTGTCTCCACACCCCTTCTGTGAGTCATCTAGCTCCTCCTCCTTTTAGAATATAAAATTACAAAAAATGATTCCCTACCAGGAGGTATGTTAATAATGAGACATCAACAAAACCCCATTTCTGAAATTGTGAGTCTTTGATCAACCAGTTCCTTTGAAGTTTACAACCCTGCAGCCCATCACTCAGATGTGCGATAGCCAACAGGAATCAGCTAAATGACGTCCTAGTCCTGATGTAATAAAATGTATATTTAGTTTCCAACTTCAAAAGCATGAGGTCATAAAAAGGCCATAAAATGCAATTTCTCAAGGAAGTTAATTATATTACAGAGATGTATGTTCGTATGTTCGTAACAGTGATGATCACCCTACATCTATCCTCCCCCCAATCGCCAAAGCCCTTGAATGGATAGTATCCGACCAATTGTCTGATTACCTTGCAAAATATAATCTACAGTGCTGCCAGCAGCATGGCTTCCGGAAGGGTCACAGTACCACCTCTACCCTCCTGGAGTTCACTGACTTTATACAAAAATCTCTTGACTGTGGTCATTTATTAAGGTCTGTGTACATAGACCTTGCTAAAGCATTTGACAAGGTTAATCACGTTCTCCTCATTGCATCCCTCTCTTCCATGGGCCTCCCCCAAGATGCCACTGCCTGGTTCTCCAACTACCTTAGTGGGAGGACTCAGAGAGTGAAAATCCTGAGCACTCTTTCCTCCAGCCAACCAATACACTCTGGTGTTTCCCAAGGGTCAATACTTGGGCCACTCCTCTTCATTCTCTTCCTCAGTTCCCTCCCCACAGCATGCTCTGGCCATCTGCTACTGTATGCAGACGATGCCGTTGTCTACTTCAGTCACCCAAGTCCCTCCCTCCTGGAGAGCAATCTCCAAGTTTCCTTTACTGAAATTGAATCGTGGTTCACCCGTCACAAACTCATTCTAAACTATAAAAAAACTAAAGTGATTTTAGTTGCTAACCCTCAGAACAAAAATAAAGATCAGCCTCTAACAATGCTCAATAACAAACACCAGCCACTGGAGCAGGTCAACAGTTTCAAATACCTCAGTATCACCCTTGACCCCTCCCTCTCTTCCACGAACATGTCAGTCTGGTCTGTAAAGCAGTTAATACCAGAAGTGGTCTGCTTTATCATCACAGGTTATGCATGACATCTGATGCACTCTGACTGGCCATAACCAGTTCAGTACTGTCTGTAATTAACTACGGTATCGTGGTCTATGGCTCTGCAACCGAAACCGTATTAGACAGAGTCAAGGTTGCACTCAACAAAGCTTGTTGCCTTGTAGTGAGAGGGCATAGGCTCACCCACACATGTGACCTTTACAATCAAGTGAAGTGGCTTGACTTCCAGGGCAGGCTTCACTACCAAACCTGCTTACTGGTGAAAAAGATTACTCTCAGCCTCTCCTCACCCTCAGCTCGACATCTCCTCACTGCTGCCCCCACTCCCCGGGCAACCAGAAACTCCTCTAAGACCTCCTACCAGGTCCCACTCTGCAGGACTGCCCTGGGGCAGCAAGCTTTCATGTATAGGACCCCCATCTGGATAAACAAACTCCCTTCTGAGATCTTCTCTGATTTAAAGATTGGCCCCTTTAAACTTAAACTTATGCAACACCTCCAAGTATTAAACAGCTGTGACTGCCCTTAGCCACTCCCTCTTCCTGCCACCCTGCTGTGCCAGTGTACCCCTATTTCTTCTTGGTGTGGCAATGTCATTTTATACAGCTTCATCCTTTTTTCTCCCTAGCCTCTTTCCCTCTACTCCCAGCCTTCCCCCCCCCTTCCTCTTCCGTATCTACTTGGCCCTCTGGCCTGGCTAGGGGAACCACTTGAGGTCTCTTCTACTAGGGTTTCACTATTCTCTGGGCAGTGTTTGCCCAATCGCATTTAGTCTGATTCATTTGTATTGTAATGTGTACATTTCATCACTCAGGTACTTTATTCTCACTCCTGTCCACTTATACTGTTGTTACTTTTAGTGTTGTCATGCTTATCCCCTACAAAGATGTATATAGGCCACTTGATGCTGAACTTTATTATACCTGCTCTCTACTGATCTGTTGTACCATGTTTTATTTCACATGTTATGTAATTACTTAACTTTTGTTCTTCATTTTATTTGTATCGTTGTCCTTTTGTACTACTGATGTGGAGCCTTTGTAAATGAGTCTCTGATTCAAAGGTTTGTAATTCTGAGATTCTAGTAAATCTGTATACATGAGGATATGTAAGTTGATACAGGCAGATGGGAGCTCATTTAGGAAGATAGAAAATAGGATTGGACCCAGAATCGGGTCATGTGGGACCCCGGCCTGGATAAGGAGGTCTGGGGACAGGGCACCTCCTAACTGTACTGACTGTTGATGACCTGAGAGGTAGGAACAGAACTAGCTGACTCCAAGGGGCTAAGAGGCTGGCAGAGGTCATCTTGTCCAGGAGTGAATGGGACACCCAAATCAAAGGATTTGGTCAGATTGCTGAAAATGACCACTATGATTTTCCCTGTTCCATCCCCAAGAAGATGGAGTCAGTGACCCAAAGCAGGGAGGAGACGGTGGAGTGGTGCTTCCTAAAACAATACTGGAAAGGGGAGAAGAAGCTAGAGGAGTGAAGGAAGTCTGCAAGCTGTGAGTAGACCAGTTTTCCTTGCAGAACTGCGAGAGAGGAAAGGAGGTAGACACAGTGAAAGTTGTCAGGGATGGCAGGATCACCCCCTTTGTGGAGGGGAGAACCTTGGCAGTCTTCTAAGAGTGAGGTACAGTGCAGAGGGTAAAGGCAAGGGGGCAGGTGATGGCAAGAGCTCACAGGTGGGAAAGTGTGGGGTCCAAACCATTTGGACTAGATTTGAACTGGTTGACAAGAAAATGGCTTCCCAGGGAGTGACAGGTGGAAAATCAAACCAAAGGGGGAGTGAGGTAAGGGGGGGAGGAATGGGGTGGCAGTAGAGGAGCCAGGTGTGGGGAAGGGAAAGCACAGGTGGTGAAAAACTCACTGAAGTGAACAGAAACAGAGGGAAGGTCAGATACTGGTGAGCCATTAATTATGAAGACCAGGGAAGAGGAATGGTGTGGTGGGTCAAAAAGGGAGTGAGTCACCTTCCAGAATTTGGCTGGGAAGCTGATATTAATCTGGAGGTTGGCCTTAAAATAGAGGGACTTGGCAGTACGAATGGACTTAGTGCAAGAGTTCCAGAGTGTCCTGTAAGAGAGGAGGTCCGACATGGAGCGGGATAATTTATACCTGGCCCAGGCATGATCGTGATATTTGAACATGTCTATGAGATCATAGGAGATCCAAGGGTGGTGAGAGGATTTCACCCTGGATTTTCTGATGGGGGCCTTCTTGTTGGAGACAGAGGTGAAATTAGAGTGGAAAATTGAGACAGACATGTCAATATCTGGGTGGAGAGCATAGGGGACCAGTTAGTTACAGCCAGGTCCTTCAGTAGAGCTTTGTTGTTCTACAACCAGAGGGACCTGGACCAAATATATCTGGGGCAAGAGGGAGTGAGCTGGTCTTTCCTGGTGCAAAATTATATGCAGTGGACACCGAAGGCATCCAGCAATATAGCTGCTACAATAATACAGTGGGGATGTGAGGTGAGAACCCAGTCCAGAAGAGTATGGTTTGATGAATGAGGATTAAGATGGGTGGGTTCAGTGATGAGTTGTGAGAAGTTAAGGGACTCAGCCCTGTGGGAAGTCAGCTGGAGGTTGGGGAAAGCCAGTTAATGTTGAAGTCTCTCAGGAAAATGAGCTCCCAACAGAGGAGCATTATGTGAGGCTAGGCAATGAGTCCACCAGAGTTTAAAAATACATCCTTTCACTGGCCCTGTGGCGCTGCAGGCTGAGGCACTGGACGCTCCACCTCACATTACACTGGCGACCTGGGTTCGGGGATGAGCCTGGGTTGTTGAGGGTCAGCAGGGGTGGGGGTGGGGAGTGAGGAGCAGGATTGAGCTGCTGTGAGGTGACTCTCCTCTCCCGGGGAGGGATGAGGAGTTTTCTCAGCCCTTGGCTGCCACCTGGTGGAGGACAGATGGTAGCTCGAGCTATGGGGAAGCCCGACGATAGCCAGGTATGGGGCAGAAAGGGCGGAGCCAGTGCCCGGAGTACGTGTGTGCCTCCACGTGCACGCACTGCTGTGTTGCTGGGGCCCCCAGAACTACTGGAGAAAATGGGAAAAGAAGCATAAAATACATATAGAAAAAGTATATCCTTTCTTTGCAGTATAGTAATAGGGCCCCTATCCACAATAACCCACCCATAGTCTAATAGTGTTACTGTAATAAATTTTGAGTGGCTATAGTAACCCTTGTTTTCTCAGTCCAACAATGTTTAAGCCTGCATAATGACCCTAAGCAAGCATGTACTTTTGATGTGATATAATCCATATGTTTTTTAAAGCATAAAGTCAAGCCTAGAAAGACTCTCAAGTGTTTGATAGATGATACCAGTTCTAATTAATGTCTGTCAAGGATTTTGTTTGTTTGTTAATCAGGTGGATACATTGATCACAGGGACCGATTTCAGATACAACCATGGCCATTAACATGGTGCAAACAAGGGTAATAAAAATACATGAGTGACACGGAACAAATGGTAGGTACAATAAAGTTCAAGATACAAATATTGGATTCAGTACAGGTGAAATAAACATTAGGTCATCAGGGAGAATTCAAGTGAATAAATACAATGAAATAAACAATTCACAGAGTCTTTATGGCGGCACAGTAGTTTGGTACTAGAAGGAGAACAGTTGGTTCACCAGCATGGGCAGATGCAAGATGGTCTGGCAGAAAGGGAGGCCCTATACTGTGACTTGACTAGAGAGTATGATCTTGTTGAGGCACAGATCAGGAAGCATAGGAAAACCAGGAGCAGTTGAAGAATTCATGAAAATTATTCATTTACAATAGCAGTAACATAAAAAAATAAACTTGTTCAGTATAACTATGTACAAAGGAGAAAAAAAGAGTTTTCCTTCAGTTTGTGTCCCTTTTCTTCCCTCTCAGCAGTTGCAGCTTAGCTCCTTTATAAGTCCTTTCGACCCCCATTCTTAGCAAACATCCTGTTCATGTATCTTTCAAGCAAGTGCAGGAAGAACACAGTAGAACAGAGTGTGCTTGAGCTGAGAGGCCCCATTTGCATAGCTTTTGCAAAAGGCTCAAAGATTTGCACTAAGGTAACCTCTAGTTTCCAACAGCTTTTTGCAGTTGTCTCAAATTATAAATATATACATTTCAACAGTTGCACTATACATTTTCTAAACAAAAGAGATCCCAATATCAGTTACATTTCCATACAAAGATTTGCACATATTTTTATATTAGCAGATATGCAAGGGAGGAAAAGACAGACAGCAAGGGAGACTGAGAGACAGCGAGAGGAAAAGAATTGAGAGATTGTCGGGTGATCAAATACAAAGTCTCACAGGAAATTTGGGTATTCAGACTTAGCAATCAGACAAAGAAGGAGACAGAAAAGGAAAGAATAGATCCTTGCACTTAAACACTTTCTCCATAACAAATGGGACGGGGTCCTATTCCACCTAGTCATGATCCTAGTGCCCGTAGAGAAGGTGGTAGGCTGTTCCAGTGACTAGTGGTGGCCATGAAGAAGGCCTTCTGGCCCATACATGTGGCAACTTGGGGAGACAGTAGAAAAAGGCTGGAGGGGGACCAGAGGCCACGCGGGGACAAGGTTTAGGCTTGAGTGCTTGAATAGGTTAGATAGTAGGGACTGCTGTTTTTCTAAGATGTTTTTGTCAGTGAAGCAGCCTACAAGGTATTTGGGGCTGGCCTGTAGGGAGAGTCTGCCAAAAGCCTGGTAGAAGGAGTAGTGATGCATGGAGTAAGGGGCCATTAAGGCTAACCTACAGATGTTGCTGTACATTTTGTTTAGTCTGGATAGGCAAGAGGGTGAGGTTTGCATGTAAACAGGGGAGCTGTAGTCCAGAAATGGGGAGCAAGGAGACCTTGGCATTGGCAAGCCTGACTTCTGGAGTCATAAGGTCCTTAAGCTGAAAACCAATCCTCAGTTTTTGGTTAATGGGTTGAACCGTAAGTTTGGTATAGGGAGAGAAGGTCAGGTGAGGGTCTAGAGTGACTCCCAGGTTTTGAATGCAGTACCTGCTCAAGATGAGTGCCATCGAGGGACAGGATATGTAGGGGGTGAGTGTTGGCTGTCCACCTGGCTTGGCTGAGTTTTGACCCAAACAGTATGGCTTTGGTCTTCTTGGTGTTAACTAGAAGTATGTTGGCCAGGAATCATTGGTGGGTGGCATTGAAATCCTCAGCAATGATGGAGGATATTTTGGCCAGGGTCTTTGCGCTGTGGAACAGGATAAGGTCATCAGCGTACAGCAGCATGCTGCACCTAATGCTTTCCTTGGGGAGTGAGTCATTGAACAGGGAGAAGAGGATGGGCCTGAGTATTGAGCCCTGGGAGACCCCAGATTGGACCCCCACAGTGTTGGAGGTGCCCCCACTCTCAGGCAGACCACCTAGGTTTTCCCTGAGAGGTAGTTTCACAACCAGGATGTGGTTGTGGCAGAGAACCCATTATGATGCAGTTTTTCTACTAGGATACTGTGGTCTACCAGATCAAAGGCCTTTCTACTAGGATACTGTGGTCTGCCAGATCAGAGATCCATAAAGACAGCCCCTGTTGGTTTGCCTTTATCCAAGCCTCTGAAGACATGGTCAGTGAAGCATGTTAAGGCAATGGTGGTGCTGCGGCTGTTTCTGAAGCTGTGATATTGGGGAGAGAGAAGGCTGTGTTTTGTCATATGGTTAGACAGTTGTGAAGTAACCTTTTTAAGGATTTTGCTCGGGTAAGGATGGAGATTTGGGCAGTAATTGTCAATGAGAGTCGGGTTGCCAGACTTGAGTATGGGAACCACTCTGGCTTGCTTCCATGGGGAGGGTATAGGAGAGGTGGTAAGGGATAGATTAAATATCATGGCAAGGGGTTTGGCTATTACATTAGCTGTTAATTCAAGAAACCTTGGGCAGAGCCCATCGCTGCCTTGGTCGGGCAGGGCCCTGAGCAGTTTACTGCTGGAAATTCATTGGAACTGATACCTTTTATTAAATACTTGGAGTCTTTCTGTTCCTGTGTTGCTGCCCTGTCCATTTGCTGTCCTGGCTGGCCATGTTTTCTGCTGCTGCTGCTCCTGAAATGTCTCCCTTGCTTGTTCCTATGCTGCTGGTCACTGCATGACTGTGCTAAGGATTCTGTTACTGCTGCTTAGATTTGGAAGGAAGGAACATTGTTTAACTAGTAGTATACACTAAGCTAAAAGCCTGTTTCCAGATGCAACCTGGAGCACAAGAAGTTATGTGGCTTGCTCCAGGATCACACAGTACGCACCTAGGCAGCTGTGGGATTCAAACCCAGGTCTTCAGATCTGCAGCTCAGAGTCTTAACCCACCGCGCCTGTACTGCATCTTATACTGCTCCCTTTGAACTCATTCTCCCTACTCTGCCGACTACTGGTTATTTGACTGTCTGTCCTAGATGCTCTTGCTTTGACTCAAGTCAGCCACCTCTCGTGTGATGTGGCTGAGGCCGCTGCTGCTGCATTTTCTCCCAGCATTCTTTCTCTGATTTGTTATCCTGGTGTCTCTGTGACTTCATGCTGATGGCTGTTCTTCCTGCTTGCCTTGCCTTGGGTGTTTATACTGCATTAGTCTGTGCACTGCCTTGGCTGCCAGGTACTTTAGCTGTGCTTCACCTTCTGGGATTTTATGGGCTGTTGATATGCTGCTTCTTCTCATTTAGTACCACCCACTAGCTTATCCAAGGTTGCCACCCAGATCTTCTCCTCAGGGCTCAACATTCATACTATCTTGCTCATACCTGGCTATGCCCTCTATTTCATAATCCATCCTACCCATACTGGGCTATCGCCCTCTAGTGTTGTACTACCCAATTCATTCTTTTGAACACTTGCTTCAGCTATTGGGTATATGCCTCAACAGCTACTGCACAGTCTTCACAAAGATTATAGAGCTCTTGCCGCAACACTTACTGCCCCTTAAAAGCTCCCTGCTATCCTCAGGCTTCGCTCCTTAAGGGCTTGGCTCACATGATTTCACTTACTGTCCTTGTACTCAGAGAATAACGGGGCTGCCAGGCCTGAAGTAGCTGTTATGTAAGTTTCCCATTTCTCCTGGGGGGGGGCATTCTACAAACCTACCATTTTTTTGCACTGGGGTTTAGCCTTCTGAGTACTTCTCTATGGATGGAGTTCTTCCATGTAGGGACCTATTTTGTTGCAAGGCCATGCCTCATAGCACCTTCAAGAGGTGGACGTTTCATATGAGACAGAAAGCAGATAGTTCCTTCCCTCTATTAAAGCAGCATGCTTGGGGTTTATGAGTCTATGGGGTAGGGTATTTAACTTGTTGGAGTTGTTTAGTGTCCCTATGTAAGGTTATAACTTAATTTATTAAGGCTGGAGGGATGGTGACCTAAGTCTTTGGATATCAGAGGTTTCCTCCACAAATGTGTTTTCCCCTCCTCCATGCTGAAGGTCATAATATATTAATTCTGCTATGAGTTGGGCTTGGATAATGGGACATTCATTCCTGGTCAGTTGCTTCTTGTCACATTATAACTTGTAAGTATCAGTTATCCTTGGCCACATTCCTGCTCTCCATGTGAGAAGTAAGTCTTATCAATATTCTATTCAGCAACTTCAGCTCTGCAATTTTGAACTTCTTCCCTAAGGTACCTTTGGTCTAAGCGGACCAAATCCCTGTAGTACCTCAAAGGTTTAAATCCTTCCTAAGAGGTTCCTTTGCCTTTATGGCACCTTGAAAGGTGGTAGTCCCTGTTTTAGGGACAGAGAGAGCGAGCAGTCAAACCTACATTGGATAAGCATTCAGACCCTATCCAAGTACATCGACTGTACTCGTGCTCTAACCTACTGTAGTACAAACACTATATGTACCTAACATTCTACTAAATGTTCAAAGCATCTGACCAGTCATTCCTACTAGGTTGTCTAAGCATCCCTACATCAGTTGCCCGATGTACCAGTGAGTAAAAGGGATTTCCCCATGGTTCAGTTGGGCAGCAGGTGACCCCCCCCACCAAGCATCATTTAAACCATGCATGCATTTTCATTGCTCCCACTATTCTCCCCTCTTCCTTCAACAGTTCCTCTGTTTCCTTATGGACTCATGGATGTTTTCCCTCAGGTACCTTTGTCCTAAAGGGACTGTATCCGTGCAGCATCTCTAAGGGTGGAACCCTCGTCAGAAGGGATCCTGTGCCTTTATGGTACCTCAGAAGTGTGGTAACCACTGTGTCAGGGACATTAAGAGAGTGAACAGCCAAACTTCCATTACATAAGTATCCAAATCTATCCATGTACTTTGTCTGTACTCCTACCCTAACCTACTCCAGTACAAACGTACTCAGTACTCAGCATCCAAGCAAACGTTCCTAGCATCCTATAAATCCTACTGCTTTGCCTAAGCATTTTTACATAAGTTTCCCAATGTACCAGTGAACCAGATTTTCTACACTGACCACAACTTTGGAAGCAGAGGGTTTGGTATTGCCTGTGCAAGCCTTGTACAGCCTAACACTGAAAACTGAATTCAGTGATCAGGCAAGTTCTTTGTAAGGAGATTTTTTGGTACAGAAGCCACTAGTCATTAGATTACAAGCTAGAAGACCTGGGGATTTTCTCAGAACTGCAGCAGTTAAAGCATTTTTATGGCTGCAGTTGACGTAGCCCTGCAGACGTATTGATTTGAGAAAAGGACTACCTGCATAATTACCTTCCAAACAACATGGTAGAGCGTTAAAAATAGTGTTTTCCACTGAAGGCTCATTACTACGCTGCCTGTGTGTGTATGGCAGCTGGAGAGCACTATTTTTCTTCTGGCTTGAGAAGTTAATTGAGCCCTCCCCAGTACAGCCTTTTTTTTGCAAGGTGAAACCTCCATAGTGTTTTATGGGGCTTTCCTCTGGCTTGAGAGAAGTTAAAAGAAAACTCCACCCAAAGTCCAAGTCTGCTGCCTCTGCAATTTCTCTGAATTTGCTACAATGCTTTCCTGCACATTTTGAGTCCCTCTGTGGGAGACATCAATAAAGTAACCAAATACTAAGGATTGGCTCACATAAACACAAACAATCACAAAATCTACTTAGCCAATGGATGATCACAGCTGCAAAATTATTAGATTTGTCTACAAGCACTGTCTTCTATGCAAGACACAAGCAATTGAATCAAAAGTGCATAACATGTTGATCAAAATGGGGGGGCAGGATTTTAGGCAAAGTGACACATACAGATTGCAGACAGCAATAACTGCTGCTGAGATAAACTGATGTGTCCCTTGCTATGCAATTGGGGGTGAAAAGTAGCATTGTTGAGGAGCAATCAGAGATTTGTTTTATAAATAGCTGTACTCCATGATGTTTCCAGACTAGTTTATATAAACCATTCCAATTCTGCATATATTATTTCATTCATGGTCTACTCTAACAAACTAGAAAGTGCTGTTCCATTTCCGCTACTTGGTAGTGGTGCAAAAACCTAAAGGGTCTGAGGGACAGCAACAGGAGTGCAGACAAAACTACTTTAAATAGTGACATGCTTACACACACACACACACACACACACACACACACACACACACACACACACACACCCTGTATATATTTTCCTGATTTTATTATGTAATTTTCCTTTAATTGAGCTATCTCCAGTACTGCCTCTTTTTTTTTGCAAACTGAAACCTCTGCTATAGTGTTTTATGGGCCTTTTCTTTCTGTACTAAGTTTCAGTGCTTAATTTACAGCCATTTGCAAACTGAGAAAATTGTTTTACTGGTATCCCCTCCTCCATTCACCCAGAGGTGCCAAGTCTTTGTATGCTAACCATGCTGGTTGATCTTACTATCTTCCCTCACAGTAAGTATGTGAAACTAAACTTGTGTTATTTTAAATGATTGATAAAGTGACATGTCCAATTTGCATCTCTTGGGGATGAAGCTGTATCCCTTTACCTGTATGGAGTAATTCACTTGGCACCAGCTCTTAAGACCTCAGCTGAGAAACAGATTGGCATACAATTGTAAACAACAAAACTGTAAATGATATTTGGCAGATTATAAAGGGCAACATATTATCATTTGCAATAGTTTATATTAAAAAGATCAAGGAATATAACAACAAATGATGACAAGCAAAATGGCTACATGAGGATGTGAAAGTAACTCAACAACAACAGCAAAAAGCTAAACATGCAATAAAGTATCTGAAAACAAAAGGCATGACATAACCACATGGTCAGAAAATTAAACATTTTAAAAGAAACACGAACGCAAACGTAACCATTTCAAAAAAGAAACTGGAACTCAAATGCAACAGATGCAGACAAAAGCAACAGCAAGCAATTGTGCAGTTACATCAATACCCTAAACAAAAAAATATATATAAGTATATTACTATTAAAGGGGAAACAGTAAAAAATCCAGTGGCGATAGCAAAGCAATGTAATGAATATTTGTGTTCCTTGTTCAAACCCAGTCACAACTCAGTCCCCTGCCCCTGTACATTACCAGGAATGCCAACAGAATTAATATAAATACAGACAGCATACTACAAAAAAATCAGAATATGAAAATCAGAGTGCAAAGTTTCCACTAAAATGCTGAAACTAAATATTGGGATAATCCATAACCAGGCACCCCCTCAAAATATTTTTTTTAAATGAATAAATACAGGTTTGGGGTAAAATTCTAGAATCACTACTTAAAGATTTAAGTTAGCCACATATCTAACAATGATTTCAGTGCAAAGAGCAGCAGGAATTCACAAAGGGACAATCACGTACCACAAATGTAATCTGTCTCTATGAAAACGTGACCCAATTCTTGGATAACAATACCTCATAGACATAATTTCTGTTATACCTTTGCAAACATCTGCCACTGTACACATTTAGCAGTCACTGAAAAATGTCTTCACTAGTTATTCACCCTTGTATTATAAACATTAGAACCCAAACCAGCCAAACCATATGAATAATAATCACTGTCACGCCTTGTGTATTATGCAGACTGTGATACTTAACACTTGTAGGGTAAATCAGTGCATCTGGACTTATTTGCTGCATATGCATCTCAATTGCTGTGGGTCCTGACCATGTTCCCCCTTCCTCAAGCCAAGTTAGCTACAGTATGTCTTACAACTCCTGGTAGGTGACATTACTTTAGCTTATGTATTACTGTGGCAAACTGCTATTTTGGACAAGAAGTTAACATTTTAAAAAGACAGTGATGTGTACTGAGAAGCAGCTTGTGCAGGTGAATCATCATGCTAGCCAAGATATTTCCAGGTTGCGTTCAGTAAGCCTAACCAGTGGGAGCAGAAGGGGAGAGGGATACAAATCTAAAATTGAACCGTTTAACCCATGTGTGATTTAAAGTTACATAACAGAAATGTGGCCTCCTGAACTGAACACCATATTCCAGATGAGGCCTCACCAGTGATCTGCACAGCAGCATCACCACCTCCTTCCTTCTGCTGGTGATTCCTCTCCCCTATGCACCCCAGCATCCCAGTGCCTCTCCCCACAGCCTTGGTACATTGTTTAGCCACCTTTAGGTCATTCAGTATGATTACTCCAAAATCCCTTTCCTGTTTGGTGACCATCAGTCCCCCCCCCCCCATAATCCTATCATGGGTTCCTGCAACCCAAATGCATGATTTTGCACTTTTTTGCATCAAATCTAAGCTGTGGCACTTTGGACCATTCCTCCAGTTTTCCTAGGTCCCTCCTCATTATTTCTACCCTTCCCAGAATGTCCACCCTATTGCAGATCTTAGTGTCATTCACAAACAGGCACACTTTCTCCTCCAGCCCCTCTGCAATTTCATTTATGAAGACATAAAATAGGACTGGGCCCAGGATTGATCTCTGTGGCACCCTGATGGTCACACTCCTTTTCTTAGATTGAGCACCATTTACCATGACTCTCCATCTTCTATCATTCAACCAGTTCCTAACCCAGTTTACCACCTTGTGACCCACTCCCAGACTGCCCAGCTTGTTCACAAGTCATATGTGGAACGGTATCATAGGCCTTACTAAATGCAACTCATGTTTATGTTTAAGCCCATGAAACACCCTTCTTAAGTTAATGCATTTGCAGTCGTAGTCGCTCTGCTCGTATTGTTTTTGCAGGGACTGTCAGGTCCTGTAGGGACTGTTCAGAGCAGAAGTTGTATGAGTAGCTATGATAAATCTTTCAGCATAGTGCCACTGCTTGAAAGGGAGAACATTTAGCTATTGATTGCCTGGGCTTTTCCAAACCAAAGAAGAGTCAGGAAACAATTTCCTTTATGCAGCTGTTTTCTTTTGATGTCAAGAAGGCTTGCTGTTTTCCACATTGCCATGTTTTGCATTAAGTGTTGGAACTGAAAGTCTTTCAACATGACCTACGTTATCTTTTCTGGTTCTTCCCCATCGGCTGATTTTGCTATTCATTAGAGATGGCTTAATGACTGACAGAGCTGCATCATACAGTTAGTTAAATGCTAGTCTTTTTTTTTTTTTGGTCATGGGAAAAATGAGGCCTACAGTGCGCCATGTACCAGAGGGGACTACCGCCCAGCCCCAGAGCACCTGAATATTGAAGATTAGCTTTAGTACTCCTTGTTTATATTTAGTGCACAGCTACAGATAGGCCCTGAAAGTAGAATGCTGGGCTCGGAATCTTCAGGAATGCTGGCATGTTACAGAGTAGAATTCCTAGTTAGGAAATGGAGCGTTCAGGTCTGGAAATATTTAACTGCTTGGACATTCATTGTCTGAATTCCTTGAAATGCACTGAGCTAGAAACTGAATGCCTGTTTTGGGTTGTGGTGTTGCCCAGGGTACCACAGACCAGTGGCTCGTGACAACTCCTTCCTGTCCCCTCCCCCCACCTTGACAAGATTCTGACCACATAAATCAAGCTGTTGTGCAGTTCCCAGGTGAGAAAGAATGAGGTTAAAAGGAGACTGATTTAATGGATCTGCTCTGCCTTAATCAGTGCGTGGTGTCGGGATTGTGGTGCAGTGACACAGTGTATGTCAATGCAGCTAATATCTCGTAACATATTGCAGTTGAAAGATTCTCGTCTGGCAGCATTCATTTGGACATTAAAATGGTATTAGTCCAGGCCTCTTTAAATGGGGATGTAGCAGTGTTATTATTGCAGTCCTTTTCCGCCCATCAGTGTTTCTCTGTCACCCTGTGACTTTACAAAGCCCTTTAAGAATCAGTTTATTGGGAAAAAGCAATGAGACACACTGGATGCACACTTAATCAGGTAACTGATCTGGCTTGTCTACAGTTACAGTAGCTTTTTGACCAATTAGACACGTAAAATGCAAGCAGGCCTCTGGAGCTGGCAGATCAGAAGGCCATGGGTTCCAGCCCCTCACCAGGTACTTGGGGTATTACCCATTAAATGATACTGTAGTGCAGTCTGAGATGGTTGCTGCCCTCTTTGAGGTGCCATCCTTCGGATGAGAGGTAAAACCCACGTCCCTTCTGCCCATCTCTGGTCACTATCCAGGTGGAAGTAAAAGATTCCCATGGCACTTATCAATGAAAAGCAGGAGAGTTTCCCTGGTGTCATGGCCAGCATTCCCCATGTCAATAAAACAGGTCCATGAAACCCACCCCCCAGGACACACCTGGAAATAAGCTATACTAGCTTAGTGTGCCTTTGCTGGTCAAAATATCAAATAAATATCTAAATAAATTTTACTTGGTAGGCACTCATAATGGGCTGCGTTACTCTTTTCTTGCTATGGTGTCACTTTGAAGGTTAAATGGATAAAGGCCCTCAAGAAAGGAATTTGGTGTTGGGCAGCATCTTTCATATGAACTTTATCCCAAAGCATTTTACAGTCCAGGAGAGAGCAGGAGGAAAATGCTGCTGTCATGTCCAGTGCACAGGGAGATTCGAAGAGCACAGTGACAGAGCTGTGAGAGATTACAGAGAGGTTGAGTTTAGGGAGGTTAAGAGATTTCTATAAGGTCACGCAGTGAGCAAGGTGGCGTTGTTGGATCTAAACCCGATCTCAGATTCATTACTCTGTACTCTAACCACCAGGCCAAAGTGGTTCCTAAAAGAAAAGCTATTAGCAGTAACTGCACAATGAAGGTGATTTCAAGTAGCTCACATGCTACCCTAAATCATGCTACACATCAGGTTTACAGTTCAAAACAGCTTGGCTTCACTGGCTTTGGAAGAACACATGACCACAGCTGGGTTGCAGGATATGAAGACACACTTCTTTTTAAAAAGTGAATCCATGTGGTATACAAGCAAAATGAGCACTCCCCCACACTGTTGAAAGTTTCTACACCAGCGCTAAGATGCTTTCTCAAGGCAAAGACCACACCACACTACACTGCACTTTGCTACACATTAGGGTTTACATGAAGCGGATAGCTGCCTAAAAAAGTACAAACAGCGCACATGGAAAGGGTCGAGAAAACATTTGTTTCTCTTCTCATCTTTTTTATGCTCATATTGATCTAAGTTTTAAAGTGGAATTGCATATACTTTTTTGTATATTTTCTTGACTTTTTTGGACTAAAACACTAATTGCAATTGTCAGTGAATGTCAGCTAAATATATATAAATGGACATTTTTTAGTTGTTTACACGTTGACATTCAGTGTAAACTCTGACCGCTGTTTCTCTGAATAACGTATACTTTAAAAATGCATTGATGTTGAGTCTGCTTGCTAACCTCTATCACTGTGAGCAAACGCACGTGCAAAATGAAGCTGCTTTTTTTTTTTAAATTTAAGTTTATTGACAACCATCAGGTACAGTTAATACAGGTAAGCCAGACAATTTCGGTTCTGTTTTACAGAGCTGAAGTATGTCAGATATGGTAGATAAAGTCCCTCTTTTATACATTCTTTAAAAAGCAATAGATTAAAAGGAGAAGCATTTCTGAATTAATAACACTGACAAATCCATCATGTTGTACTCTTCCCAGGGCTAAGTGGACCATTCTCCAAGCGGGCAGTCACCGCCCAGAAGCTGCTTTTTAAAGCTTTTTTAAAATGCCTGGTAGCTATTTAGTGATGCATACAGCTACAGTGCCTGTAAACTCAGTACTGTAGCACAGTGTAGCAAAGCCTGCTGCCAACCACATGTAAACTCCCTTACAGAGCCGATAAACGTGGAGATGAAAGAACGATAAACACAGAGATCAAAAGAATGTAGTTTAGTGAACTCATCCCTGGATGAATAGTTGGAAGGCCAAAGAAACTTCCCTGCAACACTGAGCCTTCTCATTATATTTCTGTGATAGTTTAACAGCAGGGCATGAAAAGGGCCCTTAGAGTTTATAAGACTCCACAGTCTCCATGGAGCTATAAGCCCTGCTTCCTGATCTAGGGGATTCTGAGGATGGTAAATGGCTCTCAGGGAGGGGTACACACCATGAACATTCATATTTCATAGAAACATAGACTTTGACGGCAGATAAGGACCTCTTGGCCCACCCAGTCTGCCCATTTCCCTTCCTATTGGATAAGCTGCAGATTCTAATTAACCAAACAGCCTACTTCCTGCAACCCCCCACTACAATTGCCTTATGTCTATCCCATGCATGTTTGAATTCCCCCATTGTTTTAGACCCAACAACCTCCCCAGGAAGGCGGTTCCATGAATCCACCACTCTCTCTCCGTGAAAAAATTTCCCACACTACCCTCTGAGCCCCCCTCTATCTTTAAATTGTGCCTCTTGTTCTTACACATCTCTTTTTCTGAAAAATGCTACCTCCTGGACTTTTTGATTCTCTTGAGGTACTTGAAAGTTTCTATCATGTCCCCCATCCCTCCTTTCATAAAGGGTATACATATTAAGCTCTCTCAGTCTCTCTTCACATGGTTTCTGATGCAGACCCTGCACCATTTTAGTTGCCCTCCTCTGGACTGCTTCCATTCTGTCTATGTCCTTGCGTAGATGGGGTCTCCAAAACTACACACAGTATTCCAGATGGGGTCTCACCAACTGTCTGTACAGAGGGATAACCACTTCCCTTTTTCTACTTGTGATGCCTCTTCCTATGCATCCCAGTATCCCCCTGGCTCTCCTTATTTCAGCATCAGCACAGCAGGTCTGAGAGTGAGGGGACTTGCTGAGTGCTGCACTGTGGCCCGGGTCCTCCTTGTCCCCTGTCCTGTTAACACTGGTAATGTCTGGCATCAGTGCGGTCCCCGGATGATCTTCAGCTAATAGGACCTCCACCTTGTAATCCTCCATTGCTTTAGGGGTAAAGGTCAGCATATTACACATGATGCTGGCTGGACGCATAGCTGAGGTACATCAAACGTAATCTTTACTCACAAATTTGCTCACATACATTGCTTTACGGTGGTTTGCTTTGTGGTGCGATAGTACCCATTTCAGTACAAAGTCTGAACAAATGACTTTGTGGTGCGGTGGTACCTGTCTCAGTACACAATCCAAACAAATAACTTTGTGATGCGATGGTACACATCTCAGTACACAGTCCAAACAAATGATTTTGTGCTGTGGTGGCACACATCTCAGTACAGTCTGAAACAATGGCTTTGTGGTGAGGTGGCACACATCTCATTACATAGTCTGAACAAATGACTTTGTGGTGCGATGTACTACTTTCAGTACACAGTCTGAACAAATGAAGTAGTGGTGTGATGGCACCAGTGAGGAGGGGGGTTAGGGAGATGCAGAGAAATATGCAAAGGCTGGAGAGGTGCTCAAAAGTTTGGGAGTTGAAATTCAATGCAAGGTGATGCATATAGGAAACAAGGACCCCAGGATTGAATACTGGATGGGGAGGGATAAAGCTGGGCATGACCTCTGAGGAAAGAGACCTAGGGGCTGTAATTAATGACTCCTTAAAACAATCAAGCCAGTGTAAGAAGGCCTGCAGTAAGGCATATAGATGCTGGGATGTACAGGAAGCGGTACTGACAGCTGAAGGAAGAAGGTGTTACCCTCTATAGATCACTGGTGAGGCCCCACCTAAAGTACTGTGCCCTGTTCTGGAGTCCTCACCTAAGAAGAGATAAGGACAGGCTGGAGACGGTACAATGTAGGGTGACCAAAATGATTTAGGCCAGCAGGAAGATCTTATGAGGATCATCTCACAGCACTGAACATGCACTTGCGAGGCCAGGCAAGAAAGGGAGATATGACAGAGACATTCAAGTTCTTGAAAGGAATAAACAAGGTAACCTGCAAGGAAATATTTAGCATAAGTAACAGATCAAGAACATGAGGGCCAAGTGTAATCTGATGGCGGGAGGTTCAAGAAGGAAGTGAGCAAGTTTTATTTTACTGAAAGAGTGTTGGAGCCCTGAAACAATATGTCAACTGATGTGGTGGGCACCAAAACTATAAATGGTTCCAGACGCGACTAGGACTGAGTGACAAGCATAGAAGTTACCGTGGTAGCGGTAGGATGGGGAACATGGGGGTGGATAATGTGGGTTAGAACCATATATGGACAATAGGTCCTGGGTTTCTTAGGGTTTTATGGGCAAACTGGATGGACCAATTTTTTTCTCCCTGCTTGTGCTGGTCGCAGGGCTCCTGAAGAACTGCATGTCTTCCCTCCCAGGATTCGGTAGAGGCAGGAAGTAGGCTTGTGGCACAGGGAACACAGGGTCCACCCCCAGTGAATTTTGCAGGCTTCTTCATGCCTCCACGAAAGCAGGAAGTTTGAGGGCTATCACTCTGTGATGGACACAGCATTTTCTTATTTTTTCTCCTACTCTGCAGAAAAGTACCATCCTCAAAATTGGCATTTGGTGCCAGTGAGCCCTCCTTGATTGGAACTCCCTGCACTGAGCCGACTCGTAGTGCCACACTGGCAGGGACTCATGAGATGAAGCCAAGTTGCATTGTCTGGTGCCTTTTACCTCCACCACTCAGTGAGCTTCCAGACAACCGAATCAGCATCCAGCAGTTTTCCAGAAAACGACATCAGCATCCAGCAACTTCCCATAGCAGCACTGGACTTCCAGCAGAGACTCAGAGGATCGATGAACAGTGCAGGTAATTTTAGCGTCCGTGAGTCACTTTGAGGGGTTTTCAAATGGCAGGGCCTGCTCGACATCACGCTGTGCCAGTAACAGTGAGTACAGGCACAGGGAGTAGTCTCTGTCTGCTGGCATTGTTCACGTTTCTATGTAAATGACTTTGTGGTGCAATGGCACCCATCTCAGTACACAGTCCAAACAAATAAATAACTGTGGTTAGATGGCACCCAACTCAGTATACAGTCTGAACAAATGACTGTGGTATGATGGCACCCATTTCAGTACACAGTCTGAACAAATCACTGCTGTATGATGGCACCCATCTCAGTACACAGTCTGAACAAATGACTGTGGTATGATGGCACCCATTTCAGTATACGGTCTGAACAAATGACTGTGGTGTGATGGCACCCATCTCAGTAAACAGTCTAAACACATGATTGTGGTATGACGGCACCCATCTTAGTACACAGTCTGAACAAATAAATTAGCAGGTGATGGCACTCATCTCAGTACACAGTCACAACAAATGACTGTGGTGTGATGGCACCCATCTCAGTACACAGTCTGAGCAAATGATTAGTGGTGCGATGGCACTCATCTCAGTGCACAGTCTGAGCAAATGATTAGTGGTGTGATGGCACTCATCTCAGTGCACAGTCTGAACAAATGATTAGTGGTGCGATGGCACTCATCTCAGTGCACAGTCTGAATAAATTATTTTGTGGTGTGATGACACCCATCTCTGTGTATAGTCCATTGGTGCCATGGCACCCATCTCCACAGTACAAAGAAATTAAGTAGAAATGCGATGGCACCCGCCTCAGTGTACAGTTCAGATACAAAGTGTGGATGATCAAACAAGCCCCATGGCCCTATGGATTTGTTGCTGGACTCTAGCTTCTTTTCAGTCTCCATGGACTGCAACATGCTCTGAGGCCTTGCCATGAGGGCTAGACACTCAGTCACTTTATGGGTCTCCGGGCTGGTGTCCGTTTCCTCAGTGGAGACCCTTGGCATCTAAGGCTTCCCGATGATCAGCTGTCATGTCCCAGGGTCCAGAACCAGAACAAATGGCAGCTGCTATCTTGCACCTCTTTTTTGTATTCCTAAGTTCCACCCATACACTTACTGAAAACCTGAACTCTTTCCTAATTGTAACATGTATACCGTACACTGCTATCTATAACCCAGAGAATACTTAATGATTCTCCTCACCATAGTGGAGGATAAGGGCATTACATTAAGCAGTCCTTACATTAAGTATAGCTGCATGAACCTCTATAAGGTCAACAGAATTCTTAGTTTGATTCAAATGGGGAACTTTGAATCTACTCTAACCCTGTAACTCTGAATAACGTTGCAGCTTTGGGTATGGACTGTGGTTCGCATCTAACGGTTTGAAGCAGTATGACCAATTCAGATGTGCTATCTGTGTACCAAAATAAAACCTTTGAAGTCAGAAGGGCCTTTTATCCTTTTTGAAGCATCTGTTCCAACTGTAGTTGCATGCTGCAGCCCTAAATGTAGAAATCAACTCCTTCAGTGCAACTGCAGGTTGGCAGTTAGCGTATTACTCACTTAGGGTCTGATCCTGCAAAGCTGGAAAGATCCCTGGGGTCTGCCTTGCACTGCCTTCAGAGTGTTGCACAGCAGTGAAGGCACGCACGTCCTTCCCCATTCTGCATCCAAAACTGATGGCAGTTCCTAGAAGTGTATAATTGTATTTCGGTATGGAGAGGGAGCTTTTGTATTTTTTGCCTGTCAACCTCACTATAGAGCTAGACATTAGGATCATAATCTCACTGGGAAACTAGACTGGTAATATTCTCCATGTTGGATGTTGTAAAGGCTGTGTTGCTTTCTACTAACGAAGAGAGTGAGGAGGTGTGGTTTAGTGGTTAGCGTACAGAGCTTTGAGCCAGGAGATCTGGATTCAAATGAGCCTCCTGAACCACTTACCCACTGCGGCACTTTGAATGAGCAAGCCAACCTCCCTGTACTTCATTGTGACCAGTTAAAAACAGGGCTAAAACGGACCCCACTGTACAAGAAATTATGCAACATCTCTGCAGGGCTATCCTGAGTAAACGAACTGTAAAATACAGTAATTGTAAAATTCAGAATGTGGCATCCTGTTCAATGGAGAATGGTGTTACTGTATGCTGCTGCTAAGAACATGGTTCTAGTTGCACTTTCTATTTTAATTTGGGTAAGATTCATGAGGTGGTAGCCAGTAAGAACACAGAATCTGTAAAGTTTGAGGTTACCACCACCAAGTACAATAGAGTGATAACTGTATTCAGGACCATTACTTCCTGTAGTAGAGCACAGAACTGTGAAACGGGAGATTTTCTGGGTTGCTTTCCACTATAATCACTTACCTCATTGTGTGACTTTGAGCAAGGCATGTAACCACCCTGGGTTTCTGCCCTCCTAGCATTTAATTGGGTCCAAACAGGACCACGCTGAAAATGAGATGCTTCTTCTCAGTAACATGATCCTGAGAAAATAAACTGAACTAAAATGATAAGTTCTTAGTCCAGCAAGAGAAACCAAATGCATGGCCACAGAGAGGATGGAGCTGGACCTAATTTCATTAGTCATTGCAGATTTTTGCAATAATGTAATTTCATTAGTCATTAAGTATTTTTGCACTAATGTAAAATGAACTGGTTTGTTCTTTGAGATTAGTTGTTGGCGAATTTGTTTGACGCAGTGAACTGATTTATTGCACGTTACAGTGATCCCACACTATAGAGAATGTTTCGGGAACTGCATGCAGCATTTATTATAACGCCGTGTTCGTCAAAATGATGGTTGCACACACATCTAAAGTTCAGAACGGAGAAATGTTACAGCAGCCTAAAAATGCTTGTTGCTAAAAGATAAAAGCCATAAGCAGCTTAGATAGTGTGGGTTCCTTTTTTTTTTTATTCACTAATTCAGTGTTAAATTAACTACGTTTAGAAGCACACAGAATCAATCAGAACTGATAGCAGGGCATTGTTTACTCACTGCTGTTGAAAAAGGAAGTGATCTTGGACAGTTTTGGTGTTTTAGCTGCTGTCATTGCTGAAAATTTTGTAAAAGTGTACTATGTCTGACTTCTACTTGTTCCATGATGTTTTCTTGTATCTGCTGTTGTCTACATACCCTTTGTTGTAATCTCCTGGTCGTACCTGAAAATAGGCAACTATGCTGTCTAGTGTACCTACCGGTTAACAAAAACTAAATAAATAAATAAACATGTCCTTGGCATGCGAGACCAGATGGCCAGTTGCAGTATTTTCTGTGGGTCCACCTCCTGGAGTTGTAACCAGTTCATTCCGGTTGTAGTCTGTTGCCGCATGACAGCACGTTGGGATGGCTATCTCTTCACTGTCATCAGACTCTTCACCCGACTCCAACTCCTCTTGCTTCTGTATTAGCCCACTTTTTCATTATTACTCAGGACATTTTTATCAAAACAGGATCTTCGTTCACTAAAGGTGATGGGAAGTGATTCGTATATAGTTAACTGCCCTCCTATAGTCCCTTCCATGCCAGTTATGTATTCTGATATGCTTTGACCTTTTTTTGCTGTTTTTTGATGAGTAAATAAACTAGCGTTGGTGTCTCAGCTCTACGTTCAGTCCCGCTCTCCTCACCAGCTACTGCTCTTCCTTTTCGTATTTCTAACACACTCCATGACGTCAGTGATACCGTTCCATGGCATTCATCTGAACGGCCTGGACTGGTCATATTGATGACACAGAATGTTCAGGCAGTATGAGAAGAGAGAGCAGCAACTACTGAGGAGAGACGGCTGCAGGGTACTTACAAAGGCACGAAAATGTGATTATTAATTTAACACAAAAGGTCGGAAACATATCAGAATATTGGACAGGCACTAAAAGGACAACAGGAGGGCATCTAGAGGTGTAAAAAATGTTTCCTATCACCTCTAAGGATTCACCTGCTGCTGTTGCTTTTTCCCCACCTGAGGGTATCATACTGTGCTTGTGACAGTACACTCCTTCCCATGGCAACAGATTGTGATGTCACAACAGAAGATTATGACTTCAAGTGAGAAAGAAGTTGTAAGGGTAAAAAACTTCAAAGGGATACAGATCCGTTTTTTACTGCAAATTTCCTCAGAAGGGACAAGGCATCCATAGAAGGACTGTGAGATACTAGCTGAATTGTGTTTAAATATTTATGTAAAGATGTCAGCAGCTCTTGAAATGGCATAAAATAAATTATATTATATTATTACTGTTCTTTATGATTCTGTTGTCCCAGCTTTTTGCCCTTTGTTCCATCTGACAATTGGGATAATCACCAGAGCTGCGCCCTTTCTCTGACTGGAAGGGCCACAGCCTCTCAAGGGGTGCACGAATGCTGGTCTGCCCGGGCCTTGTGTCCCAGAGAGCTGAGTGACATATGTCTGAAGCATCTTTAATGATGTGCAATACAAAATGCAGAACACAAAGATAACTAGGAGTGGTGCCTGAAAATGTACCCAACTGAGATGAAATATCTACTCTTCAGTGGGGCCCTGCTTTTACCCAATGCTACAGCTGGGAAGATAGAAGGATAGGAAGATTAAGTAACTTGCTCAAGGTCACGTAATCAAATAGCTGCCATGGTGGAGGTTAATCCTTGCTGTCCTGGCTCCTTAAAGAGCTGGTGACGTGATTTGGGCAGGCAACTCATTTGGAAGTTGCCTGCCCGATTAGCTAAATAAACCAGTGCTACAATTTTTCTGGCCAGTATAAATACTGAAATTTTAGCTTACAGTGCCGGGCTTGTACCTTCTGTGTATGAGCTGAGCAGCCATCTCAGCACTGTAGCCCCGCCCCAAAAATCAGCTTTTTGATGACGTTAGGTATAGAACGGGGCTGCAGGTGTCTGTGTGTGGAGTAATATGATGGCAATAGGATCGGGGGGTGTCAACTGTACTAACTTATACTTGCTGGCAGTCCCACGGTATGGGGACATGATAATTAGCCCCCATACATGCAGAACTGCCAGAAAAGATAATGTTAGTACAGTTTGACAGCCCCCCTTCCCCGATCCTATTCCCACAATATTACTCCACACACAGAGCACCTGCAGCACTGACTCATACCTAACGTCATCAAAAAATTGATTTTTTTGGGCAGGGCTGCAGCGCTGAGATGGCCACTCGACTCGTACATGGAAGGTACGAGCTGGGCATTGTAAGTTAAAATTTTAATACTTATGCTGGCCAGAAAAAATGTAGTACTAGTTTATTTAACTAATCAGGCACGCAGCTTCTGATTGAGTTGCCTGCCCGAATCATGTTAGCTCTTTAAGGCCTATAACCAAGCTACTAACCCACACTACCAGCCCCGAACATAGCCATAGCCAGGGTAAATAAAACATATCATTCCTCTTTTGTGAAGACGAACAGACTCTTGCTGTGTGTTGGCAGGGACAGCATTCCACAGCTTAGGTGTCAGATTTGCAGATACTCTTGCAGCAGCTGCCTTGAGCCCAAAGCTGCAGTTACTGCACATAACAACCTTTCTTATGGAGCTGGCCTGGGTGTGACACCATGTGCAATTAGGGGAGAGTAACCCCAAGGTCAGGGCAATCTGAACATTCTTCAACTGCCCTGACACTGTCTGTCTGTCTGTCTCTGCTGTCTGTGTGTGTGCACTTGTGTGAGTGTGCATGATGCATGTACATTGTTTTTTAATATACATATTAGCTTGAAGCATTCAGGTTTATTTATATATTTATGAAAGTGTCACCAGAACAGGCCCTGAGCTGAGAATAGTTGGTTTACAGAGGTCGCTGGGGTGGGGGTTACAGGGGAGAATTTATTGTACAAGGAAAAACGTTTTAGTGGAATAGTGGGCATGGGATGAAGTTGGAGGGAGTGCGATTCAGAGGAAACATGAGAAAGAATGTCTTCACGGAAAGGGTAGTGGACAAGTGGAACACCCTGCCAGAGGAAGTGGTGGGGGCTGAAACAGTCACAGGATTTAAGAATGCATGGGATAGACATGAGGGAATCCTGGAGGTGTGGGGAAAAGGGCAACAGACTTGAGAAAAATGTCAGCGAACTTGCAGCATAGTGGGCAGGCTGGGTGGTCATAGGCCTTATCTGCCGAAGTAGCTATGTATCTAATATACAGTACAAATGCAATACTTTTGAACTGTACAGGGTTCTTGGGTCCGTGAGGATGGGATGCATAGGTTCTGACCTTTGAGTCTGAACACACAACCACAGAACCCATGGACCCAATTTTACAGTCTTACGTGTGACAATGTTATGGTTCAGTTACCAGCAAAACCCAAAATAAATACAGTTAGCAACAGTGGAACTCAAATGCACTGTATTCTAATAAAAAAGAAGTGCATTTCATGCCATTCTGTTTTTTATTAGTGATGGTGTTGAGACTTAGTATGGAGCCGAAATGAACGTGCCCTACTTGTGGCATCATCACATTTCCTCAGCAACAGCCATGACGTCACAAGCAGGACATTGTGATATTAGCTCCCAAATAGGCCTCAGTTGTAAGGGACAAACATTTATTTTTCATATAGTAGAACTGCGCTGAACCTGTATGGCATTTTCCCTGGTAAAAGCTGATTTTTATGACTGTGTGTGCATGCATACTCAGCAAAACATTTTGTTATGAAGAACGCATTTCAGAGTTGTGTCACTGCCTAGTCCATTCCAGTTCAAGTTGCAATAGGCTTGCCAATGACAGACAAATGACCAGGTACTCTGGTCATAACTCTACTCCTTGCTTGCTGGGAGGAAACTTCGCGTAGTTGAAAGGAGCCAGCTACACATTTCAGACAGCGTCTGGCACATTTCACCTACGTAAATGCCACACAGCAACCAGCTGAGCAGTGCTGGGGGGGGCACACTCTCGCTCACCATATTCCATTATATTGGTTGACGCCATCAAACCATGGGTCAGTGCCTTCACCATTTTCTGACAGCAGGGTGACCAATCCCCCAGTGCCGGCTTGTACACCCCACCTGGGAAACACAAGTTCCATGCCTTTAGGCCCACAGGCTTGAGGGTGTCAGCTAAAAAGGCCAAGCCACAGATACCAAAACACTCCAGCGAAAAAGACTCTGCAAATGCAGAAGTGCAAAAAGATGCATGGTTTATTCACCATTCTTTAGAAGGCAGTGGCACTAAACCGGCACTTCAGGTCTCCACGTAACCCTTCATTGGGGATGTGTGGAGCAAAGGTGTTTTTAAGGTACAGATTTAAAGATACAGTCCCAAATTTTCACACATTCCTTATTTTATGCACTTGAGCCAAACACAGGCAAAAATACATATTACATATTTGATCCCCAATTCAGTAAATTAATACAAGGGGACAAGTTGCAACCATTCATTTGATGTACTTAACATTTCATAAAAGGAGATAGCAGAAAAAACTAAAACAAAATAATATAATGACAGATGGGGGGGAGGAGGTAAGAGTAGCATTCACAAAAACACCCTTTTTAGATATTTAGTAGTATGTATGGATTCAGAAATGATGTGGAGAATACTCTAGTATGTAAGATACTTTGAATAAAATGCATTTTGTGCTTAAAATAAGCATCACAAAAATAAACATAAGATGAAAAATTTCAGCATCATATTGGTTCCATGTAATAATGCTCCCAAACCATGTCCTTTACTTGTGATCAATATAAATGAACCAAAGAGAAAACGGGGGGTGGAGGCAGGAGAAAAGGACTAGAGACCACATTCAAATACATAACAATGAATCAAAAGATTATTTAAATGTAATACATCAGCAGATTACAGAATAAAAAAATCAAAGTCTGTTTCACATATTGGTCATCTTGTTGTGCAATTTTGTATGTATTTCATCCTTTAAAGAAAGGGTGGAATGCGCAGATTTTCATTTAATCCACTTGGTATTAAAGATCAGAGGGAATAAATCCACTTTGATTCTTTCTGAAGTAATTGTTGTACACACTTGCCTCCTCTTGGGTGTGGTGGCTGTCTTTCAATGCCCACAAATCAGAAAGAAGAAATGTCTCGGTTATGGAATTGTGCAAAATGCACTCCAATGGGGGTTACAAATAACATCAACTGTGACTGATCTTAAATGTTCTTGAATGCATTTTTCCAAAGAGCGTACAGTACGGCCTATGGATGTCTTGTTACATGTACAATATGTGACATAGATTACGAAACCTGAGTCACAGTTAATGAACTGTTTAATTTGTACATTTCTACATCCAGATGGGTGAACAAATGTAGCACTGCATCTCCCGCATTGATAAAACCCAAGGGGTAATTGTGGTAGTCAGTTTCTCCTAACACTAGAACCTCTATACAGGGAATTTGTTACTCTGCCTCCTATAGTTTGTCCTCAACTACATGTAATCCTAGGTCTCTCCCCTATGACAGTGTGTAATCGGTTGTCTCTCTTTTAACACTTGCCGATGTTTGTTTATTAATGTAGCCCCCCCCCCGATGTCTAGGAGTATGCTGATGGAATGTCTTTTGGGAGGGGAAACCATACAGAAACCTCCGTTTGATGACTTACGCTTTGTTCCACGGTCTGAGGTGCAGATCTTCTTCCTCGGGGTGCTGGGCTAGGAGAAAAACTTGGTTAGCAAATAATACTTGAACATTGGAGGCTTTAAAGAGTCCGGCCCAGGGTTAACGACAAATAACAGAACTTTTAATGAACTTCTTTGGTCCATGGACAGCTTGAGGTTGACAGTACGCAATGGCCCCACTGGGAAACAGTAAATGTCTGGACCGAAGGGTCCTGGCAGGCACAGTTCAATTAGGCTGCTGGATTAAAGTCACAAAGTCTATATTTACAGCAACCACTTATTATTTACACACAATTCAGGCAGCAGTTAGTTTAAACCTTAGTTTCACAGCACAAGGTTAAACACCTTCGGTCATAGGCATTTCATCTAGTTTACAGTAGGTGCTTTACTCGCTGTCTCTCTAGTTGAACTCCATAGGCAGAATCCACTGGTCCCAATTCCCTGGCCACAGGTAATACAGTTACTGCTGCAAAGTTGATCCCCACTTATCCATTCCCACTAGGTTTCATACTGTTCCATATTTGGCTTCATGAAGAAGCACTTTCACTGAGTTCTTTCCACACGGTTTTCACATAATTTCCTATTTGCTCTTGTGAAGAAGCAGTTTCACTGGGTCCTTTTTCCCTGGCTTCACACTCTTTCTCTGAGCTTTGGCGGTGCAGACAGCACTGTTCAATACTTCTCCAAAACTGCAGCTTCCAAGCCAGGACCACTCTTTACCATTACAGCCCATCAACGCAGACTTTACACACTAAGGTTCAGCTCCCCCTGAACATTCTACTATTACATGGCTAGGGTAGGCAGCCATCCCCAGGGGGGCCGTGGTGCCACTGGACAGTGCCTGCCACCTCCTGGCCAAGAACTGGCCCCTGTGGGTGAGGGTCCCCAGGTGCAAATTATTTCAGCTGCCACATGATACTTCTGCTCGTGGATGTGAAGTCCAAGCCTTGCTTCCACATCTTAAACACAAAGTACACTCTCTGCTTGAGTTCGAATCCCATACTGCCTACAGGTAAATGACTTTGTACTCCTCCTAACTGCCATTCGTCCCCATAGGGGCAGTGTACCTCTGACTGCCACCACTTCACTGGTCGATGCTCTGGGCCATCCTCCAGAGAAAATAATAGTCCAGCTTACAGGAGCCAGGCCTGTTGATCACCTCAACTCTGCAAGAACTGAATGCAACTTCTTGCAACCTCTCCAGCAATACGCAGCTGCCCCTTCCTCCCCAAAAGCCTGCACAGCCTAGCTGCTCAGCTCCCTGAGGCTCCAAGGAATTAACCCCTCAGTGGGTTCTTTAGGCCCAGAGACCTATTCAGAAAAGAAAAATTGTTTCTTGGAGAACCACTGTAGATTCTCTTCCTGAGAGTGGAGAAAAGCTCATGTACTGGGTAACAAAGGTAATTCTGGCATTTTTGGAATTTTTTTTTAGGGATCAAAAAGGATGCCCTTTTCAAATTATGTGGCTTGTGCCTTGCTGCACCAAGTGTTTCCCTTGTGTAACCCCTCTGTAAAAAAAAAGTGTTGTATAGAATATCTGCTTGGATTTCAAACGTACATGAATCAGAACAGTTTCTTGAAATATGGACAACCTGTCCATATGGAACTGCCTGAAGGGTGTGTGCAGGATGTGTGACTGTGGCCATTAGTAACATATTTCCATTTGTAGATTTACAGTACGTATTAGTATGAATCTTGCCACCCTCATCCACACAAATTTTGATGTCCAAAAAAGACAACTCAGATTCATTTATATTTGCTGTGATGTTTAAATTCAAATAATTGTTGTTTACATGTGTCACAAAGCTGGCAGCTGATTCCCAGTCCCGGTCCCAGACAACAATGATGTCATCAACATACCTGCCCCAGAAAGCAATCTCCTTTCAAAGACAGTGACTGGCTTGTTTCATCTATATAACGCCACCCAGCAACCAGCTGATATGTACGAAGTCGGGGCACGCTGTCTCTCCCACAGCGCTCCATTATGTTGGCTGATACCATCAAACCACACATCACTGCCATCACCATTTTCTGACAGAGTGTCTAATTCCCAGTGCTGGCTGGTAGCCCCACCTACCTGGCCCATTTCCCTCGTGACACCAGGAGCAAAACCCTGGTGCATAGGCTCTGACTCTCCAACATTGTGGTGCCCAATCCCCAGTGTGGTACCTCAAATAAAGACAACCATCCCTCGTAGACTTTTTAACATTTTTGCTTAAATCCCTGTTTAAAAAAACAATCCATTGATGTTGGTTGTCATCGCCACTATTACCCTCTCCTCACCCGACCCTCCCACTCAGCACCCATCACCCCACACCCTCCTACCCCTCACTTATCTACTGGGGGTCCACTGCCATAATCCTCTCTAGACTGGAGACACATGTTAATTCTGCAACCCTGGACTGGGAACTGAGAACATAGGTATGTGGTCAATTTAATTCAATGCATTTTGAACTGGAACTTACAACATTGTCATTTTTAATACTTTTCCCCCAAATTTTCAACATGGTCTTTTTGTGACCCCACCTAACATAGAAACATAGACTTTGACAGCAAATAAGGACCACTTGGCACACCCAGTCTGCCCATTTCCCTACCTTTTGGATAAGTTGCAGATCCTAGTTAACCAACAGCCTACTTCCTCCTGTCCCTTATGTCTGTCCCATGCATTCTTGAATTCCCCCACTGTTTTTGACCCCACCACCTCCTCTGGAAGGCGGTTCCATGCATCCACCACCCTTTCTTTGAAAAAAATACTTCCTCACTTTGCCCCTGAGCCACCCCCCCCAATCTTTAAACGGTGTCCCCTTGTTCTTCTACATCTCTTTTCCTGAAAGATGGTACCCTCTTGGACTTTGTTGATTCCCTTGAGGTACTTGAATGAATGTTTCTATCATGTCCCCCCTCTCCCTCCTTTCCTCTAGGGTGTACATATTAAGCTTCTTTAGTCTCTCTCATATGGCTTCTGGTGCAGACCCTGCACCATTTTAGTTGCCCTTCTCTGGACTGCCTCCTTCCTGACTATGCCCTTGTGGAGATGGGGTCTCCAGAACTGCATGCAGTACTCCAGATGGGGTCTCACCAACTGTCTGTACAGAGGGATAACAATTTCCTGTTTTCTACTGGTGATGCCTCTCCCTGTGCATCGCAATATCCCCCCAGCCCTCCTTACTGCCTTCTCACATTGCTTGCCTACCTTTAGGTTGTCTGATATGACTACCCCCAGGTCCTGTTCCATTTTTGTTGTTGTTAGTACCCTCCCCCCGTGTACTCTTCCCCGTCCTTATCTGCCGTCAAATTCTATGTTTCTATGTATGTTTATCTCCTACGTTCTTGTGTTGCTGTCACAATATAGCCATGTTCTACTACAGAATTCTGTGGTTGAGAGGAACATGAACTACATTACATAGTCTGAAAATGGTACTTACCACCAGAATGTAAATCAGAAACATCCACTGAGGTAACTAAGAGGCCACTATAGATGGAAGAAGAAGAATAACCAGTATCCCACTCCCTGCTCACTGAGAACTTGTCATGAAGATGACACTCCCAATCTTTGACTATGGTGACATTGTCTACAGGGCAGCTGCCAAGTCCATCCTTGCCAGATTGGACTTCCTCTTTCACTCATTCTGCCATTTTGCCCTGGACTGCCCTCCACTTACCACTGCATTCTTTACTTCTCCCTCTCACTCCCTTCCCTTGCCACCAGATGTCTCACCCACTGTGCCTCCTTTACCTCCAAATTCTGATTTGACTCTTTCCTCCCTCCTCCCTACCTTTCTGTCCTCCTGTCTGCACCCCCACCTCTCTGGAACACTGCTTCACATTCCCTCTCCCTGCTCTCCAGGAAAACCTCCATGGGCCAAGCTGCCTTCTGGTATCTTTTCCCTAAGCTCTGGTCCTCTCTTTCATCTCTGTTCACTCAGTCTCATCCGTCTTCTCCCTCAAGTTCCTTCTTTGTGACTTCCCTACCCCCCTCCTGCAACTGTACCCAACCTCTGTGTTTGGCCTCCATGTTTTGTTTTTGCACCCCCATGTCCCCCACCTTGATGTGAGCAACTACATCTCCACCCTAGGCCCCAGGTCTGTGTGTCTTAAGCAGCTCCTTATCAGTTACTCAGGTCTGGTGAAGTTTTGCTCAGGTATCTATCTTTCTGCACTGGCATTGATACCTCTTGCACCTTCTTAGTCTGGGTGGTAGTAATCTACCCGCTATCTCATGTGCGTTCCTAGTACTGTGTTCCACTTGCATCTTATGCATCGCTTGTGTCTTTATTTTGTGTTACCCTTACTGTCTGCCTGTACATCATGTCTGGACAACAGTAATGTAGTTTACTGTTATTTTGGTTGTAATGTATTCTTATTGTAGCTTATGGTTATTCCTGTTGAATTTTACAGTATAATAGTTTCACTTGAATATCTTGTATTGCTTCTCCCCACCCCCCTTCCTCCGGATGTATCTGGAAGCGAGCTGTGTCTAGCTCCATGTCTTTCCTGGTGCAGCATTTGAAATAAAGTAAATAATAATAATAACAAAACTGGAATCAGTACTTACAAAACTGCTTCTATTGGGAAAAAATGCTCCTTTAATGATAAAGAAAAGAAGGGCTACAAATCAACAAGGTTTTACTTGTGTGGTCATTAAGTTCTGGGTGGCCATCTGTAATCATTTTGCTGGTGACCCCCCAAACAAAAAAAAGTGCAACACAGAGAAGAAACACAACCTTGAATTTACTGAAACAAATCTCAGACAGCTTCCAGTTTACTTTACTTGAATGATCCTAAACTCTACCTGCATTTCCAGTATTTCTTTGTTTCCCTTACATTTTCTCTTCATGAAAATATACATTGACACCCTACCTTGTTTGCCTTGCACAGCCCTGTTACCCATACAACAGTCAGTGCACATTAGTGTCACCATTTTACACACAGAGTTCGATTGGCGCAATTGGATATATGCCTGGTGGCGTTGCACTGCCCAGGCAACTTCAAAATGCCATAGTGTGCATAAAGGAGAATAAAATGGCATAACACAGAAGCAGCAAGAAATGCAGTTTTATAGCTATGCTATGCTATTATTCATTTTAGCTGGCAAGTTGCTTTGCTTAAAAAGTGTGTTTGGCACTGCAGCTTGTGTTTTGGTTTCTAATTATTTATTTTCCTACCCTACCCACCACAGCTGTCATGCTCTACCCTGCAACCTCTCTGCCCAGTAATCTGCCCTACTGTCCTTGGAGACTCATCCCCTCCCCACTGTAGTCCCCCCCATGGGGCCTTTTGGGCAACACCCCCTCCAGTGCAAGTATAGTGAGCAGCTGTCCTCCATGGCAGGTGAGTAGGCAACCCTGGGCCATGCACTTCTGCTTGAAGGGGATGCTGCTTCTCCTTACCCTGCTCCAGTATGTGTAAGTTACTATACATGGGGCCCAGTGCACCAGATAAGCTGCATTTTGGCTGTTTTATACAGTACATTGTGTTTGGGTTATAACAAATACTTTGGTGGCTTTTTGTAGCAGGTACTTACCTCCTGCTTAACACTTGGTAGAGTAAAAGTGCTTGCGTCTCTTGTAAAACATGTTCATCAGAGTTTTGGGAGCATCCCTACTTCAGATGAAGCTGGAACAATATACTCACTGAAAAAAGAAGGAGTAGGTTAGACCCCACAAAATGTTTGCCTGGAACAGAGGTGGGGTAAGCCTCGATGTAATACATTCTTGCTCTCGAAGCTTGGCTCTTATACATAACAGGGAATATGTGTAGAGGGCCCCTGCAATTTTTTACATTTGGGGGACTTTGCACCCCTCAAGGATCTGCACCTGCTCAGCATGCATCATGATACGGGGTAGGTGCCGTGGAAGAAACAGTTGCTCAAGAATCTCAAAAAAGGAGACTTTTTCACTTTTGCTGCAGGGTCCTGGGATTCAAGTGTAAGCTTTTAGTTCAGTCGGAGTGATATTTTGTGGCAGAATCTTAAGCCATTTACTAGTTCTGCCTGATATGTGGGAAATTTGATTTCACTTACAAAATAACACAAAACTTCCATCCCAAGGAGGGTCATTAGTGGGGTCCCTCAGGGATCGGTCCTTGGGCCTCCTTTTCAACGCCTATGTCTCTGACATAAGGAAGGGTATCAGAGTGAGATGAGTCTCTTTGTGGATGACTCAAAACTGGGGGTGGTGGATGGGGAGGAGGGAGGTGGCCTGGGGGACCTGGAAACTCTGGAAGATGGTCTAGAAAGTGGAAGCTGAGGTTCAATGCACGGAAATGCAAGGTACTGCACCTGGGAGCCAGAAACCAGGGCCAGGTGTACACCCTGGGGGATGCTACAAGTCTCGATGGCTGAGAGGGACCTGGGGTGGTGGTGGATGTCAAGATGAACAACTCGGAGACTTGTAGGAGGCAGCAGTCAAGGCGAACAGGATGCTGGGATGCATCGCTAGGGGGATCACCTCCAGAAGGAGGGAAGTGATACTCCCACTGTATAACTGCTTGGTGAGGCTGCACCTCGAGTACTGCATGCAGTTTTGGAGGCCACATTTAGAGAGGGACATTGAACTCCTGGAGAGGGTCCAGAGGAGGGCAACCAAAATGATTTGGGGTTGAGGGATAGGACCTATGGGGAGAGGCTCGAAGAGCTAAATATATACACATTGGAAGAGAGAAGGGACCGGGGGGACATGATAGAGGTCTTCAGGTACATGAAGGTGGTAAATAGGGGAGGAGCAGTCAGGGTGCTCTGAAGGAAGGAAGGAGGGGGGGCAACTAGAGGGCATGGATGGAAGCTGGAGGGGGGAGATTCAGGGGAGAAAGGAGTAGGTGCTACTTTACTGAGATGGTGGTGGAATCATGGAGTGTGCTGCCCAGGGGGCTGGTGGAGGTAGAGACAGTGGAGGGGTTCAAAAGGGGGTGGGACAGGTACAGGGGGAAAGGTTCTGGAAGCGACATTCAGTGCAGCGAGATTATCTGGGACTGGGAAGGGAGAAGCCAGAGAGGAGGGGGCAGCAAGGTCAGCTCCCAGGGTGGGGGCTGACCAAACGAGCAGGAACGAAAGACAGTTAGGCCTATTCTGCTGGTATTTTAGTATGTTAGTATAATAAAAGCAGTTCATAATTTTTATTTGCCGATTATACCACAGTGCTCAGCGTTTTCCAAACTGCACATTTTTAAAATCCTTTTTTTCTTAAAATGTTCAGTATAGGATGTTATGTACAGAAAATGTGAATATGCACTCTTTTTTATCCATTATAGGTTAAAGAGTGCTGTTGACCAATCAGAGTGCTCCATTACCCTGCATGTGAGACATTCATGTTCAGTAAAAAGTGTGTCATACACAGCTGCCATGAAAATGGGCATCAATTTTTTTTTTTTTTTTTACTTTTAAAAATGGCAGCACTGCTTTGGCTTAAATGTTCAACACAGCCACTCTTTGCTGTATAAGAGAGGGTTTACTTGAATAAAAACATAGAATTTGTAGGAAGATAAGGACCGCTTGGCCCTCCCAGTCTGCCCATTTTCTGCCTGCCTATACTGTCACCGGAGACCCGACTTGATCCCTGGCTACTTCATCTGTCAGGTGACATAACAGCTCAGCTTCACATTCGCTGTTCTGTTCTCCCAACTAACCTCGGTGAAACCATGTTGTACCACAACAGGTGACTCCATGGGATATACTGATACACAAATTGCATACTTAAAAAAATAGGTCCGCATAAAAATGTGTATTTTGGAAGTTGGATGCTCTGAATACATGAAAGTGAGCATTTTCACATAAAAATGTGTTATTTGTGAAATTCCACATTTTAGAAATGTGAAATTACGCACTCTAAAAGTATTTGCCAAATTGGACGAAAAATGTGCGCATGTTGGAAAAATTGTACAAAATCTAATTTTCTAGTTGTGCTGAGCTCTGGGCTCTAGTTCAGAGTGAAAGTCTGTGGTGGAATACAAAGAGATGTTTCCATTTCTTTCTTTTGACTGGAAGAAGTCTCAATATATGGAAAACTGGGAACATCTGGGAACACCTTATAATACCGTGGGGGGGGGGGGCTTGTGGTCCACAAACCCCATCGAAAAATTCAATTTGTCAGATTTTGGGTATGATACTATGCGGCATCATTGGGTTTTTAATCTGGGGCATGTCTGCCCTCTAGGTGTGCCCTGGTCATGGCTAAGTTTTAGACCCCATCATTGTACCCAGCAACTGCAAGGGGTTCACAATTGCCAACTGTCATCTTCTCTACCAGACCTGTCAGCTGCCCATTGAGTCCAGTCATGCTCATCTTAGTCTGATGTGGTTCAGTGCACTGTTCCACAGCTAATACTCAGATCCTATGTGAAGTGGCTGCAGCAGCATTTATTAGAGCTGAGAGGCAGAGTGGGCTGAGAATACAAGGGAACGGGAGGTACGGGATGTGAGAGCAGCAGAGAAATGATAGACATTACCAGACAATGGGCAAGGCTAGAGGTTGGGATGCAGAGAAAAAAAAGAACAATAAAAAAAAAAAACCCACAAAACACGGGCCTGGGACCAGAAATTGAGCTTAACTTGAAACAGAGCACAGAGGAGAAATTGTTAATGTAAAAGCAGAGTGGGCTAAGCTAGGATAGGATAGTAGGGCCACCTGGACCTTGCTGGGCTCTGGGAGGGTGGGGTGGCAGAATTCCTTCACTGTGCTGGCAGGACGAGCTGGGGAGAGGAGTACCAGAAGTAGTGGCAAAGGAGGATGTGGGTTCCTTTGAAGAAGAGGCCCCAAGGTGGGAAGTAGAGGACCCCAGCAGAGGAGGGAGCAGCTTCTAGTGGGGAACTTAACTATAAGGGGTTAGATTTGGGAACAGGAAATGGAGGGGTGAGGGAGGTTAGGTGCCTACCTGGTGCCACGGCTCGGAGGATGGACAGTGGATGCTAAGGATTGCTTGTACACCAGGGCATGCAGGGGAGTTGGATGTCATTTTCCATCTGGGAACTAGTGAACTGGTAAAGGATGGAGCTGGGATTGTGCAGGAAGAGTTCAGGGAACTGTGGAGGGGCCTATGGCAAGTAGCACACACAGTGACATTCGCCAAGGTGCCACTTACAAACCCGTGAATATATAGTGGATACTCTAGAACTTTGATGTATTAAGGAGGGACTAAGAACAGCATCTGGGGTAGAATGCTTTTTACTCAAGAAAAGGACAAATACTTTTAGATCGCCCTTTTTTATGTTGGCCCTAAACTTTGGAATACCATTCCTCATTTGTTAAGGACATCAAAGGGTCAGATAATGTTTTCAAAAATTTAAAATTGGTTTACGGACACTTGTAACATCCCATTGCAATGGTGCCCCAAATTCTGGGGATTAATACTGTGGTAGCATTTTCTCAAAGGGTAGAATATTACCTAAATAATTTGCACATTGCAAAGTTATTATTGGGTGTCTGAACTGTCGTATGAATTGTTATTGTAACACAATATGTGCAATGTAGATTTTCTGTTTGTCTTTTGTACTATCAAAATCGTGATGAACATTTTTTGTACCATGCCTGCCTTGGACCCCATTGAAAGCAGGCTCTGGCTCAGTTGGGCAATCCATTTTCATAATGTAAATTTTATGACTGAAATATCTACTTACTAACTTATTTATTTACTTACTATCTATCTACAGCCAAGGGGAGGATACGTTACTCCGCATCAGGAGCTTTATCTTGTGGTTAAAGGAATGGAGCAGAGAGGAGGGGTTTGGCAGCACTGGGGACTGGGGACCAGCCTGGAGGGATATGGGACAATGCAGAGGTGATGGCCTATATCTGTCTGGGAGGGGAACCACAGTCCTCAGTGAACCATTTAAATGTCACTTCAATAAACATTTAAACTAGCTGAGGAGGTTGGTGGAAGGAGAAAGGGGGGAGGCATAAAATGCCCTTTCAGACTGAAGCAGAAGGAAGGGAGGAGCCAAGGGGAGGAAACTCCCCCCGGGAGCAGGTTCAAGGAAGCAGCAGAGTAGAAGAGGGTAAGGGGGATGGGAAAAAAAAGTTGCAAAAAGAGAGGGGAAAATGAGGCTGGGCATGGGAGGGGGGGTGGCAGGCAGAATGGGAGTAAGGCATGGAGTGCCATGTGTTCTATTGCAAGGCATCTTGGAAATAAAATTCCAGACCTGGAGGCCATCGTGGTGGAGGCAGATGTGGATCTTGTGGCCATTATGGAGTTGTGGTGCACAGTGAGCCATGACTGAGATATGGCCATACCAGGCTACACTGTTCAGGAAGGGGGGAGTGGAGAGGTTGTACTGTATGTGAGGGAGAGTATCAAAGTGGTGTAAGTGTAAGGAAACCAGGTGGGAATGGAGATGCTGGCATGCTGTGGGTCACCCTAAGGAGATATGAGACAGAGCCACTATTTGCACTGGGGTGTTATACAAATCTCCAGCACAAGGGGAAGAACTGGGTAAGATACTGGGGGAAGCTGTTAGCATGATGGCAGATAAGGGGGAAGTGCTGCTATTTGGGGACTTCAGTCTACTGGATGAATATTTGAGCCTTCCAGCCATTGCCTTCCTAGAAGCAGGAGCATTCTAAACACCCTGCATGGGGCATTTCTCAGGCAGCTAGTCAGAGAGCCCACTTGTGATTGTGCAATACTGGACCTGGTGCTCTCAAACTGGGACAGTGTTGTAGAAATCAAGGTAGGATGCCACATGGAGACCTGCAATTACAGTACAGTGTGGTTTAACATAAGGAAGATAGAAGAGGCAAACCACACAAGGATGAGGTCCTGGACTTCAGGAGGGCAGATTTAAAAAAAAATGGGTGATTGCCTCAGAGACAACCTAGCAGAGGGGGGATTGCCTGGGTGGGGTGGAGGAACAGCAGGCCAAATTAAGGGATGGCATAACGAAGGCAACAAACCTCTGTGTGAAAGAAGTGAGCAAAAACCAGAAGGAAATGGAGACCACTGTGGTTGTCGAGGGAAGTAGCTGCAAAGGTAAAGGCTATAAGAGTAGCAGTCAAGAAGTACAGGGAGAAACAGAGGGAAGAAGATTGGGAGATATACCAGGGAAAGTAGAAAGAAAGCAGGAAAAATGGTGAGGAGCACAAAGGTGCAAACTGAGGAAGGTATAGTCAAAGGGGTAACTAAAGGGTAGAAGTCCTTTTTTAGATACATAAGCAAAAAGAAGAAGACAAGAGGAGAGATTGTGAAGTTAAGAATGGCAGGGAGAGACTGTGCAGAGGGGGATTAGCAAAAATAAGATATCCTGAAGAGATACATCTGCTCGGTTGTCACAGTGATGGGAGAGGGGGACGGTCCATATAAAAGCAGCAGGAACAATGATGGGAGGGAGGTGATTTCATTCACAGAGGAAACAGTCCTGAGAAGACTTGTGAATCTGAAAGTAAATAAGGCTATGGGGCCGGATGGGGTACACCCAAGGGTGCAGAGGGAGCTCAGGGAGGTATTGGCTACACCTCTGACAGCCCTATTCAACTGGAAACAAAAATGGCTTTGGATGACTCTGAGGAGGGCAGATGCAGTCCTGCTTCATAAAAATGGTAACAGGGAGGAGGCTGGCAACTATAGGCTGGTTAGTCTAATGTCAGTGGTAGGGAAGTTAATGGAGACACTTTTAAATGAAAGGCTAGTGAAGTGTCTTATATCCAGTGGGTTACAAGACCTGAGGCAGTACGTATTCACAGGGGGAGGTCATGTCAAATGAACCTGATTGATTTCTTTGATTGGGTGTTCAAGGAGATAGAGCAGGGTTGGATGGTGGAGACATGGCCTGTGTAGACTTCATCAAGGCTTTGACACTGTACCACATAGGCTTATAAAGAAACTGGGCAGTCTGGGGGTGGGACTCAGGGTGGTAAACTGGGTATAAAATTGGTTGATGGATAGGCAACAGAGAGTGGTGGTAAGTAACACTCACTGTAATAAGGGGAAAGAGTGACCAGTGGAGTACCTCAGGGCTCAGTTTCTGGGATCAGTCCTCTTCAGTGTCTTCATAATACATATTGCAGAAGAGATGGAAGGGACAGTATACTTCTTTGCAGATGACATCAAAATCTTTAATACGGTAGATACTCCAGAGGGGGTGGAAAGAATGGGTAGAGACCTAAGAAAACTCAAGGAGTGGTCAAAAGTATGTCAGCTAGGTTTTGATGCAAAAAAGTGCAAAATTATGCACATTTATTTATCTAGAAGCGATTCACCGGAAAAACAACATGAACTGTGGAACAGCTCATTTCCAGAAACTTCCTGGGGGGGAGGGGGTTACAAAAGGAGGAGGTGAAAAACTTCAGTAAAAGGTAACATGTACATTACATTATAAGCCAGGTAAAAAAACATATACATTGTATTACATTACAATTACAAGCCAGGTAATAAACATGGACAAAACTTGGCTATAACAAGGACTTATTAGGTAGAATTCAATTATCTAGTTAAGTACAGCAATATCTTGGGAGCCATAGTGACATGGTAGCAGCATTCGGTGCACAGCATTGTGACAGGGTTGGACAATCAGTCCTAGTGAGCTATGCCAGATTAAGACAGTGGTGATGGATCAAGAAAAGTGAACAATTCTAGGAGTACGAGGAAAAGGGCAGGTGGGCATATACAAGCACAGGATGAAAGTGCTTCTAGTACTTAAAGTCACTGGGGCCAGGACATTCTCCCCCTCAGGATGTGGGAAACCCTGCGAGGGGGAAAAGGGTAGGCAGACATATACAAGCATAAGATATAAGTGCTTATAGTACTAAAAGTGAGTGGGGCCAGGACATTCTTCCCTTCAGGATGTGGGGAACCCCGCAGGGGGAAAAGGAACAGGCAGGAAATTGAAGAGATTGAGATAGAGGGAAGGGGAGCATGAGAGAGATGGGCAGGAAATGGGCAGGCAGACATATACAAACATAGGATAAAAGTGCTTGTAGTACTTAAAGTGAGTGGAGCCAGGACATTCTCCCCTTTAGGATGTGGGGAACCCGCTAAGGGGAAAAGGAACAGGCAGGAGATTGAAGAGATGGAGATGGGGGCGCATGGGAGAGGAGGGTGGGACAAGGCAGCAGTGGAGGAACGGGGGGGGAGGATGCACTTTGGAGGAGTGAAGTTAGTCAGGCGTGTCATAGGAGGGAGGGAAGAAACAGCCAAATGAGAGGAGAGGGGAGGATTTATGGCAGGAGGTAGGGGTTGTGGAAGATAGGAGTGGGGTGGGATTGTGGTTGGGAAGTAGATGGGGACGAAGGGGGCAGGGTGGAGTGTGGTAGGGGAGGTAGATGAGGGCAAGGGAGGGTGGGTGGGGTGAGGGAGAATTTAGTGAGGTTAGCTTAGAGGCAGCTGAAGCTAACATAAGGTACAGAAACCCAGAGGTGGTGTATAAAATGGGGGCAGAGGTATTGGATGGTCACTAAACAGGAAAGCAACCTTTGTAATCATATCTGAAGACTGCAAAGTGGTGAGGCAGTGTGCAAGGTAGTGGGCAGGGTCAGTGGGATGCTGAGCGACAAGGAGGGGTATCTCAAACAGAAGGAAAGAGGTGATGTTACCGCTGTATTGACTGTTGGTGAGACCCCACTTGAATATGTTATTATGTGTATGTAACTGACATGCTCTGTAATGTACTCTATACCCTACCCAATGTATGCTCCAGCTAGTGTGTACTCCTACCAATGTATGCACTACTGTGTACTCCTTGCCAACATATGCAATTATTGTATGTAACTAATCCGGGTTGCTCCCGAAAAAGGGACCTCTGGTCTCAGTGAGCTTACCCGGTTATCAAAATCTAATTACATAAATAAATAAATAAGTACTGTGTCCAGTTCTGGAGACCACATCTCAGGAAAGACATAGACAGTGAAGAGGCTGTTCAGAGGAGGGCAACTAAAATGGTGCAGGGGCTGCATCATAAGCCCTATGAGGAGAAACTGAGGGTTCTCAATCTGTAGACCCTGGAAGAGGGTGGGAGAAGGGGACATGATAGAGACTGATAAATACCTCACGGAGTTGAATAAGGTACCGAGGGGAGTATTTTTCAGAAGAAAAGAGAAGATACATGAAAACAAGGGCCATGCAGTTACATAAGCTGGAAAGGGGAAAATTAGGAGTGATGTGGGCAAGTACTTCATCATTGAAAGAGTGGTAGACACCTTGAACAGTCATTCAGCAGAGGTGGTGAGGGAGACAACAATGCTGGGCTTTGAGCATACATGGGTAGGCACAAAGGAATCTTGGGAGAAAAGTGTGTGTGTGTGTGTGGGGGGGGGGATGGGGGTAGCCACAGATCAGGTACGGTCTGCAGTGTCAGTATAGGCAGGAAAAAAGGGCAGATTGGGTGGACCAAGTGGTCTACTGACAAATTCTGTTTCTATGGAGAGGAGACAGAAGTGCAGAATAGATGAGAGGAGAAGAAAAAAACAGAACCAGGGAGAGATCTGATTGAATGGCAGGCAGAAAATAATGGAGAATGATACACAGAAAAGGGATGAGGGGGTCTAGGGGTCTAAAACCCATAAGGAAGAGAAAGATGCTAACTACTGCACATGAGTTTTAGCTCAGTTAGTGTTTAGTCATCCTCTTCTTCCCGACTCCTGCTGCCAGGCCTGCTGTTGTTCAGGGCCTCACTTATGGCCTTATACCTTATTCTGAAGCGAGCAAATGTCTCATGAATAAATGGAGCACCAATTATAATAACATCTGCTGCTTTGCCTTCTCTGTGCCCAGGCTGACTCACCACCGCTGTCTTTACTCAAGCCTAGGATGTTTTCACTCAGTCTCACATTGGCCATGTACCCTTGGGTGTACCACAGACAAGATTATTAGATCAGCTAAACCTGCTGCTCTAGACGATATGTTCACTAAAACTGGACAGGCTTATCCCCTGAGATTTAATGATCTTTCACTTCTGTCTGTGCCCAAATGCACCACAGATATGGGTGAGCAGGCTTTTTGGTCTTTGCTCCAAGCTCTGGAACTCACTTCCTGCCTAACCTTGGTGTCTCTCAGACAAAGAACGAGCTTTGAAAGTTCCTACGGACCTCTGATAAGTGCTCTTGTACTTGATGCTTTGTATCACTACTAGTATGTGCCTTTTCGTTTGATTTTCAGTTGTACTCTGGATGTGCTATGCTCTAAAATTTCTGGACTACAGTATTGTCTGATTTCTACTGCTGATGTATGTGCGATTGTCTTGTACCCTTGTTCCACTGTGCTAGTGTTAGTTATTGTTGTACTTCTCGCGGGTCCTGCAAGAAAATAGGCATTGAGGCATCGTATTGTCTAGTGGTCCTACCTGGTAAACAAAAACTAAATAAATAAATAAAAATCTTGACTCTGCAAGGGGGAAGGAATATAAAGCAGAAAGAGAGAGGGAGCTGGAAAATAGAGAGAGGGAAAAGAGAGTCAGTAATAGAAGAAATGGCATGGAATCAAATCCAAACAAACATGGAAGGAAGATCCATTGTAAAGGGGCGGAGAATTTAAGTAGTCATTTCTAAAACAACTGGCAGTCAAAAGAGGGACAGACTGAATAATCCGAAGTGTAGAAGAGCAGCAAAGGCAGGGAACATGTGAAATTGATGCTAAAAGGAAGGAAGGGAAGGAATCTGAACAGGAAATTAGAAATAGTAAGCACGCCAGGAATTTTTCACCATGAGCCAAGACAAGGGTCTGGCTTTATCCTATGAGCCAAAGCACGACCTGAGCCATTGTTGCTTCAGGCTGTCCCCTACATTACTCACGTGTCCTTTCAGGAGATGCACAGAGAAGTTGAAAGTTTCAGCCACTACACAAACTGAGCAGGCTGAGAAAAATGGTTGCTCTGATAATTTACAGTCAAAATCAGCTTGGCTCACAGCTCAGAGAAACAAAACAGTCTCACCTGTGCTGGTTGCAGGATAAAGTGGCAGTTTTAATGTGCAAAAAAATCACTGCACACAGTAGACTCATTACAGTCGATGTTTGCTATTACCGTATGCCTTTTCAAAGGCTTTGAAAGCGCACGGTCAAAGCATGAAACGTCGGTTGTAATGGGACTACTGCTTGCTGTGATTTTTGTACATTAAAACTGGCACTTTATCCTGCAACCAATGGAGAAGAGACTGTTGTATTTCTGTAAGCTGTGAGCCGAGTAGAATTTGACTTTAGCTGATCTATGGAATGCTGCAGCTCTAGATGATTCTCTTGTGCTGCCTTTCTAGCTACCTGCATCGATTATTACTGATTCAGCTTGATCTTAGCCCTCAATTTCTCATAGACGTCAAGTCGAGCAGAGCCAGGCGCTAAGCTTGAGCTAGGCTTGAGCCTGCTCTGGCTTGCCCACCTCTTATAGGAAATGAAACTGGTATTTTGATGTACTGGAAGAAACAAGCATTTGTCAATGCCGAATGTTTGCTTGCAATCTAATAGAGCTTTAAAGAGAACATAACCAATAGGTAATTGAAATCAGCTATCTCTGGTGTTTTCTGATCATTATTGATATGCTGTTAACATATTTGGTGGCTGCTATTATATTTGGATTTTGAATGCTGAGGTCCCCCCCGCACACACACTTTGTTTCGTTCCTTTATAGAGATGCTGTCCAGACCCTTGTCTGTAACTATGGGTCACCACTGAAAGTGGGAAAAATACACACACAGGGAGAGACAGTGAGGCTTGCTGTTTGTCTTCAAAGCCTGATAATGATGTCTGTTAGCTGGCTAATGGGTTGAAGACCAGTGTGATTGGTGGGGCTTCATCCTTCGAACTGCACAAAGTTTAAGCCCATCAGCAAAGCACAACATTGTCACCATCAGCCTTCTCAGCACTAACTTCTGAGAAGCAAGCCTCCTGAATTCATACATCCATTGGCTAGTGCAGCACACACCTCCATAGCCCCTTACACTGCCTGATCGCAACCAGTATCCTTGTTTTGTGCACGCGTGCAAGCAAACGTAAAAAAGGGGATGACTCCGAAGGGACAGTGGAAATAAAAGAAAACAAGTACACAGATTAGGCATATGAGGTGGGAGTAAGAGATTTTATTTGAGAAGTGTAAAACAACATCAGGTGCAGCCTGTAAAGAAACAAACAACATGTAGCTAGTGCTGATAAGGCTGGTCTTTTTCTGTGTCGCTAAGTCTGTTAATATTTGTGTCTGTTTTTCATTTTGGTATTGTGTATAACTTTGTTACTATAACAGTTATTGTTAAGTATGTGCGATATTGCATGTTTTTACATTTTTGTAGCAGGCCTTACTATCTTAGCAGTCTCCGTTTTATAATTTTAGTTATCTGAGGACCACATCCATCCTCACGTACACCGATTTTTTGTATCCATTGCCCACAGGTGAGACCCTTGATGCAGCGGCACTGCTTTTCACTAACATTCCTACACCATACACAGTAGTTCAGCTCCCCCAACATCTAACAATTACAGTTTCACTCCCCTCCCCCAAGCATCAGACCCACTTATCTCCTCCCCTACTACAAGCACTGGACACACGGTTCAACCTTACCACGTCATTTTGGACAGACTTTTATTTTTTTATCATTTAACATTTTCTCCTCTGCAGCCACTGTCCTGCTGTACATACAGCCACTGCTCCACTCCACTGCTGACCCCGAAGCTCACATGCCCAGCTGGCAGATGCAACTACACCTGCAAAAGGGGCCCCCTCATAGCACCCCGTGCCCAGCAAGGAACCAGTATCGGCACATGCCTCCAGGCATTGTCATCCAGCAGAGCTGCAGCTATCAAGCTACCTTGGACCCGTGCTGCCATTTTTTTCCCCCCTGTTCTTTTTCTGCGTATGTGCAGATGTCCGCCGTGACCCCCCCCCTCCATTACACCACTGCATGCGGTACCTCTGGGCATCCCCAGGGGTCACTGCAGCATGGTGTAAAGTCCCCATCCTACCCCAGGACTAGGAGAGCTGTCTCCCGACTCTCGTCCTAGTCCTCCCCTGCCGATCCCCGATGACTCGAGCTCATTCCCTAACCCAGGTCGTTGGCATGGCGCGAGTGTGGTGTCCAGCGCTTCAACCTCAGCGCCACTGGGCCAGCCTTGGATAGACTTTTAGGCCCTCAACCACCCTGTACACACAGATTCAGCACCCTCACACCAGACTGAAAGACAGTTTCACTACACCAAAGTGCCAGACCCACTCAGCTTTCATTCTAGGAATGAAATTCAATCTGTTAATTGACCTGCTGAGCTCCAAAAAGGAATGACATTTTAAGAAAAGTGTGGGCCACTTGAAAAATTATGAAAAACATGGAGAACACATTTCCGCTGGAATTTCTGCTCATTTGAATATTGGACAGCACACTGTAGGTGAGAAATAATATTCCCATCTCTCTCTCTTCTTTGATGTTCTCTCCCTCTTTTTGTATTTTTGGCAAGTCCAGCCACAAATTTAAATAACTTTTTCAGTCTTGCCTGTTTGATGAAAAATCACTGAGCAGCCATGTGAAGTCTAAAAACTAGGGTTTTCAAATTGTTAAATTACCCCTGCCTGCTCACTGCCTAGTGAAAGAAAACAAAATAGACAGCCACACAGATGATACTGATACTGTCACAGACTCACACACCCATGCACTCTCAGCAACAAATATACACATTTGCACTGCCACACAAACACCTACAAAAACTCACTCTACCCCAAATGTAGTCACACATACTGTACATATCATCACATAAACACAGTCACACACCTACCAGTACTGTACTCATGTTCATATACACTAACACAGACATATCCGTGCCCTCGTGGCTGCATACAAACAATACATGCATCACCTGCTACATACCCAAAAACATACACACACACACACACACACACACACTCACTCACTCGTAATACCTTACTGGTTCACACAGCAAGGAGGATTTGAACCTTGTTTTAAGTAAAACCAAAAGTGTTATGCACCAGTGCTTTAGGCTGCAAGGTATTTAGTTAACTGTTTATTTAACATTTGGTAACCGGAAGGTGCACTGGGTCACATGACCCCTTTACAGGCACTACCCGGACATGAAAGACAAAGATAACATATTTTTGTGCAATACATAAAACCTTGTTAACAACATGGACTATCTATAAATACATCAGTATATGTATCATGCCATTAATAAATATTGCATTGCATTATAGTAGAATTAGAAGGATTAAAATAGCATACAGTAAAGGAAGAAACAGTTAAAGGGACAATGTCAACCCCTATAGGCCTCAATTGTTAACATTCTGTAGAGACTGCTGATTAACACACAGCTGGGAGTTTTATTTTGATTATTGTTTTTCTTTTAAAAGCAAAAACAGACAGTCCACCATGGTAGTGGTGTTACCACACCAAAACATGTTTGTTTCCATTCCTTGATCAACTCCCACTGAATCTTTCCTGGACTTGGGAACACCCCCAATACAGTCTAGCCACTGACTATGCACTGGGAGTAAAGGGGACTATTGCATCATGACTGGCTGCACTGTTTTGGGGGATGTTTCTAGTGTTCAGGAAGTTTGCAATAGAGCAGATCAAGGACTTGAAACAAAACAAGGTTGGTGTAACTATACAATAGCATGCATTTCATTTCTGCTAAGCAAGGAGGCAGATGCAGCAATCAGCAACATCAATGAATTTTAGAAAAGATAAGCAATCATAAAATTTGGGTTTTTAACTGAAAATAATATGATGCAAGAAGGGTTGACACTGTCCCTTTGAGAAACTACATTATCCACTTAATAATGTGGTATGCGAATCAGTGAGCAGTGGCAGTTTATTGCATTAGACAAGTACTGCTTGAAAAATACATTGAATGGTGACAGTGTTCTGGCCTGTTGATTTGTACTGGTATAAAATAGTGGTGTGTGGAATTTTCACAGTCCCTGTAGAATGGAATTTTATGAAATTCCACAAAGGTTCTACCAAATTGCATTAGAAGCAGAACAGCAGAATTCCGTGGCAGAATAATGTGGTATGGGTTTTCCCGCTACATTTCTGCGGAATTAAAGGGAAACTCCTACAAGCCCAGAAAGTGCAGCAGCTGCTGCAGAAATACTCAGTTAAGGCTTTTAGCATTAAAACATTTTAATTTACCCGCTGCATTGCGAGTTTACTTTTAAAAACTCGCGCCATCCATAATGTCTGGAGAGCTGCTTGCAGCCATCTCTGCACCTAGGCAGCTTCCGCTGTGCGGTTTATGCTAATGAGGGCTATCAACTCTCTGCCATTTGTTGGGAGCCCTCATTAGCATAACTCAGGTAAGCAGAAGCTGCCTGGCAGAGATGGCCAAGGGTGGCTCTCTTCAGGTATTGTGACAGCAAGTATTCTTAAAAGTAAACCCACAATGCAGCAGGTAAATAAAAAAATGTTTTAATGCTAAAAGCCCTAATTGGACGTTTCTGCAGCAGCTGCTGCAGTTTCTGGGCTTGTAGGAGTTTCCCTTTAAATTCTGTTGATCTCAGTATTTTCTGCAGAAATGGTTGCAGAAGGATTTTCCTCAGGAAAATGTAGTTCCATGGAATATAATTCCATGATTCACGGCAGTTGGATTACCACAGAATCACCAGCGAAATTCTGCCGGCGGAATAGTCATTCTGTGTTAAATCCACCAGTTGAATTCTGCATTCTGCACAGCACTAGGAAAGCATTTTTATAACATAGTCTAGGCACAGACAGCAACTTAATTGGTTAAACACCATTAGTTGACCATGCATTAACTACTAGTAGAGGCACACTTGTTGTATAATTATCCAGGCTGTGTGTGTGTGTGTGGGTGATGATGTGCGATATGGCCACCACCACACATTCAGTTACTTCACTACCAGTCTAGCATTGCTTGTAAAGTGCTTTGGGATACTGTGTATGAAAAAGCACTATATAAATGCTGATTCTTCTTCTTGTGAGGAGGCAGCAGGCAGGATCCCTCCTCACAGTGCCAGAAGCAAATGTGGGCAGCAGCCATTGTGTTAATGCATGGCTAGCTGATGCTGTGCTAGTAATTACCGCTTTCTCCTTAGTGGAATCCATGTAGTATTCCAACTGCAACTTATGTTACTCACAACAGCCTTCATTTCGCTGTGTTCCCCACTACGTCACTGTTAGATGGTGCAGTGGAACTAATTAGATTTCCTCCATAGTGAATCATTCTCTACTTTGTTCCCCACTATCTCCTGTCAGTCCCACAAACTGCTCCTGCCTACACTGCTCCCATTGCCTTTTGCAATCAGTGTCCAATGAACACTGAAAGTATGTATTCAAACAGCAATCGACAACCAACTTCCCACAATAATATAACTGACTGGCACAATTAGTATGCATATGAGATTGTCCTCCTTCATCACCCAGTGCATGTGGTAAGAATGAATGTAAAAAAATGATTTGCATACCTGCACAGCACAATATACACAGCTGCTGCATTTCTATGTTACAGTATGCTGGACCATACATTAAAGGCAGTTTTGTCTGGGGTGGTGGGGTGGGGAGTGAGACAGAGACAGAGAGAGGCAGAGCAGGGCAGGCAGTGCACCATGCTGCAGTTAGAGTGAGTACCTTACCCCAGTACTGCAAAAGTCATCGGGACAGCAATGTTACAAATGGTGCAAAGTATTGTATAAACAACAAATGTTAGAAATCATTGTAGGAGTGTTTTTCTGCCATTTGTATTTTCATGAACGACATACACAGCCATAAATTGTGGGAGCTACTTTTCAACTCGACAGGATACCCTGGAATATTCCCTAGTAAAACAACAACAACAAAAAAATCACCTTTATAGAATTTTTTTTTTTTTTAAATATAGCCCATGTTATAAACACAGTAACCCACTCCAGGGTATGGGGTTATTGGCAGTTAATCCACACCTCGAGTGCTTCACCCTCACAATGCACCCGGAGTGTGATTAACTGCAATAACCCAACACTGTCGTGGGTTATTGCTTATGTTGCCCATTGTGGTCCTGAACTGGAGTAACGCTAACATTAGTGCATCAGAGGATCTTTAGGCTTTTCACACCTGATGGTATTTTAATTATATTGGCCAGGGGCCCCTGCCCTCTTTTCTTAATCTTTTTGTAGGCCATTAATCCTAGGTTGAGAGCATCTTTTTGTTTTAAGGGCAGCCACTTCAGTTTTTCTTACAGTTTCTTGGCCCTTTAAGCAAATCTACAAACTGAATTGTACATATTTTTTTTTTGCGTTTTCTGTGATATCCCACCCTGTATAACAGTCCTTTACTCAGTTAGTGGGAGCAGAGTACTCTGGGGAATTACTCTTCTAGTCTTATCAGTGAGACAGTCTCTTAAGGCAAATAGTGTCCTAAGCTTTTTATGTAGCTGTATTGTGGTGTAGGTAATGTGTGCCTCATATGTTAATCTTGAGGCTAGGTGGACTCCAAGATACTTGAAGTTATCAACGACTTCCAGCCTTTCCATTCCATTTCATTTCATTTTATTTGTTTTACCAGGAAAAGCTCCATTGGGCAAGGCTTATTTGCATGGAGGTCCTCGCTATGACAGTGCAGTACAAAATTTACAAGCAGTGCATAGTCTGATAAATCAATTAAAGATATATGACAAAAAAGAAAAAAGAAAAGAAAATAAAAGACAGCAAGGTTGTTACAGTTTAGACAGCTGAAAAACAGCTCTCAATTTGCAATGAATAGTAACAGAGGGAGTAAGAGCAGATACAAGTATCAGTGCAATGGGTAGCAATCAGTATTTTGAAGTATGAAGATTCTCTATTGAATTCAGTTTGAGGAAGGCCTGATGTTTATTGCAGTATGTTGGAGCGAACCAACTGAAGGCCAGTTGCCATATTTGGATGCAGTTCTGAGAGTTTCAAGCGAAATATAATTACATACTTCTAGGTTATATAAACTAGTGACTTTGCAGAATAAGTCAGAGGTATATTGTGGCACATCATATCTAAGAGATTTGTAAGACCATCAATAAAGATTTTTTAGTCATCCAGTGGTGAAGGAAGGCCAACCAACAGATGCATAGAGGGTGCAATGGTGTGTTCGTGCAGGCAGCCCAGTGATAGAGGACATCCAGTTTGGCAAGTCGGCCAACTGCAGCACTGTAGTCAACAAATTCCTGTAATCAAGGTAGGGTAAGAACGTCACCCTGACTAGGGTTTTATGGGCATCCGAAGGTTGACAGAACTTATTTTAACAATAAAAGCCCAGCCTTGGCTGTAGCTTCATTTATAGATTTTCAATGTGATTACTGAAAGAAAGTTTACTATCTAGCCATACTCCTAAGTATTTGAAATTCTCTACTAGCTCCAATTTATCACCTAGAGAAGGCTTCCAGGAGGAGAGGGCCAGTTGACAGCTTGCTGTTGGGGGCAGAAATCATATACTTTGTCTTGGCAGCATTAAGAAGAAGTTTAGAAGTACACAGTTTCAGCTGAAGAATATTGAAAGCGGACTGGAAGTCATTCAAAGCTTCTGGTCCACTAGGTCCTGTTGCATGCAGCATTACTAAAGGAGACGTTATACTACAGGAGACTAATCTGTGTATGGTATTACCTTTATGTCTCTACATATTGACGGCAAATCATTAATAATAACCAGTAATGATCAGTACTTAAAACAAGAATGGAACCCTCCCTCCCCCACCCCACACACACACATATCTGTAATTATCCGGGGAGTCTCCTGTATCTGATTATCTGAGGTATCTAGAATTCTGTGTATGTATTTGTTGGGGTTCTCAGTTTGTTGCTGGGAGCTGCATTAGCAGTGAGAAGATGATGTATCAACACCAATTAGTCTCCACAGTGTGCCTGTCTGCTGATTTAGAATAACCAAACAAATTGCAGGAGAAGTGTGAAATGCCCACCCCTTGAGCTTCAGTTGTCTTCAAATACTTCTTAGGAGTGGCAGAGCAGGAGTTTTTATAAATTACTTTTACTTTGTGTTTTTTGAGAATTTCTACAGTTATTTAGACTCACTACACTGAGATGTGTAGTATAAATGGTCTCACTGACATCATCTTCTTGCTGGTAGTGCAGCTCCCAGGAAGAAACTGAAATTTCAACAAGCAGAAAATGGAGTCACCCAGGATGGTTGCAGAGGACTACTGCTAACAGAAAAAGTAAACTAAAACAAATGTTTGCATTTTGCAGCTGCTGTAGAAGTGGAGCTTTGCAGCTTAATGGTCACATTTGCACTGGAGTAGCACAAGCTCGAGTTGCTCCCAGTGCAAATGTGACCATGTAGACAGACAGACACTCAGTTGTAGCAAGTCACTCGCTAACATGCTCCTGGATTCCCTAGCAAGCTGGGAACACTGAGTGTAGCACGCAGTTTACAGCAGCTTCCACTGTCATGTGGACTGTGTGTGCCGCTACAACCCATTCAGTGGCTCATGATTCCTTGAGCTGCCATCCGGCCCCCCAATGCATGGCCCCTCACCAGCGCAGATTGGAGTGATTCAGAGAGGAGCCATGTAAATAGGCAGACGATCGCGTCACGGTGGTCGGACCACGCAGTTGCGGTCGAGTTGAAAGCGCCGCTGCCATGTAAACACAGCTTTAGTGACAAGAAACCAGGTAAGATTTACAGTATGAAGCCCAATGGGGTTCTTATTCTGACCATTCACATTTATAATGTTATGCAGAAGAATCGACAGACTTTCCCTCTGCAAAATGCTGCGTGAAAATAATGCAACAGACACCCTCCTCTGCCACGATCCTGTATATATTCTGATCCCCATCATTGTATGTACCTACTGAGCTCTGTTTGAGTCCAGTCAAAGAATGCATGAAACAGAGGCAAAGGCAGCAAGCTTCATATTCATTAGCTGGAATGACTGAGGGGATAGGGAAAACATCCGCCTAGCAATGGCACACACACAGGTTACAGGCGGTAGTGGAAGGATGCAGTTTAATTGCTGTAGTTCCTGTTTAATTAGTACGTGCATGTGGTGTAAGTGCTTAGTTTCAAACCAAAAATAACAAATGGTAGACACCCTGCTGCAAAGTCATTTAAGTTACTCAATAACATGGAGTATAGGCACCGTGGCTGAGCATCCCACGTAGCGCCTTTTTCCAGAAGGCTCCATCCAGGGGGGCAGTGTTTGATTACACGTCATCCATTTAAAGACCCATAACAGTGACATAATAATTAACATGTATGAAGAATAATACATTAATAAAGTGCAATTCCATCTAATTATGTAATACAAACACATATTTAATGCTTAGAACTCGCATTCAGTTGGGGGGTGAAACATTTTCAAGGTGAAAAAGTCTCAGTTTCAGCCTGGATGTCGGCAAGGTAGGCTAAAACTGCATACACACAGTAGCAGCCCAAGGTACTGGCACACTCCAGAGAGGTTTGCTGTCATGCCCCCAGGATGTTCACCACTTGTTCATGTGGCTCTCAAGAACTGCTGTCCCTATAGCCAATCCACAGTTCAATATTGTTTAAGTAAAGGAGCAATCACCAGTGGAGAAGGACACAAATCACTAGTTTTGGCAAACATGGTCCATCCCCCAATACTTTTCTGTTGCACAGCTTAGTAACTACTGTACTTCCTTTCTTCAGTCCCAGTAGGAACTGGTCTGCTATGCAGACCTACAGGCCAGCCCTAAAACTCTGAGCTTTAATGCCTAGGGTCTCAATCTTTTCTGTTTCCAGAATGCACCATTTTGCATATATAATTTTTCAAACATTTTCCGGGAGGAGGGTCTTTTAAATCCATCTCTTGAAGGGGCTTGCACCCCCTTCCCTAGTTTCAGTATACTAGCCATGCCCCTGTTATGAGGAAAGTTTCTCTCTTTGCCACGTATCTATCTAGCTGTCAGAATTGGGCCCTTTGTCATTTGTATGAAAAGTATTATGTACTGTTCTGTGACATACAGTTGACTTTGTTATTTTGATATAAAACACAGCCACGAGCATCCTTAGCACTCTGCACTTCCTGTCACATAATGATAATGTACTATCTTTTTCTCACACCACAAAGACAGATTATACCCTTTCTGCTACATCACGCTGTATCATATGAGTCACAGCAGCATACTTTGATCTCCCTTCCTAGTGATCTGGGGAGGCATTTGTCTTCCAGACACTTTTGGTTTATTAATTAACTTAATGTATTATCTAAAATAAGACATTTGCGACACGGTATCAAAGATTCTCATTTCGTCTTGACTTCTGCTGACTTTTATAACTCTTTTACTTGAGAGTCATGATATTGTCTCAACCCCTTAGCTGAACTGCAACCTTGTAATACCATTAGATGTCTAGAAGTCTGTGCATGTATTTGTTGTGATTTTCAAAATTCCAAAAAAAGAAGCAAAAAAACATCTTTACTTCAGCAGAATGCTGGTAAATGCATAGTTTTTATTTTATTTGCAATTTATTAAGCTTTTGTATAAATAAAGCGGTATGCATTATGTAGGTCCCTAAGAGGGTTAAAACATGTAACAGAAGTCAGCTAATTGGCACAGTTGTGCATTGCCAGTTGTGACCTAGATTTATGTCACAAGGCCAATCCATTAGAGGGCTGGTGAGGGGAGAAGCACTGAGCATCCAAGAGGACACTGTCCTTCATGTATGGAGGGTCACAGACTTAGCAACTATGGATGGCAATTAAAGGAGGGTACTGTGAGGAAGGCATCGGCCAGGCTGTACCTTTGCACACTTTGCGTGCATGCACTTGGAGCCTATTATGTACCAATAGCCAGAGTGTTGCAGGAAACCAAAGAAAAAAACCCAGCATGCACTGGATGAAGCCATCTGTACAGCTGGATCTAATCTAGCACTGTTGACTGTTCTCCCATCAGTGGCATGCCTGAAACAACCTGACCTGAAGGCCCCACCACAAGGAGGAGAGCTGTGGGACACAGAGTAAGTTGCAAAGATCTAAGGTGTCTGATTTGAGAAGGTGCCATATTGGCTGAGGAGGCAATACTTATGTTAGAAGGCCTAGACAGTGCAAATTAAAAAATAAAAATGTAACAGAAAACCATGTTGTTATAGCCTGTGATTCCTCCTTGCAAATGTGGAACATAATTGGGTGCACTGTCATCGAGGCACAGGTCAGGAAGCATAGGAAAACCAGGAACAGTTTCAAAATTTGCAAATAGCATTTATTTTTCACAATAACAGCAAAAACAAGATAAAATTATTCAGTGTAACTATTTACAAAGGCAGTGCAAACAGGGAAAACAAAGTCCTTCTGAGTGTTTCTTCTATTAATTCCAAGTTTTAGTCTCTCAGTCTCTCACTTTCCTTGTCTCTCTCTAAGCAAAAGCATTGCTGCTCTTTTTATAAGTCTTTGGGAACTCATTAAAAGAGCCTACTTCTCACAGAATGTTCTTGTAAGTTTACAGAATGTTCTTGTCAGTTTCGTTCCTTGGAGATGAAGCAAAACAGTACATAGTAACCCAGAACTGACCTCTTGTTTACAGCTCTGCAAAAGGCTTAAAAACTGCATCTCAGGTTAACCACCTGAGTTCCAAATAGCATTACAATCATTTCAATAGTATAACTACATAAAGTTTTAAACAAAAGGATCCCATATCAGTGACATTTTCATATAAAGATTCACAAATGTTTTTATACTCACAGATACACAAGGGGGAAGAAAAGACAGAAATAGCAAGGGAAGGCAGAGACATAGTGAGAGGCGGAGAATTGCAAAACCGTCAGAGTGATCAGTTCCTAGGTCTCACAAGAAAATTTGGTTGCACAACCAGACAGAGAAGAAACTAAAAAGGACAGGATACAACAGATCCTTGCATTTAACTCTTTCTGCATAACGAATAGGACAGGGCCTTATTCAACCCTGTCACATGCATATGTGACTGTAAATAAACCCAGCTACCTCAAGGAATGAAATGGGATAAGGACAAACAGATAGTGACCAAAATGCTATTAATAGCATGTACAGTAATAGCTAACATTCTTCCTAGAACATGCAAAGAGCTGGGATTGGAGTTTTGAAAGGGTGGACACAGGCGATACACCTGCATCCCACAAATCTCATTGCATCTATCCCCATTTAGACACAGTGGGAGCTAGTTTTGAAACTGTGGCAGATTTACAACAGTTGGCTGCAATTTTCAGTGGCGTCCCACAATAGATTTAATTGCCACTATTTCCCAAATCAACTGAGAACACAAAAGGTGGCTAAGTGGGATTGGGAAGGGCCACAGGCATGTACTGCTGAATGCAACACTGACTACTGCCAGCACCCAATGCCTGCCTGCGTTCAGGGACACAAAGGCAATGTAGCCCCTACTCTGAGCTCTTTCCACCCTTGAAGGCACTCTGCTATCACAGCATCTAAATTCTGGCCACCCTCACATAACTGTTCTCCCTTCTCTACTTACTTGCTTAGGAACTCTGACTACTGCTCCTTCAAAACTCTTTTCAAAACCTCTGCTGGGCAGGCCCACTTGTCAGTCAGATTCCCTCATCTTCAGAATAACCTTCCTCCCCAGTGGCCCTGCTTTCTCTCCCTTCTCCCTGAAAGCCTTGCTTCATTAGTTCATGGTTCACTGCTGATCCTGTACTTAGTTCACCTCTTTCCAGGTGTCCTATACTGTCATATTCCCCCTACTACTACTATTTCCCTGTCCCCGACCACGGATCCCCACCTGGCTTTACTGTGCTCAGTTGTCAACGTGGCTCCAGTTGGTAGCACATCTGCCTCTGGACCAGAAGGTCATGGGTTCTCATCCCACACCAGGATTGGGCTTGCATCTAAAAGCCGCTGGCATCTGAGTGCAGTATTGGGGGCAGTATTGCTGGATGTGCCATCATTCAGATAAGACGTTAAACCGAGGTCCTCTATCATCCCAGTGTTGTACTGGTGGGTGTCGAGATGTGAAGTAAAGAACCCAGGGCAGTCTTCGCAAAGAGTAGAGGACATTCCCAGTGTCCTGGCCAACATTCCCCTTCCCATAAACCAGTTCATGCAATTATCCAGGCTGTGTGTGGGTGATGATGTGCGATATGGCCGCCACTACACATTCAGTAACTTCACTACCAGTCTAGCATTGCTTGTAAAGTGCTTTGGGATACACTGTGTATGAAAAGTGCTATATACATGCTGATTCTTCTTCTTCTTCAGTACCCACTTACAGGTTTCTGTGGGTGGCCATCAGAGTGCTCAGCCCTTGCTTTGCACTGCCACTCAGTCTTGTGTTACACTATTATACTGTTTGCTACTGTGGCACATCGAGCCTAAATGCCAGGGAGGCAACACTTGCCCCCCCAGATGATGAAGCAGCAGGGAAGGGAGTCCAAGGGGGAGTAGCTCCCTCAGGGCAGGGGCGCAAAAAGACAAGGATGGGTACAAGGCAGAGGAGAAGGGGGTATAAATCAGGAAAACAAGAAGAAAGGAGCAAAGCAGACAGGTAATAAAGAAGGTAACAAGGGAAGAGGGGGATCAGGGGAGCTTCAGGGAACAACATAAGCAGGAAGGGGGGTCAGGGAGGCAGACAGGGAGGGAGTAAGGAATGGTGAGTCATGTGTGCCAATGCAAGCAGTCTTGGAAATAAAATTCCAGACCTGGACACCATCATGGCAGAGGCTAACTTGGATTTAGTGGCCACAATGGAGCCATGATGCACTGACAGCCATGACTGGGACATCGCCATGCAGGGCTATTCTCTTTTTAGGAGAGACAGGGAAGAGAAGAGGAGTTGTGCTATAAGTGAGGAAGAGAATCAAGGTCACAGAAATACAAGGGCACTTGGAGAAAAAAATGGCTGGAGATACTGTGGGTCATCCAGGAGACAGCTACTGGGGCTGCTGTATGTACTGGGTGGTATAAGACCTCTTGCACAGGGAAAGTAGTTGGATATGGCACTTGGGGAAGCCATCCTCAGGATGGCAAGCAAGGAGGAGGTGTGCTGTGGATTGGAGCCTTCCAACTACAGCTTCGACAAGGAGTAGAGTTATCTTTGACTTCCTACAAGGGACTTTTCTCAGGCAGCTAGTCAAGGAATTCACTAGGAATGAGACTGTTCTGGATCTGGTGCTTACAAACAGGTACAACATGGTGGGCAATCCCCTAGGTACCAGTGATCACAGTGCTGTATGGTTTAACATTAAGATGGGAACAGAGGCAAACCACATGAGGACGAGGGTTCTGGACTTCAGTAGGGTAGTTTTAAAGAAATGGGAGACTGCCTCATAGGAGGGGATTGCCAGGAAGGGGTAGCGGTACAGTGAGAAAAATAAGGGAGGGCATAATTAAGACAGCCAATGTCTGAATAAAGGAAGTGAGTAAAAATAGAAGATAAAAGAGACTGTTATGGTTATCTAGGGGAGTGGCCAAGGTGGTGAGGGGGAAACAGATGGCATTCAGGAGGTATAAGATAATGTAGAGGGACAAAGACAGGGAGGAATACCAAGTAAAACAGAGGTAAGCAGGAAAGGCAGTAAGGGGAGCAAAGGCGCAGAGAGAGAAAATGATAGCCAAGGGGTAGCTAAAGGGGGACAAGACTTTCTTCAGGTACATAAGTGAGAAGAGGAAAGCAAGGCGAGTGATAGTGAAGATAAGGAAGGTGGCAGATGGAGGCTGTGCAGAAGAGGATCAAGAAAAAGTAGATATCCTGAACAGGTACTTCTCCTCAGTCTTCACAGTGAAGGGAGGGGGATTGACCACCAGGGAACAGCAGAAACAAAGAGGGGTGGGGGTGGACACAAGTTCATTTTAAGAGGAAAGAGTCCTGAAGAGACTTGAAGCTCTGAAAGTAGACAAGGCTATGGGATCAGACAGGATACACCCAAGTGTAACGAAGGAACTCAGGGAGGTGCAAGCTGCCCCACTGACAGCCTTGTTGAACAGCTCATTGGAAACAGGCGTGGTTCTGGAGGACTGGAGGAGAACAGAAGTGATCCAGCTCTAGAACAGCAGCAGCAGGAGGAGGCTAGAACTACAGGCAGATCAGTCTCACATCAGTGGTGGAGAAATTAATGAAATCCTGTTAAAGGAAAGGTTCATAGAGTATGTGAAATGCAGTGGGCTATAAGATCAAAGGCAGGATGAGTTGACTTTGGGGGGTGGGGGTCATGCCAGCCAAATCTGATTGAGTTCTTCAACTGGGTGACCAGGGAACTAGATCAGGGAGGGCAATGGATGTGGCCTATCTGGACTTTAGCTAACCTTCAACATTGTGTCACACAAGAGAAATTGAGCAGCCTTAGGATGGGATCCAAAGTGGTGAACTGGTCATTTGATAAGCAACAGAGGGTGGTGGCTCATGGCACTCACAATAGTGATGGGAGAGTGACCAGTGGGGTACTGCAGAGCTCAGTGCCAGGGCAAATCCTCTTCAGTGTCTTCATAAGTGACACTGCAGAAGAACTGGAAGGGAAGGTATGTTAGTTTGCAGATGACACCAAAATTTGAAATGGGATGTACACTCAGGAGGGGTTAGAGAGAATGCGTAGGGAGTTTGGGAAACTTGAGGAGCGGTCAAGAGCATGGCAGTTGGGGCTCAATGCTGAAAAGTGCAAAATCATGCACCTAGAGCATAGAACCCAGGAGCTGAGTATTGGGTGTGTGTGTGTGTGTGTGTGTGTGTGCATGGGGGGTAGTGATATTCACTAAGTAGAAAAGGACCTTGGGTTATCATTTCTGATGACCTCAAGGTGGCAGGGCAGGTGATGAAGCAGTGGGTTGGCTAGAGTGATGCTGGGATGCACGGGAGAGGCATCACCAGCAGGAGAAGGGAGGTGGTATTGCCACTATAATGCTCACTTGTGAAACCCCACCTGGAGTATGGTTTTCAGCTTTGGAGGCTGCACCTCAGAAAGACATAGTCAGAGTTGAGGCAGTCCAGAGAGGGCAGCTAAAATTATGCAGGGTTGCACCAAAAGCCCTATGAGAAGAGACTGAGGGATCTCAACATGTAAACCCTGGAAGAGAGGAGTGTGAGAGGGCACATGATAGAGACCTACAAGTACTGCAAGGGGCTGGACAGGGTTCAGCAGGGGAATCTCTTTTAAATGAGAAATAGCACCAAGACTAGAGAGCATGCAGTGAAGCTGGAGGCGGAAGTTTAGGAGGGATGTGAGAAAGTGCTGCTGCTAACACCATCAAAGATACCCTTGCCACAATCCACGTCTCCCAACTGGTGGACGCACTGACTTGAACCAAATACAAGACGGGCACCAGCACATTTCTGGACTGGGTTCTCTCGAACCGCCCTTCTCACATCACAGATCTCACCGTGCTCCCTGACTCACTGAGTGACCACTTCTCTATCAGTTTCCTTGGGAACAACAACTACCACAAACCTCCTGCCAGAACCATAAAAAAATGCCTACTCCTACAGGGCCACCTTGTGCAGCTAAAGGATGACCTAAAGCAGCAGGATTAGTCAGACCTGTATGATACCACATATGTGGACACTGCACTAGATCTCTTTATCTCAAAATTCACTGTGGCCTGTGACAAACATGCTCCCATCACAGAAAGAAAACAGAGGACCTATAAATCCCTGAATTACCCCGGTACTACTGGCACAATTAACATAAAGAGACCAACTCTGGCAAACGGTAAAGGGCATGGCACACCAACTAACATCCAAAGGTATAAAAGGCCTGCAATGAGTGCACAAAAGCAGTTAGTGAGGCAAAAACAAATTCTACAAGGAAGTGTATAGGGAGAGGCATCATCAGCAGAAAACAGGAAGTTGTTATCCCTCTGTACAGACAGTTGGTGAGACCCCATCTGGAGTACTGTGTCCAGTTCTGGAGACCCCATCTCCGCAAGGACATAGATAGGATAGAGGCAGTCCAGAGGAGGGCAACTAAAATGGTGCAGGGTCTGCAAGAGAAGCCGTATGAGGAGAGACTAAAGGAGCTTAATATGTATACCCTTGAGGAAAGAAGGGAGAGGGGGACATGATAGAAACTTTTAAGTACCTCAGTGGAATCAACAAAGTCCAAGAGGGTAGCATCTTTCAGAAAAAGAGACGTGCAAGAACAAGGGGACACAATTTAAAGATAGAAGGAGGGTGGTTCAGGGGCAATGTGAGGAAGTATTATTTCACAGAGAGGGTAGTGGATGCATGGAACAGCCTTCCTGAGGAGGTTGTGGGGTCTAAAACTGTGGGAGAATTCAAGAATGCATGGGACAGACATAAGGCAATTCTTGTGGGGGATAGGAAGAAATAGGCTGTTGGTTAACTAGGATCTGCGGCCTATCCTGTAGGTAGGGAAATGGGCAGACTAGATGGGCCTAGCGGTCCTTATCTGCCATCAAAGTCTATGTTTCTATGTTTCTAAGTGTTCACTAACACCTGGAAGAGCAGCAAATCATTCTGGGAGAATCTAAACGACATTGCTGGGAAGGACTTTAAAATAGCCCCAGCCACGCTAAATGTTGAGAGTGTCGCTACCCTGGACCCTCTGCTGATCATTAACTTTCTGAACCTTGCCTTCTCGGATCTCAGTAGTGTGCTCCCGATGAACTTTTTCAATACCCCTGCTCCAGAGGTCAGTGAGAAGTCCCCAGCATGACCAAACCGGCCACTCTTCCATTTCAAACTGGTCTCTGAAGGTGTTGCTAGAAAATACCTTGAAAAAGCCCTCGTCAAATCAAGGTACAGTGGGGACTCTCTGGACCTAAAATTTGTTCGACCAACACTAGATGAAGTACTTGGTCCACCGACAAAGATAATTAATCTATCCCTCTGCCACTCCAAATTCCCCCAAATCTGGAAAGCTGCCACAGACACCACGGTACAAAAAAGTGGTGACTGGTCTCTTCAAAATAACTGCAGGCCAATTTCTATTCTCCCCCCGTTCTCCAAAGCCCTTGAAAGGATTGTGGCTGACCAGCTGGTGAAGTACTTCTATCAATATCAGCTTCTATGCCCAGAACAGCATGGTTTCCGAGCCGACCATAGCACTATCACGGCTCTCCTGGAATTTACCAGATTCATACATAGTGCTCTTGACAAAGGGCACATTGTAGGGTCAGCCTTTGTTTACCTATCAAAGGCATTTGACACGGTCCACCATGCCCTCCTCCTTGAACAGCTCTCGGACATAGGGCTAGCCCTAGAAACCATAGCATGGTTTTGTAGCTACCTTAGCCTGCGATCACAGCAAGTAAAGATTGGGGATATCATATCAGAAAGTCAACCAGTGAGATCAGGTGTACCACAAGGATCCATACTCGGTCCATTACTCTTCAGTGTCTTCCTAAACAACTTCCCAGCTGCTTGCAATAGCCGCATGCTTGTCTTCGCAGATGATGCGGTGATCTTTACTAGCAACCTCGACCCTGCACTTCTGGAATACAACCTCTATAGTGGCTTCTCAGTGGCTGAAAAGTGGTTCAAAGAGCAAAAACTGGCCATGAAATATAAAAAGACCAAGACCACGCTCTTCACCATTGTCCAAAAGAAGCTAAAAGGCTATCCCCTGGCAATTCAGAATGACTTCTGTAACACCCTGGAACTAGTCCCCCATTTCAAGTACCTGGGAATCACACTAGAGACCGCCCTGTCTTACACACAGCACATTGACATCACGGCCAAAGCCTTTATCACCAGGATCGGTATCCTCTACAGGGACCGACATTGCCTGACCTATGAAGTTCTGAACTTGGCAATTAACAGTTCACTCATCACCTTGATTGACTATGGCCTAGTGGTCTATGGCTCCGCTACTGACACAGTGCTCCAATGCCTCTCAACAGCCTTAAACAAAGCCTGTCACCTGCTCACTAATGCCCCCAAACTCTCCCACACCTGTGAGCGTTATGCGCGGTCGGGCTGGCTTCAATTGAAGGACAGAATACTTTATCAAACCTGCCTACTCACAAAAAAGGTCTCACTAAATTTCTTCAAGGAGTTGTGAGCCTTCTATCACCATCTATACATGCCAGGCACACCAGGAGCTCTAGTACACAAGTATTCCACGTGCTCAGGTGCTGCACAACTACGGCCCAGCGATTCTTTGTTCACTGGGTCCTTCTGTGAGCAAGTGGTCTACTACCTGACATTGCTGGAGCCATAACCCTTGGTTCCTTTATGTGCAAACTCCATCAGCACATCACTGACAACAGTACCTGTAGGAGCCCCACTAGTCTGTGCCTGCAGCTTTAGTCTGCCTCAGCACTTCCAACTCCTGGCCCGCCAGGTTAAGTCTTTGCCCAAGCACTTACCTCCCACCCACTTCACCCTGGCACTTGTCTCCCACCTCCTACCCCTTGGATCTTTTCTATCCCTCTACCCTCCCTATCCCAGCTCCCACCACCCCTCCCAGCCCCTCCCTATCTCACGCTGGCATACCATGTACAATACCTTAGCAGAATTTGTAGAACAGCATTGTTATTGCAACCCATGTACTGTTAGTTTTTTGTACTCTGTATGCATAATTTATTGTAACTATATCGTGTCTTCTTGTGTTAATGTATCTGATGTGGAACCTCTCAATGAGCGTCGCTCACAGGTGTCATCAAGACTTCAATAAATAAATAAAAATAAATAAAAAGTACTGCTTTACTGAAAAGTGGTGGACAACTGGAACAGACTGCCAGTAGAGGTGGGAGTGAAAACAAAAGGAGCTTAAGCCTGTATGGGACAGAAATAAGGGAATAGTAGTGAACAGGCATTTTCCTAAAATTCCTCCGGCGTCCGTCAATGAACTGCAACACTCTTTCCTACCAGGTTCATTTTGTATCTGTGCTGGAGAGTGACCCTTATTTTGCTTCCTTCTTTCTGCCCTCCTTGAATGCACTGCAGAGCAATCCTAACCTAACTGATTAATAGCAGCCTGTTTATGAGTAACACAAGTCTATGCTAATCCATGTATCTCTCCCCCGCCCAAGATGGCCTGAAGGAGCTCTTGCCTTGAAGTGAGGCAGCTGGACTACATCAAAATCCAGTCTGTGCTGAGTTACCACCTATGACTTCAGTATATTTGAAGTGGATCGGGAACCAAGCTATCACCAAAATTACAGTGCTCTGTTTTTGTTGTGTGTGTGTGTGTGTGTGTGTGTGTGTGGCACAGTGCCGTCTGTCACACACACACACACACACACACACACACACACACACACACATACGTGTACCCTAAAGAAATAAGTCTGAAGTTAGGCTTTCTTTTTTTAACTCAGTTTATTGATACCATGTGTTCACATGACAGTCATAAATACATATAAGGTACAATACTTCATGAATACACTTTTATTTTATTTATTAGTTATGGAAAACTTTGGAGATTACCTTTGAGCACAAGTGCTCATTTACAAAGGTTCCACATCAAGTACATAGTCACAAAAACCATTAAAAGTACAATAAGCAGTTCCTGAGGAAATGCAGTCAACTCTGACTCAAAGCACTTAAGACAGAACAATTACATACAGTTTTGAAACAAATCCATACAGATCATTGTATAACAATTCGCAGATTATGTACAGAGAGAAACCAAATAAAACCATTTAATGGTTACAGTTGCATTGGACTACAAATGCAGACTGCAGAGATCTCTTAAACTGATTAAACTTGGGGAGATTCAGCAGTGTCTCAGGCAGTTCATTTACCTGTTAGCGACCCTGACAGGAAATGACCGCGTGCCCAGCTGAGTACGCTACTAAGGAGGCTTAAGGGCATTCCTGGCCATGTTTATTCATTGTTTAGTTTTTATTTACTAGGTGAGTGCACTAGACAATACAGATGCCTATTTTCAGGCACAACCTGGGAGAATACAAGGATGTTCAAAAGCAAGGAACAGTGGTGACAAATATTCAAAACAAAGAGAGTTTAATACAAAATAGATAACAATAAAGTGATAGGATGGAAACCATAATTGGGAGTAATACAACAAGATATGCAGCAAATGGTCATTCAAGACAGTACATTTCTATAAACAATAATTGACATACAGAGCAAGGTTCTAGGATATTATATATACATATTTATGCAGTGGGGTGGACATAAATGTAGTGTGATAAATCTGTTTATCTGAGTAACTGTGTGTATAAATTTTATTTATACACACAGTTACTCTTGTATACACACAGTTACTTCACGCAAAGTTACATAAATTATGTGGTACATTGTGCAAGTCGTGCAAATTCCATGCAATTTCACACAAAGCCGCGCAAATTGTGCACTGTCCGGCGCTAATGGTCAGTATCTCAGTTTTCATCAAAACAGATGTAAACCAAAAAAAGCCTATTGCATAAATGGAATATGCTGAGGTTGACTGTGATAACTCATTTATGTGGTACACTTGCTAGTGACCTGTCATAACCATCACTTGTGGCTTCGCCACTCATGAGGTTACTTGAGGTCACTAGTAATTGTAGCAGATAAATGAGTTATGACATAGTCAACCCCCACATATCCCTTCCATATCTAAGTGCATGTCAAGGCATGGGGATCCTAACTATGTTCCTGATGTTGTACTGGTTGGAGATGATGCAGAAGAGCATTTTTAAAGCATGGGGTGTGAGGCCCAAGGGTGCCTTTTTGGCTAGCAGACAGGTGTGGAGCTTTATTCTGTTGGGTAAAGGTAGCCAGTTAGTGAGTGCATAAGGGGTTTCAACTATGAGTGTGGTTATCTGCTCTCTGTTTAGCACTGGGTCACAGGCAGCTGCGTAGGCAGGGAGCCCATAATCTATAAGTGACAAAATGGAGCTGCCATAATAAGGCATCTAGCATCCCGAGTGAGATTGTTCTAGTTATGGTACAGGGCACCCAGTCTTCTGTTAACTATGGCCAGATTGTCAACATGGGGGGCAAAAGATAAGGTGTCATCCAGAGTTACTCCAAGGCATCTGAAGATCTCCACCCGTTTAAAGTTTTGACCTTGGCTGTTTAGGATGACAAAGGTTGGAACTTTCCTCTTCTGTGGGAGGCTAGAGAACAGCATGGTCTTTGATTTTTTTGTAATTGAGGACCAGTTTGTTGTTGGAGAACCAGCTTTTTAGTGACCTAAAATTATTTTAGAGAGCAAAAAAAAGGCTGACAAGTTCAGGGTTTTTGGAACAGATGACTACTTGAGGAGTACATCGGTTGTCTGACAGGCATTGGGCAGTTGACTTATAAAGAGGCCAAACAGAAGTGGGCCAAAGATGGAGCCCTGGTGGACACCAATTGACACTCCACTAATGCTGGACAAAGATTTATCAGTCTTCACATGATGGGAGTGATTGGTGGCTGTGGAGCCAGAGAAAGTGATTGGCAGATGTTAACTGGAGTGCAGTTGCAGCCGCCACTTTGAAGAGTGGGGTTATTCTAGATGCCACTAGGGGCATGCCTTGAGACAACTAGTATTGGAGCCCACTCGAGAGGGAGCAATCTTAGACCTGGTTCTCTCAAATGGAGATGAAAGAGGATCACAGATGTAGAAGTGGGTAGCCATCTGGGAACTAGCGACCATCGAACAGTATGGTTCACAATAAACACAGCAATAGAGTCAAGCCATACAAAGGCAAAAGTACTGGACTTTAGGAGGGCTGACTTTGCCAAAATGGGTGAGTGCCTAAGGAATGCACTAGCAAATGGGCAGGAAGGAGGGGTGGAAGAACAATAGGGAATAATAAAAACTGCCATCACAGAGGTAACAAGCCTTTGTATGAAGCAAATAAACAAAATGAAACGATGTAAGAAACCACTATGGTTCTCAAAGGAAATCACAGTGAAGGTTCAAGAGAAAAAGAAAGCATTCAGGAAGTACAAGGAATCACAGAAGGAGCAGGACAGAGAACTGCATCAGTTAAAGCAAAAGGAAGCTGGGAAGGCAGTCAGAACAGCAAAGGCCCAAACCGAGGAAAAGATAGCCAACTCAGTTAAGAAGGGGGATAAAACCTTTTATAGGTACATCAGGGAGCAAAGGAAGACCAAGGGAGGGATAGTGAGGCTTAATAAAGGGGAGCGAGGGTGGGCAGAGGGTGATTGTGAAAAAGCAGAGATACTAAACAAATATTTTTGCTCAGTATTTACAAAGGAAGAGGGGGAGGTACCTAAATAAACAGTAGAAACACTCTGAATACAGAAGTTGATACCAGCCCATTTACAGAAGAAAGGGTTCTGAAAGAACTCTTAAAACTGAAGGTGGACAAAGCAATGGGGCCTGATGGAACTCATCCCAGAATTCTAAAAGAACTAAGGGTAGAACTAGTGACACCACTGACTACACTGTTTAACAAATCATGGGAGGATGGGGTGGTACCCGAGGACTGGAGGAGGGCAGATGTGATTCCCCTTCACAAAAGTGGGAGCAAAGGCAGAAGCAGGAAACTACAGACCTGTTAGTGTAACCTCAGTGGTAGGAAATGATGGAATCACTTGAAGGAAAGAACTGTTGAGTGTCTAGAGGCCAGAGGGGCACAGGACCCAAGGCAACATGGATTCACAGGTGGGAAGGTCATGCCAGACAAATCTGATAGATTTCTTTGACTGGATGACCAAAGTAGTAGATCAGGAGGGGCTGTGGACATGGCCTACCTAGACTTTAGCAAGGCATTTGGCACAGTCCCACAAAAGATTAATATACAAGTTAGCCAGCCTGGGTGGGTCCCAAGATGACAGCCTGGGTAAGAATTGGCAGGAGAATAGGACACAGAGAGTAATAGTAAATGGAGTCCACTCTGAAGAAAGGGGGGTTACTAGTGGGGTACCACAGGTTTCAGTATTAGGACCGGTCCTCTTCAATGTCTTTATAAGCAACATTGCAGAGGGACTGGAAGGAAAAGTATGTCTCTTTGCAGATGACACAAAGATCTGCAACAGAGCTGATGCACAAGGTGGGGTGTAAAGGATGAGAAGGGACTTGGCAAGGTTAGAGGAATGGTCAAATGTATGGCAGCCTAGATTCTATGCCAAGAAGTGCAAGGTAATGCACCTGGGAAACAAAACCAGGGAAGAGTACACAATGGGGTGAGATACTAACAACAACAAAATGGAAAGGGACCTGGGGGTAGTCATATCAGATGACCTAAAGGTGGGCAAGCATATGAGAGGGCAGCAAGGAGGGCTGGGGGATACTGGGATGCATAGGGAGAGGCATCACCAGTAGAAAACAGGAAGTTATAATCCTCTGTACAGACAACTGGTGAGACCCCATCTGGAGTACTACGTGCAGTTCTGGAGACCAATCTCCGCAAAGACATAGACAGGATGGAAGCTGTCCAGAGGAGGGCAACTAAAATGGTGCAGGGTCTGCACCGGAAGACATATGAAGAGAGACTTAAGGAGCTTAATATGTATAGCCTCGAGGAAAGGAGAGAGAGGGGGGACACGATAGAAACTTTCAAGTACCTCAAGGGAATCAACAAAGTCCAAGAGGGTAGCATCTTTCAAAAAAAGAGGTGTGCAAGAACAAGGGGGCACAATTTGAAGATGAGGGGGCGGTTCAGAGGATATTTAAGGAAGTATTTTTTCACAGAGAGGGTTGTGGATGCATGGAATGGCCTTCCGGAGGAGGTTGTGGAGTCAAAAACAGTGGTGGAATGCAAGAATGCATGGGGCAGTCATAAGGCAATTCTAGGGGGGGGGTAGGAAGAGTGGCTGCTGGTTAACTAGGATCTGCAGCTTATCCATTAGGTAGGAAATGGGCAGACTGGTGGGCCAAGCGGTCCTTATCTGTCATTCAAATTCTATGTTGTTATGCTCTCATTCACGCGAGGCAGATAGCCGTGGGAGGTTGCTGCCAGGGTGGGGGATATAACTGATTTTTTTTTTCATATAACAATTCATACTACAATAAAGAAGACGGTGGCCATGGAAGTGGGTGGGTTGTGCCAGTCGGCCATCATGAAATTTATTTAACATTTTATAATGAAATATAACAAACTAAGGGGAGAAGGGTAGAACTGGACTACTTATCAAGACTGGAGGGATGAGGTTACATTTTACAGATTTGGGGGGAGTGGGAAGGAGGGGGAGGGGCTTTTTTTTCTTTTGTAGTTGACCGAATACTCTTTCATGAATATGAACAGTCCCCTATTCAGGAAGAGCTTCAGAATATTTGGCAGCACTACTATCTGTGGTATTCGGGAAATAATATTCAGCTCCTGCACAGCTCTAGTTAAAATGAAGTAATTCTTAAAATAAATAAATTTATGCAGTGGGGGTGGACATAAATCCTATGTGATAACTCTAATAACGCATCATCACATATTTATATACATAGTAGATATGTAAGCATTAATCCACGACAGAGGAGGGCTCTACTAGGGGGTTAATGCCTGGTTGGGGGGGGGTTGGTGCATGAGACCGCAGTCGTGAGGTTACCCGAGGTCAAACACTACGTGCAGATAAATCATTTATCTGACAGCTCACCATTGTTTACCCCTTATGTGTTATAAAAAAAAATTGTTAGAAAGGTGCTATATACTCGTGAAATAGTGCCATCTTAGGATCTAAATAGGTCATAAATCCACTGGCCATTTAGAATAGTGGTTTATGACCTTGTTAGATCCCCCAATAGCATTATTTCCTTGTACATTACAATTTTCTAGCATGTATTTCATATGCACACTAATATATATATATATATATTTATATCTACATGGATCGGAACTTTTCTTCATAGGAAAGCTCATCATTTATTTCCCTGTGTATCTGTGACTAATCCATTAATTCAAAGTATACTGATAGGTAAGCTATCAATTCAAAGTACATACCTACACTAATTAAACAATTACAGTTATATACCTATACTAATTACAGCTATAAATCTACATTAATCAGACAATTAAAAGTATATACCTGCACTAATGAAAAGTATACACCTGCACTGGATTAAATCCTATGGGACACCACTAATAACACAATTAACACTGCATTAGGAAGCTAGCAAACCGATTAACAAGCTACAAAAGAACAAACCCTCCCAAACCCAGAAATCCCCCAGACTCATACCTGCACTCGCTGCACACCATTCACTTCTTGCTGTATGAGACCTTCAGGTGCTGTAACATGATTGCAAATGCAATCTCCATAAGAATAGCCATCCTGATGTATTATATTCAACAGCAAACAATGGGTAAGGGTGGAACACACGGAAGGATACCCATCTCGGGGGCTAATTAGAGCAATAAAGCAACTCACCTTTGGGCTCTTGGCCTTATAGCCCTAATTAGTCCCCTCAATGGGTATACATCCTTGTATACCACCCTTATCCATTTTATATATATATATATATAGTCAATCAATCAACTTTATTTAACCAGACGTATAACACCATTGAGCAAGCTCATTTTCAAGGTGGTCTTGGACATTAATACGATACAATACAGAAATACAGTAAGTGAAAGGAAAACAAAACTTAACATAGCACAGATATGGTACCATCACTGTGGCAACAATGAGCAGTTGCAGACCAATGGAGGCATATACATAAGGTGCAAAATAGTTACATACAACATTTTCTTATCATGATTTACACGAGTGTAAGATTACCATTCTAGCTGTTACCACTAATTAGAGGCTAGTATCACTGTACTAAAAGCAGGGAGAGGGGGGAAGGAGTGGATAAGGGAGGAGAAGGGGAACGAGAGTGCGTTAGGAAGGGAAAAAAGACTAGGCTGAGTTTAGGGGAGAAAAAGAACCAATAAGTGCTGGGGATACTTGCTAGGAGAGAAGGGGTGGCAGACAGAGTATGAAGTTTGCGGGAGGGACCAGTGGCTGAGGTGAAGAGTCATCTAAAGTAACAGCATGTGTCCTTCAACAGGTCCCATATCAGTGTTTTGAATGTGAAGATGCTAGGGAGCGTGGAAAGCTTTAAAGATTTTTGCATAATATTCCAAAGTGTTGGCAGAAAAAAATTGATTGCTGCCAAGCCAAAGGTTGTTTTCACTCTAGGGGTCTGGAAACAAATCATGGAGAAGCGTCTTAATCCATAAGGTTCCTTGGCACATTCAAAGAAGCTCGAGATGTATGTAGGGAGATTATTGGATAGCGCTCTAAACATCCAAAGGAGAGTGTTTCTTTTCCTCCTGGTTGAGAGTGAGGGCCATCTCGACTCCTGGTATAATAAACAGTGGTGAGTGCGACGAGGTAGGTTAAGGATAAATCTTAAGGCCCGGTGATAAAGGGTGTCAAGTTTGTTGAGTGTCGTTAAGGGCAATGACTGTAGAGGAAGTCAGCATAGTCCAGTACAGGTAGAAATGTGGATTGTACTAGCCTTTTCCTGGCTTCTAAGGTAAGCAGATGTTTAGGCATTAAAAAGGCCTAATCGCTGCCTTAGTTTCTTCAAGCTTTCATGTAGGTGGTACAGGAAGTTCAGCTTATTATCTAGCCACTATCTCTAGGGGTTCATCTAGAAGTGTTAGAATCTGGGGATACGTGTAGATCCAGAGACAGACTTTGGTGAGAGAATCATGGTTTTAGTCATTTTGCGTTGAGGAGAAGCTTATGTTTGATGAGGTTATATTGGAAAGTGGTGAAGTCTTGCTGCAGGTTCACGTGGGCCAAGTACAAGGATGAGCTAGGGTGTAGGGTACAGTGTCATCTGCAAATAAGCACACATTGGCAGGTGCGAGTCCAGGTTGTTGATATAGATTGCAAAGAGGATTGGACCCAGTATAGAGCCTTGTGGGACACCTCGAAGAGGGATTTTGTGGGGACAAATCACCTATAGCTTTGACTTTCTGTAGCCTGTTGGCTAGGTAGCTGGTGAACCATTTGATGGCAGATCTATTGAGACTGATATTACCTAGCACATTAAGTAGGATGTTGTGATCCACAGTATTGAAGGCCTTGCTAAGATCCAGAAATAGGGCAACTACATGCTTCTGGGAATCCAAGGCAATTTGCCAATTGGTGGATACTTTTGCTAGGGCTGAAAGGTGCTATGTTTGGCTCTGAAGCCAGGCTGAGATGGATTTAGCGAGTTATTTGAGTCTAAGTGTTCTCTGGTCTGGGCGTTGACAATTTTCTCGAGTAGTTTTGAGAGGACGGATAGAATAGAGATAGGCCAATAATTGTTCAGAACACTTGGATCCTCAGATTTGAATGAAAATAGAATGTGTGCAGTTTTCCACGATGCAGGTAGCTCGCCCTGTTTGAGGGATGTGTTGAATAAATGGGTGATGGGAGCGGTTAAATAGAAGAGGCCGAGTTTTAGAAAGTAAGATTTGATATTGTCTGCACTGGCACTCTTTTTGATATCCAGGGACAGGAGGAGGGCCTCAACTTGATTAAACGTGACTGTTAGAAAGCTGAAGTTGGCAGGATGCGGTAGGTTTGGGCTGAGATTAGTAATATGGTTAACAGTAGTATCCCCTGGTGGGCTGAGGTTGTTGATGGGTGAGGTGTCAAAGGCAAGCCCTGCAGTGGCAAAGTGTTCGTTGAACTGCTCTAATATAGCAGCTTTGTCTGTGTAGGTATTTCCTGTGGACACAATTTTGGTTGGGAGGGTGACTGGTAGTCTGACCTTTGACCTCCTTAAGAATGTTCAAAAATTGGCAGAGTTGTTTTGTTGTTTTCAAGTTCAGCATGGTAATAACTGGCTTTCAGACCTAATTAGTTTGGTGCAGACATTTTCTAGAGTGCGAAATGCCAGCCAATCTGTTTCTAGGTGAGATTTCCTTGCTTTTCCACCAAAATACCTATCCTTAGTGCTTTCTTCAGGATGGGAGAAAACCATCCAGGGAGGTCTTTTTTACATCTGATCATTCTTGAGGGGCGGGTTTGTCGATTAGTCCTATGAGTAGGCTATGAAAGATGTTATAGGCTTCATTAAGGGTGGGTGCCAGATAGAAGTCTTGCCATCTGATGTTGCTTAACTCTTTTAGGAAGGTGTTCTGGCAGAACTTTTTCAGGCATTGTTTGAATTTGAATTTAGCAGCTGGTTTCATGTGGGGAGAATGTCTAATACAAGCCGTAGCCCAGTGGTCACTTATGTCATTGAAAAATACTCCAGTGTGCGAGATGTTATATGGTTTGTTTACCAGTATGAGGTCTAGATGGGAGCTACGCTCAGGATTTTTTCTATTTGGTCTGGTGACAGTAGTTGTCATTTGTACCAGTGCATTTGCATCACATAGCATGCTGGTTGTTATATATACTGGTGACCCCTGATATCAACCTGTTTTGAGACCTGTAAAAAGTCATATAAACTTGCAGGTTGATACGGCAAAGTCATATCAACTTGCGAGTTGATATGGCTATTACTGTCTTGTGCTGGGTTGTGTGTACCACGCAAATGTACTTACCAACTCAAAAATTGAACCGTTCAAACAATGGAAAAGTCGTTGAACCTTCACCTTGTCGTCATAACAACCATCATGCTATGGAGCCCATACAGAGGTCGAATCAGCAGCACAGGAAGCACATAATGCTAAGACTCTGAGCTTTGTTTACTTAGCACCAGTTATTATAAAAAATAACACATTTGAAGGTGTGCGATCGCATCTGCGTTTTTTATATACACCTTCAATGTATGACAATATATAATCCTCTCGAGCTTCGCTCTCGAGCTTTATATATTATCACACATCTTGGGTGTGTAAAAAAACTACATATCACACACCTATATATATATATATATATATATATATATATATATATATGGGATACATGATGGGCATGAGTGTGATATGAGAATATTGTCACTCCCTGCAGAGTGAGATATCCAGGCTCACGATGCAGGAGTGACAATATTTGCATATAGCACACAATCTGCCAATCATGTTTCGATATACAAAATAGGGCCAAGAGTTTTAGAAGTTTTGTTATGCTGTCTTGTGTTCTGTTTCTGTTTATGTGTTTGCTCATTCTGTGTGTGAGCTTATCTGAATGAGCTGGCAATGTTATAAACTCTGAGAGACACATGAGTGTGTTTTGCAATGCTAAATGTGTTAGTTTTAGATAGGAGTGAGAAACATACTTTTGTGAAGCTGTATTGTTTAGCAGTCTGGCTGCAGTGAATTTAAGAGCATCACAGTAGTTGTAATTAGAAAATGGGCTGGGTAAATCCTAGAAGCTGATTGGTTAGGGCAACCAACCAGCCGGTCCGGTATCAGGCAACAGAGACCAGGAAATATTAAGTTCCTGCCTCTGCTGCCTGATTACCTTCCAAATCCTTGTAGCAATTGAATGCTCAGTTTGAAATTGCCACCATGTTCTTCTCTCGCTTAATGAGAGCTACAGCACCCCATGCCCATTTGTACCTCACTTAGCGAAAGTGGCGGCAGTTGCCTGTTTCAATAAATAGAAAGAAAGAGCAGCTTCCTACAGAAATGGATATTTTTCTTGCCTTTTGCTCTCTCTGTCTGTTAACTCAGTTGGACCCGTGACTACAAATTCCACTGCTTGGTTTCGGCAACCCCCCCCCACGGCACCAGCAGGCTGAAGCATGAAATTAAAAAAAAAATAAAAAACTTCCTTCCCTAGTGCCGCAATCTTTCCAGTTTCACCAGCTCCTCTTTCCAACTGCACTCCACGATCCCACAGCTGTGCTCCCTTTACAGAGAAACATAGACGTTGACGGCAGATAAGGACCGCAAGGTCCATCCAGTCTGCCCACTTACCTATTGCATTTCCACTTTCCCCGACTCACACACAGACACGCTGGATCCCGATGCCAGCAAAGAGCTGCCGATTTAAACATAAAAAAAAAAATAATTTAGAGCACTCATGTTTCGCCTCGGAAGTCTGCATTTACACATCCTGGCTTTACGTGACAGGTCATGCAAGGTTGCCTAACAGTACGCAAGCACGCTTCCATAGCAGCTGCCCTCTTGATGCCTGATATCCATTTCTGGAAATGTGTCACTGCTACCAGCTTGCTTTTCCTGTTGTTTCATTCTGGGTGCACTCAGGGAACAAGAAGCTGGAGATCCAGACATGGTGTTCGCTTGATGGCGATTCAATGGGGGGGACAGAGAAGATGCAGCAAACCAGCTTCAAGGAAGAACACTCATACAGGTGGGGGAACTATTCTATTACAAAACTTACTGTAAACTAAGTATTTATTATTTTTGAATTAAACAATTTTTTTTAAGTTTTTCTGTTGGGGTTGGGGAGAGGAGCAGGGAAGGAAATGATACTGCAGAAAAACAAAACTTACAAAAGGAGGCAGTTTTTAAAGAGCCCCTGACACCATTGTGACAACTTTGCGAAAATATAATGTTTAGCACTAGTGAGTTCATATTTTATTGCTATTTCTGTATTTCTTATTCTTTTTTATCACTAAGGACATCTGCATGTAAACAGGATCACTACCCTATCTGTTCTGGCTGTTTGCCTACATATGACATCACAGTTCTGTTTATGACATCACAATCTGTTGTTGTGGGGATAATTATGATGCCATAAACAGGGGATTCTTTATTTTATTTATTTCTTTATTTAAAAGTTGGTAACCAGGAAAAGCACCATGACCAGAAGTTTGTTTCCAGGTGCAACCTGGATTATGATGTCATATGTAGGATAGTGGAAAGAACAGATAAAGTCTATGGAACAGTAAGCCTCTTTCATACAGCTGTCCTTGGTAATAAAGAAGAAAGTAAATAATTATAGAAAATACATGAAATACAAACTGAACTGTCTATCTCTCATATTTTTTCTAAGTTTTAATAATGGTGTCAGGGGCTCTTTAAGTACTATCTTCAGACATAACAATAGTCAACTGCAGGCGGAGGAACTATTTTATTTCAAAACTTACTTTAAACTTATTTTTCATTGACATTTTTTCACAATTTTTTTTGTTTACAGTACCTATTTTCTAAGTGCAATAATACCCTCCAGGGTGGGCGGTAGTGTGCTATACCGGACCTTCCAGGGGCTATAAGGCCCTCCACCTGCGGCGTCGGGCCTCATTATGCCCCTGGGCGGTGTGGTATAGCACAATACCGCCCACCCTGTTGGGTATTATTGCTTACTGGGCTGAGAGGCAGAGTGTCAGAACAGCTGATACTGTTTTCAGTGGTAATTAAGTTAGCTGCAGGCAGAGAGCAGAGTGTTCTGTGAAATTGAGCTCTTTAGGATTCTGGCTGCAGTGAAGTTGAGATTGTCACAGTAATTGTAATGGGTGAGAATCAGAGTTTGAGGAACAAGTGAGAGTATGTTTCAATTGTAGTTGAGTTAGCTGCAGGCAGTAGTTTAGACTGTTCTGTGAAGCTGTGCTGTTTGGAATTCTGGCTGCATCAAGTTGAGAGCATCACAGTAATGAGCTGAAAGTTGGTGGGGGGGGTAGGTGTGTTTTGTAATGCTCACTGAGTTAGCTGTTCTACATTTGTGTCTATAGCAACAGCACAGGTGTTTCTTGCATGCCGAGGGGAAAGCTGCCTAGGGTGATGATATCAGTGACCTTTTGTGACCTGTGTGTGTAAATGGCTGATATCATCACAGCAGAGCAGAGAGTAAAAATATCACACTGCAGTGGATGATATGCTGTTTTATCTCACTTATTTACCACTCACCCCTATTGTGTGTGTGTGTGTATATATATATATATATATATATATATATATATATATATATATATATATAGTAGCACAATAGTGCCCCTATAGTTAGGGTTGCATGGACACTTCTATGTTAAACTCCAAATTGTGCAGCTTAATAACTTGTAACCATTCATCCGATTTGCCTGAAATTTTGCATGCACTGTCTGGTACCATAGATCTCTAGATCTGGCAAGTTTCATTTGGGTCAGATGTGTGGTTGAAGAGCTGCAGAGTGCCACAAATTTGTGAAAAATACCACTTTTTGCAAGTTATTTTCTCAGGGCTATGGCCAAAATGATTTGGAGCTGTAGTCCAAAATGGCAGGGTATCTGGGGTCTTGGTCACTGATGTGCCTTTTGAAGGTTTGGTGAAAAAATATTAATCCATTCAAAAGTCATTAAAGATTTAAGTTTCCCATTATAGACTATGGGAATAAAACAAATGTGCCTTGCGAAAGCATGTTTTGCTTTCGTGAAAGCACATTTTAGTGCCACAAATGGATTTAGTACTGTTGTGCGACTGCCATCTTGTTTTCAGTTAGTGATGGAGAAAAAACATTGTAATTCAAATAATAATGCCCCTTGGTAAACACCAACAGTTGTTTTTATCTAATTGGGGCCCTAGCAACACAGTCCTGGCTTCAGATTTTTAAAATGATGCTCGGAAATATGTTTTTTATGATTTTTCCATTGTTATTGTTGCAATTTGCCAAGTACGTTTATGAAACTTTTGCAAATTGCAGAAGTGTAGCACACATTCTTTCACAAATTTCGACAGCCTTTCATGAAAGCTTTCACAAAATTTGTGAAAGTGTCGCAAATTTGCAAATGTACTTGCAGAAAATTGCTGTTTCTTTGCCACTTCACTGCAACTAAATGGTTTGGAGTTTTGGACAGAAATTTGCAGGGTAGAAAGGGCTTTCCCCACAGATGTGCCTTTTGCTGGATTGGTGATAAAATTTACATTGGTTCCATAGTTACAACATTCTGAAGTTTAGAAATTTCCCGTAGGATAACATTGTGGTGGTTATGGTACTTTTCGGTGACTATATCTCGAAAATGGTTCTGGATACAGATTTTTCACTAAACGTAGCTTTGTACACCTTGGTGTACTAAGTATGCGTGTAGTTGCCAGGTCATGATTACAACTGCAGTGACATTTTTCCCAGTGTTCCTATGGCTACTGAGATATTATACCATCTGCATCACAAGAGTTCCTTGGAATGTCTCTAGCCATGTACTATGTCTCTGTTCTTATGGGTAGATGGGAGCGGGCCCTGCGTTCCCACATATGGATACCATTATGTAATAATGGAAGTGCAGGGCCTTCCATTAGGCAGTACTGGGAGTGCAGGGCCCGGAGGAAGATGAGGCTTCATTACAATGTCTCTACACTTCCCCATAAATGGATACCATTATGGAGTAATGGCAGCCTGATGCTCCACAACCACATGTGGGTAAGATTACACTTTCTCAAGAAGGAAATACACTTCAAAAAACTCTGTTAATGCATCAGTTAGGGTTTCTATTACAGTGACAAAAGTCTGGAAATTGATGTTAGGGTTACCAACCCATCACTACCCCACTCTCCACACACCAACAGGTGTTGGGGTTATTGGTCGTAACTCACCTCATTCCATGTGTAAGGAAGCTTAGATGGTACAGTATAGGAGAATGGGGTGAGAGTTAGGCCCAGTGACCTAAGGCATACCCCAACTCCTGTTGGTGTGTGGAGTGGGGTGGGGTGGGGTGGTAGGGTTATAACTGTACATAAAGTTTCCAGACTTCTGTTGCTGTAATAGAAACCCTAACTGATGTATTAATGGAGCTTTTTAATAATATATATATATATATATATATATATATATATATATATATATATAAATATTGTAAAACTTTGTTAATGCATCAGTTAGGGTTGCTTGCAACAAAAGTAGGGAACTGTGGTGTTATAGTTTCACCTAACACCCCACCTACTTATGCAGATCAAAGGTGTTAAGGGGATGGTATTGGGGTTGTCAACCCCGACACTCACCCCATTCTCCTATACTGTACCCACGCAGCTTTTTTTTATAATGGAACGGGGCTAACATTAGGTTGACAATGCCAATGCCACTTCCTAACACCTCTTGATATGTGCAGGGTAGGGGTGGGGTGTTAGGTGAAACTCTAATGCCACATTTCCCTACTTTTGTTGTGGCAACCCTAACGATACATTAACAAAGGTTTTTGCAATTGTTTCCTTACTTTTAAGATAGCATAATCATATCATAATCTGCTTGTGGGCCCTGCACTTCCATTGCTCCATAGATGTGTATATGTACCTAGATGTGGAAACGCTGAGGCCCAGAGGGCCCTGCACTTCCATGTATAGCCCAAGAGTGATGAAATTGTCAGCAAAGCCATGTTATTACCCCAACCTGATGTACCTACTGGAACACTAGGTCTAAATACTAATTTTTTATTATGGGCACTTAGCTAAGCCTTTAGTCCCATGTCATAACATTTGCATAAATTATGTAAACAACTATAAGATTGACTCATATTTTGCTTTAACACCTATTGCATGCAGTTCTGGATAATGGCAAAACATTTCTCTCACACCCACGTGTAATATGTAGAAAAAAACAGATTTTATTTGTCCCTGTACAATTCTTCTAATTAATAATATTTGTATAGATAATAAAACATTGCAAACATAGTAAAAAGCAATGTAAACATAAAACAACAAAATAACAAATATTTCAGAAAATAAACAAAACAAAGAAACAAAACAAAAACAAAACAGCTTGCAGTTTTGGCAACTTTTGCAAACAGTAAAATTGTTTTTGTATAAAATTTCAAATGGCTTTGTCTAAGTAGTACTTTAAAACTTTTCTTTGTAGCTTATTTAAATACCTTTTCTCATGCACAAATGTTTATAGAGATATCATTATGTAAATTTAAGCTTAAACAATGTAACCAACACTCTAGTCTGTAAGAAATAATTTTTCCATGCAACCACCCAGCTGAGCCCAATCAGAATATTTAAAAAAAATAATAATTAAAATAATACTCAAACATTTGGTTAGCTGTGGAGCTTGGTCTCTTCCTTAGTTTCAGAATGTTGATTACAATACTTCTTTTCCCTGGATAGCAGAGTTCTTTTAGTGACTGGATTTTGTGGCTGTTTCTGTTTTACTCTTTTGTTTCCATTTGAACCCTGGACTTTGGACCCATCTGTTGTCATCACAGCTCTGTAGGCTTGATTCTTGGCTGAAGGACATCAATAGGCAGTCTATGTCCTTGTTTTGGTTTGTCAGACACTTCAAAACATTACTTCAGTTAAAATGTCCATTACACAAACATAAGTCTTTACTGCATTAGTGTTTGGAAGATTCTGCTGTAGAAAGTTATTTTTCTTGTGGCTGGCTTTGTTGCAGTTCTTGTTTCCTTCAGGCTCACCTCAGGCTCTTGACCTCAACACCTCTGGTATGAACTCAGAAATGAAGGCTTGGTTTCTTGCTGGTCCAGACATCACCAGGCAGGCTTGGCTCTTGGCTTTTGGCCTTTGAGGGAATCTCAAAACAATAACATTTGCAGGTCCACAGACACAGGTCCTTACAGGATGATACATAGGCAAGAACTGGGCTGGATCTTCCAGGGTTTGGCATTATTAGCTCTGGTCAGAGCAGCATCCTGACAGCATTTCCTACACATTTTACCAAGTTTGATTGGACTTTGCCCCTCTGTTCAGAGTTTATTTTTTTAAGCGTAAAATTACTTTTCTTCATAACTTTTGCATGCAACACAATATAGTCCTTTTATACACATTTTTGGACTCTGCATAAAATCTGGAGTCTTGTAAGATGCCTCTCTTGTTTATAGGACAAGTATTTCCTGAGAGAAGGCAATTCACCTGTGATGTCACTGAGATCATAATGCTGATGATGTAGTGTGGGGCAGTAGAGTTATATATGTCAGCTGCCAGGCTAAGAGCTGTTCCACACATCCAGCATAATATTATCACATAGAAGACTTTATGATGAGCAAAAGAAAAAGAAAATACTTAAGAAATAAAAGTTAATTTTGACTACTATTTAAAATATGTATTATTTTCCTGTCTGCCTGTTTTGGCTCCATTAGCTCTTTAGTTTGTAGAAGCTCTGTCAAGGGGCAAGTTTCAGGATATCTATCTGCTGTAATGAAGAGTTATAGATGCTAAGTCCCTGTTTTATTTAGGCAGGGTGAACTGGAAAGAAGTTTTAAAACTAGACCATTATTTTTCTCAACTTTGAAAACCAATTTTTAGCAGAAGTTTTTGCAGGCAATTTTTCTTCTTTCTGCAATTTACGTAGACAACATTAAACCAATTGTCTCTGTATTATACCCCAATTATCTTACTTAATAATTAAACATGTATAAAGAATATAAAATAGTAATTAAAATAATGAAAATAATAAAATTATAATTAAATATTTTATAACTAAGTTTTGTTCCTATATACCCAGTGCAGAAAATATTCAAATCCCTAATGAAACATAATTCACACAACTGGAATGCCATTTCCATGTTGCAGGTGCGAACACATGTTAGCCAGGATTTGAAAATGACAGTTGTGACATACATTTGGTGGGGTAATAACAAGTCTGTGTTTCAAATCTGGGGTCAAAATATTTTAAATTTACAAAGTTACAAAAGCATTGCGTAGCAAGTGCAATGAATGGTTATAACTCAGCCATTTTGATATTTTGACCCAAATATTCAACATGACCTTTTAGGATTTTCATTCAGAACAATATGACTGTGATTACACAAATCCTGCCTGAAAGGTGAATTCGCCAAGCAACTGCAAAATCACCTTTTGGGTAGGAGTTGACAATCAACAGTCATATTGTTCATGAGGTGGGGCTCCCAAAAGGCCATGATGAAAATTTGGGGTCAAAATCTCAAAAAACGGCTGAGTTATGCATCAAAGTAGCCTGTAAAATCCTCTTTTGTGATCTCCTGAAAAAAGATTTGGCTAACAAAAAATTAATTGGCTTGTGAAAAAGGATCTAAGTGAGTCACAAAAAAAGAATTAAAATGTTAAAAAAAGGCATTGCAAGGTTGTTCTTCCACCAAATAATTTCGCAGTCCACCTAATGGAGCCCAGATGAAGATGCATGTGTTGGTGTCTCTAGATACCTTCATTTTGGGTGCTTTCAACTATTTTTTTTTAAACAGAAAACAAGATGGTGGTTTGTGAAAAAGGAATTTTCTTCTCACGTAAAAGGATTTTGTTCTCATGAAAAAGAAAATGCTCTCATGAGACTAAATCCTTTTTCACAAGATCAAATCCTTTGCCAAAGTCAAGACATCTATCCTGAAAAATAAACTTCTCGTAGGATGTAATGGGAACTAAACCATGGAATAACTTTGCAACAGTTTAATATTTTTGCAACAAACTACAAGGGCAGTTCCATTACCCAAGTTATTTTTACCATAAAAAAGTCACACCAAAATTACACACAGTCTGGACACAAGACGACAAGGGAAAAACTGCATAAAAGGTGACTTCTTACTTTTTTTGCTATCTGGATCTCAGAATCCACATATCTGACCAAAACTAAACTTACCACATCAACAGACCTACCCACAGGGAGTGCATACCAAATGTGCGAATCCATTGATCAGTTGCAAAGTTATTAAAGTTCACAATTTGAGGTTTAACATTAAACAGGCTTCTCAACCACAACTAAGGGTAAGTCAGTCTCTATATATATATATATATATATATATATAGAGAGAGAGAGATAGGTGTGTATACTGTATATTTATTTATGCAATGGGGTGAGGATAAAAATGGCAAATAACAGCAGTATTTTCGACTGGTCAGACCTACAGGGAGAATATCGCATTTGTTTTCCATATCCCACTCCTGCCTATGATGTATCTCATATATATATATATATATATATATATATATATATATATATATATATGTATATATTTTTGGTGGTAGAGATAACGAGTGTGATAAATCCATTCATCTGAGTAACTGTGTGTGTAAATTTCATTTATACACACAGTTACTACATCACACTACATTTATCTACATAGTTCTTACATCACAGGCATTTATCTATACAGTTGCTACATCAGATTCTGCCCCCACCCCAGCCGGCACTACATCCACCCACTTTCACATTCCCTCTGAGACACACACACACACACACACACACACACACACACACACACACACACACACACACACTCTCTAGCTGTCTGTACAAAAGTTGCCCCCTGAAAAAAAGAAACAACTCAGTGCCCTTAAATTCCATTTCTCACTAAGGATGACTGCCATTTTGTCTTGAAAAAAAAACATTCAGCCCTTCCATTATCCATTGGGCAGAGGCGTTATAATGCAAATGTGGCTTTGTGTTCATAGTAACAGCAGTAGCAACTGGGAAAGGAGTAAATGCTCAGAGCCATGACTACACAAAATAAACCCACAAACTTAGAAGAATTTTAATTATTGCTTCCAAAAATCTCAAAAAATAAGTCCTCACACAAGGTACTCCCCTATTTCATAAATGAAACATGCGGGGGGGGTGCAACTATGAGATATGGCATATATCTTGTGTAATTGTCATGTCTCTGTCATAACCATCACTTGTGAGGTTACTTGAGATTAATGGCAACTACACAAGATAAATGCTGATAAATTTGGTATCATACAGTCGACCCCTCGTCCCACTTATGGTTTCCCCCAGAAAAAATAAACACAGTCATAATTCATATAACCCCATCTCTAATCCATGATTTTTCTCTGCATTTCTTTATGTATTCCCCTGGTGTCTAGTGCCACCCCCACCTCAATTGCCATGCCTGTCATTCATATATATTTCCTGGTGTCTAGTGGCACCCCACCTCTGTTCGTTGTCCCTGTCTTTTCATACCCTATAAAAGAAAACCTTCCTCATTGTGTTTTTTATTTTTAACCTGTAAAAGAAAAAGTCCTTCACCATTCCAACCCCTGCTCGACCTCCCACTGAGCACCTACCACCCTGCACCCACCTCACACCCCCACCACACCTCACTCACCTGAACAGGTCCCATGGTCAAGATCCAGTCTCTGATTGAAGATACATCTTGCTGCTGGAACCGCTGACTTCAATAATAGAAACTAAGGTAAATGCAGTTCAATGTATTTCAATAAGGTTTTGAACTTTGATGCACAACTTTGTCATTTATGCAGATTTTGACCTCACATTTTCAACATAGGCCTTTCTGGGACCCTACCTCATGACTAACATTGGTGGAATTTCACAAATCAAGCCTGAAAAGTGATTTTGCAGTCACTTACAAAATCACCTTTTGGGTGGATTTGAATATTTTACCACCCTTGTTCATGAGATGGGGTCATAGAAGGCTATGTTGAAAATTTGGAGAAAAATTTGCAAAATGGCAGTTATGCCCATACATTGAGATTTTTGCTATGCTCGCTCATCATTTTGGCAATTTGAAATATTTTGACACCAAGTTTTCAACATAAGCATCCTTTTATATCACTTCTTGAATGTGATAGCTGTCATTTCAAACCCTGACTAAACTGTATTTTTGCAGCTGTGGCGCAATGCCATTGCAGTGGCGCAGAATCATGTTTTGGTTAGGATTTCAGAATGTTCATTACTGGTTCATGAGGTAGGGGTAATAAGAAGGCTATCATGACAGTTTTGTTCTTTTATATGTATGCATCTAAGGAGGTATGGGCGCACAGGGCCTGGACAAATAAGGATACAATTATACTATCTCAGAAAGTAAGAAAATTCTTTGCAAAAAAATGTCGCTATTGCACTAGTTAGGGTTAAAGCAACAAAAGTAGGCAAATGTAGCGTTAGGGTTTTAAACCCTAACACCCCACCCACCCACAGCAACAGGAAAAACCATTATGGTTTTACCTCTCTTGCCTCTTCACAAATCAGGCATGGGGTATGCCTAATGCTCACCCCATTCTCATATACTGTACCCATCTCAGCTTATTTACTGATAGAATGGGGTGAGAGGTAGGGCTGACAACCTCAAGACACGCCCAGCGCCTGATTTGCAAAGAGGCAAGAGAGGTGAAATCATAACGTTTTTTCCTGCTGCTGCCTGCAGCATGGGATGGGGTGTTAGGGTTTGAAGCCCTAATGTCACATCTCCCTACTTTTGTCACTTTAACCCTAACTAATGCATTAATGAAATATATATATATATATATGTGTATATGTACACACACACACACACACACACACACACACACACACACACACCTATATAGGGGTTTTCCAACCCTAACTAGTGCATTAACAAAATATATATATATATATGTATATGTATACACACACACAAACAGACACCTATATAGGGTTTTCCCCAGAAACAAATAAACACAGACATGATTCATATAATCCCAATGTCTAATCCATGATTTTCTCCACATTTCTTTCTCCAGGCTCTTTTACTTTCCATTTTTCCCCACAGGTGTCTTTGTAGCTACAGTGCCCACCGTTTATAACGGCATGTTTGTGTCAAGCCTTTATGCCCGTTATAGAAGATGGATGATTTATCCAAATGCTAGCTGTTTGAATCCAATAACTGATGCTACTGTTGATATCAAAAGCACTACAGTAATGCAATCGAAAGCACTTAGTACTTTATATATACTAATCTTCTTTATTTTCTTATTTCTTTACTTTAGTTAATTGAGTAAAATAAAAGTAAAACTACAGCACAGTAACAGTGCAACAGAAGCTGTGATGCTAAGCCTACTTATGTCCCTGTCCCGTGAAAACTCTGTGATCCAAGTCTGGATATTCTGTTTTCGGCTGTACTGGACGCCATGTCTCCTCGGTTTTTAGCATCATATCCCAGTTCGCTCAGACCAGCACTCTGTTCCATGGCACGACTGAATGTTAAAAGGGCCTCGAACATCAACGGCGGTTACAAGTAGACTCCTCTTCCACCCGACTAGCTTCGGGTCCTCGTCCTCGCCTCGGTCCACGTCACCTCTGAGCGCACCAATCACCTCCTGGATGTCATCTTGCTCTCCTTCAGGTGGAGAGTCGCTATCACCAAGGTGACACAGCTCTTTAAACTGCTCCTCTGACAGTCCATCCGGAACAGCTACTTTTTCAATTTCAAGCACTTCAGGGGCAGACAGGTAAGGCTCACTGGACACAGAAGCTTGTTCTGCAGAGGCTTTCCAACGCTGGAGCCAGCCTTCTGAGGGATTGAAGTCCTCTCGACCTAGGGCTGTTGCTAGCTGCTTGGCTTTTTGTGCTAGCAATGGACCACTAATCAGTGCATCCCGACCACGAACATTTTGAAACCAGCGTAATAGGGCTGCTTCCACCTCCACATCCTTGCCATCCCGCTTCCTTTTGTGATCTGGGTTCTGATTAGCATTCCATTCTGTAAACAGCTGCTCTCTTTGCCTCAATAGATCAGCAACAGTAGATTTGGGTAGAATAAGAAAGTTGAGCCAAGTCGCGCTGGCTCATTTTGGGCAGCTAGTCGATCTTTTTAAAAAACTCAATTTTCTGGCTTAGGGATTGTCTTTCGTTTTCCAGCCATTATTTCAGCAGTCGAGTCACAAAGTGATTGCACTGAGGTGCTATAGCACCTCTTTTGTAATGGAAACAGTAAACCGCTTTGCTTGAGCTGAGCAATTATCAATTAGCAAAGCGCTAATAGGGTGTGAAAAGTTTCAACAGCAAGCAGAATCAGCCCGCTATAGAAGGCGGATAACGATCGATATAACCAACAGCTGTAACACTTGAATCAATGAGATTTGGTAAATGGTTTGTACTTTTGCCCAAAATAGATGATTGCCTGTTTTAACCGCGGGCGATATAAATGGAGTAGACTGTATAGGGTACTTTTCCTTTACTGTTTTCCTCTGTGGCAATATAATTGATATCATGGACTCCTTTTCATTTATCTACTAAGTCAGGTTGGGCTTCCAGCAATGAAAGAAAAGTGTTACAGTACTGCACCAGTAAGCCCTTCCAAGTTGCCCAAATTGTATGAAGAGCGACTTTAGAAAATTAAAAAACAGGATAACAGAATTACTTAAGAACAGCAAAAAAAGTGAATACCTGTGGTCCAGAAGACAGAAGTAGAAGTCAGGTCTGGTTTTGAGCTGAGACACTGTAATGTTTTTTGACACCTGTCTTCTAAATCATTTTGTATTATTTGATGACATGACAGAATTGAAATGTCACTGAAAATGTTTTTAAAGAGTCATACATTGGTGCCATCAGAGTAAGAAAAATAACAATTATCTTGACATAATAGATCAAGGCAGCAGAAGATCATGGGGGCAGTGAAGTAGCGGTAACTATCTCTGCACACCACACATTCTTGTCTTCATAATATGCATATAGTTGCAGTTCCATTGATGTATGGTTTATGCTCCAGTGATATACCAGGTTATTTAATAAAAGTTCTAGATCAACCAACAACAGGGAGTCAGAAATAGATTCCTAGAAACATAACTATTTCTTCTCTGAAATCACATTTAGCAGATTTGTCATGGGGTTTTCAAAAGTAGGCTGGAGGCATGCTTTCCTGTCCAGACACACCTTCTGTAAGTCATCTTGAATTCTACAAGCACATGAAACTAAGTTTATTTTGACGGACTAATGCAACACGTGTTTATATGTATTTGACTATTAATACTGTACAACAGCAGTCAAAAAGGTACTGGATAACGTCCATGTAAATTAAAATATTGATGGCATCATACAGTGTAATACAAATAAATAACCCAATAAACTCTGCTCAGTCTGGCTTTAGGTAATCCCACAGCACTACCACAGCCCTAGCCTCACTCACTAACAAATGGCTTCTTGCCATGAACAACAAACAAGTCACAGGCACAGTTTTTCTGGAGCTCAGTAAAACCTTTGATGCTGTCGAACCATGCTTTACTCCTTAACATCTTACACTACCACAGCATCTCGGCACCTCTCTGTTTTGGTTCGAGAGCTATCTGGCCTCACAGACGGTAACAGGTAAAGCAGACGGCTCACTCTGCCTGCTCCTTCCCATAACGAGAAACATTCCACAAGGCTCGATCCTTAGACCTCTTCTTTTCACACTCAACATCAGCACTATTGATAGTGACATCACTAAAGCAAAACTTCGTCTGTTCACAGATGACACTGTGATCTATCTATCCAGACACTCAGCTACTGAGGTCGAAATGGAACTCCAATCCCAGTTCAGCCTCCTCCAGCTCAGACTGGCGCAATCCAAACTCCTCTTAAATACCAAAAAAAACTAAGTCATGTACTTCTATTCCAACCAGCTCACTTCCTCCGCAACTGCTCTTTCATCCCTGCCCCCCATCAGAATGCTCCTAGGCGATAACCTTGAGGTAGTCAACAACTTCAAATATGTGGACTGTGACCTCAACAAACACCTAACTTTCTCTGCACACATTACTTCCCTGTAAAAAAACTGCATCAGCGTATTGGTTTCTTCTATAGGAAAAAGGCGCTTTTCACTGCTGAAACCAGAATACAACTTGTCCAGTCAACTTTCTTGCCTCTTCTCGACTATGTTGGCGTTGTTTACGGCCGATGCTCGGACTCCCTACATCACCAGTTGGATGCACTCTACCACAGAGCAATTAATTTCATCACTAATGCTCACCGTCGCACACACCACTGAGAGTTATATGCCCAAGTAGGCTGGACCTCTCTATTGTCCGGATGCCTCATCCACTCCCTCACCTGGTTATATAAAGCCCCCTTGTCTAAACTCTGTGCATATATTTCTACCCTCTTTCAATGCAGTGCCTGCCTATACTCTTTACAGAGAAATAACTATATTATGCTAAAAGTACCTTGTTCACTTTTCAGTTCGTTTATGGCCATAAGTCATGTCCTCCCAGCTGCCTGGAATAAAGCCTAATCCAGTCTCAAACTACAAAACCTTGTACCCCTATGCAATTTCATAACTCTAGTCTCCCACCAAATTAGTGACTCCTGTGCATGCCACTGAGCCCTCTTCACTCCTATTCAACTCCTCTTTCTTCCTCCCTCACTCCCACCCTTTTACACCCCATCTATCCAACTACCCTCCTTCCCCTTCCCTAGTTCACCTTCTGCCCACTACCACACCCTACCCCTAGCCCTCCAGTCCTCTCCTCTCCTCCATTCTTCTGATCTCCTTCTGTCTACTGCCCTTACTCCCGTCCCCTCCTTCTCACCACTGCCACAACCCCCCCTCGTCTCTCCCCTTATCCTCACCCCTGCTCTCGCTTCCTCTACAATCTCTACTGGCCAGATGGCTTACCTCCCTGCCTTCAATTTGCTCCAATGTATAAACATTCTGTTTTTGCCATGCTGTAACATCTCTGCTCTGTACACCATAGCCTGGACTTGTGAATATATGTACACACTGTTTATTTCCTTGTAAACCTTCACTCTGTACATGTAAATATTACTGCTTACTTTACCCTGTAGTTTGTATATTTGCTAATAATGTTTTGATCCTTGATGGTTGCCCAGAACCTCCTTGTAAATGAGCTTGCTCAACGGAGTAGTTCCTGCCAATAAACTTTGACTTGACTTGACTTTGTATAATGACTGGCTCCAGCCTCTTCCTCCTGCACTTTAGATTCCTTCGACTGCACCTCCACCTGTGGTTACAAAAGCCACGGTAGTGCACTGGAGTATGCTGATCTCCTTCTCATGAGGAGAGATTGATTGTCCACTGGAACACTCACTCCTTCTCACCCTGGCTGACCACTAAAAAGGGAAACAGTCAGCACAAATGGCCCCACACTCAAGTGTGGGGCTGGTCCCAAAAGATATTTTGATTTACTTACTATTTACTGACGTATAATAGATTATATCAGACTAATTTTGCTTAGTCTAGGCTGACATCTTCTGTTACCACAAATCCCAGAATCCCCTGCAGCCGACATAAGAGTAATAGGCAGCAGTGGAAGAGTCTGTAACTTGCAGTGCATGTTAGAGAATAATCTCTGATCAGGTGTTGTTCAGGCTGCTTTTTTCCAGGGGCTAACTTCAGTTCTGTGTGACTAGACTTAGCTCAGGGAGGACAGAGGGACCAGCAAACAAAAGATCAGAGCTTATGTAAACTCTTAACATGTACTGCAAGCTACTGAATCTCCCACTGCTCCAATGTCAGCTGCAGTAGAGTCTGGGATTGTAGTAACAGAAGATGTCAGCTAGACTAGAAATTAGTCTTATCAGGGTCAAACTAGGGTACTGGGACCCACCTTGAAAGGAGATACAGGCCCACCTGCAAAATCAGTAGTGAAGGGCCCAAGGTGACATCACTGATGTCAATGTTCACATAAATTTATACATTAGCTCTGTGTTTGCCTTTTACATTTACTTGTCTGCATGAAATACTCTGATTAGAAAACAGATGATAAATGCAAAGATTTTCAGAGTTTGGAAGGTGGACAGGAACTGGGGGAGCTTCCTAATTTCAGATATCCTGGTGGCACAATCTGGCTGAGTCTGTATACAGTTACTATCCTCCCTCTGCTGGTTTGGACTGTTTTCCTGTTCCTGTCCCACTTGTGTTTGAAGCTAGTGCTGGACTCTGTGTTGACCACTTCTGGCTATGTATCCACTTCTCCACAGCCCTTTCTATAAGAGGAACTTACTTAACATTCCTTGTAAAGCTTCCCTCACCAGTTTCCATCCATGACCTCTTGGTACCAGCTTTCGTCTCTTTGCTTCTTGTGAACCGGCACTGCTGTCCACTTTATTAATATCCTTTGGTACTTAAAGGTCCTCATCACCCCTCCCCTTCCTTACTGGCCACTAGAGTTTACAATGATTTATTTAATTCAAAAGTTTTACCAGGAAAGCCATACTGAGCTGGTAACTGTTCATTTTCAGATGTGTCCTACAAACTGGCATGTTTGAGACTCTCCAGCATCTCCTTGCTACCCCTGAATCATCTTCATGGCCCTTCTCTTAACAACTTCCAGTCGATCCCTGTCCTTCTTCAGCAATGCCCCCCTGACAGCAGAAACACTGGCCTCTTAGATGGCTTACCTGCCTACTCTCTCAGGAACTCTGTCTTTTGTGCCTTAAAATAATCCTTTTTTCCAGACTTCTGCTGGGCAAGCCTCTTTCTTTTATAGACTCCACCGTCTTTGGTGTGATCAACCCCGCTGTTTGGTATTTTGGTCCTCTTCTTTTTCTGTCTCCTTGAAGGCACAGTTCTGGGAGCTCACAATTCATTCCTGCTCCTGTTCCTAGCTCCTTTGCTACCCCTGGGTTCCACTGCCATTGTGTCGTTAATTGTACTATAGCATGCCTTTTACATTGTTTGTTGCACCTCATTTTGCACCCTAATCACACTGTACATGGTCTAATTCTTATTGTATATGTGTCCCATTCTCCCCAGGTTACACCTGGAAACAAGCTCAGGCTCAGTGTGCTTTCTTCAAACTTTCCAAATAAGTGAACTTCTTATTGGTCAGTTTCATCTAAACTTTTCATTTCTAACAGTCAGCAGTTATATTGTCTCCAAATAAATTCTGGGCTATACACCCTTGGTGACCAGCAGATTGTAATGGCATACACTGCACACATGGGCATTGTAGATCTTCCAGTTCTTTGTAAATGAGAACAGTACTGAATCTCCTAAAGGAGAACTACAGTCAAAATTTGCAAAAACATGTTGTCTGGAGTGTTTTGATTTGTGTGTGTAGTCCTGGTATGTCCTTCCATTTGTTTGCCATTTAGAGTTTTTTCTAGATTTGCCTGCTATTTATAGAGTACTTCTATGGCCCCCAGGGATCTCCATCTTAACAAAGTTCATTGCTCTTCTTTTTCCTACAATATCTCCTGTCCCATGTGACAATGATGCATCCGGGACCACTGATTCGGTAAGTACTAGAGATAGGAGCCGATGTTCTCGGCTCCACAAAATACCTCATAAACCCACATAGAAGTCGAGTTTGTAGTGCCAAAAATAGGCACTGAAGAAAGAGGACTCGACTTACACATGAGGTCGACTAGTATGCAGAGTTTCTGTTGCTGTCTGAGAGCTCAAAGAGCAGCTATCTACCTGTTTTCATTAGTACCAGTTATTTAAATCCATTTGTGCTCATTGATTAATAAACTGTGTTTCAATACCTGTTTGTGTTGTTCATTCTGCAGTCCGCTGTCCTGTCTGTACTGTGCTAATGAAGTTCAGTAATATCACCCAGATAGCGTAGAATTTCAACTTTTCCCCAGGTGTCTATTGGAGCCAGGTGAAGCACTACCATTATTACTCCCTCATTCTCATCCTTGAGCCGGGTGACTGGCACGGCCTGCTCTTTCTACACTTCCGGTTACTGGACTGAGCTCTCAATGAGGTGTACTGCAACAGCTGATTGTACACAGCAAGCACCATTGGGAGCCCCAGTTGGTGGCTAGCCATGGTGGAGTGAAAGGCTGTGCCGGTCGCTGGCTCAGGATGTGAACTGGGGAGAGTGGTGGGTACTACCTGATGGAGTGGGATGGGTCCATAGGACACCAGGAAGAGTTGAAATTACAAACACAGGTGATCGGGATAAGGAGGGGATCCTGTATACACCAAAGAAGAGCTTGAAATTTACCATAACAAAACGGACAATGACTTGGGCTTCACAGCGCATCAAAATCAAACAAAACAAAATGCATGTCTTTGCATTCAACTTGAGGGCACAGTACATACAGGTTAACAGACTGCAGAATAAACAACACAAACAACAGATATTAAAACACAGTTTATTAATCAGTGAGCAGAATTCAGTTTAAATTACTAATGAAAATAAATAGATACATGCTGAGGACATTGGCATAGAGCAGTTCAAAGGAATCAGAGGTGGTGATGAGATGGCACTGAAACAAAAAATGACTTGAAGCTGCTTTTACTGGTAAATGCACTGCTATGGGGGAGTGGGTTAACCTATACATGAGACCTATTTTTAAATCTACTAAAATTCACAGAGAAGGGGTGACTTATACATGGGGCTGACATATACACAAGTATATACGGTAGCCCTAATTCAATATTTTTGTTTTCTATGTGTGTATCAGGTTTAGCCAGCAGGAGAAAATGTTTTGATTTTAAAACTTTTCATTCCATTAAACTACACACAGCCATAAAAAGCACACAAATCACCCCAGATCATCAATGCTATAATTAGTAAAGACTCTAGCTATTTTTTACAGAATAACTCACTCAATTAGCCCGCAAGTGTTTGCTAAACTGTAAATGTAGCCATTAGTGAGTGCTCACTGGATAAGGAAAGTTACTTAATTTCACTGCTCTGTTGTTGTAAAATTGACTCTAAACCAGTGCTTGTTGAATCCGTTGTCCAGGATACATCACTTTCACATGAGGCAGAAGGCATGTTGGAACAAGAAGAGCAATAAACTATGCTAAAATGGAGATCTCCAGGGGCCATAGAACTACTGTAAAACTAGCAGGCTCATCTAGAAAAAATCTCCTAATAGCAGACAAAAGTAAGGACATACGAGGAATACACACACACACATTAAAACACTCTGCACCACATATGTCTTTGCAAATTCTGACTGTAGTACTCCTTTAAGTCATTTACCCCTGCAAAAGCTGATTTTAAATACTAGAAACAATTATGTTACTGTTCCATTTCTACAGTTTTTCTTATTATAGTGTTTTTTTCTGATTTACACACAGGTAGAAAGTACCATTTTGGAACTGTATGATGTAGTTATGTCTCTTGCTCAGCTCTTCCATTGTAGTCACAATGTACCCATTTTCTACTACAGGACTCAGTTTGAGAGGGACATAAACATCATCATGCAGTTCTGAAATGGTATTGAACAGAGTGTAACTTGGAAGCACTCACTGAGGTTACTAATGGGCCAATACTGATCGAACAATAACTGAACTGGAACCAGCATTTAAAAAAAATAGCGTCTACTGGGAAAATGATTTTCGGACTCAGTGCAGTTCTCCTTTAAGGTAGATCAACACACCAAAATACTTAAAAGTTAGGCAGTGACAGATGTGACTTCTTACCAATATGGCTGCACACATTACATAGCCAGCCGTCTGTGAAATGTTTGCACCTGTCTCCAGTTTTGTTTTGGTGGGCTTAAACATCAAGGAATCTACTTAGTAAACTTAAAGGAATCTGCAGTCTGATGGTACAACTGGATTATACGCAGCAATGACACCTTGCACCCAGAAAAAAAATGAGGTCAGTTATTAGTTGCAGTAGATTAATATGTTTCACTTCAGAAATTCTATGGTATAAAGCCTCCCCCAAACTCACACCCTTTTGGATGTTTTGATTACTGACCAGCAGTTCACCACAATTTTTTTGTTCTTTCTTTCCCTGCTTTTTCCTTCTCGTCCTCTGTAACCCCACTATGACAATCATCTAATGACTTCCTGCTGCTTGGGGAGAGGTAGAGGGTCACTTTCACAGCTGCAAATGCTGCTCTGTGATCATCTGCCAAGGGATATCAGAATGTTGGATGGCCTGTACCCCTCTCCGACAGTCTAGTGTCTTATCTCCACAGTGCGCCGTGCTCCCCTCTGGGTTGCAGTGTGGAATTTTGGGGATCAGACATGTACCCCAATCTCTAAGGTGGCGATGCAGTCCCCTACTAGCATGCCACTGGACCTGCAAATCATTGTGTTTTTAGCTTTTAACGAGGAGGGTCTCAGTATTTTTCAGAACTGCTGTCCGGCGCCTTCATAATGGAAACTGCCCTCTTCACTTTGCTTGGGCAATGTCAGTGTGATTTTTTTATGAGGATTACCCATTACACATCACTGCATTTGTATTTAAATCTGCACAGTATACAGACTGACAGTGCAGGCAAGGTTCTTGAACCATGTCCCAAGTTGGGAGGCAGTATAGCGCAGTGGTTTAAGGCTCTAAGCTTCAAATCTGGTGACATCCAGCAGACCAGACCTGGGTTTGAATCCCACAGCTTTCACTTGCATACTGTGTGATCCTAAGCAAGTCACTTAACTTCCCTGTGCTCCCAGGTAGCTCCTGTAAAAAAAGCTTTCAGCTTAGTGTGCTACTCCTGGTTAAACAACTAAATAAATAAAATGTCTGCCTGAATCCAGGAAAACATGGACAGATAATCCTGTGCTCGTCTTTGAAGTAGATCCTCTCAAAGTGCATGAATTTCAGACTGGGCAGGGATCTTCTGCAATTCACAAGGCAATGTTGTGTAACAGCAAGCAGCATGCATTGAATAAATGACTCTGGCCAGCAGAGCATTTGTTTTTTTGTTTTTGTTGGTGTTATTTTCCGAGTCCGTCCTACCATCGGATGTCTCCCCACCTGCACCACTGGGTGATTAGACCCCCTTCCCCTCAGCCCCCATGACTTACCCCTCATGGCGTGGGGGTGGGAAGTGACTCAACCCACGACTAGGATCCAGTTCAGGGAGGTGACCCCAGCGGGGGTGAGGTGGGTCAATCTTCATCCTCGGGTGGACTCCATTTTTGGTAGTTTTCTTCCCTACGAGGAAGGGGCATGCAGTGACACTGGCGGAGGAGCGCCAAGACAATACAAATACAAATCCCAGGGGAAATAGGAAGAAAGTGGTAGGAGGGACGTTCAGGAGGGATGTGAGGAAGTACCACTTCACAGTGGAGGATGGTGGAGGGGTGAAACAAGCTGCAAGAAACACTAGTCAGTGTAACAAAGGTGGAGTGCTTGAAGAGGGGGTGGTTATGCACAAAGGGTTGGTCAAGGGATCCAAGAGGGGTCAGTCACAATCCCGTAGAGATATGTACAACTTCATGGGGTACACTAGACAAATCACAAAGCCTTCCTTTGCCGGTAGTTTTCTATGTTTCTGCCTCAGGGCTATCCTGCTACTGAAACCTCAGATAACTAATTTCATGAAGTGTCCCACCTTTTGTCTCCTTTTCCCCATTTTGAAGGTCAATGTTCTACATATAAGGGGCAAGAGACTGAGAGTGATAAGGTGCGCAACCATCTTTACATCACTGTAGTATTCTAACAATCAAAGGGGCTTTCGGAACAGTTTTACACAGATATTTCCCCTAGCCTAGCAAGTCATATTAAAGGAATTTTCTAAGTTTTGCTCCCTGAGAGAACAAGGCCCCTTAGGGATCCCTTGGGGATCAAGGTCCCCAGCAAATTAAAATAAACTTCAAAACGTTTTTGTATGTATAATTTAAACAAAAAACAAACAAAAAATCTCCCAACACAAAAGTGACTGCGAAGCCACTGACCAGAAGATCTCACCCACCTTGTGAGCCTTAACAGGAAGAGTGATGGGATGAGAGTCTGTTAACGCCTGTTAATGCTCACAACAGTCCTGGGCAGTAGCTGGATCATTATAACCCCAAATCCTATACCACCACTGCTGAGGACCCACTGACTACCTGGCAGTCAAAGAGGGGGCCTACTGAGAGGGCCAACGCCTAGTAGGGACAGTGTCAGTGTCTACCTCCACCCTCTTCCCAGCAATATATCACAGAAGGCGTCCCCATGTAGCAGTTCATGATGGAGCCAGCTACCTTATGAGTCTCCACAGAAATGTTAGAAAAACAATTTAAAGCAAGCAAAGAAGGTTAGACTACATTAAGCAATCTACATGCACTGGGCAATATAGATTACAAAATAACACTTAGCACTTAATGGGGAAGGGGTTCAAAGCAAAAAGACACTGCAGGAAGAGCAATAAACAAGCTACTCATTAACCCAGTGAAAGCTGTAGTAGAATTTGATGGCAGATAAGGACCACTTGGTCCACCCAGTCTGCCCATTCCTCCCATCCTACACTATTACCGCAAACCGTACCCGATCTACAGCTCTTCCCCCCCCCTTCCTTTCCCCTATGATTCCCTTGTGCTTATCCCATGCATTCTTGAACCCCCACTGTTTTCTCCCCACCACCTCCGCTGGAAGGCTGTTCCAGGAATCCAGCACTGTTTCTGTGAAGAAGTACTTCCTTACATATCTCCCAAATATAACCCCCTCCAGCTTTCATCAGCCAGTTACCATTTATGTGTTCATATCTGTTTGCAGGTTTTGCACAATGTAAACAAGTGCTCCTAGCCAGCACGGTGGCACTGAGGGTTGAGGCGCTAGACGCCACACCTCATGCCACACTGGTGACCTGGGTTCAAGAACAGACTAGGGCCACCGGGGGTTGGCAGGGGAGGAGAGGGATCGAGCATCCGAGGGACTACTCTCCCTATCCAGGGTGGGGGCGTCAGTGCTCGGTGTGTTCTTGCCCCTACTGGAGGCTGGGGAGCAGTGCACCAACACTGCAAGCAGAGGGGTGGAGATGGGGCAGATGCCAGGAGGAGTGCATGTGGACATGTGCGGCTCCTCCGTGGCGTCGTGCATGCCCCTTCTCCATAGGAGAGAAACTACCAAAATGGGTGATAGTAAATACCTCCCCATCCTGTACTCAGCTCCTAGATTCCTGTGCCCTGGGTGCATGATTTGCACTTTTGACATTGAACCCCAGCTGCCATGCCCTTAAGCAGTCCTCAAGTTTCCACAGGTCTCTGTGCATTCACTCCCAGTATCCACCCTATGGGTGTCATCTGCAAAAGGCATACATTCCTTCTGGTTCTTCTGCAATGTCACTTACAAAATTGAAGAAGATCGTCCCAGTACTGAGCCCTGTTAGAGTGAGTCCCATTAATCACCACCCTCTGTCTCCAACCCATTAACCAGCTTCTAACCCAACTCACCATTTTGGAGCCTATCCCTAGGCTGCTCAGTTTCCTTATCAGCCTCCTGTACTGCACAGTTTCAAAGGCCTTGTTGAAACATAGAAACATAGACTTTGATGGCAGAGAAGGACCGCTTGGCCCATCTAGTCTGCCCATTTCCCTACCTACAGGATAGGCCGCAGATCCTAGTTAACCAACAGCCTATTTCTTCCTACCCCCACAAGAATTGCCTTATGTCTGTCCCATGCATTCTTGAATTCTCCCACAGTTTTAGACCCACAACCTCCTCGGAAGGCTGTTCCATGCATCCACTACCCTCTCTGTGAAATAATACTTCCTTACATTGCCCCTGAACCGCCCTCCTTCTATCTTTAAATTGTGTCCCCTTGTTCTTGCAAGTCTCTTTTTCTGAAAGATGCTACCCTCTTGGACTTTGTTGATTCCACTGAGGTACTTAATGTCCCCCTCTCCCTTCTTTCCTCAAGGGTATACATATTAAGCTCCTTTAGTCTCTCCTCATACGGCTTCTCTTGCAGACCCTGCACCATTTTAGTTGCCCTCCTCTGGACTACCTCTATCCTGTCTATGTCCTTGCGGAGATGGGGTCTTCACACAAATGCTTGTTGCCTCTGTGATGGCAGTTTTGATGATTCCCCATTGTTGTTCCACACCTCCTTCTAGCCTGTTTGCTAGTGCTTTTCTGAGGCACTCTCCCATCTTGCCATATCAGCCCTCCTAAAGTCCAGTACCCTCACTTTTGTATGGCTTGACTCTGTAGCTGAGTTTAACGTGAACCACACTGTTTGATGGTCACTTGTCCCCAGATGGCAACCCACTTCTAGATCTGAGATCCTCTCACTGTCCAGGAGGCCATGTCCACTGCCTTCTCCTGATCTGTTTCTCTGGTCACCCAGTCAAAGAAATCCATCAGATTTGTTTGGCATGACCTCCCCCCATAAATCCATGCTGCCTGTGGTCTTGCAGTCCATTGGATTCAAGATACTCTACTAGTCTTCAGTAGGGTTTCCATTAATTTCCCCACCACTGAAGTAAGAATGACCAGCCTATAGTTGCTAGCCTCCTCCCTGCTGCTGCTCTTAAGTAGAGGGACATGTCAGCTCTTCTCCAGTCTTCCATAACCATGCCTGTTTCCAGTGAGCTGTTGAACAAGGCTATCAGTGGTGCAGCAAGCACCTCCCTGAGTTCTTTCAGTACACTTGGGTGTATCCTGTCTGATCCTACAGCCTTGTTCCCCTTCAGAACTGCAAGTCCCTTCAGGACTCTTTCCTCTGAAAATGGACTTGTGCCCACCCCCTACCCCATAAACAGCGTGAAACGTGCTTGGAAAAAGAACTGGAGTCCGATCACCATGAAAACCATATGGAACACTTTCATTGTACTGCCACCATACAATTTTGAGAGCACAGCCCTCGTCTAAGGCACAAACTCTTGTTAAAGGAACTGGATGCTGGTATCCACAGTGTATATTTAAAACTGAACATTGCCTTCAGTCACATACTTGTTTGTGCACTTCCCTGTTTATTTTTATAAGCTAACATTATTCCGCAGAACTTGCCCTTATCTCTTGAAAGAAGATAATAGATGACTTCAGACTGGGGACTTGATGAAACCCTGGGGCCTATCAAAACAGTTCTGTCACATGTGTCTCTGCACATTTCCTTTGAGTGTTAGCAACTGTTAAACCCATGACATTCTTTCCCAGGAAAATGTGTTTCAGTAACTAACATATAATTAAAAGGTCCACAAAATTATCAGATATTTTCACAATTTGAAACTGGTTTTCTTCTCGTAATAGCTATTCATTTAACTGAGTCCCGGTGCATTAATCCATAGCCCAGGAGGCCAATGGCATTTTAATGAGACAGAATCTCAGAACTGATCTTAAAATGGTGACCTGGAAACAGTTTGAAAAATAGGAAAAGTACTTTTTCGGTGTGCTGATTTTAGCAGAGTTCACAAAATCAGAATCTGTTTATTTTTGCATTTTGATTCATGAACAGCTGCTGAACCTTGGTGTGTGCAAAAGGAAAACATGGGATGTGCACTGTTTCTTGGGGGTTCACATCCTTTACTTGTTTTAATGTCACTCATGAGTAGGTAGGGCTAGTGTCTGTGTCTGAGTTGGGGGATTATATCATATGTCTCTTTACACAAGGAAGCAAAGTTTTAGTTGATAGGATAAATAATAAAATTGGACAGTATTTAAACTAGACATGGGGGGACAAGAGGATAATATAAGAACTAAAAAACATCCCCTGCAAACCAAACAATGTAACCATGAATGGAAGACACTCCTGGTTAATGCTAGAAGTTTGGGAGATAAATTGGATGAACTGGAGATTATATTGAAAACAGAAAACATAGCGCTCTGTGCAGTAACAGAGACATGGTGGAAGAATGACATGTGGGGGGTTGAAATTGATGGATATAAGCTGTTTAGGAAGGACAGGGAGATTCAAACTGGAGGAGGGGTGGCATTATATGTCAGAAGTGACATAGGGGCACATGAAATACAAACATCTCTTGAACCTGAGATTGAACAATTGTGGGTGCAGATTATTCCATCACAGGATAAACAGGTACTCATAGGTGTATGTTATAGACCTCTGTCCTTAAATGGACCAAAAACTGTCAAATCTATTGATCAGATAAGGAACCAGAACTCAGGTAAAAATGTGATAGTATGAGGGGATTTTAATTTCCCTGGAATTAATAAAAAAATGTGGGTTTCTACAATAGATATAGAAAGTAAATTCCTGGAAGCAATTGATAGTATAAGTACTGAAAACTATATACAGCAACCTACTAGGGGCAACCATGTATTGGACCTAGTTATAAGTAATATGGAGAATTAATTGAAAAATGCAATGTTAGAGAACCCTTGTCGGAAGTGACCACAATATGGCGGTATTTACTATAAAGATGACAGCTAAAGTCCAGGCAGCGCTACTAAAATAAAGAGATATGATTTAGAAGATTATAATTCATTAAGGACCCTAGCTAAACAATGAAGTGGGCTGACAGCTCTGAAGGACATGGGGTCACCCAGATGTGGGATGTGCTGAAAACTGTCCTCCATGATTTGGCAGATAATGATGTCCTGACCAAAATTAATATAATCAGAAGGGCAGGATACCAGTGTGGTTTAATCCCAAAATAAGTAAAATGATAAACGCCAAAAATAGAGCTTATAAGAAAGCTAAGAGGAAGGATCTTCCAAAAATAAAGAACTGTATAAACAAAGACTCAGGGCCCTGAAAAATATAAAAAATCTAAAAGTGACATGGAGTTGAAATTAGTTAATAGGGTTGCTAATAATAAAAAAACCTTTTTAACTATATTAGAAGTCTTAAAAACAATAATAATATTGTAGGGCCTCTCACACAGGGCAAGAAGATAATTTCAGACTGCCAGGCTACAGCTGAACAGTTTAATAGCTATTCTGCAAGTGTTTATCAGCCAAGTGACATAGGAACATTTGATGGGGATAAAGGGCATAGTAAATAATTTAGTAATCACACCAATTAAAATAAGGAATAAATTGGAAAAACTAGATCGTACCAAGTCTGTAGGACTGGATGAATTGCACTCCAGGTTCCTAAGGGAATTAGCATCTGTACTTTGTGATCCCATACATGCTATACTGGTTAAATCCTTAGATGAAGTTGTTCTACCAGAAGACTGGCTATCAGCCAATGTTGTGTCAATCTTTAAAAAGGGGCCTAAAACAGTTCAAATTACAGGCCAATCAGCCTGATGTGTATTATAGGCAAGATATTAGATGGATTTATAAAAGAGGCCATAGATGAACAAATTAAATAATATGGCCATGGAGAGATCTACCTGCATAGGTTTTCAAGGGGAAAGTCATGCTTGACAAATTTGATATATTTTTTTGACCCAGTCAGCGAGGCCATGGACAGGGGATATCCCAGTGGATATACTCTATCTCGACTTTGAGAAGGCCTTCAACAGCATTTCCCATTCTGAGTTGATTAAATCCCTAGAGGAAATAAATTTAGATAAGTGCCTTATACGGTGGATATGTGCCTGGTTAACAAATAGGAAACAGGAGTGATAGTCAAGGGTAATTTCTCTGGTCATGTTCCTGTGACAAGTGGGGTTCTGCAGGGACTGGTACTTGGACCCACCCTTTTAACATTCTAGTGGCATCTATAACATGTAATAGTAAAGCCTGGATGGTGAAATTCACCGACGATATTAAGATGGGTACACTGGTCGTAATGGCAGGGGATGCTAAAATATTCCATGACAATATTAATGAATTGGGTAATACTGCAACAAGAAAGAAACTCAGATTTAATCTAAACACATGCAAGATTATGCATCTGGGTAAAACCATGAGATTCAGATACTGTATAGATGGGCACGTGCTACAGACCATAGATGCTGAGAAGGACCTGGGTGTGGTAATTAGTAGCGATCTAAGTTCATCAAGACAGTGTACTGAGGTAACAAGGAAGGATATGGTATACTGGCTGCTATAAGACAGAATATTTACAGAAGTGGAAGGGAGGGAGGTGGTGGTCCCATTATATGTTTCGCTGGTTCGCCTGCATGTTGATTATTGTATTCAGTTTTGGGCACCGCATCTGAAGAGGGATGTGAGGTGAGTTGAGGGCCTACAGAGGCAGGCAACAAGAATGGTGGATGAAGTGCAGGGCATGCCCTATGAGGACAGGCTAGAGGTGCTGGGGCTGTATTCATTACAGTATAGAAGGTACAGGGAGATATGTGTCTGGCCTCTAGGGCAACACAGGATACAGATTTTGGGAATGTATGGGACTGAGTAAGAGACAAGTATTATTTAAGAATAGGTGTCATCAATATCAACTAAAAGGAGCACTACAACAAAACCAGAGAGGGAATTGGTTTTCTCAGTGTGTGGTGACACAATGGAAGGCCTTGCCACCACTTGTGGTGTCATGCAATAGTATGAACCAATTTAAGAAAACCTTGGATGAATATTGTAAGGACAGTTGTTTTCAATTTAACATACAGAGTGGTGCAGGTCTAAAATGGCTAACGCTGAATGACCAGTCCTTATCCTATGAATCCTATGGATGTTCTAAACTAAAGGGAGGCAGTATAGTGCAGTGGTTTAAGGCTCTGAGCTGCAAATCTGAAGACCTGGATTTGAATCCCACAGCCCCCACTTGCATACTGTGTGGCCCTGAGCAAGTCACTTAACTTCTCTGTGTTCCCAGGTTGCACCTGTAAACAAGCTTTCAGCTAAGTGTGTCTCACCTGGTTAAACAATTGGGGGGAAAAAATGGTATGGGGAGCATTTTAGCCTACAGGTTTCTATGGATAACACACCCTGAAGAAAAATCAGTTTAACCTGTGGATGCACTTTCTGTATTTGGTTTGAAACCATCAATATTTAAGCAGGGGCACTCTTCCATGGTATGGTGAATCAAATAAGAACAGAATTTTCATTGAATGCTACACAAAATTTTTGTGTATAGCAATCACTTATAAGGAGCTATTCTAATTTCACTCATAAGTGGTTTTACAGCTGCTTCACATATTTAGGTGCAAAATATTTTTAATGTTTTGCTGCTACTCAAATTAATTTTTGTGTCATAGTAATTGGCATGCAAAATTTTTAAACAAAGGTTTACCTGTGATTATAAGTCTAATGTAAAGGGACACATTCATGTACAGTGGCAGACACAGTTTTAAAGCCCATGAAAAGTTATTTTAATTGAGGTATTGGGCATACCTATAGCTGGAAACAGTCCAGAGATATAGATGACTGAGTCTGTGCAATATAAATACTACATTAGAGCCATTCTTAGAACCTTGTGATGTCAGTGATGATCAAGCAGTGCTTAACTCAATGCAGTTAGGCACTGCTTGATCGTTACTGACATCACAGGGTTCTAAGAATGGTTCTAATGTAGTATTTATATTGCACAGACTCAGTCATCTATATCTCTGGACTGCTTCCAGCTACAGGTATTCCCAATACCTTGATTAAAATAACTTTTCGTGGGCTTTCAAACTATTGTCTGCCACTGTACATGAATGCATCCCTTTAATATTCATGAGCCTAGTGAGGCTCCTGATTGGCTTCTGGATTGGCCATTAACGTCTTCGAAATGGTGGATCTAGCTGCCTACTGATGCTGTGTAACACACACAGGTCTCACCACACAGCTAAAACCTAAATATAAATAAAAAGAAATGCCAAAAGTGAAATGTGTTATTGCGATTAGATTTATAATCACAACAACAACCTTAAAGCTGGTCATTTCCTTGGATTAATGACCGGCTGGAAATCCCTTGGAAATTGCCAGGTTCTTGGTCACTACTGCGTAACTTGATATCTGGTTTTCTACAAGTGAACACTTCCAGAGGGTTGGGGAAATGTTAGGCCTGGTCCACATTGTAGTGAACCGGTTACGGTTGGCATTCACACTGCTGCCCTGATACAGTAGCTTTTAAAAACCATTAAGTTGCATTCCTTGAAGGTGAAGATTAGTAAACATAGGGTCATGCTAAAGTCTTTTTACGGGTGAAACTTGATGTACTGCACTGTTAGTTAGCTAGGTATAGTTTAAATGCCCCCAGGGAAACTCATTAATATTTGTGTGTAATGATCTGGTTTGTGATTTGTTGCAAAATACTAATACAAGGCAAAGGACATTTTGGTAGAGTTTATGCTTTACACAGAAACAGAAAATGTTTTACAGGCAGAAAAAGACTGGAGTCAATTTAGTCTGTACTGTTCCTAACTATATGTGCCCCTCCAGCCTAGTGCTGTGCATGCACAGCTATGCCTCCTGCAGGTAGCTCAGCCCCCTCTCCCACTCCCCTCCTTCCCCTCCCTTAGTGCCCCTCCCCCATGTCCTAATCACCCTGTTATGTTTATCCCCCTCATCTTGAAACTCTCCATGATCTCCATTTCTTCACTTCCTCGGGTAACTGTTCCTCTTGTCCACCACTAATTCTAGGAAGACATTTTTCTTCATATCCTTTCTGAACCTACCCCTATCTGCTTGTACCGATGCCTCCTTGTGGTGGAGCTCTTGCAATGCTAGAAGAGCAGCTAGTAGTCAACCCTATTTATTCCTTTTAAAAACCTCAATGTTTCTATTTGTGTAACGTCATTCCCTCCTGGTCTCCGTGGAATACATATTAAGGCTGTTCAGGCATTCCTCATAATGATTTCCCTGCTGTCCCTAAATTAGCTTTGTCATCCTTCTCTGCACAGATTCCAGCTTGTTCCCGTTCTTTTTAAATGTCTTTCCAGAACTGCACGCAGTGCTCCAGGCAAGTTGCACCAGAGATCTGTACTGGGGCAGAATGACCTCCCTCAATCCTACTGGAGAACCCCGTCCCTAGGTACCACAGCATTATGTTTGCTCTCCAGTATGTTTTATTGGCCTGAGCCATGGCCTCAGGACCGCAGTAATGGGGAAGCGGAAGTTGTCCGGGGCCCTGAGCTCAGGAGGGCCCACCTGAGGATCTGGCATTACCCCTGGCAATAGCTGGTTTGGGAAACGTGGCCCATTTCAAGTGACTTGTCCAGGGCCCCAAAATTCATAGCTGCAGCCCTGCATGGCCTATAAGTCATCTGCTGTTCTCACTGCCAACTCCCTCTCCTCTGATGTGTAAGCTACTCTGACACTCCCCAAGGCAATACTTGGGTTGACACTCCCCAAGGGAATACTTGGGTTTAGCATTGTTCCTCCTAACATGCATGACTTTGCATTTTTTAGCATTGAACCTGAGGTGCTGTACCTCAGCCCTGAATGCCTTCTAACTTCCTTTGCTCCTTTTCATGTCCCTGTCACCATAATCACTGTCAAATTTCTCACACAGCTTGGTATCATCAGCAAATAGGCAAGTGGTGCCTTGTATCCCTTCACCTGTGTCAGAGATGAACACGTTAAATAGGAGTGATCCTCATCACTAGCGACTCCCATCTACCCTGCATGTTGCCCGTTTACCACTGCCCTCTGAGTCCTTCTCCTAGTCAGTTCTCTGTCCACTTTGTCAGTCCTACCCCCAGCCTGAGGTCCCCTAACTTCTTAACTATCCCTCTGTGGCACTGAGTCAAAGGCCTTGCTGAAATCCAGACACAGGGTATTAACAGCATAACCTTTGCTGCCTGCATCTCTACACTGAAGAAATAAATGAGATTTTTCTTACAGGACCTTCCTTTAACAAAGTCATTCTGCCTTCTGTCCTGTAGTCTGCTTTCTGTTCTGTAGTTTGCTTGCTTCCAGGAACTCCACTATCTGCTGCTTTGAGACGGGCATGAGCAGTTTGCTTACAATGGAGGTCAGACTCAGGCTAACTAATCTGTTATTCCCAAACTCACCCTTGTCCCCATCCCTTGTGGAGTAATATTAAATCTGCCCTTCTCCTGTCTGCTGGGACCAGTCCTGTTGCCAGTGAACAGTTTATTTATTTTTTTATTTTTTTATTTAGCTTTTGTTAACCGGGTAAGCGCACTAGCCATAAAATGACTATTTTCAGGCACAACCCGGGACAGTACAGATATGCAGAAACTTAACAGGATAAACATTTATAAGTGCTTTACATACAATGAGTTAAAGAGGATATAGTATATCAGAACATACAAAGTAAAGCGCTTTACATACAATGAGTTAAAGTGGATATAATATATCAGAGAAATACAGAGTAGACCATTCATAAGTTCATAGGTGCCTACCTATGCAATGAATAGAGAGGACCCTGGACAATAAATTATCAGGTGACATATCATATGAACAGAACAAAAACAAAAACAGGTAATACAAAAGGAAGAAATAACCATTGAGAGCAGGGGGTGTCATTAAGGAAAAGGTTGGTAAGTGAGGAAGAGGGGATCAAGCCATGAAATTAGATGATATGAGTGTATGTAAGTGTAAGGGAGATGCCTGCAGTGCAAGATTGTATATGGGCAGGGAAAGGGAGCCGGGACAGGCTGAGGTAGTAAGAGGGTTATATAGAGGTGAGGAAATACTATTGTATGGCCAGAGACATCAGTCATTAGGTAGGGTGAAAGCAGGAACAGGTATCAGCAATCAGCAGATTCAAGCGCAGTTTTCTCTTAAAGCATGTGTGGGAGCTATAAAGTCTAATGTCGAGGGGAAGGGAATTCCACAGCTGTGGAGCCGCATGCTCAAATGCAACAGTTCCTTTCCTAGTGCGGCACCTCGGCAAATTCAGAAAGGATTTATCAGCTGATCGTAGATCATGGAGTGTGTCCTGAGGAACAAGCATAGCTGCAAGACACCTAGGGGTTTGATTTCGAGTTAGCGAATCAATAAGAGAGCCAAGGTAGTATTTTCTACTAGCTAACGAGGCAGCCAACCAAGATCATTATAAAGCTGACAGTGGTGTTTAAGCCGAGGAGCAGAAGAGGCATAGCGACATATGTTGTTATACATAATATCCCACCTGAGTAGGTCAGTTTTGTGAGCGCCCCAAATAAGGGAGCCCCATAGGTTAGGGCGGGAGCAGAATTCCTCACAATGGCCATTTTAGCCAATGGAATGAGCATATAACTAGTCTTATACGCAGCACCTAGTTTTGAGTCGACAGTTCCCAAACAGACTGTACATGAAGATTAAGATCAATAGATTGATCTAGCAGGATGCCCAGGTACTTGAAAGAGGTCAACATTCCAGTAATCGACCTTCTAAGTCCTGGCATCACAGTGCTGTTGTGCAAGCGAGCTTTGGGGGCCGATCCAAGCAGCATGGCTTTAGTTTTGCTAGTGTTGACAGACAGTTTGAGGTCATATAACCAGTTTTGGATAGTGTTAAAGTCAGAGGAAAGGGTTGTGTTGATAGTGTCTATATTAGTAGAACTTGTATAGATGACAAGATCACCAGCATATAGAATAGCACAGCAGGATTTTAGAGCAGCTTCAATGTTATTTATATAAAGAGAAAATAGGAGGGCCCTAGGATGGAGCCTCGGTACATCAATGTTAATGGTGGTACTGTTTGATAGAGAGGAATTAAATTTCACCACTTGAGTTCTATTTGTCAGGTAGCTTTCATACCAATCAACAACAGAGGAGGAGAAATGCAGGTGTCGAAGCGAGGAGAGAAGCAAAGTGTGATCAACAGGGTCAAAAGCCTTTGTGAGGTCAATAAAGACAGCCCCAGTCAGAGTGCCAGTATCCATTTTTGAAAGAGTGTCTGAGGTGAATTTAAGGAGTGCAGTCGTTGTGCTATGTCCTTTCCTGAAGCCATGTTGGGTATCTGAGAGCAGGCTGTGCTTAAGTGGATAGTTAGTTGTCTGAGTTGCGACAATTTTCTCCAGGATTTTGCTCAGTATCGAGAGTATGGCAATTGGTCTGTAGTTCATGACAACCTTAGGATCCCCTTTTTTAAGTACAGGTGTGATCTGAGCATCTTTCCAGAGGTCAGGGACCACACCATCTGAAAGTGATAACGTATAAATTTTGGCCAGCGGTAATGCAATAAGGGGAGCTGCAAGTTTCAAGAGGCGGGGTTCCAGGGAGTCTGAGCCAGAGCTGGTATGATCAGAGATGGACCTCAGGAGCTTCAGGACTTCCTTTCTAGACACAGCCTTAAAATAGAATGGAGGAGCATAAGGAGGCATGGGACAACACTTCCAACTTATCCAGACAGGTTCTCTGATGAGGAGTGGAGGACACTGCAGTGGGATCGAAGGAAGAGGTATATTGGGAGAGATCAGAGAAATACAGGTTGAAAGAATTAGCTGTGGTTTGTGAGTCATTGCAATGCACATCATTTATCAGCATATCACCAGGGGTAGTTGACTGTGAGGATCCTAGGAAGGATTTAATGTGTGACCAGAATTTTCTGGGATCATTGACCGAGTTAATCAGTAGGTCTTTACAGTACTTGCTCTTAGCAGCTCTGACTTGTCTTTTACATGAATTCTGTAGCATACGGTAAGCGTTGAGATCTGTTTGCTGGCCTGATATTTTGTAGCGCTTCCAGAGTTTATCTCTAAGGCGCAAACTTTTGAGCAAGTCTTTGTTTAGCCATCTTGTTTGTTTACCCCTCACTCTCCAGGTGACCTTTGGGGGATGTTTACATTGAACCGTAAGGAATTTAGTGATGAAGAGGTTAAGAGCATCCTGAGAACAGTGTGATAGCTAGATCTCCGACCAATCTATTCTGGAGATGTCATACAGAAACACCTCTTGGTCTAGGTGAGCAAAGTTTGTGAGAGTGATGAGACGTGGTGGAGGAGATGGAGGTGCCCCCAAGGACAGAATGCAGAAAGTAGGAGAGTGGTCAATTAATGCATCAGCAAGAGTACCAGCGGCTGAGATGTGTTTGATCTGGTTTACCAGCACCCAGTCCAATAGTGTGCCTAGTGGTGATGAAGACAGACTTCTAGTCGGCACTGTTACCATCTGATGCAGGTTGTAGCTATGAGTCAGAGATTGAAGAGAACTGAGAGCTGCCCCAAGCCAGTTTAAGTTTAGGTCCCCTAAGATGACAACCTCATTATGATTAAAATTCTGAGAGGTATTTTCCAACAGGTACTCTAGACCTGCAATCCCTCCCACTGGGGGTTATATGCACAGATAACATGCAGTCTCTTGGCTCCCAACACAAGGGTAGCATGCAAGTATTCACATACCGATTGAGCATCGGGATAGCAAGAAGAGAGACAGTCAGATTATTTTTGTAGTACAGAGCAACTCCACCACCATGTTTGTTCGGTATCCTATCCCTTTGAATAATAGAGTAATTTGGCAGGGAGCAGAGGGAGTCAGTAACCAATGGTTTTAGCCAAGTCTCGGTGAGACAGAGGATATCAAGATTGTACAGTTTGACCCATGACTCCAGTTCCACAAAGTGACACATCAAACTTCTTATATTCAAGTGTGAAATTAACAGCCCATGTTTGGACATACTATGTATGTCATCTGCTGAGAAATAAGCATCTAGAGGCCCAGGATTTGTCTCTATATCCCCAGATAGTAGAATGGCAATGATGACAAGGAACCACAGCCCCATGTTAAGAAAAGGATGGGATAATGCAGACTTGTTCCGTAGTTTCCTAAACATATAGAGAGAATGGTAGGGACAGCCCTTTCGGTAGAGAAGAAGATTTGTTTGTAGTATCCTTGTATTATAAACAATAAGGTTGGAGGGAAGTAAAATCATAGTGCTCGGTCCTAGATTTATTTGAGCCATCCTCATTCCATAAGGATAGTGTAATTGCTTAACCTCGATATAAAATTTCTACCAAGGCAAAATTGAGTTTCAGTTGTACGTGAGGGTTTCCAGCCATTAGCAAAACCTTTTAGAATGCTGTCAGCCAATCAGAATGTTCCATTCCCAACCATTGTTTTATAACTAATATAGTCCTAACTCTGGAGAGGTCTGAGGTTGTTGCTTTTGGTCTGGGCCATGCACGAACAGTGGCAGAACCTTTTCTGGATGGGGAATGGGAGATGGGGTAGGAGGCTGCTGGAAGGCGACAGAAATCCCATTGTAACTGTATAGTATCTGTTGGTATCCATTGCTTCAGATCTGTTTGTTTAATGGCATTTCAATAAGCGTCGATGGTCCACAACTGAAGGTATGGTCAGTTCTTGGAACTAAAAAATAGGTCAGAGTAACTCATTTCACATATAGTAAGTGTCAATGGTCCATAACTGAAGGTGTGGTCAGTTATTGGAACTAAAGAATAGTTCAGAGTAACTCACTTCACATACAGTAAGCGTCAATGGTCCATAACTGAAGGTATGGTCAGTTCTTGGAACTAAAAAATAGTTCAGAGTAACTCATTTCACATACAGTAAGCGTCAATGGTCCACAGCTGAAGGTGTAGTCAGTTCTTGGAACTAAAAAATAGTTCAGATTAACTCATTTCACATACAGTAAGCGTCAATGGTCCACAACTGAAGGTGCAGTCAGTTCTTGGAACTAGAAAATAGGTCAGAGTAACTTGTTTCACAGTTGAGAATGAAATTAAATACCTCCCAGGACAAGATCAAGCATGGATTTTTTCTAAGAATTGTTGGAATTGAAACACTTCCAGTGTTCTTTAATCTGAAGTCTGATTGGTATCTGGTTTCTGATGAAATGTTCTTATCTTGTTTCTGACTGTCCACATATTTCCAGACCTATACCTGTGCATGTAAGCCTGTTCAGACAAAAATATATGTACATTTTTATAAAAATGGCATGTGCCCCTTAGCCAGTCAGAGCTGGTTTTGTGGCTGCACAGGAGTGCAGCAGCTGCAGGGGAGACACAGCCGGACTTTGTGAGAATCCCACTCTGGGAACAGAGACAAGCACATCATGGTGGTGAGGTACTCACTTCCTAGGGAAGGAAGGGGACCCTCCATGCTTGCACCTCCTGCAGAGCCATCCAAGGCTTGTCCGTTCTCCTGATGGAGAAAGGTGCAGCTGTGGCAGTGAGCCCAACTGTCAGGTGAGGGGACACAGGAAAAATGAAGGGGTGGAAAGAGGAACACAATACATTTTATTGGTCCATGTTTCTTAATACAAGCCCATTTAGACTTAGAATGTTGCCATGTTCAGAGCTCACTGAAAATTCATCGCATTTACTTAAAGTAAGCTCAATATTTTACACATAGATTGCAAACAAAATGTAGTAAACTGATTCTTTGCTGGTCAGCTTACACGCGATTTAGACATGGCCCCACACTCCCTCCGTGGCAGTCTGTGAACAAGAGCTTGTGGCTGGCATTCACAAGCTGAGGCTGGCACCTTGTATGGATCTAGAGGGTGACTAGGGTGGGGGTTCATTTGAATAAGGTTGTGTAGCTGAAGGGTGGGGGTGGGTAATTTGTGACTTGGTAGGGTGGAGGAGTTGGATTTTACAGGACAAGCACTTATAGGAAACTTCGCCAGGGGCTTGGGAGGGTGTCAGAGGGTAGTTAACTGGTTGGGGGCTTACATAATACATTCCAGGATCGTAATTGACAGAATCGGGAAAGGTGGGTGGCGACCTGGGCGGGGGGTTTACTAAGTTATGTACAACTTTGCAACTGACAAATCTTGAAGTCCAGATTTGGATATCAGATCTCAGAATCTGATCCGTATACTAATAATTAGGATTTATAAACGGATATCCGAGCACCCCTACTACTGCTCCTCTCACCCAGATGTGGCAAGGTGGATGTGTATGATTTATGGCAGGGTTCCCTGGACTCCCCCCCCGAGGGTTACAGTTGTGACCTCTGTGATTCATTTTTAGCCCCTGTGATGTTCCTTGTAACCTCTAGGAATCCCTTAACATGGTTTATCTAGGATATATATTATATATTAGAGGCAAAACTATCGTTTATTGTTAGTTATCACGCTTATTGGGGTTAGCTGGGCTTTCACTTTCATCAGTATTGGTAAAGATTGGGATCGTCAGCCCTAACTCTCACCCCATGACATGTAAAGCAGCAGAAGCATAGGAGAATGGGTGAGAGTTAGACCCACGATCCCAATGTGCACCCCAATGCCGGTTGGGGTGGGCGGGGTCCAGGGGGATTTTCAACCCTAACAGCGAATTTCCTCACTTTTGTCGCTGTGGAACAACCCTAACTAATGCATTAAACGGAGTTTTTTGCCTCTAATTTCCCTTCTTTTTGAGAATGATAACGAGAAATAGTGAATGTAATGCAGCGCCGGAGCGCGGCATACTAACAGGACAGCAACGCAAACAGAAATGCTAACAGTGGCGCATATGGTAACACAAGCACGAATGAGAACAGAAAGGGTAACGCACATGGTGGCGTAGACAGGAATGGTCTGCCACGTGTTGTGTTGTCACATAGTAACATGGTGCCTGCAAACAGAAATGTCAATGGGCATGGTGATGTAAAGTGAAACAGTAAGATAAACAGTACTGTAGACAGAAATGGCAAAAAATAACAGAAACGCAAGCGCAAATGAAAACGCAAAGGATAACGCACATGGTGGCGCAGACGTCAATGGTAAGTGAAATGGGTACAGATCCACAAGCGGAAAGGGCAACAGTAACAGTAATGTAGCGCAGGCTGGTTTTCCCCAAAACCTGCATTGAGAAAGACAGTGAGTACAAATAATGTATGCAAAATAATGAGTATCGGCGCAGAAAATGAGATCTTGGAATACTAAATACGTTATATCTCAGGAACCGCATTTATGAGAAAAAATGTAAAAGTCATATTATTTACAACTGTCCTGGCTAAGAAAAATCTTAGCCCCATTGTGGGGCTAAGAAATTTTCCGACGAAAAGTCCGTATCTCGTACCGTTTCCGAGATACGGGCCCTGAAAGATGCGGCGAACGCCGTAATGTTATCCTATGGGAAAAAAAGAAAAGTTCGGAGCGCCATAACTTTGCCTCCCTGTAATGTTTTTTCACCAAACTACTGAAAGGCACATCTGTGGGCTGTTGGCTGTCTTCCCTCCAAATTTCAGGAAAAAAGACCAAACCGGTATTTTGCAGCAGGGCTCCAAATGACTTCTGTTAAGTGTCGGGCGCCGTAATGTTATCCTATGGGAAAAACTGTCAATTTTGGAGTGCCGTAACTTTGCCGCCATGTGATATTTTTTCACCAAACTACTGAAAGGCACATCTGTGTACTGTTGGCTGTCTTCCCTCCAAATTTCAGGAAAAAAGACCAAACCGTTATTTTGCAGCAGGGTGCCAAAGGATTCCTGTAATGCTTCAGGCGCTGTAATGTTATCCTATGGGAAAAACTGTCAACTTTGGAGTGCCATAACTTTGCCGCCTGTATTATTTTTTCAATACAACACTGAAAGGCACATCTGTGAGATGTCGGCTGCGTTCCTTCCAAATTTCAGCCCAAAACTCCCAACGGTTATTTTGCAGTGCAGTGCCAAAGAATTGCTGTCATTTTCCCACAGACTAGAAAATTACTGTCGCAATTTGCGAAAGCTTTCGCAGAAATTTGCGACACTTTCGTGAGCACGAAAGTTCTTTTTCCAGAAATTTGAAAAACATATTTCTGGGGTGTTTTACCACAAAATAAAGACATGGCAAGCATCCTCAGGGCCCGACTAGGTGAATACAAAAAAAATTAGGTTGCTAGAGGGTCCCAAATTTAAATGCCAACCATTTTTCTGATCACCAACTGAAAACAAAATGGCCGATTTGCGAAAGTAACAGGCCCATTTGTGAAAGTAAAAATGCATTTGCGAAAGTGTTGAACTTTTTGTTAACTTTTCCCATTGACTTATAATGGGAAACTGTTTTTTGAATAACTTTTGAACCGTTTAATATTTTTTCACGAAATCTTTGAAAGGCACATCGGGGACCCTGGCTGCCGCTTCCTGAAGATTTTGGGCCAGTCCACGCAAACCGTATGACCTGTAGGCCACCGATCACAGAATTCCAGAAAAGCGTGAACGCATGCACAGATCACACTTAATAACTCCACAGCCGTATATCTGACCAGTACTAAAACTTGGCAGATCCTAAGGCCTATGGTTCTTGATAATAAATTCCAAATTTCAGGCAAATCCATTAAACAGTTGCAAAGTTATTAAGGTGCAAAGTTTTGGGTTTAACATAGAAATGGCTCTCAACTCCTAACTATGGTAGCACTACGTGCTACCATAATATATATATATTAGAGGCAAAAACTCTGTTTAAGGCATTAGTTAGGGTTGTTCCACAGTGACAAAAGTGAGGAAATTCGCTGTTAGGGTTGAAAACCTAACTCGATTCACCCCCCAGCACCACACACACAACAGACACACACACATTCAAGTATGGGGAGGACCAAGTCAACACAACCAATGACAGACATCCAGCAGCAGGTGACAGAAATAACAAACAATTGTCTAAATGTACTACGAGACATCCCACCCACCTGACCAGGTACTGCATGCTCAGTGGAGATCAACAGCAAAACTGAGGCCATGTACACCAAGCCGACACATCCCTGATTGCAGCTGCACACAACGCACTACACTTAGTAGTTGCATGGCCTTACCTACCGATGCCCACACACCACACCACACCATTTGTGGTGGCCACCTGAGCAATAGAGTTAAGCAAAACCAAGGAGTTGTACAGGTATAATATCTCTGATTATAACAAGGGTTTGAGAAATGCATCTTTCTAATTGACTGTAAACATTGTAACAGCCTTATGTTTAGTTTTTATTAACATACATGTAGAGCCTAACCATATGATGAACATGGTTTAATGTTGTTTAAAAACAGTTTTATTATGGTAGCAATAGCCACTCCCAGGTATTATGTTAATGGTCAGTTTATCACTGTCTAGCGACATGTGGCACTCGGATATGCCTCATTCAACATTAAACCCCTACAGGGTGATTAACAGACCATTTAACATAACTGTTGGTCATGCCTTATTGCTTAATTGTCTTTATGAGTAGATACTCTCCCTCTGCTAGGCACTGCAGCAGCTTTGTAACACAGTGTCCACCCAGTTACACCATACACTGTCTAGTTGCTGGAGAATGGCTGTGAATATGAACTCATGAAGATGAACAGTGTAACTTGATCATTACAGTCATCAAAACCCTAGTGTGATTATAACTGACAGACTCAGTGATAGAGGATAACCCTGCTGTCCTAGTACATTTACCCCATATGAGTTAAATCAATACTAAAGACATTCTGTTTATACCTACACCATACCTACTTGATTCCTGTTGTAGCAGAATTAACATAGTTATCACTTTGATAGCATCAGTGACAGAAGTGTGGCAACCAAACAGTAGGCATACAGCCTGAGTATGAAACAACTGTTAAAAAAATCACACTGTGTCCATAGGTGGCATAGATCACTCATTGCAACAATAGCAAATGTACTACTATTTGAATAAGTTAGTCATCACAGATGCAATGAGATTGTCTTTATCAGGTACAACATACTCAGTAAGTGCCTACAGGAAAATCTATCCTATTTACATGTCCGATACAGGTACATCATTGTTGGCTCAGTAGTGCTATGATATTTAGAAGTTGCTTGTCCTGATCCATGCAATTACAATCTTTCTTACAAAGAATACTTACTGCATCTTTAATATTGAAACACACTGAAGAGACGTCTATGTATGTACATCAGCAGTACACCTTCATCAGTAAGAATGCATGTGATACTGGCAGTACCAATTTCACAGCGTTGAACAGGCAATGCTTTTCCATACGTTTACATCAGCCTCTCTATGTTGAGTAAACCATTGCAGTAAATGTACTACTATGTAAATCACCTACTAAATGTATCACTACTTTTATCTTGAGCATGCTAGTGTCTTGTAGTTAATTTATGTGCTTCTCTTAATTAATGTATACTCAGTAGTGTTAAAACCTTTCTACAACTGTCATCATGCACCTTCAGTATTTATATTGAATAACGGCACAGTACCAGTTGTGGTGTGGTGTGGGGCATCGGTAGGTAAGGCCATGCAACTACTAAGTGTGGTACATTGTGTGCAGCTGCAATCAGGGATGTGTACGTTTGGTGTACATGGCCTCAGTTTTGCTGTTGATCTCCACTGAGCATGCAGTATCTGGTCAGGTGGGTGGGGATGTCTCGTAGTACATTTAGACAATTGTTTATTATTTCTGTCACCTGCTGCTGGATGTCTGTCATTGGTTGTGTTGACTTGGTCCTCCCCATACTTGAATGTGTGTGTGGTGCTGGGGGTGAATTCGGAGTTAGGGTTTTCAACCCTAACAGCGAATTTCCTCACTTTTGTCGCTGTGGAACAACCCTAACTAATGCATTAAACAGAGTTTTTTGCCTCTAATTTCCCTTTTTTGAGAATGATATTGAGAAAATAGTGTAATGTAGTGGTGGCGTACAGCGGGCCCTTTGGGCCTCACGTCCCGCACATGATGTCTTAATGGCGCTAGTAACAGGAGCAGCAATGCAAACAGAAATGCTAACAGTGGCACACATGGTAACACAAGCGCGAATGATAACAGAAAGATGCGCGACACTGTAGTGACGGGAACGGTGTGCCACGTGATGTCTGGTCACATAGTAACATGGTGCCTGTAAATGGAAATGTCAATGGGCATGGTGGCGCAAAGTGAAACAGAAAGAGAAACAGTGCGGTACACACTAATGGCAAAAAATAACAGAAGCATAGCGCAAATGAAAAGCACAAGGATGGCCTTGCGTTGTGGCATTGGGGTGTGCATTGAGATCATCAGCCCTAACTCTCACCCCATGACCTGTGTAAAGCAGCAGAAGTATAGGAGAATGGAGTGAGAGTTAGGACTCATGATCCCAATGCACACCCAATGCCGGTTGGGGGGTGAGTGCAAGGGTTTTCAACCCTAACAGCGTACTTCCTCACTTTTGTCGCTGTGGAACAACTCTAACTAATGCATTAAACTGAGTTTTTTGCCTCTAATTTCCCTTCTTTTTGAGAATGATAACAAGAAATAGTGAATGTAATGCAGCAGCGGGAGGCCCGGGGCCCATGATGTCTTGTGGCATACTAACAGGGACAGCAATGCAAACAGAAATGCTAACAGTGGTGCACATGGTAACACAAACATGAATGAGAACAGAAAGGGTAACGCACATGGTGGCGTAGACGGGAATGGTCTGCCACGTGATGTGTTGTCACATAGTAACATGGTGCCGCAAACAGAAATGTCAATGGGCATGGTGATGTAAAGTGAAACAGTAAGATAAACAGTACTGTAGACAGAAAATGGCAAAAATAACAAGCAGGCGCAAATGAAAGCGCAAGGATACGCACATGGTGGCGCATGAGCGTCAACGGTAGAGTGAAGCGGGTATGGAAGACGCAAGCAGAAAGGGTAACAGTAACAGTAATGTAAGCGCACAGGCTATGTTTTCCCCAAAACCTGCATTGAGAAAGACAGTGAGTACAAATAATGTATGCAAAATAATGAGTATCGAGTGCAGAAAATGAGATCTTGGAATACAAATACATTATATCTCAGGAACCGCATGTAATGAAAAAAAATTTAAAAATCATATTATTTACAACTGTCCTGGCTAATTTGAATGTTAGCCCCATTGGGAGCTAGAAGTTTCGACGAAAAGTCCGTATCTTGCACCGTTTCGAGATCCCGGGCCCTGAAAAGCGCAGCGACGCCGTAATGTTATCCTATGGGAAAAAGAAAGTTCGAGGCGCCATAACTTTGCCTCCCTGTAATGTTTTCACCAAACCACTGAAAGGCACATCTGCGGCTGTTGGCTGTCTTCCTCAAATATCAGGAAAAAGACCAAACCGTTATTTTGCAGCAGGGTGCCAAAGGATTTCTGTAATGAGTCGGGCGCCGTAATGTTATCCTATAGGAAAAACCGTCAACTTTGGAGTGCTGTAACTTTGCCACCGTGTAATATCTTTTCAATACAACACTGAAAGGCACATCTGTGAGATGTCGGCTCGTTACCTCAAATTTCAGCTCAAAACTCCCAACGGTTCTTTTGCAGCGCAGTGCAAAGAATTGCTGTCATTTTCCCACAGACTAGAAAACTACTTGCGCATAATTGCAGCTTCGTAAAAATTTCTGACACCTCGTGAGCACTGAAGTTCTTTTTCCAGAAATTTGAAAAACATATTTCTGGGTGTTTACCACAAAATAAAGACATGGCAAGCATCCTCAGGGCCCGACTAGGTGAATACAAAAAAATTAGGTTGCTAGAGGTCCCAAATTTAAATGCCAACCATTTTCTGATCACCAACTGAAAACAAAATGGCCAATTTTGAAAGTAACAGGCCCATTTGCGAAAGTAAAATGCATTTGCGAAGTGTTGAACTTTTGTTAACTTTTCCCATTGACTTATAATGGGAAACTGTTTTTGAATAACTTTTGAACCGTTTAATATTTTTCACGAAATCTTTGAAAGGCACATTGGGGACCCTGGCTGCACGTTCCCTGAAGATTTTGGGCCGATCCTTGCAAACCGTGCAACCTGGTAGCGACCACAGAATTCGAAAAGCGTAACGTGCGCACAGATCACCTTAATAACTCCACAGCCGTATATCCGACCAGTACGAAACTTGGCAGATCCTAAGGCCTATGGTTCTTGATAATAAATTCCAAATTTCAGGCAAATCCATTAAACAGTTGCAAAGTTATTAAGGTGCAAGTTTTGGGGTTTAACATAGAAATGGCTCCTCAACCCTAACTATGGTAGCACTACCGTGCTACCATAATATATATATATATAGAGGCAAAAAACTCCATTTAATGCATTAGTTAGGGTTGTTCCACAGTGACAAAAGTGAGGAAATTCGCTGTTAGGGTTGAAAACCCTAACTCCGAATTCACCCCCAGCACCACACACACACAGACACACACACACATTCAAGTATGGGGGAGGACCAAGTCAACACAACCAATGACAGACATCCAGCAGCAGGTGACAGAAATAACAAACAATTGTCTAAATGTACTACGAGACATCCCCACCCACCTGACCAGGTACTGCATGCTCAGTGGAGATCAACAGCAAAACTGAGGCCATGTACACCAGCGTACACATCCCTGATTGCAGCTGCACACACGTACACACTTAGTAGTTGCATGGCCTTACCTACCGATGCCCCACACCACCCACACCATTTGTGGTGGGCCACCTGAGCAATAGAGTTAAGCAAAACCAAGGAGTTGTACAGGTATAATATGTCTGATTATAACAAGGGTTTGAGAAATGCATCTTTCTAATTGACTGTAAACATTGTAACAGCCTTATGTTTAGTTTTTATTAACATACATGTAGAGCCTAACCATATGATGAACATGGTTTAATGTTGTTTAAAAAACAGTTTTATTATGATAGCAATAAGCCACTCCCAGGTATTATGTTAATGGTCAGTTTATCACTGTCTAGTGACATGTGGCACTCGGATATGCCTCATTCAACATTAAACCCCTACAGGGTGATTAACAGACCATTTAACATAACTGTTGGTCATGCCTTATTGCTTAATTGTCTTTATGAGTAGATACTCTCCCTCTGCTAGGCACTGCAGCAGCTTTGCAACACAGTGTCCCACCCAGTTACACCATACACTGTCTAGTTGCTGGAGAATGGCTGTGAATATGAACTCATGAAGATGAACAGTGTAACAGATCATTACAGTCATCGAAACCCTAGTGTGATTATAACTGACAGACTCAGTGATAGAGGATAACCCTGCTGTCCTAGTACATTTACCCATTATGAGTTAAATCAATACTAAAGACATTCTGTTTATACCTACACCATACCTACTTGATTCCTGTTGTAGCAGAATTAACATAGTTATCACTTTGATAGCATCAGTGACAGAAGTGTGGCAAACCCAAACAGTAGGCATACAGCCTGAGTATGAAACAACTGTTAAAAAAATCACACTGTGTCCATAGGTGGCATAGATCACTCATTGCAACAATAGCAAATGTACTACTATTTGAATAAGTTAGTCATCACAGATGCAATGAGATTGTCTTTATCAGGTACAACATACTCAGTAAGTGCCTACAGGAAAATCTATCCTATATACATGTCCGATACAGGTACATCATTGTTGGCTCAGTAGTGCTATGATATTTAGAAGTTGCTTGGCCTGATCCATGCAATTACAATCTTTCTTACAAAGAATACTTACTGCATCTTTAATATTGAAACACACTGAAGAGACGTCTATGTATGTACATCAGCAGTACACCTTCATCAGTAAGAATGCATGTGATACTGGCAGTACCAATTTCACAGCGTTGAACAGGCAATGCTTTTCCATCGTTTACATCAGCCTCTCTATGTTGAGTAAACCATTGCAGTAAATGTACTACTATGTAAATCACCTACTAAATGTATCACTACTTTTATCTTGAGCATGCTAGTGTCTTGTAGTTAATTTATGTGCTTCTCTTAATTAATGTATACTCAGTAGTGTTAAAACCTTTCTACAACTGTCATCATGCACCTTCAGCATTTATATTGAATAACGGCACAGTACCAGTTGTGGTGTGGTGTGGGGCATCGGTAGGTAAGGCCATGCAACTACTAAGTGTGGTACATTGTGTGCAGCTGCAATCAGGGATGTGTACGTTTGGTGTACATGGCCTCAGTTTTGCTGTTGATCTCCACTGAGCATGCAGTACCTGGTCAGGTGGGTGGGATGTCTCGTAGTACATTTAGACAATTGTTTGTTATTTCTGTCACCTGCTGCTGGATGTCTGTCATTGGTTGTGTTGACTTGGTCCTCCCCCATACTTGAATGTGTGTATGTGGTGCTGGGGGTGAAGAATTTCGGAGTTAGGGTTTTCAACCCTAACAGCGAATTTCCTCACTTTTGTCGCTGTGGAACAACCCTAACTAATGCATTAAACAGAGTTTTTTGCCTCTAATTTCCCTTTTTTTTGAGAATGATATTGAGAAATAGTGAATGTAATGTGGTGGCGGGCACACGGGGCCCTTTGGGCCCCGCGCTCCCGCCACATGATGTCTTGTGGCATAGTAACAGGAGCAGCAATGCAAACAGAAATGCTAACAGTGGCACACATGGTAACACAATGCGAATGATAACAGAAAGGGTAACGCACCGGTGGCGATGGAGGACGGATCGGTGCCGCGTGATGTCTGGTCACATAGTAACATGGTGCCTGTAAATGGAAATGTCAATGGGCATGGTGGCGCAAAGTGAAACAGAAGAGAAACAGTGCGGTACACACAAATGGCAAAAGTAACAGAAAGCAAGCGCAAATGAAAGCGCAGGATGACGTGACGTGGTAGCATTGGGGTGTGCATTGAGATCATCAGCCTAACTCTCACCCCATGACCTGTGTAAAGCAGCAGAAGTATAGGAGAATGGAGTGAGAGTTAGGACTCATGATCCCAATGCACACCCAATGCCGGTTGGGGGTGGTGGGGGTGCAAGGGTTTTCAACCCTAACAGCGTATTTCCTCACTTTGTCGCTGGAACAACTCTAACTAATGCATTAAACTGAGTTTTGCCTCTAATTTCCCTTCTTTTTGAGAATGATAACAAGAAATAGTAGATGTAATGCAGCAGCGGGAGCATGGGGCCCTCTGGCGCGCCTCCCACCGCATATGAGGTGGTGGGGCGCTGGGGCCCATGTGATGTGTGGCATACTAACAGGGACAGCAACGCAAACAGAAATGCTAACAGTGGCGCACATGGTAACACAAGCACGTAATGAGAACAGAAAGGGTAACGCACATGGTGGTGTGACGGAATGGTCTGCCACATGATGTGTTGTCACATAGTAACATGGTGCCTGCAAACAGAAATGTCAATGGGCATGGTGATGTAAAGTGAAACAGTAAGATAAACAGTACTGTAGACAGAAAATGGCAAAAAATAACAAGCAAGCGCAAATGAAAGCATAAAGGATAGCGCACATGGTGGCGCAGACGTCAGCGGTAAGTGAAACGGGTACGGAACAGCAAGCAGAAAGGGTAACAGTAACAGTAATGTAAGCGCACAGGCTGGTTTTCCCAAAACCTGCATTGAGAAAGACAGTGAGTAAAAATAATGTATGCAAAATAATGAGTATCGAGCAGAAAATGAGATCTTGGAATACTAAATACATTATATCTCAGGAACCGTCTGACGAGAAAAAATTTAAAAGTCATATTATTTACAACTGTCCTGGCTAATTTGAATCTTAATCCCTTGACTGAAAAATTTTCCGGCGAAAAGTCCGTATCTTGCACCGTTTCCGAGATACGGGCCCTGAAATCTTGTGCTTGTAATGTTATCCTAAGGAAAAAAAGAAAAGTTCAGAGCGCCATAACTTTGCCTCCCTGTAATGTTTTTTCACCAAACCACTGAAAGGCACATCTGTGGGCTGTTGGCTGTCTTCCCTCCAAATTTCAGGAAAAAAGACCAAACCGTTATTTTGCAGCAGGGTGCCAAAGGATTTCTGTAATGCGTCGGGCGCCGTAATGTTATCCTATGGGAAAAACCGTCAACTTTGGAGTGCCGTAACTTTGCCGCCATGTAATATTTTTTCAATACAACACTGAAAGGCACATCTGTGAGATGTCGGCTCCGTTCCCTTCAAATTTCAGCTCAAAACTCCCAACGGTTCTTTTGCAGCGCAGTGCCAAAGAATTGCTGTCATTTTCCCACAGACTAGAAAACTACTGTAGCAATTTGCGAAAGCTTTCAAAAAATTTGCGACACTTTCATGAGCACGAAAGTAATTTGCGAAAATACTTTTTCCAGAAATTTGAAAAACATATTTCTGGGGTGTTTTACCACAAAATAAAGACATGGCAAGCATCCTCAGGGCCCGACTAGGTGAATACAAAAAAAATTAGGTTGCTAGAGGGTCCCAAATTTAAATGCCAACCATTTTTCTGATAAACAACTGAAAACAAAATGGCCGATTTGCGAAAGTAACAGGCCCATTTGCGAAAGTAAAAATGCATTTGCGAAAGTGTTGAACTTTTTGTTAACTTTTCCCATTGACTTATAATGGGAAACTGTTTTTTGAATAACTTTTGAACCGTTTAATATTTTTTCACGAAATCTTCAAAAGGCACATTGGGGACCCTGGCTGCATGTTCCCTGAAGATTTTGGGCTGGTCACGCAAACCGTACGACCTGTAGGTGCGACCACAGAATTCCAGAAAAGCGTAAACGCGCGCACAGATCATACTTAATAACTCCGCAGCTGTATATCTGACCAGTATGAAACTTGGCAGATCCCAAGGACTATGGTTCTTGATTATAAATTCCAAATTTCAAGCAAATCCATCAAATGGTTGCAAAGTTATTAAGGTGCAAAGTTTTGGGGTTTAACATAGAAATGGCTCCTCAACCCTAACTATGGTAGCACTACCGTGCTACCATAATATATGTATGCATAAATTGCAGAATTATTTACATATTTATCTTGTGTGAAGAGGAGATCTTTGCAGTCCCTGAGATTGTGCTGAAATATGAGTTTGCAACCTCTATGATTCTGGTGAAATGACACCACTGAATCCTGGCTGCCTGTGTAGTTCTGTGAGTGGAGCAGGATCTGATTAAAAGATGACCTTACTCAGCTAGGAAAGGAGGGGGGTGCATGCCACTAGGAATAAGAAATTGATGAAGCTACCAAGAGCAAAAATTAGCAGTCACAATCATTCATTAATTTATAATCTGAATACCGTCCAGAAGCCTGACACTACAGCAATTAAATGATTTCAAAACAAATGCAGTATTCAAAACAGAATAGCTCACCTGAGATGCAGAATCTTGTTTTCAGAGTGGTCCTAATTTTACCCAGTATTACAGCTGGGTGGGTGGAAACTTGGGGGCATTAAGCAACTTTCTTGACATCACATAGCGAGTTGGTTGCACTGTGTGAAGAGTTCAGGCTGGGCTCTGCTGTTTCATAGCTCACTGCTCTAGTCACAGACCCCACTGCCTATCATCGTAGGGAAAATGGCATTCCGGCATAAGTGGAGAACTAAGGTCCTTCAAGCAAATTGTTCCTGAATCAGAGTTTATGTGAGTTCAGCTATGGTGGCCATGGCAACAGTGAGAGTGGAGTGCGTGCAAAGCAACGGTTCCCATTTGTGAGCATAGTTTTTTAATTTGATTATGTTTGGGAACTCTACTGCCCACTTTTTTTTTTTAAGGGAGGGTGTGGGGACGGCATTTCCCCCAACATAAACTAAGTTTGCAGTTCCCACTCCACTCGTGTCCCCCTTTATTGTCCACCTACTCTATGCTAAATGTAGCCCCACCCATTCCTACACTGATGGAGTCCTTAGTCCTCAACCTAATGTTTGCCAGCATTCCTACCATTTCTGGTATGCTTGCAGTTCTAAATGAATGTACATTTCGAATCCTGTATGTCGATTTCCAGCTTACTGACTGGCAAAGGCACTGGTGAGCAGGGGTTCAGCTATTTTGTGTTTTTTGGGGGGGTGTTAAAAATTAAAAACTTCCATTGGTTCAAATGTGGAAGTCATTCCAGTTATGTGGAAGTCAAAAATACTTCCCTGGTTCCAGTTTTTGAAAGCTAATACTCCAAAATATCATTTTTCTTTTTAATGTAAAGCATTACCGGTAAAATCCCCCTGTTGTTTCAGAAAAATCAACCACTTTTACTTCTATCCCTGAAAAATTGGAAGCCACTGAATTAATGCAATGTATGTGAGAGAAAACATGTAGGATACATATCTGGCCAGGTTCTACATTCTAAATGAGAATGAACAGCTAGTCTGTGAGTAAATGTATTCACATACTCCACACATCACTACTACCCTCCGTCCCTTCCCTGGAGCAGCTGTCAGATCACCGTATGATTCCAACATTACATGGCCCGATCAGAGAGTGCTACATTCCTCTCTTTCAATTATTGGTGTAAACAGCAACACAACACTGACAGGCTAACACAATTGTTTCACTGATTTTATTAAAATCATGACCAGTACTCATACCTAAATCAGTCAAACAATACCTAATAAACAAACTACAGTTCATAAATCGAATATGCAACAAGGGCAGTGTTTGGATACATTTTTCATCCATTCTCATGGGGATACTGTAGATGTGTCACTTGTGGCTGTGCTTTACTCTTCCACTTCTGTGGTCATCCAGTGTCAACACAGCCCTTATGGGAAAAAATTATCCAACACTGCCTTGTTGCATATCGACTATTTTCATTTTCCTTCTTTGATGTCAAATACTTACCCTCTCTTGATTTTGTAAGTTTCAACCTTATTTTTGAAGTCAGATACATCTTATATGGAGTAAACTGAAGCCTTGCTGGTGAGTTAGTACTGTACTTGAGTAAACTTGGTGTTAGTACAAATTACTGTTTAGCAGCAGTAGATATTAATGGTATGTTTTTCTGTGATAGGTAGCAGTAAAGATTATTGACAAGAAGAAAGCAAAGAAGGACTCGTACGTCACAAAGAACCTGAGACGGGAGGGACAGATCCACCAAATGATCCAACACCCCAACATCACCCAGCTGTTGGATATACTGGAAACAGAGAACAGTTACTATTTGGTGATGGAACTGTGTCCTGGTGGGAACCTGATGCACAAAATATATGATAAGAAGAGACTAGAGGAACATGAAGCCCGCAAATATATCCGGCAGCTGATCCAGGCAGTGGAACACCTTCACTGCGCTGGAGTGGTTCACAGGTGAGGAAACACTGAGGAAAGCACCTCCTCCACTTGAGACATCTAACTAAAATCTCTTATGCTCATCTTGGATGATTGTGCTGGTGACAACAGAAGATCCATTGGGGCACTTCTTGTAAGATTTGAGGATTTTCCACAGTGTCCTGGCTAACACGTATCTATAAAACTAGCTGTAATGCAATTACCAGTGTCTGTGTGTGGATATCACATTCTTGAGAATTACAGACCAGTGGTCCATCCTCTCCACCCTAGCAGACATAGAATGTGTGTCAAATTTAGCATATGTGATTTGGCCTGAAAGAGGGGAAAATCTGCCAGTGGCTGAAACCTCTGGGAAACCAAATCCAATTAAAAGTTGGTAGTTGGGCTGAGGGGGTTTGCCTGCTTAGAATGTGGGTTGAGCGAATTCTATCCCGGGCCAAGAAGTGTAGCTGGGGGAAGAGTAGGCCATTGTCTTTCATGTAGAAATGAATGACATAGGATGCTGAATTTGGAGGACATGAGGTGGTTATTCATGAAACTAGGAATGTTCCTGAAGAGAAAGGCACTGGGTGATCCTTTCTGAGATCATCCTGTCCCTTGGGAATAGTGAGGAACAGCAGCAAACCATTAGGCAGGTTAATGCTTGGCTACCTGGTGCAAGAGGGAGAGTTTTGTCTTTCCAGCAGAGGGAGTGGGGATACAACCCAGGAGAATGGACAGGGCAGTTTAGGGAGTATTAAACTAGAAGATGGGGAGAAGGTGTTGCTACAGGGGATCCCCACAGGCAGATGGCTGATACATGAGATCATCTAGGGAAAGACAGCACAGCAGTTGAGCACATGGAAAAAGGACCCTGTGGGGGTCAAGGAAGCATGGAGGAGCAACTATCTCCACTTGCATGCAGGCCAACATGAGGAGCACACCCCAAAAAATGGGTGCACTTAAGGGCTTAACACACTTTCAAAGACCACAGCATAATGGCACTCATGGAAACTTGGTGGGGGTACGTAAATGACTGGGTTAGTAAGATAGAAGGATACAGACCATTTTGAACAGATAAGCCTGACAGGAAGGAGATGGGGTATTACTCGATTATTAAGGTGGAAGTAGGCTTCTAGCCCATCGGGACCACCCTCCCACACCGGATGGGGGATATTAGCCTTCCCTTTGAAGTAGGTAACCATCCAGTGCTTTTTTAAATTGTACTTTATTGGTCGCTTCTGCTATGCTCGCCATAGCCAGGGGGATTCTCCTTCCCACGCTCTGCTATGGGCTTGTAGCCTTTGCCCCAATCCTGAATTCTGGTTTAGCAAAATGGGATCACGACATAACAACATATGTCACCGCTCTCTGCACCTGCGCCTTGCGTATCGCTCACGAGCTCTATTCTCAACTGGGTGGCTCCCCTGAGAACACACCGAGCCTTTGTCCTTGGCAACTTCGTAGATAATATAGTTAGAATAGCTACCCCCTCTGCTCTTGCCCTTCCCCTCAAACATGGAACCCCTGCCTACCACTTAAGATCTAGTGCTGCCCAGGTCTGCCTGGTCCCTAAGACCCGCTCCCTCACTGGTGACCGGGCCTTCTCCGTCTATGTGCCTAGACTATGGAACTCCCTTCCCGCCCTAGTTCGTGCCTCCCCCTCCCACCTCAGCTTCAAAACATCCCTATGGAATTTCCTCGAAGTGGCTTCTATTTGTCTATGTGCCATATAGACCCAGAGTAGTCTCTCCCTCACCCCCGACCCTCTTTTCACCCTGGGAGTTGGTGAGCTGACTCACCGGCCGCTGTTACTCTCTGTTGAAATCCTGCCTTAAGCACTTTCTGCCTGTCCACTGGAGAGGCGCTCCCTGACATATCAGCACCCACTCTAGCTGCACTTTGATGCCCCCACTTTCCCATGATATGCCCTCAGGTCATGCAAATGCATGTCTGTACTTTCTTTTTTCATTGAGGTTGACACCGTTACGATGCCTCCTGCTGTTATTCTGCCTCTCAATACTATTATGCATCTTACTGACATACTGCCAACTCTCTGCCTTGATGTTACCTGTTGTTTTTACCTCTCAATGCTTCTAAGTACCCTGTTGACGTACTGCCTACTTTACTGTATAATGCCATGTGTACTGTTTGCTGTCCCACCCACTTGTACGTGGGCCTGTATGTTACCATGACACTGTATAATGTTTCTCATGTGCTCTGTAACCTCCTGGGTTGCACCTGAAAATAGGCACTTGTTGTTTAGTGTGCTTACCTGGTAAACAAAAACAAATAAATAAATAAATGTGGTTAGGGAGACCATTTCACATTTCAGAGGCCCTAATTGTAAAAAAGTGTCTATGTTTCTTTGTTGTGGATTTTGGAATGAGAATCTGTTTCTTGTGGGATCTCAAGTTTACTGTTTTGTTAACTTGAAAAATGTTACATCCCTTCATAAGATCCTTAAGAATGCTGTACAGCAAAAGCAGATTCCCTCTGTCTCTCCTAAGTTGGAGATCATAGAGCCCAAGGGCCTTTAGCCTGTCTGGATAGGGCAAGTTGGTGAGTCTCGGGATAAGCTTAGTGGTTCTACGATGTAAGCTTTCAATAATTTTTTGTTTTTTTACAAGGTAGGGGGCCCAGAATGACACAGCATAGTCTGTCTGAGGTCTAACGAATGCCTTATAAAGTGGAATAATGCAGGCTTCATTTCTGCACAAGAAAGTTCATTTAATAGCATTAATAATTCAGTTTCTGGTAAGCGTGACACTCCTGCATTGGTCACCTGGCGTTAACTGGTTGTTTATTATGACCCCTAAGTCTTTTTTAGTAATTACTGTGTTAATTTTACTTCTGCATAAAAAATAATGGTGTTTGGATTTTTTGCCCATATGTGAATGAATGAACATTTATCTGTGTTAAATTCTGTTTTATTCAAATAAGCCCATTTTTCAGTTGTTTGCAAATCTGATTTAAATTGGGATATTTTATTTTCCGTAAAACCTCTGATGACATTTTTGTGTCATCCGCAAATCTGGTAATTGAGCTATTTATCCCTATGTGCAAATCACTAATAAAAATGCCAAACAGAGCAGGTCCCAGCACAGATCCCTGCAGTACCCCTCTAGTGACAGCCACTGGCATAGAGACAGCATCCCTTATTTTAACAAATTGTATTCTTTCTGTTAACCAATTTGTCACCCATTGTATGCTGAAGCCATTAAATCCTAACCTGATCATTTTCTGAATTAATAGTGGGAAACTAAACCAAAGGCTTTCTTAAAGTCTAGATAAATTATATCGGTAGGAATGCCATTGTCCGTACTACTACTGATATTTTTGTAGAACTGGACCAAGTTTGTTGTACAAGATCTTCCAGTACAGAACCCATGTTGATTTTTGTCTGATATTCCCAATGTCTGTATCTCAGCTTCAATTCTAATTTTAATTGATTTTTCCAATAGTTTGCATATAATGGATGTTAGACTAATGGGTCGGTAGATGGATGTATTTGATCTATTTCCTTTCTTATGAATGGGTACCACTAAAGCTCTCTTCCAATCTTTAGGGATGATGCCAGTTCTATATGATTTGTTAAATATGATGGATAAGGGATAGACAATATGTTCCATAGTTTCTTTGATAAGATAAGCATTAACATCATTAGGGCCTGGTGTAGTGTTGTTCTTCAGGGTCTGTATATTTTGTTTTGATTCATCAGGTGTAATATCGATATATACATTTTTATTAGTTATAGTAAAAGTTTTATCTGTTCCCTCAGCAAAGACTGCCCCACAATACTCATTGAAGGAGTTGGAGATCTCTGTACTATCATTAACTACTTCCCCATTAACTCTGATTGATGTTAATACTGTTATCTTCATTTGTATTTGAATTAACATAGGCAAAAAAAACCTTTGTATTTCCCTTTGCTACCGATAACTTGAATTCAAGATTTTTCCTTTCCTTTATTATAAATGTTTTGGTTAACTTCAGTTCATGACATTTGTATGCTGCCCTGTCTTCATTTGTCCCTGTCTGTTTCATTTGTTTAAATACTTTTTCCTTCTTTTTTATTTGTTTCCTTATATTATTTGTTAGCTATTGTGGAATTTTACCCTTTTTGTTCCTAGTTTTAATTTGTGGAATAGATAAGTGCTCCAATTCATGCATAATATTTTTAAACATAGTCCATGCGTCTTCTGTTTTGAGATCACTTAGTAAAACATCCCAGTTGTATTGACTTAAAGCAGTTCTTATTTTATCGTAGTTACCCTTTCTGTAGTTAAATCTTGATGATTTTGTTTTTATGATCCTTTTGGACCTGTTTAGGTTAAAGAAGAGTGTATAATAATCACTGCTACCTATGGGGCTGTGGATCTCAAGATCATTAAGATCTAGGGAGAGGTTTGTAAGAACTAAGTCTAGAATGTTATCTCCCCTTGTGGGGTTCAGATACTATTTGTTCTAGACCACATGAGACACAAGTATCTAGGAAGTTTACTCTGGTAAGGTACAAGCTGTTAGATTAACCCAGTCAATGCTAGGGTAGTTGAAGTCACCCAGTAGAATAAGGGCTGATTGATCAGATAATTCAGCTATAACTGCATTAAGTTTGTTGTTATAGTCTGCATTAGCAGACGGAGGTCTGTAGATGTTGCCTATGGTCAATTTTTCCCCCTAAGGTCAATGAGATTAATATAACATCCCTCAATTTCAGCCACATCCTCTGTTTTAAGGACAGCTTCTGTTGTTTTAAAGGTGTCCCTAGTGTATATACATACACCATTACCTTTTTTCTGGCCTCTGTCCTTATGATAGATTGTGTATCCTGGAATTGATGAAAACCATGTGGAGGTGTCCCACCAGGTCTCAGTTATAGCTAGAATGTCTATGTTATCTTTGAAAAGAGTATTTACCAGTTCACTTATTTTAAGGATGTTTAGACTTCTGACATTTCCAGGTAAAATGTTATACCCATTTTGCTTTTTAACCACGGTATTGTATTCTGCACATAAATGAAGCTCTTCTTGCCCCTTCTCCATTAGTTAAAATGTTTTTCAATTCTGTTGGCAATTTTCTTCCCGAGCATGTAGCTACCCCTTTTACTTAAATGTAAGCCGTCCCAACTGAATAGGCTGTTATTATCCATAAAGGTTTCCCAGTGTGTTATGCACTTTATCCTTTTTTTCAGGGTCCATTTCCTGAGCCATTCATTTATGGCCTTTATTTTATTGTTTATTGAATTATTAGCCCTAGGAACAGGCAGGATTTCAGAGATATATATTTCGCAGCCTCATTGTTGAAGTGTATTAATACATTAAATATAATTGGCTTGGATGTCTTCAACAGTAAATTTGTTGACATCATTTGTGCCAACATGCACAATGACTAGGGGACAACTTCTGGAATTTTGTAGGATGGTTGGTACCATTTTTTTCTAGGTCCCTTACCCAAGCCTCGCTGTAGCTGGAGCATGTTCTATTCAATTTGTCTTTTCTACATAATGGCCATCTGTATACTTGATAATTGAGTCACCTATGACAAACACTTGTCTACTTACACTCGGACCTTCTGTTTCCATACTATCTAGCTCAATATGTTTACTTGGGTCATTAGTGTGAATTTGTAAGTTGCCTGCTCTGTCCACGTTTGTATCTGAACTAGCACCTGGTTCTAGTATTGCTGTATTTTTGTCTTTTGTTATATTGGTTTCTACAGGTGTGGTGTGCACGCGGGGCCCATTCAGTGCTGTATCTTCCCTGTGAATCTGTGCAACTATTACCTGGGTATTTGTTTTTTTTATTCTGGCTGGCTGATACGGAGGTGGTAGAGAGAGGTAGTGGGGTTTTGTCATTATCAGGTAGTATATTTGCTTCGCCCCTTGAGTCTACAACTATTTCCTCTAAGTGGGCAAAGGAGTTGTCTCTCTTCAAAAGGGAAGTCATGACAGGGAATGATAAGGAGGACACTGAGGCGGGAGACAGTGGCACAGAAAGCATCTCGGTTGAGCTAAGGAAGGGGGAGCCAAAAGATTCATTGGAGGATGGGGGAGAGTACTACAGGCCCCAAACTGCTCAATGGAGCATGATGCCCAGCTGGTCAGGAAAATTATGAGGGCAGCCAACTCGCATACAGTGGTGGTCCCAGCGGACCAATTTCCCAGGTATGGACTAGTATCTCGAGAAGGTCAATGATAGGGCTTAGACCAAATTCCTGTCCATCTCTTTATTTAGAATTTTTTTGCCAGGAAAGGCACACTGTGAGCCAGAGTTCATTTGCCAAATGCAACCACAGAGAGAATAAAGCAGAGTATGTGACTTTTTCGGGATCACAAAGTACACCAGCGGTGACTGCGGGTTTCAGTGACTGCTTCCAAGAGCAGAATGTCCAACAGAGTACTGTACCAGCTTTGAGGCTCCCCCTTGACCTTGTTCTCAGCAGTGGGGATGGAGTCATCTCCAGTGTAAAAAGTCAAGGAACTGATGGGAGGCAGTGACAATAGGGTAGCTTTCTTCTTGGTGACAGGGAAAACTAGCCAGACAGCTGCCACCAGGATCAGAAATTTTAGAAAGGCAGACTTTGCCACGATGAAGGACCTGGTGTCCAAGGATCTAGAATGGGACCTAAGGAAACTGGTTCTGAACAGAAAGAAGGCATATGACCACTGGAAAGGGACTGGCTGCTTCAGGCCAGCTAGGATCACAGAGCAACACTGAGGGACTGCTTAAGTAGCATTAAGAAAATCAAGGAAAGTCTAAAAGTCAGGGTAGCAACAGGAACTGCAGACAACACCAAAGCCTTCTACTAGTGCATAAATGGAAGGAGGAAGATGATGGAGAGGGTTAGGCTTCTGAAAACAGGGGTGGGGGGTAGAGAGGAACCTGTGAGAGAGTCAGAAGCAGTGGCTGGAATGCTTAACAAGTACCTGCTCCAGTGTTCGCCTGGTGGGGAGAGGCAGCTCATTCGGGGGCCTGCAATATCAGGGGTAGGGACAGTGCAACCATTGGACATCTTGCATGCCCTGGTAGCTAACCTATCTGGAAAAGATCAAGCCAGGTCAGTCGCAAGGGGCAGAGAGGATACATGCCAGGATCATAGTGTAGCTAAAGAAACAAGTGGCAGTACACTTGCGATGATCTTTCAGGAGTTTATCTGGACAGGTGCTAGAGGATTGGAAAGTGTCTGGTGTGGCCCCTGGTTTAAAGAAGGGGCAAGGTTGAACCCAGTTAACTACAGACTAGTCCGCCTGACATCAGTGCTGATCAAGTTGCTGGAGGCCATTATCAAGGACACAATAATGGAGTACTGGGTTGAAGCCAAGGTTCTTGCCCCTCTCAGCATAGCTTTATGAGGGGCAGAGCATAGGAAACCAACCTGATCAACTCATTCAAGAGTGCATAGAGTGTGGCCAGGGATGTAGACAGGGGCAGCGCTATAGACGTAGTCCATCTGGACCTAAGCAAGGCCTTTGAAATTGCGGCAGATGACAAGCTTCAGACAAAGCATATCAGTATGATATACACAAGGTGAGGGTCAGGAAGCAGAGGATGGTGGTGGATGGGCATGACTCTGGGGGAGTAAAAACAGAGGTAGGACCTGCACACTGTGTTGGGCTAATGTTGCTGTAGTCGAGGAGGAAAAGGACCAGGGAGGAGTCATAATAGACAAGGGACTGAAACAGGACAAGCAGTGCACGGTCATCAAGAGGACCAGCAAAATCTTGGGGCGCATCGGGGAAGGGGGGTGACCAGAAGAGTAGTGGAAGTAATCACGTCACTATGAAAGTCCCTGGTCAGGCCCCACCTAGAGTACTGCATACAGTTTTGGTCTCCTAAGGTCCTTTTGAGGCAGTTGAGAAGGTCACTAAAATAATTAGTGGTAGGAGGTCAAAAGCAATATAAGAGGCTGGAGTTCCTTAAGATTTTCTTATTGGGGAAAAGGAAGCTAGGAGGGGAACAGGATATCAGTCTGTCACACAGTGAAGCTTATCAACAAGATTAAACAGTTTGTTTGATCTGATGTCCTGCAGCAGGACATGAGGGCATGTCCCAATGCTCAGGGGTGGTAAATTCAGGGGTAACATTAAGAGGCAATTTGTTTTTCTCCCAGAGGGTGGTGAACCTATAGAAGAGCCTACCAGTGGAGACAGTGAGCATGAGGACAGTACAGGCATTTAAGCTATGTCTGAATGAATTTCTGCTTGCCAAGCAAATCACTGGGTAGATCAACCAAATGTTGGAACACACAACACACTCACCACTGTATTTCAGATCTTTTCTATTTTTTATAAGTACCAAGAAACTTGTGGTGGTGCCTCCTCTAATTGATTCATGTGATGATGTTACTAAGGCAAATGGAACCACGCCTCATCCTCCCCAACCTTTGCCAAGAAGGTGGATCGCCTTTATCATGTGCCAGTTGCTAAAACTCTCTTTGGCAAACACCCCACGGTGTACTCAGTGGTCATGAATGTGGCCCATGACTGCACTAAGTAGCTCAAACACCTTAGCACCCATCCTCCAGACAAGGAATCTTACCAACTGGACCAATTGGGCAAATGGGTGTATTTCTCTTCCACACTGGTTATTTGGGCCCTTAACTATCTGGCCCATGTGGTACAGTACCAGAATGCCCTCTGGGATCAAGTGAGGGATCTGGTTCAAACCCTCCCTGAAGATTCCACTAAACACAGTTGTCTCAACTCTTAAAATCCAGATTGGATGTGGGCAACCATGTGCTGAGGGCACCATATGGCACTGTCGATGCTTCCGGGTGTGGGGCGGCAGCAGGGATCTGCATTCGCTGACATTCATGGCTCAGGGTTTCTGGTTTTGCACCTGATTTCCAGGCCAAAATAATGGATGCCCCTTTCTGGGGCTCTGTTTTGTTTGGGGGAGATGCCCAGGATATCATCTCCTGCCTTCAGGAATCGGGCAATGCCCTGAGGTCAGTACATTCCATGTACCGGTCCAAACCAAGGTCTTCCCAACATCAGTCCTTTCACCGATCCTCTCACCAGCGTTCTAAGGGCCAGCAGTCGAAAGGATCCTTTAAGTGTAAGGCAAAAACCCCACCAGTTAGAGCAGCTGCCCCTAGGGCCCCCAGAGCACCCGCAGGGCCTCTGCCCAACCCCGGTTCCACAGCCTGACTCCTTGTCAGACCCCCCCAGCAGAGCTATGGGGAGGCAGTTGGGGTCGATTCTCCCTATGCCTAGATGGGTGGCACATAGTAACTTCAGATCAGTGGGTGCTGCAGATTATCGAACGGGGTCACATACTCGAGTTTCTGGAGCTTCCTCCAGAAAGCACTCCCTCACGGTCCCATTACCCTCAGGCCCACATGCTAACAAGTATAAAACATGAAAATAAATAATCATTATGTCTACTATATTTTAATGATTAAAGTGTACAGATGTACTTAATACTGTTGCAAGGCTCCTTTACAATACCAGGCTGGTCCAAGGCATGTCACTAGACCACCAGGGCACATGCTAGCCAGGGCAGCCAAACACTAGCCTTTGGCCATCAAACATTTTATTTAGCTGTTAACTAATTGCTGGTGCCTGGCATCCTATCCTTACTTGCAGCTGTGTACAATGTGTGTTGGGTGTAGGCAATTGTGTCCCCCTGTAAGCTTACTCCATGTGGTACAAATAATGGATCCTGTCCATGGCGCATAGGCAACCCTATGTCTGAATGCCACAAACCTGGAGTCCCACGGACCCTTGTGAGTATTCACAAAAGGGACATGTGTCCCTTCTGCACAGGATCCGCCAGTCAGTTGTATGTCTGGGGGTGTGCCTGCACTCCATGCCATTCACAGTGGTGCAGAGTGCTGGGCAAAGGAGGTGCAGGATATGGCAGCAGGGTCCCATATCTTTTGTACACCCCCTCAGTTTTTACACACCGGATGCAGCAGGACAAGAAATCCCACCACAATGCCGCCTCAGCTTAGTAGGAGAGCTGGGGGCAGCCATCCAGGCACTCACCTATCTTTAAAAAAAAAAGTCTGTCCAGTGCCATCCCAGAATCCCTTGCTCTGCATGGAGCAGGGGATCTGCCATGGGACCAGTTCCAGATTGGATGCCTGTCTGTATCTTTCGATTGGTCCCCTTCCCATGTGGCAGCATGGCTGGGTGGCGGGACCACAGACAGATACTGCGTGGTGGTGTGGATTAGTGCATTCTGCACCCCGTGCACCTGTCCACGGATACTCAACTTACATTCGTGCATAGCCCCCACTATGCTCATGGAATATTTTTTATTTATTTATTTACAGTGTTTGACCTCCTACGTAGCACGATCCCCCACCAGTCCCTGCCAGATCCCCCACCAGGTGACCCACAATGAGGAAGTACCATTAGTTTCTTGTGGAACAGGTATTCCGTGTCTGTTGCAAGATGAGCTCCAGTCTGTCTTGATACTCTTTCTTTTAGTTAGCCCAAGTAACTCGCTTCAGTTCTTGAATTACGTCTATAGAGATGGGTGGTGAAGTGATTTTAGCACTGCATCAAGAGAAGGTGACCAGTGTCTGCCACAGAGAAAGATATCCTGGTTCTAATGACTCTGTCCCAGTTTTTGCTATATACAACCCCAAAGTATTATTAATCTTTTCACAAAGTCAGGTTTACCAAGCTGCTGATTAAAGTGAGGTCAAAGCAGCACGACTAGCTTCTGGATCTCTTGACTTACAAACCCCATTAATCCATATAATCCACAAATGTAAACATTCAGCAGAGTAATTCCTTGATTATTTCAAGCTCTTGCTGCCTCTACAGCTGAAGGGAGGTCTTCCCAGTTGTTGAATATTGCAATAGTGGATGTATTCCAGGTCTCTCAGTCAGCGAATGTCTTTGCCAACAGTGCAGTTATAGTTGGAGCTGTTTGCAGTTTTCACTTACCAGAATTTTGTGCGGTGAAATCTAAATATTTTCCAGAGGGCATGAACTTTTTCTAAAAATGACCAACTTTGCAAAAATCACAAGAACTCAGTGAAAGTTTGTGCAATTAGTCAGTGTAATTCCACAAAAGATAGCAGGAAAAAAAAAAATGATTTAACTTTTGACGACCACAACCATTGTGTTTCGCTGAAGGGAAAAAAAGTGTTTGAATACAATACAAATTGCCATTGATAACTGATTTTTTTCTCACCTGCTTCCAAAACCAGCAAAGAAAGGCATAATTCAGTGAGTCACTGCTATTATAAAAACATCGCTTTTAGCTAAAAATATGTTAGTTACAATACCCACTTGGTGCCAGAATATTTGAGTAAGTTAAACAACAAAATTGCCCAGAAAGCCCCAACATAAGCAGAAACAATTACAGTAGTTGTTTTCAAGGTCGCACACTTTTTGACCTTTGGAACTTTACTCCAATTGTCTTTTACTAGGCTCTCTGTTGTTTTGGTATGCAGTGTGGCTATAATGATACTAAGTTCTGAAGTCCTGATAACTAACACAACATGCCCATTGTTGATGTGCAGGGGTTTGGCATCAAATGTACTAGTGTAGAACACCTTTCTGCTACCCTCTGCTATCTATTGTCCAATCACAAATCCAAGAATGCAGCAGCACCACGGATTTTGTAGCATTCCTAGCATGCAAGGAACAGGTGTCTACGTGAAGCATCTTGGGTATAGTCCAGCATTTGTTAAGAGGCAGTGTGATCTAGTAGTTAGAGCACGTGCTTGGGAAATGGTAGATTGCAGGTTCAAACCCCTTTAGAGCCAAATACTCACCATGAGGCAAGTCATTCAACCTGTCAGTGCTCAAGTCTACCCATATGTGGAAATGGGCAGATGCAGGACCATGCTGGAAAAGAGATGTTGCATCTTAGCTAGACTATCCTGAGTAAAGCAATTTTTAAAAGTAATTGGTGGCCCCCCGATGGTCCAGAATGCAGACAACTGGAGTTCGGATGCGTACTCTGGTTACAGTATTGAGAGGTATGCCAGGCTACAGGCAAGTGCCAGAGGAGAGCGTGTCTCAGCCGGGGAGGGCTAGCGACAAGTTCTGGCACACAGCTTTTCCTGCAAGTAGGACAGGGAGCTTACTCCATCTCCAGGAGATAAACTGTATTGTCAAAGTTATAGGGCATGGTCCACATCAGGGGAGGATGGAAGGTCAAGTGAAAAACAAGAGGAGAAGAAAAATTTCCTGCTGTCTGTATGACAGCAAATTGCCTGAACAGGGTATATCTCTGATATGCACAGTATATCCCTTGGGTAACAGCAGGAGGGGGTTAAAATCTATATGGAAAAACAGTCCTTGGTTTAGTCATGGATGTGCTCCAAGATATGCTGTAGCACATAAAACAGTCCGTGATTTAGTCTGCTTGGGAACAAAGATTGCATCAAATGGCCTTGGGCAGCAACAGGTTTCTACTACTGGAGGTTTACTCTCAGTAATGTCGAATTCCATAATGGTTACTGGTAGCAATTCCCATATAGCCATAGTGACAGGTATATCATGTGATATTGAAAGCTGTACCCACCTGGATGGCATGGACACAACCATGATCATGGGCCCAGGATCTTTTGCTATCCAGTATTTCCTATGTTCCAGTAGAGATGTGTACCTACTGTGATACTGTGTGTTACATGAAACAGTCAAATAACCGATAAGGTTTTGGTCTAATATGTAAGTTGCTAACCTCATGGTGAGAAATAATTCAGTATTTTGGAGACATAATTTTTCCCTTTGTTTATTTCTAATAGAGACTTGAAGATCGAAAACCTGTTGCTGGATGAAGAGAACAATATTAAGCTTATTGGTATGAGTTGCTACCTTCTCAGTCTGGTTTTAAGTAATTTGTTTTACCTGTATAGAACATCATGTTACTGGTGTAGGAATATATGTAAGCTATAACCCACGATAGGCCATGGATGTATGGGGGCATTAATGCACACCCCGGGTACGTTGTGAGGCACAAGTCTGAAGACCGAGTGACCTCCAACCTCCTGGGAAGTGCGTTAATGTCCCAACACACCCATGACCTGGAGTGGGTTATTGCACTTAATCAATGGACAAACAGCAGTTAATAATAAATATAGACAAATATGTTTACATGCTTGCAAACTGCACACATTTGGTGGATATTCATCCACTTGATAAAATAGTGCGGCTTTTCAGGATGAGGTTTTCTTTTAATATGCAGTACTTGTATTTACTACAGTCTGCCCTGACCTTCCCCCTGCATTCTGTTTGCAGTGCTTTTGTTTGTAATGAGTTGTGGTGGCCCCTCAAGTTTGCATGAGTTCTGATGGTATGTCTCTCCCGCCCCCCACATGTGCTCATTTGTGCATTCTACTTGTGCTGGGTTGTGGTCTCTTGAACATCCCCCCCCTCCAAGGTCTGCTCCAACAACTAACAACCGCACAGTGATTTTCCTTCTGTTGCCTCATCACTGTGTCTCTGTTTCTGTCAGCAAGGTGTTCCACAGTTGCCCACCAGCTTGGGTCGCAGTCAAAGGTAGCCTATCGTTTGGCACACCTGTCTTCACAGGGAGCCAATCTGAGGAACAGGTCATTTGCAGAGGTGAGGGATAGAAGCTATAAGACAATGTATGAGAGTCAGTTGGGCCGACGAACTGCCAAGCAAACTCGAGTCGGAAAAAAAAACATGGCTGCTACTTTTGTTCTTCAGCACTAAAGTGGAGGACTGGTTTCTTTAGCATGTTGCTATGTAGAGTCAGTAAGTTGTGGAATAACTATGCCTACACTAGGCATTAATCAATGGTCAGGTGACTGTTTTAAGCAAGCAAGTTTGTGCTTTTGACCTGTCTTTTTCTATCCATTTTATAAGTGATGGATACATTACATTTAATTTCATTGTATTTAAGTGTTTCATTGTATAGTTTGGGCAAGAGAACCTCAAAGGGAAGATGAGTTTTTCTAGTAGAGCAGCTTACATAACACAGTATTCTTACACCATGGACTAGAATAAAAAATGTATGTTGCATAACACTAGGGATTTTTTTTTTGAAGAGTAAAGTTTTCCCTTTTTACAAGATAACACATCAGCTGCTCATTTTGCTTGGCAGCAGTGTGCTGAACTGCAGTGGTGGAGACCCATGACCAAGAATGACCTCAGGTGACTTCACCCGATGACCCAGCACTTCATGCTTCTGTGCTGGTGACGTGCATTTTGGAATGGACTTGGGGAACCATGACTAGGTGCTGCTAGGTCTGGGGAATGCTGCTGAGTGCAAAGTGAGCTGGCCTGAGGACGTACACATCCAGGTTACTGGGTTGCAGTGACCCCTTGCAGTGTGCCAGGGAGCTTGCTCCCCCTGTGGTACAACGTATGAGGTTGACAGGCATGGTCTGATGTCAGAGGTGGTGAGAGGGAGAAACAAAATGGGAGTACCAACCATGCCTACTTCATGATGATGGCTGGTGGATACATCATACCCCACACTGTGCATCCTCAGGATCACGGAGGTAGGGACTAGCCGAGGTTGGGACTGGGGTACCACTCCAGGCCTGAGGACTGGGCGAACAGTGGAAGAGGGCAAAAAGCTTAATAGAAAGAAGAATAATGACCTTGGGCAACTGAGGGTCAGGTACGTCGTGGAACTGAGGCACTTGCCAGTTCCCAAAGGAGAAGGGTAGCTGTATGACTGGCATTCATACACCTTAGCTGGCTGTCCAATGAACAGCGCTGGCATCTGTTCTAAAGACAGTCCCTTGCCCCCCCACCCTCCTACAGTAACATGGGTGCAACTGTGGCAACCCCAAACATCAGTGTGTGGGACAGGGGTAACCAGGATTAGAAAAAGAAAGAAAGTCCTCAGTTCTCTCGCCGCATGTGTCGATGGAGTATATGGACACTAGGGATGTCACAATAGCATGGCACTATATCATAATATTTTCCAGTGATAATTTATCATTACAAAAATTTGATGATTATCATGCATCACTGCAGTATATCTAAATCTCTTTTTGTTTCTTATGAATTGAAAATTATTTTTTATTTCACTTTATCTCCTGTGCAGTCCTATGTTCCAGACCAGACGTGATGTGGCAATCTTGGCCGTGCATTCCTTCTGTTATACCTCATATTCTACCTCCATTACTCTGTTGCCAGAATCCTTCCAGTCATCATACATCTTTTTATATCCCTTAACTTCCCCTGAAGTTCTTTAGACAAATATGGAGGCTTCTGCCTAGCCCATTTACCCTTGTTGCATGGAGGAGGGGCATCTTTAGACACTGCCCCCATTATGTTCTGCTTCCAGATCTTCCACTTGGCATTAGCATTCCAGCCAGGTGTTATATTCATCGAATGAGTCTCAACCATCTCTCAGCTTATCAGAACTAGCATCTTTAGTGTTCTGGTCTTATTTTTGGTGAAGTAGCTTTTTCTTATCACCTTGACTTCATTAACTATTAAGTATTAATCCCATATAAACAAGAACTTTTTGGTTTGGCCTCATTTGGCTTCATTCATTTTTGTATCAGGTGCACATTTTATTAACATCAGAGACAAAAGCCTTAAGTGTTTTTCACCAATACCTGAAATCCTCTCTCTCTGCAGCATTTTCTGGTGGGCATAAGTTCATATTTTGACTGAATCCCTCAAATGCTAGGCAGCTTAGTATGTCAGACTGGCAGGCTGTTAAAGAGTTTGGGTACTAGCCCTGTGGATTCTGATGGTGAAGTGTCACATTTGAAAAGTTTTAAAATCATGAATGTGCTCACTTTCCAGTGTGGGGGGGGGGAGGGGTAGCTTATTCCATTTATGCCATACCTCCAAAAAAATGAAAAAAGTTGAATTTCCTGCCATTTTTTGCTGATTATAAAAAATTAAAAGGTATCTATAAATGAAACACCACTCATTTTTCAGATATTTTTGTGCTGAACAACTTTTGATCTCAAAGTGCCATGTTATTGTTTTTCATTTTAGTTATTTGTATTTGTCGAAAAAGTGGACAAAAATTGAATTTTCTGCCATTTTGGTTTTTTGCTAATTATAAAAAATAAATGGTGTCTATAAATGAAACACCACTCATTTTGTAGATATTTTTGTGCTGAACAAATTTTGTGTTGACAGTACCATGCTATCATTTTTTGTTTTAAAGTTATTCGAGCTCGTGTCTCGAACAAGTGAAAAACAAATTGAATTTTCTGCTGTTTTTTGCTAATTATAAAAAAACTAAAAGGTATCTATAAATGAAACACCACTCATTTTGTAGACATTTTTGTGCTGGACAAATTTTGTGCCAACAGTACCATGCTATAAGTATTCATTTTTACGTTATTCGCATTTGTTTGTTGAAAAAGTAAACAAAAATTGAATTTTCTGCAGGATTTTTCGCATATTATAGAAAAAATCTAAAAGGCATCTTTAAATGAAACACCACTCATTATGTAGATATTTTTGTGCTGGACAATTTTCATGCTCAAAGTAAGATGCGATCATTTTTCATTTTAAAGTTATTCAGATTTGAATATGGTTAGTACTGCTACTGAGGCCGAACATTCTAAATGAGTTCCGAGTGCTTGTGCTGGACCTACTGACAACTGTGTGGATAAATCGGCTGATGACATAACAACTGTGTACATAAATGAGTGATGACATTGTAACTATGTACATAAATGAAATTTATATACACAGTTACTCAGAGAAATGGATTCATCACAGTCCATTTCTGTCCACCCCATTGCACAAATTCATTAGGAGGCCGCAACAGAGGTAGTCACTGTTCATGCCAAACTACAAAGGTAAACAGAAAAAAGTCTGAGGAGACCTTCCTTTTAAACTCCTCCCCCTAGCTTCAGTGCATGCCCTCTGGTCCTGGTGCTTTTTCTCATTTGAAAGAGACTCCCCTCCTGCACCCTGTTCACTTCTGTGAGGTACCTGTAGATCTCTATCATGTCCTCTGTCACTCTTCTCTCTTCCAGATTTTATATGTTGAGATCCCTTAGTCTCTCTTTGTAGGGCATTATTTACTTCCTTCTTCTCTTGCGTGTAGTTATTAGAGTACCTAGGGGGCAAGTTTTAGATACAATACATATCAATGGTGAGGCTTCACCTGGAAATGTTTGTCCAGTTTTGGAGCCGTTGCCTAAGAAAGGACTGAGACGGACTGGAATCAGTACAGAAAAGGGTCACCCAAATGATCCGGGGCCAGCAAGGCAGATCCCATGAGGACGGCCGGTGGCTAGACATGAGAGAGGGGACAAGACAGAAACATATCATTTTCTGAGGGGTATAAACAGGGTGACTGGGGAAGACCTGTTTATTAGAACTAGGGGGTGCAGTCACAATGAGGGAGTATTGGCTGTTAGTGGGAAGTAAATTCAGGAGGGATGTGAGGAAGTTCTATTTCACTGAGAAGGTGGTGGAGCCATGGAACAGATTGCCAGCTGAGGTGGTGGGGACAGGCACCTTGAATGGTTTCAAACATGGCAGGGTCAGGGCAAGAGGACTCGTGGCCCATGGGAATATTGAGGGGAGTGTTGGTGGGGGGGCAAAGGGGGACAAACCCCTGAACAATAAGTCAGGGGTGTAGTAATATAATATGGGCAGACTCGATGGACCACTGGTCTCTATCTGCTGACAGAGTCTTTGTGTCAGTGTTTTACTTGTAGACTGGTATGTCTCATTCCCCCAGCCAGATATAGTTGTTGTGACGGTTGTGCTCATACTAAAGTCTGCTGTGAAGAAAAAGTTCTGTTGCCACCTCGTGGGACTATTACCAAGGGAGCAGAGTAACAGGCTTTCCTCTCTAATCAGTTACCTGTATGCTGCCTGATTTATGCACCTTCAGGGTTATGGCTCACCTGTGTTAAAGGGAAACGTCCATCTAGCATAAGAAAGAAAGTTGCAGCAGTCTGTATTCTTACCGTCCTGTTCAGCCCTGAACTCGGTTTCTTCATTTTCAGTGTCCTTAGTAATGTAATCCGAAAATGCCTCTGAGCCCCACCGACTGCCGCTCTGCACCCGGCATCTTGTTTGTATTCCACACATGTGCATTCCACCAGACTGCTCTGTGACGTCTTGTACGGGGAAGGCTCAGCGTGTGGGTATTGCTGTGCTGTGTGTGTGAGCGCGAAGCTTGTTGCTGTCGCATGTTCAGGAGCCATGCCCATATCAATGTTTTATCCTTGCCGTAGTAGTGAATTTACTTTTTAAACCAAATAGTTAGACATCCACGTTTGGTGCGGTTTATTGTTGTGTTGTCAGGTGCAATAGTGACAGCCGCAAGCCCCAGTCAAGATCGTTGTCATTTTACACGTTCCCTCGCAGTGCTACTGTATGTGCCAAGTAGCTCGCTGGCATCAAGAGGCAAAATCTTCTAGACACTGGCAGCAGAAACACTGTGATTTGTTCCCTTCATTTCACAGCAGACTGCTATGAAAGGGATCTTCAGGTATTTTATTTGCTGGCCACCTGTCAAAAGTACATACTGAGTGTAACAGTAAAGATGTCTAAGTCATTAGTTCTCACACTTTGTGATAGTGAGCCTCCCCCAAGCCATGAAAAAGATTTCGAGCCTCCCTCAAATTTGGAAAAAAATCTTGTGCCTCCCCACAGAAAAAAAAAAATTCTACTTTGCACAGTACACCAGGAATAAAGTGAAAGTAATAAAGCTGACTGAGTCTAATCTCTTTTTATTCAACTTATTGCTCCCCACCCCTGACCCAGCAACCCAGGTTATACTTGTCACTCCTTTTTTCTGACTCTTGGGCCCTTGTTACTCTGTTTCTTCTCTGTCTGAAACAACTAACCTAGCCACTTCATCTCTCCCCCTCTTACCCTGCAGTTAGGTAACTTCCTTGTACCCTTACCTCAGGTCACACCTGAAAACATGCATTGTATCACTGCGCCTTTCCCAGTTACTAATTTACATAATAATGCCTACTATAGAAATGAGCCTTGACTCAGTGTGCCTTTCCAAGTCACTAATTTGCATACAAGTACCTATTGTAGAAACAAGCCTTGACACAGCATGTCTCCTCCAGGCATTAATTGACATAAATACACACCTATAAACAAGCTTTGGCTCAATGGGGACTTCCCGGTCACAAATCTGTGCATAAGTAAAAAATCTCACCTGAAATTATCCATATTTATTAATTTGTTTTATTGTTTCACACAAAACAGCCAACGCTTAAAATTTAAATACTGTACATTCTCAGACTTGACTGGGCCTCCCCTAGAACAATCTGGGGTTTCCCTTGGGAGGCTGGCCTCACCATTTGTGAACAACTGGTCTAAGTGAAACCATAATGTGTCCAGTGATTTCTTTATTGTATGTTCGTCTGCTTCTGTGTCATATTTTTCTTATTTACTTAATACCATATGTCCTCGGACCACTTTGAGCAGTTAAGCTGCATCAAGCAATGATGGTAAAATACTGCTTGTAATTGTACTACATAAAAAGTTATATTTTTTTACAAGAGGATTGGTTGTTTCACCTTGTGTGTCCCTAACCCTACGTAATTCATGCATCCATAAACATGTACCTGTAAAAGTTATTCACATGATGCCCCCCCAAAACCTCATATTGTGACCACTACTGACTGCACATTTTCTTCTTGTAGATGTCCTTGTGTTTATTCAACATATCACCCCTTACACACCTATTCAGCTGTATAACATCATATTGTAATGATTCCTTCTTGACATTTATGTAAAGGTGATGCCCATTGTTAGTTCCCGTCTGGTGACACAAGGTCTTGATGATATGCACCTTATGCATCTGTGCAATCCTCCTCCTCCATCCTCAGATTATGTCCTCTTCATATAGCACATGTACATGACGTGAAGCCGTGACTGATATCCCCGTCACTCATTTCATCCATACATATATTTTTTTTTTATTGTATAATCATATTTCTGCTCTGCACTTTAGTGGACACAGTTTGTCTGTTTTCTGTTCCTTTGCCATTGCGTTATGTATTATATAGTAAAGGTAAACTAATGAAACCAATATGTGTCATCTGTGTTATTTATTGTTCACTGATCTCTGCTTTGAACACTGTATCCTCTGTTTTACTCTTTCCTTATTGGCTGTTATATTCATGACCCTTGACAGGAATGCTGGGACATGTGGAAAGTTCAGACTCTGGGGCTATTAACAGCTGACAGTCCCTTCCCTGCATACGGTGTACTGTGAGTCCTTGGCTACTCCGGTTGCTGTGCCAATGTAATTATCCCCTGCTCCCCAACCCTGTCAAGGTCCATGGTTGTATCCATCCTCATTCTGTTATACTAATGTTTGGTGTGTAAAGTACTTTATGTGGCCTACGTGTTTTTGTGCCTGATGTAGTCTGTGGAAAACTTTTTCCAATGCACTTGTAAGCAGTGATGTTGACTCACGGGTGAAAGTATGCTACTCCATGGAGTCTTACAACCAGAAATCCACTGTACACAGCTTCACGTTGACCCAATGCATCGTATGTACTGCTGCTTGATACATTACTGGTGCGGCAAAACTGAGACATAACCAATTCAACAACACCATTTACAGCGCAGCACATCCTGAAACTGAACATGTTACGTGATGTGATGCACTGTGAACAGTAGCCTGAGGCACAATGCATGAATAACATGGTGAATGCCTTGTTTTTCAAATTCTCCTCAGGAAGTATGGTTCAGGCTGTAGTACATTAGGTATGTTGTGTCCATGTGCATTTTTTTACAACGGAGTAGCATGTTCCCTATATAAACATCTAAACATAGCATCATGGATCAAGATCAATAAATATCAGTGTCTTCACAGATGCAAGACATAAACTTGGCTTGTCATTTTGCCTCTCTCTGTAGACATACAACATATAAACAAAGACTGTGACACAAGTACTGCTGTTGACTGCTTGTCTGTCCATTTCATCCCTATGTTGTGCATCCAGCAGTCATTTCATGTGTGGTATATAGAGAGTAATGAATAGGCAACTGTGTGCTATTATAGGGGTTAGCCAATAAGTACGGCTAGGAAGGGTTGAAAAGTGGGTGGACGGTGGTATATAGTCAGAGAGCAGGTGGGTGGAAAGGGAGTATTTTGGAGGATGGGAAGGCAAGGGGTGGAGGACAAGGGTCTGCCACGGCCTGACTCCTCCAGAATGTTGGTGACCCTGCCAGCACCAGGCAGAGGTCAAGCATGAACAGGAGGGAAGCCAGTTTTCGGCAATGAGTACTTATGGCACATGACGAAGGGAGAGAAAGAGAGGGGAAAGAAAAGGGATTGCCGGTGCGTGGTACCTCAAGTATGCTGTGGACCCTGGCTGCACAAGGCACAGGTAGATCATGACAGGAAGTCTCCCACCACCATAGTGCTCCTTTTGCCAGAGTCTCCTTAGCTGCTCCACTACCTCCCTATTCACATCCTATTTCTTGGTTTGGGGCCTATAAACAACCCCCAATTGGACCATAGCCCCCTTTGGGGTAAGGAGTTGTATCCAAAGGACTTGTGACCTACCTTCTTCACCCTACTCCCTGACACATCCAATTCCATTCCCTTATGTAAATGACTACCCCCCCTTTATCTTTTTCTGTGTCCCTGTTGAATAATTTAAATAATTGGATGGCCAAGTTCCAGACATGATTTTGGTTAGCCAGAATCTCAGTGATGGCTGTTATGGCCACCTCTCCTTGTGCCAGCAGTGCCTGCAACTCTGCCATCTTATTCCCCAGACTCCTACCATTTAGTGATACCACCCTCCACCATGACTGTCTCCCAGCTGCTCCCTTAATCTCACATCCTCACTATCCGAGACAAAGTAGGCCCTATCATTACTATGGGGGTGAGTTCCTCTTGACCTCCTCTCCTGATTCACCCCACCTTCCCAGCCCCCCCACAAGCAAACTTAAATTATGCTTTTTGGTGATAAATTCCATCACTTTCTGCTTTAACGTCCCCGAACACTCCTTACTTAAATGTAGCCTGTCTGTTGCATATAGATGTGGGTTCTCCAATGTGTTGCCCCACTCACCCACCTGGCCATACCCCATGGACTCACATCATTGTCTCAGCCACTTGTTGAAGTCACTGACTGCACTGGAGTTTGCAGTCCACTTCCTGATTGCTCTGGAATGTCCTTTTGCTGGCTTGCTGGTGGCTGTATTGTGTGTTCCAACAGGTTACTCTTATGCCCCAAATCTTCCCTACCTCGGTCTCCCAATGCCTCCAGCTCCCTCCCCAGCCACCCAATTTCTTCCCTTATTTTCCCCATCTGCTGGTACACCACAGTTCAGATTGTAGTGTGTTCTTTACATAAACCACGGATGTTGTGGGATGCTTATTATGTATTTGTTTGTCACACCTGAGGTGTGTGATGACTCATAGACCTCCAGTGAAGACAGAGATAGTACCACTAATGTCAGAATAACAGATCTGTAGTTTCAAACCTGTGGATTTCTCTGCTATCTTATCCTGTATTTGTTCCTTTGCTATTATCATACTATACTTCATGAATGCTGCTGTTTGCTCACTAACCTGCTCCGCACCTAGTTTGTTGACACTGATTGGTAGTCATTCCTGTGTGTTCACATAATGCACAACAGTCTGTCTGTCATGTCATGAATGTGTACGTGCAACAGCCATCCATATCAGTTTTATTGATGAGTGAGGAAGACAGTTAACTGAGGCGTAACAGATGGCCATATATTGATTTTCACATGCATATGGTGTACATCACTACATCACACACTGGTGGGAGTTTGTTCATCTCATGTTGTAGAATTTCACTTCAGTGACTGAAGGCAGCACACAGTTCCTTGCAAGGACATCCTCATATCATTAAATCAGTAGTAAATCTAAATTGTCAATTATATTGGTGTAAAGTAAACTGTTGCCATTGATCATGTAAACACCTGTTGGTAGTCATTGACTTTAGTATAACAACCTCCTGTGTACACGTACACAAAGAAAATGTATTTATTATAAACACATTTGAAGTAACCTCATGACACTGACATCTCAAAGTATGCGGCTGCTCAACACATGATAATTTTTAGAGTACGTAAGTGTATGTCTGTCACAGTACTCGGAGCAACAGCTTTACTACATACATCGCAGAGCTGCACTGCATGTTCTGCATTACCCTGCCGGTTCATCGGATGGTCATCAAGTTGTTCAGAGTAAGCGTACTCATAACCTATCTCTAACCACCGATGGAGATTACATTCACAATGTTCTCAGGTACAATAATATATATGATGTCATGTTAATTGTTTACCACTATTGCACGTATATTATGTTTAACATGTACTGTTCTACCAAACAGGGTGAACTGATGAATGCAAAATGGCGTCAAAAGCTGAAGCCAGAGGCAGTACCTACAATGTTTCTGCATAACGAAACACTGATGAAGAAGCGACATGTGACTAGTGAACGTCGTGCTGAGGTCAGGCAACACAGAGAGGTAAGTGACATCCAAATATTATCCATGGTTGAAAATGTGTTTTCCAGTTTATAAAATAACTTTTGTAATAACGTGATATTTCACATTATTCTTTTCCTGACAGGTGATTGAGGAGTTGCTATCATCGCATGTCTCTGAGGAGACAGTATCTGGTGTCACAGATACAGAACTTGCATATGACTGCACAGAGGAGATCATAAACGATGTCCCAGTTATAGTGGAGTACCCCGTAAGTACTCTGTAACAGTATTTTTTGCTGCACACTTGCAGCACAGTTGCATAAGTCCTTTTACATTGCACCACGGTCATTCTTGGTAGTAGTATGTTAAAAGACTACCATTTAATCAGCCAAAATTGAACAGTACTGATGTAGCATGTGTGCACTGTATCATTCTGTAACAGCCATCTGTAACTTACTGTAAAATGTTACTGTTAGCGCAATTGGTTTGTTACATGACATGACTTTTTAAGTGTGTAACCAGTCTCGATGTTGATCAACTATTGTAGCTGTTGGACTCCCTGGCACACCTTTGACCATCCATGGTCCACCGGACCATACAGCAACAAGTTCAATGCACATTTCCCTTGTTTGTGTGTGTACACACTACTGTTAAGTCAAGGCAAAATAAGGCTGCATGTTATGTGTCCAAATGGTCGCTGTGCTATGGCTATATTGGACTTTTTAGTGACCTGTAGCAGTATGGCACTGTCCATATAACCACCGTTACTGTACCACGCACTTATCCAATATCTTGTTTTATACTCCATTCCAAATTCAATATGGTGTAAATACACTTGTATTTGTGTACCACCATTACAAATACAGCTATAAAACGGGTATCAATAATTTGTACATTTTAATGGCACTCAGGATTGAATCCCCTTCCCAAAAAGAGCTGTGTATTGTAATATGTAACTCTCAGTGAGGTAAACCAGCATGGTTACATTAAGATACTAACACTTACTTTTGGTTTTGCAGGACGTACCGTGCTGCATCCATTGCCACCAAGGAAAGATGTACAGCAGTGTTGCAACTCAGACTGACATTGATACAGTAAGTTCACCTGTCAGTAGCAATCATTACACAACACCAGTTACAAAGGATAAAGGAATTCAATGGGCAGGGTTTGAGTTCAATTATTTTGCATCAATGGAAAAGGTTGCCAATGACCGTACATATTTTTCTAAACATCGCAGAACTGTGACAGAACAAGAACCATCCCCAGGAACATCATATGACAAGCCTTCTGAACCAAATAATGTGGATATGGATTCAGATTTCAGTGATCTAGAAGATGTACCAGACTTGGACATGGACAGTGATTATGTCCCTGAAACAGAATCATCTGATGACTGTTTTACAGACAGTGATGAGGAGGACTGTGACAATACCACCACCACTAATTCATTCAGTAAGTGCCTGGTGTACATTGACAACTTGAAGGAATTTTTCCTTTTCTGTTCCACTTGTGGAGCACCTGTAATTGAGAACGCCATCACATACCAAGGTACCATGATGTCAGCAAAGATGAAGTGTCAGCAAGGGCACACAGTTCAATGGAGATCTTAGCCAGTTGTCCAGAAAATGCCTTCTGGAAACACTGAGTTGGCTGCAGTTATTTTATTTAGTGGCAACACATTTGCCCATATGGAACGAATTGCTGACCTACTTTGCCTAAAACTTTTCAGCCACCAGACATTCAGTTGCATTCAAAGTACCTATCTGTTTCCTGCAGTCAACAAGGAATGGCAAGCACCACGATCTTCACTGATATGGTCACTGAAGGCTAAGGACAGCATCACATTGTGTGGAGATGGCAGGTGTGACTCACTTGGATTCTCCACCAAATACTGCATGTGCAGCATGATGGAGCAGGAGTCACAAAAAATCATTGACTTCAACGTTGTACAAGTCACCGAGGTGACTAGTTCAACTAATATGGAGAAAGCAGGTTTTACTCGATGTCTCGAAAATCTTTTGCGTGAGGGACTTCCGATCAAGACCATTGCCACTGATAACCATGTTCAAATCTGGGCTTTGATGAGTAAAAAATACACACCAGAAAACAAAATTGTGCATCAATTTGATGTCTGGCATGCGTCAAAGTGGATAAAGAAACAACTTCACATGAAGACCAAAGGTAAAGTGTGTTCTGGTCTCGTGCCTTGGATATCTTCGATATCTAATCGCTTCTGGTGGGCGTGTGTAGCTTGTGAAGGAGATTCTCAGTATCTGCGGGAGCTTGTAACATCCATGACGCACCATGTCGTAAGCAGACCTAAGTGGACCGGATACCGAAAAGTGCACCGTTGCTCTCATGACAAGTTGACTGCGGTGCAAAAAGTTGCCAAGACATGGTTGAACCCATTGTCACCCTCATGTGCTGCGCTAAAGACAGTGATTTTCAATAAGAGATTCTTGGCTGACATGGAGAAATTCACCCAGTTCTGCCACACCGGTGGTCTTGAAGTTTTTCATTCCCCTCTGTTGAAATACTGTCCAAAGAGGAAGCACTTCTCTTATGATGGGATGATAGCACAACAGAAATTGGCTGTCATGGATCACAACGAGAATGGGAATTGCTCCTTCGCAGTGGACAGCAGTGGCGACAAATGATATAGAATTGTGTACCCAAAGTCAAAACGATGTGAGTTGCCAAACCAGCGAAGACAGCAAAAACAAATGACTCAGCAAGACGGATGATACAATCAATCATAAACAGCCGGAATGTTGGAACACATCCGACTCCAAGAGCAAAGATTGTGCTGCCATGTAACATAGCGAGGGAAGAGTGACTACCAAAACGTCATGTAATCGACCTACATTGTTCCCGATTCAAGTGATATGCTCCTGTGATCAACCTTTGTGTATGAATGTCATTACATATTTCAGTGCTGTCCTGTAATGCTGCTTTACATGTCTGCATGATATGTTTTCTTGTTTTTGTAATTACTGTTTATCCCACCATCCCTTCCAGCTATGCTTAATTGGAAGGTGCAAATGGAGTCCACCCTTGCTACCCACCTTACCTTAACTGGCCTTTGTCCCCCATCCTGCTACAGTTTACCTCCCGTGCAAGGACGGGGTGGTGCAGAAACACTCCAAACCATTCTGTCTCATCATGCCCTTGGCAGTCAGGCATGCGGGAGCACATTGGGACCATACTTGGCACTCCGTATTAACAGAGCTGTAGAGAGCCTTTCCTTGTTCTTCAGCCCATCACTTTTCGCTGTGACATGAAGGCGCCTAACGCAGATGTCGTGACATCCCCCCTGTGTGTGAACGTGGGCCTTCTGTGCCACAGAGGTCCACCTAGGGCCAGTCAACAGCGAAGGCGCTGACCACTCCCGCTCTGGAGCCTACTCACCCCATCCTGCCCTCCACCTACCGGGCCCACTGTCAAATGTGAGTCGTTGGCATCGCAAGTGGAATTCCAACCGCTGCACCGGAGGTCCATCTTGCATGATATATTTTTATTTGCACTGTGAAAACATCAATGTTTCATGCATCCTACATGAATCTTCTTAAACATTGATCAACAAGCAACGTTTTGACATTAGTCATACTGTTGCTGTGTGCCGCAGTGCATAATTCAATGTTTACCATGCTATTGTTTATTTTACCTGTAGTTACAGGATGAAATCATAATGTGGCCATTGTTAAACACACTTGTTAGCTTGTTGCAACTTCCAAATTGTTGTGGTTTGTGTTCTGGTTGTGACATCGGCCTACTCAGTGTTCTGTACCTCTAAGTAGTAACATTACCAGTCATGTCACCTTGTATTTAATGTCATATATATAAAGTACATAAGGAAGGTATGGGAAACAGCTGAAGACATTTGAAATATTTCTGTATTTAAACAAAAAAAAGAAATTTTTTACAACAACACTGTGACATCAGTTCTTTAATAGTGGTAAAGAGTGTTATTATATCAACATAGGTGGGGGTGCACACAGTGATGTTTACCAGACTGTAAATATTGAAAGTTGCATTTCACAGACATTATTTAACTATCTTGGTGGCATAAAGTGCCAAAGTAACATTAAACATTGCCAACTATGTAAAGATATTGTCGACAATAACAGTCAGCATGTCTGTCCAATTATGGCTGTTACTAGTAGCCAGGAGTAGAGAAATGGTGGCAAGGGCTGCAGAAGTCAAAATGGAATTCCATCCCTGTCGACATCCATGAATCCCACATAATTTCCAGTCTCCTCTGGGTACTGGTGACCAGGGCCGCAGTAATGGGGGGGAAAGTGGGGAAGTTGTCCAGGGCCCTGAGCTCAGGAGGGGCCCACCTGAGGAGCTGGCATTACCCCTGACATTAGCTGGTTTGGGAAACTTGGGCCCATTTCAAGTGACTTGTCTGGGGCCCCAAAATTCATAGCTGCAGCCCTGCTGGTGATGAATGGCCCACACTGCACAAGCAGGGATCACTCGTCTGACACGCTATCCAAGCTTCTGGTGGATCCAATATGTAAACTGGGTATAACCTGCCCATCGGTATGACCTGTTGAAATGTTAGAACAGAAGGTAACATACGGTAATCAGCCACTTGTGGACTGTACACGCATGGTGTTATTGTTACAGCTTCAATGTTTCCTATATACAAAATACAGAAAAAAAACTACAGAAGGCCTCACGTGATAATGCTCAACAACAGTGATAGCATAGAGGAGGCAGGGAACTACAGACCAGTCAGTGTTACCCCAGTAGTGAGCAACATTATGGAGGCACTGGAATCCATAGCAGCTCACGATCCAAGACAGCATGGGTTTAGAACAGGAAGGTCCTGTCAAAATAATGTCATAGATTTCTTTGATTTGGTAAAGAAAGTGGTGGACCAAGGGGTAGCATTTGATGTCACATACCATGACTTCAGCGAAGCTTTCAATACTGTTCCACATAGAAGATTGCTTAATAAGCTGTGTATGATCGGGGTGGGTCAGAAGTTGGTCAACTGGGTAGCAAAGTGGTTGAAGGGCAGAAAACAGAGAGTGGTGGTAAAAGGTATGCAGTTACAAAAGATGCAAGTGACATGTGGGGTACCTGAGGGATCTGTCCTGAGGCCAGTCCTCTTCAATATCCTCATCAGTGACATTGAAGATGGAATGGAGAGTAAGGTTTGTCTGTTTGCAGATGATACCAAGATGTGCAATACAGTACCTGATACAGATGTGATTGGCAGAATGGTAACATATCTGGATAAACTTGCAAAATGGTCGGTAGAGTTGCAATTGGGATTTACCGCAAAGAAGTGCAAGATCATGCACATAGGGAAAAGAAACCCAGAAGCCACCGACAGGTTGGGAGGATAGTTGCTGGCAATCACAAGTGAAGAAAGACACTTGGGCATCATCATCACAGATAACCTGAAATCATCCAAGCAGACCACTAAAGCAGTAGGTAAGGCTAGAGGGATACTGGGGTATATTAGTATGGGTAAATAATCCCTCTTTAAAAGACACTGGTTAGGCCCCGTCTGGAGTACTGCTTGCAGTACTGGAGGCCACACCTGCACAAGGACATTAACAAAATGGAGGAAGTCCAGAGAAGGGCAACCAAAATGGTGCAGGAACGGCATCAGAAAACATATTAGAACAGATTAATGGAGCTTAATAGGTAGCCAAAAATAAGTCTTACAATTGGTCTGTTGACAGTCACCTGTTTGCTATTGGGTCCTCAAAGACATCATGGCGCACGTCGTGTAGCCACAATAGAGTAACCTAAAGGCTGTCTTGAAGAGTGCACACATTCCTGAAAGTTTCAGATTCAGTAGCGCAAGGAAGTTCTGTTAGGATATAGTACAAGTAGTGATCTGTTAGGATATAGTACAAGTAGCCTTCCATCCCCACTCCTTCCATCGTCCCTATCCATGATCCTTACCATCAACCTATGCCAATCCCATCCTGTCGAAAAGCTGCCCACCGTCTTCAACAAGATGACTGGAAATACCAGAAACAGCTTTATCTGGTTCAGTCTCACTTGGCATTCATCTATGTGGGAATGTTAAGGGGAAGGGCAGCTTCAAAGCGTGGTGCTAACTGCACACTCCAGCAGACCTGATAGACTGTGTGGCCTGTATCTGCTGGCAAGTAAGTAATAGATTACCTGTTCCGGCAGCACAGTCCATGTGTCCCAACACCCTCTCTGTGAAGAAGTGCTTCCTGATCTCCCTCCTAAACCTCCCACCCTCCAACTTAATACTGTGCCCCCTACTAGTATGGATGCCATTCAGCTTAAATACACTCTTCTTAGCAACCTTGTTTTTCCCTTTTCAACTACTTGAAGGTAGCAATCATGTCCCCTCTCTCTTTTCTTCCAGGGAGTACATGTTCAGTGCCCTCAACCTCTCCTGGTATGCCTTGCCCTGATGACTGGCTATCATCCTTCTAGACCTCCTTTGGACCTTCTCCAGCAGGTTAATGTCCTTTTTGAGGAATGGGAACCACTCCTAAACTACATACTGTAGATGCAGCCTTAACAGTGACCTATGCAAGGGCAGTATAACCTCTTCTCTCCTACTGTTCCCCTTACCTATGCATCCCATCATCTGGTTTGCCTTTGCTGCTGCTTTCTTGCAGTGACTGGAGTGCTTATGGTCACTAGTAATCATCACTCCCAGATCCTTCTCCTCCTCTGATGCAGATAATTGGACTTCACCCAGGTAATACTCTGTCCTGTGTGTAATTACCTGGATCATCCTTGGGATCGCTTTTGTGGAGGGGCATTTCATCTGCTTTTCTACAGTACTTCAGTCCCATGCCTGACTGTAGTGAAGTGTCACATCGCCTCTGCCAGTGGCCCTGCCATCTCCTCAGCCAGTTCCTTTAGTACCCTTGGACATAATCTGTCTGGACTAGGTGATTTGTCAACCATCAATGCCAGCGGATCCTCCCTCCCTCACTGTATCCTGTATCACCACATCTGTGTTCCATTCCCCTCCACTACTCATTTCCCTCCTGAATGCAGTGGTCCGTCCGCCTCCCTGGTGAAGACAGAACAAAAGTATCCATGTAGTATCTCTGCTTTTCCACAATTATCCACTACCCACTCCACCCCTGTGTTACGCACACTAATCCCTTTCTTACTGTCCCTTTTCTCAGTTATATAGTGAAAGAAATCCTTCTCGCCATTCTTAATTCCTGCAGCTGTGTCTCCTTCTGTGCCTGAGCTCGCTGAACTTCCGTACTTGCCTCACTAGCCAACTGCAAGTAGTTTTCAAAATCCACCTCTCTCTTACTTTGTCATCTGGAATTTTATATAGGACATCCTTTTTTCTTTACTGCCTTGGCAACCACAGAAGTGAAACAGCTGGGCGCTTTGACCCTTGTTTTCTTCCCCCTGAGCATAACACGCTCATCTGTGGCAAACCGTATTCCTTCCTTAATGATGGACAACCTTTGGATCACCCCCATATCACTTAATACATGAGTGGGCACCCATTTAAAGATAATACAAGATGGTGTATAAACACCATCATGATACGTTTACCTCCACGTTTATCACTGACAGCCTCAAGATCATGGCAGCACCCACTCTCACGCTCAGCTGGCATAGCTTCACATTTACCACAGGTGAACCAGTCATTCCTACCAGCACGGTTGCCTTGTGAATCAACATCTGACTCAGATGAGGATGTGCTGGAATGGTATGCTGCTACCTCAGCATCGGTTACTGGCCATTCAGGCTCAAACATATAGGGCCTGAGTCCACCAGCATACTCCACGTAGTCAAAAGGATCTCCTAATTCAGAGTCCGAGGACATCATTCACTGTAAAGGAAGTAGTGTTCACAATGTAAGGTATGAAAACCATCAGTGATACAATAGCCTGTGCATCACAGTATAGATTTTCCAAGGGGACACCACAGCACCAAAGAAAACACTATGGGTAGATTGCAGTGCATATAGTGATACAGCATGGGATCACTATTGAGTGAAGCACAGGCAATGAGAAAATGTTAGGGGCTGTGCCAGTAGGATAAACACTGTCTGTAAAATGATTTCATGTATTGGAAGTAAAATTCAAACAGACTGTTACACTGTCATGTACAGCCTTATCACCACGATACATGGATTCTTACTCTCAGCATGCCATCCTATGGCACTAATGAATGGCTGGAATGCTGCATTCTGATTTTGAATAAGCATTCGTGCACTGTGAAGGTGAGAGCTATTAAACAAGTACTGTCACACATGTAGTTCATGCTGTGGACACTGTAGTTGGCATTGAATATCAGCATGCTAACAGTTCATGTGAAAGTTACTTTGGGATGATGCACAGAAGTAGGAGTTATACTCTCAAATGGTACTAGAGTGAAACAAAATCAGATGTAAGCAGCGAAACATAGGCCATTCACAATGAAGCCAACAGTGTGTTACATAACTTAAGAACTGGGGAGGTCTCAGCATAACTGTACACACCACTGATAAATGATGCACATATCATGTGCTAACCAATCCAAGTATTCAATATGTGGGAGCCATGTGTGTGCATGTCTGCATGTCACTGTGTGTGTGTTTGTGTTCATGTGCATGTGTTTGTCACCTGTTGATGCAAGTACTCAGAAGGGAATGCATGTCAGCTGAAGGCAAATTAATGGCCACGCTACATTTTAAACATAAAATACTACAGCGCTTTATTAACAAAGTTACACCACTGTACAGCTTGCGACAGTACGTGACATGTATAGTTGTGCTAGGTGTATGTGAGAACACAAATGCTGACAAAAATACTTGTCACATTTCCTGGTGCAAAGGAGGTGGTGTTCTTTGGTGATGGGTGAGGTGCTGTTGTTGGGTGGTGCCAGAAAATGTTATCAGAAGAAAAAGACACTTTACAGATACCAGCAACAGTAAAGTCAAGGTGGGCTGTAATCATTATTATTACATTTGTAGAAATAACATGTGCTCGTGACTGGACAAGGACACCTTTCAGCTGTGCCCTTATCACAGCACAATGGAACAGCTTCAAGTAACGTTTAAAAGAGGCACACAATTTACTAGAAATGGGACATTTTATTATCACAGTAAAGCACTACAGGGTGGACCAATGGCCCTTCTCAGGTGGCAGAAGCATAACGCTATGCATCATGTTCAAACACAGTCAACGTGGCTGTTATCCAACCTGAACGCACAACCTGTCATGACTTATTATGTAATAAAAGCTACGTGGAAATAAGAGTAGTAAGGCATGACAGATTGTGCATTCGGGTTGGATAACAGTTCACATTGTCTGTGTTGGAGCATGAGGCGTAGCTGAGTGATTCTACAACCTGAGAAGGGCAGTTGCACCACCATAACACACCCCCTGGATTGTGCTTTATTGTGATTATGAAATGTGTCATTTGTATGTCTTTCTTTCTTTCTTTCTTTCTTTCTTTCTTTCTTTCTTTCTTTCTTTCTTTCTTTCTTTCTTTCTTTCCTTCTTTCTTTCTTTCTTCTCTTCCTTCTTTCTTTCATCTGGGCAGTTTCCCTCTGATAATGGCCATGCTGAAAGGTGATCTTGTCCAATGTGGAACAAGCATGATTTCTACCAATTTCTTAATAATGAGCACAACCCAAGTAGACTTTATTGTTGCTTGTTGTGTTTATTTGTCTTTCTTCTTCTGATAGCCTTGTCTGGTCTACCCACCATCACAACCAGCACACTACCTCCATCACCAAAGCACACCACACCCTTTGCAACAATCAATGGTCAAAGTACATTTGTTACTATTTGTGTTGTCCCATACCCCTTGAACAACTATAAAGAGTACTCCTGTCACCACTGTATTATTTGATGTTGAAAGTTCAGTGTGGTAACAACCTTTCATTCATATGATATGCAGGCCCTTTTTAGTCTTGTCATCAGCAGCAGTGACACACACACATACACACACACACATGCATGCATGAACGCAGACAGGCACACAAACATTTACATTGTCATACTGGGACCTCTGTGTCTGATGATCCGCTCCCCCCCCCCAACTCTGGTGCATCAACGTGCTAGAGAGTGGGGCCCAGGACAGACACTCTGCAGTGCCCGGTGACTGATAATGCCATTTCCCATGCACCTGTCTGCATGTGCAGATGTACGAGTACATGGACCCTGTTAATGCATAAGCAGCATTGTGAGATAGGATAACATGTAGAGCAGTGGTGCTATGCACCTTCAACACAGCAATGCCTCACAATGCTGGCTACATCCACACAATGCGAGATGGGAACTGAGGTATGACAGTGGGACTATAAATCTTCTCCATAGCATTACCACACAATGTCAACTACATCTGCACAGACTGAGGTGGGATCAGATATAACAAAGGGCTATGCCCATTCTCCACAGTGGTTCCCAACAATGCCAGTTACATCCCCACAATGTGAGGTGGGATGAGATGTGTGGCAGTGGGGCTATGCCCTTCCCACAGCAGTGCCAGATACTTTCCGCGCATAATATAAGGTAGGATCAGAGGTATGAAAGTGTGACTGTACACCTCCCTACAGTAGTCCCCTACAATGACAGGTACATCCCAACAGTGTGATGTGGCAGCATAGGTACAACAGTGGGCCTAAACTGTTCACCACAACAGTGCCAGAAAATGCTAGCAACATCCCCACAATGCAAGGTAGAATTACAGGTACAGCAGTAGGACTATGCCTCTACTCCACATCAGTGCAGTGCCCAACAATGCCAGCTACATCTCCACAGTGTGAAGTGGGATCAGAGGTATGACAGAGGGGCTATGCCTTTCTCCACAATCCTGCTCAACAAATCCACCTACATCCACAGAGTGCGAGGTGTGATCAGAGCTACAAAAGTGGGGCTATATACCTTCTACACAGCAATGATCAACAGTGTCAGCTACATGCCCACAATGTGACATGGAAACAGAGGCATGACAGTGGGGCTATGCCACTTCTACACAGCAGTGCCTCAGAATGACAGCTGCATCCCCACAGTGTATGATGGGATCGCAGAAACTACAGTGGACTTTGTCCCTTCACCAAAGAAGTGTCTCACAATGCCAGCTACATTACCATAGTGTGAGGTATGATCAGAGGTACAAAAGAGGGGCTATGCTTCTTCCCCACAGCAGTCCCGACAATGCAAACTAAAGCTACACAGTGTGTGGTGGTATAAGAGGTACAGCAGTGGGGATATGCACTTTCATCACAGCGGTGCTTTAAAATGCCACCAACACCACCACAATATGAGGTGGGATCCCATGTACAATAGTGGGTCTGTGTTCCTTCCACACAGCAGTGCCCGCTACATCCTCATACTGTTAGTTGGGCTCAGAGCTATGATGAGGTGTAAGGTATAGGATTCTGCACACACACACACACACACACACACACAGTCCACAGCAATAAGTGGACAAAGGAGATTGGGGACAGATAGGCTGTATTACATCACAATGGTGACACTGCAGCATAATTAATAGATCAGTACCAGCACCACATTATGTCAGTGCACATATCTACACAAGTGAAATAACACCAAAATCTATTTTAATATATGGATTGTTGAAATAATACGGCTGAAAAGCATACAAAAAAATTCTTGTAATACCATCGCTCCTGGAGCGATAATACTACTGTTCCTAAGTGATAATACTATTGTTCGGGTGCCGTAATAGTATCGTTCGGCACCCGAACTATAGTATTATCAAGAAAGCTGAAGAGCGCATACGCAAGTCTATCCCTGCTGTCTTTGAAAGCGTGCCTTGTGATTGGCCGCTGTTGCTCTGTGGGCAGGCACAATGAGTCCGAAAACATGGCGGCCCGTTCGTTCGCTTAGCGAGTGAATGGTCTGGAGCAGCAACCGTTTTTCTTTAGTTTTCAAAAAAATTTGTCATTATGAAGAATTCAACTCTGTCCACGGCTCCTCTGCTCGCCCGATACTGCCACTGACAAACAGTTTAAAAAAGGCAGTGCTAAATGAAGCCCACAGCACTGGGGAACCCTGCCAGCATGCACATGAACCGGCTGACTGCACTATTCAAATGAAGGTCTGAGAATTCACCTCGTATCCATATATTAAAAAAAATAACAGATTTTGGCATAACAAGTTAGTAATTCCATCGAGAGGTTCTGGGGACACATGAAACGTTTTCTGTGTCCCCAGAACCTCTCGATGGAATTACTACCTTGTAATACACCAGAACCTATCTATTATTCTATTTATAATTTGTAACAATCCTGTTGCTCATGGTTTGGGGGGTGAATCACACTTGATACATATATCAGTAATTCATTACAAATCAGGAACTGCAGACTACAGTACATTATAATGCAGCTAACAACAAGTTTATTTAGCAAGTCCATTGTAGCCGCAGATATTGAAGCTGTCTATGCCACTGTTTGTCAGCCACTGTATTTTTACAGCGCTTTGGGACTTGGACAGCAAGCGCCATCATACCACACCATGACACTGCATTGCAGGGCCAAAATAATACTAAAAACTAAACAATTATATGCCACATTATAGCAGCACATAACCGATCACTGTACCTTTTAATAGCTTTGGGGCAAATCCGTTATAAAGACTTAGAATAGCACGGCACCGAGAACCCCACAGGAATACAACTGAAGTGCATAGATTGGCTTCCCATACGCCGCATCACTTCTGGTACTCAGGGGTCAGATCACGTTAGACAACAAGCAAAATGGAGGGTGAACAGTGCTCGGGACAAAACAACTAAATATTAAGGAACAAAATTATTTTTTTTTAACAGATCTTGGTGTGATTTGGTTAGCGATCACATAAGCAGAGCAATAATGTGCTAATTAGGACATGGACGTTTAAGCAATAAGGCATGACAGAGTGTGGGTTATTGGGGGATTTACCCACGCCTTGTGTGGTGTGTCACGAGGCACAGCCGAGTGTTTTAACCACACAAGAAGTGGGTAAATCCCCCAATAACCCACACCCTGGAGTGTCTTATTGTGATTATACAATGGATCAATGTGTAAAAGAAATGTTAAATGTGTTTAGGTATTTTTTTTATAAATGCCATTTCTCAGCCGTGGGTTATCACAGGATATACCATGGTCATGTGATGTGTTTTGACCTGTGAGGTTACAGGATTTTCATACCCCATTGTATAATTGCCTTTAAGGTTGCCTGATGCTATCCCACCATGTGAGATACTGTACCAGGCTTTCTTCTGTAGTTATGTCTTCAGAAAGTGGTTGTCACTGCCTGAAGTATGGAATTCAGTCTACACACACAAGATGGGATAGGAAAAATTATACTGCTTTATTGACTATTTACAGAGCCAGATTCCAGAACAGGATTGATGCTTGCAAAAGAATACTCTGCACCAATAAAATGGTCAAACGTGCTGAGCCCTAATTTCTTGGGCTGTTTTTCAGATTTGTGTGTGCCTTATTTACTATGATCATTCTCTGACTCCAAAAATCTATACTGTCCCAGCAGAAGGAGTGACCCTTGTGGGACTCAGATGGATGGCGATATAAACATCCTATTTCTCTGGAATTCTTTGCTGGGGTCCTCCTGCTGACGTCTCCTTGTTAGAAGCCTTGGGTGTTGCTAATCACAGCTCTAATCTGGTGACCAGAAAAGACAAATTGCTTCTCATCCCCAGTGCCAAATCTGTTTAAACTAACAGAGAAAGGAAAAAATGCCTATGCTGTTTACCTAAGCTACATATGCAGACAGTTTTTGCGCCTAGGTCCATGCACATGACAGCTTGTCACAGTTGTCTACAGTTGCAAAAAGCCTTTTGTCACAGTTCACTCTGGCAAGTTGTAGCCATATGTTGCTGCCATATACCCATGAGGAGTGTCATACTAAGGGATACAGCAGCCACAACCATGGTACCATAGACATTTACTGAATACCATTTTTCCATGCCAATCATTTCCTATGACTTGCTGGGAGTGGGGTATGCTGGCACATCCTTTTATTGAGTAGCAGCACCATTCCACAGTACAGTGCATGATACCTTATTGGGAACAATAGCAAAAGACCCAGGCTTTGCAGCATTTAGACAATATGCTGGTGTCGCTGCAGAATGCAGGGTGGCATAGTGCTACAAAAAAAAATTAGAAAATAGAGATCCTGAACATTAGTTGGCTAAATTAAATGTACAACTCTTAAATCCCCGCCAAAAATCCAGCTTCTGGAGTTAATAGTGTTTCTTTACCTGCACCTTTCTACAGCATTTCAACATTACTACAACACATGTCAATTGAAGGCTATGGTGTGTGGCTACACCCAGAGCTGAAATGACTCTAGAACCCTTAGCCATTAATGCGGTGAGGAAACTGTTTCCAGGTTAGTGCAGACATTGTCCACCACCAGTAGTGTTTCCAGTGCAGGGCTCTAGGTAGCACATGAAGAACTCCCTGCAGACAGCTAGACAGCCAGTGCTGCCTCTGAGATTAGTGAACTACAGCAAGTGTGGACAACCCAGCCCAGCGAGGTGCTCCCAGTGTGCCAAATAAGCTCACAACTAGAGGTATGTGTAAATGGATCTAAAGTCTCAAGACATGCCATAGAGAGTTTATTAAACACCAAGTGCTAGCTTGATAGCACAGTGGTAGAGCTGCCATCTGCTATGGCGGTGACCCATGTTCAGAAATGGACTCAGGATATTTGGGGGTTTGTTGGGGGAGAGAGAGAGAGAGAGAGGAGAGGGAGGATTCAAGGGCCAATGAAAGCTTTCTGCCAGTGAGGAGGTGGTTAGTATGTCCTGCTGGTCAGTTGCCTCCAGGTGGCAGCCGTTGTGCTTGTCACTTGCCACCTGGAGGATTCTGGGTGGCAACGGAGCGGAACCGCATGGGAAGGGATCCACACTCAGACACTGGGAGATTGACCATGCACATTTCATCGCTGCATGCGTGCATGGACACATGGGAGAAAATGGACAGATGATAATAGCATTGTTTTGCTGCCAGAAGAAAGAAGACGTTCCTCACCCTCGACTCTTAGACCTTCCTCTAGAGCATTAGTTCTCACACTTAGTGAGCCTCCCCCCAAGCCATGAAAAAGATTTCGAGTCTCCCTCAAATTTGGAAAAAAATCTTGTGCCTCCCCACAGAAAAAAAAAAATCCTACTTTGCACAGTACACCAGGAATAAAGTGAAACTAATAAAGCTGACTGAATATATTCTCTTTTTATTCAACTTATTGCTCCCCATCCCTGACCCAGCAACACAGGTTATACTTGTCACTCCTTTTTTCTGACTCTTGGGCCCTTGTTACTCTGTTTCCTCTGTCTGGAACAACTAACCTAGCCACTTCATCTCTCCCCCTCTTAACCTGCAGTTAGGTAACTTCCTTGTACCCTTACCTAAGGTCACACATGAAAACATCCATCGGATCACTGTGCCTTTCCCAGTTACTAATTTACATATAAATGCCTACTATAGAAATGAGCCTTTCCAAGTCACTAGTTTGCATACAAATACCCACTGTAGAAACAAGCCTTGACACAGCATGTCTCCTCCAGGCATTAATTGACATATAAATACACACCTATAAACAAGTTTTGGCTCAATGGGGACTTCCCGGTCACAAATCTGTGCATAAGTAAAAAATCTCACCTGCAATTGTCCATATTTACTAATTTGATTTATCCTTTCACACAAAACAGCCAAAACTTAAAATTTTAATACTGTAGATTCTCAGACTTGACTGGGCCTCCCCTGGAACAATTTGGGGGCCTCCCTTGGGTGGCTGGCCTCACCATTTGAGAACCACTGCTCTAGAGGATCCTGAGTATCTCAATCACTAACAATTGATAGAACAGTCTGCCTCAGCTTGATTGCATTCTGATACTCAGATAATTGACTCCACTTCACATACCTTGCCATGGTTAGGATCCCCAGATTAGGGCCTTTCCTGTGACAACTGAACTTTGACTTTCACTTATATACAAACATACAGATTTAGAAAAGAAAGAAGACCATTGGTCCATCAAGATATTTTTCCTTAAAGTTCACTGGGAGTACTTTATCACACCATTTTTTTCAAAACATGTGTCAAGTCTATGTTTAAAGGTAGCTACAGTGTCGGCTGATACCACCTGCTCTAGAAATCAGCTCCTTACATCCATCTCTTATTCCATAAAGTAGGTTTTCCTAACTTTCCCTTGAGTTTTCCTTTTTTCAGTGAATTTGCGAGTTTCTTAGTTCCCTCATCCTTTGATATTCTGAAGAGATGTGCTGGACATAGAGTGGTACCTATAGACTTCAATCTCCCAGGAATAGATTGACATCCTGAGAGCGCTAATGACAAGGCTGAGGCCAAGTTCTTCTCGTCCTTCAAGGACTGATTCATGCAGCAGCTTGTCCAACACGGGCATAGGTTTGAGGTTCCCCTGGACCTTGTTCTTAGTAGTTGGAATGAGGAAATCTCCACTGTGAATGTCAAGGAACCGATAGGAGATAATAGTAACAACCCGGTGATAGTGAAAACTAGCCGGGCCTGAGCCAGCAGGACCTGGAACTTCAGAAACATGAACTTTGCCAAGATGAAGGAGCTGGTGTACAAAGGTCTGGGAGCAGCTGCATGAGGCTGGTAAAGCTAAGCACATTTGTGACTCATTGAAGATGGTGTTCAAAGCAGCTGCAGAGGTTTGCATCCCTGTAAGCAGTAATGTGAAAAGGGCAAAGAAGTGGCCTCCCTGGCTCAGTAGGGACCAAAGGCAACTAATATTGAATAAAAATAGTCAATGATCACTGAAAAGAGTTGGCTTGCCTCTAGGCCAGAGAGGAGTATGGAGCAGTACTAAAGAACTAGAAGGCTAAAATGAAGAAAGCCAAGGAGGGACTAAAAAGCCCAGATGGCAGTAGGAACTGCAGACAAAACCACAGCCTTCTTCCAGTCCATAAATACAAGAAGGAAGGTGAAAGAGGGGATTAGGCCTCTGAAGAACAGGGGAACGGGGTGAAGAACTTGTGCGAGAACCGGGGCAATGGCTGATATGCAGAATAAATACATTGCTTCTGTGTTCAGCAAGGGGCCTCAGGGAAGGGAGGGTGAACACTGGGGAGACACATGGCATCAAGAGTGGTCATAATGCAGCCAGCATACATTGCATCTCCATAGTAGCTAACTACCTGGTGAAGATCAAGCTAGGTAAGTCCGAATGGTGAATGTTATACACTCCAGGATCATAGTGGAAGTAAGAGAACTGTTGGTGGGGCCACTTGCAGTAGTCTTTTAGGATTCTCTCCAGACAGGTTTGATCTCAGAAGACTGAAAGTGACAAGTGTGGTCCCCAGGAAAAATGAGGCATGGACTGACCCAGACAACTACAGGCTGATCAGTCTGACATCAATGCTGGGCAAGGTTCTGGAAGCCATGATCAAGGACAGAATAATGGCACACCTGGTTGAGGCCACAATTCCTGCCCCCTCTCAACATGACATTGTGAGAGAAGATCATGCCAAACCAACCTGTTCACCTTTTTTAAGGGGAGCCAGGGGAGGTGGACAGGGGCAGGGTCTTAGAGGTAGTCTATCTGGACTACAGCAAGACCTTGACACTGTGGTGCATGACAAACATCTATGCAGAGTGCCCCAGTGTGGTATGCATAAGGCATAAACAAGGTGGACTGCTAAGAGGCTTGGGGGTAGAAAGCAGAGGGTTGTGGTGAACAAGCACTGCTCTGAGTTGAGAGGGGTGCTCAGCAGCATCTATCATGGAGTTTTGCTGCGGCCACTGCTGCTCAACATTTTCAACCACAATCTGGAAGCTGGGGTCTTCAGCAGGCTGCATAAATTTGCTTATGACACTAAGCTGGTCAGGGTTCTTGTCTTCCTTGAGGATGGGGACAAACTTAGGGAGGCTGGGAACAAGCTGGGTGATTAATCAGACTACTGGAGTCTCAGATTTGAGGTAGCCAACTGCAGGGTACTACATTTGGAGAAAAGAAACTAGGTAGGACCTGCACTCAGTGGGGGGCTCCTCTTGCTGGCATGCAGGAGGAAAAGGACCTGGGACAGTATAGTAGATAGGGGGACTGAAACATGAAAAGCAGGGTATAGCGGCTGTCAAGTGGGCTGGCAAAGTGCTGGGGTGCATCAGAAATGGGTGACAGCAGGGCAGGAGTAGTAGAGTAGTGTGTGCAGTTCTGGGTTCAGAATTCCATAAGTCCTTCACGGTAAGCCTGGAAAAATATCTGTTACCAAGGGACTCAATCCAGGGATGCACTGTATACCCTGGGTAGTAGAGTGGGTTTGAAACTCCTTTAAATTAGTACATCTTTGCACAGCATAGATACTGATACCAGCTTATGAAGTGAGGAGGCAGATACGATGGACTGAGAGTCCCTTCCAATGTAAAATAACTGTTAACTGTTTTGATCTGATGATGTTAACCATTTCAATATTTTGAATACCATAATTTTGTTTCCCCAGAGTCTTCGGTTTTCTAATAAAAGGAGCCCTAGTTCTGCCAATTGGTCAGCAAGAGACATACCTTATATGTTCTCTAAGCTCTCAACTGCCTTGGTCTCTCTCCTCTGGAGTTTCTAAATCATGTCAATATATTTTCTGAGATATGGGGACCGGAACTGTGCACAATAATCGAGATTTATTTATTTAGATTTTGTTGACTGGGAAAACTAGGGCTAGACAATAGTAATTAGTTTCCACCTTCTCTCGGGGAGGGAGAGGAGGTAAGGAATACAGAAGCAAACCAAGTGAAATGGAACCAGATTAAGCTGTTGGTGGTATTTTAGTGACTGGGGGAGATTTTTACCATTACGCCTGGAAAATTCCTCTACCCTTCTTGATAAGTGCCATGAGATCTTTAACGTCAACCTGAACAACCACTAAAACAGGCTTATTAAGTTTCCCTTGATGCATGCCATGGTTTTGTTTGCCTTACTACAGTAGCTTGCTGCCTCATGCTGCTGTTCCCATTTGAATGTGCTACTGGTAACTACACTCAGATCCTTTTCCTGCTGGCCCTTGGTAATCTCTAAACCACCGAGAAAGGATTTGCCTTTAAATTACTCTTTCCAAAGTGCGTGACTTCACTTTTCTCCACATCAAGTTCATATGCCATCTCTCTGCCTACCCCACTTACCATGATGGTGTTGTCTGAAGACATAGCAACCCAACAACTTGTGTCCACCTCCAGACCACTTATTAACACATTGAACACATTACATGCATTTCAAGAAAGCTTGGAAACTCTTAAAAAATTCCCATGCCATACATCTGACTGTTTTTTTACTTGGAACTCTTGGGGGCCATGGCTGCACCCCCTCTTCTTTAGCCTGTTCTTAGTCTTTTTCTCTTTTTCCGGTCCCGCTAACATCTTCATAGTCATCTTCCTCCCCTTAACTTCTACTGCTGCTAAATGTTCTTTCTGGTACGTACTCTGCATACGGGTCTTGATCTCCTTCCTGGTCTCACTTCTGTTGAATTCCTGCTCTGTCTGTTGCATAATGATGGTACATGTGCTAACCCTCTTAGTACTGTGATGTGTTACCCCTGCAATGTGACTTTTTGTACTGTCCTGGTGACAGTAGCATCTTGTGTTGGTATGTTGGCTACTACTGGTGGTAATAAGTACGCGTTGATTTTTGTGTGGAGCCTGGAGTAGGTGCAAAGACAGACAACCTGCGTAGTTAAATCCTATGGGTTTTCCATTTCCTTGACTAATATCTCATTTAGTTATTATTCATTTTGAGCAGACATTATGCCATACCACAGTAAACCCAAATGTCTAGGAACATTGTTTGACCACTTTTTGAAATAGGCTGTGAAAACCTCAGGGCATGCACAGCTGGTACTGGCCCACACCTAAATAACAAAAAATGTCTAGTAAAAATTGTGTTTGTTCTGTACTGGGCTGGGAAGGCCCTTCTAACACCGGCCATAGGCATGCAAAGCTGGCACTGGCACCCACATCTATTGGCAAAATAATTAGTAAATAAAGAGCAGAACTCTACTAATGTAAAAAGCTTGAAACTGTTACATTTGAAAAACATCATGCTCAACATTGCATTTTATTTTAGTGTTTTTTAACTTTATCTTGCAACTGGTCTTCAAAATGCATCCACAAATGGAGCTCTTGTTTCACTAAGACTTTCAAAAAGTAGCTGACGGTCCCCAACTGATCTCATAGTTGCCGTGGTAATGACATAATATCAGTCTTGTACTATAAGGCACTATGATGTCATAAACCTTAACAATGTGAGATCAGCTTGGGACAGTCAAATGCTTGTTATACAGACTTTTGGACAGTCTACTAAGATGTCTTATAAACCCTGTAGAGGAAAAGTGAAAATTCCATAATTGTATTATTGAGTAAATCTTAATAGCTGAAGCATTATGTCAATGGGAATACATGCTGAAATAGATACCTGCTCTTTACGAGGTATTTCCTATAGGCAAAGCCTCGCTAACACTGGGCACAGGCATGCAAAACTAACAGTGACATCCACCTCACTAAATAACAACGGGCTTGTAAAATGGTTTTGATACTTTACACAATGGGCTAGCAAAGACCCTCTAACACAGGGTGGGGGCGTACTAACTGGCACTGGTGGTTCACACACATAACCAAAGAAAAGGGCTGTAAAATAGTTTACTTACTTCGTGCAATGGGCTAGCACAGCCCTGCTAACACTGGGCACAGGCATGCAAAACTGACACCAGCATGCACCTAACTAATGATTAGGGCTAATAAAACAGCTTTGATACTTTACAACTGGCTAGAAAAGCCCCGCTAACAAAGGGCATGGGCATACAAAACTGGTAAGGTTACACACACTTAACTACAGAAAAAAGGGCTGGTGAAATGGTTTAGATACTTTATATAAAGGGCTAGCAAAGACCCTCTAACATGGGGCAGAGGCATACAAAACTGGCACTGGTACACACACCTCACTAAAGAAAAAGAACTAGTAAAATGGTTTAGATACAGTACTTTCTACAATGAGCTAGCTAGGCCCCTCTAGCACTGGACGGGGCATGCAAAACTGGCACTGGTACATATACCTCACCAACAAAAAAGGGCTAGTGAAATGGTTTAGATACTTTTTATAAAGGGCTAGCAAAGACCCTCTAACATGGGACAGGGCATACAAAACTGGCACTGGCATCCACCTAACTTAAGAAAAAGAGTTAGTAAAATTGGTGAAATATTTTCTGCAGTGGGCCAGCAAAGCCACGCTAACATTTGACTCAGGAATGCACAATTGGCACTGTCATTCAGCTAACTAAAGAAAAATTTGTCAAAAATAGTTAATGTACTTTCAGCAATACGTTGGCAAAGCCAGACTATGACTGGGCATCAAAAACTGGCACTTACCTAACTCTAGAAAAATGGCTATTAAAATGGTTTGAATACTTTCTGAACACACCCACCACAGCGCAACAAAAGATATGATGAGCATTGCCTGCTCACTGGGCTGATACTCAAACTGAGAGGTAGGGCGGCTCCAGCTATCACCAGCACTGGGTCCAGATTGGGGGGGGGGAGGTGGAGGAGGAGAACACACTCTGAGCTCAGAATGCTGTCTGCCCCACCCAATACTCCAGCAGTAACCTCTTTCCCCGTTACATAGATCATCCTGTAGTCAAAAACTAGCCCCTTCAGAGCTCTTACCAGCCCCTGCCTCATTTTTGTTTCTAATTATCCCCTTGAAACTTCCCCACTGGGTTTTGAATCCCAAGGTAGTCCTGGCATTAGATTATGCCAGTCGGTCAGAAATGAACACGCCCTGGACTTCCGGTGACATCATAGTAAAGATGGCAGCCTAAACGAGGTGCTCCCCTGACTGATCCCATAATATTTTTCCAACATATTTAATCCAGCATCATCTTGAGAAGCCGGCTGAAGGAGGACAACTCATCATGCCTAAGAAGAGAGGGGACAACAAGTTTGAAATCCTGGCGCACTTGAACGAAGAGAAATCCCAGGATGAAGGCTCGGAGGCGAGGACTCGCAGGCCTCTTCCTCCTCGCATCGCAGTGGCAGTGCGGCCAGGCAGGCTTCCCACATCATATTGCAGAACCAGATGGCGCAGATGCTGGCAGAGTTAAGAGATTTTCACCGCGAAATGAAATCTACGGCTACAGCTCTTCGCACCGACATTGGGAAGCTCGAACAGAAGCAGGAAGGCAGCGAGGCCCGTATAGTCGGGGCGGAAGGCAGGCTCGACGACGCGGAGCAGGCTATCTCCCAGTTACAAAGCGAGGTCAGGGCGCTACAGGCTCGAGCCGAGGATGCTGAAAGCCGCAATAGAAGGAGCAACATTCGGATTTCTGGGCTCCCTGAAGGTTCGGAGGGCCCGGACATGATAAGTTACATTCAGAAACTCCTTAAAGAATTACTCAACATACCAGAAGGCATCTCATTGGAAGTGGAGCGCGCCATTCGCACGTTAGGCCCAAGACCCCCCCCAGGGTCTCGACCACGAATCGTCCTTGTCAAATTCTTGAGATTTCAAGATAAGGAAGCAGTATTGAGGGCAGCATGGAGAAGGGGGAAAGTGCTCCTGGGCCAGCAGCGCCTTTATTTTGACAATGATTACGCCCCAGAAATTATGGCGTGAAGGCGAGCCTATTCCGGAATAATGAGAGCGTTGAAAAAGGCTGGAATTAAATTCCGCACTCCATACCCTGCAAGGATGGTCATCCTCTTCCCTGAGGGGTCCAGAATGGTGGAAGCGGCGGAGGAGGCAGCTTTGGAGCTTAGCAAGAGGCATATAGATATTCCCCAGGCCAGGCCCCATCAAAAAGAACCCTCGGTGGCTACAAAACTCGCCCAGAGATTGTGGAGTGCGGAGCAGAGGGACGTGAGGCGGAGACAAGGAGCTGAGGCCATTAAGAAAATAGTTGGGACCCTGCAGGAAAAACAGACTCCTCCAGAAGGCTTGCAGACACTGGGAACTGCTGCAAAGACTTGAGGACAGCAAGTACCTGACATTTTTTCACTTGTGGAGCAAGTCTGGGAGGCCGGGGTGCACTGAGAGAGGCAAACTGTGGGTGGTTGTTGGGAGGGATTCTGTATGGGAAGGGCGTTTGGTGATGTAGAGGTTCTGGTTGTGGGGGTCGGGGGTCGGGGAGGGGCCCGGGTGGGGAGTGGAGCGTGCGGGGAGTTTGGGGCTAACTGGGATGGAGTAGTTCAGGGGGATGGGCCTGAACAGGCCGGGGGAAGACTGGCTGTGAGTAGGGGAGCGCAGGGAGCGCTTGGAGAGTACCGGTAACTCGGTGCTGAAGTTCCAACGTGCCATGTGGTCGGGCCTCCCAGCATCGCAAATATGCCACAGTACGAGGGTTGGGAGATAGGGGAGTTACTGTGGGATTGCTGGAAGAGATAAGTGTTTAGTACAGAATAAGGATGGTAGGGATAGACAGCTCAGGCCCAGTCCAGGAAGGGATTTCAGGTAAACCCAAAATCCACTGGACTATAAGACTTCCACGATGACAGGTGTTCGAACTTGGTCAATTTATTGTAAAGCAATGGCATGGTCAGATTAAACTAAGCCTGGCAGAACCAGTGAGGAAGCATGAGACAGGATGGGGTATTATTGGAGGAAGGGCCTGGGATGGCTGTGAGGGTGGGGGGTGGTGGGGGAGTCAAACCCTGGTGGCAGACAAAGGCTCTCATCCTACTACTGAGACACGCGATGCTGGGATCCCAGTGGAGTCAGCTGGAGGGTGGGCTTGTGAAAGGAGGCAATAGGGAGAAGGTCATCGAGCTGGCGGTCTCCTCTCGGGCACCCCCGAAAGTAAAGTTCAGTCCTGAGCCGCCCGATATGGGCCTGGGGGGGGAGGAGGAGGGAAAAAGGGGGGGAGGTACAACCTACTGGGGTGGGGGTGGGATGGAAGCGATCTGATGGAACAATTCACATACGCGCTATTATGAAGCCCACTGAGTCTCCTTCCTCTTGCTGGATCGGCCTGTCTTCATCCCTTGAGGGCTGAGGGTGGGGAATGAGTGAGCGAGGTGGACGGAGGGGCAATAAACCTGGTCTGTGCCCCGGGCCATAGAGGGGGGATGGTGCTGACCCTTTTGGGGGGGTCACGGGTGTCCCTAGCGGCCGAGGGGCTGGATGGCGTCCGACTTGCGGGGGTGGCCTGTTTACCGGGCCCCCCCCTCCTGGAAGTTATGGGTGATGCACAATAGACCAGACTATATGCTGCCACGCAGAGCCTGGATCCTGAGGGCGGGCAATGGGGGTGGGTCACCTGCTGGTCATTCCCACATGCTGTGCTTGGCAGGGTTCCAATACTAATGCCTGATAAGGTATTATAACGCGCAGGATTCTCTCTGACCCAGTTCAGTCCCCTGTTAAACTGTCCAGGGATCACAGGGGGACAAGGGCTGCATATAACTGTCACCCAATCCACTTTCCTACTCCCTAATAGCACAGTGTGCTTAAGCTCAGTGTTCTGAGCTCACGACAAGGTTCCCTTGCCACAGGATCAGGTCTCCTGATCCGTGGAAGTACCAGTTACTTAATGTTCAGAGTTAAAATGTATAAATGTTACGTCATGTTGGTCATTGTTAGACCAGTTTGTTGTTGTATTGTTATCTGTCTTATGTTGGTCGCCAGCCACAGTCGACTTAGCTCGGTGGGGGTGTCCCCCGTGGGAAGCGGGGCCTAGGGCTTCATTGATGCCGCAGGGATGCGAACCCAAATGCAATTATTGACCACAAATGGATGCGGCTAAGGTAAAATCACTTTCCTTAAATATAAATGGCCTGGCTTCTCCCATTAAAAGATCAAAGACCCTGGCCTTTCTAAAACGCTCAAAAGTTGACCTAACATTTTACAGGAAACCCATGAACACCGTGGAACACACGAAACTAGCCAATCTCACCAGAGGGCAAGTATTTCACTCATCTGCCAGGTCCGGCAGGTGCAGGGGAGTGGCTATCATTATCTCCCCGGGTACTCCTTTTGTGGTCAATAATACGTGGGCTGATCCGGAGGGATGCATGATTTTGGTGCAGGGAGTTATGCATGATAAGTGGGTGACACTGGTGAACCTATATTTCCCCCCGGGAATGCTGGTGGCGCAGCTTAGACCACTGTTGGATAAAGTTGTACAAAAAACGGAGGGAGTGCTCATGATGGCGGGTGACCTTAACTTTGTTATAGACCCCTATCTGGACTCTACTATCACGAAATCTCCTAGGTCGACTGCCGCTCAAAGGTTTTTCAAAAAATTTGCGACTGAGGCAGGTTGGGTTGACGCCTGGAGAAGACTCCATCCCCATTCGAGGAACTATACCTTTTACTCTGCTGTTCATCATACATACACCTGCATTGACCAGGTATACACACATGTGGAGAATCTGGGGATGCTGAATGAGGTGCAAATTGGAGACATCGCCATCTTGGATCATGCGCCTCAGATCTCCATATGGGATTTCAACCTCCGGCCTAAACGGACGGCCTGGAGGCTGAATCCATTTCATTTGCACTCTAAAAAGTTCCGAGATTTTCTCATAGAGAAGATCCGGGAGATTAAGGAAGATAACCCGATTTCAGATTCCACCCCTGACATTCACTGGGACACGATCAAAACAGTACTGAGAGGACACTTAATAAAATTCACAGCAGAACAAGAAAAACAGCGAAGAGTGCGGAGACGGGAGCTGGAGGACTCCCTCCACTTTTTACAAATGGCACACAAACAAGGGGACACAACGGTGCTCCCTCAACTGCAACAAACCAAGTTCGAACTAGATAGGCTGATGCAGCAGCAGACAGAGATGGCCCTCACTTTCTTGCGTCAGAAATTCTATGAGGTGGGGCCAAGGGCAACTCGGATGCTGGCGTACCAAGTACGAAAACAGAAAAAGGTGGCTACGGTTACCTCAATCCTTCATCCCTCTGGGGGACCGCGACTAACCAAGTCCCAGGATATAGCAGAAGCCTTCACTGCATATTACCAGTCCCTGTATACCCCAGAAAAGCAGGTTTCCACACATCATGTGATGGAGTTCCTGCGAACGGTTACCCTTCCATGACTCACAGAAGCCCAGGGCCAAGCCCTGATTGCACCGATCTCAGATGAGGAATTGTTAGCTGCCATAAAGAATGCCAAGTCCCAGAAATCTCCGGTCCAGATGGTTACAGTGCGGATTTTTATAAGGTAGCCAGGACCCAAGTCCTACCAAACCTCCACAATGCCTTCAACTGGGTCATGGAGGGGGAGTCCCCTCCCCCGTCCTGGGCCTATGCTTCAATATCGGTCATCCCCAAGCCAGATAAGAACCCACAGCTGTGTGCTTCCTATAGACCAATATCGGTCCTTAACCAGGACTATAAACTTTTCATGGCAATTTTAACTCACAGGGTGGACCGGATCCTCTCCTTACTGATTCATAAGGATCAGACAGGGTTCGTCTGAACACGTACAGCCACAGATAGCATAAGGCGAACCCTACATGTGATGCACCACATGCACTCTGAAGGGGTCCCGTCTCTGCTGGTCAGCCTGGATGCCAAAAAGGCATTTGACAGGGTGTCCTGGCAGTTTCTTTATGAAACGCTACGCAAATTAGGCTTTCCCCCCGCACTTATCCAGGTCCTGCAAAACATATACTCTGTCCCACAGGCCTGTGTAAAGGTCAACGGACATCATTCCAGGTTTTTCCCACTAAATAGGGGAACAAGGCAGGGTTGCCCCTTTTCGCCTCTTTTGTTTGCGGCCTTCATAGAACCCCTGGCCCAGAGGATCAGGGAAGCACAAGATATCACAGGGGTAAAAGTAGGTGAGGTGGAGCACCGTATAGCCCTCTATGCGGATGATATACTCCTGTACCTACGTAATCCAGAACAATCTCTCCCTGCAGTCAAATTGATACTAGAGAACTTTGGTGCAGTATCAGGGTACAAATTAAACCTCAACAAAACTGAGATGCTCCCTTCCATTATTTCTCTCCACACAGGGGCAAAACCGCTGTCCGGGAAGTGGATTTAAGAAAACTTAAATACCTTGGTGTACATATACGAAATCCCCGGAATTTTATAAGTACAATTATGTCCCATTAGTGGAGCAACTTAAAACAGACCTGGCCGCCTGGGCGGCCTTCCCCTATGGACTGGCACGCAGGATTGACCTAATTAAAATGATTTCTCTCCCCAGAGCATTATATTTATTCCAGAATATTCCGATTCAGATCCCTAAGCAGACCTGTAAGGCGATAAACAGACATATTACCAAATTTATATGGTCCAACAAGAGACCTAGGGTACGCTTTTAAATTCTTACCCTTTCTAGGGATGAGGGGGGGCCTGGGTCTCCCAGACTTCAGGCTGTATCACCAGGTGGCAAGCATAACGTATATGATGTCCAGGCAAACCAGAACAAATAACCCTCACTGGCTAGACATTGAACGGGTTCTGATGGACGATTATATGTTTCATAGCTTCCTGTATAAACCCAGGGATACTGGGAGGAGATTCTCTCAGGCATGAAGCCTCGGTTAGGGGCTGGCATCATATTCAAAACAGCCATCAATTATCTATATTTGCACCTCTCCTTTATCCAATCCCTAGTCTGAGTGACTTCCCTCCGGGGGCTCTTGGTGGAGGCTTCCGGCAGTGGGAGAGGAGAGGCTTAAAATATCTAAGTCAAATAGTCAGACGAGGTATAATGTGGGCTTTTAATGAAGTTCAAAAGGAATTTGGTATCCCAAAGGAAGACTTCTTCCGTTATCTACAGCTCAGGCATTACATGGAGTGTCTTCCCCCCGGGAAATCTGGGACCAGGAGCGGATCCCATCACTAATACAAACCCTTACAGTACATATTAAGACACATGGGCAAAGCAACCTGATATCAATGTATTATCGGTCACTGAGGACCCAGAGTTCCGCTAGCATAGATGGTATCCGAGACTGTTGGAGCCAAGAAGCAGGCTACTTGATAGCCCCTGAGGACTGGCAAAGAGCTTGGAAATATTCAGCTAAGGTATCCAGCTCGCATGTTTGGAGAGAGTTTTCTTGGAAATGCTTAATTCGTTATTTTAGAACCCCCGCAGTTACGGGGCATTATACCGGGCGGGGATGGGTTGCTGCGCTTATCTGCGGAGCTACAAGGGCTGACCACACCCATGTGATGTGGAGCTGCCCCTCTCTGAAGCCCTTTTGCCTGTCTGCAACACCATTTTCAGCAGATATTTGACCCCAGTTTCAGTTGACAATGGGCGGTGCTGTTTCTGGTCCTGCCCGCCAACAATATCTTGTATTAACGACCAGACACCTCTTACTTATACTCCTCACAGTGGTCAAAAGGCTATCACAAAACACTGGCTGGCCTTGAAAGTGTCCACCATACAAGACTGGTGGTCTATTACCAAACAAATCTATGTCATGGAAAAATAACATAGCCTAAACAACCAAGAAGGGAAATTTAAGGCTAAGTGGACCCGATGGCAGATGTATTATATGTTAAAGGACCCAACTTTTGCTCCATGAGGATGGGGGAGGCTCGTGGGCCTCTTGGGGTCCCCCTCTCCCACCCATCTCGCTGGTTCTCGAGGCCCGGGTCGTGAGGGGGGGGGTCTGATCCATTATTGGGGGGTGGATGGTTCGCCTTCCGGGGGGGGGGCACCCTCACCGAGCCCCTTGATGGGGGGATGGTTGGAGATTAACCCTGGAGACTGGCACCACAGCTACATTGTGTCTGGTGACTTCATAAATAGCAGACTATAGATCACCCGGCATGGACTATGGTAGGCCGATACCTCGGATGGTGGGGCCTGGGTTTTAACATGCTGAATGTGGAGCTAATATGAATAAAAGTTAGAACTTCTTTATTTTGGGTTTTGCAAAGTATTACTATGCTATGGGAACATTGTCCTCACTGAGATTGCCTCTGAAATGTATGTACTTTAACTATGGATGATGGTCTGGCTGACTTATGTGTAAATAAGTTAAAATATCAATAAAAACGATATTTACAAAAAAAAAAGAAATGAACACGCCCTGTGGGGTGCACAGAATCGGTGCTAAATACAGGAGGTGCCGCCACTTCTAACTGAGCACAAGTCCAAGACAAAGAATAATGCTCTTACTACCGATGGACATATCACAGTGGCCTCGATGCACAAAATGAGGCACCAAAACAGAATTTGCTGCAGAAGTGAATAACTTTATTCTGCATTTATCAACATCCAAATGTGCAGCCAGATGCCTCAGCGCTTCGACCTCACGATCTTCATCGTGGGGGGGGGGGGTTGTGGCTGGAAGTGCTGCCTATGGTTTTGCACATTTGGATGTTTATAAACACAGAATAAATTGTTTTTGTTTTTTTTTACTTTTGCAGCAGATTCAGTTTCTGTGTCTCCTTTGATGCATTGAGGCCATTGTGATATGTCCATGGGCAGTAAGAGTGCTATTCTGTATCTTGGACTTGCATTAGGTTAAGCCCCCTGGCGGTTGTGCTGTTACTTAGCCTGTATATCTCTGAGGAGTTCACTGTGCTATGTCCCTGCATGTAATTTGTCGGTTTTAGTTATGTCGCTCCTTTCTCCCCAATTTTCCCACAACTACATGTCTCAATACCAAATCAGACTACTATGCTTGGCATTTGCACATGCATTCTGTAAATTTAAAAGCACCTTTTGTCAGAACTTTGGCTACAAGGGTTCTCAGGGGACAGTGCTGTTACCTGGGTAAGGACTGTTCATCAGTTCAAAACCAACCTAGTAAAATAAATGTTTTTTCTTCTTACTTTCAAGTTTATGCATACTGTTTTGACTTCAGGGAAAACGTCCTTTTTTCTTTCAGCTGTTCACGCTGAATGGTGGCTCATCAGCCCTGTCCCCACCTCTCCCCGGCCGACACCCACCTCTTCCGGGCCTACCTGGAGCTGCTTCCTCCATAGTTTGCCCTCCTGTGGTTCAGCCAGAGGGAGGAGGGCCATCCCCCCCCCAGACACATATCTAGATGACCCCAAGGTCCATGTCATGGTGTGGTTTGGTGGAGATGCGCCAGGCTTCATATAGCCCATGGTCCCTTTTTCCTGGTTTTCTCTCCCATGTCCCTGGTTGCAGCGGCACCTAAATATGTATGTGTAGGTGCACAGGTGCTACAAAACAATGGCCCTGTCCCTCATCTGTGCCTCTTGTACCTGCACTGCCAGCGGGCCTCCACCTGGGGGCAGCCAAGAGCCGAGATGGCATGCCTCTTCTTGAGAGAGGAGAGTTTTAGGAATGCTTAATCCTCTCCCACCCTGGTCAACCCCCGGCCCCGGCAACCAGAGATTGTTCCAGAACTTGAGTTGCCAGCATGGCAGAAAGTAAGACACCCAGCACCTCAGCCCTCTGCAGCTCCAGGCCAGCCCTCCCCAGGGAAACTCCTTTATTACACATTGTGGTGATCCCTTTTGAACTTCAAGTCGGCATTTTTGGGCCACAAAACAGGTTTTTAAATTTGCTTGAGGAGTCAAAGTACACCTGCAAATATTTTGAATATCTGGCATACTGAGCAGCCTGGGTTCAAATCCCATCTAAATCACTAATTTCTTTCTGTTCTCTGTCTATGCTTCATATGCACACTACACCCTTGTGAATAAAAATGTAATTTGTGCAGGACTAGGTTCTGCATTTGAGAAAGTGTAAGGTGCTCCTGGGAGGCATAGGTTTCCAGTTGCTTTGCTGGTGCAACTCATAGTGCGGCAGAATGGTATTCTGAGAAGCCAGAGGTCACATTCCAACTATGACACATAGAAACATAGAATGTGTTGCCAGAAAAGGACCATTAGCCCCACTCAGTATGCCTTATTTCCCTTGCCTATTACTACATCCTGAGCCCTATTCAGTCACAGTTGTTCCTTCCACTCCCTTTTCACTACCTGTAATACCCATGTACTTATCCCACGCATGCTTGAAGCTCCCCCTGTCTTCGCCCCCACCACCTCTTCTGGCAAGCTGTTCCAGGCATCCATCACCCTTTATGTGAAGAAGTATTTTATAACATCACTCTTAACCCCCCCCTTCATAGTATGCTCTTGTGTTCTGGTACTCCTCCTCTGAAAGAGACTCCCCTTCTGCACTCTGTTCACCCCTGTGAGGTACTTATATGTCTCAATCATGTCCCCTTTCATTTTTCTGTCTCCCAGGGTGTACATGGTGATCTCTTGCAGCTTCTCTTCATATGACTTCTCATGCACCCTACACCCGCACCATTTTGGTTGCCCTTTTCTGGACTGCTTCCACCCTGTCAATATCCTTGCAGAGGTGTAGTCTCCAGAACTGGGCACAGTACTCCAGGGAGGGTCTCACTAGTGAGCGATACAGTGACAACACCACCTCATTTCTCCTGCTACAGATCCCCCTCCCTATGCAACCCAGCATCCAACTAGCCTTGCACTTGTTTCTTGCTCTCTTCTGTCTGTTTGTGTTTACTATATTACTTGGTAATATTTGGTTGATTAAGACAAAAAAGGCTAAAGCTCATTTAATTCTCTCCTACAATAGTAGGTTTACTTTTTCAGAGTTCCAATTAATAAAAACTTGTCCAATGATTTTTTTAAACTTTCAAAGGTGGTGGCTTCTACCACACAAGATGGCAGATAATTCCACAGCCTAGTTGATCTGACAGTGTAGAAGTTTAATCTCTCTGCTGTATTGGCTCTAGGTACGTACAGCTGTTTGTTATGAGATCTAAGGTTATTATTCCTATGAGTAAATGCTATACCACATTTTTCCATTAGGATTGGATTCTGTAATATCTTATATAATAAAAGGAAGTCATCCCTTAGTCTTCTGGTTTCTAGTTTAAAGGGAATCTGTACCATGCAGCCTCTCATTGTAAATATGTGAGCCTTGCAGGTTCAGCTGTTAACACATGGTGAAGAGCAGTTATGTTAGTGCCCCACAAAATATGTTTTACAACAATTAACATCCTCTGAAGCACAGCACCATTTTAACTTGGTTCAGACATTCTGTGCAGCAAACGTGGCTCCCATGATGACGTCCATGCCTCACCACCTAATGAGAGCACGGATGTCTATGTGGCAGTCCCCTTACACTGAAGCACACATTGAGCTCTTTACTCTAGTCCCCAGTAACAGTGTACATACCCCGATGCTAGTGCCCCTGGTCCTCTATTGGCTCGTGTGGGAAACGGGTGAAAAAACATCTATCTGTACTTGCAAATTCATTTTGTTTGCAGAGCCTCGAATCTCCATTGATATACGCAGCTTCTTCCCCTGACGCATTAGCCCCAGCACACTCAGCAGTGAGCGTGCACATCTATGCCTGCTGTATGCTTTATAATGGAGCAGGTTTGAAAAAATGTAAACAGTACATTATTAATATGAATTGTGGTGCAGGACAGCTAATAGAGGACCAGGGCACTAGCATTGGGATATGTACACTGTTACTGGGGACTAGATTAAAGAGCTCAATGTGCATTTCAGTGTAAGGGGACTGCCACATAGATGTCCATGCTCTCACTAGGTGGCGAGGCATGGACGTCATCACTGGAGCCACATTTGCTGCACAGAATGCCTGAAGTGAAAATGGTGCTGTGTGGTGTGGTGCTGTGCTTTGAGGGTGTTTATGGCTATAAAACCTATATTTAGGGTCTCTAGCACCTCTAGTTTTTAACACGTGTTAACAGATGACCGTGTAAGACTCACATATTTACAATGTGAGCCTGCATGGTACACATTCACTTTAAGTAGTTTAAGTTTGGTCGAACTATATATGCACACAACACCTCTGTGAATAAAATTGAATATATGGCATGAAATCTTTAGGGGGGAGAACGGTTGTCTCCAACAGGGGGGCTGACCAGTACGGTTGAAAGTTAAGGTGTTTGAGGAATATGGATTCTCTGAGTCAGGTTTGTATGGGGAGTGGGCACTGCGTTTTCCTACCTGCCCAGTTTAGGATCCCCTGATGGACTGGCCATGCACCACGTAGCCCTGGTTGTTTGTCACCCAGTGGTTGGATGGCAAAAATATTACTGCATTTTAGCAATTCAACATACTGCCTGTGTGTGCTGCTTATTTTGTGTGGTCTTCCTTCCCTGCTGTTCACAGCTGCTTTACCTAAACCTGAACAGCATTGCTCCTTGTGATTCTGCCGTTTAAGCTCTGCATGTCCCAGCATACCTTTCAACTGTCCCTGATTTTCAGGGATGTTCCAGATTTTGCCTCAGAATTTTCCTCTTTCCCTCTTAAAATTTGTGTTTTTGTGACAGAACAGTGGGGACTAAAAACACAAAATAATGTCAAACATTAAAGTTACAGACTTCTTCTTCTTCGGAAAATGCATCTTAACATAAATCCCCTTATTCTATCAGCTTTTTGAGTGAACAGTAAACATTTTTAAAATGTGTCCCTGATTCATGAGGCAAGAGGCTGAGATGTATGTGTCCCAGTTTGCCATTTCTTTCCATAGTAAAATCCCTCTTTACGAATTAATGGTCCTTTATTTATGTTACACAGCCCTGAATGCTCAAGGTGCCCAACAATTGTATTTATTTATTTATTTCCAAAAGTTTAACCTGGAAAGATATACTGAGCTGATAGCAGCTCATTTCCAGATGTGTCCTGGTGGGGAGGGAAATATACAATACAATAGGTGCAAGAGTAAAACACACTAAAATTGAGTGGTCACAATAGGCAGTACCAAAGTACCAAGTAAAAACAGTGCAACAAATAGTGTGCAAGTAAAGTGCAGAACAATTGTGCAGAACTATTGTACAGTGCACAGTAAAACCATTAAACAAGTGCCCACGGAACACAGAATTGTAATTCAGCAATAAACAATTGAAATATTGCATATAAAACCATGTAACGTAAAATAAGGGCAGACGACTGTGAAAATTGCATTTTATCTGCTCAGTGAAATGCTTTACTAAATAAATCAGCTTTCAAAACGTTCTTAAAGCTCACAGGAATGCTTCCCATCACGTTTCTGTTTACCTTGTTGTAAAGAGGGAGCAGAGTTACGTTCAGTCGTTGACATTAATGATTTACAGATAAAGCTGCTTTCCCACAAAATTGCACTAAAGTGCTTGTACTATCAGCGTACTGGCACGCCATTCACAGTGGCTTATTGTCATGCTGCAATGCACTGCACACCACTGGACAGCTGAAATGGTGATGCACCATTGTCCCCATCTCCGTATATATATTAAAGAAGGAGTAAAGTTAATCTAGCTCTGTTTTATTAAAAAAAAATCTTCTACTTTTGAGCGAGCACAGTTCTTCTCACAACTCTTTTAAGACGCGTTCTTGCTCAAAAGTAGGAAAAGAAGGTTTTCTATTAAAAAGGAGATATATTAACTTTCCTCCCTGTTCAGCACATAGAGAGATAGGGATGACAGTGCATTGTCATTTCAGCCCTCCAGAGGTGGGCCATGCTTTGTGGCATGTAAACAAGCCACTATGAATGGCATGCCTATACGCTGCTATTACAGGCACTTTAAAGCAGCAGTATTTGTTAATTGACAAAAAAAAATGTCATCATATTGTTTTTTAACCAAAATGCATTTCTGACATCTTTAAAGACATCCTTAGTGTCTTTTCAGTTTTCTCATATTTTCATATTTTTAAAACAGCTTTTATTGCTTGTATTGTAATTAAACACTCACATCATTAAAGATATCTACCACATACAATTTTAAAAAAATCTTCCACTGAGGTTATCTGTTGAGAGTACATACTAGAATCATACTGTGGCGATATCAGGATGATGCTACCACATGTTTCCGGTGGTAAACAGCACAGCACTGTACCAAGATACTTTGTTTTTTTCATGATGGGCATGGCTTGGGAATAGGGACTTTTAGAAAATTCGGTTGCTTCAATGCACTTCTGTAGGAAACCAGATATATCTGCAAATCGCTAATGTTAGTAATTGCACATAAGTCTGCCTCCTCATTACAACAGAGGAAAGAGAAACATGATGGGGAACATTCCTTTAAGACTGCCCATTTCAGGGTTAACAGTGGTGGGATCCAGAGTGTGCTATATAAACTCTTCCCAAAACTAAACCAAACATGATACCAAACACTATATCACCATCTGGCAATAGTGAAATCCAGAATATAACTGAAAAAAGACACAGAACTTAGCATATACCATAGCTCTTCTTCTCTGATTATAGTCGGAGGCAGTATAGTGCACTGGTTTAAGGCTCTGAGCTGCAAACTTGGAGACCTGGGTTTGAATCCCACAGCTCCCACTTGCATAGTGTGTGACCCTGAACAAGTCACTTAACTTCCTTGTGCTCCCTGGTTGCACTTGTAAACAAGCTTTCAGCTTAGTGTGTCTCTTCTGGTTAAACATAGGTTAAAAAAATGTATATGCCATTTCACCTACTAAGCTTCACACGGCATCGGAGCCATTTTTCCATGTGCCTTTTTTCTGGCAGTGTGTTTTTTCTGGAGACCTTTTTTCCTTGAGCCTTTTTTTTGGGGCACCCCCCTTGACTTCAAAAAAAGCCATCACTGGAACTAGTAAATTCTTTTCACAGGAACAAAGGTATTGTAGGGGTTTATGGGAGCTCAGGAGACCACTTAAACAGGAGGGACCCAACCTATTTGGTGTTTTACAAACCCAAACTGGAATCTTATAATTTCTACACCTGATAGTAGCCAGTCCAAGTCATGCAGGGCAAGTGCTATATGATCTGACAACTGACATGATGTCAGGAGCCTGTCAGCCACATTCTGAACCAGCTGCAGGCAATGTTGTTAATTCCTGGGTAACTCCGCGCATGCGAGGCATTGTAATAGTTTGAGGCTCCTTTGCAACCAGGAAGGAGCAAAACCTTGTGATGCTGTTGAAACGACAATAACAATTTCTGATGACTACTGACATGTTAGTTACCTTATGTCCAGAGCGGTAAGCAGTGGGTAGTAAATGCAGCCCAGCAGTATTTAAAGGGACAGAAGCACTCCTTACTAAAGCAGGAGTAACAGCATTGGGAACACAGAGCTCTGCATCCTAACAAATTCCAAATTAAGGCTGCTCAGTATCCCGAAATGGAAACCTGACTACAATACCCCACTGCATGACTGCTCAGAAACGTATCTAACAATTGCTGTGGCTTTGTACGTTCTGTTCCTAATCACATTTCTTGTTTGAATTCTTTAGACTTTGGCCTTAGTAACTGTGCGGGTATACTAGGCTACTCGGACCCCTTCAGCACGCAGTGTGGAAGTCCAGCCTATGCTGCCCCTGAGCTGCTGGCACGGAACAAGTACGGCCCGAAAGTGGATGTCTGGTCCATGTAAGTGAAAGTTCAGCATTTGTATTGAAAACAGTTTCAAGCACAGAACCAGATCGCATCAAGTTAGTAGACAGCTACCCTAATATACTTCCATGTTTTTAAATGGCTACAGCTTCATGAATTGATTGCAAATATTTGTCCAGGAAGGTACTTTAAGCTAAAGCTTGTTTCCAGGTGCATCCTGGAGGAAGGGGGAAAGGGTTACAAAGTAGTTGAAGTAGCAGTGAAATATACAGTAAATAAATACCTATAAATCTGGTAAAACAGTCAGTTGTAAAACAAAGCGCAAACAACATCCAAAAGTAAGAAATAAGGCGTGAGAGAGCAGGTATTGTACTATAGTAACTTGCTGAGGGGTGGATTTTTGTGGCTTGGACTGTATATTATCTCAAGGTATGTTACAAGATGCAATACCTCCTCATAAGTGCCTTATTCCTTGTATCGGTACTTTGGGGTTTAAATAATTATATTTGTGTTTTTAAGGTTATTTCCAGTACAGTATGTGTTGCTTGCTACTGCTGCTTCAAACACGTTTTCAGAGTTTTTTTGTTCCTTATCATGTGACACTGTACAGTGCTAGTCTGCAAGCTGTCTGTTTACTTCCAACTAGAGAAAGCTGTATTGGATTTGGGAACGCAAGTTTTAAATTCAGTACTTTTGAATTAAAAAGGTTACAATGTGGGTGAAAATATTTGTGTCACTTAATTCCATTAATTTCTTGGAAGGTTTAGTTGCACACTTTAGTGCTGTGTTACCTTTTAGGCAGTATGGGTAACAGATCTGGAGGGTCCACCTCCGTAAAGACATAGAGAGGGTGGAGGCAGTACAAAGGAGGGCAACCAAAATGGTACATGGCCTGCATCAACAGCCCTATTGGGTAAGGCTCAAGGAACTTAACATGTACTCCCTGGAGGAAAGGGGGGGGGGGGATATGATAGAGACATTCAAATATCTGACAGGCAAAATCAAGGTACAGGAAGGATATATTTTCCACAGAAAAAGATGCTCAAAGACAAGGAGTCATGCAATGAAGTTAGAAGTGGGTAGGCTCTGAGGAAATGGGAAGAAGTACTTCTTCACAGAGAAAGTGGTGGATGCATTGGAATGGCTTACCAGCGGAGGTGGTGGGGCGGAAACGGTGACAGGGTTCAAGAATGCATGGGATGGGCACAGAGGGATCTTAGCGGTGGGGGATGGGAAGACTGGAGACCGAGAAGGGTCTGCGACACAATAGGTAGAGAAAACAGGGCAGATTAGGTGGGCCATCAGGTCCTTATCTGCTGACAGATTCTATGTTTGGTTTCTAACTCCATTCTTTTAGAAGAATCAGCTGCTGTATCTGTTTGGGTGTTTGAAGCTTTCAGTTGAGTCAGTTTGGGGTTTAGATGTTCACCCTGTAGGTGTCTATGATTCTTTGAATTGCTTTCATGAAGTTATTTGCAGTTGTATGTTTCTATTTATTTGTTTCAAAAGTTTTACCAGGAAATACATACAGTACAGTACTGAGCTGGTACGAGCTCATTACCAGATACGTCCGGGGCTGGGGGGGGAGTAAACAATGTAATAGATGCAAGCGAAAATAAAATACAAGGAGATGCAAAAGTGATAAAAATACAATACGTGGATTACAGTTGAGCAATTACATAATACAGGCAGGTAAAACAGCACAACCCAAAATAAAAATAACATAGAAACAGAATTTGATGGCAGATAAGGACTGCTTGGCCCACCCAGTATACCCACTTTTTTTCCTGCCTATGCTGTCACTGCAGACCCTACTGGATGTCCGTCATCTCCCCTTCCCACCCTTGCTTTCCACTAAGATTCTTTTAGGCCTCTCCTATGCTTTCGCCCCCACTACCTCCACTGGAAGACTGTTCCAGGTACCCACCACTCTTTCAGTGAAGAAGTACTTCCTCACATCTCTCTTAAATGTATCCCCTTCCAGCTTCATTGCATGTTCCCTTTTTCCCGTGCATCTTTTCTTCTGGAAAATACTACCCACCTGTACCCTATTCACCCCTGAGAGGTATTTATAGGCCTTTCTCATATAGCTTCTCTCCCTCTTCTCTTCCAGGGTGTACATATTGAGGTCCTTCAGTCCCTCCTCATAGGGCTTCTGATGCAGACCCAACACCATTTCAGTTGCCCTCCTCTGGACAGCCTCCACTCTGTCTATGTCCTTCCTGAAATGTGGTCTCCAGAACTGGACATGGTATGCTAAGTGGGGCCTTACCAGTAACCTATACAGTGGCAGCATCACCTCCTTCTGCTGGTGATACCCCTCCCTGTGTACCCCAGTATCCCACTGGCCCTACCCACTGCTTTGTTGCACTGCCTCATCACCTTGAGGTCATCAGATATGATTATTCCTAGGTCCCTTTCCTGTTTGGTGACTGTCAATACCTCTTCTTCCATTTTGTACTCCGCCTCTGTGCTTCTGTGCCTTAAATGCATGATTTTGCACTTTTTCACATTGAAACCCAGCTGCTATGCTCTTGCCACTCCTTGAGGTTTCTCAGGTTTCTCTTTCCACATCCTCTGGAGTGACCAACCTGCTGTAGAATTTTATATCACCCGCAAAGAGGCACACCTTCCTGTCCAGCTCATCTGTAATGTCACTTATAAAGAAATTAAAGAGCACCTTTGTTGATGCTGATAATCATTAACAGGGAGCTCCCTTACCTCACTGGAAGCTCCTACACAATGTTTTCAAAATGCACCCAAAGGAAGGGAAGGGATCATAACTTGGGGCTGGCTTCATGATCCCTTTCCTCTCTGATCTGCCCAGCTCTGACATTTTGTGTTATGCCTTTCTAAGTTGAGCTTGAGAGTAAGCTCTATTCACTTGAATGGCGTATCTTTTCTAAGGTGGTTTCTGATTTTAAATTGGGTATTGGACGACTAATGCCAGGGTTCACAAGCTAAAGGCTCTTGTTAGTTGAACCCTGGCATCATTCGGTACCAAATATCGATTTAAAATTGGAAAATCACCTTAGAAAAAGAAGTTTCATTCAAGACAATGGATTGCACTCCTGCACTCAGCCTATAAAGACATCACAGAATGTGGGGGCGGATCAGAGAGAAAGTGGAAAGGGATCATGCAGCCAGCCTCCTGGATGCAAATTATGATCCCTTCCTTTGGGGGCTGCTTAAAAAATTTGGCAAACATAGTGGGCGGCGTCCAGTCAGTAAAGGAGCTCCTGTTTTCTTTTAGGTATGACAAATGTTAAGAAAGGTCCTCTTTAAAGAGGACTGATCCTAGGGGTGGGGTTGGGGGGCACTGTGGAGCGAAAGCAGCAGTTTTTTGAAGCGCCTACAACTATTATTAAAATTTGCCTTAATCTTCCTTTTCTGAGTTCAGGAATGGAATTCTGCTCACACCAGTGGAAAGAACAACTTTGATTTAGCCAAAATGGGTAACCCTAACAGACACAAAACAGCCGGAGGAGTTGGAAAAAGTAAGGGACCTGGTGGGCCCTTGAGATCAGAGGAAGCCATACAGGCCAAAGAGGCATCCAGTTCTGAGGAAACTATCACTACTCTGGGACACAAACTACAAACATTAATCACCTCAATGTCCTCCCTTAATCAGAAGGTGGACGATTTTAATGGTTGTGTCCTGGTCCTAGAGACCGTAGTTGATGGACTGAAAGAAGACATGCGAGAGGTGTGTAAGCAGGCCAATGCCTCCATCGGTGCTACTGCCCTCATGGCAAAATAAAAACAACATCTGCGAGCGAGATTAGAAGCCCTTGAAAATTAAACCAGGTCTGCCAATATTCGTGTAGTGGGACTACCTGAAGGATGTGAGGGTGATCACCCGATTGTGTTTATCCAGGACTGACTTACAGATAAATTGCTGCCGGAGGGTGCAGATGGAATGTGGGAGATTCAGAAAGTCTACCGGGTTACTCCCCATGGATGTTCACAAAATTCTGACAAGCCCCGGACTCTAATGCTGGTTACCTTGGGAGTCGGGGCTTGAGACAAGATCCTCCGCTGTGCACATCGGGCAGCACCATTGACCCAGGATGAATGTCAGGTCCACATCTTTCTCGACATTATCTATGCCATGAGACAACATTGGAAGAAGTTTGATGGAGTACTGCGAGTTTTGCATGAGCTGGGAGTGCCGCATACAGTGATTTTCCCGGCCCGGCTTTGGATCATCCATCAAAGTAAAATTTATATCTTCTCAGATCCTATTGAAGCTGGTAAGTGGGCTGATCACATGGCAGCTGAGTCCTGTACTCAAACAGAGAATTCTGATAGCGAAGATGTTTTTCGTGCACCCTGAAGCACTAGTCAGGACACTGGACTTACTCCATAACATAGCTTGGAGAACTAAACTAACTGGTAATGTTTTACTGCATTTTGAACTTCCAATGTCTGGTTCTGCTTTGCTAAGAACTTATATAATTTTGGGTACGATGTTTACTTTAAGTTGGGGGAAGTTCATATTTGAATAACTTAACATTTATTACTTTAAACATGAGCAGTCTTCTCAGGGCCATAAGAAATGTAAATGCCCTTTTGTTTATTTCTCAGGAGCTGGTGATATAGGAGGAGAATGGAGACAGATTGGTTTTAGGTTTATAGATTTGGAAATTATCCTGCTGCACGATTATTATTATGAGGTGTTCTTTTCTTTAAGATTTAATGCATGACAACAATAGTTCCATTTGAGACACTGTTATTTTACTGGGAATTGCTAGACAGCCTTACTACATCAGATACAGCCATGTAGCTCATAGACTCTTTAACGCAGCACAATATTGACTTAATCTGGGAGAAAAGTTAATTTAGATTCCCTCTAATGATGATGTATCACTAATTCACTATATAGCAAATGTGTAAGTTTTCCTTTGATTAAGGGAGTTGTTTCCCAGTAGTTGATTTACTAATCAGTGGTTCTCAAATGGTGAGGCCAGCCTCTCAAGGGAGGCCCCAAATCATTACAGGGGAGGCCCAGTCAAGTCTGAGAATGTACAGTATTTAAATTTTAAGTTTTGGCTGTTTTGTGTGAAAGAATAAAACAAATTAATAAATATGGATAATTGCAGGTGAGATTTTTTTTACTTATGCACAGATTTGTGACCGGGAAGTCCCCATTGAGCCAAAGCTTGTTTATAGGTGTGTATCTATATGTCAATTAATGCCTAGAGGAGACATGCTGTGTCAAGGCTTGTTTCTACAATAGGTACTTGTATGCAGATTAGTGACTTAGGCACACTGAGTCAAGGATAATTTCAATAGTAGGTATTTATATGTAAATTAGTAACAGGGAAAGGCACAGTGATCTGATGCATGTTTTCAGGTGTGACCTTAGGTAAGGGTACAAGGAAGTTACCTAACTGCAGGGTAAGAGGGGGAGAGATGAAGAGGCTAGGTTAGTTGTTCCAGACAGAGGAAACAGAGTAACAAGGGCCCAAGAGTCAGAAAAAAGGAGTGACAAGTATAACCTGGGTTGCTGGGTCAGAGGTGGGGAGCAATAAGTTGAATAAAAAGAGAATATATTCAGCCAGCTTTATTAGTTTCACTTTATTCCTGGTGTACTGTGCAAAGTACGATTTTTTTTTTGTGTGGGGAGGCCCAAGATTTTTTTCCAAATTTGAGGGAGGCTCAAAATCTTTTTCATGGCTTGGGGGAGGCTCACTATCACAAAGTGTGAGAACTAATAAATTTGATGGTCTGTTTGCTGTATGCTTTTTTCAGATGTCATGTCTATGATAAATAGGTAAAAATAAAGTACAAAGAAAAAAAAGAGAGGACTGATCCTAGTACTGAGCCATAAGGCACTCTGCTGATCACCCTCCCTTACAATCAATCAATCAATCAATCAATCTCTTCATTTTACCAGGCGAAACACCATTGAGGAGAACTCATTTGCAAGGTGGACCTGGGAGGTCATAAAAAGAATTTACATAGGGAAAAAAATATAATGACAGTGATAATATATGTGTCACAAACCCACTCAGCAGGTCAGCCCTCTACTCCCAAAGTGCCAACCTCCGAGCGCAGTCTTGTGAACAGTTGACAGAAACAGAGTAACCCTCCTGTCTGTTTTTTGGGGTTCGAATCAACCTTTGGTCTCAAGTTCTGGAGGGATTCAAACTGTGAACCTCTTGCTAGCGTACCCAATGCACAGGCTCAGATAATTTTGTCTTCGGGGGGACAGGTAGCTTTGCCTATGGGCACCTAACCAGGTGTACAAAAATGAACCCTTAAAACCTCTAATAAAAGACCTCAGATTAAACTCTCACCTTTTTCCAATTTGGTATCACCATTCAAGCTTATGCACAGTGTCTGCTTTAACCATATATACTTCACTTGTTAAAGAAAAGAAATTCAAAGACAGACCAAGTAGGCTCTAAAAATAGAGTTTTACTAAAATAGATAAAGTATGTAAAACATAAAATACAGAACCATATATCACAAGAACCATACAATCTTTTAAAAGAACAAGGTTTTAAAAGTGCAATTCCTACTACAGTACTTAGATTTTGTCTCTCTCTACCTGTATACTTTCTTAAAGTGCTCAAAGATGTTTCTTTGTCAGAGTGTAGATAAAAGTGTGAGTCTGAAGCAAAACAGAATACTGTTTAAAAAACTGTCTTTGCCAACCCCTTTGTGCGAGGTCACCTAGCTCCTCCTTTGTTTATTAAAAATCATACACCCAGGAGGTTTTATAATTTTAGAAGGTAAGTTAATTAAGGTTACATCAGCAGAAACTCCTTTCCCCATGTGACTTCCCCAATTAAGTCTTTCCTTTCATCATGATCTTCTTTCATCCCAGAGTAGCATCCTCACTTACACAGACATCAAAGCATTTATGACTTCACACTAGTGTCACATAACCTGCACTCTTCCCCTAAACGCCATAAAAGTTTATGATTTCCCTTTTAGCAGCTACAGCTATAATTAACTTAGATAAACAGGAGATCCTTGATTAAGGCCTGTTCTAGTCTGTAATTATCTCATGGCTTTCATCTTTTTGCTGAGACCTGGGGGTGGGTGGGTGAGGTAATTCCAAGAGCACCAGATTTCTCAGCAGAGACAATCAGTAACCCATTTTTATATTTCAAAAAATCATAGTGTACTCAGAAATGGCTGTCCACGTGTCACAATCCTCCCCACCTGGACTGAATTTGGGGGCTCTATCCCCGGCAAGGAATGAGCTTCCCAAATCAGTTCACTCCTCATACACGTGGGACAGACCATCTGAGTTCTGATTTCTGGCTCCAGCTCTATTTTTGATTGTCAGATCATACCCTTGCAAAGCAAGACTCCATCTTAGTACTCTACCATTGTTTTTACCCATCTGTGTCAGCCAGACCAGGGGGCTGTGGTCAGTCTTCACCACAAAATGCTGCCCATATAAGTATGGCTCCAACTTCTTTAGGGTCCACACTATGGCAAGACATTCTTTTTCTACCTTGGAATATGCCTGCTCCCTGGGAAGTAACTTCCTACTCAGGTATGCTATTGGATGATCCCTCCCTTGGCCAGATGTCTGACTCAGTACTGCCCCAATACCCATGTCTGAGGCATCAGTCTGAACTATAAAGGGTTTGTTATAGTCAGAACTTGTCAAAACAGGAGCACTGCACAGTGCCTCCTTTAGTTTGGAAAAGGCTTCCTCAGGCTGGGCCCCAGGTAATTTTCTTTGGCATCCTTTTCTTTGTCAGGTCAGATAGGGGAGCAGCCAGGGCACTGTAATTGGGTACACATTTTCTATAGTACCCTGCTGTCCCGAGGAAACTCCTGACTTGCTTCTGCATTTCTGGTCTGGGCCACACCTGAATTACCTCTATTTTTATTTGGTTAGGATGGAGCTGTCCCCAGCCTACCACATGCCCGAGGTATGCCACTTCTCCCATGCCACCTGGCACTTCTCGGCTTTGACAGTGAGTCCGGCCCTTTGTACCCTGACCCAGCACTTCCCTAAGGTGGGATAGGTGTTCCTCCCAGCTGGCACTAAAGATGGCAGTGTCATCCAGGTATGCCGCGGCGTATTCTTCAGCACCATTTAACACCTGGTTCACCAACCTTTGGAAAGTGGCCGGGGTGTTCTTCATTCTGAAAGGCATTTCTTTAAACTCAAATAAGCCTATCAGAGTGATGAAGGCTGACCTCTCCCTAGCTCTGTCTGTCAACTCTGCCTGCCAATACCTCTTTGTCAGGTCAATAGTCGTAAGGTAGGTCGCCCCTCCCAACTTGTTCAGGAGTTCATCTGTCTGGGGCATTGGGTGGGCATTGGACTTTGTGACTGCATTCAGTCCATGATAGTCCACACAGAAATGAGTAGAGCCATCTGGCTTAGGCATAAGGACTAAGGTTAGGCACAAGGACTAAGGGTGAGGCCCAGGGGCCGTGGGATCTCGGGATTACCCCTAAATCCAGCATCTCCTCCACTTCCCTCCTAATGTCCTTTTGGACAGCCTCTGACACCCGATATGCTGTCCACTGTATGGGTGTCTGTGTCCCTGTCTCCACATCGTGAGTCACTAAGAGGGTTAGTCCAGGCTTGGCACTAAACAATGGGGCAAAGTCTGCTAAAACCTCCCTTACTTTCTGGACCTGGTCTGGGTTCAGCTGGGGTGACAATTTAACTGCCTCCACAGAGGACTCCCGCTTACTTTCCTCCAGCAAATCCAGAAGGGGGTCTCCTTCATTTGTCCCCTCTCCATGACTACATACTGCAAACACCATGTCAGCCCTATTTGCATATGGCTTCATCATGTTGACATGGTACATCCTTTCTGTCTGTCTTCTGTCAGGTAACTCTATAATGTAGTTCACATCATTTATCTTCCTAACCACTTTGTACGGTCCTGCCCACTCAGCCTGCAGCTTGTCTTTCCGGACCAGAATAAGGACCATGACTTCCTGACCCACAATGTACAAGCGAGCTCTGGCTCTGCGGTCATACCACACTTTTTGTTTCCATTGGGAAGCTGCCAGGTTGCTCTGGGCTGTCCCCATAAGCTCCTTCAGCCTTTCTCTAAACCTAAGGACATAATCCACAATGGGAGTTCCCTGGGTGGTGTACTTGCCTTCCCAGTCCTCCCGGATCAAATCTAGGGGCCCACGTACCCGGCGTCCATATAAGAGTTAGAAGGTGGAAAATCCTGTCGACTCTTGGGGCACCTCCTTGTATGCAAACAACAGGTGAGGAAGGTATTTCTCCCAGTCCCTCCCATGCTGTTCAGCAAATTCCAGGAGCATTGAATTCAGGGTACCATTGAATCTTTCCACAAGCCCATTGGCCTGTGGGTGATACGGTGTCGTGCATCTCTGCACCACCCCACACTTCTCCCATAAATATTTCATCAGGTCCGACATGAAGGAACCACCTCGATCAGTGATAACCTCCTGTAGAAACCCAACATGGGAGAAAATCCCAAGTAAGGCATCTGCCACTTTGTCTGTCCTCAGAGACGATAGGGTGACTGCCTCCGGGTACCGGGTGGTATAGTCCACCACAGTCAGGATGAATCTCTTCCCTGAGGAGCTGGGGATATTTAAAGGCCCCACAATATCCATTCCCACCCTCTGGAATGGCTCCTCCACTATGGGCAATGGAATCAGGGTGGCTTGGGTTTTCTTGCCCGCCTTCCCTATTTCTCGGCACTGGTAACTAGACCTGCAGTACTCCTTCACCTGCTGGGTGAAGTTTGGCCAATAGAAATTCTGGGCCAACCGCTGCATCATGCATGCGATTCCCAGATGACCAGACAAGGGAATATCATGTGCAATCTTGAGCAACTGCTCACGATACCCCTGGGGAACAACAAGCTGCCTGCCTAGCACCCCTCCCTCTGTCTGCACAGCCTAAATATACATAAGTCCATTTTCCCCAATAAGCCTTATGTCTGCTGTCACCTCCCCTGTGTGCCATCCGAGTCTGCCCAAGCCCTCAGCTTCTCTAAACTAGGGTCACTTCTCTGAACAGCTGCAAACCCCTCACACATTCCCAAGGCATGGGACAGGTCCCCTTCAGTCACTAAACTAGGGTCCTTAGCACTAGCGTCTGGGCACCCAGGATCACTGTCAATCCCAACCCTCTGACAATGGGTCACCCCCTCCCTCTTCAGAGTAACCCTCTGTAGCTGTGTGGTTACTTGCTACTGGGGAAATTTCAGATCCACGACAGGAGTCCGACAAAAATTTTGTCGAACGCCCTGTCAGCGACACCGGCAGGTCGACTGCATTCTGCAGTTGGCTGGCGGTTCGCTATTTGTATCTTTGTTTTCTTCAGGGGCTTCATTCCCGAACCCCCACATCCCCACTTAAGGATTCTCAACTCCAGTTGGAGCTGATTGGGGGGCAGGACCCCCAACAGACAGCGCCAGGTTCCAGCGGGTCTCCCACCATGACTAGGCGCTGTAGTCACTGTGGGGGAGCTTGCTGTCGAAATGTCACTGTGGGGGGGTAACTGGGAACTTTCTACCCCCTTTTCATTAGTCTCCCCATCTGGAGACACAGGCTGGGGAACCAGCCTCTCAGTGGCTTCCACAATGGTTTCTGTGGGGTTCAGGGAACTATAACTTTTCCATGCCGCTTGGCTATGGGTAACTGCACATACCATCCCCTGTTTGAGGTTATTACGCAAGATCACATCCACTGCTAATGTTTTGGCTACTGCCACCTGTCGAACAGTTCCCCCTGTTTTACCCCAGTTTAGGAGAACACTAGCGAGGGGCAATATTTTCACCTCACCAGTAAAGTCCTGTACAGTGACGTATTTATTGGGTATAAGCTTACCAGGTTCTACTAGATTCCCCTTTACCAATGTTAGGGAATGCCCCTGTGTTCCTTAACCCTTGCATCTGTACACCATTCACCATGACTGGGTGCATGTGTTCCCTCATGTTCACAGGCATGCTTCCAGGGACACACAAACAACCCACTTATTTTCTAGTACCATTCTACGTATTATTGCTCATTCTTTTGGGACACTGTCTGGCAAAATGCCCAGTTTCTTTACATAACCAACATTCACTTCTCTTTTCAGAGAAATATTTTTTCTGAAACCTGGGGCTAACTGGTTTCGGTGGAGGCAGTGAGGGTTTTAGCTGCCCTGAAGGCACGCTTTTCCCTTTCTGCGCTGCCACGCCCAACCCATTCACTCTCAGAGCAGGTCTGCTCTTGGCATAGCAGTCTGAGAGTAAAGCAGCCTCTTGCACTGTTTTGGGATCTCGGTCCTCCAGCCAGGTTTTCAGCTCTGCTGGGCATGCCCAATAAAACTGTTCTAACAAAATCACATTTTCAACTTCATCAACAGAGTTTGCCTCAATTCCTTCCCACCAATGTTTTAAAAACTGACGTTGTTTCGTGGCTAGCTCCTCATAGCTCATGTCAGGGCTTCTCCTGAGCTTACGGAATTTAGCTCTGTATGATTCGGCAGTTAATTCAAATTTCTTTAACAGTGCAGCTTTAAGTTTGCTGTAATCATCACTGTCCTCATTGTCCATTTGATCCAATACATCCTGAGCTTTCCCAGTAAGTAGCAGGGAAAGCAGAAAGCTCCAGGACTCCCTAGGAATTTTAGCCTGAATACAAACTTTTTCAAAAGAATTTAAAAAGGCATCCATATCCTTCCCCTCTTTAAATCTGGCTATCAATTTGGAATTCAATTTGTACCCCAGTCCTATAGTCCCAGTTAAATCCAAGCCACTTACCTGCTCTAGTGTCACTGGTTGGAGTCGTAGCTTCTCCAATTCATGTTGCCTCTGGCGCTCACTCTCCTCATAGTCCGCGTCTCTCTGTTCTCACTCTGCCTCTCGGCGTTCTCGCTCTGCCTCCCGCTGTTCATGGTCCCTCTCCCTCTGGAACTCCAGCTCCATTCTGCACAACTCAATTTGCAGCCTGAGTACTTCTGGATCCAGGATACTGGTGACCTTCCCCTGCTGCTGTGGCCCTTCGCTGACAGTGGCCCTGCTGTCATCCCCACTGAATCAGGACACTGCACTGGCTGCTGTCCCTGCCACACTCGAGGTTTGGTCCTTTTCAGTCACGGTCTGTGACTCACTGCTCTGGGTATCTGCTACCATCAGGGCATCTACGAGGTTCTGTTTGCTGGCTTTCACCTTGAACAGGACTTCTCTGTCCCCGCACAACTGCTTTAAGTAGTCTACAGTGTGCCTGCTGTAGTTGGAAGCCATATTCTTCCCTAACTATGGCTACTCTGACTTGCACTTTAGAAAAAAAATTAAATGGGTAGGAACTTGACTGTATGCCAAGTGATATAGTTCTGTATCCTTTTTTAAAAAATAAATCACTGCCTTTTTCTTTCTTTGCAAGTGAGCTGACAGTCTCAAGCCGACACACTGAACAATAAAAGCTTGTAATACCAAAATTATCCCACCACTGCCACCAATCTGTCACAAAGCCACTCAGCAGGTCATCCCTCTATTCCCAAAGTGCCAACCTCCAAGCGCAGTCTTGTGAACAGTGAACAGAAACAGGGTAACCCTCCTGTCTGTTTTATGGGTTTGAATCAACCTTTGGTCTCAAGTTCTGGAGGGATTCAAATTGTGAACCTCTTGCTAGTGTACCCAATGCCAAGGTTTGGATAATTATGTCTTCGGGGGGGCCAGATATCTTTGCCTAAGGGTACCTAACCAGGTGTACAAAAATGAACCCTTAAAAACTCTAATAAAAGACCTCAGATTAAACTCTCACCTTTTACCAATTTGGTATCACCATTCAAGCTTATGCACAGTGTCTGCTTTAACCATATATACTTCACTTGTTAAAGAAAAGAAATTCAACGACAGACCAAGTAGGGTCTAAAAATAGAGTTTTACTAAAATAGATAAAAGTATGTGAAACATAAAATACAGAACCATTTATCACAAGAACCATACATTCTTTTAAAAGAACAAGATTTTAACAGTGCAATTCCTACTACAGTACTTAGATTTTGTCTCTCTCTACCGGTATACTTTCTTAAAGTGCTCAAAGATGTTTCTTTGTCAGAGTGTAGATAAAAGTGTGAGTCTGAAGCAAAACAGAATACTGTTTAAAAAACTGTCTTTGCCAACCCCTTTGTGCGAGGTCACCTAGCTCCTCCTTTGTTTATTAAAAATCATACACCCAGGAGGTTTTATAATTTTAGAAGGTAAGTTAATTAAGGTTACATCAGCAGAAACTCCTTTCCCCATGTGACTTCCTCAATTAAGTCTTTCCTTTCATCATGATCTTCTTTCATCCCAGAGCAGCATCCTCTCTCACACAGACATCAAAGCATTTATGACTTTGCACCAGTGTCACATAACCTGCACTCTTCCCCTAAACACCCTAAAAGTTTATGATTTCCTCTTAGCAACTACAGCTATAATTAACTTAGATAAACAGGAGATCCTTGATTAAGGCCTGTTCTAGTCTGTAATTATCTCATGGCTTTCATCTTTTGCTGAGACCGGGGAGGGTGAAGTCATTCCAAGAGCACCTGATTTCTCAGCAGAGACAATCAGTAACCCATTTTTATATTTCAAAAAATCATAGTGTACTCAAAAATGGCTGTCCATGTGTCACAATATGTACAGAAGAAACAAACAAAAAAATTTGACAATTTATGTACAGAATGTATATAGGGTAATATTGCAACTATGGTTCAAGTAGAGTTCCCTGGAGTGAACTCCGTTTACCACCACCCTCTGTCACCTATCCCTTAACCAATTTCTTATCTGGTTTATCACCTTTGGACCCACTGCTAAACGACCCAATTTTCTTATGAGTCTCTTAAGTGGAACAGTGTCAAAAGTCTTACTGAAATGTAAGTGAACCAAGACCACCGCCCCACCATGATCTATTTCCCTGGTTACCTAGTCAAAGAAATCTGTCAGATTTGTCTGACATGACCCTCTCCCTGTGAATCAGTGCTGCCTCGGGTCCTGTAGCCTGCTGTATTAAAGATACTCCACAATCCTTTTTTTTTTTTTTTATACTGTCTTTCTTTCCCCAGGGACCCAGGTCGGCATCCATCCCAGCCACCCATCTAGCCCTGCATCCCAACATCAGGCTGCAACCCCTCTTCCCCCACAGCTTACCCCACGTGGCGGGGTGGTGAGGAGCCCCCCCCAAGCTCTACTCACCTCTACCAGGATCTAGTTCAGGGGCGCCATTTGGGGTTGGGGCCTGCGGTGGTAGCTGTCATCAAGCCAACCTGGGACCATTTTTCTCATTTTCTCCCCCTAGAGTAGGGTGTGCAGTAACGTCAAGGAAGGGAGCTTGCACGCATCCACACGTGCTCCTCCCAGCGCCTGCCCCACTCAGTTGCTTGCTTGTAGCATTGGTGCTCTGTCCCCCAGCCGCCAGGGGTCAGAAGTGCACCAAAAACTGGAATCCCCCCTTCCTGGAGAGGGAGAGAGCAGTCCTTCGGATGCTCGATCACTCTCTGCCCCTGCTGACCCCCGACGACCTGTGCTCATTCCCGAACACAGGTTGCTGGCATAGCACAAGGTAAGGCAACCAGCACCTCAGCCCTCAGCACCACCACAGTCCTTTTCTTTAGCAGTGACTCCATTAACTTCCCTCCACTGATGTCAAACTGACCAGTCTATAGTTGCCAGCCTCCTCCCTGATACTGCTTTTGTGAAGCGGGACTACATCTGCCCTCCTCCAGTCCTCTAGAATCACTCCTGTTTCCAGTAAGTTGTTAAAAAGGACTGTCAGGACTTCCGGTTCCAGTTTGGAATATGGTGGCAGCATAAATCTCGAGCTCCAATATCCCTCATTAATAATCCTAAAAAATCCTTGGATCTACGATTAAGAATCCTAACCATTTCTCTCCCTCTAGCAAGCAGAAATTTCTAACAAAGTGGTGAGACCTAAAGGGCCGAAATCCACACCGGCACAAACAAAAATGAAACAGCTCACCTTGGACGAGGAGCTAGAGAGTCAGGCGGCCTGACCCCGAAACCTTAGGCTGAATTCAGAATCTTCACAGGAATCGGATGATGAGGATTTAACCATGTCCCGCAAGTCCAGTAGAATGCTTCAAAAAATATTGCACTCTGTTCAAAAAATCGAATCCTCGTTAGCGGATCTCAGGCAAGACATTCAAAACATGGATGTTAAAGTCTCTGAAAACACTCTGAATTTGTCGGAACTATCAGAAGCCCAGGATTCGAGTGAATGCCTGATACTATATCTTCTTAAAAGAGATCGAGAAATACAGGGGCGATTAGAAGATATGGAAAATTGCACCCGACGAAATAACTTTCTGATCCACGGTGTTCTCGAGAGAGCAGAAGAAGGGTTTGCTACCCCTATTGACTTCATCCAACAGCTGCTCCGCTTGGTGTTAGACATCCCTGCAGACTTAGACATCACGGTGCACAAGGCCCATCGCTCCCTCATTCCAAAGCCTACTAGCACATCAGCGTGACCCAGATCCTGGGTGATTAGAATGGCTCTCTAGCAGAGCAAAAAGTGGGTATTACATGAGGCCTGGAGGCTTAAGAACCCTAAGTATAAAGATAGCACCCTTTTTTTTGAGCAGGACTTTTCATCGGCGCTACAATCTGAGAGACAGAAAACGAGGGCCATAATAAAAGAAATTCGAGAAAAAAGGAACTTACATCCCCAGCTCCTTTACCCTGCTCGGATCAAGCTTTACTTAGCTGCAGGGCCTAAAATTTATGGTGGCTTACTGGAATTACTACCGAAGTTACAGGAATGGAACATCACCCCTCCAGACATGGAGATGGCCCAACTAGAGGATAGAGTTGCATCCAGTGCTAGGTCAACGGCTCCAACTACCCCTCTAAGAGCAGCACCCGGAGCGATGCCAAAATCTATCTCTCAAGATGTGTCTGGTCCGATTCATCATGCAGGCAAGAGGAAGAAAGACACTCGAGAGGTACCCCCCCCCCCATTACCATGAAGCGCTGAATGGACTTGATAGAATCAGTCTCCATTACTGACACCTATTTGTGCAAAGTCATTGCGATTTAATTAATGCTTAAAAGTATTCTGAGCGGATCGCAGTGAGTACTTTTAATATACTGTTGATCGATTAGCTATGCCTTTTGTTTTTGACCCTAGATCGTCTCTGTTCTGGACACAGCAAATACTCTAATTGCCTTCTGTACTGCTTCTAGCTATCATTCAGAGCCTAGATTTCACTCTGAGCGGTTGGAGGTACACAATAAATAAAAATAGATGAAAAAAAAAGGGAAATAAAAAGGGTTAGAATCAATAGGGAAGGGGTTAAGATGATAACTGAGTGGAAATGATTTAAATATTTAGCTACAAAATTGGCAGTAATCCCAAAATGATTGTAGCAAATTAAGATTGAAGGGAGGGGGGCTATTTGCATAATTCTAGTATGTAAACGAGTTTAAATAATTATGAAAATGGAAATCGACCTTGAATCAAGAAAATATTGTGGGATTGTGTGCTAATGAAGGTGGAAGAGCATAGATATGGGACAGAATGGGGAGGTTTGTGCTCCTACCATTATTCTGGTGGGGTTGATCGCTTGCGTAATAACTCACAGGCATAGCTCCTTGCTGCAACCAATATCAGCAATCAGTCTAAACATCTGGCTGGGACTCACTTGGTCTAGAGTCCAGGAGAACCGAGCCAAATTTTTGTCTCCCACTTCTCCTTTCCAGCTTCTCCGGAATATTAGGGTGCCCTTTAGTTGCCACTCCTACCTTGAAGGTTATATTGTACAAAGTTTACCCCCCTGAGAGGGGCCTTCATGTTGAGGCCACCATTTTAGGGGGAATTTTTCTGCATATGTTAATGTTCATTGTTGTATTTAAATGTTTGTTAGGTATTTTTTTAATTTTTGTCATTAGTGTCATGCATATTGGATTGGATATCATGGAAGTTGGGGCGGGTCTCAAAGTTGGAATGGGATGCCTCCCCTCTGGGAAAATGGAGGGGTTGGAACGAGTTTTGCCTAAAACAGGAACGGGAGAAAAACTGCAGAGGTATAGAGAATTAGTTCTGGGAGCAAGACATTTTCACACACCATACGAAAATGGGTGACAGACGGAGGATAACCATCGTCTCTCATAATGTAAATGGATTAAATAATCCGGTGAAGAGGCAAAAGGTCCTCTCAGCCCTCAAAAGGCAATCCCCTCTCGCAGTATTCCTACAAGAAACACACCTTAACAAAAAAGAACATGCTAAATTGGGAAAGTTTAATTTCTCACATGTAGTAGCATCCTCGTATGGAAGGGGGAAAAGAAGAGGAACGGCAATATTGATAACACGTGGCACATAGCTGAATGTTTCCTCAACTTATTCAGACCCTGAGGGACGTATGGCTGTGCTAGTGGGAACATTGGAAGACACCCCAATTACGCTGGTTTCCCTATACATTCCCCCAGGTACCGCAGTCACCACAATAAAAGCCTTGCTGCGTAAAATCACGGAAATGCACACAGGTATCTTGGTGGTGGTGGGGAGGGACTTGAATCAAACCTTGGAGAGAATAGACTCCTCTAACTCACAACATCTTAGGATAACGTTGGCTAGTAAAAAAAATAAAGGAATATATGGGGCATGCCTTTTGGATTGATGCCTGGAGGTTACAACACCCAGCAAGGAGAGAGTATACACACTTCTATCCCCCTCACGGCACCTACGCACGGCTCGATCATTTTCTGCTATCCAGAGAGCACCGTTACAGGATAGTGGACTGCATACACTCTCCCTCGACTTTATCAGACCACTCTCAACTTTTATTAAGATTGGACTGGGGTCCTGACCAGAAACAAACCCTTTGGAAGTTCAACAATTACTTGTTGAACCTAAAGGAGTTTACAGACCTTGCCAGGAAATGTATCTCCCAAATTATTCAGGAAAATGATTCTCCGTAGCTCTCAAGAGCCACCCTATGGGATACCATAAAAGTAGTGTTGAGAGGAGATATAATTAAATATGCAACACAGTATAAAAAACAGCAGAATTTAAGACTACAGAAACTTCAGCAACAGCTGCAGGATTTACAAACATCACATGCAGGGGGGGACTCGGCTGCCTGGCCATTAATACAAATCACCAAACAACAGATCCAAAAATTAATTGATGTAAAAACAGAACAGGCTCTTCAGCGCCTTCATCAAAGATATTATGAAGTGGGTCCAAGGGCAACACGTTTGCTAGCCCATCGGCCACGACAGCAAACCTCTCAAAACACGATAACCCAAATTAGAGATCCTAGGACAGGCCAACTAAGAGGACAACCAAAGCGAATTCTAGACTCCTTTAGGGAGTACTACCATACCCTATATACCTCGGAGCAAATATTGAGCGACTTACAGATACAAACCTATCTTTCAGACCTCAGATTACCGAAACTTACACCCGAACTTCAATCTTAAATAGATAAACCATTTTCAATTACGGAATTTTCCGGAGCAGTGGCCTCATTAAAACTAGTAAAGCTTCGGGTCCGGATGGGTACACCCCCAAATTCTTTAAATTCTTTAAAAAGGAATTGGAGGTTCACCTTTTGGCTGTTTGCAGGGCTTCCTGGGGGGAGAATCTTCCTCAGTCTTGGAATTATGCTGTAATTTCTAGTATTCTGAAATCGGCTAAGGATAAAACCCATTATAAGTCATATCGCACTATACCGATATTGAATATAGACTATAAAGTATACACAACATTAATAGCAAAATGTCTGGAGGGAGTGCTTTCTGCACTAATTAACTATGACCAAACAGGTTTCGTTCCTGGCTGCCAAACTCAGGACAACATTAGGAGAACCCTGACTCTTCTCCACCACGCCTCCCGGCTGGGTTCTCCTATCTTGCTCCTGAGTATAGACACAGAAAAGACCTTTGACCGGGTGGTGTGGAATTTTCTAACACAGACGCTTGAAGCATTTGATCTCTCAGAAACATTCATTAAAATTATAAATAAAATGTATTCGGATCCAAGAGCTTATATTAAAATAAATGGAGAGGTGTCTGCTCCAATATCCTTATCCCAGGGTACAAGACAGGGCTGCCCTCTCTCTCTATTCCTATTTGCCCTTTACTTGGAGCCGTTAACACAACGTCTGAGGCAGAGGGAAGAGATAGAGGGCTTATGCATTAAGGGGGAAACCCATAAACTTGCCCTGTATGCGGATGATCTTTTGATCTACCTTAATAACCCTGAAGGAGGGCTAGTTCCGCTCTGGGACACACTAATTGAATTTGGCAGACTGGCGGGCTATAAAGTGAACACAGTCAAGACTGAAGTCCTGGGGATCTCTTATCCCCCCTTGGATAGAATAAAAGAAGCTTTCCCTTTCAATTGGAATAGAACTCATTTTAAATACCTAGGAGTCAATATAGCCATGGATCATACCCAACTATTCAAACTTAATTTTATTCCTATCCTGAAACAATTACGGAGAGACTTTGAGAGATGGACACTGTACCCATTCCCTTGATACAGAGAGTCGAGGCAGTCAAAATGGTACTGTTTCCTAGGCTTTTATATCTGTCACAAACACTCCCAATGCACATACCAAACTCATATTTTATTCAAATTAACAGGGGGATCTCTCGCTTTGTATGAGGTTCACAGGTTCCTAGAGTTCATTTCTCAGTACTTCAGATCCTGAGGAGGGAGAGGGGTTTGTCCCTCCAAAACGTGAAGCTATATCATCAAGCAGCCCAACTCCACACAGTGTTTTATTGGTTAGACAAAAACTATGTTGCCAAATGGAAAGCCCTTGACCTTGAACCAGAGGGTTTCACCAACCTGAGCAGACTTCTTCTCACACGGTGGGAGCACTGCCCAGCTTTGGAGAGGGGGAATCCACATACAGTACATACACTAACCAATTGGTACGATTTACTAAATGATAAATCCCTAAGACAGTGGAGACCTCTTTTAAACCTTATAGCATATAACCCAACATTTACTCAGGCAAAATGGGACTCAGGGTTTCGTAGATGGGAAAGAAATGGCCTTTTTTTGGTGTGGTACTTCCTGGGAGAATGGGGAGTGTTGCCTTTCCAGGAGATAGTGGCCCAATATGGAGTAGCTTGGCAGGATAGATTTAGGTGCTTTCAAACCAGAAATTATGTACAATCTCTCAAGCTGACTCCTTGGGAGGAGACTCCCCCACCACAGATTATGCACCTTATCAGGGCAGCTCTGGAGAACCAGGCATCACCAGAAAGAATGATCTCATATTTATATGGGGCTCTCCTTCAGTTGAAGGGAGACACATCACAGTCAATCAGGAGAGCATGGACAAAATACCTAGGCATGCCAATTCCTGATGACTTGTGGTCTGGAACCCTAAAGAGAATTCATTGGGGCCTTGCTGCGGTGAGTTGGAGAGAATTTTCTTGGAAGGTGTTTGTTAGATTCTTTCGGACCTCAGCAGTACAAGTGAAGTATAAAAGGGGGAGAGGACAGCTTCCTGCTGGAGGGGCTGCAGTCATTCTCCCACCTCGTTGCTCCATATTATGTGGGGATGCTCCTGTCTGGCCCCCTTCTTGCAGGAGCTACAACAGTCAGTGAGCTCCGTTTTTGGTCCAGGTCTTACCCTAACTCCCATACTTTACTTTTTTCTGGACCTACCACATGGGCACAGGAACCCAGGAACAGCAAGCCTTCTAAAAATCATGCTGCTGACAGCTCGGAAAGCAATTACTAGGAATTGACTCACTAATAAAATAATTACCATAGATCAGTGGCATGACCTTATGAGTTCTGTGTACCGGATGGAGAGCCTCACAGCATCTCTCAATAAAAGACAATCCCAATTTGAGCTGCTCTGGAGAAGGTGGGTTGTATTCATAATGGCAAAAAGGCCTGATTTTGTACCGTGATGGGAGGGGAAGACTGAGATGTCAGGCATGGATGTTTCTCCTTGTGCGGAGGGTGCCCCTTATACATTGGGAGAATGTGCTTTTATAATCTGATAAATTACAATTTGCAAGTAAATACTCTTCTTCCTAGATGAACCTAAGGGGAAAAAGGTACTGTGATACTTGATAGATCAACTCTTTCTGATGTATTCCATGAAGTTTTTTGTAACCAGTACTCCTATACAATGTGTAAAGTATTTATAGAAGAAGTTGACACTATATGTATTTAATTTATGTTTTCTTTTTATTGCTAGATATATGTTTATTGTTTGCCTTATTTCATGGCAAAATAATAAATAAAGTTTCAAAAAAAAAAAAAAGGACTGTCAAAGGTTCAGCCAGTATCTCCCTGAGCTCCCTCAGTACCCTTGGGTGTACCCCGTCTAGCCCCACAGCTTTGTCCACTTTCAGATTTGAGAGTCCCTTCAGGGCTCTTTCCTCTGTGTAAATGACTTGTGCTACCACCCTCCCTCCAGTTCTCTGGTTGTTTTTATGTGGCCCATCCCCATCCACTTCCTCTGTGAATACTGAACAAAAGTATTTGTTCAGGATATCAGCTTTATTCGGATCTTCCTCTCCCAAGTCCCCACCTGCCCTTCTTTACCTCACAGTCCCTCCTTCCCCCCTCTTTTCAATTAGGTAACTAAAAAATGTCTTGTCCCCTCTTAGAAACATAGAAACATAGAAGTTGTCAGCAGATGGGGACCGTACGATCTATCAAGTCTGTTCTTGGTTTCCTACCCCCCTGCTTAGCTGCCTGCTTGTGTATCAACACAGTGTCTATCCCATGCCCGCTTGAATTTCCCCACTGTCTTGGCTCCTACCACCCCCTCCGGCAGGCTATTCCATTGTTCCACAACGCACTCTGTGAAGAAGAATTTCTTCGTATTGCTTCCGAACTTTCCTCCCTTAAGTCAAAGGTTGTGCCCTCTAGTCCTGCTGTAGTCCTTTACCTGAAAGAGGTTCTGCATGTGCACCCTGTTGTTGCCTTTAAGATATTTGAATGTTTCTATCATGTCCCTGCGATTCCTGCATTGTTCTAGGCAGTATAATTTGAGGTCATCCAGTCTTGCCTCATATGGTTTCTGCACCATCTTTGTTGCTCTTCTCTTTACCGACTCCAGCTTATCTATGTCCTTCCTGAGGTGTGGCCTCCAAAATTGGATAAAGTACTCCAAGTGAGGCCTGACCAGTGACCGATACAGGGGCATGATTACTTCATGCCTTCTGCTTGTGATGCTCCTCCCTATGCATCCCAGGATATCACTAGCCTTTAGTGCTGCCTTTTTACATTGTCTACTGACCTTGAGGTCATCTGTTATGATCACACCTAGGTCTCACTCCTGCCTGGTAGTCACCAGCTGCTCCTCTCCCATTGAGTACAGTTTCCCTGGGTTATGCTTTTCCAGGTGCATTACCTTGCATTTTTTGGCCTTGAATTTCAATTGCCAGGTCTTGGACCACTCCTCCAGTTTTCGGAGATCAGCTTTCATGCTTTGCTGTCCCTCTGTTGCGTCTACCCTGTTGCCGATTTTGGTGTAATCTGCTAACAGGCACACCTTTCCCTCTAGTTCATCTACAATGTTGCTGATGAATATGTTTAAGAGGATCAGCCCCAGAACTGAGCCCTGCGGGACACCGCTAGTCACCCTCTCCTCCACAGACAGAGTGCCATTTATTAATACTCTCTTGAGTTCTCCCATGTAACCAGTTTCTGACCCAGTTTGTAACCTTGGGCCCAGTTCCCATGTTCTCCATTTTTTTGACTAGTCTCCTGCGTGGGACAGAGTCAAAAGCTTTGGTGAAGTCCAGGTAAACCACATCCACTGCCCCACCCTGATCCACTGTTTTGGTGACCCAATTAAAAAAATCAACCAGGTTTGTCTGGCAGGACCTCCCTACCGTGAAACCGTGTTGATTTTTGTCGAGCTGACCAGTTTGCTCCAAAAAAGCTATGATTCTTTCCTTCACAGGGACTCCATCAGTTTTCCCACGGCTGACATTACACTAACCAGATGGTAGTTACCTGGCTTTTTATTGCTTCTACAGTTGTGGAGTGGTACTACTGTTGCACTCTTCAAATCCTCCGCCACCTCCCTGCTCCTTAATGATTTGTTAAAGAGCACTGCTAAGGAGGCTGCCAGTTCTCTCCCTAGTTCTTTCAGTATTCTTGTGTGTATCCCATCTTGCCCCTTAGCTTTATCTACCTTTAACTTATCTATTTCCTCCAGAACACTTTTCTCTGTGAAGGGACCCGTGTCTATTCCTTCAGTCGGATACTTCTTTATGCCTGTTGTTGGTCCGTTACCGTCTACTTGTTACCCACTGGCTATTCTTTCCTTAGTTTACAGCTTTGCGGTCCTGCTTTTCCTGCCTCCCACTGCTTCTTCTGAGACATCACCTTGCCCTATTCCCTCTGCATCTCTTTACGCCTCCTGAATGCTACCTTTGAAGCCTTTACCATTTCAGGCACTTTCTTTGAGTACCATAGTGGTTTCTTTTTCCTCTTGTTTTTGCTCACTTCCTTTATGCAGAGGTTTGTTGCCTTCACTATGCCCTCCCTTAGCTTAACCCACTGTTCCTCCACCCCACCCAGGTAATCCCCTTCCCAGCTAGGTAATCTCTGAGGCATTCACTCAGTTTTTAAAAATCTGCTCACCTGAAGTCCAGGACCTTTGTCTTTGTGTGGTTTGCTTCCACTGGTGTCAGGACAGTGGAAAAAGGAAAAGTCCGATACAATATGAGATGCACATACCATAATGAGAGCAGATAATACCCAGACTGTGCGGAGGAGCAAGACTAATCAATACAGACTCAAAACAGTAGTTTGGTATTGTTGCAATACATTTACTTTCACATGTGAACACATAGTAGCAACAAATAAATAATGCCACACAGACTGGGGGCCAAAGGTGGGCAGAACAATTGCTCCAAGCCAGGGGGTGGGCACCCAACAAGTAGGGGAAGGGAAAGAAGACCAGGGTCAGGGGTCAGATACAGTTGTCTGAGGGGGTAGTGAAGTCATGAAGAAGGGATATGAGGGAGGAGAAGGAAGAGGCTGAGTGGATAGATAAAGGAAGAGAGGACCAGAGCATTGGGAAACAATACAAGAAGGCGGCATCTGTCTTCTGGCAAATAGCGACCGCAGCTCAGTTTGGTTTGAGTTGTTCCCAGGGGATGTAAAATCTCAATCCTGTGAGCAGGTATTGACGTTTAAGGGAGCAAACTTCGAAAAAATAAAAAAAGCAGTACTCTGGCAAACTATCCATGATCCAGGAAAAATGGAAGTGGTGGATATCTTGGGAGGGGTGTAGTTCAACAGGCCTTAACAGAGGCTACAAAAATATGTGTTAAATCAGTCAGTAACAGCAAGAAACACAAAAAAACGATATAGTTCACAGACCAGGGCAGGACTGCAATTATAATCAAAAGAGAGGCAACCAGAAGGAGCTAGAGAGCAGTGATAGTTGGGATAACTTTACGCAGAAGAGCAGGGAGGCTAAGATGATTGTGAGGCTAGCAAAGGCACAGGCAGAGCTTAGGATTGCTGAGGGAATCAAATCTGGAAATAAACAATTCTTTCGCTAATTCAGGGAAAAAAGGAACAAGGGATAGTCAGACTCATAGATGGAGGCAGGAGCAGAGAGGATGATGGGCCACTCTGAACAGCTTTTTCTGCTCAGTGTTCACAAAAGAGCACAAGGGGTCTCTGCTTGAGAGTGGCATTAAAGCTGCAGATGGAGGAAAACCGCGTATGATAACTCCATCATCACCAAGGACAGAGATAGTGAAGCACTGCTGAATCTTAAAACAGACAAGGCACCGGGACCTGATGGGATGCACTGAGGGTACTGAGGGAGCTTGCAGAGGAGTTGGCGGTCCCCTTGACACACTTGTTCAATCGGTCACTTTAAACGGGAGATGCGCCTAGGGACTGGCGAAGAGCAGACGTGGTCCCTTTGTACAAGGGGGGAAATACAGAGGATGCCGGAACCTATAGGCTGGTCCACCTCACATCAGTGATGGGGAAACTTATGGCGATCTTAATTAAACAAGATCTGGTAGAATATCTTCAAAGAAATGGCCTCCAAGACATCAGGTAGCATGGGTTTGTGGCAGGCAGGTCATGCCAAATGAACCTCATTATGTTCTTCGATTGGGTGACCAAGGAGTTGAATAAGGGACACCCAGTAGACCTCCTGTATTTTGCCTTCAGCAAGGCCTTCAACTCTGTGCCACACAACCATTTGTTAAAAAAGTTAGTGGACCTTAGCACTGCCAAGACCATAGTCAGGTGGGTGGGAAATTGGCTCAGAGATGGGAGTCTAAGAGTGGTAGTCAATGGGGTGAGGTCAGATGAGGGGTCCACTAAGAGGCATGAGTGGAAGCTAAGGGGGGAGCTTCAGGAGGGATATAAGGAAGTACTATTTTACAGAGAGAGTTGTGGGTCTGTGGAATAGCCTGCCATCTGAAGTGGTGGAGGCACAGACCGTGGGAGCATTTAAAAAGGGATGGGATAGGGCAAGGGCTCAGATAGTAATGAACCGGGCAGGAACTGGCAAAAGCCAGGTGGGGGGGGGCTAGATCCTGAGATCAGTAGTGGATCTCGAAAACTTGAGCAGACTAGATGGACCTTCGGCCTCCTTCTGCTGTCACCTTCTATGCTTCTATGTTTCTGTGTTTACTGAGGTAGCCACTTCTGTGTGCCTGAACTGTATCTTTACTTTGTTTATTATATGAGGTGTTTTTTCCTTTTCTTAGTTGCATTCTTGTCCTGTGAGATCATTTTGTGAATATTTGATTATGTCAGTCATTTAATTTTTTTTGTTTTTGAGGGGGGCCGTTGGACTATTATAAATTAATTTTGTCATTTTGGTGACCTAGATCGGGGTAAGCCAATGCTTCCCACTATTTCAGTGACCTTCTTGAGTGCCAGTACCTCTGAGCTATGGCTGGTGGTTGTGCCCTCTGCAGGTCCTCCCACTCTACTGATTGCAGTTTAGCCCCTGCAGTCACATAAGAGGGCCCCACATTGGATTTTTGGTCTGGGCTTGGATTGCCTGGGTGCCTGTCATGGTTGTCAACCCAGACAGGAGTGTGATACAGACACACAAAAAGTGGCCTCAGCCTGTGTTCACGGCACAGTCGGACTTGGAAAGGGAGTCCTTTATAGCTTCCTTTGACTGTGGTTGACAGATCTCAACTCGTTGGATGGTTGCTCCTCGATGGGTGAGTGGGTGAGTGGTCCTCCTTTGCTGCCCTCCTGAAGCACATGTTCAAGGATGTAAATGTGACCTTAAAGGCTGCCCATAAAAGGGAAACCTGCCCCTTCACAGACATCTTAAAATGGGAGGATTCCTTGGGAGGGATGTTCCCAGTTGCTGAGGCCATCCTAGGCCTGGCGTTCAGTCTCTAGCAACACCCTATGTCCTGCACAGAGCCCCCAAACCATGTGGTCTGCAAGTATGTGGTTCCCATGAGGAGACTATCTGGGTTCTCAGAGCACCCCTCTGCTGAGGGGCTTGTATCAGATGTGGCCTTTAGGAAGATGAAGGTCCAAGGGGGTGCAGACAGGCTGCCAGACAAGGAATCCAAAAAGCAGGACTTCAAGGCTTGAAAGGTCAATGCTGCAGCTACTTTGGGCCTTCACCAGTCTAACAATGCAAGGCTGATGGCCTGTTGTGGACATGCAGTGTTGGACCTCATCATTAACCTTCTCCCTCTGAACTGGCTACTAGGACTTGAAGTGTATGCTGCTTAAGCACCAGATATAGACAGCTTTGGAACAGGTGACTTGTGCGCTCACATCATGGTTGTGGCACTGTCAATGCACCAGAGAACTTGGCTGTGTCTCTCAACATTTCTCTAGGTGAACCAACACTAGTTGGCGGATGTGCCATTCTTAGGGACTGATCTCTTTGGAAGTGGTGCAGCAGACCATCTTACTTGTGTTGAGGAGTCCAACATCAGCACCCTGAATTTGGTGGCTTTGTCCCGGCAGGTTAAGCAGCCTCTCAAGCCAAAGAACAGCATCTTTCATATCTCTGGCTATCTGCCCCAGCAACAGCAGAAGAGATAGTATTTCCAGCACTGCTGTCAAAAGTAGGGTTGTCAGAACCCTCTGAAGTTCTGGGTTCTAGTTCTAGTCTAGAACTTTTGAAAAAGTTCTAGTGTTCTAATCTTTTTTAGAACTTTTTAGAACTCGAACCCTATTTTTTTATTGTGCTGCCAGTAACGAAGATAGTAATAAAATACATGTAAAGGAAAAACTGTTCAAAATAAGGGGAGAGAAATTATCTTGTATGACATTGATAGGAATACAACTAGGTTTATCTATAGTTTCTTCTGTTTGCTAAAGTCAGCAACTTAATACGTAACAGGCCCACCTACCCACCCATATGTTAAAAGTTTTCCTGCTGCAGCTGCATCATAGTTCCTTAGTGAAAGAAAGAGGCACATTAGCCATTTATGTACTCAGCTATATATACTCATCGTCATGAATTAGGAGAAAAAATAACTGGTATTACCTAATTTCAGCTATTTGCTGCTTTCTGTTTTAAATGAGTGAATCAAAAGTTGCTATATTTAAAAGGAAGCTTTTATAACAAAGTCAAGCCAAGTACTACAGCAGCAACATGTGGAACTGTTACAAAACATATTATGTCATAACATATTCAGTCAAGACATTGAAATAAAAAAAATATTTGCAGAAACCACAAGAAGGCTGCTCCAATCCTAAGTTGTGCCTGTGTGAAAAGCTGAGCACCAAGAACAAAAAGACACAGCACCAACACTTCCAAAAATATACTGTATTGTGCGTTTTAACTTTTGTCTATTTAAACTGTTTTGTCCTGTATATGCTTCTGTACTGTGATGCTATCAGTTTAAAACACACAATACAGTATATTTTGGAAGTGTTGGTGCTGTGTCTTTTGTTCTTAATAAAAATATGCCAGTCATTGTTGCTGGCAAATGCATGCAATTTTCTAAGGTAATGCATACAAATACCAACATTTTGTTGGCAAATTGAAGTAATACATACAAAAATTCTAAGATGATGCATTTTGCAGCTGATACTTCAATAAAATCTGTATTTCAGTCACATAAATAAAACAGTGGTTTCCTCACCACATACTAAAGAACATTTATGTAGCTGCAGCAGTTGGCATGTGATGTTTAAGGGACAGCGTCTATCAACCCCATTATGTATCAAATTATCACTACTTATAAAGCAAAACACTATGATACGTCACATTCTGTGAAAACTGCTGATGCAGATTTTCTTTTATTTCTGATTCCTTTATTCTTTTTTAAAGGGACAGGACAATTGTGCTAGGTGGCAGCAGTTTGCAATGTATTTAATAAGAATATATATTATGTGTACAGTAGGTTCGGTCTGTCATCATTTTTTCCTCACCATCCCCAGCTGATCACGAATCTGTAAATGAAAGAACTAAACAACACCCACCTTTCACCCCATCACCCATTCCACTTTTCTTCCACCACCCTCATCTGTGCAGTAGCACCCATGCCACCCTTTACACCCATGTTAAAACCAACCCACAACCCTCACCCATGTACTAGCATCCATTTTGCTTATGGCTAACATTTCTGTAATTGAAAAATAATAAACAGCTACCAATTAGAACTCATTGTTTTGTCCTCTTTAAAATTGAAAAATAGACCGTCTCCTGTCCCAGCCCATGCTGATGCACCACAAAGTCACAGAAGGTAAATCCAAAAATATATGTTTGCACTTTAACTATAAATAATATGATACAGAAAGGATTGACGTGACAGTGTCCCTTTTATGCCAAATTTGGGCCTGTTCCCACTGATGTTAAAATTGCCCTGTATATAAAACTTGTTGACTTTAGTTTAGACCCTAGCTACAAAGCAGTTTGCCATGAAATGGTGAAAGTTTTGGTGGGTATATAGTCCAAGGTAGTAGATCGAGAAAGGAGAGAGACGACAACCAAAGTCATCACAGTCTGTAAAAGTTTCCTTTTTGGTGCAGAGAGACTCCGTCCCACACAGTATTTTACCAGCCACCACCATCTGAGTTGTCATCATCACCATCAACATCCACAACATCAATCACTTCAGGATCAGTTTGTATACTCTTGTAGGGATACGAAAATCTTGACTTATTAACTTTAATAAAAGTTAACGTGTGTACATTTTCTGGCAGCAACCTATTTCTGGTGTCTGTCACAATATTGCCAGCTGTACTAAACATGCGCTCTGAAGAGACACTTGTTGCAGGACAACCAAGATATTTACAGGCTTCATCATACAGCTCTGTCCAAATTGACTTTTGATCTCCAGTATTCAAAAGGCGTGCATCAATAGGAATAGGCAGTTCTTGCAGGTAACTGTCTACCATGTTGGACAGAGACTGCTCAGAAGAGGAATCAGCAGAAGCAGCTGGTATGGCAGCAATTTGGGAAAGGTTTTGCCACAGATTTAGCTTGCTACTAAGGGCTGAAGAAGTGGCAGTTGTGGAACAACTACTGTTAATGTTTGGTGACTTTTCCAGTTCTGTATCCTTTGTGAAGATGAACCTGCATGTTGTGGTGATGACAACCTGAGGGTACTGTGCGTGTCTGTGTTTGACTCCTGTGAGTGCTGCAGCTCATCTAGCAACATACATTTGTACTGCTCTATATCATCTGTTTTTGGAAGATGTATAGCCTTGAACCTGGGATCTAAGAGAGTTGCAAGGATGTAGTGTTTTGATTTCGTCATTGCAACTAATTTGTCATTGGTTTGGAAGCGCTCACTCATTCTCTTTATGAGATTCCCATGATACAGGCGACATGTTGTCTGGCTTCAGATCTGTCTTTTCTATTTGTAGATTTAGAACACTAAGATGATGTGAAATGAGCATTATGAGTGGGATAACCTGACTCACAGATGCACCTTCAGAAGACATGTCCTTGTAGCTGTCTCAAAGAGCTAGGGATACAGCACACTGTCTCCATTAATTTCCACTGCAGCACAGACAGCATAATGCCATCTCCAATAATGTAACTGGAGCAGTACTCATGTACAGCTTGCTTTTTCTCCAAGAGCGCTGCAGCATATAAAGCGTTGAGTTCCAACGAGTGGAAACATTTTGAATCAGCTTTGCTGGGGCAGCTTGTGGTTTTGCAGTTCGGACAATGTCCTTATAGCCTTGGTTGAATGTGAAAGTGAGTCACAATTTTTGCAAACAGCAATCATACCATCCACTTGTGTTTCGTTGCTGAGAAATCCCATGACAATTAAGTGTAAGCAATGTGCAAAGCAAGAAGCATGCAGAAATCCTCCATCCTGTACTGCTTTTAAGATGTTGGCTCCATTGTCACTTACTATGAAGCCACATTTTAGACCGTGAGAATAAACCCATTCGTCAAGGAGGTCATTTAGTTCCTGCAAGATGTTTGCAGCAGTATGACTTTGCCAAAACTTCTTTATATGCAGCAGCGCCATCTTTTTGGGGTGTCTGTTTTTGAAGAAGCACAAGAAAACGTGACCCAATGAGTGTAAGGACATGTAATCTATGTTTTGAGTGCTGGTCCACATATCTGTTGTGACATGAATAACCCACCCTCTGCAGTTTTAAGTGCAAGCATCACTGTCACTTTAAAGCCTGATAAATGTTTGGTATTTCAACATAGGAAAAGTACCTTCGATGAGGAACATTGTAACGAGCTCTGCTAATGTCATGAGCTCCCTAAAATCCTCATGATCTACCAAAGAGTATGGGAGAAGGGCTCCGCTAACAGTTCACCAATTCGGTGATTAAGATGAAGGGTCTTTGGATGATTTCTAGTAAAGGTATTCTTCCTTTCAAATGCCTGAGACAGTGTTAGCTGTTTGCAACATGTCCCTGCTGGTTTATATATATACACCGTGCTTCGATGGGCAGATGGGCGCAGAGATGGTGGACTAGGACTTACACATTCAGTGCCATCACTGGATGTGCAACTGGTACTAATGGTGCTGGCATTGGTGGTAACAGTGATCCTAGGGCTGGCAGTGGTTCTGCCCGCATCAAGTTCAGACAATTCAGTATCCATTTCAGATTCCTGACCCTTCTCACGTACGGTCTGGAAGATGGAGGACATGGGTTTTGGATGATCAAGCAAAACCGAATGCTTTTTCGGATGGCGTTTAAGAGCTGTAGTGCCAAGGCATGACACAACTTTACCACGGCTTACACTCTGTTTACACAGGGAACAAATTGCTCTGCATGGATCAGTTTTACTGACTGAGAAATAATTCCACACCTCAGATGTGACAGATTTTGTTCGAGTGCTAGGAAGATAGCTAAATACTGTTTGTGTCTTTTCACCTGTCCTAACAGAACCTGGGACATGCTCCTTGGTGCTAGAAGAGTGGACAGAAGACTCTGATGGATTTTCATTGCTGGCCAACACAGAAGTGGTGGATTCAATGGATATGTCCTTTTCATTGCCAACAGTGCTGGATGTATTTGCAAGTGCACTACCTGATTCATTGTCAGCAGACTTGCTCATTTCACTTTGTTGAGGAAGTAATGATTTGTCGCGAGACACAACAGTGTGGGACTGAGACAAAGAGCTACTGTCTGAGTCAGAGAGGGACTCACTGTCACTTGCATTATTGCTGCTAGTCACAGGGATCTTAACGGCATGAATGGCATACCTTATGGTGCCTCTCCGTGTGACCCCAGCAGCTGTACAGGTTTTCTTAAAAGGTCCCCTTTACCACACTTCACTGTTGCTCTTTTGCTGTTTGTTGAATTTTTATCACATGAAACATTTTGGTTATTTCTGTTAGCACCAGGATTACCACTACCACCAACACCTGCTCCAACACCAGCACTAAATGCTTCATCTATGTTGGTGTCAGCCATAACAGACAGTAAGTACCAGTACTACCAGTCCAGTATACTGCAGTGAAAACACCAACACCCAAACAATTCCTGTGTAACAAAGCAATGTGATCTGTAATCGCTGGCTACAACTCCAAATTTTATTTTGGTTGTGTGACACTGTGGATACGTGGACTGAAAGTAATTGAAGAATATGACAGTTTGCAACTAAAGGATCCCAGGTTCAAGGCTTAAAGAATGATTGGGCTGCTGGGCATAGGCATACACATAGCAATCAAAAGGTGCACAGCAGCAGGGTGATGGGCTGACCACAGGAGACGGAGTCACATACACAACCCAGGGAATGAGAATTATATTTCTACATTTCTGTCATGTAAGGTTAATGCCACCACACAACTGGCCACTGGGCTTCTCTCTCTGTAACACACACAATGGGTAGGGTACAGTGCAATCAAGAGGGCACACAGCAGCAGGGTGATGGGCTGACCACAGGAGACGGAGTCACATACACAACCCAGGGAATGAGAATTATATTTCTACGTTTCTGTCATGTAAGGTTAATGCCACCACACAACTGGCCACTGGGCTTCTCTCTGTAACACACACACTGGGTACAGTGCAGTCAAAGGGCACACAGCAGCAGGGTGATGGGCACACACTGGGCTTCTCTCTGTGACACACACACTAGGGTTCAGAAAGATTTATTTGCCTTTTTTGCCCCCTGTATGCTTGTTGCTGGCAGCTGCTGAGTGTGCAGTGTGCTGCAGTTTCAAATAATCACATTTCACAAAGGTTCTTAATCTTCAGTCTTCTTCTTATTTTTTTTTATTCTCTCTCCGAGTCCTCCTTCAGTCCTGATATTGGTCTCAATCCCTCCCTATTACCCAGTCCCTTCCCAATCTTGATTAATCCCTCCTTCTGTCCTGAACCTCCCCCTAGTCCCACTCCCAGTCTCCCCCCCCCCCGATTTTCAGCTTTTTTTTTGAGCCTTTCTCTTGTTCTCGGTCTCACAGGAGAAGAAGAAGTGGCCACTGGACAAGAGTAGCGGTATCTAGCGCTAACCGCTAATTGCTACAGTTTAGTGGGCTGCTGCCTGCTGCCTGCTGCTGCTGCCTCTGCTCCGATGATCCTCAGCAAATGGCTCCTCCTCATGGCGCATCTCCTTAAATACCCCACAGATCCCGGCTGCAGCGTAGCTTACTCGACCCCGTGCGTCTCGGCGTCTCGCGGTGATTCGAACCCTTTTGCGAACCGTTTAGTGTTCGAGTTCTAAGTTAGAACTCGAACACCAGGGTTCGAGGAGGGTTTGAATCTTTACTGAACCTGTCCTGACAACCCTAGTCAAAAGCCCAACTCAGGCGATCATGGTCTGAAACGGGGGCAGAAAAAAAAAAAAAAAAGGTTATATGCAGGCTTATTGGGTTAGCAAAAGTCCATCGTTGACTATGAAGAACTGTGCAAAATCACTTTATTGTTAAAAACAGTCTGGCAACTGCAGGGATCTAGTGTCCCAAAGTTCTGTGCCAAACTGGGCACTTAATCATGGGAGTGAAGTGAGAGGCATCTGAAGGCCGGCCCTCTGGAGCTCCTTCCAAGGGTAAACAATTCTGTATTGCAGGGTGCCATTCCCCCTCCTGAATGGTCCCTGTTACAACTCTCAGCTGGGGGTTAACGTCTCTGCTTTCTACCACAGTCGTCCAGCATCATGTCAGACAAGTGGGTGCTGGAAGTGGTGGGCTTGGGTCTGTCTACTGAGTCTGAGCCTTTCCCACCACACTGACCCCCAAGATTTGAGTGAGTCCATGGTGCCTGTGGACACTGTAGCTGTATGGCACAGCGATATCACTAAATTCCTAGAGTGCAGTGCCATCAAGCCTGTCCCAGACAATGTAGTCTCACAGGGGTACATGTCCGACTACCTTCTGGTAACAAAATAGATGGGTGGGGCTGATGCCCCATCTAGGACCTGCACATCTGAACAATTTCATCTGCAGGTGAAAGTTCTGTTTGGTCACTCTGAACCATATCGTAACTTCTCTTGAGCCCAGTATGTGGTTCTGTTCCCTGGACCTCCAGTACACCTTTTTTCACATATCCATCTGTGCATCGCACCAGCAGTACTTCCATTTCCACATGAGTGAGGTATTGTACAAGTGTAAGTCATGTGATTTTGCCTGTTGTTGGCACCCAGGGTTTTCAACAATTGACTCTCAGTTGTGGAAGGCCTACCTGTGGTGCCAAGGTAAAAGGGTGGTCCTATATCAGGTTGACTGGCTTATTGCTGGTGTCTCCAGGGAAGAGAAGGAGCAGTCCAGGGATGCAGACCTTCAGAGCTCTCAGCCTCTTGGTCAACCCAGCCAAGTCTGAACTGGTCCACAAGCAGGTGATCCTGTTCATTAGAATGGAGTTGGACTCCCTCCAAGCCAGGACTCACTTGCTTGGGATACAGTGGCAGATCTTCCCCCTTTGTTTAATCCTTTCAAGCTGGGCAATCATGCTAAGTCTGGGACTTGTTCCAGCTGTGAGGGTACATGGTGGCTTCAATCAGTGAGGTCCATTGGACTTGCTGGCATATGCCCCATCTCCAGTGGGAACCGAGGCAGCAGTGGCCTCAGTGCCACAGTCACCTGGACTAGGAACTTTTGATGACACAGCTGATGCAGGACTCTGTCAAATGGTGGCTTTGTCCCATGCACCTTGCAAAAGGAATCCCATTTGTCCACCCAAAGCTGACCCTCACCTTGAACACAGATGCATATTTGGTGGGATTGGGGGGGCTCACATCTGACCACAGAGTCCACGGGTTCTGGTCACCCTGCGAAACCTACCTGTACATCAGCCTGCTGGAGCTCCAAGCAGTGCCCCTGGCACTGACAGAGTTTGCTTCACTGATTCGGGGTCAGGCCATGCAAGTCCAGACTGACAACACTATGTGCTTTAAGAAAAAAGTTTTGAAAGCATTAAACAGCACTGCACAAGCAGCCTTTTAGTGCTTCCAGTACCTTTCCAAAATACCAGTGCATTAGTATCCAAGCCATGTCACCTCATTTGCATGCACACCTGGTATAATTAGCATTTACACACTAACTCATTAATGATGTGCTAGTGGGTTAGTGATGTGCTGATCATACATCATTTCATTTCATTTTTATTTTATACTGGAAAGACATGTGGGCAAAAATGCCTGTTTTCACAAGTGTGCAGTTTTAGGATTTTTACAATGGTGGATATATGCACTTTATACAGACACGTGGTTCAAAAAATAGAAAGACAAAAATGTTTACAGGAATTTCAGTTACATACAAATTGGCATATGTACAGCAGCTACAGTATTAAAAGTAAGTCTAAACAAAATGTACAAATACACGGGAGAAGGTAGGAAATACTCTGAAAGAGCTTAGAAGGGAAAAAGAGGCATGGAAGCAGAGAGGTGGACAAGAGAGAGAGAGGGGTTAAGAGAAAGAGAGGGAAGAATTCTAACCAAAAATTGAGCAAGTGACCTAGGGATTGCTCTGGTCAGTGGTAGAAAAAATTAAGATATGCTACCTATGGCAGTTACAGAGTAGTTTATTGAGTAGGTGCTCCTTTAATTTGAGGGTCTGCTAACAAGGTTATATCTGAATATGGCACTGGCCGCTGACCTGGTGGTGTCAAGGGTTGAGGCACTGGGTGCCACACCTAGTGCCACACCAGCAACCTGGATTTGGGAACGACCTCGGGTCATCGGGGTGCCAGTACGGGGGGGAGGGGCGGAGCAGGATCGAGTGCCTAATGGCAGCTCTCCTCTCCTGAGGGGTTGTTGCCCCCCGTAGTTCTACTGCCACCAGGTGGAGATCCGGTGGCAGTGCAGGTGGGAGGGGGGTCAAGTCAGGAGTGCATCTTGCATGCGGTGCGCATGTGCGCATCTGGGAATAGGGGCGGGCGAAAATGGGAAAAAATGTAAAAAACACAAAACAATATGGCATTAGCTGCACTACTAGGCTGCTAGCAAGCTATTTACAGTTAGCACATTGGTAATCCTGTTAACCCAGTGCTATCCCTTTGAATAAGTCTCTTGGCACCTAAAGCACCACTTTTATGGCAAGTTCTGACTCCTTGAGGGGGCAGTTTGCAGGCCCACTATGTTTGCTCAGTCCTCTGACATCTTCATCTTCAGGCTTATGTTAGTCTATCGAGGTGGTCAGCAAAACGGCCTACACACTCTCTCCCCTGGGGGCCAAGCATCTCACCTTTGCAGCACGATCGGCCTCTGGACGCAGTATAAGATTGCAGGGCTTACCCATGACCTCTGCGCTCCCAAGTAGCAGGGTGATGTGCTGCTGCTGTACCACTAGGTAAGTCTTGCCTACCACATTTAGTACTGCCCTGTGATGTACAAGAGTGGGACCACAGACAGCACTATGCTCTACAACTGTTCGGTTCTTAAATATACCAGAAGGGCACTGAGCTCAGTTCTTTAGGATTATCCAATCACTGTGACATGATTTGCATCCCAGTGGCAAACTCCCCTTCCCAAAATCTGGACTCCATCAGTGTCTGTGGCTCAGTAGGTTACAAGCTCACCTCTGGGGAGCTGGAAGATTAGAAGGTCATGAGTTCTAGCCCTACACCAAGAACTTGGGTTAAAACCCAATGCTTATATGGTAGTGAAGCACTGGCAGGATGGAGTGCTGCACAGTTGAGGTGAGATTCTGTGGATGAGACATTAAACTGAGGTCCCTTCCTATCTCTGGTTGCTGTCTAGGTGGAAGATAAAGATATGATGGCTCTTTTCCTAAGAGTAGGATATTTCTCCCTGGTGCTCTGCCCAACATTCCCCCTTGCAATAAAACAGTTCCATGTAATCCTCCCCCCACCATGCACCTGGAAATAAACTGTTGCAGCTCAGTGCGCATTTCCTGGTCAGACATTAAAAAGGGTCCGTCTAAGAGCCCAGCTATAGTACATCATGCAGCCCTGCTGGTCACCCAGGTTCACTTGGTAGATTTGGCATCTCCCTTCTGCGGCAGTATAGACCCCTGCAGTAGGACCTGGAAGGTTCTTCTTCCAGTTGTAGTTGGAAGCTGCTTGCCTACAAGACTGCTGGGGACTGGGCTGGACATATGCCACTGGTGGTGGAGGGTGGACTTCAGGGGGGGTATAAACCCAACCTCCAGCAGAATGGTTACGGGTGGGTACACTCTGTACCCACCTCAGTGTACCCCACTGCCTGTCACTGGATAATGTCCACTTGCTGGGGGGAGAGAATACCATTCCAAAACCCTGCCATAAAGAGGGAAAAACTGTGGGGGGTGGCAGCTGGGGTTGGTCAGTGATAGCTGGGGTTAGGAAGGTGGGAACTTGAGAGTGGACATGGAGGCACTGTACAGGAAAAAAAAATACAAATAAAAATCTTCATGGGGCATTTCTTATTGAACAGATAAAAAGCAACAAACCTGCTGAAACCGAGAGAAAGAGTGAGCGAGAGAGAGAGACAGGGAGAGAGAGAGTGAGGGAGAGAGAGCGAGAGAGCAAGAGCAGAACATGTTTCTAGTTTGTCCGGGATGGAACATGTGTGCTATAAATAACACAGTTCTTTTAACTTTGCTTAAGAAATGTTCACATATAGATGTATCACTTTGTATAAACAATCATGCAGAATTCAAAAAAATACAGTTGGATGTGGGGCCTTCTTAATGAGGAATTCACATTGCACACATGTTCCATTGCTCTCCTGAGTTTCCATCAGATTTTGCAATCAGACTTCATTTGAAGCTAAATGGCACCTTTAGCACTTACTTGTTTGGGTGAAAGCGGGCTAATCAGCTGCTATTGAAGTGAACAGTACTAAAAGTGCTGATAGCAGACTAAAATAGCCACGCTCTCTCTCTGTCTCTCTCTCTCCCCCTCTCTCTCTGAGATTCTGAGTCCTGAGGCATCCCCCTCTGCTACTACCTTAAGTTCTAGAAGGGTGAGCCTTTCCCAGGACTCTTTCCACAAAGGACAGCATCCTCTCACGAGACGTTAGAGGTAGAGAATAGCGTCCTAAGTAACTTTTCATTTGTTTTACTGTCTGTGGAACTGCCAAACAACAAAACAGATAATGAACATGTTTTGATCGAAAAGAGTTATAGCATTTGAAGTGACGGTTTGTCTATTTATTTAATCCAAGTTTTGGCCAGGAAAGCACTGATTTATTTTACAAATGTATTGATTTACTTGGTAACTGGAGGGATAATCCTGTTTTTAAGAGCAACTTGGGCAACAGGCAGCAGAAAATATACTTTACATTCTGAAACATCACAACTCAAACGCCTTATTAAAAACACATTATTATACAAAATGTGTGTTTTAGTGCACTGGGATCATATATTTCACTTATCTGTGGGGGAGGGGGGGACATGTTTTCAACAAATAATGGTTTTCCTTAGTGTCTGTCAGCACCTACAGTATTTGATTTGAATCTATTGTACTTTGAAGCTTAGTCTAACTCTGACTGATTTCATCTGAACACAGAAAGGTTCAGTCCGTAAGGTTCAGGAGTAACTCCCCCCCCTTGAAACTATGAGCAGAAGAATGGGAAGGAGCAAGGAGGACAGCAGGAAAAAGGAGGGAGGGTTGTCATTCTGGGGGACTCAGTACTGAAGGGTGTAAGGTGGGGCAGCAAGGGCACCAGGAAAAGCCTCATATGGGTGGAATGTATGCCAGGCATGATGGCAGCAAGAGTGGGGCAGTTTATTATTAAGTGTGTGTGGGGAGGGATGGGGAGAAACCTCACATTGTAGTGCACCTGGGTACAAATGATCTGGAGGGGAGTAGGGTCAAAGAGGTGCAGGAGAAGTTCAGAGAAGTGGGAAGGATATGCAATAAGGAGGGATGTTCAGTTGCTTTCTCTGAGATTTTTTTTCAGTTGTTTAACCAGGAGTGGCACACTAAGCTGAAAGCTTGTTTACAGGTGTGACCTGGGAGCACAGGGAAGTTAAGTGACTTGCTCAGGGTCACACAGTATGCAAGTGGGGGCTGTGGGATTCAAACCCAGGTCTCTAGATTTGCAGCTCAGAGCCTTAAACCACTGCGCTATACTGCCTCCCTTTTCTAGAGTAAGTACAACCAGAAAACAAAGAATAATGGAGCTCAACGAATGGCTGGGGAATGGTGTAAGATCACGGGGCAAGGTCTGGTGGGGGGGTAGGACTTGGGAGAAAACTAAGTAATGGGGAGGGCAGACGGTTGGGCGACAGACAGTGCCACCAGATGAGAGAGTCCGTTAGGCCTCCCCACCAACTAGTCAGGAAGGGGAGGAGGGGAATTCAAAAAAGGGAGGTGATAGAGGAGAGGGGAAAGGCAAGGAGGGTCAGGGGTTACGATGGAAGGTGGTTTCCTTGAATGCATGGAGCCTGTGAAAAGAGGCAGTAGAGTTGCAGGCACTGATGGCGGAGGAGAGATGGACATAGCAACCATCACTGAGATATGGGCCACTCATTACCAGGACTGGGACCTAGTGATTCCTGGGTACAGGCTGTACCGTAAGGACAGAGAAAAAGGAAAGGGGGTGGAGGTGGCTATTTATGTAATGGAAGGGATGCTATGCAACATGGAGGAAAGGGAGGAGGGCAGGGCTGAAGCCTTATGGGTACAGCTCTAAAACTCAAAAGCTGGAAGGTTAGATTGTAGGCAGTATACAGGCCACCCTCTGAAAATGGAAACTGACAGGAACCTGGGGGAGCAAATAAGGAGGTTTAGTGGTAAGGGCGATACTGTGACAGTAGGGGATTTCAATCTGTCAGTAGTAGATTGTAGTACCCCAGCTACAGCAAGTGCCAGGGAACAGGTCCTCTTGGAGGTCTTCCAGGATCGCTTCCTGACACGGAGAGTAATGGAGCCAACCAGGGAGGGAAACATACTGGACCTTGTGTTGATGAATGGGGAGCTTATCCAGGACATAGGGGTGGAAGACCGCCTGGCAGGAAGTGATCACTCACAGTGTGGTTCTTCCTCAATCTAGGCAAGGAGGTGGCCAGAACCAAGACAGAGGTAGTGGACTTCAAAAGAGCAGATTTTGGCAGGATGGGAGACATACTGGAACAGCACCTTGTCAACATCCACCCAGACATGGATGCTGATCAGATATGGGTCATCATTGAGCTGGGTCTGGCACAGGCCATTAACTCAGCTACAAAGATCCAAAGTAAGAAGGCCAGGTCCAAAAAAATCAAGCTGGTTGATCAGGGAGGTAGTAGAGAGGGTGAAGGAGAAAAGAGCCTTTCAGAAGCTATGAGGGATCCAAAAGAGAGGAGGACAGGGAGAAGTATGTGAGAAAATCCAGAGAAGTGAGTAGAGTAGTCAGGACAACCAAGGCTTCAAGGGAGTTCAGGCTGGCACAGGGGATCAGAGAAGGGGAAAAGGATTTCTTCAGGTACATAAGGGAGAAAAAAAGCTGTAAAGATCAGATTGTCAGGATCAAGAAAGATGGAGGGAGGGCAGAAAAAGGGGCAGAGCAGGCAGAAGCACTCAATGAGTACTTCTGTTCAGTGTTTACCAGGGAGAGGGATGGGCCTATGCCCCAGGGGAAAGGTGGGGTGGGCACAAGGGGAGCAGGGGTAACAGATGGGGAGATCCCAGTGAGCAGGATGTTGGAGGGCCTTAGGTCCCTGTGGGTGGATAAGGCACCAGGGTCGGATGGCATGCATCCAAGGGTCCTGAAGGAGTTGGCAGAGGTCCTGGTGTGACCTCTGGCAGACTTCTTCAACATCTCCCTGAGGACTGGGTGCATGCCCCGGGACTGGAGGATGGCACATGTGGTGTCCCTCCATAAAAGTGGACCCAAGGACGAAGCAAGCAACTACAGACTGGAGCCTTACCTCCATTGTGGGGAAGCTAATGGAGACTGTCTCTAAAGAGAGGCTAGTGATCATTCTGGAGGAGAATGGTCTCCAGCATGATAGGCAACATGTGTTTGTCTCGGGCTGATCCTGCCAGACAAACCTGATTGACTTTTTTAACTGGGTAACAAGGACACTTGATTGAGGCCATGTGGTGGATGTCCTGTATCTGGACTTCAGCAGCTTCCTGAGGAGGTTGTGGGGTTAAAAATAGTGGGGGGAATTCAAGAATGCATGGGACAGGCATAAGACAATTCTAGTGGGTGGTAGGAGGAAATAGACTGTTGGTTAACTAGGATCTGCAGCTTATCCAATAAGTAGGAAATGGGCAGACTTGGTGGACCAAGCGGTCCTTGTCTGCCATCAAAGTCTGTTTCTATGTTTCAGCAAGGCCTTCGATTTGATGCCAAATGGAAGGTTGACTAGTAAGCTGAAAAACCTGGGAGCAGGGGAGAAACTGGTTAGATGGGTTAGGAGCTGGCTGCAGGACAGACAGCAGAGGGTAGCTGTAGAACTCTCGACTCCCAGAGCTGTAACCAGTGGGGTTCCACAAGGCTTGGTACAAGGACCGGTGCTATTTAACATCTTCATTGCCAACATATCGGATGGGATTAGGAGTAAGATCAGAATTTTTACAGATTACACAAAGATCAGTCAGGTAGATAGTGTGGATCGGGGGCAGGTACTCCCAAGAGGATTTGGCAAGACTTGAGTGCTGGTCAGACACATGGCAGCTTGGGTTCAACACCAAGAAGTGCAAAGTCATGTACTTGGGAGCCAGAAACCCTGGGAATTGCTACTGGCTTGGGGAGTGCAGTTATCCACTTCAGTGGAGGAGAAGGATCTGGGGGTACGATTCACAGGGGGCATGAATCAATCAGTGCAATGTAGGAAGGTGGCAGCCAGGGCAATAAGATGCTGGGGTGCATTACAAGGGAATCACATCTACGAGAGAGGAAGTCATTCTGCCACTGTACAGGTCACTGGTTAAACCTCACTTGGAGTACTGTGTGCAGTTCTGGTGCCCCTATTTAAAGAAGGACGTCAAACTACTGGAGGGGGGTCCAGCACAGGGCAACAAAGATGATCCTTGGGCTGGGGACAAACCACATGAGAAAAGACTAGGAGAGCTCAACATGCATTCCCTGGAGGATAGAAGGGAGAGAGAGGGGATATGGTTGATACCTTCAAATACTTAAAGGGCATGAATAGAGTTAGTACTAAGGGCATGTTTAGATTAAGGGGGGGACAAAAGGAGACACAGTCTGTAACTGGAGGGTGGAAGATTCAGGAGGGAAAGAAGTAGGCACTACTTCACAGAAAGGGTGGTAGTGAGGTGGAACACACTGCCAGAGGAGGTGGTATCATTGAAATTTGTGGGCAGTTTTAAGACGGGGTGGGACAGAGTCAAATGTAAGGTCAAAACTGGGGGGAAGCTGGGGAAGGGGCAGTCGGCAGAAGGGGGACAAGAAATAAGATGGACAGGCAAGGGGTTGGGGGCAGCTACAGCAGATTAGACTGCGAACTTTGCACTCAAGCAGACTTGATAGACTGTATGGCCTGTGTCTGCTGGCATTTTTGTATGTTTGTATCTCTCTCTCCCTCCTTCCTTCCTTCCTTCCTTCCTTCCTTCCTTCTTTCCTTCCTTCCTTCCTTCTTTCCTTCGCAATTCAGAATCCCTTAGTCCAGCATCATTTGAGTATCTGTTATGAATGAAGCCACCTAATGGCACATTTCCTTTTCTTTTGTTTCAGTGGTGTGAATATGTATGCCATGCTGACCGGAACCCTACCGTTTACTGTGGAGCCATTCAGTCTGCGATCTCTGTACCAGAAAATGGTGGACAAAGAGATGAATCCACTTCCCAACCACCTCTCGGCAGGTAATTAGCTACAGCAGCCATTCAAATGCAGGCAGCTAGAAGCATGTGTTTCTATCTCTCTCTCTCTCTCTCTCTCTCTCTCTGTCTCTCCCTCTCCCTCTCCCCCCCCACCTCCCTCTTACAATTTGAGTTAGATCACAATTTAAATTATTTATTTATTTATTGAATTTTGTTGACCGGGTGAGCCCGCTGGGCCCCGGAGGTCCCTTTTCAAGGCGACCCAAGGAAAGTTACATACAAATCAACGGAACAGTACAGGTAATAAAGTGTGACAAGTTGGTAGACAAATGAGATCCATAGGGTTACAATCAGGTAGGAGGTAAGGGAACATAAAGACCAGAAGAACATGTGTAAGTGGATATTTACAAACATTGTACATGCTTCAATCTTGTGGACCCTGGAAGAGCACGAGGTGCTAAGCTGGTTTGCCTAGAGTCAGGGTCCCATCCCGAGGAATCAAAGTAGATGGGGGAAGGGTGACCATAGGGCACGCCTTCAAAGTTAGGAGAGGTAGTGACGAGTGGTCAGGTCCTAAGGCATTGGCAGGTATTCCTATCGAGCAAGTGTGCTTTAAGTTTAGAGCGGAAGCTAATATCACATCATTTCAAACAGTGTTTGGTGCCTGTGGAGTTATCCAGCAAAAAAAGAAAATCTAAAGAATGTTAAACAGAGATGATTCCTTTTTTGGGCAAGTATCTCCTCATTGGATATACTGTCAGGTATATCTGATGAAGAGACTCTGGAGGTGTAGAAAACATGTACGCTCACACTGGATCCCTTAGCCTATTTATGATGGTATCCTCTCTACCACACTGATGCTACAATTTGGAGAAGGTAACTCTACGGCTTTGTCTTTAAATGTTTTACTTTTTAATTTTGTGAGGAGAGGGCCACTTGACCAACAGTCTTCTGTACCGGTGACCCGGTTTTGGGAGTGTACTAAGGAGCATAAATCATTGCAGCCCATTTTGGCAAGTGCTGCCCCCTGCAACTCGAGCCATCCTGGAAAGGGAAACATCATGGCCCTCTCATGGAGCTGCCTCTGGCAGTGGGCTAGTGAGTCTGCTCCCTCACAAGTGGCTGTGCTTGTGCATGTTACACTGCATCATGCAGGACTGACAGAAGCTGTATCCAACATTGGTGTGGAGGCTGGAGGCAGGAGTCTGGGAGAAAAACCAGGGGTGAAAGTCTGCCTGTCAGCATGTTGATGGACAGCACACTTGGACCTTGCACCAAGGAGCCCTCCACCTGAATGGATCTTGAGTACTGGGGGGGGAGGACCACCCTCTGCTTCTGGGCCCGCACCACAGGAGCAAGCTGCGGGGTAAATGGACAGTGGAGGGATTCGGAGAAGAAGCAGCTGGATGGTTTTTCTGGCCAAAGAAGGGGCCTGACATGAAGGCAGAGGGGCGTGGGGGTGGGGACAGCTATAGATGTACAGAGAATCTCTGAAAGCCAAGTGTGAGATATGAGGAGCACACCACAGTGTGTCGAACAGTTCAATTAAAGTTTTATTTGTTAATCAGGTAAGTACACTAGACCAGAGGTCTGTTTACAGGCACGACCTGGGTGTTTTTTTTTAGAAACACAACTTTTCTATCGGTGACTTACAAAGATGCATGTACATTCACAATCATAAATTAGATAAATGTTGCAAAGATTCAGTTTAAAGAAACAGACATTTGTCAGCACTGTACAAGCAATAACATTTACATAAAACTGTACTGACAATCCGTTTCAGTTTATATAAAAACTACATACATTTGCATAGGGATTTGAGTGACAAATGAGCTGTCAGTTTATGTCTAAAAACTTGAACAGATGGAGCTATTCTGATCTCCTTTGGCAACTCATTCCATTTTTGTACTGCATAATAAGAAAAGGCTTTTTGACTCATAACTGTTGTGTATAATAGCAGTTCCAGCCAGGCCTGTTCAGCTGATCTCAAGCCTGTTTGTTCTGTTAGCAATTAACAAGTCTGATAGGGGAACAAGCCATAAAGCCGCAAACCCGAAGAGTGAGTGGCCTTTATGAGACTGTTAAACCCCGAAATGGTGATATTTCACAAATATCTGGGACTTTTTTTTTAAACTCTGTTTATTCACTGGGGACCAGGGCATCTCCCAGGAGTGCCTGCGTGGCCTACCACCTCTACTCCCCAGCCTGAAACCACCCAGGATACACATTGCTTAGCCCCCTCCCAGATCACGGATCCATTCACCCCCCCGATCACCCCCCAGGGGAGGGCTTGCCTCTCCTTACCTGGTGGCCTGTTTTGGTATTACAGGAATGGTCCTGGTCTGGTTAAGGGGCTCGGGTGAGCCGGGGGCAATGCTAGTCCAGCTTGCAGAATGTGGGTTGTAGCTCCTGAGGCCTCCGTCACTTCCCTGGAACCACCAGGGATTTTCCTTGTTTGTTTCCCCTGGAACACAGTGTGCAATGATCCTGGTGCGGCTCCTTCCAGTCCTCGGCCGCTGGAATCTGCCATTATTCCACTCCCTGCAGTGTCCCTGCATGCTGTGCTTCCTCCAGTCTCCACCAGAGGCTGTAATAGTGCTGGGAACTCCCCCTAGCCCACCCTGAGAGAGGAGAGCAGTCCTCTGGATGCTCAAGCCTCTCCCTCTCCTGCTGACCCTTGATGGCCCTGGCTCGTTCCTGAATCTGGGTCGCCAGCATGGCACGAGGTGTGGCATCCAGCATCTCAACCCTCAGCACCACCGGGCCAGCCCAGTATCTGGGATACCTGCCAATAGTTTTATATATTGCATTAGGCTGGTCTGTAGAAGTGTGTTGGTTTTTGTGCTTAGCTACTTTAGTGTATCTGCTTGCTTTAGTGTCTTTCCATAATGTAGCGGTGTGTCCCTTTGTGTTTTTTCCATCTGGAGTGATGTTTTTAGGGCTCTTTAGTTTTAGGTCTTTTAGGTTTTCATACAACAGTAGCCTCCTATAATAGGAAGTGTGTGTTTCAGCATGCCATTCCTTATTTTGTTGTCAGGATGGCTGAGCAGCATTCCAGTGACTGGGACGGTGTGGTTTGTTGCAGTCGGGAGTGGCGTGGGGCAGTGTGGTTTGTTGCAGTCGGGAGTGGCGTAGGGCAGTGTGGTTTGTTGCAGTCAGGAGTGGCGTGGGGTGGTGTGGTTTGTTGCAGTCGGGAGTGGCGTGGGGCAGTGTGGTTTGTTGCAGTTGGGAGTGGCGTGGGGCAGTGTGGTTTGTTGCAGTTGGGAGAGGCATGGGACAGTGTGGTTTTTTGCAGTCGGGAGTGGTGTGGGGTGGTGTGGTTTGTTGCAGTTGGGAGTGGTGTGGGGCAGTGTGGTTTGTTGCAGTCAGGAGTGGCATGGGGCAGTGTGGTTTGTTGCAGTCGGGAGTGGCATGGGGCAGTGTGGTTTGTGGCAGTTGGGAGTGGCGTGGGGTGGGGTGTTTTTTTGCAGTTGGGAGTGGTGTGGGACAGTGTGGTTTGTTGCAGTCGGGAATGGCGTGGGGTGGTGTGGTTTGTTGTAATCGGGAGTGGCATGGGGCTGTGTGGTTTGTTGCAGTCAGAAGTGGCATGGGGCTGTGTGGCTTGTGGCAGTTGGGAGTGGCATGGGGCAGTGTGGTTTGTTGCAGTTGGGAGTGGTGTGGGGTGGGGTGGTTTGTTGCAGTCAGGAGTGGCGTGGGGCAGTGTGGTTTGTTGCAGTCGGGAGTGGCGTGGGGCAGTGTGATTTGCTGCAGTCGGGAGTGGCAGTGTTCTCTGTTCAGTTGGGAGTGGCATGTAGGAGCTCTGTGTTTGGTCAGGAGTGGTGGTGACCTGTCTATGGTTGGGAGCGGTTGCTAGGAGCAACATCATAGGGAGGAGCAGTATGGACAAGGGAGTAGGATAGAGGGTGAACGTGTGGAGGCAGCAGCAGTAAAAATATCTGGGACATGGCTGTTTGGTAAGTGTTTCTGGTGGGGGACTGATTTTGTGATGTTGGGGGCACATTTTACAGGTATTTTGGTTTTCCAAGGGCTGTAGTTGAAGAGGCTGTTTGCACTGTGATGTGTGTTCTCTGTGGTGTTTAGGTCATCGGTATACATGTTATTAGGGTTGTTATTACATGTGTTTATTATATTAAGTTTGTTATTACGTGTGTTGTTAAGGTTATAGTAAGGTAGTTGAAGGGTTGTTTGTCAGGTATTAACGTGTTACTAAGGTGTTAATAACACATTAATACAGTGATCCTAAGTACATGTGATATCAGATATGGGAAAATACATGATGGCGGATCCTATGGGATGAAAGCCACAAACACGTAAACATATATGTGTATATATATAGATATACACACACACACACATATACTGTGTGTGTATATATATATATATATATATATATATATATATATATATATCTTGGCTGGTCTTGTTTTACTTATGTGTCACCTCCTTCAGAAACTCACTTAGGTGCAAGAACAGGGCTTAAGAACACCTCAGGTTTAAGGTGTTTAATCCTTGAACAGTGACTTAAATGTATCATTACTGATTAAATTAAAGTTGTTCTGCTCTGCATGTTAATAAACTGAAATGGTATTCTGAATACTGTGGTTCGGCAATGCAAACTGTAACATAATATATTTTTTGCATTAGTTTCTAGGATCACCTCCCTTAATAAAGTTGCCAGTGAGGCAACAAAAAGTTAGGATTATACGTTCAGATTGCCCACAATGTAGTCCACAGCTGACACTCACAATACTAGAGCCAAAACAGTGTGAGGAAACAGTAAATATACAATGTACCCTGTTTCTTTGCTTCTGCCTTACTCACGGATTGTTGTAAGTTCCTCTGTTTCTGGTGCCACAAATATACAAATGTCACAGTCCAGTATGTTCTTGATGGTGAAATCACTCCATGCCCTCATGTGTCTCTAGTTTACAATATCTTTAATGGCAAGGCAACAGTCAAAATAAAACATTTTAAATTATCAGCAGTCACAACTCCATGGGTGCATATTTAAGGACCTCCCATGCACATCATCTGACCAACATTTCAGCATAATGATGCCTTTATCAAAGGATATGGTACTGTGAGTGCCGGCTGTGGCCACCCTGAGTGAATAGTCGATTTCTCGTGATAAAGCTCCCTTGCCATGCTTTTGTGCTGGAGCACATGTGGCTATGAGGCCGTGTGTAGTAAACAAGATGCTCTTTTTTATAACAGTGTGCCTGCTGTTTGCTGCCTGGTACAACCACATTTCTTTTTCTACCATTTGGCACTCTTCCCACAAAATGGATCTCTGTGCACTCTGGCTGCTTTTGAGAAATGTGTCCACACTACTTGTGTGTAGTCTGCCATACTGTGTGCATTTTGGTTCACTATACACAGTGGGTCTGTCCTGCTGTCTGTGTGGGAATTAGGCTCTGCACTTTTACACTGCCACAGAAAAACTAGAGTCTAGAGCTTTCCCTGTCTAAAATAAAAGGTGTGCTAACAACTTATGCAAGCTAAACAGTGTATCTAGTCTGATTTTTTTCCCTTGTAGGCAGAAATTGGCAGCATTTGATAAGAGAAAAAGAAAAGAGCCACTAATGAGAAAAGTGTTAGGTAGCAACTAGTTTTTATTTAATATTACAATGAAGTTTATATCTGACTAAGATTTTGAGTGGTTATTGTACTAAACTGTTTTGCCAGTGTTTCATTAGTGTCCTATAAAAGTGCGCTGTATGTATTTTTTTATTTAAAAACAATAAAATAGAAGTATAAAAACATGAACCTTCTGTTTTTAAACACAAAAATAAAGCCTATAATTTTTAGGAAGGAAAAAAATATATATATATTTTATTTTATAGCGCCTTTAGTGCACACCATATTCCAAAATGCTTTACAGGCCATGAACAGTTGTAGCAGTCATAGTAGATGTGTTGAAGAAGCTTATTTGAGATTGAGGGATACCAAGGAAAGCACAGGGAGGGTAAGTGCAGAGATAGTGAGAGAGGGTGCCAAACATACCCATTCAAGCAGATCCAGAATCTTTTTAAAGGTGGTAGCACTTCTGTCAATGGATAGCACCCCCCCAAAAAAATTTAAAATATTCCCTTTTAAAATGCAGATGAGGCCAACACAGCTGCTGTTTGCTGGCCATGGAGGGTAGTGGGTGCTATTTCGATACACAGCTGGATTGGCCGATGCATAACCCTACCAGCCTTACCTTCTTTGTTTCCCAAATGGATGTCAACTCACTGCCTTGGAACATTCGTTATTGCTAAACCACCTAGCTCTTTGTTTTGTTTTTGTTTTTAATAATTACAATTTCTATTGAAGAATTGTTGTTCATTATAGAGAAAGCAAAGACAAGAGTAACAATCGGGGGAATATAACAGGGACCAGTAGAATACTTTGCATGGTAGAGTTCATCTTATAAAGCAATGCATTAGTCTAAGTACTGTCATAGCATTGAGACATTCAGGTGGGTGTTGGGACTGAGTAAAGGATGTTAAGCTTTGTCCCTGTAATTAAGGTACAAAGTGTAGGTCAGTAACTGATACAAAATCCAGTTACCCTATGTCTCTTGACAAAACGGCACATGGTTAATAAATTGGTAAGCTAGTCTGTCTAATTTTTAAATTTATTCCACCAAATGAGGCCAATGTGACAGGGTTGGTATTTTTGGTGTTAGCCAAATTTGAATGAGATCCATCCTATAAACAATAATTCCATACAAAGGGACAAGCCCCAAATTTATGATGGTTATCTGCCTTACACTCACCACATTGTCTCCAGCATTTCCCCACCTCTAGCCCCATAAATTTAGTTTGCACAGCTGGGGTTTTAAAAAAAATCATTTGGCATTTCCATGATAATTCTCTTAGATATGGAGCCATAATGACCTTGTTGGCCAGGAGAACATATTTAACCATGTTTCCATGGTACATGTCATTTGGAGTTCCACAGTATAGCACAGTGGTTAACAGCAGTGAGCTGAAAACCTGGGGATTTGAGTTTGAATCCCACAGTCACCACTTGCATAATTTGTGACCATTAGCAAATCATTTAAGTTCACTGTGCTCCCAGGACACACCTGGAAACAAGCCTCAGCTTAGTGTGCCTTTCCTGCCCCAACATTGTGAGAACACTGAGGTAGTCAAGTCCTAGTAGAGTTCCAATAATTATCTGTATAGAGACCCTATCAGGTGATAACAAATCTCTTCCTTCTGGTGACCTATTATCAAATCCTGTAGCCGCCCCAAATTACTACAGGCGTTGTCTTACATTATTGTCCACAGTTCTTGTGTAAAAGCACACCTGGATGTATTGAAAATGATGTGTGTGGGGCAGATGGTAGGTATTTTGCAGGATTTGAAAGGTGAGCATCCTTAAAGTGTTAAAAAATTGAGGGATGCATGTTAAACCAAGCCTGTACCAGGTTTAAGGAAGTGGTTCACTCTATTTAAAGGGCAGTGTTGATCTCTTGAGATGGCGCTATCCCATATCGCAAGATTTTGAAGTCATGCTGATTTACTAAGTTGGTGCCAATTGCTGCATAGAAGCTAAATTGGGAAAAAGGCAAGTAGCCCATCAGGAGTACATATAAAATGTTTACGTTTGAATATAAGTCTTTTAAAGGCATATTTGATCTACTTCCAATGTACTTGATTATGGTTTTTACACAAAATACAAAGCAGACAAAGCTGAGCTGCCTGGGAATAAAGTTGAAGGTTAGGAAGATTAACCCTGCCTTTATCCCATGGTAGATGAAGAAGGGGAAAACATATTCTAGGACATCCCCCTCCCCATATAAAATGGGAGAGTAATTTTTTCCAAGACTGGAAATAAACCCTGCCTGGGAATATTGAGAGAGTTTGCAAATAATACAAGACTCTTGGGAGGATATGTTGGCTATCACCTTAATCCACTAGAAAAAAACTAATATTCAAATGCAACCACCTAAGATGGCCTTCCATCAAGCCTTACATCAAGGGTTCATAAATCAGAAGCTTCAGGTGGTCTAAGTTTTTTGCAATATGTATTCCCAGATATTTTAATGCCTCTTGAATCCAACAGAAAGCAAAGCATTCTCGCATTGTCTGTTTGAGCTTTTAATTATATGGGATGACTTTAGTTTTCAATTGATTTAACTTGAAGTCCATCAAATATTTATACTGTCCCAATTCATCCCATACCCTGGGCAGGGACTTATCTGGTGATGTTGTTGTTAATAAAATATCATCCACAAACAGGACAATCTTGTAGTCTCCTCTTCCGATAGGGACCCTCTCTATGGCGGAATTTACCCGAATAACTCTTGCTAAGGACACTATATAGAGCACTCTAAGTAGGAGTAAGGGGGGCTACCTTGCCAGGTACCCATCTCTAAAGGGATGGGGGAGAGGGAACCATTGACCCTGATGTTAGCCCGTGGGTTCCAATAAAGATTCTGGAGCAAATTTATAAATTCTTCTGGAAGGCCAAACCTCAGCAATGTAGCTCACAAAAAGGGGTATGTGACCCTATCAGACACCTTATCCGCATCATGGCTGGCCAGGGCCAGGGGTTTGATCATTCAGTAACATAATCCAACAACTGCAGGATTCATTTGACATTATTATACCACTAATGTCACCTGACAAACCCCACCCGGTCCATGTCCATCAACAATGGCAGAAGAGTCTTTAATCTTCTAGAATATAGATTGGAGATTTTATAGTCATAGGTAAGTACAGATATTGGCTGATAGGATTGGGGCAGCCAGGAATCCTTTTGCAGCTTAAAACTGCAGGTATCATAGTAAAATGCCAAAAGGACTGAGGTTCCTTACCCTACTGCAACAACTGTTAGACCTGCATCAAAGGAGGGAGGAGCAACTCCTGATGTTTTTTAAAACATTCAGCTGGAAAGTCAACTGGCCCTGGGAATTTTCATTTAAAATTCTGGAATGTCATACTCACTTCCTCCTGCGTAAATGGATGCACCAGTGCTGTGGCTTCATCGGTCCTCCCAGCTCTGGCCTTGTACTGGAGCAGTGTCAGCAGATCAGTGGGGATCAGGGTAGGGGAAACAGCAAAAACATGTGGTGCAGTCAGATTCATTGGAAGAGATCTCCAACTGTTTTATAAGGTAATTCTGAGGACACACAAGTAGCACATTTCTCAGGAGGCCCTGTAGCAATGAAGTAGCGCACATTTGGAACAGCAACAGATCAGGGAAGACATTCAGGACACTGAACTGTTGATATCACCACCTATATAGCCTGAGAACAAGAACATGGAAAATGATGAAAGCAGTGGATATAAATACTGCTGGCCCAACTAGGCCATGCATACAAAATACTTGGGTCTCCTGCATTACACCTATTTTGATGCAGAGGAAAACCTTGGCTATCCAGTCTCTGGCATTAGAACACCTCACATACCTCTTGAAGGGAAGTGAGGAACTATTTGGCAGGAAGTAGGGTACATTTTTAGACTCCCTCCCACCCGCTGAAGTAACCCTATTGAAAGAAGGGCTGCTACAGTATACTAGCAAAGTAGTGGGGCCCTACCTATCCTAGTAACTGCTATGAATTGCATTATTGAGATGCTTAAAAAGTAATATAATGAGGAGGCTCATGTTAATGAACTAAAAGGGAAGAATGAAATGTAGAATGAATTGTTAGTCTACTCTACTGTATGTGTTATCCAAGTTGTTCTCCCTGATGTATTGTCTTGTGTTTTATTATTGAAACTAACAAAAATATAAAAAAAAATAAAAGTAAATAATTACAAGAGAAATACGGTATCACAGTTACCCACAAAATCAACTACAGTATGATGTTCTCATTGGAAATGCCACAAATCATGGTGCTATCATGGAAAATTCCCCAAAAAGAAAGAATTATGGGGTTATCCCAGAAAATGGCAAACAATCATGGATTTTTCATAAAAATGGATAACAAATTGTAGTATCATTGACTTCTGTGACATCCATGACAGAAATGCACTATAGAAACATAGAAACGTAGAAGCTGACGGCAGATAAGGACCGCAAGGCCCATCCAGTCTGCCCATTTTTTCTACTTTATGAATTGCCATAGGCCTTTACTCTGTCAATGGCCTATTTATTCATACTCATCTTTATTGCTCCCTTATGCCTGTCCCATGCCTGTCTGAAGCCCTGCACTGTATTCATATCCACCACTTCGTGGGGTAGGCCGTTCCAAGCATTCACCACCTTTTCTGTGAAAAAGAACTTCCTCACATTCCCCCTTAATCGGCCTCCCTCTAATCTCATGCTGTGTCTTCTTGTGCTGCTATTTTTCTTATATTGAAACATGTTAGCCTCTTTCACCTTGTTAATGCCCTTAAGTTGTTTGATGTTTTGATCATATCACCTCTCTCTCCCTCTTTTGCCCTAGGGTATACATATTGAGCTCCATTACTCTGTCCTCATATGTTTTCTGATGCAGTCCCTGCACCATTTTGGTTGCTCTTCTCTGGATTGCCTCCATTTTGTTAATGTACTCAGACTGATTGCATCGACCGGGGCGGGAGGGAGACCCCTTGACATCGGGCCCCAGTGCAGCCCAGGGACAAGCTCGAAACGGGTTGAGACACCGCAACTTAATGTGTACAGCGGACCTCCCCTGTTGTAACTGAAAACAGACTGCAGATTTTGGACTACCTTTTTTTTCTTTGCCACGACGAATGCCCGCCAAAACAGAGATTGTGCGACCATCCTCTATCAGCCCTTTGCTCCTGGTGGAGCCTTTGTCTTGTTCCAGTGCCCCAGGTCCTGCTTGGCGCCTTTTTTCCCTGGCTGATAATACATATGCCACCTGAGCCCATTGGCAGAGAGGGGGAGTGACGTGGAGCGCAGCCAGGTAAGTAGGCTGCTTCCCCCCTCTCAGCATTCAGACTGATCGCATCGACCGGGGCGGCGAGGAGACCGCCGCATCGGGCCCCCAGTGCATCGCCCAGGACAAGCTCTCAAAACTGGCGGGGTTGAGACGCCGGCAGCTTAATGTGTACAGCGGACCTCCTGCGTTGTAACTGAAAACAGACTGTGGATTTTTGAAATGCCTTAACACCCACCCTGTTTCTTGCGTGCAGTTAAATAGAAGGTAGCCCCGCCCTTGGCGAGCCTTACACCAATAGGAAGTGAGGAGGAGGAGCATCGCCGGTAGCATCGTGGCTCAGTCTGTAACTACCACAGGCTAGCCCCCCAAAAAAACAAGAAAAAAAAAAAACGGGTGACCTATTATCTTTCTCCCTGCTACCTAAACGGAACACTAATGGACTAACTGTTTAACGATGGACTAATCTGTTATAGGTTGATATCATACACTAGACTAATCTGGTTAAAGGTTGATATCATACATTAGGCTATATGTTCTTAACAGTGTTTAAATACTGAAATGTGTAATCATGATAGTCAGCTAGCTCAATCCCTTTTTTTCAATAACTAGTCAGCAATACAGTCACTGGGTTATGTCTAGCTGACTTTTACACTGTTCTGTTGCTACAGTGCTCTTATTTGTCGGAGTTAGTAACCAATACTAATATCCTAAAGTATACTGAATGTCAAGGATCTGTAACTTAGACAGTAAAAGTCATTGAACAAATACTACCCTAAGAAGCTTTTACACTGGTTAAAGGTTGATATCATACATTAGGCTATATGTTCTTAACAGTGTTTAAATACTGAAATGTGTAATCATGATAGTCAGCTAGCTCAATCCCATTTTTTTCAATAACTAGTCAGCAATACAGTCACTGGGTTATGTCTAGCTGACTTTTATACTGTTCTGTTGCTACAGTGCTCTTATTTATCAGTGGCGGCTCTACACCAGGGCCCGCCAGGGCACGTGCCCTGGTAAAAAAATGCTGCGCCCCAGTTGGTGCCCCATATGGTACAGAGCTTCCCCCATAATCACAATATATCAGTGCCCTGGCTGCCATCTGTTGTGCTCCAGCAGTGCCCTGGTAACCATTTGTGGCTAGAGCCGCTACTGTTATTTATAAATTATTTAACAGAGTTAGTAACTAATACTAATATCTTAAAGTATACTGAATGTCAAGGATCTGTAACTTCGACAGTAAAAGTCATTGAACAAATACTACCCTAAGAAGCTTTTACACTGTACTGTTGCTATAGTGCTCTTACATTTCAGTGTTAGTAACCGATACTTCTAAGAATCCTAAAAGTTTACTGAATGTTAAGGGTTTGAAACGCAGACAGTAAAATAATTGAACAGATATAATCCTCACGAGGCTCAAGACAGTTGACTGTCCTGGTTCCCTCAGTACCCAGCCTGTTCTCTTCAACTCACCCTAAATCCTTAATACAAGGCAAAGCTCCTGCAGCCTAAGAGCATACATAAGGGTAAATGCCGGTCAGAGGTCTCCAAGACTAGTATCTCGGGCCAGCTCAGGCCAAACAAGAGTCTCCTCCCTGCTGCCCTGTACATCGCCACAATACTATGGGTCGACTGGCTAGCTGGTAAACAAGGCCCCGTCACACAGCCTCCTAACGGACCAGCACCATACCAGACCTGGCACTCTCATGGCCCACCCCCTACCAACAACTCAGCCCTCCTACTTGCTGCCAAGCTTAGCAGGAGTGGGATCTGCTACAGAGCTATCTTCCTAATGACCAACAAACCTAAAAAAACTAGGTGCCCACCCCTTAACTTTATTCTCAGCCTCCTGCAAACAGCCTTGCTAATGCGGGCAGGGGACATTCAACCTAACCCCGGCCCAGGTGTTGACAATACCCATATCTCCACCTCTCAAGACCTGACCTGGACTGCATCCAGGGGCCTGAGGTTAGCACACATGAATATTTGTAGCCTTAGGCCAAAACCTCAGGAAGTACAAGCGTGGCTAGCCCTCTATAACCCTGATGTGCTTGCGGTCTCCGAGACCTGGTTAAAACCATCGATCTTAGACCGCAAATTTGCCGCCCCAGGATATGTCTGTTTCCGGAAGGATAGAATCCACAAAAGGGGTGGTGGAGTTCTCATCTACGTGAAGGCTACCCTGATCTCTGCTCGTATTAACCTGCAAGTAACACTGCCCCCTGAAATCGAAGCTATCTTTGTACGTATCACCCTCGGTGGTGTCAAACACCTTAACGTGGGGTGTGTATATAGTCCACCAAAGGATGCTCTCCTATCCCTCGATACTCTCACAAAAAACCTAACAGTTGAGTTTGCATCTGAACTCATCATCCTTGGAGACTTCAACCTGAACTGGGCCAAAGAGGCCAGGCCCTCAATAATAGGTATGCTACAAGAGGCAAACCTTTCCCAGATAATCACCCTACCCACAAGGTTGAACTACAAAACGGGTAGCCACTCAATCCTTGACTGGGTACTGGTGTCCAACCCAAAAAATGTGCAATCGGCTGGCACCATGGCGGATGCTCTCAGCGACCACTTGCCCACTTTCTGTGTTTGGAAAAACAGGGCGGTAAAGGTCCCGCCCAGAATACTCACTTCCAGGGACTACTCAGAGTTCTCACTGGAGCACTACAACACTCTCCTAGGCAACTTGGATTGGAGCCCGATAAGAAGTCTCCCTACCTTGGAAGGGGCGGTTGACTACTTTAACAGGTCTATCATGTGGGCCGCTGATCTCCTGGCCCCAAATAAAACCTACCGAGTAAATGGCCACTGCTACAAGTGGATTACCCCAAAGGCCCTGATGACGAGCCGGGACAAAGCCTGGAAAAAGTTCAAGGACCACGGCTCTCCAAGTAGAGCCGGGTCATCTATAGAACCCTCCGAAACCAATGTAAACAGGCCACCAAATTAGCAAAAAAGGAGTATTTCATCCACCTCCAGAAAGCAAACCTTGGTAACCCAAGGACTTTCTGGTCCCACATCAATGAACTGATTAAGGGGGGAAAAAAAGACAGCCACGGGCCCTATCACAGCTAATGGACAGGCACTACATGATGAGGCACTAATTGCCGAGTCCCTCAATACATACTTCTCAAACCCTGATAAACATCAGGCAGGGTCACTGGTACCCAACAACCAGTCCGCTCCGCTGGATCCCTGTACTCTCAACCACCCACCCTTTCACCTGAGACTGGCAAAAATAAAAGAGGTCCTGGCCATCCTGAAAACCCTGAAAACAAGAGGTTCAGGAGGCCCGGATGGACTCAAAGCTAGATTGCTAAAAGATGGGGCCACGGCACTCACGCGGCCACTCACCTGGCTGATCAATAGGTCCTTACTTGAAGGATCTGTCCCAGAGCTGTGGAAGCAGGCGCATGTGGTACCGATTCATAAGGGAGGGCCTGCAGAACCAATTGAGAACTACAGGCCTATCTTCCTGCTGTGTACCCTGGCAAAAATACAGGAGAAACTCGTCTATGCCCAACTTAGAGAATACCTGGAGGCACACATGCTGTTGTCTCCATCGCAACATGGCTTTAGAGCCAAACACGGGACAGACACTGCCGTGACCAAATTCTCTGACGTACTCAGAGACCTAGACTCTGGATCCAATACAGCGGCGGTTTTTATAGACCTCTCCAAGGCCTTCGACCGGGTGGATCACAGACTACTCCTCAAAAACTCCTCCATACAGGCCTCGATGCCACACACCCTCAAAATCGTGAAGCTACCTCTCCAGATCGCATACAGAGGTTAGGTGTGAGATAAACTCTCAAACCACAGTCCTAATGGATGGAGTACCCCAAGGGTCCATACTTGGGCCTCTTATGTTCTCGTTGTTTGTAAATGAACTGCACAAACACTGTGGAAGCAGCAACATAATCCAATATGCGGATGATGCTGTTATCTACAAAACCTCGGACAACCTGGATGACCTCCGCATTTCTCTCCAAGAGGATATTCACGCCATGGAGAGGTGGCTCATCAAGAACAAAATGGTCCTTAATACCAACAAAACCAAAGCCATGCTGTTCAGACCAAGAGCCCTTGGACAAGATAGATCACAACTACTCCAACTTTCATCCCTGGAGGGCAACAAGCTGGAAGTAGTCCCCTCGACAAAGCACCTTGGCCTCACCATCGACCAAGGTCTCACATTCAAACAACATGTGGAACAAGTCACTAAAGTAATCCATACAAAACTCGGATTACTGTATCGGATCAAGGAACAGTTAACCCCAGAAGCCAGGACTGCTATTGCAGCCAGTGTCCTACTTCCAACACTAATATATGCTGCCCCAGTCATTCAGGGTATTACAAAGCTGGAGTACAGTAAATTACAGACTCTATACAACAAGGTGGCCCGCTTTGCCACCTTATCCCACTCCTGGAGTCACCACTGTGAGGCGTTAGCTAAGCAACTGGCCATCCTTGAAGCCCGCCTCAGTTACCCTGTACTCTGTCTGACGAAGAAGATAATTAGCCCCACGCCTCCCCTGAGTCTAGTGGGACTCCTCACAGTAAAAAGAAACCAGCGCAGCCTAAGGTCCTCGGGCCTAACATTACTAGAGGTCCCCAAGGTTAGGACTAAGGCAGGACAGAAATCATTCACGCATGCTGCCCCTGCCTTGTGGAACAACCTTCCTCTGGAGGTAAGAGAAACCCAATCGGTGCAGTGCTTTCGCTCAAGACTCAAGACCTATCTTATGACAACAAGCGTATGCCAGTGCCACCGCACCTGACACTACTACTATTGACCACAACTTGCCTGCTTACCAAACTAAAATCTCTAACCCCCCCTAACAAGGTAGCACTAACTTTTTCCTCCCCCTCTCTGAACCATCCTGATGCTCTAGAACTATTATACCTAATGAATCTCCAGTACTGTCTCACTAATATGTAGGACAAAGAAGAATGTAATGAAATAACAACTTATCAACTACATATATGAAACCACTATAACAACTGCTATGTGTACACAGCCGAATACTGTATACCCATGATAACCAGTATCTGCTTATGTTCAACTGTTTAATTATTCGTGTACTGTTATTCCCGGGTCGCCCCTGAAAAAGGGACCTTCGGGGCCCAGTGGGCCTACCCGGTCATCAAAATTCAATAAATAAATAAATAAATAATGTTCTTGTGCAGGTGTGGCCTCCAGTACTGCACACTACTCCAGATGGGACCTAACCAGTGTCTTGTAAAGAGGGATTATTATCTCCTTGTTATGACTTGTGATACCCCTACTAATACACCCCAACATCCCTCTGGCCTTATCTATAGCTTTACTGGTCTGCTTGGATGATTTCAGGTCATCTGTGATGATGGTGCCCAAGTCTCTTTCTTCCCTTGTGATTTCCAGCAACTCCCCTCCCAACCTATAGGTGGCTTCAGGGTTTCTCTTCCCTATGTACATGATCTTGCACTTTTTTGCATTAAACCCCAGTTGCCACTCTTCTGACAATTTTGCCAGTTTATCCAGATCTTTTCTCATTCTGCCTACCCATCTGGATCATCTACCCTGTTGCAGGTCTTGGTGTCATCTGCAAACAGAAAAAACCTTACCCTCCAGTCCATCTGCAATGTCACTGATGAAGATATTGAAGAGGATGGGCCCCAGGACTGATCCCTGAGGTACCCCACTTGTGACTTGCATCTCTTCTGACTGTATACTGTTTACCACCACTCTTTGTTTTCTGCCCACCAACCAGTTTGCCACCCAGTTGACCAACTTCTGACCCAGCCCGAGCCTACCCAGCTTATTAATAAATCTTCTATGTGGAACAGTATTGAAAGCTTTGCTGAAGTCAAGGTAGGTGATATCAACTGCTCCCCCTTGGTCCACCACTCTGGTTACCCAGTCAAAGAAATCTATGAGATTAGTTTGACAGGACCTTTGTGTTGTAAACCCATGCTGTCTTGGAGCCTGTGCTCCTATGGATTCCAGGTGTTGCACTATCCTTTCCTTAAGGGGTGCCTCCATAATCTTGCTCACAACTGAGGTAAGACTGACTGGTCTGTAGTTCCCTGCCTCCTCCCTGCTACCACTCTTGTGGAGCGGGATCACATGAGCCCTTCTCCAGTCTTCTGGGACCTCTCCTGTGCTCAGAGACTCACTAAATGTCTCTGTTAGTTCCACCCTTAGCTCCTTTAGTACCCTGGGATGTATGCCATCCAGTCCCATTGCCTTGTCCACCCTGAGCTTAGCGAGCTCTTGTAGTGAAGGGACTAGTGCACACCTCCCTCCCCCCCCGTGTCCATGGTGCTGAGCTATGAGCTCTGCCCTACCTTTTCCTCAGTAAATACTGAGCAGAATTATCTATTTAGGATAGATGCTTTTACATGGTCCTCCTCCTCACACTCCCCCTTATCCCCTTTGATCTTAGCAATACCCCCTCTGGACTTTCTCCTTTCACTAATGTATCTAAAGAAAGTCTTGTCACCTTCTTTTACTGTTCATGCTAGTGTTTCCTCAGTTTGTGCCTTTGCCTGCCTTACTGCCTTCCCTTAGGAAAGTTTAGTATGCCTCCGTATCATCATCACGCTGTTTCTTTATATTTCCTGAAGGACAGCCTTTTGGCTCTGACCTTTTCTTCTACCGTTCTTGAGAACCAAAGTGGCTTCCTTCTTCTTTTGCTCTTGCTTTTCTCTCTAACACAGTGGGATGTTGCTTCAAGTATTGCACTCTTAATGCTTGCCCACTTTGCCTGTACTCCCTCACCTGTATTTCTTCTTGCCAGGGCTAGTTTAACTCTGTTGGCCATCTTATCAAAGTCAGCTCCTCTGAAGTCCCATATTTTTGCCTTGGAATGGGATGATTTAGTTCTAGTCACCAAATTGAACCATACCATGTGATGGTCACTGGCCCCCAGGTGACCTTCTACCTGGAGATATGTGATCCTTTCCCCATTAGCCACTACTAGATCTAGGATAGCCCTGTCTCTTGTGGGTTGTTCTACCAGTTATTTGAGGCCCTCTCCCTGCAGGAAATCTACTATGTGTCTAGTTCTGGCAGATGTTCCTGCTGGTAACAATCAATTTGTATCTGGCATGTTGAAGTCTCCCATTATCAGAACCTCCCAATTAGCAGTTATGTTTTGTATATCTTCTAACAGTAATGTGTCTATGTTCTCCCCAAGGTCTGGAGGCCTGTAGACAGCCCCAGTTCATATGGCAGTCCCATTTCCTGTTTCCCAGGGTGGCCCACAGTTCTTCTGGCTCCTTATGTGTATTCTGAATTTCTGTAGCTTTGATATTTTCATTGACATAAAGGGCCACTCCCCCCTCCCCCTTTTTTGAACCTCAGTCTCTTCTGAACAGTACATAGCCGGGTACTGAAGTCTCCCAAGTATGGTTACTGGTGAACCATGTCTTGCTAATGGCTACTATGTCCAGTTTAGCCTCTATCATTGTTGCCTGCAGGTCTAGAATCTTGTTTCCCAGACTGTGAGCATTTGTGTACATGATTTTCCATTGGCCAGATTTCGGTATGTTAGTTGTTGGGTGAGGTCCAGTAGGTAGGCAAGGTAGCTATTTACCATGGCTGTATTATTTTTATGATTTTTTTTTTTGTCAACATAGGTCAAAGTTTAATGTATACACTGCATATTTTATTTCTTATGCAAAGAATTGTTTGTAGTTGTATTGGTCCTTACATAGATACATAGATATTGTCAGCAGATAAGGGCCTTCTGCCCACCTAGTCTGCCAACGAACGTACATAACTGTGCTTCTTCAAGCTACTCTGGAACTAGGTTGTCCTAGTTGTGTCCTTGCACAAACAGATGAACAAAGTTGGTGTCTGAAGACACCCCAAGGAAGGCAGTGTGAGACCTGAAAACTTGTGTAATGAACGTTTCTTGTTGGCCCATTGAAAAGTCTCAAATCACTTGAAGGGGTTTAAGCATGCCTGGGATAGGTACAGGGGAACCTTGAGAGGGGAGGGAGTGATCAAAAGCCATTGATCACATAAGGTCAGTGGTCACACACACTGTATAGGGCCTACAGGCAGACTGGATGGGTGTAGCGGTCCTTATCTGCTGGCAATGTCTATGTTTTTTATGTTTACTCTATATTGTATGTCATTTTATACTGCCTCTTTTCTGCCCTAGGTCACGCCTGCAAATGGGCCATGTGACACCTGGAAATGGGCCTTTTTCTCAGTGTGTTTTTACCTGGTTATCAAATAAATAAACTGGCGGCCTGGGACAGACCTGCCCAGGGTGTTGCAAAGTATTGATATGGTAGAGTTAGCTACCCAGTCGTGTGCATCAGCAGGAAACTGAACGAACGGTGGAAATATTTTCAGTATAGCTCCTTTTGGTCATTCATGCACAAGTGGCATAACTAGCCAGTAAGTTCAAATGAAATCACTGCCATGTGAAAGGGGCTTATCTAACTGTAGTATTACAAGCCAGTGTGACTGATTCTTTTGTTCTTTTCTAAAGAAAAGTGCTTCTTCTTGCCTTAGAAGTTAGCAGATTATCCTGTAAGACAAAATATGTTGATCACCTTTGACCTACTTCTCATGAAAGACTGGCTGAGCTTTTGACTTGAGGCACTAGACCTGTAAGCTCACTGAGTCAGCCCACACCAATGATCTGAAATGACATTTGTTCTCCTCTGATGTTAAACTACGGATCAATGGAGAGTGGAAATTCTTCCGCAGTTTTTAAACATGATGGAATAATATATGCATTGGTTAACCCTTAAAGGTTAGCAAAATATTTCTGTGCTGGCTGAACTGCACATTCTAGTTGTGAAGGTGATTCTGATAAAGTCAGATTGGTTTTGAAAGGGGCATGTCCATGATATGTGAGGTCATTACTGATTATACATATTAAGTGCCATGTTAGACATCTTTTTAAGTACTTGCCTGGCAAGAAGGTGCCCTTTCATCTGGTAGTTCCTGTGACCACTTGCCCCTCCCTATGGTTAAGTAACCAAAAACCAGTTATGTTGCATCCCAGGATTCCCTGAAGCCGATGTCATCAACAGGACAGATCACAAGAGATTTGCATGTACGTCAGCCATCTCAGAGCAAGAATGCTTTGACATGCTGTTTGCTCATCCCATGCTATTCCTAAGGCTAAATACAGCTGGTGCTGTAAACTGTTTACATCTCCCTTTAACAAGTCTCATTTGATTAAGTCAAGTTTTACCCCGTGAAAGAGTAAAAATGCTATTATTGCCCTGCATTTAAAAGGAATATATGGGGGAGGGGGCACTAATGAGCAGCTAGAGAGCAGGACATGCATTCCCTGGCTCCGTCTCCTTCACATTTTATAAGTATATAAGCATACTGTAGTGCAAGACATTTTTACATTATTTAATTTTTGTGCATTGCAGTGTCACTGCACTAATATGCAGTTTCATTTTTGTGCATTGCAATCAGCCAGTCAGCGCAAATCACCTAACTGAATTGTCAGTATAAATAGGGGTTCTGTCCACCATCCATCCTCACCACTCCTGTCTGTTTCATTCACTGTGCTGCTGTTCATTTACCAGCCCTGTCTCACATGTGCTAGCCTGTCTGATGTCTGCATGGCAGTTTCAGTCAGTCTGCTGCTATCGGTTTACCAGCCCTGTTTCTGTCTGCATGATTTCATTAGGGAGGTGGCTGCAGCACCCAAAAGCCAAGAAGAGTGACTACTCCTTTGCATCTGGAGTTGATGCTGGAGATCTCTCCAAGGCAGTGGGGGGGTGTCCATCCATGTCATTCAAGCTCTGTGCATTGACACCCCCCTCCCGAAGCATTGTGCCAAGTATGAGCAGTACACTCCAGAGGTTCACTTTAAGCTTGTTAAATGTGCCTGAGACCATAGTGATAAACTCCATGTGTTACTACCAAAACACTCAAAAAAAAAAAAGGATCGGTGACTCTGCCATCAGAAAATTCCCAAAAGTGACTAACCCCTCAAAATTAAAAGAAACACCTGACCCAAGCGCCCTTGCCCCCATTCTGCTAGCTGCAGCTAAAAGCTTTCATCAAAAGTCCTCAGTTGCACCTAGTGGTGGATCACTCACTCAGCATGCTGTTGACCTGGGTTTGAACCCTGAACCTGGGAGGACAGGAGCAGAGGCTGGGAACAAGGGTTATAGCCACCCGTGCAGATGCTTTCCTCCTGGGGGAGGATACTGCAGAACACCACTCAGAGAGTGACACCTGGTGTTGCATGGAGCCTTGGCCAGCATGTGTGACTGCATGGCTGGCTCCACCTCTAGGGCAGCCATGGTGCGGTCCGCTGGTGAGAGGAGAGGGTCCCAGAAAATGAAAAAATGCACCCATCCTGGCCTGAACGGATGACAGCTGCCATGCCAAAAGTGCAAATCACCTAACTGAAACAGAAAACAAGAAGAGCATTGGGTAGAAGAAAGGTTTTCCAGCCTCGTCCCACCCCCTCGACTTTTTAAATACACCAGGATACTGCAGGGATTGGGCAATATGGATAAGGAGGAGGAGGAAGAGTGCCGGGGCAGCTAAGAGAAAATAGTGCCCTGGGACAACAAATCTTAAAGAGTCCACCAATAGGGTAACATATATTATGAAAACTGTGTGAGAAGGGTTCCTTCAAATTTACAAGGATAGATACACTGTACTGTATGGAAGGGCAGTTTATTAATAATTGAAATTAATGACATATATTGTGTTAACTGTATAAGAAGGGTTCCATCTAAGTTACAAGGATATACACACTGTTTTGTAGGGGTAACTGTGTTAGAAGGGTTCCTTCTAAGTACAAGGATAGATCTGTATTGTGGGGGTAACTTGCACTGCAGGGGCAAAATTATAATGTTAACTGTGTAAGAAGGGCTCCATCTAAGATACAAGGATAGATACACTGTACTGTAGGGGTAACTGTGTGAGAAGGGTTCCTTCCAAGTACAAGGATAGGTACACCGTATCATAGGGGTAACTCACACAGCAAGGGCAACATTGTAAGGAGGATGTCCTTGATTAGGACAACTGGAGGTACTACAAAGTGTGGCAAGCTAGTGAGGGATACAATAGGAGGGGAAGGGAGTATTGGAAGTAGGGGTTGGTGGCAGGAGAAAGAAATGGGGTACAAGGGCCAGGCAGAGAGTAGACAGACCACAGTGGGAAGAATAGTGGGCTGCAATGGACGTGGGGTGGCGGTTTTTATGGACATTAGGAGGATGTCCAGTTTGTCACCGACTGGGAAGACTGGTGTCTGCAGTAAGTTGGCTAAGAAGAGAGATGGAGTGGAGGGTTGGGAAAAGCAGGGAGGGGGAGGAAGGAGAGGCAATATTGAAAGCAGGGTAGAGGTATCATGGAAGGAGAGAAGGGGGCATAGGGGAGGGGAATGGGACAGGAACAACAGGAGAAAGAGGTGGTGCACAGGAGGGGTAAAAAAGCAAATGAAAACACTGAAGGCTTCACAAAGGTATCAAACAGGTTCTCATCTTTAGCCAAAATGTAGGCAAATGGGGGAGCAAGAGAAGGGGGGGTGTATATGAGGACAAGGACTAGGATGCAGGAGAAATAGGGAAGCAGGTGCAGAGCACACAGAAAGGGTAAGAGGGGGGAACAAGGAAGTCTGAGCTGGAAGGCAAGTAAAGAAGGGGAGGAAGAGGTCATCTGATGTCAAAGAGAAAAGGAGGAGAGATGCAGAGGGGAAATAATAGAGGGATGGGGAGGGCAGGAACATAGGAGAAGCACTGGAGAAAGAGAAAGCAAGAAAGATGCAGAGGAGAACAGGAAAGAGAAGGACGAAAACAGCGGTACAGAGGAAGGAAAGGCAGGGGGAGGAAAAATGGGCACAGAGGGGAAGCATGGGAGAAAGAGGGGTGCAGGAGGAAAAAGAAAACGAGAGGGAGGACAGATTAGGGTCAGAAGTCCAGGAATGTAATACAAGAATTACAAAGAGGGTCAAACAGGACAGGGGTAATGGGGTGCACTTAGGCATACAGAGCTCAGACTTGGTCATGGTCTATGGGGACTCAATCATTAAGGAAATAAACTGGTTGAGGAAGGGGGTCATATATAAAAGGAGATCAGTTTTCTGTGACTCAAGGATGGAGGCAAGCAGGGCGTTGCTGAGAATAAGAGAACATATTAGGTTACTGGAGGTGAACCACACCTAGTCCTGCACCTTAGGACAAATGATCATGGGAGAAGATATGAGGAGGAGGTACAAAGAAGGTTTAAGGATTTAGCTAAGGGATATATGAGGATGGTTAGCTCTCTGGCATTCTCAGAGGTATTGCTGATTCATTGTGCTAGTACAACTAGACAATTGAGAACAAGAGATTTCAACTACTGGCTAAGGGAATGGTGTAAGAGGGAGGGTTTCGTATGCATAGGAGAGTGGGGGGACACATGGACAGAGGTGAACCTATTTGCAGGGGACAGACTGCATATAAATGAGGGGGGAGCTAAACTGTTAAGGGGAAAGCTACAAGGGTATATTGACAGGATCCTGGGTAGGGATTTAAACTAATGGAGGGGGATTGTGAAACTAGGGAAGAGCTGGAAGAAAGTTCTAGAGGGTTTAGCCAAGTTAGCGCTTCCCCACAGAAGGGGGCAGGTGTTATCGAGGAGAAAGATAGTTGGGGGGGGGGGGAATAGATGGAAGTGCATGCTGCCAAACACTAGGAGTCTGAGAAATAAAATAGAAGATTTAGTGGCCACAGTAATGATGTAGGGGCTAGTCCCGATTGCCATAACTGAGACATGGTGGACAGAAAACCACGAAGGGGAGGTGGTAATGCTGGGGTACGGTCTTTTTAGGAGAGACAGGAAAGGGAAAAGAGGAGGTGGGGTTGCATTATATGTAAAAGAGGGGATAAAGGTGATGGGGGCTGAAAGGTCAGGGTTCCGCAGAGGTCTTGAGGATCACATTAATCAAGAGGACGGGGGAGGCGGTACATATGGGAGTAGTGTACAGACCACCAAATCAGGAGGAGGAGGTAGACAGGGAATTGATTAGGGAAATACATAAGATGGCAGGGAAAGGGGAACTTCTGTTGGTAGGAGACTTAAATCTCCAGGATGAGAACTGGGAGATTCCAACAGCAACATCAGAAAGGAGCAGGGAGCTACTGGAATCCATCCATACAGGAGGCACTATTACAGCAGCTAGTGAGGGAACCAACAAGGGACAAAAATATATTGGATCTAATTATGACAAATGGAGACAGTATAGAGGAGGTCAAAGTGGGGAAAAATCTGGGGGTTAGTGACCACAGAACAGTCAGGCTCAGTCTTAGGATGGGGGGCGGAAGCAAGATAAACCACCACAAAGGTATTGGACTTCCGGAAGACAGACTTTAAGAAAACAAGGAAACTCTTCAAAAGGGAAATGGAAGAAGGAGAACATAGAAGAAGTAGAGGAATGTGGGAGACAATGGGGGGATCTTAAGAACAACGGGCAGTGCATAAAGAAGGTGTTCTAAAAAGAAATGCGGAAGGAAACCACTTTGGTTCACAAGGAGGTGTCAGGAGCAACTACGAGAAAAAGAGAGCTTTCATGGCATACAAAACTACACTGGGAATAGAGGAAAGGAAGTATACAGGGAAAAATTATGGGTGGCAGTGCAAACAATCAGGAGGGCAAAAGCAGATACAGAAGAGAAAATAGCAAAACAGGCCAGCAAGGGGAACAAAAAACTTCTGCAGATATATTAAAGAGAGGGAAAAAAGCAAACAGGGTATAATGATGATGCTGAAGGGGTTCTGATTGAGAGGGATGAAGAAAAAGTGGACATATTAAACAAATATTTTAGTTCAGTCTTCACAATCAAAAAAGAGAGAAAGGGGCCAGAGCTGAGGGATAGGGGAATGGAGGGCAGGGCAGTGGACATAAGTCCCTTTACAGAAAACAGGGCATTGGAGGAACTAGGCAAATTAAGAGTGGACAAGGCTGTGGGTCCTGATGAAGTACTGTATATCTCAGGGTGCACAGAAAATTGAGGGAGGAGCTTGGGACACCACTCACAAAGCTGTTTAATCTATCTTTAGACAAGGGGGTAGTCCCAGGGGACTGGGAATAGGCTAATGTGGTGCCATTACTCAAGAGCGGAGGGAAGGAAATGCCAGGAAACTATCATCCAGCCAGTCTTACCTCAGTGGTGGGTAAGCGGATGGAGGCACTCCTAATGGAAAGATTAGTTCAGTATCTGGCAGAGTGTAGGCTCCAGAATGACAATCAACACGGGTTTACAAGGGGCAGGTCATGCCAGATGAACCTGATCAAATCCTTCGACCGGATGATGGAGATGTGTAATCAGGGAGGGGCGGTGGATGTGGCCTATCTGGATTTCAGTAAGGCCTTTGACACTGTCCCTCACAGGAGGCTGGTGAACAAGATGAGCAGTTTAGGGGTGGGGAGGAAATTAATAAACTAGATAGAAAACTGGCTGGAAGGCAAAACTCAAAGGGTGGTTGTAAACGGGCCTCACTCCAGGGAGGAAAGAGTGACGAGTGGGGTACCCCAGGGATCGGTATTGGGACCAATACTATTTAACATCTACATTGGGGATATAGTGGAGGGCATACATGGGAAGGTGTGTCTATTTGCAGACAACACAAAGATCTGTAATAGGGTGGATACTCCAGGGGGTGGAGCAAATGAAGGAAGGTCTGATCATGCATGTGGAGTGGTCAGAGAAGTGGCAACTGGCCTTCAATGCAAAGAAATGCAAAATAATGCACATAGGGCATAAGAATCCAAAGGCAAGATACTCACTGGGAGGGGAGGAGCTTGAGGCAACAGAACAGGAGAGGGACCTAGGGATAATCATTTCAGGTAACCTAAAGGTGGTGAACCAGTGCAACAAGGCAGCAGGCAAGGTGAACAGGATGCTGGCATGCATAGGGAGGGGTATCACAAGTAGGAGGAGGGAGGTGATTTTATGCCACTCTACAGGTCCATGGTCAGACCACACCTGGAGTATGGGGTACAGTTCTGAAGGCCAGACTTAAGGGGAGACATAGATAGAATGGAAAGGGTGCAGAGGAGGGCAACCAAAATAATGCAGGGCATGCAAATGAGATCATATGAAGAAAGGCTGAACGAGCTAAACCTGTACACACTGGAAACAAGGAGGGGAAATGGGGATATGATAAAAACTTAAATATTTGAAGGGAATAAACAAGGTGAGGAAAGGGAGTATCTTCAAAATGAAGGAAAACACTACAACTAGGGGCACAGCTTAAAACTGAAGGGCAAATTCAAAGGAAATGTGAAGGGTCAATACTTCACAGAGAGGGTGGTGAGTCCCTGGAATAAGCTGCCAAAATTGGTGGTAGAGGCAAACTCTGTGGGGGAATTCAAGAGGGCGTGGGATTACTACATGGGAGTAGGCAAGAGAGGGAAAGATATGGAACCAGTTGAAATCAAGTGGACAGGAGGCTGCATAGGGGGATGGGGACAGAAAGGAGGGGGGTAAGGGGATTGGCAGAAGAGCCCATGGGGAGGGAAAAGGGGCAGACTAGATGGGCCGATGGGTCCTTTTCTGCCAGCAGATTTCTATGTTTCTATGTCCTCCCACACCAGCAGTCTCCCAATTGCACTATTACTGCTCCCTCAGCCCTTCATGCCTTGGAGGACCCCCCCCAGTAACTGTCACTCCCTTCCCCTTGCCAGAGGAGGGGGGCTTCCTCGAAGGGATGAGCCGGGCCTTCCGAGGATGCAGGGATAGCCTGAGGAGCCAGGTAGCAGTGATCTGTAGTGGATAGTGAAACTGGTAGGCAGAATGAGACACTGTGCAGATCAGAAAGAGTGGCAGGTCAGGGAGTGTGATGAAGGAACGAGGGAAAAAAGTCTTCTGTCCAAGGGTACTGTAGTTAATGCCCAGGTTGCTCTGGCCAGTGCACAAAGTGTGTTCAGAGCTCAGTGCCTGCAACAACTGACTGAATTTGGTGGTTCACTGAGTTTCTCTAGGCAATGGGCATTGTTATTCTTAAATAAAATGGGGTACTCCAAAAAGAAGAGGCACCAGAGATGACAGGAAGATACCCTCAGACTTCTCTGACCTGAAAGCCAAATTTCTCAATTGCGTCCATAAAACTGTCTTCTAGGAGCTAGTCCTGCCTGACCTTACAATCAATCTTGATGAGACAGGGGTAAATCTCATCCCCTGTTCTCAGCGAACAATGGCAGAGACAGGATCAAAGCAAGTAGAGGAGACCAGCCCGGGGGACAAAAGGCAGGTTTCTGTAGTTCTTAGCTGCACATTGTCAAGGGACTACCCGCTACTGTAGGTAATGGGCCAGAGAAAAACACTAGCATGTCATCCCACACTTCTCCCCCTCCACCGAGTGGCACATAGCCCATTCTGAGAGCCATTGGGCTAACTCAGAGACAATGCATCAGCATATTACTCATATCCTAGTCCCGTATATTGTGAGCATTAAATCTGAAATGAATCTACCCAGTGAGCAAAGAGCGAGCCTTATTTTTGACCTGTCTGAGTCTGTCACAAGTGCTTTTGAAAAGAACAGCATCACACCTATCTTTATTCTCTCCTCTTGCACCAATCTCCTCCAACAACTCAACTTAACCATAAACAAAATTTTGAAGGAAAAACTTGTAGTGGTATGCCTCTTTAATAACCAGACAGCTGGAAGACAGCAATAGTAGGTCCTCTGTATTGATTGATCTACACATGGGCAACATCACAAATAAGCACGCCTGGACCAGAACTAAAATTAAAATCACTAACTCTTTCTAAACTGGTTTAGTATGCGGCTTGGCAAGTCCCACAATCAAACACTGCTAAGACTGTGCTCATGAACGCTGAACCTGGGTGGGACAGCTTAGGTAGCCAGGTGGCCAATGGCCACTAAATAAATTGATTTGCCTACCAGATTTTGAAAGCTACTGACCAATTAGCTACCTGACAACAAAATGATTTTTGAGCCCTTAAAATGATGGCTCTACATATGTAACCCCTAGATGGCGCTATCCCAGGGGCTACTACCCCTGCCTGATTTGCCACTAACAGGTTGAGGGCCTGATCCAATGGCAGGGTGCCTCCACCCAGAGGTCAGGGTTTGCAATAGTTAAACTAACTTGGTCACAGCCCTCTGGGACACTGCAACCCCCTTTCTTCCCACTAGTGCCCACACAATATATCAAATTACCTTCACAGTATACACTTCCCCAGGACTGGTTCCGCACTGGGACCTCCCTGTGAAATGAGATACAGTGCAACAATCACAGTACAGTACTTTAACATAGACAAATACCTCAGGCAGTACAACTTTGCTGGAAACAAGCAGCTCTGATTTATTTAGGGGATATAACAAGGACAGGGGAATCAGGTTAATTAGCTTATCACTCTAATAATCTACCTATGGCTCTGTGCACAGGCCTATCCCTATCAGTTACTGTCCCTGGGTACCTAAGCCCTAGTAGCTAGTCAAAACCGTTGGCAGCCTGGTAGGGCCCTTTCACACAGAGAAAGGAAAATTAAACAGTCAGCAGTACAGTAATTCCATTTGGATTTAATGTAGGCAAATTCAACAGGGGCGACCCTGAATTAGTACTCACCTCTCCAAATAAGATAGGGTCCTTCAATGTCAGCAGGGCTCACTTGAGGTACACAAACCTCTTCACACATTTATATAAAGAAAGCACTATACCAGGCAGGCTGCATCTGTATCCCGATCGCAATTACTGCACAATACCCGGAGAACACACAGCAGATTCAGTTCCTGACAGACCGAGTGCAATTTTCAGCAATTCTTCCAGTCTTCTACAGGGTGAGCCTGGTTTCTACTCTTCAGAGATCCTTTGATTCTTTTTACAGGGCCAGATTCAGTCCTAACAAGCTGCAGACCGGAACTCTGGGCCTTACACACGTTTTGACTAAAACTGCACACTGAAAAAGCACAGGGCTCCTTCCTTCTTCACTGCCAAAGCTCAACTGAAAACTCCAACCGACAAAACCGGGCTCTTCCTTTGAGTTCCTCAGTTCTTGACTGGATTGGCTGTCACTCACAATAGACTGCTGCTGTTGGTCCAAAAGGCACTGAAGTCTAAACTACATCTCCCAGAGTCACTGCCCATACAATCCTCTTGTGGCTGGCTCAGATTATGAGTCCAAGTTCTGATTCGTCCAAGGCACCATTTTAGAGCTAGCTTACCCCACACTGATTGGTCCAGTTCAGCAGTTCAAAACTAGAATGGGGAACTAGCAGACACAGTTCTGACTGCAAAGAAAGCAGGTTAGACAAACTGTAATTTTATTATTACTCTAAATAATTTCTGGCAAACAGTTACATCTTTCAGATAGGTTCCCTTGCACTCTAGTGACTGCAAAATGAAGTGAATTAGCAGCAGCTCGAGTAGTACCAGAGAGAAGCACACAGTCCCCCATACAAACTAATTATGTCTGCAAGCAGACAGCTCTTAAGAGACAGTACCAGAGGCTCTAAAAAACACTCACTGATAAATGGCTTAAATGAAACACCATTCAGGCTTGGAGCATTCAAGCAAGCTCCTCGCAAGTCTTTTGGGAACCCCCATTTGCAGGGGTTACACTCCTTCTCTGCCTGGGAAAGCCTAGCGTCCGCGTCAAGCAAGTACCCTAATGTTTCAACTGCAACCATATACATTTGCATTAGGCTCGCATGTAATCATCAGTCAATATATCATTTTACCAAGAACACATTTCTGAAACATTGCAGTCGTCACACTTTACACAGTATTACATACACATTGTACCATAACTCAAGTTATTACCTCTTGTACATGAAACCTGAAGAGAGGGGGCCCTTCCATCAGTTACCTTTGGGGTGGATGAGGCAAGGGCACCATACTTAGAGGGCAACACAAGTAACTTGGAGTTAGCACTGATGCTCAGTTTGGGCAATGAGCTGGGGACACATACACTCCTTTATGGACAACATTGAGAGGCAGTCCACAGGCCTCCCAAGTGAATCATAACTGAGGTGCACCACAGGCTTTACAGCTCGACCAGTCTTTCTAGGGGAACTGTTATAGTCTCTGCACTCTGAGCCTCATTTTCAGCATTGTCCTCACTTGTCAGGGGAGTCTCTATGGGGGTAGAGAGGCTAGAACTTGGGGCACTTTCAGCTCCAGGAGTTACAGTTTCTGAGTCACAACATTTGGCTCGCATGGAGAGCTTTCGGACACTAGCAGTGGACTGTCAGGGCACTCAAAATACTCTTCTTGTTGGGTGTATCACCAGTCTGCCCCAATCTATCATTTTCCCCCTGAAAGCTCAAACAGTTCAACCATGCACAATGATTCCATTTCATCTGATCTGATGCTTTGCACTTCACTTTCTGGGAGCATTGGCTCAGGGATGAAGCTGGGGCTTAGACAGTCCAGAAGGCCCAGCTTTGTCTCCAGTATTGACTAGGGATTGCCCGACAAATTGACTCAGTTAAGTAAGAAGGATAGTATTCAAAGTCACTCTCACTTTCTTCTGATATGGACTGACAGTCATGCTCAACTGGGACTTGTGGAGGGAACACTTTAACTTTGCTTCTGTAGGTGCAGACTTTCTTGATCTTTCTTAGCAGCAGCTCTAGTCACTGGTCCAGAGGGAGGCATCTTCTGAGGGCTCAGACTCAATCAGGATTTGTCCAATGGGCAGTAAATGATTTCTATGCATTGTTTTACATCTTTTGAATTATTCTCAGGCCTTACTTTGTACACTGGCAGATCATCTAGTTTGCCCACTACAATGTAGGAGAGTGGTGCCATCTGTCAGCAATCTTGTGTTGCCATGCAGTCCCAGATTTCTTAGCAATACCCGATCTCCCTCCTAGGTTCCTGTGCTTTCACCTTTTTATCATACCTTTCTTTGTTGGCCAGATTTCTTTTGGCAGCCATGGTTTGAGCCAGTTAGTATGCATGAGTTAGCTGGGCCTTTAACTTTTGCACATACTGTAAATAGTTGTCAGCTTGAACCCCATCAGGAGAACCCCAAAACACACATCTACTGGTAGTCGAGCTTCTCTTCCAAACATCAGGCGGTAGGGGAGAATCCAGTGGCATCACTTTGGTGCAGTTATAAGCATGTACCAGGGTGCTAATTTGTTGGCTCCATCTAGGCTTGTCCTTTGGGTGCAGGGTGCCTAGCATATCTAGCAAGTGCGGTTGAAGCGTTCAGGCTGTGGGTCCCCTGGGGTGGTAAGGAGTGGTTCTGGACTTTACATCTCCCACAGAGAAAGCATCTCTTTGATCAGACGACTCTCAAAGTCTCTCCCTTGATCAGAATGGATTCTTTGTGAGCCCCATAGTGAACAAAAAAGTTTTCTACAAGTACTTTGGCCACAGTGGATGCTTTCTGGTCTTTGGTGGGAAAGCTTGGGCATATCTCGTGAGTGGTCAGTGACCACCAGCACATTACTGATATTTCTTTTGATCTGACTCCAAACTCAGAAAATCAATACAGACCAGCTCCATGGGTGCACTGGTGGTGATGTTAACAAGGGGGCAGCCCTCTGGGCAAAGCTTTCCTCTGTAAGCCAGCGACTACAGGATTCCGAATGTGTTGCTCCACATCAGCCCCCATCTTAGGCAATAGAATCTGGATCTCACCAAGTCAAGTGTTCTGTCTATACCAAGGTGCCCCATGTGGTTGTGTGCAAGGACCTCAGTACTGAGTCTCGAAAGGCAGTGGGCAGCACTAGTTGTTGTTGTCTGCTTGTCCCCCACTCTCTACTGTTTCTCTGTATAACAGTTTATTGACAGTTTCAACTTAGGACCTTCTTTGTATAACAGTGCAGTTCTCAAATCAGTGGAGCGAATTTGGACACATCTTTTCCCGCATAGAGGGCTTCTAAAGCTGCTTTGATCATGGGATGCGAGGTTGAGCCCGCTGAATACTGTCATTGTCCAGCTGAGGCAGTGCACCAATGTCTATTGCAGAAAGTGGCAATAAGCAGCAGGTATGCAATTCTCAGAGGCTCCCAAGCAATCCACCATGCAGTCCACTGCGTCCGTGGACATTGTTCCTCCCCTGTCAAACTTCCGGCAGAGTGCCCAGATGTCAGTTCTGCCAATCGGACCCAATCATTCTGGGAACAGGCCTCCGGGAAAGCATCAGCATCTATGTGGTTCAGACCTGCTCGGTATTGACGAGAGCATAGTCATATATAGATAATGCAGAAAACCACCTATGGCCAGTGGCATCCAACTTAGCTGGAGGTCTGCACATAGGTCAAAGGATTATTGTCAGTTTTACTAGTATTTTAGCCCCATACAAGTACTCATGGAATTGGTCAACAATAGCCCACTTCAAAGCTAGGAACTCTAACTTATGTACCAGGATAGTTCTTTTAGGGATGGGGTCAGGCTTCTACTGGCAAGGCCACTGGTCTCAGGCCATTCTCGTGCTCTTGGTACAACTATTAGCCCCAACCCTTGCAAGCTAGCATCAGTGTGCAGGGCGTAAGGTTTTCTTGGATCGGCATAGGCCAGCACTGGAGCATGGGTAAGATTGATATATGATCTCATGAAAAGCAGTCTCTACAATCAGGAGTCCAGCGGCCCCAAATACTTCACTTGGATGAAAATACACTCTTTCAGTCTTGAGGGCGCTGACTTTTGGTATTTTTTTGTGGGTTGGGGATACCCTTGAGTAAGGTTAAGTAAAGGGCGGATCACCTCTTGAATAGTCCTTGATAGGCATCGATAATAACCACAGAATCCAAGGAATCTTTGCAGTTCTTTTAGATTTTGGGCTGTGGCCAGGTAGTCAAGGCCTCAACTTTACCTTGGTTGGTCTCTATTCCCTCGTGGATACTATGTGTCCACATGCATTACTGATGTTTGAAAGAATTGACACTTATCAATGGACAGTTTAAGGTGAAAGTCCTCCAGTCGGTCCAATCACCTTAAATAATCTGCTTTCATGTTCCTCAGTGAGCTGCCAAACACAATAACATCATCTAGGTATACCAGGCACTCTAGTAAGTTCATGTCCCCACCACGCTCCATCAATCGTTGAAAAGTGGCTGGGGCACCTGAAACTCCTTGAGGCATCCTCCTTGAATTCATAGAAGCCAAGCGGACAGATAAAGGCAGTCTTCTCACGGTCCTCTGGGGCCATCGGGATCTGGTATTTCCCACTGCGGAGATCCAGCACTGAGAACCACTTGCTCCCGTTTAGGCAGTCAAAGCATCCTGAATGCGGGCACATGTGTACTGATCAGGGATAGTCCGCCCGGTTTGAATGCGATAATCACACACATCCTTACTGTTCCATTCTTTTCCTCACTACCACAATGGGGAAGCATAAGGGCTTCTAGTTCTTGTATTACACCAGCAGCTAACATCTCTTGCAGATGCCGTCTCACATCATCTATGTCAGCAGGTGCCAGGCGTCGAGACCTCTCAAAATGGTCTTTGCGTCATACAGCGGATATTGTGCTCAGCTCCCTTGCACGCATCCTACATCCCATTCCTTAAAGAAAACACCTGGTCTCTCTGGGCAAGCTTCTCACTGATCCTCACTTTCCATTCAGCTGGCAGCGGGGGTGGCAAATCAAACAAGTCAGGCGTACTCTGTCATTCTTCCTTGAACTCTTGCTGCTGGGTAGCACTGCAGTGTCTGCACAATGCACATTAGCCAGGATGCAACCTCTGTTTACTCGAATGTCTCTTTCAGACACATTATGAACTTGGACCATTACCCTTCTGGCAAAGCATGGGCTCTAGCGGGCAAAATACTAGGCTTGACCAGCAGTCCCTCTGGCAATTTTCCATCGCCTGGTGCATCCAACATTAATATTTTATTCTTAACATCCTTTCTGATACGGACCTCTCCTGTAAGGTACACTGGGCATTTGGCGTAGGATCAGAGACTCAGGATCCTTCTTCCATACAATTCCGACCGGTTCCTCTGGTTCTGTTTTTCAGCATCTCTCTGTGCCTCATAGGCCTTCTTAATTAAAGCGGAACTCTTAAAGCTCTACTAGTCTTTGACCCTGTTTTCATAACACAACTGTGCCAGCCTTCCCGAACATATGAGCATTTGTTCCAATCAACAAAGGGACACCATCATACAGTCCAGTGGGGGGACACACACTAAGGCTAGGAGTCTCTCTACTTGTTCGGCCACTCCAGCCACGGAGTGTGGGAAAGACAGCCAAATCGGTGGATATACCCGAATAGGGTGGCCTTCTCACTTAATCCCCATACATGCAGTCCTTCTAATGGTTGTAAGAGTTAGTCTGACAAATGCTTCTGATACCAATCCTGGAACATAATTGTCACTTGGGAGCCACTGTCTAATACAGCTCTTGTAGACACTCCATTCCACCTTTACAGTGGTCTCCATGGAGGACCCACTATTCTGGACCAGTCTGGAGAGGCGTTAGTGAGGGCCTGGGCAACTGACCTTGCCACAAGGGCGTGAATTAGCATTTTTTTGTGCCCTCACAGGATCATGTCGTGCACCTCTTAACCACTGATTTCTTCTCCGAAGCTCTCCTTGTAGCCTATATACAACTTTGTCAGTATCTTTTTGGGGACTGGCATTCCCTTTCATGTGCCCATCTTTCCCACAATTATAGCAAAACATACTTTCTGGAGTTTGAGCTGGCGGGCGCCACACTGGGAGCCAGGGCGGGGTATTACTAACTGGAAACCTTGGTGCCATCTCTGTCTGCGGCGTGATAAGCATTTGGAGACATCTCGTCAGTTTCTCCACTTCCATGTGGTCAGGAATCGAGTTGGAACTGTTATCAGCAGGAGATACATGGGTGGGTACCCCACCCCATAGCAGATGCAGTCGGATAGTAGGTCAGGGCCCGTACTTGCAGGCGTGGCCTTCATAAAGGGACTGTTTTGAATTCCGGATCTCTCTCAACAGTTCGCCCCATTGTGACATATCTTTTCCTTGTCAGAGCACTCATTGACTGTCAACCTCTGCCCTGAACTTCACTTGATGGGTCACCCTCAGTCCTTTCGGGTCGTAGCCACAGCTGTTGGTGCAGGTACCTCCAGGGTGCAGCCTTTTCTCAACTCCTCGAATTTCTCTCATTAACTCATCATAGGAGGGTGGGGATTCCAGTCGATTTGCCAGGCGTAACTGAAGCAACAGCAGTTCTGAGAAGGGGGCAGACTTAAGGATTCTGTCCAGTCTGGTTCGGTCCAGTTCAATCACTGGCAAACTACCCTTTCTGAGGCATTCTTGCAACAATTTTTCCAGCCGAGAGACATACACAGACAACAACTCCCCTTGGTACTGTTGTGCATTTCTTACTCTCCACCATAGGTCCTCATCAGAATCTGGGCTCCCACACATTCTCCAAGGCCTCAAGATAGGCCTGTGCAGTCGCTTCAGGGTTACTGGCCCGTTTAGCGGATGGTAGCCAGGGCAGGACCTCGGAGGCTCTCACTAACCCTCTTTAAGCACACTAGCCTTCCGAGCATTGCCATTCCTAGCACTTGGGGGCAACATAGTCTATCCAGGTCTCCCAGTCATCCTCCCCTTGGGGGGTGGGAAGGTGCCAGAGAAGATCCTCAACCTCGGTAAGAGTCGTGACTAATGGCAGGTGCAGAAATAGGAGTCTGCATTGGTTCAGCCACCATCACGGGCACTGGAGCAGGAGAGGTGTTGGGGAGGAACACCCAGGTGGCAGAATAGTTTCTTCAAGTCCTCCACAGTTTTCCCTCTCCCAGCAACCATTCAGCAAATTTCTCCTCAAAGTTTCAGATAGTGGTGAGGGCTGATTCCCCAGGTCTTTACTGTCACTTAGTTATCACTCTCCAAGCAGTGAGGGGCTCCCTCTGGGGTAATGGTCTGTGGCACTTTGGAGCTATCTATGGGATCCTTAAACTCTACTAGGGCCAGGAAAGTGTGGGTGAGCAGATTAGCATGCCGACCCACCACCACAGGGTTTGTAAACCTTCCACCTTGGAAAGTACTCCCTGCACAGTGTCTGTATTGATGCCAGGGGATGTCCAGGATAAGCATAGCATTTGAGTCGATCTCCTCCCAGTACACCACTCCACCAGCGGTGCACAGCCACTTCTGTCCGGTACCCATTTTTTTCTTAACAGTGGTTAGTAAATATATGGCCACTAGAGGACACACAATCCCAGCGGTGAGCCTCCAAGATGTAACCCCTAGATGGCGCTATCCAGGGGCTACTACCCCTGCCTGATTTGCCACTAACAGGTTGAGGGCCTGGATCCAATGGCGGGTGCCTCCACCCAGAGGTCAGGGTTTGCAATAGTTAAACTAACTTGGTCACAGCCCTCTGGGACACTGCAACCCCCTTTCTTCCCACTAGTGGCCACACAATATATCAGAATTACCTTCACAGTATACACTTACCCCCAGGACTGGTTCCGGCACTGGGACCTCCTGTGAAATGAGATACAGTGCAACAATCACAGTACAGTACTTTAACATAGACAAATACCTCAGGCAGTACAACTTTGCTGAAACAAGCAGCTCTGATTTATTTAGGGGGATATAACAAGGACAGGGGGAAATCAGGTTAATTAGCTTATCACTCTAATAATCTACCTATGGCTCTGTGCACAGGCCTATCCCTATCAGTTACTGTCCTGGGTACCCAAGCCCTAGTGTAGCTAGTCCAAACCCGTGGCAGCTGGTAGGGGCCTTTCACACAGAGAAAAGGAAAATTAAACAGTCAGCAGTACAGTAATTCCATTTGGATTTAATGTGGCAATTCAACAGGTAGCGACCCTGAATTAGTACTCACGACCTCCAAATAAGATAGGGTCCTTCAATGTCAGCAGGGCTCACTTGAGGTACACAAACCTCTTCACACATTTATATAAAGAAAGCACTATACCAGGCAGGCTGCATCTGTATCCCGATGCATAATTACTGCACAATACCGGGGAGAACACACAGCAGATTCAGTTCCTGACAGACCGGAGTGCAATTTTCAGCAATTCTTCCAGTCTTCTACAGAGGTGAGCCTGGTTTCTACTCTTCAGAGATCCTTTGATTCTTTTCACGAGACGGATTCAGTCCTAACAAGCTGCAGACGGAACTCTGGGCCTTACACGTTTTTGACTAAAACTGCACACTGAAAAGCACAGGGCTCCTTCCTTCTTCACTGCCAAAGCTCAACTGAAACTCCAACCGACAAAACCGGGCTCTTCCTTTGAGTTCCTCCCAGTTCTTGACTGGATTGGCTGTCACTCACAATAGACTGCTGCTGTTGGTCCAAAAAGGCACTGAAGTCTAAACTACATCTCCCAGAGTCACTGCCCATACAATCCTCTTGTGGCTGGCTCAGATTATGAGTCCAAGTTCTGATTCGTCCAAGGCACCATTTTAGAGCTAGCTTACCCCACACTGATTGGTCCAGTTCAGCAGTTCAAAACTAGAATGGGAACTAGCAGACACAGTTCTGACTGCAAAGAAAGCAGGTTAGACAAACTGTAATTTTATTATTACTCTAAATAATTTCTGGCAAACAGTTACATCTTTCAGATAGGTTCCTTTGCACTCCTAGTGACTGCAAAAATGAAGTGAATTGGCAGCAGCTCAGTGGTACTCAGAGAAGCACACAGTCCCCACTAGAACTAATTATGTCTGCAAGCAGACAGCTCTTAAAGAGACAGTACCAGAGGCTCTAAAACACTCACTGATAAATGGCTTAAATGCCAAACACCATTCAGGCTTGGAGCATTCAAGCAAGCTCCTGGAAGTCTTTTGGGAACCCCCATTTGCAGGGGGGTTACACATATATATATACACACACACACACACACACACACACACACACACACAAACACACACACACACATATATACACATTTGGCTACAAGATTTTGAAAGCTAGTGTCCAAACTGACCACCAACTCATAAATCGATTTGTCCCACACTGCACTGAAGTCTGAACTTTGCTTATTTTGTACAGCTAAGTTTTTTGGGGCATTTACTTTACCGAACTTCTGTACTGTATCTTAGTTATGCTGAAAAAAGAAAAGTTGAATGTTTCTTGTCTTTGTGTTGTCTGTTTACCTTCCTTGTTCATCAGCGTCTCTGTTACAGTATTTGTTGGTTGGTTGTGAAATCACTTTTCATAATGACTTTAAAACATAAAAAAATAAAATGTTGATACTTTGAACCTTTAGTCTTGATACTATATTAAACTTTAGCACAGATTGCTTAGTTCTGTAATCACGTGTATGAAGGCTCACCAAAGTCAGTCAGTGTGTAATGCCGAGTGCAACTGAGGCATGTGGTCTCCTGTGAAAGAAAAGAAAACTTTCATTAGCAGTCTATTTTCGCAGATGTTGTGAGTTCTGTGAATGTAGCAATAATATATTGACAATGAAATTAACCTGCTGTACAGTATTTAAAGTGTTTAAAACCTGCTAAAATCACAGGAACTGGTCAATATTTGTCAGTGAGCTCACCATGGACAAATACCTGCTAAATACAGTGGCAAAACAGCCAAGGAGATCCAGAAGTCAGCAGAAAAAGGCAACGGTGTCAAGCATGGCTGAAGGCTACAGAACTATCACCCTGTTGGCCACTGAAATGTCAGTCTTGGGAAGGACAGTTACAGAGCAAGTCCTCGCTGCTCTCAGTCCCAAAGAACAGCTGGCTGGGAATCCAGTGGAGTTGAAAGAGCAGTTGGTGGGTCAGGCATTGCACTTAATTGAAGCCAAGCAGTGTATCTCAGTGGCTGAGGACAGAAAATAGGCACCTGACTGTCTAGTGTGCTTACCTGGTAAACAAAAGCTAAATAAATAAATAAAAAATTGCAACCCCTCCCAGTCAAGGTGGCCTGCCTCGAAAAGGAAATGGAGGACCTGTGCAATCAACTTTACTAGCAAGACATTTACAACAGATGCAGTAACTTGAGGCTGCGGGGCTTACTGGAGGGCAGAGAAGGAAAAAGTACACAGCACTTTTTGCCATGGTGATGTTGCAATTACATAGATACATAGACAGTGTCGGCAGATAAGGGCCTATGGCCCACCTAGTCTGCCCATTTGAGTTTGTAGCTTCAGTTTATATAGATACATAGACAGTGTCAGCAGATAAGTGCCTATAGCCCACCTTTGCAGATGAAGGGTGGGAAGCTAAAATTCAAAAAGGCTCACAGGGCCCTAGACCCCAAAATGCAACCCAATGCACTGCCCCACCAGATTATCTTCAGGCTGCGTCATTTTGGTGACAGGCAAAAAATCCTCACAGCCCACAGGAGGAAGAACAAGCTAACCTATGAGAGCAGCAAGATCCTTCTGCAATAGGACTTCTCCCAGAGTCTGTAGAAAAGCAAAAGAAGCTTGCTCCAGTGTTGGAAGACCCACAGGACAGCAAGATCAAGTTTGCCATTGTGTACCCGGTGGTGACCCGGGTATCTATTTTTACTTATTTAGTCTTGATTGACCAGGAAAAGAGGGCTACACAGTTCTGCCTGTTTTCAGTTTTATCCCAGGGTTGGGGGGGGGGATACAGATGGAAACCAACTAAAAGTGAATAAGGTTAGGCTGTAAGTGTTTTTTTAACAAGCATGAGGGAACCAGTTACACTTTTTGGGAAGTTGCCAAAGTCCAGGCCTTCATCAAGGAGCTTAAAAAGTATAACAGGTGATCCTATTCAGACTCTCTGTCAGCAGCTGGCTTTACACCGGGTGCCACGAGGTTGCTGTCCCCCGATCCCTTATATGTGCCCGGCTGTGATGTGAATCTTGGAGTATCGAGAGCTGTGAATATTCTGTCCTGTTTTGGGGCTGATAATACTTAATGCACTGGTGTAGACAATTGATTGACTGGTAAAGAAGGGCCACCAGAACTCTTAATAGGATTTCTGATTTGTAGGAGGAAGGCCTGAGCACTACTTGCTGTAAACAAGATGTTGTTAAAATGGTGCCTGGCCACATGTTTTTTTGAGAACTTAGCTGGTGACTGAGGGCAGACTCTTAATGAAGTAAGGGCCACTGAAGTTGTCACAAGTGATGGATTTATAGGTCGAGGGACTGAGCGGTAGCTTGGGTGCATGGGCCTTCAAAGGGACGCTGATCCAAAGAGATCTGGTATAGCCTTTATTTTTGTGCTGCATGAAGTGGAAGGGGGAGGGTCATGCTTTTGTACAAAAAGAACATTTTTATTGGCATTTGGGGACTGTTGGGGGAAGGGGACACAAGAATGGCAATCTGGGAGGGCGGCGGGTGCTTGATGGATTGTTGGTTCCCTCTGCAAATGCTTGTCTAGAGGGGACTGACAAGCAACCTACGGCACCAGTTTATATGGTTATAATGTTTTTTCTGCTGTTGTTATGACTGTTCTGTGGGGAAGTTCTGATGGAGCCATGGCTTTTAGTGGGAGGGAGCAGGTTTAATAGGAATGAATGGCTGTGTTATTCAAAGAGCACTTCACGTTAAGTAAGATTGTGCTGGAGAGTGTTGTGGAAGGAGAAAGGGGATGGATGCAGCAGATGTTTAGCTGCTTTTCCCTGGTACAAATGACAGAAGCAAGAGATATGGGATGTGGAAAAGGGATGGAATGAGTGTTTCATGTTAACAGTTCTTGTTGGCCTCTGTTGGTTTCAGGGGCCATATATGTTACATGTGTGTTTTTTCTTTCTTATGCTTATGTATATATTTTTCCACTGCATCCTATGCAGTAGCCCTGTGTGCTGAGTTTGCTGGAGAAGGAAGGGGCCCATGGTGCAGTCCAAGAGTGGGGGGGGGGGTTAAAGGAGTTAACACTGGAAAGAGACAAAGTGACTGGCAGGGGGGCCTGGGTCCCAGCAAACTGGTAATGGTGAATGATGGTCACTGAAGCGCAGATTATGTCTTGGAATGTGAGTGCTTCTCCTCCCCTATTAGGAGGAAAAAGGTACTTACCATCCTAAAATGTAAGGGGGCCCAGGTGTCTCTGTTACAGAAGACCACATCATCAGAAAATGGGTGAGAGGTTGGGTGGGGACCTGTTTTGCATCCCCCTACAACTCTTATAAACAAGAGGTGGCCATCTTGATCAGCAAGACACTCCCCCTACAGATTGCAAAGGTGGTGGTGACCCTTAGGAGGGCTGCCATATCTTCATACAAGGTACTCTGCATGGTCGCCTGATTGCACATGGCAGTATAATAAACTAGAATCTGGAAATTGTTCTACAAAGTTCCGAACTGTAACCCATGTTCTGAGTACCTTGACTGTTTTTGAAGAAGTTTGCATTAATAAAGTTGGATACTGTTCTGCTTTGGGGGGGGTTTCTAGTTCTGGAGCACTTTGGGTTTGGGGACGTGGTGCAGATACTGATAAACAGAGGACTGTCAGTTAAATTCATGCTACACTGGTGTACGAGGAGGGGGTTCCCCCACTCCTCTCTTCTGCTCACCTTGGCCATTGAGCCTCTGGCAATTAAGATTAGGATGGATGATTGTATCAAGGGGATGATGGGAAGCACAAGCTGTCAGCATAAATTAACCCTGTATGCCAACAACCTCTTGTTGTTTGTCATAGATCCTGAAAACATGGTACCAGTGCTGTTGTGGATGGTAGAAAAGTTTGCTAGATTTTCCAGTTACTGGCTTAATCTATCCAAGTCTGAGCTGCTCAGGCTAGGTATAGAGGGCCACCACCTGGGATGGTGCCAAGTTGGGGATTCAAGATAGTAGAGACACCTTTTACATACCTGGGGATCAAGGTGGGATCTGTGGGGCTTATATATTTTGAACTACAAGCCTCTGTTTGCAACGATCCTAGCAGATTTGGAACAGTGGCATGCACTCCCCCGTCTCCTGGATGAGGAGAATAAACCTTTTGAAAATGAATGTGCTCCCCAGGTACTATTATATTATGCAGAAGCTACCCATTGGTCCAATCAGGGAGGATATTGAAAAAATGGAGAGGGGTTCATCCAGTTCATTTGGCGGAATGAGACACCAGGGATGAGCCTACAGAGGTTTAAGGGAGGAATGGATAATGGAAGGCTTAACTTTCCAGATCTAAAGGGGTGTTACCTTGCCATCAAACATCACTATGTATAAAACTGGGTGAACAGAGGGAGGAAACAAGCTGGCTAAATCTAGAAAAGGAGTCAGTGCCCAGTAGGCTGTCAGTGTATCTTGCTCTGGGAGGGGAGTGAGCATATAAGGCAGTGGGTGGCAATAATCCCCTGGCATGAATGGCATTGGAGGCCTGGAAAGAAGTACAGATACGAAGGAAGGCAGGAGACAATCAAACACCTCTGGTGCCTATAGCAAGTAATCCTGCTTTTTCATGCCGGGATTGGAGGACCCTGGACATGAAACATGGGAAGACCATGTAATGTTGTGCATTGGTGACAAGTACATGGGGGAGGGAGTCAAGAGCCTTGGAGACCTCCAAGAGTAATTCCATATCTTTCTTACCCAGCTGTACCATTATATACAAGCTCAGGTATATGGTAGAAGTCTAGGGAGGGCTTCAGTGGAGAGTTCCCCATTACACCCCTTGGAGCAAGTCACAGTAAGAGAAAGGATGTCTCCTAAGGGGCTGATGGTCACAGTAGCTCACAGCCATCCATAGTAATAAATTACATGATTGTAAGCACTGATAGAGCCAAGTCCTACCACTTATGAAAGTGGTAGGGCCCTAGTCATAGTGGTCTCACCTGTTCCGGCATCTATGCTTTTACATATATGGCCAGTTGCAGTACTTGGGAAGGAGCAGAAAAACAATGAAGTGGAGCACCAGGCAATTTACTGTGGTGCTCATTTTGACAAAAAGTAACAGAGGAAATAGTAAGAGCACCCATAAAAATCAGAGAGCACAGGACTTTCATGAAAAAATGAAGTCCTTTTATTTAAATACAAAACTGCATGATACATGTGCACCAAGTCCCAAAAATAAGCGGTAAAAGCTGTACCAACACTAACGTTTCCCCTGACCACTGTCAGGCAACGTCAAATGAATAAGGAGCTGAGAACCAGTTATGAATTACAACCCATTCTACGTAAATTAAATACATGTTAATTGTTTTGGACTTAACTTTCCATAAAAATTAAAACATGAGAACCATAATTAAAAAATGATGTTCACTAAGCTTGTTTGCAATGTTACCATAGCTACCAAGTAGCAAACTTTGAACAGTCATGCCTGTGATACAACTGTCTGCCTTGTTCCATGCGTTCTTGTTTTTGATTTGTCTCTTTTCGTCATAGGGGCTGTAAACCTCCTGCGATCATTGCTGGAGCCCGACCCTATCAAGAGGCCCAACATACAGCAAGCTCTGCAAGATCGCTGGCTTAATGAGAATACCTCTGTAAACCCTTTGTGTGATATTCCTCGTTCAAACAGGTACAGCATTGCAAGCTCTTGCGGCCTAGTGGTTCATGTTCTAATCCCACCACTGTGTGACCTAAGTAAATTAAAACTGCCATTCATGTTATGGTAAAAGAATTTTGTACCTTTACCTTTTATTCCATTTTAGATCACTCCATTTCTCCTGCAGAGATCCCGATGTGCTGTCTCCTGTAGGGATCTCGATGTGCCGCAAGTCATGGCAGATGCTCACGTAAGTTAGATCACCTTTTAGGTGGTCCAGCTTATAAGCATCAGGAATGTCCCTGACGTGCAGCTCAAAATCCAGCCTCCTGTGGTTAATATCACTGTTCATGTGCCTAAAATGACCTGCAGCAACTTGCAACAGAAACTGCTCCCTGAACTAATGACACATAGGGGAGATCATCAAGACTAACTCTAGACCACCAAATGTAAGCTGTAACATGGTGAACATAAAATGTAGCACCTTATAGATGGATTCAGAAATATAAATGAATGTCAGGATCGATATCAAGGACTTGTAAAATGCCTTGGGATTCAGTATATATGGAACGTGTGCTGGCTATGATATTGACCCTGTCACTTGTCCACTGGCTTGCATCCTTGACTACTCTGGTCACTGTCTCGATTGGGATTACTAGCCACATCCCTTAAGATGCACCTGGCTGCCTTCTGAGCATACCAGGCATGGGCTGTAAGCCGATGGTAGCACAGGAGTAAGTGACTGATCAGGCACTTTTTTAATGCCCTGGATCACCTGTTCCCTCTGGTGCAGTAGCCTCTGCCACCATGAGACTTACTTCTGGTGCTTGCAAAGCTTATGGGTAAACCATTCAAGCCCATACAGAAGTGTGAGATGTCGCTATCACCTCGGTCAGATGGGTGAGTTGACGCCAGTTCTCAGTGGTGGCTCTGTATCTGGTTTTCCTACAAGGATAGGGTCCTTTGCCCTCGTTCAAAATTCCTGCCTAAAGCAGTCTTGTGAGTCTTACCTGTACCAAGCATTATATCTTCCTGTCTACATTCCAAATCCTACTTTGGATGCCGACTTTGTGCGCCACACTCTGGACATGCACTGGGAGCTTCTGTGCTACAAGTGGTGCTAAAAGCTGCAGCAATTCATGCTGCAGAAATCTGGGGAAACGCTAATCTTGCTTCATTGGAAACAGTTCTGAACATATAGAATAAGGCATGAGGAGGCGTATATAATGATAATTTTATGCACACCTAAGGTGTAGGATGCTACATAAACCCGGAGGGCGAAGCCTAAAGGGAAAGCATCCCACACCAAGGGTGTGAATAAAATTTGAGTTTATACTCCTCCCCATATGTTGTTTTATGTATTTGCTGAGACTTTTTTTGCCAACCAGTTCTGTTGAAATAAATCATTCGAGAAACAGGAGACTAGTGTGAAGTGTAGTTCATTCAATATTGTTTTTTCACAGGTAGATGCTGCTTATAGAAGGTAACTATTTACTGAAAATTGCTGTGAACATAAGTCCAAAAAGTGCGTAAAAGTCATTATTAGAAAATTAACTTAAAAATCCTAGAACTCTGATTGGCTGTCAGCAGTACATTAACTTGCAGTGAGAGCCCTATAAATAAAAAGTTCCAACTATGCTAACCTACTGAGTATTCCAATGCCCTCCCTGCTTCCTAACTGGGTAAAACACCTAATTTGCATTTCAAATGTCCACCATTTTTTACCCTCACTTAGGGAGAAAGCTAGTGAGATTCCCCCCATTCAGTCCTTGCCCAGACACTGTACCCAGTAATATAAGTATGTTAAAAAAAAAAAAAAATCACAGCAAAAATAAAATAAATAAAAAGCACGTTATTTTCCACATGGTGACCACACGACTCATTGAGCATGCCACTTTCCAAGTATAGCTTTCTCGACTGTAGTATGCACCCCCATTCCACCCACCTGTTAAAGCGCAAAAAAAAAAAAAAAAACGTCTGCAGATCCTTAAATTGCCACAGCCTCTTCAACAGATATGTAGAACGGAGTATCTAAGGTTTCCTGTCAGTTCTGTTGCTGTTTGTAGCTCCTCTGGTTCACTACTTCCATGGAGAGGCTACAACGATCGGCACCCCTTTTCACACTCCTGGTCCTTGGAGCATGCAGCGAGGACCAGGAACCAAAAACACAATAATTAAAAAAAAAAAAAAAACAGTAAGAACTGAGCCCCAGTCCTCAGGATAGGCAGCGAGGATCAGGAAACTAAAAAAAATTAAGCCAATACTGAAAATCCTGAGAATGAGCAGCACAGATCGGAACGCACTTCCTTCTTTAACCTGCAAGGTCAAATAAGGTCATGCTCCTAACAGCTGGAACTACCGAGGCTGAAAAAAAAATGGTGTTTAAAAGTATGGCACAAAATAGTTTTTCTTTTTCTTTTGTATAGTGCAATAAGTTCGATGACAGCACGGTACTGAGTGAGAAAACGTGTTCAGGAGGTGATGGCAAGGAGAGGGATTTTGCCATGAGGCATGATGTCTTGTGACATTATGATCCTGTGCCAAGAATACCCAGTACCTGATTCTCTAACTCCCGAGAATGCCGCAAGCCCCAAGTACACGTATAATGTGGTACACGAGGCTTGCGGCATTCCCCGACCTGCTATCAAGATTTTCGATCTTGTGTGCCAATTGCTGCAAGTTAGACCAGCTTGCAGCAGTCTTGGGTACCCGTTTAATGGGGCTTGCACCAAATAGTTGGTGCAAACTGCCATAAATTGGGAAAATTGTCATAAATGTGCCCGCTCTTCTTGAACTGAGCGCATTCTGCAGCATTCTTTTTGGCACAGCCGCTCCAACCACTGGGTTTGAAGCAGAGCTTGACACAAGCCCTGTATCACCCTTGATTAATCCAGCCCCCTGTGTTGTTTCTGAGAACTGCAGGTATCGGCTTGAGATCCCCGACAACCTCAAACATGTAACCCTGATTTGCCCCAATTAAAAAAAAAAGGAGACAACATTTGCTGAGGCCACTGTTGACGGAGTTTTGTTTACCTCAAGATAAGAACCTTTCATTCCTCTTTAACTTTGATAGGAAGCACTCATCCCCTGTACTGTAAAGGGAGTGCATGCTCCCTGTCATCGCATACGGTGGCCAGCCAAAGTGGTGAAAGGAGGGCTGTGCCAGTCACTGTATAGGCAAAACTGGTAAGGTGGGGTGGGGGAAGGGTGGATTGGCCAGTGCTTGTGGTGCGGGGGGGGGGTGCTAGATGCCAGGGAATATGTGATTGCATACGGGGATCATTGAGGGGGTACCACTAGATGCCAGGGAGTTTTTTTTTTATACCAAGGCCAATGATGGGGAGGTTGGGGACCACTGGACATCAGGGAAAGTCTGATGAATATATGGGACAGGGAAAGTTTGAAGAATGTATGGGATGCCGATTGGAGGACAGGGGGGGACCATTGGACAACAGAGAAAGTGTGAAGACTATACGGGATGGGGATTGGAGGGCTGGGGTGCCACTAGATAGCAAGGAATAATTGATTTTATGGGACCAGGCAATCTGGGTGGGGTGGGGGGGGGTGGAGCCAGTCACGAGGCACAAACTTGTCGTGACTTCCCATGCACATGGTCCCTTAGTGCTTTGCATGCCTAATGGGCTCATTTGCATGGTGCTGTCTGAATATTGCACTAGGCAATGGGCAAGCAAAGCACAAACCTTTGTGCTCCACATTGCCCATTTTTGAATATCTGGCCCCATGTGTGATTAGAGAAGCCAAGGTTAAAGATGTCCAGTGACTGAGCTATGTCCAGTGGAAATGCCCAAGTGTGGGTGTGAACTGAATACTAATAGTAGAACTATGGCTACAAATGAGCAACCTCTACTTTTTTAGTTCTGCAAATCGTGACTTTTTGTTGCCTTTTGAAAATAATAGCAGGGCTGCTGGGATGCATTTGGATGGATGCAGACGCTAAGTTCTTTTGTGTCTGTGTCCAGCCCTTTTAAAAAAATCCTACCCTGGGTGTTCCAGTACTGCTGATTAATGTTGATTAAAACCTTGTGGCAGCTATAGTTAATAATGCTCACCTTCACTTACTTCAAATCTGTGGGGTCATGTCCATTGCAATGGCGTCAAACAGGTTTTCACAGCCAGGGCAGGACAGAGTGAAGCAACTTCATTTAAATTTATATTTTTATGAAATTTGGGGGATGTAAGAGAGGGAATCACTGTTGATGGCTACAAACTACACATGTATACAGAAGAAAAGGGCGAGGCAAATTCCTGTACCCTTACTGCAGACCACACCTGAAAGCAAGCATCGGCTTAGTGTGCCTTTCCCAGTCACCAATGTACATATAAATAAACACCTACTGTAAAAACAAGCCTTGACTCAGTGTGCCTTTCTAGTCACCAATTTACATATAAATACACACCTAGAAACAAGCTTTGACTCAGTGGGTCTTTCCTGGTCACCAGTTTGTGCATAAGTAAAGAAATTCACCTGCCATTAGCCATATTTAGTTTGCTTCATCCATTCACACATAATACCCGAAACTTGTAAATACTGTACATTCTCAGACTTGACTGGGCTTCCCCTGGAACAGTTTGGGGCCTCCCTTGGGAAGCTGGCCTCACCATTTGAGAACCACTGGTCTAATCTCATACAACATGGCTGTCCAGGTGAAAATTAGTTAAATAGAATGCAAAGGTATAGTATATGTACAAGACTTGCACTGTAATATGAACTGCAGCTGTAAAAGGGAACAGAAATACTTTTTTCCATTCATTTCATGATTAGGATGCCTCTGTGTAGTACCAAAAGACACAGGTGAAAAAAGACTTGTGTTCTAGTGTTGTACTTATTAGTGCTTTTGTTGTTAGAACTTTACTTGTCTTTAGAATGTTTGGTTATGATATCACTGGTTAAATCCAGTAGAGCATTACCTGTACTTGTTTCATGGACACAGTGCTGTCCTTCTTCACTGTGTTTATCAGCGTTTTTGTGACGGTGCAAGTCGAGATAGATGTTTTTGGATTTTTTATTGTCTTGTTTCTGACAACAGAAAAAGACCAGTGGCCCTTCCAGTCTGCCCATAATTCCCTATCAAACCCTGGGACCTGTTGTCCCTACAGGGTACTAGCCCTCACTATATCTACCTTCTTGGTCCCCTCCCTACTACTACTGCTGCCCTGATTACTATACCCTTTGATCTGTCACAGCCCTGCTTGAAATGGTTTTGGCATTGATATTACCTAGGCTGGCAGACTGTTGCATGGTTCTACCACCCAGTATGTAAAATGCAATGTACTCCTATCCTTCTTGAACCTCCCTCCCATCAGTTTCCACTTTTGCCCCCATGTCCTTGAACTGTTACTCATGCTAAATAGTTCTATACAGTTCCCCTTGTTTATTCTTTTCAAGAACTTGAAGGATTCTGTCATATCACTCCTCTCTTGTCTGGTCTCCAGCGAGTACATGTTCAGTGCCTTGAGCTGAACCTCATAAAATCTGCCCTACTGGTCCTGAAGCATCCTGGTCACCCTTCACTGCACCATCTCTAGCCTGTCCTTATCTTTCCAGAGGTAAGGACTGCAGAACTTAGCACAGTACTCCAGGCGCAGCCTCACCAGCAGTCTATAAAGAGGTAGTAATACCTCTTTTCTTCTACTGTCAATACCCCTTCCAACACATTCCATCATTCCATTTGTCTTCGTATAAGGTCTTGTTTTACTGGCTTGATTCTTTAAGGGAGTCACTAATAATGACCCCTGTGTCCCTTTCCTTAGCCACAGTGCTCAGTTTTACTTCTCCCATCCGGTACTCTGTGCTGGGGTTCTTGTTCCCTAGATGCAGTACCCTGTACTTTTTGGCATTGAATTTCAACTGCCAAACCTTAGACCATCTTTCTAGTTTTTGCAGGTCACTCTGCATCTCTCTAATTCCCTCATCACTGTCTACCATCCCACATGGCTTAGTGTTGTCTGTAAAGAGACACAGCTTGCCCTGGATTTCTTTTCCAATGTTGCTGATGGACATATTGAAGAGGATAGATCCCTGTAGCACCTCATTCATGACCTCCCTCTCTTCTAATTTGACACCATTAATTACAACCCTGTGCTCCTCTCCTTCAACCAATTTCCAACTTATCTTACTGTGTCCCTTGCCGCACCAGATTCTCCCATCTTTTTTGGCAGTCTTCTGTGAGTCACCTAGTCAAAGGCCTTGCAGAAGCCGGAGTAAAGTAAATCCATAGCATGGCACCTATACAATACTTTCATCACCCAGTCAAAGAAAACTATCAGATTGGTCTGACAAAACTTTCCTGCCACAAACCTATGATGTTTACTGCCATGGAGTCCATTGCTCTCTAGGTAGTCTACAAGGTCCTCTTAGATCAGTGACTCCATCATTTTACCCACAGCAGAGAAAAGAATCACAGGTTTGTAGTTCCTCAGTTGTCCTTGTCCATCGCCCTCTTTTTTTTGGGGGGGGGAGCTTGACATGTTCCAGAGGACAAGACAATTTGAGCCATTTGGTGCCACTTCAGATGAGCAGAGATCTCCCTACATAATCACTCATCTGAGCAGGGAGTTGAGAGTACTGTCTGCATAGGCAAGGGATCTGTGAAAAATTATGAAGCCTTAATGAGTCGAAGTGCCGGGGAACTTGATTCTCAGTTGTGGCTGTGTTTGGAGCAGTCTGGAATTGGACATTTATGTCTATTGTTTTGGCAAATAAATGCTTACAATTTGCAGCATCCAGTTGAGTGAATTTACTTGCGTGCTCCACAAACCATCTCTTTGGAGTGCTGAACCTTTTGTGTCTGTTTGTTGTGTTATCCCCGGGCCAGCACCCTACCTCCTATCGAGAGCACTGTACTTCCCTGTTTTTCTTTTGATCTGTGAGAAATGACCGACTAGTTTGGACAGTGCAAACTACCAGTAACTTCACTGTTGGAGAAATATGTTGCTGCTGAGGACTTTTGTATTGAAATATTACGGTGTTTACAGGACATTCAACCCCCCACCACTTCACTACTCACTTTTGCAGGAGTGGTGTACATTGTACAAGACTAAATAATTTGAAACTGTCCTAGCCTTTGCAACTTGTTCTGAAGGGAGGAATTATGTGGATGAACTGTTTAAATACATTTCTGCCAATCTTTGGGGACCTTTCACATCTACCTTCCCCGCCACATACTCACATATATTCTCACACAACAGCTCCCGCTGAAGGGAGAGAGGAATAAGAGAGGGAGAGTGAAACTGGTGGGAACCAATTAAATTTTGCATAATTGCTTATGTCGCTTCTAGAGAAAAAGTTTGGGGGGCCTTGAAAAGTTCCAGAGGCCAAGACCATTTCAAACGACTTATTCCTGTGCAGCGGACAGACTGCTTCCATGAAACTGAGTAGTGGGGGGTGTTTTAAAGTCCTGTAAACAACGTAATATTTAATTATAAAAATCCTCATCAGCAGCATACTGTGCCCAAAAAGGAGCTGCTGGTACTTTGAACTGTCCCAGCTAGTGGGGTATTTGTCTCACTGATAGCTTGTCTGTTCAGTTAGACCTCACCTGTGCTGGGATTCCTCTCATTCCTCGTTCAGATAAGTGATTTTTTTTTATATAAGGAGACCTCTGACCATCTGAAGTGGTGCCAGAGAGTAAAAATAAACAAACCAAAAAAGGAAAACAAGACAGTGAAAAACAAACTCACCACCTCAACTTGCACCATTACGGAAACTGCTGAACACAGTGATTAAGGAGTCTGGAGTCAAGAACAGCACTGTAACAACAGTACTTGGATGAGGACTGTCTTTCACGCCAAGTCCGCTGGGAGCTGGTCATCAAAATGATTCTCCCACTCCTTGGCTATGCAGATATGGTCTATGGCACCACCCATTCTCTTTCCTTGCGAGACTGGATACCACCTGCAAGGCTTTCTGTTGCTTTGCTACCAGCTGTCCCCCTTGTACGCATCACTGCTCCCTTTCTCTCCTTCCTCCATCTCCCCTTACGTTGCCAGTCCCACTGCACCTCCTTCATATCTAAATACTGGTTTGGGTCCCTTCCCTCCTACCACTCTTCACTACTGTCTTCAATCCCCTCCTCCTCCTGCTCTCTCCACTCTAGGGAACCCTGTACCTTTTCATTCCCCACCCTCACCCCTCCTCTGAACAAGCTGCTTTCTCCACCACCTCCTGTCCCTCTGGAACCTGCTCCCTTCCTCTGTCTGCCTCTCCTCTCCTCTCCTCTTCTCCCCCAGCCCTTAGGTACATCCTAAGGTGCCTCCTCAGTCCCACCTCTCCCTGTCAACCCCCCTCCTGACTCTCTCTCCCCTCTTCTATCCACCTCACATGCATGCTCCCTCCATTATTAGGCTGTGACAGTGGCTGACCTCTATCGAATTACAGCACTATCACGGCCTCCTCAGGCACTGTGCACTTTCCTCTGTACCTACAAATTTGGGCTGCAGGTCCTGTCACGACCAATAGCTGCTGTTTCCCTGCTTGTGCATATTCTGCTCCTGCACTTTGTTACTGTAATCACTTACTGATGTGTCATTGGAATCTTGTTCTGTTTGTACTCCCCTTCCCCCTCCCCCTAGGTCGCACCTGGAAACAAGTCTCAGCTCAATATGCCTTTCCCAGTTACCAATTTTCAAATAAATAAATAACTGTGAATATACCTACAGCTAAGAATCTACCAGCTTTAAACCAGTGACATTATCATAGCAAAGCACTCTAAATAATGGCAGAACAGAGGCAGGAAAACTTTTACCAATAAATGCACTAATAAAAAGTAGCACAGGACACAAGGTTTCTTTGCCTATACTGGTACTAAAAACAGGCATCCTAATTATGAAATGAATGTGTCAAGGTGTTTCTGTTCCCCTTTAAGTTGGAACAGGCTGAAATGGTTGACTACATCACTGCATCTCCGAAGGCTCACTGTATTAAATACACTTTTATATCCCAGTTATTTCATCCTTCTGTATTCATCAGTGGAAGGGGTGTGTATTCCATCTTTCCAGGAACCACAAAAGGATATTTCTGATACACCCACTCAACCGAGAAAGGGGTTGTTGGGAATTCAAACTGAAGAATTTTAAATTGGAAACATAAAATCGCATCACCATCAGCTACAGCTGGTACGAACATCAGTCTAGTGGGTTTTGTTCTCATGAAGATTAATGCGTCCAATTAAAATGCAGTTTTCCCTGTTGGCTGCTGCACTATTTAATATGTTGCCATTATGCCACTTACAGCGTAAGATTTATTTAAATGCTTTTGAGGGGCACCACAGAAGAAATGTGGGATTATTTCCTCCACAGATCAAAACAGGCACTAATGAGGCCCAAGCAGGATAGTAAAAATTCTGTTTTTCTTTCTCCACAGGATTCATCTTGAAGACCTGAGCCAAAGTGTGCTGCTTCACATGACCGAGAAGTTAGGCTACAAGCTCAGTGAAGTGATCAATGTGGTCCTGTCCAATAGGGCGAGCCCAATTCTTGCTTCCTATTTCCTGTTGAAGAGGAAGCTGGAACGTTACATGAGAGGTATCCGGGTAAGTAAATACAGTATGGCTGATGATAGGTTCATGCCTCAGAATCGAAATCCGAAGAATATGCTGTAGCCCATAAGTGCCTTATTAACAGGCTGTATAGGACAAGACAGTTGGCTAGTCTATTAAAAGTGATGTCCAGTACAAATCTTCTTTATGTCTGTCTGTCTCTTATCCAAGGAGCCTCATATGAAAAATTATTTCCTTACCAGTTCATTGATTGCCTGAACCATGTGGTATAGGTATTATATCATAGCAACACCTCCCAGGACAAGACTGATTGCACAGCTAAATAATGGGAAGTGGACATCCGAACGAAGAGCTTTTAGCTATGTTTCTGACTCAAATGTGGCCACACAGAAAGGCCGAGCTGTACAGGGCAGAGCATGGCCAGATGGCAGGTTTCCATTTGAAAGTCCCATTTCTGGCCACAGTAGGTTTCTGCTATACAAGGACAGGGGACTGTTGCATACACACAGCAAACAAGTGCATGGCAGTTACAGCGCCACTGTCATGGTTTTTTTTTGTTTCCCTGGGGCTTCCTGGACACCATACTATTTTGAGCAACACAAGACCCTGTTGTCTGCCAGATGCACCACTTGCCATTACTCACAATCTCTTTGCCCCCCAGGTTCTCCAACCATTCCCATCTTTGGTGTATACCTTTACTGATGGCCCCTACCCTTATCCAAGGGGGTTGCAGAAACATTAACTGAAGCCAACAGTAGAAATCAAATAGGAATAGCTAAATCTTCAAGCAGAAAATGTAAAAGTTATAACCAATAAAGTGATGTTGTTAAAATTGACTATGCTATGGTATGAGTCAAAATATGCATTTTATCATCACTTGTGATGGGGCAGGGCTTTCATTAATTACTCAAGGCTCTCCCACTCATGAGTTTATGATCCTGTCCCCTGACACTTGATGATAACTTGCATATTCTGAGTCAGAACGTAACATGTCAAAGATAGCTGAATGGATGGATGGATAGATAGCATGTCAGAGAAAAATGGAAAGACAGTCATGATAGAGTAATTGATTAACTGATTGATTGATAGAGTGATAGTGTCAAAGATAGATAACAGAGACAGATAGATAGCAGTTGATTTTTTGTTAAATTTACTGATTTTTAAAAAATCTGTGAAGACCATTTTATAAGCACAATAACGATTTCCGAGGACTCCAGTTCTTGGGTGGTTGAAGACACTTAGATTCCCCTCGTAAGTAATAAGACGCCCTAGGCATCCTTATACTGTATTTCAGCATGACTGGACACCTTGCTGGGTGTAACGTATGACATCATAATTTAAGCTCAGAACAGACTCTTAAGTTCATGTCTATCAGGTCCACCCCTATGAGCAGACACTCAAAAGTTTGCCTTGCAAACGTGCTAATTTTAGGGATGCTTCTTTGTGTTACTGCTGAGAGGGAGGGAGGGAGAGAGAGAGAGAGAGAGAGAGAGAGAGAGAGAGAGAGAGAGAGAGAGAGAGAGAGAGAGAGAGAGAAAATTAAAGTGTTTTTATTTTTCTTGAAACGATTTCCAAAGGAACTTGCAAATCAATTATTTGTTTACTGATGACATTTGTTAATTACCTCTCGGTTCACACTACCATCAGTATGGGGAGTGGCCCATGCTGCCCAGCAATGCCACTTTCAGTATAGGGGCTCATCAGCAATCACTTTCAGAGAAGCACTGACGACCCGATGAGTCAATTTGATATATTGGTAGTAGTATCCACTTTATTGCCACTGTCTGGACAACCTTGGTTGAAGGTTATACAAATGGTACATTATACATTGCAATATACTGTACGTATTACATTATAAATGCATGTGTGACCAAATCATGACTGGCCATTTCAATTAATAAACATAGAAACATAGAAGTTGATGGCAGATAAGGACCTCAAGGCCCATCCAGTCTGCCCATTTCTTTTTCTACCTTATAAATGTGCCATTGGCCTTTGCTCTGTCAGTGGCATATCTATTTATACTCATCTGTATTGCTCCCTTATGCCTATCCAATGCCTGTTTGAAGTCCTGCACTGTATTCATAGCCACCACTTCCTGAGGTAGGCCGTTCCATGCATCCACCACCCTTTCTGTGAAAAAAAATTTCCTCACATTCCCTCTTAATCAGCCTCCCTCTAATCTCATGCTGTGTCCTCTTGTCATGATATTTTACTTATATTTAAACATGTTAGACTCTTTCACCTTGTTAATGCCCTTAAGGTGTTTGAATGTCTCGATCATATCACCTCTCTCCCTCCTTTGCTGTAGGGTATACATATTGAGCTCAGTTAATCTTTTCTCATATGTCATCTGATGCAGTCCCTGCACCATTTTGGTTGCCTTTCTCTGGACTGCCTCAATTTGGTTAATGTCATTGTGAAGGTGTGGCCTCCAGTACTGCACACAGTACTCCAGGTGGGCCCTAACCAGTGTCTTGTAAAGAGGGATTATTACCTCTTTCTTCTCTCTTTTAGAAGCCAGATCTGCATATCAGATGCTGCCAAAAGAATCAGTTATGTCAGATTGAGAAACATAAAGTGGACAATGACATGCATGAGGTAAAGCATGACTCCTTAAAGAGTTTACAAATGGCATTCTTTACAAATGGTTTTCTCAGGATAGCCCAGCTGAGAAGATTGTGTTTCCAGTGGGGTCCTACTTTTTTTCCATTTTTACTGTTTGGTGGATGAAAGCATTGAGATGTTTAGTGCTATTAGCCCCTTCTAACCCTCAGAAGGGCAAAGGATGTTATTTCTTTCAGACCAAGCAGTCCTTTTGTATGAAGGACATGGTAAAGGTAGGGGAGTCCAAAACAAATCTCAGCCTCCCCAGCCTCAGAAAAAGGTGCAGCCAAAGGCACAGGTGCCAAAAGCACATAGTGCCACCCTCTGAAGCTTGAGTTTGGAGGCCCTAACAGTGGGCCCCCACCCCAACAGGGAGGCATCCATAGTGAGAATCAGTTGGTCCTCTAGTTGGGAGAAGGGAAAGCACTGGAAGAGACTGTCCTCCACTGAACACCATGTGAGTGACTGAACCAGGGGCACCATCACTAATCTGTAAAAAGCACACTTCACTCTGAAGGTAAATAAAAAGCCACATTTATTGCTTAAAAATGAGAAGTTAGTAGCACTCTCTCTATAACGTAACCAATGTTTAGCTCTGTCGTGCACTTTTTCAAGGTGGCTTAAGGGTCATCCTAGATCTTCTTTGAGGATATCTCTTTCATCAGGCCACACCTTTGGAACTATACCTGCATCAGCGCTAGGACCACATGGAAACTTTTGCAAGCCAGGGGCCACCCACAACAATGTCATGCATCAGCATCTACATAAATGTGGGTGGCCCCCCTCTCTCCTCAGTTCTTCTCCTGCCTGTGATCATACTTTCCGGCCCTTACAAGGAAATGTTGCCTGTTAGCCACCATCATTTATTTTTTACAGATAGTAAGGAATCACTGTTTTAGTGATTTTCAGCTGTCCTGTACGCTGCTGAAACAACCAGCCAGATTGTTCCAAAACTGCCATGCTGGAGAGAAGATTAGAAGGATGACACACACAAAGTGTGTGTGTGTGTCTCTGCTGTTTGGGCCTCTTCCACAATGTTCAGATGTGTAAGATCTGTAGGGGCTTCAACCCTGCTACCAGGCAATGCAGAAAAGGAGTGCTGAAAAAGTTCTTATTAAAGAAAACATTGGCAGTGATGAAAAAACAAATGCAGGAAAAATCCGGGTCACCTGTCTCATAGACCGAATCCTGGTCGTCAAAATCGAAAGAAAAATTATCATCAGGAAGCCAAAAGCATAAACATTGGGACACAGACAAGGGCTGGGTCTCCCCAAAGCACTTTAAGTCATCGTTGCAGTCAGCAGGTATATCGTTAACCGTGTCATTGTCTGCTATGGCACCGGTGACCACAGCCCCCTGACAGTCGATCAGACACCAAGGTCAGAGCTTGACTTGGGTGCTGTAGGGTCCATTATGGGTGGTATGATGCCATCATCTCTGTGTCTGTGCCTGCCATTGACAATCACAGTCATGACCCTCTAATACAGATGTTGTCAATGTACAAAGAGTGCTGGTATCATTCTCAGAAATAACATGCCAACAGGCTTGCCTGACCAGCCTGTGTTAACGTTGATGGGACTTCCCACCTCCCAGATCCCATCAACAAAGCCACCCAACACTATATAAAAGCGACTTTCTCAGCCACTGCTGGCGTGGCCTTCTATCCCCATCATCGAGGGGGATGATAATGAGGTGGAACATACCCCAGACTTCATAATGGATGAAGATTATGAGGAGGAGGGTTATGTTGAGAAGCAGTATTTACCTGGTACTGGCTCTACCTTCTCCTCCTGCAGTGAGGAATTGGTGGTGAATGCTACAAGGTCACCACCAGAGGATCCCTCATTTCATGCAGTAATGCAGAAAATGCAGGCTGCCATGGGCTTCACTCTGAAAGAGGAAGAATCCACAAAGAAAAATTTGTTTGAGTTTTCGGAAGAGCCAAAAACACCATGTATAGTCATTCCTCCACTATACCCAGTTCTAGAGGATACCACTTATGCAACTTGGTATAGACGTAATGCCATTCCAGCTGTACATTGAAAGGCTGACAAGATGTACCCTGCTCCATCTAACAAGCCTTACTATGCCAACCAGCCAGAAACAGATTCAGTGGTGATCACAGTTGCCCATGGCAGATCCAGGGTGCCTAAACATATGAACTCACTCCTTCCTGACAAGGAATCCAAGAGGTTAGATTCATGGGGAAATGGACTTATGCCTCTGCCTCATTAGGCCTGCATATCACAAATTACCAGGCCCACATGATCAAACATCAGAATACCCTCTGGAGAAGTGCCAAGGCTGCAGCATAGGCCTTACCTGAAGGTAATGCCAAAGCTGAGTTAAAGGGGCACTGTCAGCTTTAACCCTCCGTTTTCTCCTACATCCCATCAGTGTATATCTTGTCACCCTCCTATGAAATGAGTACTCTAGAATGACCCTCTATGTCTGAAAATTCAGACTTTTTACCTGCTTTGCTGTTTTTTACATTGTATGCTTATTGTCCGGGAAAAGCCGAAATCCCACACCTACCGGAAACAGAGAGAGCTCAGGAACGCACATCTGCCACGAGCGCTGTTCTGAACTGCATATTTTTCACAAGCATGGTTTAAAAACATGCTCTGCTGGTCTGCCACAGTAATCCAAATGTTGTTGGGGTTACCGAAAAGAAACCGAGCTGTAAGTTCTTCAAATAACATTTGAAACCAGGGCGAAATCCAGCATGTAACAGAACTTGTCAAGATCAGCATGCGCGGAAGCGTGTTAACTTTTTGGCATAAGGATTTGACAACAACAGCTGCCTCTGGTATTTACATGAGGAGATACTCCTGGCTTAGAATAGTTGGGTTTGCAATGATGTTCAAAAATGTTTTAAATGCCCCTTTTAGAGGCAATAAACTGTTCAGGTATGATGTGTAAGAGGCATTAAGAGGCCTTCAGACATCTAAGATGACACTGAGGTCAATCGAAGCACTGTACTCCACACCAGACAGGGGTAGGGGTAGGGATCAGTTTCATCCACCAGCTGCCAGAGGTGGTAAACAGACCTATAGGCAACAAGGAAGAGGTAAGGGTGCTGGAGCCTTGCCGGCCACGCTTCCCCTGGTGCCCATTCCAAAGCACCTAGACGAGGTGGAGCTGGTGGTGTTGCCCCCCCTTCCCCACCAGTTCAGCATGACTCACAGCCATACACCCTGAACCACCATTGCCCCCAGGGGTGGTTGTAGGGGGTCATCTCTCCCTTCATTTGAGCCAATGGAGACAGACAAATGGGTACTGGATAATATTGTGGAAGGCCATGCTCTGGAACGCTTGGCTACCCCTCCAGATCATCTGCCACCGGTCTCAACCAGTCCCCTGGGACACATGACCCTGTTGAGGGAGGAGGTGCAGGCCTTACTCCAAAAACATGCCACAGAACCAGTTTGGGTCCGTCAAAGGAACAGGGGCTTCTATTCCAGATACTCTCTAGTCCAGAAGTGGACAGGAGATCTGAGGCCTGTTCTAGACCTGAGAGACCTCAACTTCTACACAGAGTACATGAAATTCCATATGGTCTCAATACAGACTCTGATTTCCCTGTTGCAGACAGGACTGGATAGGTTCCCTAGATATGAATGATGCTTACCTTCATATAAAAATCAGGAAGCATCACACAAAATATCTGAGATTTACGCTGGAAGGAGAACATTATCAGTTCAGAGTCATGCCCTTTGACTTGTCTGCTATGCCACAGTTCTTTACCAGATGCTTGGCAGTGGTAGCAGCACCCCTCCACTGCTCCACTGGGAAGGTCTCTATATGTTTCCTTGCCTGAACGATTAGCTATTAAAGGCCCACTTCATGGAGCAACTACTGAACACCCTGGCAGGAACCAGGAAATTGTCTGACCATTTAAGGGCGACAGTCAATTTACTAAAGTCCAAACTGACCCCCTGTCAAAGACTGCAGTACATAGGGGCAGTACTGGCCACAGCTCAGGGCTATGCATTCTTGCCTCTGGACAGAGCAGAACACCTTATGGCTCAGGCACAATTGGTGTACCACAGTCAGTATGTCCCAGCCAAGATTCTGCTAGTCCTTCCAGGCCTTATGGCAGCAGCCATTGTTACAATGCCACTGGCCTGCTTGCATATGCAGATCCTCCAGTGGTCCCTATGAGTTCAGTGGGACCAAGCAACTGACAACCTAGACAAACAAGGGCTAGTCACGTCTCCTTTGAAGGAAGCACTGATGTGGACCACACCAGCTTGCTCAAGAGCGTTCCTTTTTTTATTTCAAGTCCAATATAAATTCTCACTGTGGATGCCTCAGGATCCGGGTGGGGAGTGCACCTGGGCCGTTACCAAACACAGGGTATTTAGACCCAGATAGAAAAGAAAGTGCACATAAATGTCCTGGAGATGCAATCTGTCCTGTATAGGCATTTCAGAAGCATTTGGCAGCAGATCTGCTGTTAATGTAGATGGTTAATATCAGTATAATGCATTACATCAACAAATAAAGAAGGATTCATTCCTATCCGCTTTGACAAGAAGCAGTAAGAATATGACATTGGGCTCTGGAACATGGCCTAGAACTTTCAGCTGTACATCTTCCAGGTGCCCAAAATACCTTGGCAGATGGTAACCCACAAAGTGGGCTCATGAGGAAGGGCGCCGTCTGTTACGGCAACACCTTCCTCGTGCAATCCACTCATGGCGACCGACGGGTAGGGTGACCGGATGAGGGGTGGGCGAACTAGGTGACAGGATGCCGCTATACGTACGCGCACGGGGGAATGGGAGCGAGCACGGCGAGCATGGGCTGGAGGGTGAAGAGGCTGTAGGGGTGGTGCTGCGGTCATCAGTCGAGCTGCGGCATGGCATCGGGGATTGGGCAATTGCTGGGGTGGCTGAGGTACTGGGTTCGAGTCTGGGCGCTGGTGCGATTTTTAATGCGCCTGGCCCAAACCTTTTTATTTTTACTACTTTCACCCCCCCGACATGCACCCCTCTGGAGTTGAGAATCCTTAAGTAGGGGGGTGCGGGAGGCAAAGCCACCCTGCAAGGGGGGTGTGTGGGGGGACGCAGCCCCACCACAGAAACTAGTAAAAATATGTTCTGGCGCCACTGTAGTGGTGCGCCAGGGTTGTCAGAGTGCTGAAAATGTGTTCCACACTCTGACTGAGCGATAACGGCAATCACCTTTAGGTGTTCACCGTTATCACATAGACCCTTGGCAGACAGATTAAGCAGGTCACAGTCCAGAGTACATGAATAGGAGCTGCTGACCTAAGTAGTGGAAGATCTCTTCAACAGATGGGGTCATCCAGAATTGGACCTTTTTGCATCTCCACTCAAAGCAAAACTGCCATGTTTTTGCTCACTGCTCGAGGGCCTAGAGTTTTTTAGTGAGACGCATTGTCTCTCTCTTGAAAAGGGATTTTTCTGTACACCTTCCCTCCCTTTCCTCCAATACAGAGAGTACTACTCAAACTGAATATGGAGGGAGAATCTCTCATCCTCATTGCTCCACTATGGCCCTGGCAGATTTGGTATCTACTCCTACAGCAGTTAGCAGTGGAACCCCCAGTACCTCTGCAGGGGCCTATGTGTCACAGGACAAAGAGGGTCTCTGTTCCATCCGGACCTGAAATCCCTTCATCTACATGCATGGCTCCTGAAAACATAGCCATGGCAGGATTTGGAGTATTCTCTAAAGTAATAGATGTTCTGGGGGATGCTTGAAAACTCTCCTCAAGACATACCTATTCTTTGAAATGGAAGCAGTTTACGCTGTGGACTGCTTCCAAGCTCTTGGATCCATTTGCCTATCAGGTCAATGCAGCACTAGAATACTTGCTGTCCCTGTCAGACTCCAGTCTTCAGTATTCCTCACTCAATGTGCACTTGGCTGCTATTTCAGTATTTCATGCACCTGTGGATGGATGTATGGTTACCCAACTAGAGGTAGCACATACATTTTTGGGAGGTATATTACACATGAAACCTCCCATTAGGAATCCAGTCCTGGCTTGGGACTTGAATTTTATGCTAGAAAAGCTTACTTTTACTCATTTTGAGCTAGCCATGAGCTGTGGCGGACACTTCTTTTCATGGAAAGTGTTATTTTTGTTTGTTTGTTTGTTTTGTTTATTTAAAATCTGGTAAGTCCATGAGCCAATGATCCATTTTCAAGGTCGACCAGAGTCACATGCATACATAAATAAATACATCCTAACATACATAGAAATATTACAATCCAAACACAGAGTAATTAGAACATGTGCATTGCATTCTAGAAGTGATACATTTTCAAGGGTATCACGTTTGAACAGTGACAGGAAAACAGCAAAGACCATCACAGCAACAAAATCAGCAGTTCGCTGTGATGGTCCACTGATTTCCCGATGCTGCTCTCTCTGAGGAGTATGCCCCCTTCCCAAACCAACTCCAACTCAGAGTTGATAATCTGTAGTCCCCCGCAAAAAAACACTTTCTTACAGTGACGGCACAATGCCAGTTGTCGGTACTGTGTCGTCACTGTATTGACAGTCAGCAAATTTCCTGCCGCTGCGGTGACATGGAAGCTTTTTCAAGGTAGTACTGAACTGATGTACAGAAACATTGATACAGTCTACAATTTTTGACATTGAGTTGAAACATACTGGAAGATTATACAACAAAGTTATCTGCCCTATAGATGATTTCATTATAGGTATACAAAAACTTTGCCATTCAGAAAAATGTGTCTCAGCATTACCTTTATAGCTTTTGAAAATAGAATAGAAGGATTTTGGTACCATTTTTGAAATCACTTTTTTTGCAATTAACCACATTTGATACTGAAATCTTAAATCTAGGGAAAGCAACCTAATTTATTTAAAAGGACACAATGATGTGTCCTAAATGGCATCTGTGTGGCAAAGCGAGCAATTTGATTCAGCAGTGTTTTGACCCTATATAATAAATCTACGTTAGCAGAATGAAAAAAATAACATTCCATAATCTATAACTGGGATTTAAAAAATCTGAGCAAGAAGCAATCTTGTATCTGATAACAGGAAAGAATTTAACCTATAGAAGACTCCCAAACTCTAATGAATCACTTTAGTCATCTGTGTAATATGCGCTTCATAAGACATACAATAATCTATAACTAAACCCAAATATTTAAAATTATAAAAAGGGTCTCAGAAATGGAGCTTTCTGATTGGCTGCAAACATTCTAACAGCCTTATGTTAATCTTTTATTAACATACATGTACAGCTTGGCCATATGCTGCACAAGGTTTAACACTGTTTAAAAACATGTTTTATTATAATAGCAATAAGGCACTCCCAGGGATTATGTTACTGGTCAGTTAATCACCCTCTAGGGACATGTGGCACTCGGCTACACCTCGTGCCACAGTACACCTCTAGAAGGTGATTAACAGACCATTAACATAATCCTTGGTCATGCCTTATTGCTTAAATATCTACTTGTTCTATTATCCCACCACTAGCTGTTTGCAGGTGTAGAACAGGACCTCCCCCATATTTCTTTTTATTACCATTAAAGAGCATAGATTTATTTTTCTCATTCAAAACTAATTTACTTTTAATAAACCAGTGCTGGATGGATTCAAAGTCAGAGGCTAGATTACTTTGGACAGTGTTGAAACAATCTCCAGTCATGAGGACCACCACATCATCTGCATAAAGAAACATTTGTGAAGTGGTACAAGTGGAAGGTAAAGAGTTCAGAAAAAGACTAAATAGTAAAGGACCCAGAATCGACCTCTGTGGAACACCCAGTGATACAGAAGATGGAGATGAGCAAATACCATTTATTCTTGTGACCTATGTGCACTTGTCCAGATAATTCTGGCACCAGACAGCTATCCCTTCAGACATGCCAAGTTTTGAAAGAGAATGCAAGAGACAACTGTGATCAACCAAATCGAATGCCTTGGTGAGATCCACGAACACCGTGGCCGCATAATGGCCCTTATCTAAGGCCATATGGATCACGCTCGTGAACCGCACCAAGGCAGTTATGGTGCTATGTCCTGGTCTGAACCCATGTTGGACAGATGTCAATACATCATTGCAGATAATCAGACATTTGATCAAAAACCACTTGCTCCAGAACCTTTGATATAGGTGCCAATAAAGAAGTAGTGCAGTAGCTTCTCACATCTGCCGAGTCCCCTTCTTTAAAAAAATGATACAACTATAGCACACTTCCAAATAACTGGAAAAGAAGAATTACAGAGTGATAAATGAAAAATAGTTGTTAAAGGAAAACACAGAGGCCCAGATATTCAAAAGGGTTGTGCCATGCGCAACAGGGTTGCGCGTGCGCAACTCCAAAAATGCGCCATTCTGCGATATTCAGAAGGGGCCAGTTGCGCCACCGAAAACATGCTGAGCAACAGCGCAATGGAAATGAAGGCATGCGCAACTGAAGGGGGCGGGTCCATGCATAAAGTGCGCAATGCAATATTCGAACACTTGCGCAATGCACAAGAGTGGCTCAGCCGGAAGTTGCACAGTAGCTGAATTGAGCCAAAATCAAAAGGCTCAAGGAAGCGGTGCAAGAACCCTAGCAGGCCGCAAACTGGGGGAGAGAGACAGAGACAGAGAGAGAGAGACAGAAGCTGGAAGGGCAGACAGGGACAGTGGGTCCAGGAGGACAGAGAGGCCAGCGGGGGTGCCTGGTGCAGTGGAAGCAGCAGTGGGGGCAGCGGGTAACACAGGAACAGCAGCTGGGGGCAGAAGCCAGGGAGATGGACAGTGCCAGCTTCCACATGGAAGCTGTAATGAGGGGTGAGACACCATGCTGCAGGGGACGTGGCAGCGGAGGGGCCCGTCGGTATGCCCGACAGGTGGTGTCGTGCCGCATCAGCTTGAGCTGTACACAGATGTCAGATCGTGAGGCGGTACCGCCTGAGCGGGCAATACTGAGGCGGCTCTGTGAGCTGTGCAGTAATGTGATGCAGGCACCCTCACGGCGAGTCACGCTCTGTCTGTGGAGACCAAGGTGACAGCCTGCATGTGCCTGCTCGCACGGGCACCTTCCAGAGGCCGACAGGGGACACCACAGGCATTACACAGTCAGCCACATCGCATCCTCACCCAATTCCTCAGTGCACTGCTGCCTCATGCTGCGGAGTACATCCATTTCCCCAGCACCGTGGCAGAGCGTACAGCAAACATGCAGGAGTTCCACAGGTGCACGTATGCCTGGCGTGCTGGGGCCATGAGACTGCACCCATGTGGCCATTCTGCGCCACCTGGCCCGGCATGAGCATGCTCGAACCGAAGGGGTTTCCAGTGTCAACTGCCAGGTGGTGTGTGATGCCACTGGGCGCATTATCAATGTCTGTGCCACACACCTGGCGAGACACATGATGCCTTCATATGGCACCAGTCTGCACTGTGCCATCAATTCGAGAGTGGGGACATCCCCACGGGTCATCTAGTGGGTGAGTACACATGTATGGAATGCAAACTCTGGGCAAGGGTGGGAATAGACAGGTGCCATGGTAGTGGCACACAACGATATGGCCAATATGGATCTGACATGACACTGCTCTCCACTATCTCCACACAGGTGACTGCGGATACCCACTCCGTCCCTGGCTGCTCACACCGTACCGGCGCCCCATGACCCCAGCGCAGCTATGCTTCAATGAGGCACATGCCGCAACATGTAACATCATAGAGCGGGTGTTTGGGATGCTCAAGGCATGCTTCCGATGCCTAGACACCTTCGGCGGTGCCCTACAGTACAGCCCCAAAAGGCCTGTGGGATATTCCTGGCCTGTTGCATCCTGCACACATGGCCAAAGACCATGGGATAGCCGTACAGGTCGAAGAGGGGACAGCGATGGGGACGAGTGGCGCCGTGATGTTGGTGATGAGCAGCCCCCTAGGACGGAGGGACCCCCGACTGACCCGGCAGGCCCAGCTGCACCGGGACAACATTGCAGAAGAGCACTACGCCCAACACAGGTAAGTCAAGGGGACATGTGCAAGCAACACTGTCCATGCGCAAACCACAGGCACACAGGGGAACACACCGTGCATGAAGGTCAGGGGACTTGAAGGTTCCAGGCATACCAACACACCATCAGGGAGGGGTGAGCACTCATATGGACACACACACATACCAGGCAGCGTACATGGGCAGAAGCACAGCACTGCGGAAACGACATTGCCAACACACAGCACCACCGACCACCCCCACCACCTGTACCGTCCAAGTCGTGTGTCAGGACCTGGGCACCCTTGCACCTTGGTGTAGTGCAATGCAGGCATCATCATGCACGCGCACCTGTGGACAGCAGTTGGGAGAGTGTGCAGGTGGTCCGTGTGTCAGCGTGGTGAGCAGAGCACCCAGCAGTGCACTGCCCACCATGACACACATTGCACACAGGGCAGCACCAGACAGGGCCTGCACTGGGAGACAGCTCAGTCATGTAGCACTGTCCCACGGCCACCACGGATGCGTGGGCGGCCCGCCGTGACCCAGCAGCACTGGCAGGCTGAGCAGGGGCCACATGGGGTGGCGCTGTTGCACCACCAGGGGTCCCACTCTGCGAGCAGCGACCTTGCCTGCACAGGGTCTGCATCATGCTGAACAAGCGTGCACCAGGGGTGCTCGGGATGCCACAGCAGAACCCGCGTCGACAGGCCTGGTGTCATACCGGCCTGAACGGGAGTGGAGAGCGCTGTATGGGGTGTGCGGTACAGGGGCACCTGACAGTGTGCCCAATGCGTCGTGACAGAGACCACTGCCTGGGTCAGCCTGTCAATGGTGGCGGTCACATCCGTCCGCATAAGGACCAGCTCAGCTCGGTCCGAGCACACTCCCTGCTGTGCCGCTCCACGGACACAGACAGTGCCTCCACGGACCTTGCAACCCACCCTGCAGCTGTACTGATTCCTGCAGCAGGCGGGTGTGCGCGTCCAATGGGTACTGTGCCCCAATGGCATCGTGACCCCCAGGGTGTGGACGGTCCCGGTGCACAGCACCCCTTGAGGGTGGGCGCTGTTCAGGACCAGGTATGGGCGGATCAAAGGGCGGTGGACATGTGCCACTGCTTGACACTGTACCCCCAGACCTGGTGTGTGACTGCTGCTGCCGCCCCTCCAACTGCTGAGCCCCCAGGTCCACCTGTTCCACCTCCGTGCTGGCAACAGTGCCGGACACCTGCACAGCCACCGGTGCTGACAGGCACAGCCTGGGACTGTGCCAGCATGCTGGTACACAGGTGTGAACCAGAAAGGCCCAGGGGCACGTGCTGGCCTGCCATGTGTCCGTCATGGGACACACCTATCACTGCCCATTGCAGGCCTGCTATCATCAATGGTGCAGGTACATGCCACTGCCATAGGCACAGCATGCTGGCATACCTGCATGCCAGACTGCTGAGACACAGGCTGTGCACCCCCCGCACCCGTATCACTGACACCAGAGTTGTTGGCCCAGCGTGCATGCTGCTGCAGTGCCTGCTGGCTGGTGGCGGAGGTGGATGGTCCCTCCTCCACGTCCAGCAGGTCTGCATCACTGTCTGGACCCACCACCACCACCGTCTCCTGAAGATGAACAGGATCTGTAACAGAAAGAGAGTACATGTGAGTGCATGTTAACAACCGCCCCCCCCAACACCACCACCATGTCATACCGTGCAGTGATGGGCTTCCACCTGTCTGGAATCCTCTGCCTGGTACGCCTGCAATGGCACTCGGCTACATGGCCGCGACCAGTGTCTCCTCCGTTGGGGTCAGCTGCAACACCACTGGTGGGCCCCCACCAGTGCCAGCATGTGCCGCCCTGAAGGCTGCCACCCTCTCCTTCCAGCCTCCTGCGGTCAGTCCCCATCTTCTTCTTGCATTCCTGCGGAGCGCTGGTGGCTTCCATGCAGGTTGACGACCCAGGCTACCCCTCCCATGCAGCTGCACATTCCTGAGGGTGCCCCTCCGTCCACTCAATAGTGGCTCATCCTCCAGGTAGGCCTGGAAGGGCCTCCGTCTCTGCCGCTGTGAAGTTCGGCCTCCTCCTACGCCCGCCGTCCTCACCCTCACCTTGGCTCTGGTCAGTCATGGTGATCTGTATGGGTGGAAGTGGACACCTGTCACTGTGCAGTCTACAGCATTTCCCCATGAGCATAGGTGCCGGCCGGGGGCGGAAGCCCCCCACGTTTCTTCTCCATATGGCAGATACTAATAGAAAAGGTGCCCTTTGTCCCTTTCTAAGTGCCCTTTTCATTCTCAGCCCCCTCAGCCTTTATCATCCTCCGGCACCCTTGCCCATGAGCATTGTCCTGAGCATCACACAGCATGTAACTCACCTCTCACCTGCAGTAACCGAATCTGGCCAGCACAACCCACTGTCACATTTTTATAGCGCAACACATGCAAATGAGGAGTGGCGCAACTTTAATGACATGCTAATCGCGCCACTGCGCCTTTGAATGGCTGATCAAATGATTTATATGTTGGCTGAATATCGCAATTTGCGCTTATGCGCAGTACGGAAGGGCGGCTGAGCCAATGGCGCGAATTTGTGCCCGCGCGTACACTGCATTGCGCATGCCCAGACAGCTTACGATGCATCTATCGCCGCAGACCTGCTGAGCACTTATAGGCACCAGGCCATGGCTACCATTGTGCCAGTGGCGCTACAGCACTGGGCACTATATGACGCTGTGGCACTACTGCGCAATAGTCCACTGTGGCACTGGTACGCAGCTTGGCAGTCACGCAGGATGCCTATACGTCCGATGGCGCTGTGCGTAGCCTTGCGTCATTGCCGTGACCTTGTGTATGCCCTTTGACCCCTGGCGCTGTTCACATGCCATGTGTACGTCCCTATTGTGCTGTCTAGTGACAGCGCTATGTGAAGTGACGGCGCTGTTCGAACAGCGCGATTGGAGCCTGTGGTGGTCTATTGCGCAACATCTCCACATGGGGTACAGTGCAGCGGAGCGCCATATTGCCTACTGTAAACTGGCTGAGATGGCTAGGAGGAGGGCAGTGAGTTGGAGCCCACTGGAGGTGGCCAACCTGGTGGCCTTGGTGGAGCCCCACTGTGAGGCACTCTATGGTGAGGCCCCCCTCACCATGGCGAGGACGCAAGTGTGGCAGCAAGTGGCCACTGACCTGGTGGAGGTCACTGGACAGGGCCGGTCTGCTGAGCAGTGCGGCACTGGTACAGTGACCTCCGACGGAGCCGACATGTTGGCCAGGCTGCGGGCACATGCCAGGCGGGCGTGGTGCCTAGGCCAGGTGAGTGTACCATCTATGCACCTATATTCTCTGTAGGGGTGTGTGTGCTTGTGTGGCTGTGCATAGGTGACGGCTCGGACACGGTTGGCTGTGTCAGTGTGTGCAGCTGTGCGATGGATGGTTATGGCTGTGTGGGCAGGCACTCTCCCTGGGGCAGGGGGCACTCTGCATTTGAGTCACACTGATGTTTGTCTCAACATATGTCTCCACAGGCCGGGATCTGAGGATGCAGGGCCGGGATGAGGAGGGCCGTGCCAGGGCCCCGGTGGCAGCAGGAGTCGCCCCCCGGATAGAGCAGCAGCAGCAGCCGCAGCAACAGCAGCAGGGGCAACAGCGGCAGACAGAGCTGCTTGAGCAATGTGAGTATCATGACTTCATGGATGCTATTGCATGCTGGGGAAGTCCACTAGCCCTGCACAATACAACCATGCAGGAAAGGGGAGGTCATAATTCCACTATACAAGACACTAGTGAGGCCCCACCTGGAGTACAGTGTACATTTCCGGAGACCATACCTACGTAAGGACGTAGAGTGGCCAGGGAAGGTTCAGAGGAGGGCAACAAAGATGGTGCATGGCTTGCATCACGGGTCCTATGATGACAGGTTGAAGGAACTGAACATGTACTCCCTGGAGGGGAGGGGGGAGAGAGGGGATATGATGGAGACATACAGGTATCTTACAGGGGGATCAGGGTGCAGGACACACTTTTTGAAGTGAAAAAGATGTTCCAGGACTAGAGTGCATGGGATGAAGTTGGAGGGAGGACGATTCAGAGGACACATGGTGATGGACTGTGTTCACAGAGCGGGTGGTGGACAAGTGGAACACCCTGCCAAAGGAAGTGGTGGGGGCTGATACAATCACGGGATTTCAGACTGCAGGGGACAGACATGAAGGAATTCTGGAGATCAGGGGTAGGGCAACAGACTTCTAGGAAACAACGTGAACTTACAAGCTCATATGGACAGACTGGGTTTGCCATAGGCCCTATCTGATGACACTGTCTATGTATCTATGTATGTAGGCATGACACAGGTGACATGCATCACTGTGCAGTATCACAGCACATCTGTGTATGCGCCACTGGTGGTCCAGGCATGCCTGGGCACATAGCTGTAACTGGTATCGCACCACGTTGCCACGCCACACTTGCCAGCCTTGTTTGTACTGTGATGGACGTGGGCAGTGTGTGTGGGCAGTGGTGCACATAGCTGGTGCCGCCTGTTTGTGATGGCCATGTGCATGTTCACTGTGGGTGGGTGTACGCCATCACAGGTGCGGGACATTGTGCTATATGGCTTGCAGGTTGAGTGGTGTTCAGGGTTGTGGTCAGTCACAGCCATTGACTGTGTTCCCATTTTCCTAGGCCTCAAGGTTCTCTGGTGCATTGGGAGGGATGTCCGGAGCCTGAGACAGCTGCTGGAGGACAACCAAGCCATCCTGCAGTCCATCCACAGGCATGGCCTTCGGAGGAGGCGGCATGGGACGGGCCAACACCAGCCAGGAGACGGGCGGCCGGCAGGACCATAAATTGTTCTTACCCTTCCCACTTCTCCCATCCCTACCACCCTGCCTTCCCTCCAAGTTTGTAATCCCTACCCTTGACCAACCCAACCTTGTACCCATCCCCCTTGTAAATAGTTCTGGTTGATTGTTTTGTACTTTACTCTTTGAGAATACATTTATATTTTGATATGAATGCTGTGTTGGTCTCTGATTTGCAGCTGGCTATGGTTGCTCAGTTGCAGTGGTGTACAAGCCATCTGGGGTGGTATGGTCCTGGGTGTGTGTGTGTGTGTGTGTGTGCGTGTGTGTGCATGGGGAGGTATCACCAGCATGGCATTGACTTTCTGTTGGTCTTGCCGTCTGCTGCCACCCACTGCTGGGTGCACAGGGTGGGTCTGGCTTGTTATGCTTCTCTGCAGCATGGGGTTGGCGATGTGCCAGGGGATGCATGGTGTTTTCTGCAGTGCCAGTCACTGAACATGGGTGGTGTCTTGGGGTCACGGTGCAGGGTGTGCTGTGTGTGCATGGGGGCTGATGTGCACTGTGGTTGTCAACCCCCTGTGTGTGGCACTCTCCGCCTGCCAGTGGTTGTGCTGGGGTGTCATGGCTCTGCTATGCTTTGTTGGCTTGTCCCCATGGGCACGTGGATAATCCGTCCCACCCCCAGTGATGCTGTGCTTGGGGTGTGCAGGTGTGGTGTGGGTTCTGCAGTGTGTTCCTGTGCCCATGTGTGGCATGGCTGGTGGTGGGCCCCAGCCTGCCTCCCTGGATGTGCAGTTCCATTGCTCTGGGGGCTGTGCTTGCTTATGGCAGCTCTGGAATGCTCAGCTGAGCTTCCCTGGTTGCTCCATAGCGCAACATTTTGGCTCAGCTTCTCCTTCCTGGTTGCGCGATGGCGCAGTATGTGTGATATTCAGACGTTGGTTGCTTGCACAATTTGCTCTGCTCCATGTTTGAATATCGCACCTGTTGCGCATTTGCGCAACTGGTTTGTGCTTGCTCCTGCTGTTGCGCTAGTTTTGAGCGCAGTTTGAATATCTGGGCCAGAATGTCTGCTGTGATCCTCACGAGCTGATAGTCTACACTGCCCTTACACACCACTGGTTTAGATTCAAGCTTTAAAAGATATTTCAAAACTTCATCCACCATTAAGAACCTGTAATAAAACTTAGGGCACAATAAATAAGATAGAACATCCTCCAGGATCAGGGAAGAATAAACATCCTCAGTTAACTCAGGCAGAACGTAATTTGACAGATCTGAAAAATACGCATTGAACTCTGAAGCTATGGCCAATGGATCATTCATTACACCCATTGAAGTAATCACATTTTGGGAGTAAAACTGGATTTCTTCTGCAATAAATCATTAAATACATTCCAAATGGCTTTTATATTTTTACCTTCAAAGGACTTTTCTTTTCCTATATAAAACTTATGCTTTAAATCCCTGACCATGGATTTGCAATTATTACGTGTGATCTTACAGGTTAATAAAACTGTCTTGTCTAATGTTTGCCTATAAAGTTTCCATTTTTTATCCTGGTCTCTCATACATTCTAACAGTTCCTGGGTAACCCATTGTTGTTTGCTCTTTTAGTTGCAATCACTTCTGTTTGAAGGATTTCAGAGCTACAGGCTTTAATGTGTGAGCGTCCTTTGATTTTCCATAAAGATAGAGTGTCTTTATGTACAAATCCTAAGTTTTTACCAAAGGTGGTGTCTGAATTTACTTTGAATCAATCCATCCACCATCCAGTATACTACCTGGAGTATGCCAATCTAGGGGAAGTATCACTCCGTACTTTGGATGTACATGGAATCCTCAGGTATTATGTGAATCGCACCAAAGAATGCAGAAAGTCCTCTCAGCCTTTTGTTTCATTTGCACCTGGGAAAGAGAGCATCCTTGTGTCTAAAAAGTGCCTGGCCAAATGGTTGGCACAGTGTACTGTTATAGGAAGTATGGTAAGGAACTTTCTGGTGTGGTTTGTGACCATTCTACAAGAGGCATGGCTGCTTCTGTTATTTGTTTCGGCAGTGTTTCAGCAGCTGAAAATTGTGCAGCTTCCACATGAAGCACTGTCCACACCTTTACTAAGCATTACAGTTTGGATATTGTGTCTCACAGACAAGCAGGCTTTGGTCTGGCTGTCTTACAGGGTCTGCTTTCATTAGCTTGTATGTCTCCATCCGCCCAGATTGTAAGTTTTTTGGTACTGCTTGGGACTTGTTCCAAAGGTGTGGCCTGATGAAAGAGACATCCTCGAAGAAGATAGAACAGTTATGTTCTTACCATAACAGTAGATCTTAGAGAGAATTTCTTTCATCAGGCCATGCCAACCCACTCTCCTTCCCCCTTCAGGGGTATTACACTGGATTCCTGTATTGAGCTATTCCATCACTGTCTTTTCCGGCACCCATTGTTGCCTGGTACGCTGGGTGCTGCTGTCATCTCCTCTGAGCATAATCTCTGGCAGGGAACTGAGGAGAGAGGGGGCCACCCATGTTCATGTAGATGCTGATGTTGTTGTGGGTGGTCCCTGGCTTGCAAAAGTTTACATGTGGTCCTAGCACTGACATGGGTGTAGTTCCAAAGGTGTGCTCTGATGAAAGAGATTCTAAAATCTACTGTTATGGAAGTACCTAACTATTCTTTTCGTTAGATGCCTTAAGAGACTTCTCTACCTGTTGTCTGAACAGGTAACTTCTATCAAAGGGAACATTCATAACCTGTTGTTGGACATCATGGGGAAAAGTCAGACATTTGCAACTGGGAATGCCTCCTGATGCAACTGCCTGCAGCAGCACAGTGAGATGCAGCATCAAAGGCATCCAGAGAGGTTTTAAGCTGGTGACTATAGGACTCAATACCTTGTTTAATGGTCAGCAGAATATTTCATTTGGCCTCTGAATCTGGCAGAGGCTGGGGCTGCCCTGATTTGCAGTGCAAAAAACATACATACATATATATATATATATATATATATATATATATATATATATATATATATTACTTTCTTTGTTGCTGTAATGTTTACCTGGTTGAGCCTATCTTCCCCTGTACTAACATGCTGCAAACAAAACCACTACAGCAGCATCCCAGAATCTCAGAACCAGGGGGTTCTCATGGAACCAGAACAAATGTCAGTGAAATGGGGAAGCTAAGGCAGATTCAATTAGGCAGATTGTCCCCTGGAGCCTTCTAATGCTCCGACATGCTGGTCACTGGATCTGCAGTAATCTACAGGGTCTAAATACTGGGACGTATCAGCATGTTGGAGCTTAAGGAAGATCTGAGAGCATTCTGTCTAACAGAATCTTCCATGGCTGCTCCTTATTGTGGACGTCAGCAACAGGGTATTCTGGGATGCTGCTGGAGCATCTCTGTTTGCAACGTGTCGGGGAGGGGTGATGGCAGGATCAACCAGAAAAACATGACTGAAACAAAGGAAGTAAAACCTTTTGTTGTGCACTGAAAGTTACACATTACCCTTTAAAGAGTTTGGGGATAGGTCATTTGAAGCATACAAACCCAGCTGGTGATGAACTACATGGCTGTGTGAATGGAGTCCCATCCCATAGGCTGGAAGTGAAGAAAGGAATGTCACTGAGGAATTCAGCTAGTGCACCAAAGATAATTCATTTGCTCATCTTCAAGCAGCATAACTTATTGTAAGCCCAGTAGACAGAATAAACCTCAGCATTAGGGTTCCCTAGCACTGCATAACAGTAACATTCTGGGCCTTATGCTTGAATGTGTATTAGTACACAACTTGGAGAGAGGAGTCACTGCCATGTGACATGAGGGGCTGACAATCTGAACTCTAAACCCTTTCTCCCACCTCTGTAGCATGATACTATGTTATAAAGTAATCAATCCAGCAGTTAGCAAGTCCACTTTACCACATCTGTTTGCACCATAAAGTGCACTGCAATTTTTTTTATATAAACAGGATCTAAACAAATTTGTAATTCACAGCACCGGTGACTTAAAGATCAGCTGACACCTTCAGGAAAACTTTAACAAAACATAATATTTAGACACATACCAGCTTGTATTTCACATTAGTTCTGTATTCCTCCTTTCCATTATCTAGTACTGGTGTAATTTGCATGAAAATAGGGTCTATGCTCCTGTAGAGTTCATCTGTTCCTGTTGCTTTCTCCCTTTCTGAGGTCATAATTCACTCCTTGTGACATCACAGTTACTCCCAAAGCAACAGACTGTGATGTCACAACACAGGATTATGAACTGCAGTAGGGAGTAAGCTAAAGAGGCTGATGAATTCTAAGGGAACTCTGTGGGATAAAGATCATGTATTCATGCACATTTCCTAAATAATAAATAATGGTGAGGAGAAATATATTGAATATATATGGAATGCAAGCTGAATGATACTTAAATATCATGTTTTTTTTTAAATTGAGGCATCAGCAGCTCTTTAACACACACTTGAATATTTTTTTTTACTTTTTTTTTTTATACCTACTATACCAGTTGGACCTGGAATTTATTCCCTGCATCTTGTGTCAGCAGTGACCGAATACAGCAGGGCAGACTTCCATCAAATTGAGTAATGCTTTGAGATAACCCACGCCATTAAATTGCTCCCCACTGAGCCCCTACTCCTCCTACTTTCACTGTCTCAGTATAGCACAGCACTATTCTGCCAGCTGCTTCTTACTTTGACAAGGACCAGACTGGCTCCCTTCTGACATAATAAACAAACTGTCTAGTCCTGCATAGTTTGGGTTCAGCTTGGATTGTATGGGCTGCTGAAAGGGCTCTAATTAAGAATGAAAGAAACCTTATGTAGTTCTCTGGATTAACTCCTTATCTGAGTAGATGGCAATAGGGGCAGGAACTCCATATGGTTCTTTCTGTGACACTCATTAAGAACTTATTTTATGCTATACCAAGGCACAAGTTCCCTCAATGGGATTTTAAAAAGGCTGAATGTAATCGTGAGCCAAGGAATAGCAGTTGTGCACCAGGGACAGGCAGTGCTATCACTCAGTCCTGGCAGCCATTTTGAATTAAGGTTCCCTCAGGAGCTTTTAGTTCCTACAAGCTACAAAAGAAAATTAAACAGGCCTATACGGTCTGCTTTATGCAATACTTCTCATCTAAAGAGTTTAATTACATTTTATTCCACTCTTTACTGAGTACTCATGTGAGAGTTTGCTTTACATGATCAGTATGTACAGTAACTTTATTTTTTTACTTTCCTGTACTCATATGTTTTAATGTCCTGTTACTGTCTGGTTTGTGGCTGAATCTACTTTTTAACATCAGTTTAAATAGAAACAGAATAAACATTTCACTTCTTGTTATTTAAGGTTACTGTTCAAAACTAACATGAACCATTCCTTGACCTTGCAGTGGACTTCTAATTTTAAGAAAAATGTTATATCAAACTGTGTTTGCTCCTGGCTGGGAAAGATAATTACCGTTGTTCTCCTTGCAACCCTGCAGATGTAGGTAGTTTTTAATCACTATCGGGAAGGGGGAGTTGTCAACAACTGTGGCTAAAGAACAGGTGCCTCAAGCAAGTGGTGCCAAGATAGCAGCCAAAGTTTATTCAGTTTGCCTTCACAACAGTTGCCTAATCAGTTGTCAGTGTTCCAGAAGCAGAGACGGCACACAGAAGGCAGCAGAGGAAAACATTCCAGGGACTGGGCAGAAAGGTATCTAGATAGGAATTTCTTTAGAATTTCTGCACTCCAGGATATCCACACTTAGGCAAAACACTAGTTTACAAGAGGGTCCTGGGGGAAGTTGCAGCAGCAAGTGAAAGCAGCTGAATCTAGGGATGGGAGGGACAGTATTTTGGCTCCATGGAGCCAAGAGCATGATCACTTTCACTTCTCTATTTGGAGACACGCCCCCACGTTCTCACGTTTTATGATGCAATAGTCAGGAGAGCATGGTGGTGCACTCTATTGACTTGAATGGAACTTATTTTTCAGTCACTGTTTTCAATATTCTAAATGCCCGATTTGTACAAATCAAGGCCACCACTGAACTAAGAAGGGCCTTCCTAGTTGAGCCGTGGCCTTGATTTGTACAAATGAGGCACTAAGACTGTTGAAAACCGTAATTGAAAAAGAAGCTCCATTCAAGTCAATGGAGCATGCCCCCATGCTGTCCTGACTGTTATATCACAAAACATGAGAGCGTGGGAGCATGTTTCCAAATAGTGAAATGGAAGGGATTGGGCTTCCAGCTCCACAGAGCCAAAATATGATCCCTTCCACCCCTAAAGCCAGCTACTTAAAAAAATTTAATGAAGCCTGCAACTTGGAGGGGCATAAAGGTTCTTCTGTAGCTTTTTGGGGGGGGGGAGTTTGAGAAAGAGCATGAAAGATGTTCTTTAACACATCATTACAGCGTTAAGAGTCAGTGTGTCATGTACATTTATACAGTACAGTGCCATGGCAAATATTTTTATGGTCTGTTCCCAATATGATACAAGGACAAGCAACAGACCATAATGACTGGCAGTATAGCCTACAGATTAGAGTAATGGGCTGTGAATGAGTTTAGTATATCCAGCAGACCTGGGTTTGATTTCCACAACCTCCACTTGCATACTGTGTGACCCTGAATAAGTCACTTAACCTCCCCAGTTATCCCGAGTCACCCCTGAAAACAGGTCTTGTGCTTAGTGGGCCTTATCCAGTTACCAAAGAATAGAATAAATAAAATATAGCCAGTTTATCAGAGGGAAATCAGAGCAGAAGGAAACTGACTAGAAAGTTGGGAAAGAACTGAATGTTTGATTAGGTCGGGCAGTACTGCTTGGAACAATAAATGTAGCAATATGCAGATAGTCACATGGGGCATTGAGACAATTATACACCACACATTTGAAGGCTTGCATTGTGGTAGAATCTTTGATAATGGTGGTGGTGGGGGTGCAGGTTGTTGGTGCAGCTATGGCAAAGGACTTCTGACTAAGGGACTTGCATGCTTTAGGTATGTGGAGGAGATTTTTTGATGGGGATCTCAGCTGCTAAGGCTTTGACTCAGCTTAGATGGAAAGGTCATGTATATAAGCAGGGTAGGACATCTAGATGCATTTTAGTATTACGGTACACCATTTAAGGTCACACCTCCTTCCTGGTGGGAGGGGGTCCTAGGAAGCCCTTTGCAACTGTCTGTTGCTTCTTTGTCCTTGGTTAGAGCACAGCATTCTGAACCTAGTTGCCCAAGCTTAAAACCCTACCCCTCTCAGTACCCATGCAATGCCCCTGCTGCAGCTCCACCCCCACCCACCTAAAATCAGCATTCCTTCCCTTCCTCCAATTCCTTCCCTTCAGACCTTCCATTGTTCTCTTACTGTGATTTCTCTATCATCCAAAGTTGTACCAAGGGCCAGTCCCTACCCTATCCTTACACCATAAACCCAACTCTTCCCTCCACTTCTCCACATCCTGAAGGGCTGGATCCAGCCTCTCTTCCCTCTCACCTTCACCCTCTCTTCTGTTCTTCTGAAGCCTATTCTCCCTTGCTGCCACAACCTGCTCCCTTCCTGTCATGCTTGACCCCTGCCTTGTGCAGACAGGATCCTCAGCATACTGGAGTGGTCAGGCCCCAGCAGACCTTTCTCCTCCTACCCCTTCCTTCACCTCCTTGTTCCATCCTCTTCCACCACCCCCTTAATTCTCTGCCTACTGACATACCTACCTCTCTCTCACCTTCCCTTCTCCCCCTTACGTAGCCCTAGCTATGGCTGACCCCTAATTTCTAATTCACTTGTAGTTAACTTGCACTGCTGTTATATCTTAGCCAACCTGTTCTACCTGTGTTTACTCCTCAGTAACTTCCCTAGATCAAACTACAACAATTCTATTCAGCTATGTTCTAGCTACACAGTTATGTGTCACCTAGTGTATGCCTAAATGTTATTTTGAGTTGTTGTATCTATCTAGTCCAAAAGCACTGGTGATGTAGTATCTATCGAGTTCAAAATTGTTAGCATCCTACTATTTCATTACTCTTGTACAGTCTGCTCAAATTATTTGAATGTAAGCTACTGTAAATTTATTTTGTTTACCAAATCTCTGTAAATTATCCTCATGTTTTCCTACCCCCCAGGTCACACTGGGAGATGAGCAACTTGTTGCTCAGCGTGCCTTCCTGGTGAAACATTTCAATAAATAAATAAATAAAATCCTACAAGCACATTTACTCACTGTGTGACCCTGAACAAGTCAATTAACCTCTGTGCAATCTCTCTTATCTGTCTCTGCTATTTAAATCTCCCTGTACACCTAAATGGCAGCAAGTGCTATGATATCCATCTTACTCTCATGGACTCCAAAGCACTTTGGGATAGTCTGTATGGAAGATGCTATAGAAAGCAAATTCCGCAGTGTGGGGGAGGAGCACTACATTCCAATTAAGGAAGAACCACACCCAAAATGTACAAAAAAATTATTATGCAGAGTGTTATTTTATTTCTACATGTAGTTTTAGTGTGTCTATTCCTTTCTTCTGTTAGGACTTTTTTCTAAAGTTTTCTATATGTTTTATAGCCCCTGGGGATCTCCATGTTTATCTCCTTTATTGCCTTTCCATTTTTTTAAGACAGTTTTTATTCTTTTTTTTATTTCCAAATAAAAAAACATTCGAGTATTGATATCTATACAATGGAAAATAGCAGACACACCTGAACTGACATTAAATTACAATAAGCAATACCTGTTAACAGAGATGGAAAATAAGTACAAAACACATGTGCCTTAAGATAGTTACTAATCTAAAAATCTTTCTTGCTAGGTATATCACAAATGAGCCAATACCTAATATACATATTTAAGTTTGTAATTTTAAAGGGAGTGACAAGATTCTTGTAGCCTTATTCCATAAGGTACCAGCCACATCCAAAGACTCTGTATAATTCACGACAAGCTTTTCCATTGATAATATTGATAAATAATTGAGTCAGGTATTTCTGATAAATTCTATTTTTCAGGATCATCTGTTTAATATAAATAGTACTCAAGGCAGCAATGATTTCTTTGGGCTTGTCCAGCTCCAAATTAGTAAAATCATTGAATGATATATGTCTAGGACTAAGGGGAAGCTGCAACTCAATATCTTTTGATTTTCTGCTTTTGTTTCTATCCACCTCAGAAACACTTTTGGACATGACCGTAACTGATGTAGGAGAGTACCCATCTTTTCGCATCCATGCCAGCACGAAGGGTGTTCCCTTACACCCATCTTAAATAGTCATTTGGGCCTATACTAGGCTCTTGTTACTATTTTATACTGTATTTTTTTTTTTAGTGTAGGTGTAATATTTGTTTGCTTTATTACATTGCCTTCCAATTATATAAATCTACCTCTGCTGCACATTCTTTACTCCCCTGATTTTTATAATTATTTTTCAGTTTTTGGATTAGATTCCCCCCAACATCAAGTCTTTATAATATTTACTCCAAACTTTTATGGCATATTTTTTCATATTACATTCTTCCAGAGATAGTATATCCTGACAGTTATTTAACTTTATATGCAAATGAAAAAAAAGCTAAGAAGGATGTTTTCAAGATATTTGATTCCCACCAGTTAAATTTCATACTTACAAACCTTCAGTTAATTTTCTGGAGAGAAATCAAACCATTAGTATTTATTACATCCTTCCATCTATAAAGTCTGACCATGTTGAGCTTAGAAATTAAATTTATTTCTACTTCTGTTGGGGTTTTCAAATTGTTAGTAAATATAAGTGGGGCCTATAGCCACAGTAAATTACTACTAATATGTTCATGAATTTTGATAGCAAATAATATATTATCTTTTATGGCAGGATATGTTTATTTCTTATAGAGTGTAGGAAGAAAAACAAAATCTAATTTGTTGTTGTAGCTGAGCTGTGCTCTTTTGTAAGTAGTTAAAATGTGTTGCAGAATTCCCTCTTCCTGATCCTTTTTTCCCATGTCCATACATTACTCAGTTTAACAGCCTTATAATATATCCATGGGCCAAGGCAGCCCATGCCACCGCGTTGTCTAATAATACATTGTGTGGACATGTAATCCTGGAACTACCTCCCCTCCATAAAAAATTCTTGAAAATATTTGTACATTTTTTAGTCATATCTTTTGAAGAAGAACTACTTATGCCTTGACAGAAATATAAAGGATGAGGCAACATCATTTTAAGGCTTTTGATTCTGTTCCATAATATATCTGGACTGCAATTACATTTATATTTACTGATTTTTAGTAATTATTTGTTAATGTTAGTCCAAAATATTTTATTTAGTTTTCTTTTTTTTTTTGATTTCCTATGTAATTCTTTTAGTTTTTTTGGGCAGAACTCAAGTAGGAAGTATTGTAGATTTATTTTTGTTTAATTGGTGAGGCAGTATAGCGCAGTGGTCTAAGGCTCTGAGCTGCAAATTGGGTGACATCCAGCAGACCAGACTTGGGTTTGAATCCCACAGCTTCCACTTGCATACTGTGTGACCCTGAGCAAGTCACTTAACCTCCTTGTGCTCCCAGGTTGCTCCTGTGAAAAAGCTTTCAGCTTAGTGTGCTATACCTGGTTAAACAACTAAATTGAATGCCAGACAGGTGGGAGAATCATTCAAATTCTTACATGAGTTCTGAAAAATATATTTATGGATTAGTAATGAGTAACATAATATAATTTGCATAAGCTTTAACTTTAAACTCTGAATTGTTTAAAATAATACTTGTTATATTTGTGTTATATGGGATATGCTGTAATAATGTTTCTAAAGTAATGATAAATTTCACAAGGGAGAGGGGCACCCCTGTATGACACCATTCGCCAACCTTATAGGTTCCATAATGTGTTGATTAATTTTAAACCCTCCAATTGGATTACTATAAAAAAAGATTATATTTGATATATTATTTGGTAACCATACTTTTTTAAAGTGATAAACATGAATTTCCTTTGTAACAAATCAAATGCTTTCATTGCATCGATGGCTAAAATAAAAGCTTCTTCCTATTTATTTTTTTTGTATTTTTATCACAAGTTGAATATTTCTAAGGCCTTGATATACAGTGTGAACTTTAACATAACCAGCTTGATTTATATTCATTATTTTTGGAAGAATCACTTCTATTATATGTACAGTCTTTGTTATGATTTTGTAGTCCACACTGAGGAGGGCAATGGGACGATAACTGTCTGTGGATTGGGGATCTTTATTTTCTTTTTGTATAAAAATTACAAGTGCGTCAAGCATTGTTCTTTGAATGCTGATGTTATGTGTTATTTCAGGTATAAGTCATTCTAACCACGGAAGAAACAATTTTTTTAAACAGCAATAGAACTCAGCTGTTAATCCATCCAAACCTGGTGTTTTGTTCTTAAGTAACTACATTGTTTTCCTGTGAGATTATACTAGGTATATGATTTCTCTCTCTTTGCTTTTTAAGGATATAAACTAATTATCTTCCAATTTTATCTCCATTTTGATAAAAAACTGCCTTTAACTGTAGACATTTCTTTCTCAATTTGCTGATTTTAAATATCCTGTCAATGTGTTTGTTTAATATCTCTCTCATATTGAGCATGTTTATTACCTTTTATTATCATTATTTCTAAGTCTTTGAGTTCTTTCTGTAATAAACATTTTTTTTTTGTTTAACCTGTCTTCTGTGTTTTATTTGAAATGAAATAATAAAACATCTGATAAAGGCTTTCAAAGTGTCTCAGAGATGGGGTTATTTTCTGTCCCCCATAATAATTAAAGAATCAGTATCCTTTAAAGTGACACTGACAGCTTTTTTTTTTGGGGGGGGGGGAGTTTCATCAACAGTTTGATGACAGTGCCTGTTGCCAGCATTTTGTTTAATGAATGAATACTGCACTTTATAGTTCAAAATAAGAAATTTTTATTTTAGTTGCCAAAACTACCTTTTTCAGTGTCCCAACCTTCACTGTCCCAGCAGCTGAAGTGAATTGCTGTGTGCATTCTTGGCTCAGCATGTCGCTTTACCTGCCAGGGGACAGGCTAAGATCATTTTGGGAATGAGTATAAAAAAAGGTAATTTTGCCAAGTCTTTTATTTGAACTATTAAACACAGTAATCATTCATTAAACAAAATGCTGGCAACAGGCACTGTCATCAGACTGTTGATGAAAATACTCCCAAAAGCTGACAGTGTCCCCTCAGTAGTATTTTCCATGCCTTCTACAAGCTCAGAATTTCTTAATAATTCATTAGCAGGCCTCCACTGGTTCGATTTGATTTTATCTTTAGATACTATAAACTTTTGTTGCACTGTTGAATTATATAAAATCAAAATCAGATTTATTTGAACATCTAGATTATTTCTGTAAGAATATTTGGGATACAGCACATGTATTTATTTATTTAAAGGTTTTACCAGGAAGACACACTGAGCAATAGTGCTCGATTCCAGGTGCATCCTGGAGGAAGGGGGCATAGGGAACAGTACATACATAAGGCAGTAAACAACCATTAATTTGCAATAAACAAGGGGTAATACAGTACATACTTAACAGGAAGCTAGTATACAAACAGCATATAAGTGGAGCGGTTTTACACCAAATTTAGAGCAAAAACCAGAGCAGTGGTAAAAGTAAATCATGAAATAATACAAATAATACATAATAATACAGAAAGCAGCAGGTACAATGTACCAGTTGGCTTGGATTGATGAGTGACTTCTATAGTATCTGTATTTTTAAATCTCCAAACATCAACAAGGTTTTGTTCCTGCAAAAAACTATTAGCAATGCCGGCAGTTCTTTTATCCTCAGATGATGCCGGTGATAATTTATCTAGCTGTGGATTTAAATATGGGTTTAAATCTCTGCCCATTATTTGCTTCCCCTCTCTTAACTATACTAAACCTTGAATACTATTTGAGATTAACTCCTGGTATGCTACACAGGGGGCGTAAAGTGAAGCAAAAATATGCATTACAGTGATTATTTTCCCACTAACCATTGTTATCTGTCCTTGTTCATCACTGATTTTATCTTTGTAAACAAGTGAAATTTTTCCTTATGAGGATCACTGTGCCTCTACTTCTTCTATTTCTTATAGAAGTATAAACTGTCTGAACCTAAGATGTTTTTAATTTTTGGATTTCTTGCATCTCCAAACAGGTTTGTTGCATATAAGTAGTACATAAGTGGCTTTTTGATTCGCATAATTCAATATCTCTTTTCTTTCACTAGAGTAATGTATCCCATTAACATTCCATGTGGCCACAGTGATGAATGGGCGTTCAGAAAATAGCATGGTACCTTTTTATAATTAAAAAGATTGTCTCTTTTCCAAAACAAGTTAGAAAAAGAAAACTGAGGGTTACTGATTAGAAACATGTTAGATCTTAAAGTCACAGTAGTGAAATTATACTCTATTTCTGCTATCTCTGAAAACATTGATAACACAATTTTAAAGTGAAATTTAAACAAAATAACAAGTGACAACATTATACCCAGCACCATTATACACAGTGTGCAACCTACCAGATGTTATAAATTTACTAAGAGTGGTTAACTTTAGATTGCTAGCTTATAGAAAAAAACTGCTTTTCCTCCTATAACAAAAATACTAATCTTGGCAAAGGTATTTTGGAGAAAGTATAAATTTCTTAAAAAAACTGGACGTCAGATATTATTCTGACTTTTCCTTTCAAAAGGACAATGTATACACTACATTTAATAGGACTAACTCTAATGCAATCTTCCCTATATAGAGAGATTACTAGTAGGGTGTTTTATTTCAGGAGTTATACTTTGGCCTGATCTGAGTCCCCCCATCCCCACCCCCAGCTGTTGTGACGCATCTAGAGAAAGAAAATTGGGCATAATGATAATTCAGTAAGTCACACCACAAATTACAAAACATTGTATAGCCCATTCTGGCTTTCAACTAGTTTTCTGTAAAATAAAAAAGTTGTGTAAAGTGAAATATCAGTTTGTTCTCTGCTTCATAGATACATAGACATTGTCGGCAGATAAGGGCCTACCCTGTCTGCCCATTTGAGCTTGTAAGTTCACTTTATGTTTTCCTAGATGTCTGTTGCTCCTTATCCCTGACCTTCAGAATTCCTTTATGTCTATCCCATGTATTCTTAAATCCCGTGATTGTTTCAGCCCCCACCACTTCCACTGGCAGGGTGTTCCACTTGTCCACCACCCTTCTTGTGGACTTTCAAATGTCCATTGCTGTCCATGCATATTTACACATAATCTAGCTGGAAACAGCATGCTCATCTTAAATAAAATTATTCTTCCACAGCATACTATACAAGTAATCATACTTTTTCTTGGCAGATACAGTTCTGAACAGTAGGCCATGTAAGATCGACACTGAGAGCCTTTTGACTGTAGTCCTTTTTTCCTGTAAACAGGTTACGTTAATCTGTCTCTATCGTTTGACTTAATCTGTCTTTATTTTATTTATATATTTAGAGTCTAGGATTACAAGTACCTTTGAGCCAAGGCTCTTTTACAAAGGTTCCATGTCAATTGAGGTACAATAGAAACATTACATAGAGTTGAGTAACAATGCAGAAATGGTGTACAGACATTTTTTAGCAGCTGGAATACATCACATTTATAGAAAGTGGGTACCAGAGGGGGCACAGTAGACAGAGGTAGCAGAGGCTTGGAATGGACACAAGAAAAGCGGTGCAGCCATGGACATTTGTCAGGCTTCAAAAAAGTGCTTGGGGTAGGGGGGCAAAAATGGAAGGGTAGGCTGTAGGATGGGGGTTAGGAGTAGAAGTGCTGGAGGGAGATCAGAATATGAGGGACAGTCACAGGATCTAGAGGCAGCTAGGTGGAGGCGAAGGTTGGCTTTGAATGGGCCTAGCTTTTGCAGAGAGGAGATGTCTTTGTTGAGTCCATTAATCCAGTTAAGAGCTCGGTGCACAAATGATCTTTGGCCCTGTGTGGTGCGGCACTGAGGAATGTGCAGCAATTGATTTTCTGAAGCCCTGGTGAGGTGGGGGTTGCGTGCTGTATGGAGAAGAGTTTGGACTCCAAGGGGAGCAAGATGTAGCATACTTTTCTTATCCATTAGACAAGTTTGGTACTTGATATGGTTTGATAACTGGAGCCACCCTGTTTGGGCATAGAGGTCATATGTATGAGTGAGATGGTGGGATCCTGTGATGAGTAGTCAGGCTTTGTTTAGGGCCAAGGATAAGCACCTGAGGGCTGTGTCAGTTGCAAAACCATAAGTGGAACAGTCAATACCAAGGGCCCAACACTCAAGTATGAAGCTGGTCCCAATGTACACTTTGTGCACAAAAAACATATTGGTTTACTTACTGTTTACTGTAATACAGTAGCTTCTGTTTATTTCTAGGCTGAAATCTTCTGTTACTACAAATCCCAGAATCCCCTGCAGCTGACATCAGAGCAGTTGGCAGAAGTGGGAAATTCTATAGCCTGCAGTGCATGTTAGAGTGTATAATAAGCTCTGATCTTTTGTTTGCTGGTCCTGCTGTCCTCCCTGGGCTAAGTACAGTCACAAGAGGACTGCACTTAGCCCCTGGAGAAAAGCAGAAATGAAAAACATTTGATCGGAGATTATAAAAACTGTAACATGCATTGCAGGCTATTGAATCTCCCACTGCCGCCAACTGTGTTGATGTCAGCTGTAGGGGATTCTGGGATTTGTAGTAACACAAGATGTCAGCCTAGCAGTAAAACAAAAATAGTCTGATACAGTCTACTACACTACAGCAAACAGTAAGAAAACCAAAATATTTTTTACACACAAAATGCACATTGGGACCAACCCTACACTTGATTGTGGGGCCATTTGTGGTGACTGTTTCTCTTTGAGAAGTTTTGTTATCACTGCGTTGGGTGGTTTTGAGCTGCCAATTTTTTGTTTCATGAAACAGTAAACTCTGTCCAGTTCAAAACCTATTTTTTTCCTTCTGGCTCATCCAAGAAAGAAGCAAAAATCAATTTCAGGGTATTGTAAGTCATTCTCAGTGTCCTACATCACTGGTATACCAACCACCCGGATGTTTTTGCATCTAGAAAGTGCTTCATTATCTGAGTTTAGCGTGAATCTATTTCATTTCTTTTTCACTTTGTGTAGTTGCTGTCTTTACTATAGTGGAATCGTATCAGAGGTTTGAAATTCTGACTTGCGATTCTTTACTACTTCAGTATTTCATTACACTTTTAATTATTCCTTTCAATTTTGTGTTCATAGTTTCCATATTCACTTATAAATGTTTCATAGGGGCAAGTTCTTTTTTTGTCCCATTATTTGCATTAAAATTAATGGCCCATAGGAGTACTTGTCCCTGATTCTGGTCCTTTTCTTGCTCGCTAGCACCTTTTGGATTTTTAGCACTGCGTTCTGCACCTTCTGCTCCCTCTTCTCTGTAGTATTGTTGTTCAGCGTTAGCATAAGTATTTTTATATCCATGCTCTGTCCTTTAATCCTTGCCATATGCTTTGCAGTGTTAAGGTTAGCCATATTATTTTCTTTGCTGTGTCTAGATGAACTCATCAGTTTTGATCACCTCTGAGATTTATTATGAAGGGGAAAATTGAGTTTTCTTTGTAAACAGAACTCCCATTTGAAGGAGATGTTTGCCCTTATATCTGCTGCTTTGGCTTTTCTGTTAATAGCATTGGGATGGAGGTAGTGAGAGGAGAACCTTGCATCAAGAGATTTAGTTTAGTTTTTGCTGAATTTTTATCGGTAAAAAACATTTGTTTAATGAGTCTTTTTGAATCAGCTGACTTCTAGGGAGTTTAACAACTGCTTCCTTAGGAGCTATAGGCATGAACAGAGCAAAATCTTGCTGGTGTATTTCCTGTGCTTTGGCAAAGGAGCAATGTGTGTCTCCCTGCTCTAACGGTCCATTTCTTTGTTGTTACTATTCAACACATTTTGACTGTGTAAAGCCAACATTTTTCCATCTTCCCCCTTTCTAATCGCTTCCTCTGACTTACGTCCAGAGTAGAGTTTTCCTTCCCCTCATCTTTTGTTATTACACTACCATTATTTGTATACAGTGTCAGTGGCTCAGCAGGTTTCACAGTCTCTTCTGAGGCCAGAAGATCAAAAGACTGTGGGTTCTAGCCCCACACCAGGCACTTGTGGTAAATCCCAATACTGACACTGTAGTGCAGCATGAGGGGGATGCTGCACTCCTGAGATGCCGTCTTTCGGATGAGACATTAAATTAAGGTTCCATCTGCCTGTTCCGATGGTTGTTCAGGTGGACATTAAAGATCTCATGGCACTTCTCGAAAAAGTGTAGAGGAATTTCCCTGGTGTCCTGGCCAACCTTTCCCCATTCACTAAAACTACCACCGACAGCTTAATCTGGTTCATTTTCAGTTGGTTACCATCTGTATTCCCCTCCCCTCCCCCAGGTTGCCCCTGAAAAAGGGACTTCTAGTCTCAGTGGGCTTACCCAATCAACAAAATTCAATAAATAAATAAATTATTGCAATAGATTTACCAAGTTTTTCAGCTTGCTTTTGGAATTGATGCTGCTGTTCCTCCATTTCCAAAGGTAGTGTTGCTTCAATGCGGTCTGCTGATGAGACTTTATCCTCAGTATCTGCAGGGAGTAAAAATTCCTTGGAAGCAACTGCTGCCTTGGCATTCTCTGCAGCTGTACTGGAGTTCTGCTTTGCTCCATGTGCTGATGAAGACTCCTCCGGAATCTTTTTCAATACCTGACTGTTTGGCATATTGGTTGGCTGTAAACTAGATGGCTCTTTCAATTGCAAGTGGGTTCCCTAGATAATATTCCTAATTAGCTGTACTTTTCTGAAGCGATTTGGGGGGAGAGAAAGACAAAGAGGACACTGCCACCCTTGATGGGGTCTGTGTTGTAGTCACACTCTGCATCGAAGACGTGAGTGCTTCCCTTGTAGCCAGATTACAGGCAGACATATGCCAAGTGGACTCAGCGCTGTCATCAGCTGAAAGCCTGTAAGGCTTAGGAAACTGGCGCTTGTCTGGTGTGTAGAATTTAAAGATGGTAGTGGAGCATTTTTTCTACTCACACTTCTTGGTGATCTCTGTTTGGCTAACGCAAGGTATGGCGTAAGTCTGTTGCCTAAGTGTGTTCAGGGAATTCTCTGCGTTTCTTACTAAGACATGGAATCCAGGTTCAGCTATGTGCTGCGAGCAGTGAGAGTATACAGCAAGTACAGGCCCATTAAGTAGGAATTTGATAGGCAGTTAGAGCCCTGTTTTACATGTTCAAAATTTAAAGACTTATCTTGGCATCTGGGGCCCAATATTGGAAAATGGGCAAAAGCCAAGCCCAACGGTTTGCGCTGCACTTGCCTTTGTGTCCAACAGAGGTTGCTATATTTAGTCAGTGCACTGGTGCTATCCGACTGAATATAGGGCCACGTTGGGACAGCGCTAAGTCAAGTAGCGCTGCCTCAACATGGATCTGGGCTGTATGGAGCCCATAGGGAACTGTGCCCCCAGACCTGATAGCACCGGGAGCTACAGCATGATATTCAGTCCATGACATGCAAATTAATCCATTGGGTATGCAAGGTGCTAAGGGGCCATATACATGCCCATTAGGAGATGATCCTTTGCATGCAAAGTGGCAGCAGGTTTGCACCCCACCTGTGTCTGGTGGCCATGTCAGGCATGATGGCAACTGTCCCCCACCCCAATCGCCTGTCCTCATAATATTTATGAATCCCTGATGTCCAGTGGCACACCCCATCTTCCAGTCCCCATCCCTATAATCATATTGTTTTCCCTGCTGGCTAGTTACACCCTCTCCCACTCTCCAATCCCTGTCCCAGTAACAATATTGGTTTCCCTGGTGTCTAGTGGCACCCCCCCACACTCCAACCCTCCAGTCGACTGTTCTGGTACATGGTGAAGTTTCCCTGGTATCCAGTGGCATGCCCCACCCACCGATCACCCATCTTTGAATATGTCATGTGTGCCCTGTTGTCTAGCGGCCCTCCACTGTCCGCACCGAACATCACCCTTCCCCATACCTATTTGGCTGGTGCCGCATAGGGGATCCAATATGGTGACTGACACAGCCCTCCTCTCACCACCTTGGCTGGGTGCTGTATGGAATGGCAGGAAGCACACGTACTGTCTGCAGTGTAGGGAGCACATGAACTGTCTACAGCAGACAGTACGTGGTCTCCCTATACTGTTGACAGTACGTACACTCCCTGGCATCCCATATGGTGGCCAGCTGAGGTGATGAGAGGAAGGCTGTGTGAGTTGCTATGTTAGATCCCCATGTGGTACCGGCCAGATAGGTACAGGGAGGGGAGCACGGTGATGTGCTCAGTACAGCCAGTGGGGGGTGCTAGACACCAGGCACACATGATTTATTCAAAGACTGCTGATTGGTGGCAGAAGGTGCAGGTGGAAACTAGGGAAACTTGACCATGTACCAGGACAGGCAATCAGAGGGTAGGGGTGCCGCTAGACACCAGGGACATCTGTTATAAGATAGTGCCATGAGATCAGAGAGTGGTGGATGCCACTAGCAGCAGGGAAACCAATATTATTACTGGGACAAAGATTGGAGGGTAGGGGGGTGCCATTAGACACCAACAAAACACCAAACATTTACAGGGACGGTGATTAGAGGGTGAGGGGGTGCCACTAGACACCAGGGCATCAATTGTTGCAACAAACCGGTGTCGGGGGGTGGGGGGGCAGCCAGCTGCAGTACTGCAGCCTGCCACCAGGGTATTGTGCCCCATTAAGTCAGGGTTTTCTAAGGTGGTAACTTGTACCCAGTTGGGTGGCATTTCCCATCCATGCAAATGTCTCAGTTTTCCACTGCACCCATATGCAGGGGAGGATCCCCCTCATTGGCATGGGTGCAGCAGTAACTTAGCGCTTGGGCATTAACAGGCTTTGCGCAAGCTGTGGGGGTGTCTGAATAGAGATCCCACCCACGAATCGCGTGCAACACATGGTTAGTATAGGCAAACACCCCTTAGTGCCCATTCTGAGTTTTGAATATCTGGCTCCTGGAGTTTTAATAAAAGGTAGAAAAGATATTTAAACTACCTTTGCCCTGGATGGGAGAAATAAGGTAGCCAGGTGGTCACTGGCCACTAAAAAATTGGCATGGCTACCAGATTTTAAAACTTACCAGCCAACTGGCTACCTGCCCACAAAGGGATTTTTGAGCCCTAAAAAATAACTACCACTAAAAATCTTGATTTGGCTACCAGACTTTGAATGCTAGTGGCCAATCAATCAATCTATTTAACCAGGCATAAACACCACTGAGCAAGCTCATTTTCAAGGTGGTCCTGGGCATAAGTACAATACAGTACACTTCATAAAATTACAATTACGGTGGACAACAGTGCAAAAAAGAAAAAACATTGTGAAGGTGCCGGTCAATATGGGCCTATACATACCGGTCAACATAATTAACATGCAAAGGTACGTAATGATAAACTTTACTGAAATGAGAAGAGACAACAATCCCATATAGTCTCCGCTGAGTAAGAGCTCATACCTAAATGATAAAAAATAAGGCGGTATTAAGGAATAGGGTAGAAATTGGGGTGAAAGAGTAGGCAGACAAAAGGGAGGCCAGAATAGGTAAAAGGTAGAGAATAGGCAGGGTCATCTTGGATTAAGGGAACTAGGCTTGTAGGTCCTAAGTTTCTGTTGTTAGGAATGTGGGGTTGATGAGATACTTAGGCGTAGGATTTGAGAGTGGCACCTGAGGCTTAGGAGTCATCGGCAACTGAAACAGTTGCATGATTCCTTCAGATAATCCGTTAATAGAGCTTTGAATGTGAAAATACTTGGAAGTGAGGATAATTTTAATGAGTCTCGCATAGTGTTCCAAAGTGATGGAAGTGAGAAGTTGATTGCTGCTGAGCCAAGGGTAGTTTTCACTCTAGGAATCTGGAAGCAGATTAAGGAGAAGCGTCTCAGGCCATAGGAACCTTTAGCCCATTTGAAGATGTTCGAGATGTATGCAGGGAGGTTATCAGATAATGCTCTAAAAAAAACAGAGGAGATCATTCCTTTTTCTACTACAGTAGTTGAGAGTGAGGTCCATTCCAAAACCTGGTATAGACGATAGTGATGTGTACTACAGGGTAGATTTAAGATAAATCTTAAAGCTCGGTGGTAAATGATGTCCAGTTTGTTTAGCATCGTTGATGGGCAATGACTGTAAAGGAAGTCAGCGTAGTCCAGTATAGGTAGGAATGTAGTTTGTACTAGTCTCATTCTGGCTTCTAACGTGAGTAGGTGTTTAATGCAATAGAATAAACCTAATCGCTGTCTTAGTTTCTTCAAGGTTTTATTTAAGTGACACAGAAAGTTGAGCTTGTTATCCAGCCAGAACCCTAGGTATTTAAAGGTATCAACTACTTCAAGGGGTTCATCTAAGAGTGTTCGGATCTGTGTGATATGTGGACATCCGGAAGTAGACTTTGGTGAGAGAATCATTGCTTTAGTCTTTTTGGATTTGAGGAGGAGCTTATGAGTGAGAAGGTTGTATTGGAGGGTGACAAAGTCTTTCTGTAAGTACTCATGGGCCAGATCCAAGGATGAATTTGTGGTATAGAGTACAGTATAATCTGCGAATAAGTGCATGTTTGCTGTGCCCAGCTGTGAGTCCAGATTATTGGTGTATATTGCAAAGAGGATAGGGCCCAGGATGGAGCCTTGTGGGACTTGAGGGCCAAACTGACCACCATCTCACAAACTGATTTGTGCCACTCTGCCGTTGCCCATTAATTGTACTCAATGTTCATGATTTCAATGCCTGCCATTTCAGTATTCATCTAAAAGAAGTACTTCTGTGGGTTTTTGTCTGCTAGCAACTCAGCTCAACTCTGCTCCCTCTTTTATGGCCACATGTTCCCTTGTCAGATCTCCTTTATTGTCTTTCCTTTTACAACAGTGTCGCTGCTTCCATGTAACAGTGATGCGCTGAGACCATTGATCAGTAAGTACCACTGAATGCTTGTGAAAATGGGCAATTTTGCTCACATGCCTTTCCAGTATAAAAAAAATGAAATAAAATGAGTTCTAACTGTCCTGTGAGAGTTCTTTCTAACTGTCCTGTCTGCAGTGCTAGAAATGTTCTGGTGAGTACCTCTTCTTATCCAATTAGAACTAATAAATGCTACATTTACAGTTTGGCAAACACCTGAGGGATCTGTGGGCTATTCTTTAAAGAAACAGCATTGCTGACCTGGTATGGTTTTTGTGCTTTCTGTATGGCTATTTGTAGCTTGATGAACAGAAAACTTTTAATGTCAAAACATTAACTCCCTGCTGTCTAGACCTAGACTCACATCTAGAAAACTAAAAGACTGCATTAGAAACAGTTGTGTATTTAAGACCAGAACAACAGGCTCTTGGCAGTACAGTACCACTGCAGACAAGACAGTAGGCCAGCACTCACTCAATCAATGGTCTTCAATGTATCATTGTCACATGGAACAGGATGCATTGTGGAAAAAGAAAAGGCAATAAAAGAAACAGACATGAAGATTGGCTGGGACTATAAAACAAGTAGGCAAATTTAGAAAAATAATTCTAACAGCAAACAAGGAAAGGACGCACTAGGACTACATACCCAAACCAAAGTTCTCCACACAACATATTTTTTAATTTTTTATAAATTTTGACTGTAGCTCTCCTTTATGTAACCATGTGCCATGGATTACTGGGGTGCACAGAAACAGTATATTAAATTCCCTTCAGTGCATTTGTAGAGAAAAGCATCCTCTACTAGTCATTTTTAACACTGTGGTATGTTTCCCCATTTTCCCATGTCCCCAACTCAAACAATTGAGACCCGCATGACTGCACCCTTCCTGTGACAAGGAGGGCTTGCAAGTGTCAGTACTGATGCTTGTTTCACTGGCTAGGGGTGCCCAAATGCTGGGCGGTAGCCAGCAAACCCTGCCTCCCCAGGAGCTGTGCACCTCAGCTGTGTGAGACACTGGCCTGCCATGTCACAGGGCCAGCCCAAGTAATTTTGTTTTTGTGGTCTTTTTCTGCCAATATTTCTTATCTTTCTGTGTTGTATGATTTGCTTATTTTGTAACAACTGAAATTCTAGTCTCTAACAAATAAGATATTTATTTTTTATTTATTTATTGAGATTTCGGAATTACTTCTGAGCTAATAGCTCTTTTACAAATGTTCCACATCGTTAGGTTGACATATAACATGTACATGATGACAGAATATTCATATAAAGGGCAGTACATGGGATGTTGTGTAGTATAACACAATATGTCAGTATACATAACAGGGACAATAAGTTACAGTAATCCTCAGACAGATTGGGATGAGTCCAGCAATTTAAGCAGTGTATGAAATGGGCTGTAACAAGGGCTAATAGTACCAGCATTTCAACAAATAAATCACTTAAACATGGCAGAATACCATAAGTTAACAAATGCCAGACTCGCTGTAGGGTGAAGTACTAGCAAGTGATCCACAACAATTTAGACAGTACTGTAGATAGTGTTTAGGTGTTGTAGATAGGAAAGGCAGCCAGGGTAGGCTTTGTTGAAGTTGTGGGGGATGTAGAGGGGAGATAAGAGACAATAGGGAGGGAGGGAGGTAAGGCTATGAAGTCAGAAGTAAGGTGGGGGTGGGGCAGAAACTTTATAAGTGCTAGCCAGTTAGCCAGTACAGCATAGGTGAGCGAGTAGCAGGAAATCTATTAAGGGCAGTTGCAACTACATAGTGATGTGACGTGTAGCCGAAGCTTCCATTTGAAGAGGCTGAGCCTGTGTCTGGGCCACCGCCCAACATTTGGGCACCACTAGCCAGTGAACCAAGCAGTAGTACTGACACAAAGAGATATGTGTCTTCTTTGTAACCTGGGGTTGGAGGTGCCTCTTCCATGATAATAGAGGACATCCTGGTTCAAGTGCACACCAAAGTTTAAACTGGTCCAGGGAATCAAAATATTGATACAGTTATGATTAGAATGGAGCCAGAGTAACTATGCAACTCTCAAAAGATGATAAAAGTGAAGGGGGTGGGCACTGTGGAACCCTAGCAGAAAAAGAGCAACCTCAGGGAGCTTGCAATTGATCTTTTTGTTTTGGCAAAAACAGCAATTAAATTGACAACTCGAGACTCAACAATTACAGTAACTGGTAACTAACTGTAAACGCTCATAGCAAAGAACAAAATCCTGCAATATGTCCAGCTGCAGGGTAGGGAGCTGGCCTGCATGGTGTGGATGTTGCCGCAGGCTCTGAAGAAACCCTACAAACACTAGGAATGAAACTGCATCAGTTGATAAAATCAGTAACCTGAAATAAAAAAATCAGTTGGATGGCTTAGCTGGCAGGTTAACATCCCAGTAACCTCAGAGAAGGTGCTGAAAACAGAGATGGCAGACACAGGGAGAAAATATGATGCTACTATGCACACCAGCACTCAACGGGTGAAGGAAAGTCAACACTTGGGATTTCACCAGGAAACCCTTGAAAACTAGGTGAGAAGCACAAATGTTTGCATTTTTTTGTTTATCCAGAAAGTGATTAGGACCACATATTCATTTACAGCGATGTCTGGTTTGGTTCAAACAACAACTTTAAGACATCCCAGGATCTTGAGACTACCATAAAATATAGAAGGAAACCATGCCCTTATGTCCTTACAAGAATGGTTGGGAGAAAAATTGAGTACAGAGGGTTAGTCATTCCAATTACAGATGGTCTGTCATGTAGCTCTTCAACAAATTCACCAGCTGACAGCCTTTTCCATACATTGCTCCTATTAACAGATGGTACAGGAACCAGTGACAGGCCTTTTGCTTTGGGGAAACATATCAGTCCAATTCTGTGGGAGGGTAAACAGTCCTCTTTTTTCCCTGATGTCTTCTTTGCTACAAGACAGTGGAGGAAGGGCTGTGATACAACTCATGTGAAATCGAGGGAGGCAGGTATACCACATAACCATCATCCTGTCAGTGAAACTAGTGAGTTGTGTGCAACATCTAAATATAATTTTAATGACCCCATAGACATGGGCAAAATGGGATGAGAGGACAATTAAAATTCACTTATAAAGCTCATTCAGTTCAGATTTTTTTTCTAGATCTCACACTAGCTTTCTGTGATAATGATGACATTGTAACAGAAAGTTATCAGAAGCCCGTATTTGGGAATACCTTATTAAAGTTCCCATCCCAAACACATTCTGAAGGGCATACCGACTGGACAGTTTTTATGAATCTGGCGCAATTTTTCTGATGAATGTGTTTTTTCAAGACAGGCAGATGATGTACATTGTAGATTCATGGATAGAGGCTATGGCCCCTCCATGCTTATAGAAGCAAGACACAATGCTCCTAACAAAAAACGTGAGGACCTTCTCATTCCCAAGAGTCATAATGTAGCACCAGACAACAGGATTTATTTTATTAGAGTACAATTCACTTGTTCTAAAGGTAGCCAGAGTCCTAAATGTCATTGTCATGTTTTAGCCACAGACCCTGACTTGACCAGTGAGACTGGTGATTACCCCAAAGTTGTGTACCAGAAAGGTAACAGCATTATTTAGTTGTCCATAACCTTTTTGGCAACTCTAATACACGGAACAGCTTGGTTCATATAACAGATCTACTGGTCCTCATTGCTACAGATTTTACAATGTTTGTAGTTACATGAATCAGGGAAAATAATTTACTGACCCTAATAATGACTACAAATACCAGATTAGACAGATAATTACATGCAGAACCACATTTGTTACCTATACGCTTTGGTGTGACTGTTACTCTCTTTACATTGGTCGTATCATCAGCCAGTAAAAGAGGGACTACAAGAACACGCGAGATCCATAAAGAACACATACAGTGACATTCCTTTGGGTAAACACTGGTAGGAAGTGCACAGTTCTGATCTGAGCACATTTCATTTCATGGGTCTAGAGCCCATTAAAAAACACTTCAAAAGTGGTAATAGATTGGAAAAGGTTATTGCGATTAGAAAGTAGACATCTACAAAATGGGAGCATCGAGTCCACAGGGACTTGTTGTTGGCTGGGATATTATCCTTTTCTGTAATGTGCCTTCTTTTATATTCTTTTGCTGCTTGGGTTATTGTTTTCTAATTTTACTTATTATCATCATTTCCATCTGTCTTGTTCTGTCCTATTTTGTACCCCCTTCCCTTGTTTTGTGTAGTCCACACTTTTCTGTATTCCACTCTCTAGCTTTTCTTCTGTAGTCCTTTACAACACCTTTGCTGTCATTATATATTTTTCTTACTGTTTATACTTATCTCCCTTTTAGTAGCACAGATTGGGGTTGTTATATAAATTTTATAGCTAAATATTGAGAGTGTGAGTTGCTTTCCTTTAATATAAATTCCTTTCTTTTTCAGATACATGAGTCAGGATGACTGAGTTTGGCTCAAGCACAAGTGCAAAAAGCAAGATTCCAAGTCCATTTTTTGATATTTAACAATATGTATTGGTATTTTTTATTAAATTAATGGCTTCTGTAATTTAATAGTGTTTAACTTATTTGGGACTAAGTAGTCTTTTGGCTCAGGTACTACAATTCTCCTGTTTCCTTAAAACTAACTTTTTAAATATTTTTACATGTCACTTTGAGCATTTGGAGACTTGTGTCTGATAACCCCAATGTGCCCCAAGCTGTACAGACTAATGTACTCTGTTTAATTAATTAACGTGCCTTTAATGTAATTATTTAAATAGGGCCATTGTAGCCCCTTTGGCCATGCCCCCTGAAGAAGAACATGGTGAGAGTTCGAAGGACTGTGGTAGCTGTTCGTGCAGTTTGGTGTTTGTTATCTGCCACAATAAACTCTTCACTTTGTAAAGACAGTGCCTGGAGTCATTTTTTCGGGCACCTCATCTACTTGGTGATTTTTTTGTGTTTTATTTTCTTTAGAAGTGGCTCCTCTGTTTCTCATGTGCCAAGCCCCTTGGTTGTTTTGTTCCTTGTGACAAGGAGTTCTGGAAGAAGCAAATTGGGGCCACACCCAAGGAGCTGGATCCAGACATGCCTCAATATTTGCTTTTCTTCCGCCCTTAGGCCTTCTATCATAATGCTGCCTCAACTTTAGAAACATAGAATTTAACAGCAGATAAGGACTGCTTGGTCCATCCAGTCTGCCACTCCTCCCTACCTCCACTATTACCGCAGACCATGCCCAATCTACATCTCTTTCTCCTTCCCCTTCTTTCCACTGTGATCACTTTGTGCTTATCCCATGCATTCTTGAATCCCAGCACTGTTTTTGCCCATACAACTGCCACTGAAAGGCTGTTCCAGGAACCCACTACTCTTTCTGAGAAGAAGTACTTCCTCACATCTCTCCTAAAGGTACCCCCCAACTTCATAGCATGTCACCTTGTTCTTGAGCACCTTTTCTTCTGCAAAATACTTCTCTCCTGTACCTTATTTACCCCCAAGTGGTATTTAAAGGTCTCTATCATATCCCCCTCTCACTCCTCTCTTCCAGAGTGTACATATTGAAGTCCTTTGGTCCCTTCTGTTAGGGCTTTTGATGCAGACCCGGACCCATTTTTTTTTTTGCCAGCATCCCCAAGCCCCTGCGAATGGGCTCGCCAGGCTCTGGCAACCTTCCTCCTCATACTTGGGGATGTCTCCCCCCGAGTTGGGCAGCCAATGGCGGAACTAACGTGGCCAGAGGGGAGGCACCAGAGCTGGCTCATAGGCGGGGGCTGGCATTTTCTGCTTTTTAGTTCCCTCGGGGGCAGAGATGTGCAATGATGGTCTGTATCTGTCCCGCCCCTGTGCATGCTGGCACTGACCACTGTGGTACCCCTGGCCTCTGCTGGGGGTCCATAGTGCATCGGACACTCTACCCCACATCCTCCCACAGTAGGAGAGCAGTCTTGTGGATGCTTTATCCTACTCCCCCCCCCGCCAGCCTCTGACTCCTGGATCCATTCCTGAACCTGAGTCGTCAACATCACAGATGGCAGCCATGCCTCTGCGCCAGTGGGCCGGCATACCCTGACTCATTTTAGTTGCCCTCTTCTGGACTGCCTCCACTCTATCTCCTTTCAGAGATGTGGTCCCCAGAACTGGACACAGTATTCTAAGTGGGACCTAACCAATAATCTATACAGAGGCAACACCACCTCCTTTTTTCTGCTGGTGATACCTCTCCTTATGCACCCCAGCATCCCACTAGCACTCCTTACTGCCTTGTTGCATTACCTGGCTACCTATAGGTCATCTGATATGATTACCCCAGGTCTTTTTCCTACTTGGTGGTTGTCAGTACTACGCTATCCGTTTTGTACTCTGCCCCTGGGTTTCTGTGCCCTAAGTGCAATATATATATATATATATATATATATTTAATTTTCTGTTTTTGTGCTCTACCTGCCACCTTGCATCTGCCTGGTCACAGACCCCTCTGATCTCCACCTCCACTTAGCCACATCTCCCCAGCCCCCTGGCTTGCTCCCAGGGTGGGGTTGCAGTGCCCCCCAGTAAGTGCCACAACACTGGTATTAGGATGGGGGAGCCAGCCCTGGAGGCTAATCATAAGGCAGAGGGGCAGGCCTCATAGATGCAGCAGGCAGTGTGTGATTTCTCCCTGTATACAGGGGCGGGGACGTGCAGTGGTGACCAGCATCTGTCCCACCCCCCAACGTGCTGGCATCGGTGCTGCGGTCTGTCCGTAGTGCACCGGACACACTACCTGCCCGGCCCCCTGGAGAAGGAGAGCAGTCACAGGATGCTCAATCCTTCTCCCCTGGCCAGCCCTCTGGCAGCCCAGATCCATTCTCAAACTCAAGCCAATGGCGCCGCAGGTCGGTACCATGCCACTGTGTGAGCGGGCCAGCTCTAAGTGCAGTATTTTGTACTTTTCGTATTGAAACCCAGCTACCATACCTTTATAGCTACTTTAGTTTTCTGAGGTCTCTGCTCTTTCTTTCCACCCCACCTCCCCCGAGTGTCCACCCTATTGCAGGTTTTGGTGTAATTTGCAAAGAAGCAGACCTTCTCTTCCAGTGTCTCTGCAATGTCACTTATAAAAACATTAAAGAGGACCAGTCCCAGCACTGAACCCAGAGACACCTTGCTGGTCACCTTCCCTTCCTTGGATGAAACTCCATTTACCACCACCCTCTGTCGCCTATCCCCTAACCAATTTCATATCCAGTTTACCACCTTTGGCCCCACTCCTAAACTACCCAGCTTGCTTACTAGTCTCCTGTGTGGAACAGTGTTGAAAGCCTTACTGAAATCTAGGTAGGCCACGTCCACCACGCCACCCTGATCTAAATCCTTTGTCAACCAGTCAAAGAAATCTATCAGATTAATTTAACACGCCCTCCCCTCTGTGAAACCATGCTTTGACTTTTGAATGTGCATCAGTATACAGTGAGGTGGTTTCTCTTTAACAACAGAGCTGTAAGTATATTTACTTTCCTTAGCGCTAACTGCTGTCGAGTTAATAGGCTGTTGGCAAGCTAATACAGGCTGCAATATACAATACCTTGGAACAACCAAAACCTTTAGTAGGATGGTAGTCAGTATAATTGCATCTCTTAGTAGCATTATACCTACATAGAGGTATTAACTTTCAGATGTACAATCTGTATAAGGAAGACAGCTGTATTGCATATTTCACTTTAAAGTTCTTTGCATAATTTAGATACCAGTTCTGAGTTTATATTGGTAACTGTTTTGCCATAAAAAGATGATGCCTTTAAAGGGACACTGTCCCTTTGGCCTCAAAATATCCCTAGTTTGAAAAGCACATTTTATGACTGGTCACATTCTTTAGAGATTGTTTAAGTAAATGATAGTTTGATTTGGATTCTCTTTCTCTTTTAAAAAGTGAGAAACAGAGTGCCCACCATACTGGTGTTACCATACAAAAACATGTGTTTACATTCCTGTGATCAGCTCCCACTGCAACTTTCCTGGACTCAGGAAAACCCCCAACACAGTCTAGCCACTCATGATGCAGTGGGAGGAGAGGACTCTATTGAATCATGAGTGACTGCACTGTTTTTTTTTTTTTTACTAATGTTCTGGAAGTACGTAATAGGAGTAGGTCAAGGATTTGAAACAAAACAAGGCTGGGTATAGTTACACCATTAGCATGCATTTCAGTTCTACCTAGAAAATAAGCAGTTGACAGTTAATTTTGTAGAACATACGCAATCGTAAATGTCAGTTTTTACCTAAAAATAACATGATGGAAAAAAGGTTGACAGTGTCCCTTTAAGAATATTGGTTACTGTGTTACTGTTCACACTTTGCACAACTTGCGTACTCATGGATTATTGCATGAACTTGCTGGAACTCCTAATTAGGGTTAGCAATATTTGGAGATAATGAGCTGCAAATCCAGGACTTTCCATGCAGCTCTTGGATATCGATATATAGCACTACACTGGACTCACTTATTTCAAAGACGTTTATCGTTGCCTTTTCCTCGTTTGATGTGACTTCAAAATTCGAGAGATTCTGTATGACTGGGTATACAGGAAGCTATGTGTTCCACCTATGTGGCTATTAGTCATATTTCTCAAATGGAAATACTTTGTTTTAAACAGTGATGAAAAGCAATAAAACATAAGTTTAAAAAATAACCTGTAGGGAACTGACTGGTAAGGCACAAGGCCACAGGTTGAGAACCTGCAGTCCCTGCAAGTGTGGTTAGAGCTACACAATGCACATTTCAAAGTGTCTTACTGTGCTCATAAAGTGGGTTTCTTTTTCAAAAATGTCTTTAAAGAGCAGCTGATGCCTTTGGAAAAACTTTTAAAAACATAATCTTTAGACACAAGTCAGCTGTTATTTCATATATCTTCTATAGATTTCTATACATTTCTCTTCCCCATTATTTATTATTGAAGAAATCCTCACGAAAACAAGATCTATATCCCTTTGAGTTTATCTGTCTCTGTAGCTTATTCCCTACTTGAAATTATAATGCTCTGTTGTGACATCACAGTCTGTTGCCATGGGAATAACTGTGATGTCACAAGCAGAGTATTATGACATCAGGTTGGGAAGAAGCAAGAAACCCTCAAGGAACAAAAATCCTATTTTTATGCATATGACCTCAGTAATAAATAATGGAGATAACAAATAAGAAGTTGATACAAACACATGAACATACGATGAAGCCAGCAGATACAGGCCTTGTAGTCTATCAAGTCTGCTTGATTGTGCAGCTGCAAGTGTTTCAACCTGGTACTGCCCTCCCCCAACCCCCTCCACCCCTTCCTCTCCATTAGCACCACCTGAGGTACCCCCAGCCACCACCCTTCCCCATTCTGATTCTGCCTTTGACTCTGTCCCACCCCCTCTTAAATCCCCTACTGATGTTAGTGAGACCAGTTCCTCAGGTAGAGCATTCCATGCTGTTATCACCCTCTATGTGAGAAAGTGCCTCCTCATCTCTTGTCTGAACCCCCCCCCCCACCAAGTTTCAGATTATGCCCTCTGGTAATCCCTTCCTTTCTGATTGTAAACAGGCCCTCACAGTTAGCCCTATTTATGCCCTTCAGATATTTGAAGGTCTCAATCATATTGCCCCTGTCCCTTCTGTCCTCCAGAGAATACATATTGAGCATCCCCAACCTCTACTCGTAGGGCTTTCCCTCATTCCACTTAACATCTTAGTCACCCTTCTCTGTACCTCTTCTAATAATCTGATGTCCTTTTTTTCGATGAGAAATATTAAGTTGCTTTGTTTCCAGTATTATGTTTTTCAAAGTTCTTGAGGTAACCTTGATTTTTGAAAGGCGCATAAAAAATTATTATTATCATTATTACTACGGTATGTGGTGGACCCCCAGTTGCCGGAGCTTTGACCTGACCCTGTCTAATGCCTTGGGCTTCTGTCTTGCAGCACAGTTGAGGTCTGGGAAGATGTGAATATTCACTCCTTGCCATTGTATGGGACCCTGCTTCCGTATCGCTTGCAGAATAAGGATCTGAATTGGCTCTCACCCTCTGCCAGTAAACAATACTAACTTGGATCACTAGTGGACTCGATCATCCGGGGGGGGGGACTCATCCCAGCTGGCGCCGTTGCTGGTCCCTCAACCATCCTCCCATGGCCTGCGATCAGCTGACAAATCCTTGTTCTATGTTCCGAGATGTCGGACAACTAAAGGCACATGGGCCTTCCAATTCTCTGCTCCCAGGATATGGAATGCTCTTCCACTCAACCTCTGGCTGTCTCAGTCTCACTTTGGATTTAAAAGTGAATATTGTCGTTATCTATCCTTAGCTGATGCTTGCACATGCTTTGACCCAACCTGAAGCTCCTGAGACTTACCAGTAATGTCACCCCTGCTCTAATCCAGCTCCAAGACTGTCTCCTTTTCCCCTCCCCATATTTTTCCTTCTCTTTGTAAATAACTTCTTGACTACTAGCTCTCTTCCTTCTCGAACCTTGTTGCTGACCATCCACTGTTGTTTTGCCTATTACCACCCCTGACCTTCCTTCTGTCAGTCTTTCTTGTTATGTTTGAACATTCCTCACATTTCTCTCTCTAACCCTACTATCTTATTAACCCTTTCACTCCACAGGTCAGGTCCATGGTTTCTGCACTTATATTTTACTACCAGTATCTGTATAATGCTTGCCATTATTTTTTGTTTCTACCCATTGTATTTTTGTAGCACTGCTGTACTGTTCCTCTATTTGTATTATTGTACCCATGTTGCTATTGTACAACTGTTCTGTTCTCTTTTTGTTGTACTCTCCCGGGTCGTGCCTGAAAATAGTCATTTTATGGCTAGTGCACCTACCTGGTTAACAAAAACTAAATAAATAAATAAATCAGTGGCTCTTTAAGGATGGAAATAATTATATTTAAATATTTTTCAAATTGAATACTTTTTTTTTCTTATACAGATTTTTTGGCCCTTTGACTACCATCTGCACCTGATGTTCAGGTCCCCGCCAATCTGCAGTACTGACTGCCACTCTTCTATCAATCAATCAAACAATCAATCAATCAAATCTTTATTTATTCAGGCGAGCATCATCTCCCCCAACCCCTGTCGTAACCAGAGGGGATCCACATGGTGCAAGGCCTGAGTACCAAGACTGTCATACTTGGGGTCCGCACATACCTCTTTTCTGCTTTTTTTTTCCCTCTTCCTGATCTCCTTCTGCCACCCCATGATGTTGGGCAGAGCCTTCTGTTGGCCTCAGACATAAACAATTCATGCTGGGTTGACACCACTCCCCTGTGTGGGAGCAAACTCCCTGGTTTGCCACGAGAGGCAACTGCTGCACCAGGTTCTGTCTGGCTCCCTCCCATGCTGGTTCACACTCCCCTCAGCAGCACTCCCCAGCCTGGCTGCCTGATCCTAACGTCACTGGGCTCACTGCCAAGCCCGGGTCTCCAGCATGGAAGTATGACGTGCTCCCACTCAGCCACCAGGCGGCCCCAACAATTCAAAACTTTAAATGTATTTTAGGTGAAATAGTCCTTCCACCTAATGTAATTTGATGGCATTTCTTTCTTGCTGTTTTACTTTTGGGAAAACATCCTAAAAAGGCTTTCATGCATGTAGTTTTGCTGACTTGTTTTTCTGTGTGGTCTGTAGTGAGTTTTTCTCTCCCCCCCCTTCCACCCGAGAGGTGAGATAGACCAGTTCTCCCTCACCTACTGTTTTTACATCACAGAGCTGCAGAGCTGGGTGTTTTATATCTGCATGACAGAGAGAGAGAGAAAGTGCTTGTGTCTATTCGGTTCTGTGTGTGTGCGAGAGTGACAGAAAGAGAGACTGTTGAAAGCAGAGTAGATTGAGGAGTACACTGAAGAGTGTGCCAGACTTTCTTGCCCCAGTTTTGCTTTTTGTGTGAGTTGGGGTTGTCACAGGATGGAGTAACGTCTATGCGGCAGCGAAGTGTGAGCACAAAATTGGAACAATGCAGACAGCAACAACTAACTCTGCTTAAAAAAAAACATAAACAGAATGCGGCAAACATTCTCTGTCATCACCCAGTAAGTATTTTAAAGGGTTTATGTTGCTATGGAGGGGGAGGGGTACAAAGACAGTTCAGCACACAACTGTGAGAAGCTGTAGTTCTTTGGTCATCAGGATCTGCTATGCTCTTGCGAGAAGAAAAAGTGACTGCCAAACTGCTTTTTAAAATCCTGTACTGGCAAACTGATTTGTTGCCAGGCTAAGTACAGTCCAGGATGACATGTGTTGGGCAGAATCAGTGCATGATCATGTGATATGTTTTAACCTGTTATCTTTCTAGATTAACTCTGTTTTATAAACATGTACAACATTGTAGACAGCAGGTCTGTTAGTGCAGGCTTTCTTTGCACTTCCACAGCTAACACGGGAGACAGTTTTGCCCAAGGTTGTCATTGTGCCATCAATAAATTACTTACAAGTGACTAGGTCATTAAACCAATACAGTATATCAGCAACATACAGTATGCATCTCCACTTGAAGGCAAAGGGGGTTAAGAGTGTGCATTTAAAAGTGTTGATAATTTGTATACCCCCCTTAGGAAATAGCCACTTATTTTCATGATTATTACACCACTCTATATAATCCAAAATCCTCGACGGATCCTACAGTGGATGAGATTGCAGCTTTCCTATCTAAGATCACACTTCTCACATTAACGGAAATGGATAAGAATTTGCTCGATGCTCCCATTCTCCCAACCAAAATCATCCAAACCATTAAGTGCATGGCTACAGGTAAATCACCGGCCTCAATGGTTTCAATGTGGAATTCTTCCAAGCCTTTCGATCAGTTCACCCCCCGGCATAGCACAAGTGTTCAACTCATGCCAGGATAGAGGTGACTTCAAACTCCTGGCAGTCAGCTTTCATGGCAGTTATACCGAAGCCAGGCAAACCAGCCAACTGTTGTGAGTCCTACCGCCCCATATCCCTGTTACGAAAATCCTTACTAAAATCTTGGCTAATAGGATTAATCAATTCCTTAATAATCTCATACATCCAGATCAAAATGTATTTATTCCTAGCCATCATTGTTTGATAACATCAGGCATCACATAAATATCCTTCACTGCGGCCAACAATCAAGAGATACCCAAATAGCCATCACAATTGATGCAGAAAAGGCATTCGACTGCCTCAGTTGGAATTTTTTATCTGCTATCCTGAACAAATTTGGGTTCAGAGATCAGCTTTGTACCTGGTTGAGAGCTCAATATTTGTCCCCAACAGCAAGAGTTAAGGTTAATGGTACAGCACTGGACCCTCTCCCTATTAGTTGTGGTACAAGGCAGTGATGCTCACTTTCCCCAATTCTTTTTGTACTTAGTATTGAACCCTTAGCAGAATTAATTCATTCTCATCCAAATCTGGAGGGAATTAGGGCAGGGGAGGAGATAATAGAATTTCGCTTTATGTGGATGATACAATGCTATACCTCCACAACCCCTTTCATACGTTTCCTGTTATGTACCAAATATTACAGTAATATGGGCAGGTTTCTGCATTTAAAATAAATGAAACAAAAACCAAAATAGTTATGATAAGTGGTAGTAAGACACCTGCTCTTATTCAGATGATTCTGTTCAGATGGATCACCACAACGATTAGGTATGTAGGAGTACATTTACCAGTTAATATAAAGCATTTATACCAAGTAAATTATAGCGACCTCATAAAGGAAGTGTTGACAGATCTTAAAAGATGGAACTGCTTCCGTTCTCATTACTGGGAAGAATAGAGACTATCCGTATGAATATTTTACCCAATTTTTATTTTTATTTCAAGTTTTCCCCTTAAAGATCTATAGTGCAGATTGGCTGAAACTAATAAAGCTCTACACTGGTTTGTGTGGGGAGAGAAAAAAGCCGGAATAAGATGGTCAGACATGTTGAGGCCCAGGGAACGGGGGGCTTGGGTTTACCCAGTCTTAAATTATACTATCAAATGGCCCAGCTGATGCCTTGGATTATGCTCATGAAGTCGTATTTGAAGAATTTATGGGTGGACCAGGAGATGGGCAGTGGTATGGACCCTCATCCACAGGAAGGGTTTGAGTCACTGATAGGTGAAATGTCTAAGCTACCAATTCCTAAGCCATGGACATGACAATTATACCAGACATGGAAATTAGTGAGGCGAGATCTTAATATTCCAGAACTTCTCTCTCACACCCAAATCATTTACTGTAGCAATTTCCAGAATCCCAAACTTGAATCTACTTTTCACAGATGGAAAGCTTTGGGCCTACAATATTTCTCCCAATTCATCTACCAGGGTAATATCAATTCCTTTGCAGAAATGAGGACAGAATTTCAATTAAGACAAATTGATTTTTTATTTGCTATTTACAGGTTGGCCTACTTCCTCAGGAGTGGTTCTCATCTCTGGGAAGTACAACAAGTCCCCCATCCTGTTCCCAAGTTAATCCTTAAAGCCACTCAAGATTTGATAAAAAAGAAATTTATATGTTTGTTGACTTTTACATACATTCAAACATGGACCACAGCCCCTCTGAGGTTCCAACAAGACTAGAAGAAGGAATCTACCCAGATCCTTTCACCCCAAGAATGGAAACAAATTTGGTATGGGGTGTTCCATACCTCAGCCTCTAACAACTGGAAAGAATTCCATTAGAAGCTAGTGACCCATTACTTTCTTACTCCAAATCATACAAAATACTATTTGCAACGTCATTCAGGTGGTTGTTGGTGTAATTGTGGTGGGATAAGCACACCTTTTCATGTTTTTGGGGATTGCCCCTCTATTAATCCCTTTTGGACATAATTGGGACAGAGATATAAATAAATCACCCAGATGATGGAGGAACCCGACTTTACACATCTGATCTTAGGTCTTGCCCCTAAAGACAAACGTAGTACAGACAATGGTCCTTTTTGGGTATCCATTTGGCAGCTGCCAGCAAGGCAATCACTAAAAAATGGTTCGTCCCTGATCCACCATCAATAACCGAGTGGCTTACTCTGGTTAAACAAATATACAGGGTTGAGAAATTGACAGATTATTTGAGGCTGCAAATGGAGGAATTTAAATGGATGTGGCTTCCCTTTATGAAACTTATTGAAGAAACAGGGGGTACCTCCATTCTGATCCAACAAGCACAAGGATATTAAACCCCAAGATCCTTCTCCTAGAGGTTTTATCAACCTTTTAAAATAATAAAAATCCTAAGCCCAGATGTGATCAAAAACATTTTTTTATTTAAACTCTTTTCAATGAAGCACCAGCCTTGCTTATTGAATATGTAATTATTTATGGAGTTATTACTGATACAATATACATAGTTATGAAATACTTACTACCCTAGATTATCAGAGAGCAAACCATTTATTTAGGTGTTGAACAGGGATTTCCCTATGGACACTACTGAGTACTCACAATGAGTACAGAAAAACATATTGCAACAGATGTAACGCTTTACCTGGACTATAGATGTAGTCCTTTTCCCACCTAGGTGGGAGGTTAATTTACAAGTAAATGTACTGATAATGAATAATGATTGTTCTGTCCTCACTTTTGATGAATAAAGAAGTTAAACAAAGTGTTGATAACTTGCTGATAATTATATGTAATATGAACTGTTAATTATTAGTACTGCAATTAATTAGTATCAAGAGAATGTAGATCCAGGAAAATCCCAGAGTCTCAATGGTAACTACGCAAGAGAAGCTGGCATATAATCCCCAACCTTGCACTTACATCCTGGGCCTATTTTGCCCTATGTACTGTGTATAACTGTGATATATGTCCTCTGTTATTTACCCTATGTACTTTGTATAACTGTATAACTGTGATATATGTCCTCTGTTGTTTACAGCTGTTACTAGTGTGCTAATTTACCTTGTCTGCTGCTTCTTGTCACAAAAATTGTTATTTGATACTATAATATCCTAAGCATTCAATGTGCGCTGCTTGTATTTTCATGCAATCGTGTATCCTTATGCTGCTTCTTATTTGCTTCTGTTAAACTGTTCACTTGATAACCTGCGTGTTATCATATCCATGTGTACCCCCCCCCCCAGGTCGCACCGAGAGACAGGCATCTTGTTGCTCAGTGTGCCATTCCTGGTGAAACAATTGCAATAAATAAATAAATAAACAAGAGTAATAGTACAGTTGAGGGGTTTTGGCTAAACTCCCTCGCTGATATGTTTCAAGACTCCTTATAGACAGGGATAGTAACAGATACCTGGAAAACAGCCAGTGTTATCCCTGATTCAAGAAGGAAATGGTCAGATACAGGTGACTATGGACCTGTGAGTCTTACCTTGATGCTTTGTAAGGTGCTTGAATCCATCATAACAGATGTGATGGCTCAGTACATAGTAGAACACAGCTGTTCTCTAGCACACACATGAAAATCACATGTTCACTGTAATTCTTGATCTTCTAGGAATATCTTCACCATTGATTCACACTAGTGGGTCTGAGCTAGAGGTGTTAGGACCCAGCAGGAGCCAGAACTTTTCAGGAGAGATGACACTGAGGCAAGGTGCGTACATGCATGGTTCTGTGAGACTGGGCTCCTGGGTGCAGGTTTACCTCGGCACCAGCCCTCAACTGCCTCAATACCATTTTACCAAGGAGCTGCAGCATAACTTAACAAGTACTTATGCATGCAATCTAAGAGCATAAGATAGTTCTGGTGACCTGTGTAAGAAGGGTCATCAAACCAGTAACATTATATCTTCACAGCCCAAACCAAGCATAAAATGGTGAAGACAGCACAACATATTGGAGTGAGTCTGGGGGATGGTGGGCCAGTGTATGAATGAATGGTACATATATTCCTAGAAGATCAAGAATTACAGTGAGGACATAATTTTCATATCTTCCAGGAATCAGTCTTCACCATTGATTCCTACTAGTGGATCAGAGTACCAAACTCAGGCAAAGTCCCCCAGACTAGGGTAGTAGGAGTCCAAGGCTTCCTCAGGATAGTAATCCATTCAGGAGTGTCCTTCCAGAGGTGGCATGCTGCCTGGCATGGGCATCCAGGACATAGTACTTAGTAAAAGTGTGCACTGTGTTCCACATTTGCATCTCTGCAAATATCTCAATAGGCTCAGAGCAGATCTCTGCCAGGAACATGGCATATGCTCTGTTGGAGTGGGCATGTACACTGCCCTCCAGTTTAACCTGAACTGTAGCATAGCAGTGGTAAAAGCAATTCACAATCCAGGCAGAAATGCACTTGATTGTAACAGACTACCACTTTTGATTACGATTGAAGGAGACAAAGAGCTGTTCGGACTGTCTGAAGTCCTTAGTTCTTTCTAGTAAAACCTAAGGACCCTGTTAACATCCAGTAAGTGGAGAGTGCATTCTCCCTCATTCTGCAAGTTGGCAAAGTAGGTAGGCAGCACAAGGGCTAGTTAAGATGAAACTCTGGTACCACTTTTGGTAGAAACGTGGGCTGTATGCAGAGAACCACCTTGTCCTTATGGAAAAGTGTATATGGAGGATCTGTGACCAAGTTATGGTTTTCAGACACTCTACAAGCAGATATGATGGCTGCTGGAAATATTGCTTTCCAAGTTAAAAACTTCAAGTCACACATAGCAAGGGGCTCAAAATGCTTGAGAGTGAGCATATCCAGCACAAGGTTAATATCCCAGGTAGCCACCAGCTTCCTGGCAAGAGGCCTTATGTGCAAAATATCCTTAAGGAACCTCTTGAACAGTGGTACCTGTGCTAGGTAGAGGATACTGATGGGTTTGTAGTATGCAGATATAGCACACAGGTGTACCTTTACTGTGGAATACTGTAAGCCAGCATCAGAAAGGCCTAGCAAGTACTCCTGAACCTTGTCTGGTGGGCACACAAAAGGGTCTATGTGGGTTTTGGAGCACCAGATGGAAAGTCTTTTCCATTTTGCTGTGTAAGTTTTCATAGTGGAAGGCTTACATGCTGTCAAAAGTATTTCAGAGACTCTTTGAGATACCTTGTACCTGTTCACTTCTGTTTCTTCAGGAGGTAGGCCTGAAGAGGAAGGAAGAGCAGATTGGGATGGACCAGATTGCCCTGAGTCACCAAGTCTATCCTAGGTGGAAGAATCCTCAGTTTGCTGACTGACAGTCTGCTTAACAGAGAAAACCATATCGGTCAAGGCCAGCAGGGGACCACCAGTATCCTCATGCCCCCATATGCCTCCAATTTGAGCAATACACTCCGCACAAGAGGGATTGGTGGGAAGGCATGCAGAAACAGATTTTGCCATTGCCATTTGTAGTCTGAATGGGTCCTGACAGAAAGCACCATGTCCTGGACTTCTGGAGCAGAATTAAGGCAGTTTGGCATTGAGTGGGGGGCGCAAAAGTGTCCACATCTTGAGTACCTCACCCATCAAACAGTGATCTCACAACATCTGGAGCTATTGATCACTTATGAGGATTGGACTCTTTCTGGCTGATCATCTGCCAGAGTGTTTCTAGACAATAAATTTCTTGGAACAGGCCTGCTCCAGGTACCATTCCCACACTCTCATTGCCTCCCTGCTGAGAGGGTAAGAGTGTGCTTCTCCTTGTTTGTTGATGTAGTACATGACAAACTTGTTGGCTGGTTGGAGGAGGGCTGTTCTGTGGCTGAATAGGTCCACTAGGGCTCTCAGACTATACAAAGCAGATCACATATCCAACACGTTGATGTGGAGCTGTCTTTGATGGGTCCCAAACACCTTGAGTTTAGAGGCTCTGACGATGGGCCTTCGACACCAACTGGGAGGCATCTGTGGTGAGAGTCACCTGGAGCTCCGGTTGGGAGAGGAGGAAGCCCTGGAGAAGACTGTCCTACGTGACCACCCCATGAGTGCAGGGGTGTAGCCAGGAATTTTAAACTTGTACTCAAAACTGATGCACTGTTGTCCCCCCATTATGTAAACCTAAAAAAACTATGAGCTGCCATGGCACACCAGCAATAGCCGCCCCCCCCCCATGCTATGTCTGAGTTCAAGTAATCAGTTTCTCCCTGTAATTCTCCTTCCCTTGTTTTTCTGCCTGCCTGGTAAGTTGTTCTTGTTTGTGTATTTGGCTGGTGGAATCAGTGCCCTATAGCGAACAACAAAGGCAAAAGGGCTCAGCATGACACAGACACAATGTGACTCACAATGTCCTTGCATTCATCTTTTTGTTACCCCTGCCTGATTTTTTTTTACTGTACTCTGCTGAGTACAGTGTGTATGCCTGCCGACACCCCTGCATGAGTAACCAAACCAGGGGCTTGGTCACCTGAATGGGGTAGGTCTGAGGATGTGATGTTTGTGACCACTGTGTACTGAGCATCCACTGAGTTATTCCGATGCGTAATTGTGCCAGGGACACAACAAACATTGAGGAGGCTATCAGACCTAGCATGCATTGCATCGAGTACACTTGCACAGTCTTGGGCTCAGTGATGTAGCATACCATCTGCAGGACTGTCTGCAGTCCGCTCTCTGGAATGAAGGCTCGAGCCTTGGTCATATCCAGAAAAGCTCCAGTGAACAGCAGTTGTTGTGAGGGTTGGAGCTGAGACTTCTTGAGATTCAGCAGAACCCCCATCGAGGTGAGGACTGAGAGACAGTGGTCACTGCTTGTTCCGTCTCCTGTTTGAACAGGCTGGTTATCAGCCAGTCATCACAGTATGGAATAACCTGGACTCCTAACTTCCTCAGGCACACTGCAAGTACTGCAAAAGTACTTTATATAAGACTTGTGGCACCAAGGAGAGCCCAAAATGCAGGACTCTGAACTGGTATGCTGCCTGAGCACCACGAAGCAGAGTTATGTGTGGTGGCTGGGGTGTTCCACTGTGTGCTGGTATGCATCCTGCATATCCAGGGAAGCTAATCAATCCTGAGGTTTCAGGAAGGAAAGCAGAGAACCCAGAGACATCATTTTGAATATTTCTCGATTAATACATTTGTTCAGATTTCTGAGGTCGAGAATGGAGTGGATGCCCCCTGATTTCTTTGGTACCAAGAAGTAGTGGGAGTAGAAGCTTGTGTTTCACTCTGACTCTGGCACTATTTCCACTGCCCTGTTGCTCAGAAGGCCCACAAACTCCTGAGCCAGAAGCTCTGGCATACTGTAGCTTATAAGAGTGGCTGCCTTCTGGGAGGATAGTCCGGAGGGAGTTCTGTAAATTCCAGAGAGTTATCCCCCAAGATGATCCAGAGGAACCACTTTCCTGTTATAATGGACTCCCATTGATGGTAAAACTGGGTCAGGTGCCCTCCTACTGAGGAAAAGAGGCCTGCCTCAGGCAGCAGAGGCAAGACCGGGGCTGGAGTTTCAGAGGGTGGCAGGGCAGAGGTGCTGTCAGCATCTGTGCCTTCGGTTGTACCTTTTTCTGAGGCTGAGGAGACTGAGATTTGTTTGGATTTCCCTGCTCTTGCCATGAAAGGACTGCTTGTTCTGCTCCTTAAGAACAAAATGGTTCTGAGGTTCTGGGATGCTGCCGTAGTGGTTCTGTTCCCAGTATGTTAGGGCATGGGATGGTAGGATCAACCAGGTAAACATTACAGTAAAACAGCAACAAAGTAAAAATAAATATATACATATATATATATATATATATATATATATATATATATACAGTGAAGCCCTCCAGGATGAAGTGCAGCACTATTAAATTCTGCAGTAGAGTTACTACAGTAAACAATGCAATTTCATTGAGAGTTGATCCCTTTGTCATGCAGTAAACTTGTGACACTGTGCTTCATCCTGAGGGCGTAGTATATATATATATATATATATATATACACATATATATATATATATATATATATATAAATATATTACAAATCAGGGGAAGCCCCTTACCTAGGTATGGGAATTTACTGATGGACATTCCCTTCTAAAGAAGTCTTTGAAAAAAAATGTCAACATGCTTGACAACTTACTGGTGCCACACCAGTCATAAATTCCTGAGTCATATCTGTCAGCATTGGTCAAGGGAAACGTGGCAAGCTGTTTTTTCAGAGTGCCAGTCTTATGGTGGGCAGCAAGAACATTGTAGGAGAGGGGAGCACACAGTAGCATGGCAGTGCAGGAAAGGAGACCCCGTGCACGGTGACTGGGGAGTGAGGAAGTCCCCCATGTCATGCCTTTGTTTCAGCCTCCTTAGTAATATGGACTGCAGAATCAGCCCAGTGTTGAGCCCCAGGACCACTATGGAATAAAGAAGTCTCCAGCCCAACCCTCTAATCCTGATAGGCTTCCATCTGTGGTTACAGTTGGGGAAACAATTAAAAGATTTTTTTTTTTTTTCCATATAGCCATATTGATACTTGGAATTCGCTTCTTCTTTTCCCTTTGACTATGTTGTGCCACATTATCATTACACAGGAGGTCAGCATGGAGCATTTGAACCCCAAATTTTCCCTGGGCAAAAAATATAAGTGGTTTATGTCAAAATCCACAAATGTGAGCCTCTAAAGGAGTAAAGCTGCAAATATTTCACGTTCTGCTCCTTAAAAATGCCCCCAAAAAGCTGAGGATCAACATATTTCTTTTTTTCTGGCCTTGGTGGCAGAACTGAAGAAACAATCCATAAAAAATGCAATTCTTGAAACACAAGCATACTACAGGGGAAAGTATGCATAAAGAAACAAAAAGAATGGTAGGGAAGGAAGGAAGGCCAACATTTTTGATGATTTTTAGGCCCCCATTCCCCACTTTGCTCTGTAACCATCCAAATAAATGGAGAATAGTATATACTGTACCATATGGTCCTCCATACAATATTTCTGTCATCTGACTAAAACACCTATGTATGCAATGATGTGTTATCTAATGGTGCTACCTTTAATTCCATGTTTTATCCCCTGCAAGATAACAGTTTCAGGAAGGCTCAGTCTTAGTTTCATGAAAACAGCCTGGTTCTGAACTGAATCAAAACCCATGGTTTTGTGTTTCACATCCCTCAAGTATTGAATAAAATAACATCTCTGGTCATAATCCAAACAGAAAAGATTATTACAGCAAACGCAAAAGGCCTGTAACCTGACTGGTCATCTAAGGTCTTTACCCATGGGTAAATCTTGCAGTAACCCCTGGCTGAGGAGGTGTATTTTTAAAAAGCAAAACACAATTTATTCAGTTAGTTAGTTAGTTACTTTAAACTGGTAACCGGGAAAGGCACAGTGAGCCAAGGCTTTTTTCCAGGTATGACAGAGAGGAAGGGGAGTGCAGAAAGAATAAAATTTCAGAATGTCAGAGTGTGCTAACATCAACAATATTATAGGGACACTGTCAGGTTTTTCAGTCACTTTTTATTATGTGTAACCAGTGTGGCATCCACAGTTGTTATTTATTCTAAGAAATCAGTCCCAATCTGCCAATTTCTGCTTATAGTTGAAGATATTTGCAAATATTTATCCTGAGCGGTCCATGCTTATTAGCACAAACTCGACCTGCAATCCGTGGCTGCATGGCTATGTGAGTGCACTCGCGCGCTAACATAGCACCTCCCAACATGACCTTCTACTCGTACATGCAAGAGGGTTGTCATTTCTATACCCCATTGTTTTTTTCAATGTATAGAAAGAGTGCTTATTATAAAGGAGATCAATGTTTGTGTAGTCTTAAAATGAGCATTCGTATGCTCAAACGAGGAATTTGAAATCCAGAGCCGTGACTCTATGCATGCACACTAATGGTATGCTTGTGTGCATGCCCAGAGTCATGGCTTCGGATTTCAGATTGCTCATGTAAGTGTAAAATTGCTCATTTTAAGGCTATACTAAGATGAATCTCCTTTATAGCAAGAGCTCTTTTTTATAAGCTGAAAAAAATTGTGGGGTATAGAAATGACAGCACTTGTGCAGGCATGAGTAGATGGTCAGTTCAGGGGTGCCATGTTAACAAGAACACATTGTGAACATGCAAAACCATGTGGCCCTGTATCACGGGTCAGGCTGGTAGAAATAAGCAAGACCACTCAGGATAAATATTTTATAAATATCTTCAACTATAAGCAAAAATGGGATGGATTGGGGCTGATTTCTTCGTTAGAATAGGTAACAATTGTGGATAAAATTCAAATCACGCATGACCCAAAAAATGGCTGAAAAAGCTGACAGTGTCCTTTTAAACACATTTATTTTACACATGGGTCAATTATGTGATTGCAGTTAGGCACTCCAGGATGTGGGTTATTCAGAGGATTACCCACTTGTCCTGTGGTTTTGTCACTCGGTTGCACCTTGTGACATGCCACTGGATAAATCCCTAAACTCTCACCTTGTCATGGCTTATTGTTTAAATATACCCTAGAACAGGTCAGTTACATCAAATACCTCTCCTTAGATTTAGAGTTATTGATTCGGAAAATACCTTTGAGCCCAAGCTCGTTTACAAAGGTTCCACGTCAGTGACAAGACAAGGTACAAAGTAATTATTGTAAGAAAGAAAACATAAGGTAAGACAATGCAACGATTTAACGTAAGAGCAAAAGACATTGTGGATTACAGGTTAGAACGGTAGGATACAGTAGCACAGTTATAAGCCAGAGACTAGTGTAGCCCCCCTGGAGCCTTATCATTTGGGGAGTGGGGGGTGAGGGTGTCCTTAGGGGTCAGAGGAAGTTGTAAAGCAGTGGAGTTTAGCGTAGGCCATGGGTGGCCTTGCCTTGGTAGAGAGCAGCCAGGAGGGCATGGTACAAGGAGGAGCACACGCTGTGTCACTCATAAATTGACAGTGGATTGTGAGGCCGGGGATTAGTTGCAGGAGCATTTAGAGGTAATGATAAGATGTTGTTTGAGGGTAGTTTTTAAGTTGGCTAGACTACTGGTGGCAAGGAGGTGATCGGGTATTTCATTAAGTCACATAGGGGCATGGTAGGCAAATGCCCATTGCCCGAGCAAGGTACGATGGAAGGGAATGGTCAGGGCCCCTCTTGACCTCCCCATAGTGGCCTGTTACATGTTTGCAGTCACTAGCAGATTACCAGCGCAAGGTGGTGTTTTCCCCATTAAGTGCTTTCTTCCCTAGGGTGTACATCTGCTGTATGACCCTGTTTTTTAGTGATAGCCAGTTTGTGAGCTCATATAGTATACATATGTGCGTATCATGCTGTAACCCTAGGGCTAATCTGCAGGCCTTGTTTAGGGCCAACTGGACCCATTTCAAAGTGGTATCCGTTGCCGCCCCATATATCACTAATCCATAGTCGATATGTGATAATATGGAGCTGTGTACTGCAAGGCGGAGGGCCTCGGGGGATAGGTGTGTCTTATGCCTATAAAGGACACCAATCTTGGTGTTAACTGTCTGGACCAGTGAGTCGATATGTTGAGCAAATCTGAGGGTTTCACCCAGAGTTATCCCCAGATACTTGAACGTGCAGACCTGCTCCAGTGGCTCCCTGCAGGAGTTTGTAGTGATAAGCGGGTTTTGATTTACTTTTTTGCAAGTACTGGAAAAGAGCATGGCCTTGGTCTTTTTATAATTCAGAAGCAGCTTATATCTGCAGAACCAGTTCTCTGATGTGGAGAAGGATGCCTAAAGCTCACGTTGCAGATTAGCGAGGGACGTGTTGCTTCCCATGAGCACAGCATCGTTAGCGTAGAGTATCAGTTTGGTATCGCATTCAGTGGGGAGGTCATTTAGAAAGATACTGAAGAGTAGGGGCCCAAGAATTGACCTCTGGGGCACCCCCAGTGATATCTCTCTCTTGCACAGGAAACTGTATGTCCAATTTTGACACATTGAGTTCTGCCTGTAAGGTAGTCTTGGAACCAACATAGTGCACTAGGTGCCACTCCCACGTTTGACAATTTGGTCAGTAACAGGGGGTGGTTGACTGTGTCAAAGGCTTTGGTGAGGTCTATGAAGACAGACCCCATCAGTTTGCCTTCATCCAAGGCCTTGTATATATAGTTTGTAAAGTCCAACAGAGCTGTGGTTGTGCTGTGGTTTTGTCTGAAACCATGCTGGTTAGGGCAGAGTAAGTTATACTTGTTGAGGTGGTCCATGAGCTGGCCAGCCACAGTCTTTTCCAGGACTTTGGACAGCAGAGAGAGTATTGAGATGGGCCTATAATTGGCTACCAGGGATTTGTCACCACCCTTATGCACAGGTGTTACTAGGTCCTGCCTCCATTCCCCCGGGAATTGAGCAAGAGTAAGTGATTTGTTAAACAGCCAGGTGAGTGGCACTATGAGGACATCCAGGGTAAGGGACAACAGTTTCATGTCAATCCTATCAGTACCCTGTCTTGTCTTGCCCAGTACTTTGCTGACCTTAGCTAGGGTCTTCTTCACAGTTACCCTTTTAAGGTAGAAGGGTGGGTGAGGGTGTTCCGCGAGTCCGATGTTGGTCTGATGCTGCTCTGGGTGGAAGTAGGCTGGGGGTAGTACTGCAGTGAGATCAGTGAAAGCCATGTTGAAGGCCTCACCTATGATCAGAGGGTCTGTGATGAGATTGTTACTGGTGTTAAGTGGACAAGGATGCATCTTGTCCTCTTTGCCAAGGATGCTTTTGATGCTATCCCAGAACCTTTTGCCATCACCCCAGGAGTTGGCAAGTTGTGCTTTGTGATAGTTGGCTTTGTCAAGCTGAATTAGTTTAGTGCAGTGATTCCTGGCTGCTCTGTAGCACTGGTAGTCATGACTGTTACCTGTGTTTCTTGCCTTCTCCCAGAGTGAATCCCTTTCCTGCATATGGGAGAGAAGTTCTCCATTTATCCAACCATTAGTCTGCCTTTAATTTTCCTCTTAGTGGGGGGGGGGGCATAGATATCACATATTCTCTTGAAGCTGTTTATGAAGTAGTTAAGGGTCTGATGTAGGGATGATGCCTGGCTGATTGGGGTCCAGTTATGGAGGGCCAATGCCAATTTGAGGGCACCAGGCATCCCCTTTCTCAGGACCCTACTCGTTATGAGGTTGGGAGGGCTTTTGGTGATTTTGTTTGACCACAGCAGTGTGATGGGGGAGTGGTCACTTAACGTGTCAGGCAGAACCTTTGCTTCGGTGATTCGAGATGGTGACCTTGCAAGTACCCAGTTGAGAAGGGTGCTGCTACCAGTCTTATAATTCTGTCTTGTAGGGTGGGAGACTAGTTGTGACATATTGGTGGTGGCAATCATGTATCTAGCTGGTGCAGCCTCCTTTCCATTCCAATTTATATTAAAATCACCAGTAATCAGTTGCTCCATTCCATGAGGGAGAGTGCCTGTGGCTTCCAACACTTTGGTAAGACCTGCAGTGGCTCCCTTAGGGGGTAGGTATACTGATGCAAGGATTAGGGATTTGCCATTCTGCCCAATCTGCACTTTTAGTATTAGTATCTCATGGTCATCAGCCACCCTGGTTTCAGGGAGGACAGTACACCATAGAGAGTCCTTAGCATAGATAATACACCCCCCTCTTATTCTATCAAGCCTGTAGATTTGGTAGCCAGACATGGCAATTTCACTGTCTTTGATTCTACCAGTCAGCTAGGTTTCTGTTAGGCAGAGGACATCCGGGGTATGGAGGGCCATCCAAGCCTGCAGCTGCACAAATTTTGCAGTTAGGCTGCAGATGTTAAGGGAGGCAATTTTTAGCCCATGGGTCTTACGCCCACCAGTACCCATTGTAGTAACTGGGCCTGGGTTTGGGTGTATGTTGCTAGAGAGTAGCAGTAGCATAAGGATGATCTTACTGAGAGGTTCAAGCTGTGGTTAGACCTCCCCTTCCATTCTCTGTGCTTTTGATGGTGCAGGCAGCTGGATACTGGTTTGATTTTGTGGGTAAGGCTAACTGTTACAGTCCCTATGCTAGGGTTGCTTGCCAGTCTTCCCACATGTGGGAGATTGAGGCATGCAGATCCCTGCACCCAGCTGGCTGTGGTATGTTCCGATGAAGCCACGGTAGCCCAAACAATGCCCCCGAAGGGGATCATGTGGTGGCAGCTGTGGCCCGGAAGGGCATCTGAAGCCAGCTACACCAATCCGGGATGCAAAGAGCAGTGTTACATAGCACCCTTTGAGGAGCAGCATTTCTATCCAAGACATACAGCGCCTGGTGGAGATAAGAGCAAAACGCCAGGAACGGGTTTAACAGCTTAAGAGGCTGTGGCCAGTAGTGCGAAGCAGTATGCTGATTTGGTGGTTTTTTTTTGTTTTGTTTTTTTAGTCACAAGGGTGACTGGGACGATGGTGCAGACAAACTTACTGTGCCACTTGAAGAGGCTGCGACAGCTTGTCCTAAGCAGGTGTGTTCATACAGGGACAGGGCGTGGCTTCAGCCTATTTAATAGAGGCTGGGGTCAGGGCAGGAGAGGTGGGAAGAAAAATCACTCCTCAAGTGTCCGATGGCGGGAGGAGTGTCAGTGGGATTGCTAGCACAGTCCAGGCTTAAGAGCCGAGCCAATGGGGGGAACGAGCACTGCTCGTGGCAGCCAATCCCAGAAGGATCACTAAGATTATGAAGCCCAATGATGTAGGGACCAAGGGCGGCCATACGTTGCTGTGGAGGGGTGGTATGCAAATTAGCCACATGCTGTCTACTCTTGGCCCCAGGCTAGGCCCACTTTATGGATCCAAACAATATCTAGAGGGCAGGCAAGAAACCAGATTGTCAAACAGGACTTCTCACAGATCCTTGACTGTGGAGACACTGGATACCGTACTGCCACAGAAATATTCTTGAGCAAATTGGACATTGCATCCTACTTAGCTGTTCAGGTTTGTCCTTGACTTTGGCTACAAGACATGCCACTGCATGCTGTGTGACCGGCTCCAGTGATTAGGTCTGATTGAAAGGAGAAACCTGCTGACTTAATTTACTGTACAAGTGTGCACCCAGAGAACCTGCAAATCATCTCAACTTCTGCCTCCCTGCCCCCAAATGGAACTTTTCACTTCCGCTTACAGACTGGCAACTGTAGGCCTATCAATCTCACATCAGTGGTGGGGAAATTAATGGAGGCCCTGTTCTTGGAAAGGATAGCCTTGAATCCAATGGGCTACAAGTCCAAAGGGAGCATGGATTCACGTGGGGTGGGGGTGGGGGGTCATGCCAGATAAATCTGATTGATTTCTTCGACTGGGTGATGAGGGAAGTGGGGGAAATAGATCAGGAAAGGGCAGTGGACATGGCATGTGTTAGTAAGGCCTTCGACACTGCCACACAGGAGACTGATAAAGAAACTGAACAGCCTAGGGGTAATATCCAAAGTGGTGAATTAGATAAGAAACTGGTTAATGTATAGGTGACAGAGGGTGGTGGTACACGGCACTCACTCTAATGAGGGGAGAGTGACCAGCAGAGTGCCGCAGGGCTCAGTACTGGGACTGGTCCTCATAAGTGATTTTGCAGAAGAGCTGTAAGGGAAGGTATGCAAATGACACCAAAATCTGTAATAGAGTGGATGCTCAGGAGGGGGCAGAGAGAATGAACCTTCGGAAATGGGCATGACAGTTGGAGTTCAATGCCAAAAAGTATAAAATCATGCACCTAGAGCACAAGAACCCAGGAGCTGAGTATAGGATGGAGGGGAAGGTGCTGACAGTCATTAAGTAGGAAAGGAACCTTTGGATTATGATATCTGATGACCTCAAAGTGGTAGGGCAGTGTAACAAAGCAGTGGATACGGCGAGTTGGATACTGGGATGCAAAGGAAAAGATATTACCAGCAGGAAGAGGGAGGTGATGTTACTACTGTGTCGCTCACTGGTGAGACCTCACCTGGAGTATTGTGGGGAGCTTCTGCAGTACAAACCCTTCAGAAATCCTGCTCTTAACAAATCATTCAGATCAGGATCCTCAGTTCATTAATCCTCAGATCAGGCTGTCATTTTGGTTAAATGTCGAATGTCTTTCTTTTATGATTGCAGGAGAAAAAGCTGAAGGAGCCAGAGAAGAGAGCGGAGCACTTTCAGAAGCTATTGACTAGGAAATCTGAGAAAAGTCACATTTCTTACAAACATCATTCCTGTCTGGTGGACCAGATACAGAACTCCAGAGCTCTGCTGAAGGACAGAAAACTCTGGAAGCCTGTTCTGCTAGAGAAAGGTGAGCAAGTGGGCATGAAGGGAGATGCACTGGATCCATTCAGAAGTGGGCAGCCCCCTCAAACAGAGATGGACAAAAGGTTGCAGACTGAGGGCCTTTTATAAGTTAAGCGATAACAGATGTCAAGAGGGGGTGTTCACGCTGTAACCCTTTAATCTCCCCAGGAAGTGTTGTTATGTAGGCAAGAAGACACTCCAGGGAGTGCATTATGGTGATATAATTGCATGCCTCAGATGTGCTGTTAGGCATGAGATGCAGCCGAGTGACGTTAAGCACACCTGAGGAATGCAATTATCTAACCATAATCACACACCCCAGAGTGTTTTATTGTGTGTATAAAATAGCTATTCAATATACCTGACTTAAAGTGAATACAAAATGTAAGAAATTGTTTGAAAAAGATAAAGACCTTCCATATGATTCCATCTTAACTTCATAGACAGAAACTAGTCCATTCTGTTGATGGGGGAGGGGATGCTAAAAACAATAAAGGACAATAAAACCCTGTGTGGCACAAGTTTCTTATTTAAAAAACACATTAATCACCTATTTGCCTTTCAATCCACTGCATTTTAATGGAAGTGTGTTCAAAACTGTTGAATCTGCCAGGTTGGGGTGGGGGTTTAGATTTCTCCCTGAAATACAGAATTTGATGGCAGATAAGGATCGCTGGGCCCACCTAGTCTGCCCATTTTCCCTACCCGTTTCATATACTGCACATCCTAAATGATCTGTGACTTACCCTCTCTCTTCTGTTGCTAGAGTTCCTTTATGTCTGTCCCATGCATTTTTGAATTTCCCTACCGTTTTTGCCCCCACGTTCTCTGCCAGGAGGCTGTTCCATGGATCCACCACCCTTTCCCTGAAAAAATACTTTCTCATGTTACCCCTGACTCTACCCCCCTCTATTCTCATATCATGGCCCCTTGTTCTTGAACATCTTCTTTTCTGGATAATGCTACCCTCTTGTACCTTATTTATACCCTTCAGGTATTTGAAAGTCTCTATCATATCCCCCCCCAGGGAATACATATTGAGATCCTCCAGCCTCCCCTCATATGACTTTCGGTGCAGCCCCTGCACCATTTTTGTCACACTTCTCTGAAACGCTTCTACTCTGTCTATGTCCTTCCAGAGATACGGCCTTCAGAACTGGACACAGTACTCCAGATGAGGTCTCACCAATGTTCTATACAGTGACATCACCACCTCCTTCCTTCTGCTGGAGATACCGCTCCCTATGCACCCCATCATTCTACTGGCTCTTCTCACAGTCTTCTCACAGTGTTTAGTAACCTTTAAGTCATCAGATATGATTACTGCCAGGTCCCTTTCCTGTTTGGTGGCCGTCAGTAACACCCCCCCCATCATGTACTCCTCCCCTGCATTTCTGTGCCCCAAGTGCATGATCTTGCACTTCTTTGCATTGAATCGTAGCTGCCACACCCTTGACCACTCCTCAAGCTTGTTTAGTTCTCTTCTCATTTTCTGTACTCCTCCTGGAGTGTCAAGCCTGTTGTAGATCTTTGTGTTGTCTGCAAAGAGACACACCTTCCCTTCCAGTTCCTCTACAATGTTGCTTATGAAGACATTAAAGAGGACTGGTCCAAGCACTGATCCCTGTGTGATCACCATGGTCTCCCCCCCGAATCGGATTGATCTCCGTTCACCATCACCCTCAGGTTCGCCAATCCCTGAGTCAGAATTATGTGTTTTTATGAACTTCAGGACTTGTAAGCAGCTTGGGTCCTTTAACTGTGTTTTCCAACGTTTCCTGCATCATTCTGCATATTATTGGCTCCCTTCCTCACTCTGTTTTTCATTTCTTTGTCTTTCCCTCATTCACACAATGACATGTTTACCTTTGAATACAGGAGTTCAAGCTTCTGTAGAATTCAGCTGGTGGAATGTTCATCTCCCTACTTGAACACAAACACAAAAAATGCCTAATGTGGACCCAGAGCCTCAATTGTATTTGTGGCAGGGTAAGCAGCAGGGATTTCCCGGGGTAAGCTAGGAGGGGGACTTTTCATGCTTAGCAAAGAAGCATTAGTAGGAAAACTATGAGCAATAAATACCTCACTTTTTAAATTGTGTATGTTTCTAAGGAGAGGGTGATGATCAGATGATCAACATATTGTAATTAATTTGTTTTTGACTTGAGAGTTATTTGTAGGGCCTGGTTCAAGATTTTTAGAGATAAAGGTAGCAGCCATATTTGTGATGGCAGGTCAGTTCTGGGGGTAAGGAATTGATTTGCTAATTGTGTGATGCGGGCTGCTAACAAGTCCTAGTCCTAAAATGTGCAGTTATGGTAATGCAGTTGCACACCTTGGAGGGTCTGTTATCCAATCAGGTTGCTACATTTTTCTTGCCCCTCCTTCTAAGAGGGCGTAAATTCCAGATGTGCTTTTAGCAAACAAGGATGATGTCACTGAAATAGGAAGTTTGTGCCTTTCTGATCCCATGGCTATCACATATGTACAATATGCTGTATTGTGTATTGTACTCTGTATTGTATTTGTCATACTCTGTGGCACTTAAAGGGGAGTAGTCAGCACAAGAGGGCCCCACACCCAAGTGTGCAGGGAATGTTACAGTTTATATAAACTCTAATCTTTTGTTTACTGGTCCCGCGGTACTCCCAGGGCTAAGTACAGTCACAGAGGACTGTGCTTAGCCCCTGGAGAAAAGCAGACCCAGGAAACCTCTGATTGGAGCTTATAAAAGCCCTAACATGCACTGCAAGCTATTAAATCTCCAACTGCTACAGTCTTGCTCTGATGTTGGCTGCAGGGGATTCTAGGATTTGTAGTTATAGAAGATGTCAGCCTAGAAGTAAACACAGTTAGCCCGATACAAATCCACTATACTGCAGTAAACAGTTAAGTGAAACAACATGTTTTTTCACACAAAGCGCTCATTGGGACCAGCCTCACCCTTGGTTGTGGGGCTTTTTTTTGTTGACTGTCTTCCTTTAAGAATGTGCTTGTCTGTGCCATTTTTGTGTAACCATTAAGGATTTATTATAACTGTCCAGAGGCATTGCTAGCATGAGATATTTTTGGGGGCCCAGGCCCCAAAACAATAGGCCGAGGGCTGCCTAGGCCCCCAGAGCTGTGGAAATTTTGGTGTTCCCTAGTGAAAAATAACACATTTCTGGTACTTTTTCCTTGTTTTTCCCCACCTCTGTAACAGTATAATCCCACACAGTAACAACTTGCCTCATTCCCTTCCCCAGCAAACTCAGCATCACAACCATTTTTTAGAGACTACTGTACACAGAGTAGGATTGTCCGACCCAGATACCAGGAAATTTCCAGGCATATACCACCCCCCTCCTTTTTTGGGTACCTGACCACCTTCAGAATTTTGCATTTGTCATCTGTTTTCTAATTAAATTGGGTTGTTTGGGCACTACAAGTAAATTTAAGATGCAAACATAGAGCTAATGTATTAAATGTAAGTGGAATACTGATAAGAATGTGACACCCTGGGCCCTCCCTTGTTGATTTTCCAGGTGGGCCCCTGCATCAACTTTTTAGGTGACCCCCTGTACCCCAATCCAACCTAGGTATAACATTATCTGAGCACTACTCAGGGGATACTAATAACAACCAGTCACCATGCTGGTTGCTGCTCATTTTTTAGAGACAGCTCCGGCTTCTCTTCACCCCATAGTATAGTCCCGCAAAGTAGCTGCTGTCCTCATTCACACACACATACATACACACCACTGCAACCATTTTTGGAGATTCCATAACTTGGTACAAATATTTAATCCCCTCCGAGCAGCCTAACTGACTGCTTACTGGTCCAGTAGAGTCCACTATGACTTTGAGCCCCTACCTATTCTTCCAGTGTCATTGTCAGACTAACTTGATAGTGTTCTTTGACTGGGTAGCAAGGGAACTGGATAGGTGCCACACTGTGGATCTGCTCTACTTTGACTTCAGCAAGGCTTTCGACTCGGTGCTACATAGCCTCTTGCTGAAGAAAATGGAGGAGCTGCATGTGACTAGGGCCACAGTAAACTGGGTTGGTAACTGGCTAAAGGGGAGGCAACAGAGGGTGGTGGTCAATGGGGTTAAATTAGAAGGGACAGATGTAACAAGCAGGGGTTCCAGAGAAATCTGTCCTGGTCCGGTCCTCTTCAACATGTTCATTAGCGACATTAGTGAGGGCATCTGAGGCAGGATGCATCTCTTTGCTGATGACACTAAGCTCTCTGGGAGAGTGGATAGTGATGAGGGAGTACAAGACATGCAGAGAGACTTGAAAAAGCTAGAGGGGTGGTCAAGGGTTTGGCAGCTGAAGTGCAATGCCAAAAACAAACAAACAAGTAAAGTTATGCACCTGGGGAACAGGAACCCCAGGGCAGAGAACTGAGTGGGAGAGGTGAGAGTACTACAGCTGAGGAATGAGACTTTGGCGTTATCATCAGTGACTCCCTAGCATTCAAATCAGTGCAGCAAAGCTTACAGCTAGGCAAACAGGATGCTAGGATGTATCGAGAGGGGTATTGACAGCAAAACAGGGAGGTAATACTTCCCCGTATAGATCCATGGTGAGGCCTCACCTGTAGTAATGCACCCAGTCCTGGAGTCCTCACCTCAGGGAGGATGGGGACGGGCTGGAAATGGTGCAGCGCAGGGTAACAAAATTTATTCAGGAACAAAAGGGCAAGTCCTATGCACCTTAGGGCACTGAACATGTACTCACTGGAGACCAGAAGGGAAAGGGGAGATATGATGCAGACCTTCAAATTCCTAAAAGGAATTAACAGGGTGAACTGCAGGGAGCTGTTTAACTTGAATACACAGTTACTGAACAGCAGTTGCTGTCTTAAGACACTCTTGAGCGCTGTGTTCAATGACAAAGCAGTTTATGAGTGAAAAGGCCATCAGTGAGAACACAGTCATCTCACCCAGTATTTTTGGCAGAAAATCTTTACAACTGCTCACTTTTGCAGTGAGTAACATTCTACTTCTTGAAACTCGCAGTATGATGTGAAATTGGCTTATGTAAATTGAGGGAAAAAAATGGACGCACATGTTCATCTGGGAGGGGGGTCATCTCACCATGATTCCAATTGGAAATAAAAGTAAAAAATACTAAAAGTTTAGACGAGAAACAGTTCCCAGCAGTTCATTCATTTTAAAAGTTTAACTTGTGGTATTTTTTTTTTGCAGTTATTTCTTGTGTCTGCTTGAAAATAGAAAAAAGAGCCTGACTCTCAATTGATTGGTGTGTGTGTGTGTGTGTGTGTGTGTGTGTGTAAAATACTGAGGACCAGAAGTATATAAATAAAAACAATTACTAAAGGGACACTGTCAACCCCCTTAGGCCTCAAAGTGTCTCTAGTTTATAAAAAAAAAAAATTATGATTGCTCATATTCTGTTGAGATTGCTGATGCAGCTGGTAGTTTGATTCTTTTCCTTTTTTTTCTTTTTAAAAAGGAAAATCAGACTGCACACCATGTTGGTTGTTTACAGTCCTTATCATCTCCCACTGCATCTTTCCTAGAGTTGGGAACATCCCCAAAACAGTCTAGCTATTCATGATGCAGTGAGACAAGCAGAGACTATTATATCGTGAGGGACTGCACTGTTTAAGGGTGTTCCAAACATTCAGAAAGTATGCAGTAAGAGAAGAACAAAGATCTGAAACAAAAAAGGCTGGGGTATAATGCCACCATTAGCATGCATTTCATCTCTGCTAAGAAAGGAAGCAGATATAATAACCAGCAACATTAATGAATTTTAGAGAAGGTAAGCAATCATAAAATGTGGGTTTTCAACTAGAAATAACATGATGCAAAAAGAGCTGATAGTGTCCCGTTAAATGTGTACGTAATTTGCTGCTGTATTCAGTCCCTCCCTGGACCCACTTGCAGATAGTTTTGACAGTGCCATGAATGTGGCTGTCCGCATGTGCAAAATTAAATAAAATAAACAGCTGTATAGGATGCCCACCATCAGTATGACCTATCCAAATTGTTACCATTGAGCTTCTGTGAGTGCATCCTTTTCTTAAAGAGGCATTACACTGTCACATTGCAGGCCTTTTTGTGGTCTGTTCTAACTGGGAAAAAAAGTCCTGTTTTTTTTTGTTGCTTCTATCCTTAGGTTAGTAGTGCATTGTGCTGCTCCTGCATTAGCCTAAATCAGTAGGCTTGTTTATGGCACTGGGTCATAACAGTGCCTGTTATAATAGTGCGGTCAAGAACCGAGCAGTAAAAATGATGTCTTTTTTTTTTTTTTTGCACCCCCTGCATTATGGATACTAACTCCAGTAGGAGGATCACAGGAGAGAAGAAATTGAGGGGCCATGGAATACTCTTTCCACAGCCCATTGTTAAAAAAATTAGTCCCAACGAAGTAAAATCGAGGGAGACCAGGATTAGGACCCTGATCTCCACTGCCACCTAGCCGAGCTGCCCATGCCTCAGCCCTCCACACCACGGGCAGCTCAGCCAGCCTCCAGAATTCCTGTTTCCTTGTCCCATGGCAGCACCATGGACAGCAACTTGGGGAGCGCTTACTGCAAGCGCTGTCAATCCCCTCTCGCTACTTGTGGCAGCGCTATCCAAACTAGCATGCTCTTTCCTTGTGCTATTCTGGTAGTGCTATTCTAAGTGGGGACCCTTGTTTACACCATCATATCTGCACTGCATCAGCCCGAGCACACAGGTTACTGCAGTACCAAGGCAGCAGTGTGGGCAGGGCTTCAGTTAACTCCATTGTGGAAGTATCTGACTTCCAAAAATAGGGCAAAAACTTCCAAAATAAAGGGTCAGGAAGTCACTGACTTCCACATGTAAAAGACACAATTGGATGACTTCCAAAATTGATGGCACAGAAGTCAAGAAGTAATGTGTTTTTCTAAAGGAGATTGTATTTTACCACCAGTGTTTATATTAACATTTATAAATTGATCCTTAGAATATTACCTTCCAAATTGAGGGATCTTGGAAGTATTTTGACTTCCAAAAAATTGGAATGACTTCCAGATTTTGAATCATGGAAGCATTAGACTTCTACTAAAAACAAAATTAACTGAACCCTTGGGTGTGGGCATTTACCGAATTGATGTAAGCCACTGCTTGTTTCTCTCCCTGAGCTGCTGCATTTGTGGGGACACATACCAGAGTGAACAGTGTAAGTATCCACGTGGACAGGTTGCACCACTCACTCTGACGCATAAGAGATCACTCCTAGCATTCATTTCTGCCCACCAATAATCCCGCAGCCTAGAACAAGGAAATACCGAGGGCTGATTTCACAATTGGAATTAGGAAAAAGAGTGTGCCCAGTCAGTTTATTTCTTTATTTATTTAATCTTTTTTTCCTTCCCTCAGCATCTGATTTGGCCCTGATTCCCAAATTGCATCACCCACCCACTGCTGCTGCCCCTGGTTCCCGTGTGTACCAACCAACCCCTATTGCAGCCCCCCAGTTCCTGTTTCCATCGTCTGCTGCCCCGTTTGCATCACCTGCTGCCACTCCCCCCCCCGCTGGCCGCAGTTTTCTGTCTCTATCACCTACCACTCCCCCGGGGCAGCATTAGCTGACAGTCAACCAGTCTCCAGACTCATGGCCCTTCTCCAGGATGTCTTGCATCTGCACTGAAAGGGGCTGTGTAAACACACAAGTGGAACAGATCTGGAGATCACAGCATCAGTAGAGCAGTTCACAAGCTGTAACAGCCAACAGGTCTAGTGTCACACTGAGCTTCAGGTTCAGCTGCTCCAATATCGGCCTGTGATCATGGTACATTGAGTTTATGTATGACTGCTCTAACATCAGCCTGAGTTCTGTGGTGCTTTGAGTTTCGGGCTCAGCTGCTTCAACATTAACCTGAATCAGTGCCACATTGAGCTTCAGATTCAGCTACTTTGACATCAGCCTGAATCAAAGGCACACTGAGCTTCAGATTCGACTGTTCTGACAACAGCATGATTTAGTGGCACCTTTAGCTTCAAGCTCGGGTGCTCTAACTTCAGCCTGAATCAGAGGCACACTGAGCTTCAGATTTGGCTTTTCTGACATCAGCCTGAGATCAGTGGCACACTGAGTTTTAGGTTAGGCTATGGTACATCAAGCTTCAGGTTCAACTGCTCTGACATTAGCCCAGTATCAGTGGTGCACTGAGCTTCAGGTTAGCTTGCTATGACATCAGCCTGACAGCTGTGGCACATTGAGTTTCAGGTTCAGCTGCTCCAGCATCAACCTGGAATCCGTGGCGCATTTTGTTTCAGGCTTACCTTCCCCTGCTGTATCACAAACACAAGACTGCCATGCTCAGCAGATGCCAACTTCTCCCCATGCACGCTGCATGAGGTATCTCATTAGGTAGCATGATCCGCTACTGCATGGTTTTCTATATGCATCTGCATAACTAAAAACCTGCAACCCCCTTGAACAATTTCTAGATCTGCTGTTGAAATCATGATACCAACATTACAACAGTATTTTCATCTGTGTAGTGGCAAGCCTCACATGTGCCTCACTTCTGCAGCTAGAAGTTGGTGTGTATGTCTTACTGAGGACCCCCCTGCAGACAGACGTAATTTTGCAGTTTTTTGTATCTGAAAACCTGCTACCCCTTGAACAATTTCTAGTTCCTCTCCTGAAACCATGATACCCACATTGCAACAGTACTTCTGTCTGTGTAACAGAGGCCTGCCTATCTGAAGCCAGAAGTTTGTGTATACGTCTTATGCCTGTGGCTGAAGACATGCAGGCCCCTGAAGTGTCTGCACTTCTGTAGACAGAAATACTGTTGCAATTTTGGTATAATGGATTTTGTGGCTCCTGTGCTTCTGCAGCCAGAGGTCGGTTTGTTTGCCTTACATCTGTGGCTGCAGAAGCATGGGCCCTTCAAGTATGTGTATGTCTTACAGTGTGCAAGAGTACCTGAGGCTACAGAAGTGCTGGCCCCTTACAGGCATTGGTGGGGTGACTTGGGGTCATGGACCCTAACGCTCAACCCATTCCATAAGTAAATATGCTCAGATGGGTACAGTATATGAGAATGGGGTGAGCGTTAGGGTCCACTACCGAAAGTCACCCCACTGATGCCTGTCAGTGTCCGGAGGATGAGGGTGGGGCATTAGGGTTGGAAATTTTTTTTGCAATGAATTTCCTTACTTTTTCAAACAGTTATAACTGTTCTTATGTCACAGTGGGAGTGCAGATCCCTTTGGGCATTGTGCTCCCATGCTCGAGGATTTTCCTTATTTTACTGTACAAGCACAGGGTCCCATCCCTCCATAGATGCATGCCAAAAGTATCAGCATAGCTATCTTATTACTACAGCACATGTAACCGGTAGAGAAAAGTTTCATATCACAGCCAAAACATAATTCTGCACAACTGCAATGCCATTCTGCTCCACAGGTGTGAAAACACATTTTGGACAGTACTTGGAAAATGGCAGTTGTGCTGTTCATGCGGTAGTGTAGAAAAAATTGCTATGTTGAAAGTTTGGAGTCAAGATACTCTAAATTACCAAAGTTACGCATGTGCGTAGAAACATTTCAAGAAATGCATGTAAGTCAGCAATTTTTATGAATTATTTCACCAAATTTTCAACATGGGCTTTTTGTGACCCCACCTCATGAACACTGGCACTGTCATTTTGTTACTCAGTCTTGAAAAGTGATTTTGCACAATGACCATTCCATTCCGTGCCACAGGTGAGAAAACATGCTTCGGGCAGGGTGTGAGAAATGACAGCTATACTGTTCATGAGGTGGTGTGAACAAATGACCATGTTGAAAATTTGGAGTGAAAATATTAAAATTAGCAACGCTGCGCATGATAGGAAACTTCAATTCCCTGCCGTAACGCAGGTGTTTTTATTTTTGATCAGATTAACATGGAGTTTTTGGGACCCCATTCTACGAGCACTGGCACTGTTTATTTTGTTACTTGGTCCCAAAAGGTGATTTCATGCAGCATCCATGAAATTACCTTACGGGTCCGATTAACTAACTGACATCAACAGTGACCATGAGGAGGGCTCCCAAAAAACCCATGTTGAAAATTTGGTGCAAAAATACTTTAAAATAACTGAGATATCAACATAAGTTCAAAATGCCATTGACAGCCATTATACAGCACTTACCTTGATTCCTCAGTTTGTGATTCGACTTTGAAGAGTGCAGATGTGTCCCGGGCTACAGAAGATGACAGCAGACGACCCCCAGAAGTAAGTATAGGGTAAGGGGAGGTGGGATGGTGGGTCCGCAATAGGAGGGTCGGGGTTTGTGAGAGGGAGATGGCGGGAGATGACAAGGGACTGTTTTCTTTTTTCAGGTGAAAAACATGAAAAAGTTGTCTGTGGATGGTTTTCTACTTTACAGCTTTTGAATGAAAGACATTTCAGGACACTGGGAGTGGGCTCCCCAGTGTTCCTCACTGCTGGGGGCAATGAACCTGACTGGGGATACTGGAAGTGGGCTGCCCAGTGTCCCACGCTGCTTGGGGGGGGCAAGGGCATAATTTGGGATAGTGAGAGTGGGCTCCCCAAAATCCCACATTGCTAGGTGCGGGGGCCTAGATAACTGAGGACACTGGAAGTGGGCTCCCCAGTGTCCCACACTGCTGGGGGGGCGACATGTGGCAGGTGCAGAGGACCATATGCATGTCTGCCAGGCCAAGGGTCCAGAGTTTGAGCTCACTCATTCCATTTTTTTTTTTTGCCTTTATTGTAAGAGAAAAAAAAAACAATGATGTGCCTGGTTTCAAACCCTGCACCCTTGCCCTGTTAAGCAGGCTTTTAGTCCTCTGCACCAGCAGAGAACCAGCTGCAGCTGCAGAAGTCAAGAAAATATCGGTGTTCTCATACTGAAAATGGGAGAGAAGCGGTCCTCTCACTAAGCTCAGCATCCGAGATTTCGGGTGCTCAGGAAATGTTCAAACCTCATTTAAAAAAACAAAACATTAGAATATAGCTAAAGGGCTCCTCTTTAACTAAGTTTTTTTTTTTTTTATTACATTAATTTTCACATGTTTTCTTCACATTGTCATGATTGCTAAAAGCAAAACAAGATGGCAGACACAACAGAGCTCTGCCATGGCAAAGCCATTTACTGTTTGAAAAGATTGACTTACTTTGCACAAAAAACAATTGGATTTGTGCGTAAAGTAAGTATTTTTTTGAAAAATAGTTTATTTCGTGCCTGATATATACATTTTCCCATAGGAAATAAATAGAAAATTAAGAATGTAATCACTTTTTAACAGATTAATATTTTTTCACCAGCACTTCAAAAGGTACATCTGTGAGGCTAAGGCTTTCTCCCCTGGACATTTCAGACCGCAACCTAAAGCCATGTCTGAGATCCAGGTGGATAAAAATGGCAAAAAACACAGATTGTTCTATTTTTTCAACACTCCGTACCCCAGAAACCACACAATGGATTTCCACAGTATTTGGCATGTCAAGAGACCTACCCCTAGATATTATGCATGCCAATCTTTATGCAAATCCATTGAACAGTTCCAAAGTTATTAAGGTTTACAAATTTGAGTTTGACATAGCAGTTACCTTTCACCCTAACTATAGTGGCACTACCATGCCACTATAATTTATATTCATTGCAAAAAACTTTGTTAATGCATCAGTTAGGGTTGAAGTGACAAAAGTAGAGAAATGAGGCATTAGGGTTGACACCCTAACACCCCCCACACCTTACCACCCCAACCCCACCTACTACAAACTAACAGGTGACGGGGTGTGCTTTTGGGTCATCGTCCCTAACTCTCACACCATTCCACGTGTAACAAAGCTCACATGATACAGTGTAGGAGAATGGGGTGAGAGTTAGGCACGATGACCCCAAGGCACACCCTGTCACCTGTTTGTCTGTTGTGGGTGGGGGTGGGGTGCGGTGGTAGGGCATGTGGGGGTGTTAGGGTGTCAACCCTAATGCCTCATTTCCCTACTTTTATCGCTTCATCCCTAACTGAGTCATTAACGAAGTTTTTTGCAATGAATTTCCTTACTTTCTGAGAAAGTGTAATTGAACTGGTATGTGTTGGTGGTAGTGCGGGCCTCTCCCTTCAAGCTGCCCATTTTTGCATAATGATATGCATCTCTGGGAGCATGGGCCCTCTGGGCCCTGTACTTCCACTTATACATAACTACGGAGCCTTACAGCAGCCCTATAGGGCTGAAAAGGAACCCTTGTAACACTAATCTGCCAATATCTCAGTAACTGTAGCAGCTATGAAAAAATATTCCTCTGCAGTTGTAATCATGACTTCAAAACCTCCACACGTGCTTAGTTCATGCTACCCAGAGTGAAAAATCCATATCTCAAATAGAAGATTTATTAATAAGCTAGGTAGGCTCGGGCTGGGTCAGAAGTTGATCAACTAGGTGGCAAACTAGTTGGCAGGCAGAAAAGAGAGAGGGGTGGTAAATGGTATACAGTCAGAAGAGATGCAAGTCACAAGTGGGAGTACCTCAGGGATCAGTCCTGGGGCCAGTCTTCTTCAATGTCTTCATCAGTGACATTACAGATAGACTGGAGGGCAAGGTTTGCCTGTTTGCAGATGACACCAAGATCTGCAACAGAGTAGATGATCCAGATGGAGTGGGCAGAATAGGAAGAGATCTGGAAAAAACTGGCAACATGGTCTGAAGAGTAGCAACTGGGGTTTAAGGCAAAGAAGTGCAAGATCATGCACATAGGGAAGAGAAACCCTGAAACTACCTATAGTTTGGGAGGTGTGTTGCTGGCAATCGCAAGGGAAGAAAGAGACTTGGGCATCATCATCACAGATGATCAGAAATCATCCAAGCAGACCACTAAAGCAGTAGGTAAGGCTAGAGGGATGATGGTGTGTATTAATAGGGGTATCACAAGTTGTAAGAGGGCGGTAACAATCCCTCTTTACAAGACACTGATTAGGCCTCATCTGGAGTACTGCGTGCAGTACTGGAGGCCACACCTACACAAGGACATTAACAAAATGGAGGCAGCCCAGAGAGGGGGCAACCAAAATGGTGCAGGGACTGCATCAGAAAACATATGAGGACAGATTAACGGAGCTCAATATGTATACCCTAGAGCAAAGGAGGGAAAGAGGTGATATGATCAAAACATTCAATTATCTTAAGGGCATTAACAAGTTGAAAGAGTCTAACTTGTTTCAATAAATGAAAAATAGCAGGACAAGAGGACACAGCATGAGATTAGAGGGAGGCTGATTAAGGGGTAATGTGAGGAAGTTCATTTTCACAGAAAGGGTGGTGGATGCATGGAACAGCCTACCTCAGGATGTGATGGATATGAATACAGTGCAGGGCTTCAAACAGGCATGGGATAAGCATAAGGGAGCAATACAGATGAGTATGAATAAATAGGCCATTGACAGAGTAAAGGCCAATGGCACATTAATAAGGTAGGAAAAATGCGCAGACTGGATGGGCTTTGCTGTCCTTATTTGCCGTCAACTTCTGTGTTTCTATGTTTCCCAGATACAGGCATCGAAAGGAGCTGCGAACGCCACAATGTTATCCGATGAGAAATATCTCAACTTAGTAATGGCATATCTATGGAACCAATGAAAATGTTTGCACTTAAACAGCATAATTCACATCTCTGGGACACCCCCTTTATACCCTGCAAATTTCAAGCTAATAGATCAAACTGTTTATTTGCAGTGCACTGGGAAAGTTTTAAAATTCCTAATTTGCGATGTGTCAAAATCCCCATTTACGAGGTCAATCCCCATTTGTGAGCTGCCAGAATCGCCATTCGTGAGAATTCCTTGTTCATCAGATTTTGGTTTGGTCTGGAAATCACAATCAAGGATTTTGTCAGCTTTCAAAACGGGATTTTGACAGCTTGTGAAAAGAGATTTTGACAGCTTGTAAAAGAGGATTTAAAAAACAAATCCCCTTTTGCGAACTGTCAAAATCTCCTTTCATGGGTTGAACCCCCTTTCACAAGGTGGCAAAATCCCTTCTCGAGAGCCAATCCTTGTTCACAAGATGGACCATCTGGTCTGGAAATCGCGATCAAGGATTTTATCAGCTTGTGAAAGGGGATCGGCTTGCGAAAGGGGATTTTGACAGCTCACAAAAGGGAATTTTGACAGCTCATAAAAGGGGATTCAAAAAAACAGTCCCCTTTTGCGAGCTGTCAAAATCCCCATTTGCAAGCTAATCCCCTATCGTGAGCTGATAAAATCCCTGTTCCTGAGCCAATCCTTGTTTGCGAGGTAGGGCCATCTGGTCTAGAAATCATGATCAAGGATTTTGACGGCTCATGAACAAGGATTGGCTCGTGATCAAGGATTTTGTCACCTTGCGAACAAGGATCGGAAGTGAGTAACGAACAAGGATTTGTAACATAAAAATGGCTGTTTCTTCAGAGAAACGAAGCAAACTAAAGCCATGGCTTTGTAGAGGACATCACCCTGAATAAAACCCATGCTTAAATTACCACATAACACATCCATGGTGCAAGTTACAACATTTTGTTTGTGGGGAAAAATGAAAACAAGATGGCGGCTCGTGAAAGGAGAATTTTTCTCATGAACGGGGATTATACAAATCCCCATTCATGAGGTGACAAAATCCTTGATTGCGAGCCCAATCCTCTTTTGCAAAAAATACATATAAATCTAAGACTGAACTGAGCATGCTCAGAACTCGAAAATTCAAAATTAAATAACTATGGAACAGATTGATATTTTTTTCACCAAACCAATGCTGGATTATTCTTTGGGAAAGCCTCTTTCTACCCTGAAAATGTCAGACCAAAATTCCAGACAATGTGGCTGCAGCACGATGGTCAAAAATCGGCAAAAAATGGCTGCACGAAAATCGCAAATCTGACCAAAACGCAATTTCGTATATCAAGAGATATACCATCCAAGACCGCACATTCCAAATTTTGTGCAAATCCATTGAACGGTTGCAACAGTATTAACGTGTAAAATTTGGGGTTTAACATTAAACTGCTTACTCAACCCTAACTACATATATATATATATATATATATATATATATATATATATATATATATATTATATATAAACCATTTGGAGTGATGTGCACAGCAGCGTAGTCCCAGCCAAAAAATTAGACAGATCTAGTTTACTGATTATGTATAGACCCTCTCTTCCCTTTAGAGGGGTCTGATATAATAATTACAGCCTCGTGGTCCATAGGCCGCCAAGGCATGAAAAGGGTCAATCTCAAGAGCACCCTCTCCCATCTGAGGGTGGCACAGACTGGTGACCTAAATCAGAGTTATCCTTCACCTATGGCTGGCACCTCTCTGGTACCAGCCATCAAGTCCTCACCTCTCCTCAGCCTCAGAGCCCATCTGAAAAGGAGTGACAACCCTGATCCCCCCGTACAATACTACACAACTGTCATGGTGCCACACAATGAGTGTCCCACTGCAGTTGGATGCTCATCCTCCACCAAGCAGATCACGCCACAGTGTCCTCCAAACCGTGCCATAGGTCAGCTAAAAATCGATTGTTCCATAAATCTGATAGGCGCACCCTGTCTTTTGCATGCAGTTGTGGGATTTTTGCCAGAATTCTGCAGCACTAGTCCCCCAATCTATTCCATAATGTGATGCAAAGCCATGTTGGTCAAACCATGGGCCCTCTCTATGGTGCTGGGGTTCCAAGTGTGGCACTACTGCTGTCTCAGAATCATGTGGGACCACATTATCCACATTGCTGACCAGTCGTGATGCACCCATCCCAAATCTTCTTGCATCCTGTTCCCCAGTTCAGCAGACTTCACAAGCCCCAAATTACTTCTACCAAGGTGGATAATGAGCAGTGGGCCATGGCATTGAGCCTTAGCTGTGATCCAGGGGAGTAGCTCACTCTTCTTTATTCCCCACTGGCCCATCCTGTGTATTCATACCTACTGGAGATCAAAGAAGAGATTTGCTCCCCTCCGTAGCTACTGTGCCCTCGCAGCCACCCAATGGACAAACAAATGGCCACATATCCACATTTGCTTCACCCAAGAGTCTTGACTTGCAAATGAACAGAACAGAGAAGTTTAAAGTAACTGTGGACACACATACTTTCTAAATGCCTGAGACCTCCACCATCCCAAGGACTGAATTATATGATAAGGTGAATCATCATCGTGGAGGGAAAAAAACCTGCCCCCCTCCCGGAATGTAACTGCTGGAGGTAGGCAGAGACCCACCTATGGATATCCCAGTGAACCTCAGGTGGGGGACCTAAGGCCGCACTAGCAGCCCCTGCTCCCCTTGTCTATCTTGCTCCATTGTAAGCAGATGAAAACCCCCTCGGTGGTCACAGCCACATCCTCCCCACCCAGTGCCATTGGCCAAGTTGATGATTTGCCTGGCTGGGTGATTTTGGACACCCTAAAATTCCACAGAAGGCACTAGGAAGGCTATCTGAAACAGCTGGACCTCCAAAGCTGATGAGCAAACCTTGGGAGGATGGTTATTTTTTTAACCAGCAACACTGGTCCAATCAGTTGCCTCGTACCCCCTTTTTGGGGTCCCTGCAGGCCCATCATTCTAGCATCTTATGCACCCAAAAGGACCATGTTATATCCCTCTCCCTTGCTGCCTTCACAAACCAGGCAATCCCTGCCAAGTGTTGCCCCACTGTTGACAGTATAGCACGTTGCCGCTTCATGTGGAGGAGATACGCACACAGCTGGTCTTCTGGTACTGGCCAGGCAACTTCCCAGCCCAACTGGTGTCTCACTCACAAAACTGTGTCCACCCCCCTCTGATATGCCACCCTCTGCTGGGCTCTAATGAGCGCTTGAGCAATGCCCATTCTTCTGGATCATCAACTTCCAGAGGTAGGGCAGGATTTCCGTGGGGCACCTCTCTGCTTCCAGCGCCAGCTCTCAAAATCTCTCCCACTGTAAGTGAAAGTGTCAGCCACTTTATTATTTCCACTAGGTACATACATTGCCCTGAACTATATATTCAAGATCAAACACTTCAGTATGAACACCCTCATCAGATTCCCCATGGGGCCCTTCCCCCATTCCCTTTAATGCTATAGATGTATCTGCTGCAGATTGGGGATGAAAAGAAGGCAGAGCCTTTATTACAGCCTCTTAACTAACCAAAGCCCCTCCTACAGGCAGGTAACAGCTCCCACCTCCTGGAAATCTTAATCTACCTGCTTGACCCTGACCCTAATGGGCAGAAACTACCTCAGTTCATCCAAGTTCATTCAGGGCATGCCCTCAGATTGACCTTATCTGTGGCTATTCATTGCACACTTTATCACACCTCCTTAATTTTGTCATTTCTATCACTGAAATACTGGGAATTGACTAAAATATCAACTATCAAAATTACAGAGTATTCCTGTGTCAGAAAATATCTTTCACATACTACAATAGCTTCTTGAGCTGATATTACTATTTTTTAAGACATGTACCTTTTTTATTTATTTTTTTTTATATAGCCAGCCCATCAGCATAGGGGCAGGGGTGACACTGGCAATCTAGGTTTGGTAACGAGCCCAGACTGTAGGGAGCCACCTGGGAGAAAGATGCTTGGGTATTCCAGAGGGTGCTCTCATCCTTCAACGAGGGTGGTTGTCCAACTGTACTGCACTAGCACAATCTGGGTGACCACAGGTGGTGCTACAGTTGGTGGAGTGGCTGGGGAGGGGGACACTGGCAATCTAGGTTCAGTAATGAGCCCAATAGGGAACCACCTGGGAGAAAGATGCTTGGGTATTACAGAGGGTGCTCTCATCCTTCGACGATGGTGGTTGTCCAACTGTACTGCACTAGCACAATCTGGGTGACCGCAGGTGGTACTACAGTTGGTGGAGTGGCTGGGGAAGGGGACACTGGCTGGCTCCACAAGGACGAGCTTGCAAGCTCCCACATTTGAGCCCATGCTGTTGATGTCCTAGGGAGCAGGGATAAAGAAGGTCAGGAAAATAACCCATTTCAGCAGGATGAAGCAGCCAGTACTGGCAAACTGTTGTATCAGCGAAACCAGGAGAGCAAAACCAACACAGCAACAACAATCCATTTGACATCCACAGTGCTGAACGGGTTGTCGGAGCGCAGTACCGATACAGCAACTCTTGGTGTTGGCCGCTCTCCCCAGTAATCCGCTCCCCTCTGAGCTGATTGTATATGAGTGTGGGGTGTGCTAGGTGTGAAACTGTCCATGTGGGGGGTGAAGTCACCCGCAAACAGTTTGAAGTATCCCGTTGCCACTGTGGTTCATCATCTCATTTGCCGGGTGATGTGATCGCTATCAGCAAAATGTTGTCATTGGAAAGTCATTTGACAACTGTGTTGTCAATGTGACTTGGTGGAACTGCCAGTATTCACAGGTCCTGCACTGCCTTGGTCCCATGGAAGCTTCACAGCACTACTTGCACCTGCGGTAGGAGTGCAGTGAAATTAAACTTTCCCGGCAAAGTTGCCATGAAGTTGCAAAAGTTTGACTTCACAAAGTTTCCGCTGTCGCATCAAATTCAACTCCACTAACTCAGTAACACCTCTTAGGTGAAGTTGCACTTCTTTCCTGAGAAGCTGCAATGTCACTGGCGAAGTTTGATCACTTCTTGGGGAAAAAGTGCCACGTCACCATTTCGAAGTTGGCACGTCGAACTTTGCCAAATTTGTCAACTTCATGAAGTTTTGTTGAATTGAAGTTTTCTCAACTTTGCACATCCCACTCAGATGGGGAACCACTCTCAAGACCCTGCTATGGTCATCAATCCATGAAGATTCAAGGCCTTGAAGACTGGTGACAGGGTCTGGGAGGTGACTGGGGGTGGATGGGGACGAGGACTGGTGAGTCAGGTGAGTACGAATAAATCACACGCAAAAAGGCATGCTCCTGATTTTTGAACCTTTGACAGTGATTTGTGAGTCCAGGAGTAGAGAGGTATGCTGCCAAGATAAAAGTCAGGCTGGTGATGGGTAGAGAAAAATCTTTGGGTAACTCTGCATGCACTTAAAACTGTTAAATAACATTTGTAAACCTTTTCTGAGGTTTGGGGGATATTATTAGGATTTTTTGATTGCAAAACACATGACCTGTTTTTAAATAGTAAGCACCAGCAATAGTTACTTTTCCCTAAAATGGTTGAATTATTTTGTACCTGGCTATAGTTGTGAAATGTTGGCTACCAACTGTGTGTAAATAATTCTGATGTGCGGTGGCCTTATCCTTATTATGAAAACAGAGATCAACGCTCTGTACTTCAGATGGGAACTCGTTCATTTTTACTTCTTCTTCTTCTTCCAGATCTTGTGATTAGCATACCTCCTTCTTCCCCTGACTCCTCCACATTTAAAACTGGATATGTAAGGTCCTGCTCTCTGAAGTATCTGGAAATGCAGCATCCTGTCCCCCGGACCCCACAGCTCATTAGAAGATCTAACTCCCATCAGCAAAGGGCCATAAGCATGGGAAACAGGACAAAGGATAGTCAGTTTATTTTCAATGTTGTGCATTCTTCAGAGTCTGTTGATGGACACAACCAGGAGGAACAAGTGCCTCAGTACAGGGTTTTAAGCTCCCCTGTGACTTTTTTACACAAATGTTCCAATGAAAGGCTCCGTTGTTCTTTCTCTCCTCCCGGAAACACAACACCAGTCAAAGCCACAATTCATCACTCTCCAGTTCCATCCCCAAATGAGGAAAAGAAGAGCCCCTTGAGACTGGAGGTGGTATCTTCCAGTCAACCTGTTCCTGATAAGAATAATAAGGTGGACTTGGGCAGCCCCAACTGTGTGAAAAGCAGAGGGAAATTTCCCATGATGGGGATTGGACAAATGCTAAGGAAAAGGAATCAGAATGCACAGCTAAATGTTGAGAAATCTGTTGACCTGAGCATACCATTCTTACAGCAGACAAGCCCAAGGCACAGAATGGTCCCCACTGGTAGTGTCCTTAAAAGTCAATATTAACCATGCAGCTGTCTGGAGCAAGTGCAGAGGCTGAGTGCGGAAGCTTGGAGACAGAGTGAGAGTTATCTTCTATTTTTGCTAACCATTTTAAAGAAGGACATGAACAATAAACTCCCCGGTTATTACTGTATGGCTTGCCTCTCCACTTTAAAAGTGACATGGCATTTGAATATACTGTTTTAGTGCTTTGTTTAACTTAACGTGTAAGAACGTATTTAGAACGGAGGAGGCCTGCATCTGTAGAATGGAGGGCTCGTGCAAAAATGGGATCTTGATAATAACAAGGGTTAGCACTAGCGAAATCTTGCAGGAACCTGTTTTAAAGATGTTCCTTGGTGTTTCAAATTCCCATTTTTCTGGTATATCCAGAAATGCTGTTTTATGGCACAGATACATTCTTAAATATATGGAAGCATTATCATAATGATGATTTATCATGTTATGTCATGTCCAGCTAAGAATACATACAGACTGGTAGCAAGGAAATTAACTCCCACAATTGCAGCTGTTGGCATCATTCAAGGCACTTTACATAGATGTCTGTCTGTCTTTGGTTACTCTGTTTCTTTTATATCAATGTTCATCGTCATTCAGCATGCGCCTTTGAATTGTTTGGATAGCTTTCTGTCAAGTTTTACCTTTTATTGTGATTTTTCAATTTTTTTGTCCTGACCTCTGAAACTGCAGCTTTGAAAGCAGAAATAACTAAACGAATTATGGCAACCCTGATATTTCTTTCTTTTGCCATATTCATAGCCATATTCTACATTTACTAAAATAGTTTTCTGAAAATGACATGGGAATGAAATGGTTTTATATATGAAACCATACAAATATTTCCCCATTTTTGGGAATGTTAGTTCAAGAGGGTGTCTTTATTTTTGCATTTATGGAAGAAATGAAGCAAACATCATAACACATGGTATGTCTTTTTTCACTGTTGTTCACAAACATATTGACAACTAAAACATTGATGTTATAACTACATAAAACATTCTGACTCCTTATGGATTTTTTTTCCACAAAGAGGAAAAAGGTCTCACCATGTAACTTAAAAACAAACATGGTGACCCATGGTTTCTTTTTTGTGTGGATTTTAACTGTTTATTTGACCATAATGTACTGGGCAAAAAATTATGAATTTTACATGAGGTTGCTAAAACACCAGGAAACGTCCTTAACAGTATCTCTTGTTTTTTTTTTTTTTTTTTTGTTTTTTTTTTAATTATTATGCTTAAAAGACTAAACAGAGGTTGGTTAAAGAAAAAGTAATTGCCGGCAGCTGCCACAAAACACACCCATAAATGTCCTGTGTTCATTTGGCTCTCCTCCTCCTCTTCTTGCTGTTCCCTAACCTACCAAGCTTTTAAAACAGGTGTCCAGTCAGACAGCAGCTCAGGGAGAGGAAGACTGCAGGGTCATGCTACATTTTCTTGTCAGTGTCCCTGCCACCCTCGCTTTTAAAACATTAAGATGGTGGGCCTGACAAGGATCTAAGCAGGACTGCACAAAAAAATGTAAGAAAAAAAAAAGCAAGAAACATTCATTTGCAACAGTATACATGGGTAGGCCTTTTTCCCATGGAAAAGACGCAGCATTACAAACCCATATATACATATGACTGAATCAGTTATGACATCATCAGTCTGTATCATTGTACAAATTAACCAGTTTTGACTTCATCAGTATACTAATCAATAATGACACGATCAATGCACAACTTTTTAAAATTTCGTACCTGAACCTCAGAATCAAACAATCATAAAATAAGACTTTCTCAGCATTTTGGGTTAACCCCCACCCGCCAGTGAAGCTGTAAAGCAAGAGATCACATTTAAGAAACATTTCAAATTCCAGAACACTAAACAAACACACACACACACACACAGCAAATCTCCAAATCTTTTCATTTTAAAATAGAACAGTGACATGCTGTGTATTGAAAAAAGTGTATTAGAAATGGAGCTTTCCAAACATGGGTATATAATACAAACATGAAAAGCAAGGAAAATACAGCCCGGAAACACATGTACAATCTTTGCTGTGGCATGTGGTCAGTAAAACAGATGCTTCCTATGCACAATAAACCTTTTAAAATGAACAGCAGACATTTTCAAAAACAGTAACATTAACTTATGCTCATCTTGAACGGAAGCAACTAGAGTTAAAATTAACCTGCAAATCAAGAAAACTCAGCACTGAAGCATACTGTAGGGGTGGGGTCTAGCATGTGAAAGTAGCATGTGATCAGTAGAACAGAAATAATTCCTGCACAAGATGACAAACTTTCAGAACTCCCAACCAGCCTTTTTACATACTAAAAGTAATATATTTTCACATCTAACAAACTATATTTTAAACTACAAGCAGAAATGACTTACGAAAAGCTGCAGGACAAACAACAACCAAACTAAAGAAATGCCATGTTTTACTGACTGCAGCTGTAATGACCAGTCACATGATCTGCAGTCATGTGCTAAAGACTGGCACCTGCACAGAACCCCCGTTAAGGGAGAACTTATACCCTGCTGAAAATGTTTTAAAATTTCTGACACAAAGAAGTTTTTTTGAGTATACAAAAGTATTATATAAAACAAATGTAATAAAAGTGCTGCATTCTAAAGAAATAACGCCCTCTTGCAGACCTAACAAGTTAATATTGCCACTCATCCTTTGGATGTATGGTTTATTACCTTGTTAGACTCCCTTGATGGCATTCCTGTATTGTATACAACATTTTTGTATCATTGTGTGTATTTAGAGGGGGTGTCCAGTGGTCTGGGTCACAGTATGCAATTTATCTTCAAGTGTGAGGAGGTAGGACCATAACTTATGAGTGACAGATCTACAAAAAGCTATGAAAGTCCAGTCCCCTCACAAGTGAAGATAAACTGCATATTATGAGTCAGACCACTGCATGTTCGATTTATATATAGAAACACAGCGACAGCAGAAAAACTCCAGTGATGCATCCTGTCTGCCCAAGTTCCCTGTTTATCCCTGGAACCAACTGTCCCTCCAGGAGCCTAGCCATCCCCATCTTCCATCCCCATTCTTCACCCTGATGCAGCCACCTTGAGCAACTACTATATCCTTCATTCGGTCCCAGGCATGCTTGAACCCATTAACGATTTCTGAACTTACCACTTCGGCTGCAGACTATTCCATGGCTCCACCACCCTCTTTGTAAAATAGTACTTTCTCACATCCCTTCTCAACCTCCTTCATGTTAGTTTCCACTCATGTCCATGTGACCACAACCTAGTATTCAAGTTAAATAGTTCCCCACAGTTCACCTTGTTAATCTTAATTGGGAACTTAAAGGTCTTTATCATATCTCCCCTATTCCTTCTGGTTTCCAGTGATTAAATGTTCAGTGCTGTGAGACACTCCTTATAGGACCTGCCCTGTTGCCCTGAACCATTTTTGTTACCCTGCACTCCACTGTCTTCAGCCTATCCCTGTCTTTCCTGAATGTGAGAACTCCAGAACTGGGCGCAATACTCCAGGAGTGTCCTCGCCAAGGATCTACATTGGGGAGTATTACTTCTCACTTTCTGCAATCAGTACACCTCCCGATACATCCTAGCATTCTACTTGCCTTGCTATATGCCTTGTTGCACTGACTTAATTGTTTTAAGATGTTACTAATGATAACTCCAAGGTCTCATTCCTCAGCCATAGTACTAAGTCTCACTCCTCCCATCCAGTACTCTGTCTTGGGGTTCCTGTTCCCTAGGTGCATTTACCTTGCACTTTTTGGAGCTGAATTTCAACTGACAGACCCTAGACCACCCCTCTAGCTTTAGTAAGTCTCTCTCTGCATGTCCTGTATTCCCTCATCACTATCCACCCTCCCACTGACCTTAGTGTCATCTGCAAAGAGACCCAGCCTGCCTCTGAGTCCTTCACCAATGTCGCTGATAAACATGTTGAAGAGGACTGCACCCAGGACCGATCCCTGTGGTACCCCACTCATACCTCCCTCTCTTCTGATTTAACCCCATAGCCCACAACCCTCTGCTGCCTCACCTTTATCCAGTTATCTACCAAGTTTACTATGACCTTAGCTGCTCCCAGATCCTCCATCTTCTTCAGCAAGTATCTCTGAGGCACCAAGTTGAAAGCCTTGCTAAAGTCGAAGTAGATCAAATCCACAGCATGACCGCTATCTAACTCCCTTGTTGGCCAATCAAAACTATAAAGTTAGTCTGACAAGACCTAGACTGACAGATCTATAGTTCCCTGCTTGTTCCTTGTCCCTCCCCCCTTATGAAGTGGAAGTATGTCCTGCACCCTCCAAATCTTTCAGAACTACCTCTGTCCTTGGTTAGCTGTAGAATAAACTTACCAGGGGTTCAGTCAGTTCTGCTGCCAATTCCCTGAGTATCCTCAAATGCAACCCATCTGGTCTTGCGGTCGTATCTATCTTTAGGGCTACCAACCCTTTCAGGACCCTTTTGCTGGTTAATATTATATGCCTCATCTCCAGGACCCTCTTAGTGGCCGCTTTGATGCCACTCTGTGGCAAGGGCCCAATGTCCTCCTTAGTGAAAACTGAGCAGAAGTACTGATTAAGGATGGCAGCCTTTTGTCCATCCTCCTCTATCACCCTACCCCTGTCAGCTAGCCTTACTATTCTCCCCTTTTTTACTTTTTCAATAATATATCTGAAGAACTGCCTTTCTGTGCTCTTGACCCCCTCTGCAAATCGCAGCTCTATGTCTGTTTTTGCCTCCCTAACCGCCCTCTTTGCCTCCTTAGTTTTCAGTAAACATTCTTCCAGTTCTTCCTCCCCCTGCTTTTCTTTACACTTGTAGTAGGCCTTTTCTGCCCTCACCACTTCTCTGGCCCTTGCTGAGAACTATAACAGTCTCTTGAACCTGTTCTTTTTGGTTATGGTTCTCATGCATACCTTTGGTGCCTTGAAGAATGGCCACTTAATTGCTCCCCATCTGTCTTCCACCCCATCTATGTTATCCACCCCTACTAAATTATCCCTCGCCCGTTCCCTCAGCCTTTTGAAGTAACCATACTAAAATCAAGGACTTCAGCTCTCAGTTGCAGTTTACCAGACTGGAGGGTCAGTTGGAACCAAACAGAGTGATGATCGCTGTTCCCCAATGGCTGTCCAACTCCCACAGCTTCTACCACCTCCGAGTTGGTACACACCACACTGAGAATTGCAATCTGCCTGGTGGGCTCCTTGACTATTTGTACTAGCAGGCAGAAGCGCCAGAAGTCAAGCAAAATCACTTTACTAGTTAAAGCTTTTACATCTGCTGTTTGAAGATTTAACTGTTTCTCTTTTATCTCAGCTGCTGGTTTCAGTGCTGTTGTAATGTACTTAACCTACAAGATATCAATTCTTACAACATTAAGAACAATATATCATATCTTGAGGTTAGGTTCTGTTTTTTTGCCATCTTTATATCCACCGGTGGTGTGTGTGTGTGTGTGTGTGTGTGTTCTGTGTCTGTGTGTGTGTGTATTATCTACATACATGCACACTGTGAACACAGACAGCAAAGGGCCAGATACAGAGTTTACAATGGAAATGAAGGCAGTTTTAAGCTAAAATAATGTGAAATACTAATAAAGGCTTTACAACTAGTGTGGCATATATCAAACTCATAATGGGCTGCAATACAATAACACGTCTCCACATGAGTGGTAAAACCTTCATAGCTAACTCAAGGCTTTGCCACGCATCAGTTATGGGTTGTACCACTCACTAGTGCAGATAAATGTGTTATTACTCTGTAAACTATTATTCATTCAGACCCACACTATAGTTCCAAACTGCCACTGGCACACCAGTCAAATGCCTGTCAAATCCATACTGGGCCTTTAAAATTTTCCTTGAACTAGCAATGCTGGCTAATAGTGGAGGGACCAGTGGAATATACGGTGTGTGGTGGTGAGTGGATTTTCTCTGTTCTAGCTGTGCTGCCTAGTGGCTGCAATTTAATTCTGACATCTGTGTGTGTTCTGTATTTATTGTATATTTACATAGAAGAATCATTGTCCCCATAGAAGTGGCTTGCAGTTATTTCCCTGTATATGCAATTGCAATAATCTAAATGTATTGTATAAAATAAATAACAGACAATTATAGTATACTAATGAAATATACCATCAAGGGAAGCTCCTGAGGTAATTACTGCCACTCTTGAGAGATGTGCATTTGCACTTTGCTGTTTAATTGAGAATCATACGAAAATGTTTTGCTGCCCAGGGCAAGTTAGAATAACAACATACTTAATTTCTCTTTAGATGTACATTATGCTTTTGAAGTCTAAATCCACGCCAGCTCTTTGCATGTTATTTCATGCTTGCAACTCTCTGGTCACACTGTCGGTGCCCACACAAGGCGTGAGTGCAACTTGATGGACATTTCCAGCTGTTTTAAGCAAGCGTGATATATATGTATGTATTATATATGTATTACATAGCTGGTTATTATTTAATAACTTGGTGAAATAAACCAGAGAACAGGTGGAAAGTATATCAATCAGTATGACATAATGACCAAAGAAACTTCCACCTGTCACTGGTATCCACCCTTTCTCTGTATGTCCTGTGTTCTCTGACTTGAAAACAGAGTGCCCAGACTGTAAACTGAGTTAAAAAGTCTGCATTAAAATAGTACCAGCAGCGACATAAAGCACACTCCAGCAATTACAAATGGACCAACAAAACAGACAGACTGCATATGCTTTTCCGGTGTGTTTTACTGAGAGCTGTAAGGTGCTGTAGTGCAAATGTGCATCCAGAATTCCGGCAGTACGTTGTTATAAAAGCAGCGATAGAACACAGGTGCCTCTGATTTTTTATTAGTCCATACAGTTCTGAAAAGGTTCTGAAAAAGGTGCAACAAATGCAGAATCCAGGTTGCAAAATTCAGTTAATGGATTTCAGAATATCCATACAGTGCAATTCCAACAGGCCGCACTTGCCCCAGCACTTTGCTCCACTGGAGCTTTCTCAAGGGGCATGGCTGCAGCAGGGCTGACATCCTGGTATGTCATATGCAAACAATCATGTCATAGTGACATCATACACCAGTGACAAAAAGTGCTGTAACAGTGCAGTGAATTGAAGAAATGGTAGACAGACTTCCAAACAAACATACAAAAGTGCTTGAGAAAGCTCCAGTGGAGCAACGCACTGGGGCAAGTGTGGCCTGTTGAAATCCCACTGTATAGATATTTTGAAATCCATGAATTGAATTTTGCAAACTGGACTCTACATTTGTTGCACATTTTTCAGAACAGCGGGGACTAAAATGTCTGAGGTACGTGAGTTCTAGCACTGCTTTTGTAACTATGTACTGCCGGAATTCTAGATGCACATTCGCACTGCAGCACCCTATAGCTCTCAGTAAAACACACCAGAAAGGCATATGTAGTCCGTCTATTTTATTGGTCTGTTTGCAGTTGCTGGGGTGCGCTTTGTGTTGCTGCTGGTTCTGTACAGAAGGATTACCAACCTCTTAAAAGTGCACCTCCAGATAGCTTTGTCTTTATTCTCTGTGCTTGTCCGTTTCTGTGTTCATTGTGTTGAGATAAAATATTTAACAGCTGGCTAGGCGCAACACTTGATGTCCTGGCTTCTGTTGGGATAAACCAAAAAGCCATTCTACTCGCACAAGCCATATTACAGTAACCGCAGCATCTGTGCTATCCCCAGTACTGCAAATGGAGAACCAGTAACAATTACAAGCATGTGAAGTGTTGTAAAGAGCCAGCTTGGTCTAATTCCTACATGGTGGGGGTGAGGGATTTGTGCAACAAAATATCACAAAGCTTATTTTTCACTCTTAAATAAAATATTTTAACAATAAAACAAGAGCATGTTTTTTCTCATCTTCATCCAATAGTTTCCTCTCTGCCACTTGTAGAAATTAATTTGACATTCTCATTACTTATTCTCCAGCAGTTGGTTCACTGTGTTAAAGAGAAGGTTGAAGGGGAAAGTTATGTTTTTTAAACAACATTTTCTGCAAGAAAGAAATATGCAGACCCTAGTCTGCTCCATCATCCCCTGAGTTAAGAATCCATTCTGGATCGCATCCAGGAACGTTTGGCTCCTGTTACTGCTTGCATGTGAGATGCTAAAATTCTTATCCGGCACGTTGAAGTCACCCACAATCACCACTTCCCCCTGCTTTGATGCCTTCTTGATCTCATCACCCAACTCCTGATCTGTACATCTGTGTTGAGGAAAAAAGGTGAAAATACACCAGACATTAGATTGTACCATGGTCATGTGACTGGTTTCCACCAAAATGGTACAGGATTTTCCCATCCTATGTTATGTAAATAGGGTCATACATGAAGCAGCAGTCCTGTGGGATACAACATGGATCTATAGTGTGACGCAGCAAACACATGGGGCACAGCACCTAGAAACATAGACTTTGACGGCAGATAAGGACCGCTAGGCCCATCTAGTCTGCCCATTTCCCTACCTACAGGATAGGCCGCAGATCCTAGTTAACCAACAGCCTATTTCTTCCTACCCCCCACAAGAATTGCCTTATGTCTGTCACATGTATTCTTGAATTCTCCCACAGTTTTAGACCCCACAACCTCCTCAGGAAGGCTGTTCCATGCATCCACTACCCTCTCTGTGAAATAATACTTCCTCACATTGCCCCTGAACCGCCTCCTTCTATCTTTAAATTGTGTCCCCTTGTTCTTGCAAGTCTCCTTTCTGAAAAATGCTACCCTCTTGGACTTTGTTGATTCCACTGAGGTACTTAAAAGTTTCTATCATGTCCCCCTCCTTCTTTCCTCAAGGGTATACATATTAAGCTCCTTTAGTCTTCTCCTCATCGGCTTCTCTTGCAGACCCTGCACCATTTTAGTTGCCCTCTGGACTGCCTCTATCCTGTCTATGTCCTTGCGGAGATGGGGTCTCCAGAACTGGACACTGTACTCCAGATGGGGTCTCACCAACTGTCTGTACAGAGGGATAACAACTTCCTGTTTTCTGCTGCTGATGCCTCTCCCTATACATCCCAGTATACCCTCAGCCCTCCCTACTGCCTTCTCACATCGCTTGCTAACCTTAAAGTCATCTGATATGATTACCCCCAGGTCCCTTTCCTTTTTTGTTGTTGTTACTACCTCCCCACCCATTGTGCATTCTTCCCCTGGGTTCTTGTTTCCCAGGTGCATTATTTTGCACTTCTTTGCATTGAATCCTAGCTGCCATACTTCTGTCCGTTCCTCCAACCTTGCCAAGTCCCTTTTCATCCTTTCCACGCCTCCTTGTGTATCAACCCTGTTGCAGATTTTTGTGTCGTCTGCAAAAAGGCATACTTTTCCTTCCAGTCCCTCTGCAATGTCACTGATGAAGACATTAAAAAGGACTGGACCCAATACTGAACCCTCCGGTAACCCCCCTCTCTTCAGAATGGACTCCATTTACAATTACCTTCTGTGTCCTGTTGTCCAGCCAATGTTTTACCCAGGCTACCACCCTGGGTCCCACTCCCAGGCTGGTTAATTTGACTATTAATCTTTTGTGTGGGACTGTGTCAAATGCCTTGCTAAAGTCTAGGTAGGCTATGTCCACAGCCCTCCCTGGTCTACTGCTTTGGTCACCCAGTCAAAGAAATCTATTAGATTTGTCTGACATGACCTTCCTGCTGTGAACCCATGCTGCCTTGGGTCCTGTGCTCCACTGGTCTCTAGGTACTGACTATTCTTTCCTTCAGAAGTGACTCCATCACTTTCCCTACCACAGAGGTCAGACTGACAGGTCTGTAGTTTCCTGCCTCTGTCTTGGACCCACTTTTGTGAAGGGGAATCACATCCGCCTTCCTCCAGTCCTCGGGTACCACACCATCCTCCCATGATTTATTAAAAAGAGTAGCCAGTGGTTTCACTAGTTCCTCCCTTAATTCTTTTAGAATTCTGGGGTGAATTCCATCAGGACCCATTGCTTTGTCCACCTTCAGTTTTAGGAGTTCTTGCAGAACTCTTTCTTCTGTGAAAGGACTGGGATCGACCCCCCTATCAAGAGTGCTTCTGTTAATTGGATTAGGCACTTCCCCCTCCTCTTTTGTGAATACTGAGCAGAAATATTCATTCAGTATTCCTGCTTTTTCACTGTCCCCCTCTGCCCACCCACTGTTCATTCTATTCAGCCTCACTATCCCTCCCTTTGTCTTTCTACGCTCACTGATGTACCTATAAAAGGTTTTATCCCCCTTCTTAACTGAGTTGGCTATCTTTTCCTCAGTTTGGGCCTTTGCTATTCTGACTTCCCTCCCTGCTTCCTTCTGCCTTAACTGGTACAGCTCTCTGTCTTGCTCCTTCTGTGTTTCCTTATACTCCGAATGCTATCTTTTCTTCCTGACTTTCACAGCCACCTCTTTTGAGAACCATAGTGGCTTTTCTTTCGCTTTGATTTGTTCATTTGCTTCACACAAAGGCTTGTTGCCTCTGTGATGGCAGTTTTGATAATTCCCATTGTTGCTCCACACCTCCTCCTAGCCTGTTTGCTAGTGCTTTTCTGAGGCACTCTCCCATCTTGCCGAAGTCAGCCCTCCTAAAGTCCAGTACCCTCACTTTTGTATGGCTTGACTCTGTAGCTGAGTTTAACGTGAACCACACTGTTTGATGGTCACTTGTCCCCAGATGGCAACCCACTTCTAGATCTGAGATCCTCTCACTAGCCCCTGACCTGTTACTTGCTTCGCATAGATATCATGAAGCCACAGACACATGGTGCACAACCCTGGACCTGTAACTTGCCCTGCAGGCCCTACCTGAAGCAACAAAGTAGTGAGGCACAGCTCCAGACCTGCAGTTTGCTTCACATAGGGCCCTGTGGGCCACATCTGAAGAGGCAGACTAGTGGGGCACAGCTCTGGACCTATAACTTGATTTGTACAGGGCCCTTAGGTGCCACCTGAAGAGGCAGGCTAGTGGGACACAGGTCTTGACCTGTAGCTTGCTTCACATGACCCTGTGGGCCCGACCTGAAAAGACAGACTAGTGGAGCACAGCTCTGGACCTGTAGCTTGCTTCACACAGGGCCATGTGTGCCCTATCTGAAGAGGCAGATTAGAGAGGGACAGCTCTGGACCTGTAGCTTGCTTTGCAAAGAGCCCTGAAGGCCATACAAAAAGCTGCAAACTGTTGGGGCATGGCCCTATATTTATAGCTTGGCCTTGGATCATGAAGGAACAGGGTGGGCAATAGGGCTGAAAACACTAGCACCATATCTCCTTCCTTTTGTGGCTTTGTAACCTTAACCTATGTATTAAGGTAGGTTTTTTTGCAATGAATTTCCTTACTTTTAAGAAAGTATAGTGCCAGATGTATAATGTGTTTTGTGTTGGGCCTAAGGGAGAGGAAAGTTATGACTGATCTCATGCTTCGCACAGGGCCCTGCGCAAAACTCGTGGCTGAACTTCTTCATGCAAGGCCTTGCACAAGGAAAGGTATGACTGATGATGTGGGCTACTTAAACAAATGTAATAGTGCAGCAGCTGTAACACTTTTCTCTTTTGGGGGTCTAAACATAGCTTTTCAACTTTCTGGCTTCCCACAGCGCCATCACTAGGCAGGGGTGTGCAAATCCCACTGCCCCCTGTCAGGGGCAAGTACATTTCCTTGAATGAGCAAGTATAAAAAGAGAGCTAATTTCATTGTAATGAACAGAGGGGCAAGTGAAAATTCAACTACAGTCATGGCAGGGCAAGTACAAAAAGTTTTGATTTGAACACCTTTCTCTGGTTGATGAGGGCAAGCAATGCCAATGCCAACTTATGGTTGGACAGAAGGGGTGCATGAATCACAGATGGTCCACTTACTCCCTTCCTTCCTTCCTTCTCCAGGAGATGAGTGCCTCACATCTTCAAAACACCCAAAATCCAGGCATTGAGTGCAGTGTATGCTCACATATGTCTAGTTTATATTCCTTAAAATAAACACCCAAGAATGGGGACTTGACCAGTATTAGAGGTCACCCTGCCTGCTGGATTTAAAAGAGTTACCATTTTGGCAACTGAAAAACCTGGCTCTAAGCCCAGTTCTGGCTGCAGAAACTATTTTGTTCCCAGTGTTTGCCACAATAACAAGGGTTGCACCCGATGCTGGCCAATAACAGATGCTATACCCAATACTGGCCAATAAACAGATGCTATCCCCAATGTTGGCCATAAAAGATGATTATGTGCCCAACGTTAGCCACAGAAACAGCATAGAGAAGGGGAAGACAGACAAGAAGGACACTGGGATTTAGAAAGTGAAATGGGGTAGTATGATGAGCCTACTTTAATGGGGAAAGCTAATTTCTCTGTGATTGTTTCTGTGAATAACCTGAGCTTTGTGGTACAATGAAGTACTGAGTAGTAGCAAGTAGGAGTGGTGAACAGATACAGGTAAAAAGCCAGGATAGAAGCACACTAAGTGAGGAGTATAGAGGGAAGTTATAGAGACAGAGTCTGAACAAGGGAAATACCAAGAGAGCAGTGTACTGAGTATATCTTAGGAAAGTAGCCAAGCAGCAGGAGAGCAGGTTTGTAGTTACTGTAGATAGTAAAGGAAGTTCAACGAGCAATACTGGAGACTATCTCATGCGTGCAGGAGTTGCAGTATGTTCACTTTTATTGCATCACAACAGAAGGGGTCCATTTTTAATAACTGCAAGCCAGTTGCAACTCTTTGGCCCAAGTTGAGTGCTGAACCTTCAAAAAGTGACAAAGTAGGAAGATATTAGAGTGGGGACAATTCTAGTGATAACTTTTTTGGTGTGGGGAAGGGGGAGTTGGTTATACATAGGTGGATCAGAAGTACAAGGTAGATACTAGACTTAGGAGGTGGTTGATGACTGTGGCATTTGGGGTTCGATAAGTTTTACAGCTAGGGTTCTACACAGCCAGTATCATGAGAATTTACTGGTTTGTTACATCCCTGGTGTAAAGGTACATAATCTTGCCTTCAAGCTGGATAAATTGATGAGGGGAGGAGGAGGAACCAGTGGACTTGGGGCACAAGGGCACAAACAACACTGCAAGTTGTAGGCTGGTGGTCCGTAAATCTAAATTTGGGGAGAAAGTTGAGGTACATGACCTCATGGACGACATTACCCTAGAAACTGTGCCATGCATTCGGAGGATACCCATAAGACAACAGAGGCTGGCAAAGGGGGTCTAGGCTTAAGATGTCCTTGCAGACATGAGGGAGTGGACAATGAAGGCAAAAAACTCCATTCTGCCCCTTGCATGCTGGACCAGAGACTGCACTCAGACCAAAGGGATAGTGCTCCTTCAAGCACATTGGTCACAGGTCTTGAAAGTGACATGTACTAAAGAGCATTCAAGTTAATCTTACTGTGCTGGAATGGAATGAACACTACACTTATCAAATGTCGTGCTTCTTTTCAGTATGCAAGTTCAGCAAAGCCATGTGTGGAAAACATTGGTGTCATTTTAACAGAGTGTTTTTTTTTCCAGTCAAGGTGTTGGGAGTACAGTATGTATGTCAGGAGGTCATAGAAGGGGTGAGGGCCAAGAGAAAAGCATTTCGGCAATTCAAGTGATTGGGAAGGGGGTCGACAAGGATGAGTATATGGAGAAGTCCAGGGAGGTTGCAAGGCTAGTCAGAGCGCCAAGGCTTCACGAGAGCTGAGGCTGGCACATGGTATTAAGGAAGGAGAAAAGGACTTCTTCAGATACATTAGCGAGAGAAGAAATAACAAAGACCAGATTGTGAGGATCAGGAAGGATGGCGGGTGGGTGGAGAAGGGGGAGAAGCAGGCAGAGACATTAAATGAATACTTCTGTTCTGTGTTCATGAAGGAGAAAGGGGGTCAGATACCTCGAGGGAGGGGTGGAGTGGGCTGTGGGGGGAGGGGGGTGACATATAGGGATTACAGAGAACAGGGTTCTGGAAGGATTAAGGGCACTAAGGGTGGCCATGGCACCAGGACCAGACAGCATTCACCCTAGGGTACTTAAGGAACTAGCGGAGATCCTGGCAGAACCACTGGTTGACCTGTTCAATACCTCCCTAGACACAGGATGTGTACCACAAGACTGGAGGATGGCCCATGTGGTGCCCATTCACAAAAGTGGCCCTAGGGATAAACCAGGCAACTACAGACCAGTGAGCCTCACATCAATTGTTTGTAAGCACATGGAGACAATCCTAAAAGAGAGGCTAGTGGCCTTTTTGGAGGACTATGGTCTCCAGGACAGTTGACAGCATGGATTTGTCTCAGGCAGATCCTGCCAGACAAATCTAATTGAGTATTATGACTGGGTGACCAGGGAATTGGACAAGGGCCATGCGGTGGATGTCCTGTATTTGGACTTCAGCAAGGCCTTTGATTCTTATGGGAGGCTGGGGGAGAAGCTGGACTACATAGGGGTAGGAACAAAGATAGTCAGATGGATCATCAACTGACTGAATGGAAGGCAGCAGAGGATGGCAGTGGGGTGGGAACTCTCATCACCGAGGGGGCAACGAGCAGGGTGCCACAGGAATTGGTACTGGGACCAGTGCTGTTTGGGATATTCATAGCTGATATCTCATACAGGATCTGGAGTAGGATCAGTCTGTTCACAGACAATACAAAGATGGGACCTGTGGTAGATGACATCGAAGTGTGGAAGGGGCTGCAGGAGGACCTGGCCAAACTATAGGAGTGATCAGAAACATGGCAGTTGGAGTTCAACCCCAAGAAGTGCAAGGTACTGCACTTCGGAGCTAGGAACCAGGGGAGGGGCTATCAGCTTGGAGGGTACAGCTGGAAAGCACTGAGGAGAAAAAGTATCTGGGGGTGCTTATAATGAGCAGCATGAATAACTCAGCTCAGTGCAGGGAGGAGCAGCAAAAGCCAACAGGATGCTGGGGTGTATAGTGAGGGGAATCTCCTCCAAAAATAGGGAGGTAATCCTTCCCTTGTACAGGTCTCTAGTCAGGCCACACCTGGAGTACTGCGTGCAGTACTGGCACCCGTAGAAGAAGGACATCAAATTGTTAGAGGGGGTACAATGTAGGGTGACAAAGATAATCCAGGGATTGGGGGAAAAGTCCTACAGGGAGAGGTTGGGTGAGCTGATCATGTACTCCATGGAGGAGAGGAGGGATGGGGGGATATGACTGAAGCCTTTAAATAACTTAAAGGATAAACAAGACTAATGTAGATGGGATTTTCCAGATTAGAAGAGGGAGGGACACGAGAAGGCATCAGCTGAGATTGGAGGGGGGAAGATTCAGGAGGGAAATCAGGAGATATTTTTTCACAGAATGGGTGGTGGATAGATGGAATTCTCTGCCCGAGGAGGTAGTATCCTGCAGAATGGTGGGTGGGTTTAAGATGGGTTGGGACAGGATGGGGGATGAAGAGGGGTTGGGAGGGTGAGGCAGCTGCAAGTTGAGGGGCTAGCTGCACAATCGAGCAGACTCGATAGACTGCGAGGCCTGTTTCTGCTGATGTTTTCGTATATTCATATGTCTCCATTTGTGCCAGAGTAGTATGCAGAGTTTTTCACATTGGATATAGACTTAATGAATCTTAGCTCTAACAAGTGGAAAAGCAGGATTATGTTTATACCACCTAGAGTTAAACAAAAAGATTGAGGCTGTATGGGATCACAATTCATGGGGAAGCAGTGGTGCTAATCTCTTCTCCCTCTTTCCTCAATTAAGTCCTGCAGAACAATGTCATTAGCATTTTCCTTATTGAATTACAGCCAGACACCAGCCCCACAATCCAGCAGGAGGAGGTGGGGAACACACACAGGCTCTAAGCTGTGCACAGGGCTGATTTTGGTATCTATATTTGTGTCTCTGTTATTTGCATTTGTTTGAATGTTCATGTTTACACTAAATGTATTTTTGCATTTTAGGCTTTTTTCTGTTAATGATAGCAGAAGACCAAGGGTTTGAGAGTTATCAATAAAATATGTAGATTTATCAATAAAATATATATTTATGTAACGTGCCATAGTAGGCGTATGTGTGTCACTGAGCCTCAGCTCTGGTCTTAGAAAACTCTGTGTGGTCGAACACAAACACAAATATTTATGAGTGACATTTGTAGTTGTATTTGTAAAAAGTATAATATCAGTGTGTATTTGTCTCAGATTGCATTGTATTTCACAACGCGAATGAGAGAGCCCTGAATGAATAGCAGTGGACAGGCATTTGTCTGTGGGCATGTGCCCTGAGTGACACCTGGGCAGGCAGTGGGAGGAGGAGGATAGGAGTACAGGTAGAGACTGCTCACTATGGGTGGGAGGTCAGCAGACAGGCAGGTATGTTCCCAGGAGAGGGGGTGGCCCGAGGCCGGAGGGTAGGAGCAGGACGTTAATTAAGCGCAACACCTGAGTGGCTCTCCCTCTTTGCTCCTCTCCCTCTGGCCAAAGACCCACCTCAACCCACCCTCGTAAAAGCAGGGGGGAAGGCAGGCAGGCAGGCAGGGGCTTGCTGTTCCAGTTGGGGAGATCGCCTTAGGGGTCAAGAAGGAATTTTCCCATTTTTTTCCCCACAGGGTTTTTTCTGAGTTTTTCGTCTTCTTCAGTGAGATTGGGTAGGAAATAGGGCAGGTGAGGTTTGTCACAGTCATGTAATGGGTGGCAAGGCAGTCTTGCATGGTTGATGCAGAGGGGGGAACAGGGGATCATGGTCTTGTGCAGCCAGATCACCCTGAGTCTGACGGGAATGTTGGACCATCTGGCCAGGGCTCACCCTTCATGAATAGGGCAGCAGCCAGGCTGGCAGCCTCTCCGGGACAGGCCCACAACATAATAGCGTCCCATAAGGGGGGGATGACACAGCAGCTGGTCAAGAGCCACCCCTCAGGCCCTGGAGGTCGGGTCCCTCCCATGGGTTTGCAATGCTAAGTGGCTTCCCTCAGGAAGGGAAGACTGATGTTTGGTACATAGTTATGTTTGCAACGGAGAATACCAACCAAGACTGCCTGCCAGCACATGTCTAGCCTACTTGTAATGATGATCTGTTAGTCAGTAAATACATGGCTGTGGCCATTTTCTCTCCAGTGCTTGGGTGTGTGTCTCAGTTTGTTCAGGTGGAATGGGTGGGGTGTACTGTGCCCTATAAGACAATAAGCACCCTTGCAGAGCTGCACTTAAGACTTGTTTATTCCAGTAGCGTAGCAAATTCCCAGAGGGCCTGTGTGCAAGGCGATGTTATAGGGCCCCTCCCCAGTTTTGAATAAACATTAACATTTTGATTTGGGCCCCCCAAACCTCATGGGCCTGGGTGCCACTGCACCTCCTGCACCGTTGTAGCTACGCCCCTGGTTTATTCTGTTGCAAGGCCAAATGGCTCAGCAGACCACTGAGTTGTATAACTGGCCTTCACTGTAGAACATCTAGGAAGAATGTGTTTTTTCCCAGTCCCATCTGCTGTCATTTTTTGTTACATGACCTATAGTTTCATAATGTGGCTTATTGCAGGGTAATGCTTGAGGCTTTATAAAGGGCAAGCCTTAGAAAGCTAACTGGTATGTTTCAAAAACAAGAGTATGCGTCTAGCCAAGCTGTTGCACTTCAGACCTCATAACTCCAGCCCGGGCTCATGCAGTATTTCATTTCAACAGGATACTAAGGGGCCGTGGGGCATAAGCAAAAAAAGACATGAGCCATTAGTTATTCTCTGCCTGCTGCGTTTAAAGTAGACTAAACTCATTTTTCCAAACTGATGCACTAGCATTGTATAGTCTGTGGGGATCAAAGGAGATTCTGCCCCTTTTTTTCATTAACTTTTTAAGTAGCACGGTAGCTGAAAAGCAAGTTAGAGAGTAGAATAAACAGTTCAGTCTGTTGTGATTATGGTGCCTCTTCTACATGATGCAATTCAAAATGCTTGACATGCATAGAATGAGAAACTGTTAAAGCAGCATCTTTCTTTAAGCAAAATACCATCCATTATATGCCCAGCACCAGCAACATCCGCATACCACCATGGATTTCAGACTCTGGGGTCTAATTTCAAAAAGTGGAAAGCTGCACACGAATGGCAAAGAAGTTTTGCAAGGGAGTTACCATTTGCCACCTTTTCCACATTTTACATTAGCTTGTGCAGCTGTGCAAAAATCCTATGCCTGGTATTACCAGGTGTAACATTCTTTGCATATGTGCCCCAAACAGGACAATACTGAAAATAGCATTTTTGCCAGTGTGAGAATTTTTCCCAACACAAATGAGTCGCACATGAGGACTTAGTCCCCGGGCCATGCTAGGTCCTTTCAGGATCAGGCTTCCTTGCCGCCGTCAGCTTAACTCATACTCATTGTTTACTCCTAGACATCAGCTGTCTGCTGGACATGCTGTTCCCTATGGAACTCCCTTCTTTTGCAGTCTCGGGACTCGACACAATGGTTGTCTCTCAAGAAGCAAGTCAGAAAACTGATCAGACCTTCCTTTGGCTGCTCCCTATCCTAGTTAACAACCAATCATGCTCTTTTAATTTACCTCAGCTATTTTTTTTTCTTTGTTACTTTTGGATCTGTTCTTTACTTTGCTGCACAATTATTGTACTTTTTCTTTAAAAAAATATTTTATTGAGTTTGTACACATACTATACAAATGACACTATGACATTTGAATTTATTTTACTTTGCTGTACACCGTTTGGTCTGTAAAAATCTGTACTTTTTAATCTTTTGTTAATTCAATATACTCTGCCTCCAGGGCACACCTGGAAATTAACTGTTTGCAGCTGAGCACATTCTCTCATGGCTAGCATGTTAAAATTACATTATACAATGGCAAGAAAATTTCCTGGACACCGATTGGTCAGTGTGTGCCTGGGACAGTGAGGTTATCCGAGCACAACCTCACTGTATAAAGTCTAGGCACACACATGACTGCATGACAACCTCACATATCATGCCTTCCCTCCACAGGTTACAGACGCTCTGAGCTCTGCTGTAAATCATTTCTCCCGCTCCCGCCTACTCCCACCCTCCCCCGTCACTGATACTTCACTTTCTGTAATATTTTTTTCTTTTTTCTTTATTTGACATAGACTAGCTGCAGTAAACAAAGAAACTAAACTGCCGCTGGCGCGACTGGTGGTCCCGACCAAAATGGCAGCTAACCGTGTGCCAGTTACAGATGCTTCCTATAAACAGATGGACCATGGTACTTATGAACAGCTTCCAGAACTACTGCAAGTGCTGACCCTGCATTCACACTGCCCCTTCAGTCCCTGCTCCGCAGTCGGCTCCCCGATTGAACTGCTGAAAGTCTTGATCCCCACTTTGACTCTGCTGCCACAGTGCCTGCTCCACATTCCTCTCCCTGACATTACTATATTGAGGGTTACAGAGACCGATGGTACAGGTCACCCACTCTTGTGAGCCAGGGGATCCAAGGAACAGTAAGGGTCACAAGGGCGATTGCACCCAGGAGTAACTGGAGCAAGACTAGCTTTGGTAGAAGCTTAGGGTATCCCATGACAGCACCAGGATGGATGTCAGAGTGTGACAGGGAAGGGATTGCTACCATGAGGTCACCAGTGGACGACAGTACAGCCTACCACGGTTGGGCACGTAGCTTGGTACCGCTGATTTTATGGACGCTCTTGTCCTCACTTCCACAGGATCAAAAACCCAACCCAGTACCTATAATAAGTTGAGATGCAACACACTCAGCACAGGGGAGGTGAGATGAAGGAGAGTGCCGTGCAGGTATTTAGTAGGCTGGCAAATAGGGCAGACAACTATAGGTTAATTTGGTACCCGACTAATCGCTTTGTCTGAGCATCCAACCATGCAAGAGCTGGGTATGTCTGAATGTACTGTTACTACCTTCTAGGCAAGTCAAGCTAATATATTATTGATTGGGAAATCAGTTAGCTGGCAAGTTAAGGCCCCAGAGCGAGTATTAATCATAAGGCAGTCATCAGACACACAGACCATGCAAGGGTTTAAGCTGACTAGCAGACAAATCAATAGATACAGTGCAACCTTTCTGGCAAATGTCTAATTTACCACTGAGATACTAAGAATTCCAGGCAGATTGATAGTCTAATGGCAACAGGATTAATTGTGCAGGCAAGAGATAGGCTGACAGTATTAAGTTATGCTGACGAAGAATTAACTATGCAGGCAAGAGATAGGCTGACAGTATTAAGTTATGCTGGCAAAGAATTAACTATGCAGGCAAGAGACAGGCTGACAGGATTAAGTTATGCTGGCAAACGACAGGCAGATAGGATTAAATTTTGCTGTTAAGGAAGAAACATCAGGCAGGCTATATAATAATTATGCTGGGAAGAGAACATTAGCACATAGTGCTCAGTCAGTTTACAGTCTGGGGGAATAGGCACTGTGCTGTAGCCAAAGGGAGAAAACCAAGATGCTACACAGCAGTCTTGGGGCAGCTGCTCAGGTTCCACCTTAACTCAGTTCCAATTGGCCATTGGTAAACTGAATGGCGTGGTTATCTGGCATTTAATTGGAGGAGGGAACAGGGTGGGCGGTTGGGCCGAAAAACTAGTACAGATGAGCTGCTTCTCCTGTACAGCTGCTGCCCAGCCCCTCCAAACAATCCCCTCAGCTCCCACTCTTCTTAAAACTGACCCGATGACTCTTTGTCCGATTATTCAGCGGGGGAGGTCCGCCCGGTTTCCTGGCACCTCAACCCCGTGGAGGAATGGCTTAGGTGGTGCAGGGGGCAAGATCTCCCCTGAATCAAGAATGCATTTTCTAGAGGAAGAGAGGGGTGGGAGTACAGAAACAAAACAACTTGAACCTTGTGTAAATAACATAACCCAGGTCCTGGGTGGAGGCTGCTAGGCATATGCTTGATCTAACCTGCTGAGGGGCCCCAATAAATCCACACAACCAGAAGCAATAATCGGAATGTCCATAACAGTGACTGGAATTGTGCAGTATGGCTATATTCAACAGATGGAAAGTAAAAGCTGAAGTGGACCCCCAAGAGTGGTCCAGGCTGGACAGGTACAAATTCAAGAACTCTCCTTGCATGCAGCACAGTTCATGAACAAAAACAGAACAATCTTCTTCCCAAATTCCCAAAGATGTATTAGTGGACATCTGGCCATGCACATGAACATCTCTTTTCCCATGAATGTCATTTAGTGAATCTACGCCACACACTCAGAACTCTCCTCGGACATCGATGCAGTATGTGAAACTCAGTCACACACCTTAACCTGCAGCTTGGCCCTCGCTCAGGAAAACATACTGGTGCCGTTTATGAACCAGGAAGCCCTGCCTTGTAAGTACTTAGATGGCATTTCTCCCACCCTTGGCCCCATCCAACAGTCTCTGCCATTCTTCAGGGTTACACCATTGAACCCCCCATTCCCCCACAGAAATGGTAGAGGTCCCTCACTTTTACTTGTCACAAACTGGAGTGACCAGAGAAAATAAACTGCACTCACTTGGGTACACAGTTTAACTTTACTTCACTCACACTGGTGAGACTAGGGGCACTGACAGATGTGATCCAGCCTTATCTATGAGCACACGTATCCCAGACTATCCAATCCCCTAAATAATTGTGGAGATCTAGGCTCCTAGACAGTACTCACAGAAGTTGTTTCATCCACTGGGCATGGAACAACTAAAAAGGAAAAGGAAAAGGCACTCTCCTGGGTAGCTGGTCCAAACAGTCTCTTTCAGATCCTATCCAAGGCAGCTGAAAACACCACAGAGCATTCAGGGGATTGCCCCTCGAGTCCACTGAGAACAAGCAGTTCCTTCCATTTCACAGGGAGAAGAAATTAGAAAATCCTGCTATAACCTTGTCTCCACCACTTCAACTGGAAGCTGGAAATGACACTCCACTAGGGTGAGAAATCCTGGGCTCTCTCCTCAGAACCACTTGCAGTCCTTCTGCCACTCTCACCTCCTCACTCCTCAACAGGCTGAACAACACTGAGCATTCTAAGCTCCCCAGAGCAGCTATGTACACAGTGTGGCTTATGCTGCTGCGAGAGTTCTAGATGACCTAATCATTCCTCTCTCAGGCTAGCTGAGTTAACAATGATGTCATTATGTAAGGAGCCACTAATGAACTCCCTACCAGCTGCCTGCTGCCTTCCTGACAATAATACTGATAGGATTCTGGTAACCCCAGGGACTGGGTGGTTACACTGTCTTCCAGTCTTTTGGTACCCTGTAAATCAAAACTTTGAAATGAAAATTAAATAAATAAGATAGATGCCATGCCAGTATGTGTGATGCTATTTTATAGAAAATTGGGGAAATTCCATCACATCCTGCCCCCTTTACTAGTGTACAGTTTTTGCAATTGCTTCAACACTTCCGCTTCTGTTATATTTTGAAAAGAAAAACTGGGCCTATCCAACCTCCTTGTAAAGTCAGTACCCAAGTGAGGTGAAGCAAACCCCGGGTGTTCCATATCAAATGTTTGACCTGCAGTAGAAAAGAATAAATTAAATGCAGCCACTTGATCCACTGCTCTACATAAGGTTCTACCCCCATAGTTCAGAGCTATGGGTAACGTAGATGAAACCTGTTTCCCCATAAAAGGAGTCAATACCCCTCCATGTTGATTTTGGATTTCTGGTGTGATCTGCAAAGTAGTTTATGTAACAATCTGTATTTGCCTTTCTAATCTGCTGTGTGCATGTTTCTTATAACCCTAAATGCCTGTCTACCTGATAAGTTCTTGTTCTCCCTTGCCTTTTACCATAATTGTACCTTAATCTTTATTAACCTTTTTACTCCCTTTGTAATCCAAGGGGTCCTTATTTTGTTGGTGTTTTTTCGTATCAGGGAAGCATGTTTTTCAATTGCTTCAAGTACAGAATTTTTAGAATATTTGGGCAGGCATACAACAATTTCCAAACTATGTCCTCTCTGTCTCTTAAATAGGCTTGGTCACAGAAGGTGTCAAAAGTTCTAACAATGATCATCTGAGCTGGAATTATTTCCTTTTTATTGTCCCTTATACATTAAATATAACAGTGGTCACTTATATCTGCCTCATGGACAGCTGAAGTATATTTATGCAGCCTCTTAGTTAAGATCAGGTTAAGATCAGATTTCAGAATTAGAGTTATGTGGTCTAGTAGACAGAAGTGACCAACCGAGTTAAGTTTAATGCAACAAACTGGTTTACTACTTCCTGCTGTGGAGCTAGCATGTTCAAATTAAAATCACCTTAAAGTATAAACTGATTTTTTAAGAAAGGGCCAATACATACACTCAAAGTCTGTAATGCTGTAAGGCAAGCTGAAGGAGTTCTATAGCAAACTGCCAGGTTAAAATTAAAACATGATGGACTTTGTACGTGTAGCATCAGTAGGTCCAATTGCCTTGGAATTGACTTGGCCAACTTAATCTGTCCTCTCTATTGAGTTTTAAGGTAAATCAGTACCCCTCTCCTTTTTTTTAGTTCTGTCTACTCTAAAGATGTCTATGTAACTAAAAGATATATCTGATACATTAACTTTAGCTGTTAGCCATGTTTCTAATAATGCAAACACATTAGGGTTAACTGTTACAACCTGAGATCTTATTTGGTCTATTTTAGGCAATAAACTTCTATCGTTTAGATGAAGTATCCCTACATTCCTCCTTTCACCAAAGTCAACTAATGAGTGATTAGTTTGTGGCAACGGGCCTGGATTTTGATGAACATTACCAGAAGTCAACAACATTAGCAATATGACCCTTCTCATAAAAATAAACTGTAATTTGACTGAAGTTCATTGAACCCCCTTACTACACAAAGGTTTCTGTGAAAAAATGTACAAACGAGTGTAAGATAGTCCTTGCCCAGGTGCTGAGATGATAGCATAACTCAGTTAAATCTGCAAACATCATGTACGCATTTCGCAGAAACACTCTTGTTCAGTAACCAAGCCCCTGTTTGCTAAGTAGTCCTTCTCCTGTCCCAAAAATGTTTCTCCTCCCCGGGTACCCAGTATTAAAATAAACACCCCTAATAGCAGTTCTCTGTACATTATTCTATTTTCTACTTACTATATAAGGAAAAGAAACCCAGCAGTGCACACAGAGAACTGTGTCTGAGTGGTGCATGCTGTGTGCTGGCATTAGCTTTTCTAGAGCTGCGCTCTGCCCCCTACTGATTCTGCCATCTGTGATTGGGCCTGCTGCCAAGCCCCCCTCCTACCGGACAGCTCAAAATGAATATGAATGGGGCAGAGGCAGTCCAAGAAAAGTGCTGGGAGACAGTTCAAGACACAGTGTGGTGGTATCTCTTCAGTGTGCTGGCTCACCTCAGATGTTCACAGTCCTGCCAGCACACAGAGCACATCTTCCAGGAGATAGTTGCAGTAGGTCTGGCATTTGAATGAAAAGGATGAAAGGACAAGAGGACATTCCATGACATTCAAGGGAGAAAGATTCAAGAGAACCATCAGAAAGAACTCCTTTACAGAACACTTGGAATGGACTGCCAGAGCATGTGGTAGTAAATGAAACTGCAGAGACCTTGAAATAGTGGACTTTCAAAGTCAGCAAGGATGGAAAGTCCAGAGGAGAGAGGAAGGGCAAGTGGAAATTGATGTACTGTATAGTATATCATGCAAGAAGCCAAGGGAATAAACAGATCTACTGCACATGTTAATGGCAACACAGCATTTAGATATAGTGGCAGTAACTGAAAGGTGGGCTAATCAGAGCAATAGTGGAGACCTAAATATTCCTGGCTAGATGAGAGAATTCCAAAGAATGTGACATGACAGTCTCTGTTAAAGAGATCATGGACTCGATTTTCAGAAAGTCAGGACTGGCACAAGGGGCTTGTGGCAAGGAGAAATTGTGCAAAGGGCTCCTTGCACCACACCTAGCACCAGTCCTGATCTTTCACGGGACCGTACAGCACTGGGGGGGGGTACCTGTGGGCTTGCACCATCCATGTTGTGGTCGTGCCAGTGCACTATGGTGGAAAGTGGCTAGTGCTACATCGGAGCTGCAGCACCCCCTAATTTGGGAATTTGACACCCTGCCATGGCCACAAACTGCATCTGTGGTTAGACCAGCCAAGTACTGGTCTAACAGCCCTTGCAGCTAACGTCGGACCTGTGGGGGGGGCACACTACAACTGCTGTGGAACACTGGCCACAGACCTCTGGGAGTGCCCTAACGGGCACTGTGTGCACGAACAACTGTGTCGGGGGAACAGTGACACCAGGCATGTGTGCCCACATCAGGCTTACAGACCCACAGACAGGGTACTGCTTAGTTGGGCTTACTGTACACAGCCCACGGGCATTGTACAGTAAGCCTGAATAATCAGTACCCCATCTGCAGGTCTGTGAGTTAGCCCAACTAAGCAGTACCCTGTCTGTGGGTCTGTCAGCCTGATGTGAGCACACCTCCCCAGTACCAGCATTGCCCCTGGCACAGCCATCTGTGCACATAGTACCCATTGGGGCACTCCCATAGGTCACTGGCCAGTGTTCCATGCCTATTGCAGGGTGCCCCCAATCCAGTTTGCTGCAGTTCAGGTGCTGTTTCTGTGCTGATGGGGGCTTGGGCATGTTAGCACTCTCCTTCAGACCCTTCCAGTGCACCACCTGTTTGGGACAGCACCCATCCTGTGGCAAATCTGGGGACTTTGGCACAGGGACCCGTGTTGTTCAAAAACTCAGTGCAGGGTCCCTGGTGCACCCTGAGTTTGCCAAATGGGAGGGGGTTGGCAGAACTTGTGATGATCTAGAGGCGCTTTGAAAATCAAGCCCCATTAATCTCAGAGGACATATCTGTCTCATTTGGGGGGGGGTAGTCACTATGGCTCCATTGTGCATATAAGAAGACAAGATAGAATAGGAGTAGTCTATAGCACATCAAATCAGGGCAGACAGAGACGAGAAGCTGTAAAAGGTAATTATGAAGGCAAAATGTCAGGGTAGAGCCACAGTCATGGCAGACTTCAATCTTCCAGACATAGACTGGGACACTTTAATGATAAGGAGCCAGTAAAGTCAGAAGTTAATAGAAGTAACACAGGACTGCTTTCTCACTTAGTGGGTGCAAGAGATAACCAGAGGGAGCAATTCTTATTTCTTATTATTTATTGAAAGACTTTAACCAGGAAAGGCCTACTGAGCCAAGTGTCTTATTTCCAGAGTTATTCTGGACTTAGCAATGTCCAACCAGGATATTATGAGGGCTATCATGATTGAGAACCTAGCTAGACAGGGTGACTCCAATTAAACCACCACTGTGGTCCCCGAATTTAGGAAAACTGACTTTGACAAAATGATAATATTCAGTGAAAGTTAGTGGTTTATGAGAAAAATGTGATGGAAAAAAGTGAGTAGCAGTAAATGTTGTGATCATAGAAATGCTCAAGAGTGTGTAACAGATTTCGAGGTACCCCACTCCATTTGTCCTAATGGTGAACTCTGTAAAATGTTTTTATTATCTATGTATAGCCTAGGAATGTCCTTATCAAAACCATGATTTAGTAGTTGCCGTATTGGTCCTTGCAAGAATAGATCCAGAAGCAAATGATTTGATACCTTTTAATGGACCAACATAGATGTAACAACAAGAACAAAGTGCTCTAGCTTTCGGACCAACCAGTCCTTCTTCAGAAGCTCATGGCAGTTGTTTAGAAAATACAATACTTATAACAGCTAGATAATGCAGAGAAAAACAGAAAAAAATCCCCATTGGTTTAAAATACTCATTTGAAAAAAAAAAAAAAAAAAAGAAGATGATGACAGAGAAGTTAAACAGTACAATACTGCCCTCAGTCCGAATGAACCTTGGGTTAAGATGTGCTTGGTGCAACAAACATAAAGAATCCTACTGCACATAAATTTAATTGACATAAGATAACACTGCTGAAGCAGATAACTCCCAAATCAAGCCATGAGTGTCACAGTCAGTATAAGGATGTGATTACTGAAAGGCAACCCCACCCAGCTTAAAGACAAACTAAGATAGTTATAGGGCTCATGAAATTACAATGTATGCATTAAAGACAAGAATACCAGTAAAGTTGTCTAAAACATCAGTGCACACTGTGTGATGTGAAACCTAGCTAGACATGTCACCCAGTTGTATTCTCAAGCTAAATAAAGGCCCAAGAAATTACAAAAACCTCAGGACTATATAAATGATAATATAAATATAAATTGATAATATTAGTGTTAAACAAAAAACTCTAGTAGAGGAACCTCAAAGAATTCAGACCATGCATCCTGATATGTACTGATGTCAATATATACTGAGAATGTAGCAACTACATGTACCACAAGTGTCTAGGGAATCTGAAAAAGAGATAAAAAAGTAATTTATCTCCTCCTGCTCATACAAACAGTACAACCTAACCCACCCCACATCACAATAATGTGGGTGGGGGAGATACATAGCTTAAACGAGATGTTGTCTCTCTCTCCCCTCCTTTTCTCTCTGTCCCCCACAGACACACACACACACACACACACACACACACCACACCTCAATCTCTCCTAGTGAACCTATATTAACTTCAGTCACTGTAATTGTTCCCCAAAGGAATACAACTTGTATGAAATTCTGAGTAAATTACTACAATATTAGCCTAATGTAAAAGATATGCAGGACCCCAAGCAAATGAGATCACACATCCCAATATGTACAGAGTTACAAAATTATATATAACAGTATAAGATAACACTCCTGTATGTACACTAGCAGGCTGGGAAAACTGAATATGGTGCAATGGAATCAATCCCCCACACACAGGCATAGATAAAAAGTGAGGAGAAATTTGTTGTGTGTGAAATGAAAATAGTAACACATTATACCTCCATATAGCTAAATAGAGACTTACCTCAATGTGACAGCAAGCCCCACATCTATTATATCACATACCTCACAGCACATACCCACACACATATATACACGCACGCATCCACATCTCACACATGCTGAAGTCCTATAATATGTCAGCTAGAAGAAGAAAAGGTCTGTGGATGCTAATTTCTGTAGTGTCCCATAAAGCCAATATCCAAGTTCATCCCATCTGCTACCATATTGAGATGTAGAATAAGTTTAATCTCAAAAGCTCTGCCTCTGTTGTGTGTTTTGAGATTTCTTTAAGACCATTACTGACATATCTGAGACTGAGTGGTCAGGCTGGGAGAAGTGATGCCCCACTGGTTTTCAGTCTTCCTTGCTGTAATAGTATGCCTGTGTGAGTTCATCCTAGTGCGGAGCTGTTGCATGGTCTCTCCACATAACCTGTTTGTGGACATCTCTTGCACTGAATGAAATAAACAACATATCGTGACATGCATGTATAACTCCATGCACCTGGAATTGTCTGTTTTGTGATGTAACCACACAGTCTGAGGTAGAAATTAGCCCACAAGTCTTGCAGGGGCGTTGATTGCAGGGTCGTGTGCCATTGTGTGACATGGTATTCTGTTCCGTGAAAGTTTGTCTCTAATAATTAGGCTGGATAAATTTGGCTGTTGTTTAAAAGATAGTAGTGGGAGTTCCTTAAAATACAATTAAGGGTGTCATCCTCACTAAATATTGGTGGAGATCTTTAATAATCTTACGCAGACGCTCAAGGTCTGGATGATATGTGACTACTAAGGGTATTCTTTCTGTAGCTGTCTTTTCTTTATATTGAAGTAGTTGTTGTCTTGGTACTTATGCTTTGCCCGTTCTGTTATCCTGTCAATTTCCCTGGAAGAGTGTCCCTGCTCCATAAAGGTGTTTTCAACATAGCCAATGTGTATCTCTGTCATCCTCTATTTGAACAAATACGTTGACAACGAATGCTTGACTGTATATGACAGATTTTTTGTATGATTAGGGTGGTTACTTTTCCTGTGCAGGTATCTCTGTCTGTCTGTTGGCTTCCTGTAAATACATGTATGTAAGGTTCCATCCTTAATGATGACTGTGGTGTCCAGAAGTTAACCTTGGTGGTAGAGTACCCAAGGTAAGCTTTATAGTAGGTGAGATTAAGTTTGTGATGAAAATCTTTGAGTGCATCTGTGCTTCCGTCCAGATGATAAACAAATCATCAATGTAAGGGAAATAAGCCAGTGGTTTGTGGGATACTGCCTTAAAATCCTCCTCCAAGTCAGCCATAAAGAGGTTAGCATACTGTGGAGCCATTTTGGTGCCCATTGCTGTTCCTATAGTTTGAACATAATGTTTACCATTGAAGTTGAAGTTGTTATGTGTCAAATGAATTCCATAAGTTCCCACCACTCCAGGGTTGATGTTTTGGTCAGGTCCTTTCTCACGTATGTATTTAAGGCATGCCGCAATGCCATCTGTGTGTGGAATTTTAGTGTAGAGGATGTTACATCCATTGTCACTAAAATGGTATCAGGTGGTAAATCCTTATAACCAGAAAGTACACGCAACAAGTGCGTAGTGTCCTGGATATAACTGTCTCTTTCCATAACCAGCGGTTTCAAATGGTCTCTACAAACCCTGAGATCCCTCAGTCAAGGTACCATTACCAGAGACTATGGGTCTCCCTGGATTGCCAGGTTTATGTATTTTAGGCAGCATGTAGAATGTCCCTGGCTTTGGTTCAGCAGGAATGAGGTGAGCTAGTTTCTTTCGGACATGGTCAGGAAAAGTTTTAGTTAAGTCACATAGTTCATCTTTATATCTTGTAGTGGGTCACTTCCAGTTCTCTGTAGTATGTAAGATCTGTTAGCTGTCTATTAGCTTCAGTAATATAGTCTTCTCTGTTTAAAATCACCACTGCAGAACCTTTATCAGCTTTTTGATGACAATGTTGTGGTTTGATTTCAGTGTCCCTATAGCTCTCCGTTCCAGTGGAGAGAGGTTATAATGGGTTTGTTTTGCCTGGTAAGGATCTGACCACTGACTTGTTGGCGGAAACAATTAATATAATTGTCTAGTTTTTTGTTACGCCCATGAGGGGTAAAATCAATTCCTTTTTCTTATCCATTACATTATTGCTGTTTGCACTGTCTTCACTACCAGTGATTTCTTCCCTATATGAAAGAATTCTTTAAGTCTCAATCTACGGAAGTACTCCTCTAGTTCACCACAAAACAGTATGTCATCCAGTGGTTTTGTTGGGCAGAAAGTGAGGCCTTTGAAAGTACATTCAGTTCTCCAGTAGTCAGTGTGTGGTTGGACAAATTAACAACTGAAAGGTGCCCATCAGTATTGTGTTGTTGTTCAGTGACTCCATTATGTGCTTCATGGTTGTTAGGAAGTATGGTATGTTGAAGGCATCTAATTTCCTATTTTTCACAAGCATGGCTTTTCTTAAGGTCCTTTGGTAGTTAATGTGTATCTCTCGTAAGATGTCTTGAATAGGTTCCCCAGACACCCTTTCCAGAGTGGTTACAATTTCAGCAAACTTTTGTTAAGAACAACTTTTGGGCATATGACATGCGAATCCTGTGATTTCTCAGTTTCTCAGAGGTCCTATGACAAAGTTGTTCTGCATAAGTAGAATTGTTTTGTATTTTTAATGGATTCCAAATAGTAAGACCTTTAGGGATAATGTTTCTCCTCTTGCACTGGTTAGAAAATAGATGTCACTGTCTAGCCGTGCCAATTTCTTCTTGATGTTATGTAACTGCCATATTCTACGGAATTCCGTATCTTCCATGTTGAAATCTTGATTTAGTAGTTGCCGATTGGTCCTTGCAAGAATAGATCCAGAAGCAAATGATTTGATACCTTTTAATGGACCAACATAGATGTAACAACAAGAACAAAGTGCTCTAGCTTTCGGACCAACCAGGATGCATGGTCTGAATTCTTTGAGGTTCCTCTACTAGAGTTTTTTGTTTAACACTAATATTATCAATTTATATTTATATTATCATTTATATAGTCCTGAGGTTTTTTTAATTTCTTGGGCCTTTTATTTAGCTTGAGAATACAGCTGGGTGACATGTCTAGCTAGGTTTTACACATCACACAGTGTGCACTGATGTTTTTAGACAACTTTACTGGTATTCTTGTCTTTAATGCATACATTGTAATTTCATGAGCCCTATAACTATCTTAGTTTGTCTTAAGCTGGGTGGGGTTGCCTTTCAGTAATCACATCCTTATACTGACTGTGACACTCATGGCTTGATTTGGGAGTTATCTGCTTCAGCAGTGTTATCTTATGTCAATTAAATTTATGTGCAGTAGGATTCTTTATGTTTGTTGCACCAAGCACATCTTAACCCAAGGTTCATTCGGACTGAGGGCAGTATTGTACTGTTTAACTTCTCTGACATCATCTTCTGTTTTTTTTTTTTTTTTTTTCAAATGAGTATTTTAAACCAATGGGGATTTTTTTCTGTTTTTCTCTGCATTATCTAGCTGTTATAAGTATTGTATTTTCTAAACAACTGCCATGAGCTTCTGAAGAAGGACTGGTTGGTCCGAAAGCTAGAGCACTTTGTTCTTGTTGTTACATCTATGTTGGTCCATTAAAAGGTATCAAATCATTTGCTTCTGGATCTTATCAAAACCAGGATCGTGTAGATTATTTAAGCAATAATGCATGACAGGGTGTGTGTTGTGCAGGGATAACGTCGCGCCTGGGGTGATTAGGCACGAGGCCGCAGGCTGTGTGTGACTAATCACCCCAGAAGTGACGTTATCCCAGCACAACACACACCCTGGAGTGCATTATTGCTATTATACAATGGCTCGTTGTGTTTTTAAGAATATGAAAATGTGAAAAATATGTTTAAAATACTTTACTTCTTAGTTTTTTTGCTAGTAGAGGTATACCTAATGACAAAAAAAAATCCTTAGTATCTGTGTTGTCCAGCAGGTGGCGCTGCAGAATTTGACAGCAGATAAGGACCACTTGGCCCACCCAGTCTGCCCATTTCCCTACCTAATGGATAAGCTGCAGATCCTAGTTAACCAGCAGCCTGCTTCTTTCTACCCCCACCCCCTAGAATTGCCTTATGACTGTCCCATGCATGCTGGAATTCAACCACTGTTTTTGATTCCACAACCTCCTCCAGAAGGCCGTTCCATGCATCCACAACCCTCTCTATGAAAAAATACTTTCTTACATTACCCCTGAGCCGCCCCATCCTCTATCTTCAAATTGTGCCCTCTTGTTCTTGCACACTCTTTTTTGAAAGATGCTACTTTCTTGGACTTTGTTGATTCCCTCGAGGTACTTGAAAGTTTCTATCATGTCCCCCCCTTCCTCCTTTCCTCAAGGCTATACATATTAAGCTCCTTTAGTCTCTCTTCATATGTCTTCTGTTGCTGACCCTGCACCATTTTAGTTGCCCTCCTCTGGACAGCTTCCATCTTGTCTATGTTCTTGTGGAGACTGGGTCTCCAGAACTGCACACAGTACTCCAAATGGGGTCTCACCAGCTGTCTGTACAGAGGGATAACAACTTCTTGTTTTCTACTGGTGATGCCTCTCCCTATGCATCCCCAGTATCCCCCCAGCCTTCCTAACTTCCCTCTCACATTGCTTGCCCACCTTTAAGTCATCTGATATGACTACCCCAGGTCCCTTTCTATTTTTGTTGTTGTTAGTATCTCACCCCCCATTGTGTACTCTTCCCCTTGGTTTTTGTTTCCTAGGTGCATTACCTTGCACTTCTTAGCATTAAATCTAAGCTGCCATACATTTGACCATTCCTCTAACCTTGCCAAGTCCCTTCTCATCCTTTCCACTGCACCTTGTGCATCCACTCTGTTGCAGATCTTTGTGTCATTTGCAAAGAGACATACTTTTCCTTCCAGTCCCTCTGCAATGTCACTTATAAAGACATTGAAAAGGACTGGTCCTAATATTGAACCCTGCGGCACCCTACTAGTAACCCCCCTTTCTTCAGAGTGGACTCCAGTTACTATTACTCTCTGTGTCCTATTCTCCAGCCAATTCTTTACCCAGGCTATCATCTCTGGACCCACTCCCAGGCTGGCTAACTTGTATATTAATCTTTTGTGTGGGACTGAGTCAAATGTCTTGCTAAAGTCTAGGTAGGCCATGTCCACAGCCCCTCCCTGATCTACTACTTTGGTCACCCAGTCAAAAAATCTATTAGATTCGTCTGGCATGACCTTCCTGCTGTGAATCCATGTTGCCTTGGGTCTGTGCCCTCTTCCTTCTAGGTACTGATAATTGCTCCCTTCAGAAGTGATTCCATCATTTTCCCTATCACTGAGGTTAAACTAACAAATCTGTAGTTTCCTGCTTCTGCCCTGCTCCCACTTTTGTGAAGGGGAATCACATCTGCCCTCCTCCAGTTCTCGGGTACCATCCCATCCTCCCATGATTTGTTAAAGAGGGTAGTCAGTGGTGTCACTAGTTCTACTCTTAGTTCTTTTAGAATTTTGGGATGAATCCCATCAGGCCCCATTGCTTTGTCCACCTTCAGTTTTAAGAGTTCTTTCAGAACCCTTTCTTCTGTAAATGGGCTGGTATCAACTTCTATATCCAGAGTGTTTCTACTGTTTGTTTTAGGTACCTCCCTCTCTTCATTTGTAAATACTGAGCAAAAATATTTGTTTAGTATCTCTGCCTTTTCACCATCACCCTCTGCCCACCCCCTTCCCTTTATTAAGCCTCACTATCCCTCCTTTAGTCTTCCTTCGCTCCCTGATGTACCTAAAAAGTGTTTATCCCCCCTCTTAACTTGAGTTGGCTATCTTTTCCTCAGTTCAGGCCTTTGCTGTTCTGACTGCTTTCCAGCTTCCTTTTGCTTTAACTGATACAATTCTCTGTCCTGCTCCTTCTGTGATTTCTTGTACTCGGAATGCTTTCTTTCTCTTGAACCTTCACTGCTACTTCCTTTGAGAACCATAGTGGTTTCTTACATTGTTTTGTTTTGTTTATTTGCTTCACACAAAGGCTTGTTACCTCTGTGATAGCAGTTTTATTATTCCCTATTGTTCTTCCACCCCTCCTTCCTGCCCATTTGCTAGTGCATTGCTTAGGCACTCACCCATTTTGGCAAAGTCAGCCCTCCTGAAGTCCAGTACTTTTGCCTTTGTATGGCTTGAATCTATTGCTGTGTTTATTGTGAACCATACTGTTTGATGGTTGCTAGTTCCCAGACGGCTACCCACTTCTACATCTGTGATCCTCTCTCCATCTCCATTTGAGAGGACCAGGTCTAAGATTGCTCCCTCTCGTGTGGGTTCCAATACTTGTTGTCTAAGGCATGCCCCCTGTAGGGCATCTAGAATAACCCCACTCTTAGAAGTGGCTGCTACAACTGCACTCCAGTTAGCATCTGGCATATTCAGATCACCCATCAGCAATATCTCCCCTTTATCTGCCATTCTAAGTATACTTTCTATCATTTCCTATATAGTTGTGTGTATTCCCTTTTTAGTGTGTCCTTGTGCTGTGATTCTCTGGATTTGTTTATTGAGAACCGCCCCCCCGCCGCAAAAAAACAAAAAAACAATGGAAGTACTTAGTTGTGTTTCTTTGAGCTGGTCCTGGTCCTGCTGTACTTCGTGGATTGGCTGAAGGTGACCGTGTATAATATTTGTTTAATTACTTATGTGAAAGCCGCAAAGTTTTGAACAACGATCCTACTTCTTGTATTGCGCGCTATTTCAAATTGGCTTTGAATTGTTTTAATTTTCCCCAGCAGTGTGACTGTTTCTTTGAGGAACTGGGCGGTCTGTGCACTGAGCGATGACCGGCTGTTTCAGAGTGCTCACGCAATCTTCGAATCCGATGAAAATGGCGTTTTTCATAACGGCTTTTTTTCTCATTAAAAGATGTTTTTGTGGGGGAATATGGGGTGGGGTGCAGCGTTGTGCCAGTGTGGTTGTAACTGCTCGTGGGTACTGAGCTGCGAGTGGGGAAAAAGAGAAGTTGGCAGCTGAAGTGGACCACGGCATGCATGCAGTGATTTCTTTAACAGTTGATGCGGTCATCAGAGGGCTGGGATTAGACCCGTGATGTTGTACTGGGATAACATCACGGGTCCATTCACAGTCTGACCAATCAGATGATAGCATTCTCTCTCTCTCTTGGCATTGTATAATTTTATTTATTCATTTAAAATTTGGTAACCAGTCAAATCACACTAAGCTGAGACTCGCTTCCAGGTGCGACCTGGGGATATGGGTGAACATAAACATTCAGAGGTGGTTTATGCATACATATACATACATACATAAACCAGATACAGTTTAGGCAATAAGAACAGGTTATTTACATTATATATACAATACATATAAACCAGATAATAGAAACATAGAAACATAGAATGTGACGGCAGATAAGGACCGCTTGGCCCACCTAGTCTGCCCATTTTCCTACCTAACATATAAGCTGCAGATCCTAGTTAACCAATAGCTTACTTCCTCCTACCCTCCACTAGGACTGCCTTATGTCTGTCCCATGCATTCTTGAATTCAGCCACTGTTCTTGACTCCATGACCTCCTCAGGGAGGCTGTTCCATGCATCCACAACCCTCTCTGTGAAAAAATACTTCCTCACATTACCTCTGAGCCGTACCCCCTCTACCTTCAAATTATGCTCCCTTGTTCTTGCACATCTCTTTTTCTGAAAGATGCTACCCTCTTGGACTTTGTTAATTCCCTTGAGGTACTGAAAGTTTCTATCATGTCCCCTCTCTCCCTTCTTTCCTCAAGGGTATACATATTAAGCTCCTTTAGTCTTTCTTCAGATGTCTTCTGGTGCAGACCCTGCACCATTTTGGTTGCCCTCCTCTGGACAGCCTCCACTCTGTCTATGTCTTTGTGGAAATGGGGTCTCCAGAACTGCACACAGTACACCAGATGGGGTCTCACCAACTGTCTGTACAGAGGGATAACAACTTCCTGTTTTCTACTATTGATGCCTCTCCCTATGCATCCCAGTATCCCCCCAGCCTTCCTTACTGCCTTCTCACATTGCTTGCCCACCTTTAGGTCATCTGATATAATTACCCAGGTCCCTTTCCATTTTTACTGTTGTCAGTATCTCACCCCCATTGTGTACTCTTACCCTGGGTTTTTGTTTCAGGTGCATTACTTGCACTCTCTTTGCATTGAATCTGAGCTGCCATACATCTGACCATTCCTCCAACTTTGCCTGTCCCTCTCATCCTTTCCACTCCATCTGTGTATCAACCCTGTTGCAGATCTTTGTACTGCAAAGAGACATACTTTTCCTTCCAGTTCCTCTGCAATGTCACTTATAAAGACATTAAAAAGGACCCGTCCTAGTACTGAACCCTGCTGTACCCCACTAGTAACCCTCCTTTCTCCACTGTGGACTCCATTTACTACTACCCTTTGCATCCTGTTGTCTAGCCAATTTTTTTTATCCAGGCTACCACCTAGGGACCCACTCCAAGGCTGGCTAACTTGTGTATTAATCTTTTGTGTGGGACTGTATCAAATGCTTTGCTAAAATCTAGACAGGCCATGTCCACAGCCCCTCCCTGGTCTAGTACTCTGGTCACCCAGTCAAAGAAATCTATTAGATTCGTCTGACATGACTTTCCCATGGTGAATCCATGTTGCTATGGGTTCTGTGCCCCACTGGCCTCTAGGTACTCAACAATTCTTTCCTTCAGAAGTGATTCCATCATTTTCCCTATCACTGAGGTCAAACTAACTGGTCTATAGTTTCCTGCCTCTGTCCTGCTCCCATGTTTGTATAGAGGAATCACATCCGCCCTGCTCCAGTCCTCAGGTACCACCCCACCCCATCCTCCCATGATTTGTTAAAGAGAGTAGTCAGCGGTGTCACTAGTTCTACCCTTAGTTCCTTTAGAATTCTTGTGTGAATCCCATCAGATCCCATTGCTTTGTCCACCTTCAATTTTATTAGTTCTTTCAGAACCCTTCCTTCTGTAAATGGACTGGTATAGACCCCCGTCTTCAGAGTGTTTCTCTTGTTTGGTTTAGGTACCTCCTCCTCCTCTTCCTTTTTGAATAATGAGCAGAAATATTCGTTCAGTATTCCTGCTTTTTCACTGTCACCCTCTACCCACATTCCCTCCCCTTTATTAAGCCTCGGTATCCCTCCTTTGGTCTTTCTTCGCTCCCTAATGTACCTATAAATAGTCTTATCCCCCTTCTTAACAGAGTTGGCTGTCCTTTCCTCGGTTTGGGCCTTTGCTATTCTGACTGCTTTCCCAGCCTCTTTCTGCTTTAACTGATAAAGTTCTCTGTCCTGCTCCTTCTGTGTTTCCTTATATTTCCTGAATGCTATCATTTTCTCCTTTACGTTCTCTGCCACCTCTTTTGAGAACCATAGCGTTTTTTTCCTTTGTTGTGTTTTGCTGATTTGCTTTACACAAAGGCTTGTTGCCTCTGTGATGGCTGTTTTGATTACTCCCCATTGTTCCTCCACCGCTTTTTCATGCCTGTTTGCTAGTGTTTTTCTGAGGCACTCTCTCGTTTTCCCTAAGTCAGCCCTCTTAAAGTCCAGTACTCTTGCTTTTGTATGGCATGATTGTATGGCTATGTTTATCGTGAACCACAGTTTGGTGGTCACTTGTTCCCAGATGGCTACCCACTTCTAAATCTGAGATTCTTTCTCCATCCCCATTTGAGAGTACCAGGTCTAAGATTGCTCCCTCCTGAGTGGGTTCCAGTACTAGCTGTCTGAGGCATGCCCCCTGTAGGGCATCAAGAATGACCATGCTCTTGGATGTGCCTGCAGCAAAGGTGCTCCAGTTAACATCTGGCATATTCAGGTCCCCCATCAACAATATCTTCCTTTTTTCTGCCATTCTAAGGAAGCCTTCTATCATTTCCTTGTCCATTCCCTCCTCCTGACATGGGGGTCTATATGCAACCCCCATGTGGATTGTGGTGCCATTTCCTGTCTCCAGGGTGACCCAGAGTGCCTCATCTGCTCCCTGTTTACTCTTTAGTTCTGTTGTTTTTATCACTTCCTTTACATAGAGAGCTACTCCTCCTCTTTTATCCTCCCTGTCCCTCCTGTAGATTGTGTATCCTGATATGTTGACATCCCAGTCATGGTTCTCTATGTACCATGTTTCTGTGACTGCCACAATATCTAGGCAACCCTCTTCCATCAAGGCCACTAGTTCAGGGAGCTTGTTACACAGATTACAGGCATTGGTACTCATCACCCTCCACTTTTTGATGGCCTTACCCCTTTTAGCCCTATTCCTGTCCTTATGCCTTTGCCTTTTTTTACATTTACCTCTGTCCTTCTCCCTAATGACTTCTTTACCTTGGTGTTTACCTCACTAATTACCGTGTTTTGTGGGAAAGACTGGGATTTCCCTGCTCCTTTTCAGTGCTTACCCCTTGGCTAGTTTAAATGCTTGCTAATGAAGCATTTAAACCTCTCACCTAGGATCCTGGTTCCCCCCTGGAGAGATGCAGACCATCGCACCAGTATAGGTCTGCATCCCTCTAGGTGGCTCCCCAGTCCCCAGTGAAGCCAAAACCCTGAGCTCCACACCAGTTTTTCAACAATTTATTGAATTCCCTGGTGAGGAGTACACTGGCATCACCCTTACCATAGGCAGGCAGTACCTCTGAGAAGGTTACCGTATGCGCTACTTGTCTAAGGCCCCTCCCCAACTCTACAAACTCCTCTTGCACTGCTCTGATCCCATTCCTAGCCAGGTCATTTGTCCCTAGGTGGACAATGACATCCAGCTCCCTTCCTCGTGCAACTGCTCCCATGATCCTGAGGATTTGCTTCCTGTCCCTCCAAGCTGTGGTGCCAGGCAGGCACCTTACCTCCCTCTCCCCTTCCTCCCCCATTTCTACCCCCCTAATGATTGAGTCTCCCACCAGGAGTTGTTTCCTTCCCCTGTGGGGTCCCCTGCCACCCTCCTGTGGGTCTTCTTTGTGAAGGTTCCAGCATCCTCCTTGGTCTCCACTGCAGGTGCCTCAGAGAGGAACCACTATCCACCAGAAGAGTGAATGAATTGTGGAGAGGTACAGCTGGAGGGATGCAACTCTGTTCCACCACCCTCTCCCTCCATGAGCCCACCCTGGTCCAGCCGCTCCTCTTTCTTGGCAACCTCTGAGGTAGTGGCATTGGCCCTGGTGGTCCTTGGGTGAGGGAGGTGGATTCACGAATCCTAGCCTGGAGACGGGCAACCTCCTCCCTCAGACCAGAGAGGTGCCAGAAAATAGGGCAGCATCGCAGCCTCCAGAATGTCTCCCGGAACACTGCTGCCCCACAGCCATTGCACTGCACCACTCCTATCATGTCTTATTTTGTGTCCCCTCTCCTGTTTCTCTGTATGCTTACTCTCTCCTCTCCTTACAACTCTCACCCTTCCTGTTCTGGGACAGCAACTTCCTATATTCTTCAGTAGCCTCCTTCGTCTTTGCTCAGTGTCAGACCACCACCAGCTGGTGGGGAGAGTGAGCTACTTCTTTCCTTTAAGGTTGACAATACCAATGTTTCTCTATGATCCTTCCCTTCCTACTGCCAAACAGGAAGTTCCTGTTGACAGCCAAATCCAGTGGCTATAAAAGTAGAACTAGCTTAGGGTGGGTGGGTGGAGGGGTTGGATGGAGGGCAATTAGTAAGAAAAATGAGTAGCAACAGGAAGTTGTAATTTGAGTCACCTGCTTTTATAGTGTCTAAGCCACACCCCCAATTAAGTTCTGTCTCCTCCTGCTGGTTTAGCAAAGTAAGTTGATACAGTACCTTTCACAGCACAGAAAACACACTGACTTTTTTCTTTTCTTTTCTTTCTTTTTTTAACCCTAAATAAGACCCCTTCTACTTCTAATAAAATATCTGTCTTGCTTAATCTCAACAGACGCTGACTCCTGCTGAGATATAAGTGTTAAATTAATAAGAAAATGTAGCTTCTTTTAGTTAGCTGCTTTCTGCTCTACAAGCAAGGCTGGCAACAGGCTTTTAGTTTAGGCAATTAGAATGCAGGGTAAAGTACATAGAGTAAATGTGTCAGATTGTCGAGTTTCTTGCATAAGTTACATTTAATAGTGCTTTAAAAAATAAAAACAGGTTTGGGAAAGGAAAGGGTAAAGAGTTAGGAAAGGAGGGAGGAAGGTAGAGAGGAGGTGAAGGGGCTGGAGCGAAGTGGGGTGTGGGTGAGATGGGGAAAGGGGTAAGGGGATAGGTGCAGAGGGGAAGGGAGATTGATTTGAGTTGGCTTTTGAAGCCCGGAAGAGAATGGGTGTCACGGAGGGAAGCAGGTAGTTGATTCCAGAGATTGGGGAGGTGGTAAGAGAAGTTGGAGAAACCAGCCTCTGATCGCCATTGGGGGATGGTGAAGGAGCGGAATGCCAGGATCTAAAGGAGTAGGAGGGATTAGCAGCAGGGGAGAGTAGGGAGGAGAGGAAAGAAGGAAGAAGGTTAAACCAGTATTTTGGCATGATTAGAAGTGAGTGGGTATATCACCTGTGGGAGAGATTTGGAGAGAGAAGTGAGTAGTGATGGGTACGTGGCAGGGTGTTAGTGGCAAATCTGCAAAAGGTGTTGGGCATGGTGTTGAGCTTAGAGAAAGAGGTGGCAGGGGCTGAGGTATAGATACTGTCCCCATAGTCAAAGAGTGGGAGGATTGTTTTGTGTACTGAGTCACGGCGGATATGTAGGGGAATAGTGTGCTTATTTCCAAAGAGCACACCTAGTTTGGGATGCAGTTTTGAACAAAGGGAGTCAATATGGACCAAGTAGTTAAGAAGTTGGTCCAACCAGAGGCCAAGGTATTTGTACGAGGAGACTGTATCCAGAGTGGAGGTATCCAATGAGTTGAATCTAGGGGGAAGGGAGTTTGGCCATTTTTTTGAGGGAGCCAAAGATCATGGAGATCATTTTTTTAGTGTTCTCTTTTAGATTGCTGTCATGGAACCAAGTTAGCACGTGGTCAAAATCGGACTGAAGTGGAAGCTGGATAAAGTCAGTGGAGGGGCCGGAAACATAGAGGATGGTATCATCAGCATACAGTTGAATGTTGGAGTGAGAGCAGACTGAGGAGAGGTCATTAATGAAAATAGGAAAAAGGATAGGGCCAAGGATGGAGCCCTGAGAGATGCTGGATAGGACGGGGGGGACACGGAGTTGCCTTCTATGACAGACTGCTAATGGTCACTGAGGTAGGATTTGAACCAGAGGACAGTGGAGGATGCAAGGCCCATTGAATGTAGTTTTTGGAGGAAATGTGGGTGGGAGATAGGATCAAAGGTCTTTGCGAGGTCGATAAATATTGTTGATCTGAGGTAGCATTTGTCCATTGTGGAGAGGACTGAGTCTGTGATGCAGAGAAAGGAGGAGATGTGGAGCGTTTTTTCTGGAAGCCAGATTGATAACCTGAGAAGAAGTTGGATGAAGAGAGAAATTCAGAGAGTCTAGAGAGAACTATGGATTCCTGTAGCTTTGCAAGGGAGGGGAGCAGGGAAATAGGGTGGTTATTACCATGGGTTGAGGGGTCACCACTTTTGTGCAGCAGGATAACATTCCATTGTTTTGGGACAGTGTTGGTGCAGAAATAGAGGTTGAGTACGTGAGAGAGGGGGGAGGCTATGGCTGGTGCACAGAGGTGCAGGAGCTTGGAGTGAAGGCCATTTGGACTTGAGCAGTGTGGGTTTAGGGTGCTGAAGGCGAGAAAAGCTTTGTGAGGGGTGGTGGGTGGAGTGTAACTCTACTGGGGGGGAGTATGGAGGTGCTGGATGATTGGTAGCTCACAGAAAGTGAAGAATTGATTTAGAGTTTCAGCGACTGAGGTAGGGTCAGAAACAGAGGACCCATTTTATGTGAGTGTGGGGGTAGGTACCTGGCAGGATGGGTTTAAAAGGGATTTGACTGTGCTCCAGAAGGATGAGGGGGTCAGGGCAGACTGAAAGGTTTGGTTTGAAGTATTCAGATTTAGCTTGGCATATTGCTTTTGTGCAGGCATTTCTGAACTTGCGATAGAGGTGGAGGTCAGTGGTGGCCTTGTAGGATTTACATTTTGACCAAGATTTGTCGCGAGCTGTGCATAGCGATAGGATATAGGGGGAAATCCAGGGAAGGTGGTGACGTCTGACCCTAGTGGTACAGAGTGGGGCATGGAGGTTCCAGATACTAATAAGGATGGAGGAGAAATGCATGAAAGCTTGGTTTACATCAGAGGCCGAGAAGACTGGGGACCCTGATGTAGATGATGTCAATGTCACCGGGTCAAAAGTCAAATGGGCTGCAGGTGTGACCTGTAATTCTCCTTAACCAGATATGTTATAACTGTGACCAAATTGGTTGTTAATTAAGTCTTTCTTTCGGATAGCCCTGTAAAAACATTTGGTTTAGGAGTGGATTGGGGCAGTGCAAGAGGAAATTGTGCAGAGAGACTCTGGGCTGTAATGAGACAACAGCAAGGCATGAACATTTGAGCTGTGGAGAAAAGCCCAATGCCTGTGTCTCTGGGACTGCAGTTTTAAACTGGAAGCGGTGACTTGTACCTGTATTATGTTCATCCATAAGGACATCTGTACATATTTGCTGTAAATAAAGTAAAGCAAAATGATTTATTTAGTTCTGCCTCTGAGTGCAGTTTCTCTGCATGTCTGATCCCTGTCTTAGTAAGATCAAACAGATCCACAAAGCTTGCAGCTAACCCTGGTACTGCAGTGAGCTGTGGGAAGGGAACTCCAGCCATAACACCAAGGGTGAGGGGCACAAGTGCATAACATTTGTTAGAAAAACAAAGCAAAATAAACCTCTCTGGCTAGTTAAGCAATTGAGGGAAGACATCTGGAACAAAAGAAAAGCTTTGAGGATATGCAAGGGGGAGCTGAATGAGGCCAAAAGGCGGGGTGTGAGGAAAAGCAAAGAAGATCAGCAGAAGGTTGAAAGTGAACGGTGAGCTAAGGGTAGCAGAGGAGATCAAAATAAATGATACAACTTTCTTAAAGTACATAAGGGAAAAATGACAAACAAGGGAGGGCATAGAAAGGATGAGAAAGATGGTGAAAGTGTGGAGGAAGATGAAGGGAAGTTAAACATATGCCTAAATAAGTACTTCAGTTCTGTGCTCAAAGTAGAGGCAACAGGCAGTTTATTTGTTAGGATCCTATCACACAGGGCTTCGGGTGCCATACAGAAAATAAAAAAATCAACAAAAAGTTTATAGGAACATCAAGAAAGATGTTAAAGTGAAACACAATTATACATCTCAGCTGATAGGGATAGCTGTAGTTGGAGCCAAAAGCTAATTTAAATAAATAGGATTTTAATTAAATTTAGAAATATTCACTTATGGGTCTCCTCAGATGTCAGGTGGGAGAGAGTTCCACAGCAGTGGGGCAGGAATCCAAAAGCCCAATTCCTACAAAGATTTCGGCTGGGATTTGATGAACTCTTAGGAGACCTGCATCAGGCAAACTAAAGGGGCAGACGGGAGTGTATTTTGACAGGAGATCTTTCAAGCAGCCAGGGTCAAACTTCTGCAGGGCTTCGTAAGTTCAACATACCTACAGTTGATAAGCCCGTGCACTGGCAGAAAGGACAGCTCAGCAGCACCAGTGTATTATGCTCAGACCGTGAAATCCAAGCAATCAGCTGGGCTGCAACATTCTGCACTAGCTGCAGGCAAGGAACCAACCCCACGGATAACCCCAGGTACAGAGCATTGCAACAGTCCAGCCTTTTTTTTTTATATTTCTTTATGCTCCTCCAGTCAGCCCCCCATCCGACTGACACCCCCCCAGCCCCGTCACTTGGAATAGCCAGCACTTACCTTATGCCTGGCCCGGGAGCGGAGCCTATGGGGAGTCGGTCATCATCCTGCTGCCGGCATTTTCTTCCTCCAATTTTTCTCCCAGGGTCCCCAGGAGTAGGACTGCATGCACGTGGAGGCACACATGCACCTACAGCCTCAGTCATGACATCTTTCCCCTACCCCATGGCCTAGTGCCTGGCACCCTGTAAAGCCTGTGCCACCCCTAGCCTTCACCAGGGGCCACCATTGGTTGAGGGATGCCACATCACCTCCCCGGAGAGGAAAGCCTGCCTGCCGGCAGATCTATCCAGCCCCACCTCCCCCACTGCCCGACCTCTGATGACCGGCTCATTCGACATTGGGTCACCAGCGTGCTAAGGTAAGGCGTCCAACCCCTCAACCCTCAGCGCCACCAGGCTGAACAGTCCAGTCTTGCAGTAACAAAAATGTGGACCTGAGTCACCAGGCCCATAGGCTCCAAATAGGTCATAATCAGGGTGATGTCGGTGTTCCAGCATCAGTCTGCAGTCCACAGTCACATCCAGATTTCTCACCCTATCCACAGCTCATAGTCTAATCCCATTTCCAGATGGTAACAGGGCACAGTCACTATGCATTGCCATCCCAACTCAGCCTGGTTTCACCATTAGCACCCGTTTTCAATGGGTTAAGTCTGAGCCACCTGGAGGCCATCCAGTCTTGAATTTCAGGCAGTCACTCATCTAACACTGACTGAGACTGTATTTACCCCATCAGACACACAGGACAGGTATACCTTGATGTCATCTGCATAACAGTGAAAATCCAGACCATACCGCCTAATGATCTCCCCTAATGGCAGCATATATGCAGCGAGCAACATGGGGCCAGGATTGGCACCTGAGGCACTGCACAGCAGTGTAGCAGCTTCTGAAATGCTACCTCCTAGTTCCACCTGCTGTAGCCTACTAGACAAATAGGACTCAAACCCAGTGTCTCATTTGAACCAACAGCAAACCATGGTCCACTGTATCAAATGCCGCAAAAAGATCCAACAAAGGCAAGATGGAACAGTGCCTGCTGTGTCTGGCCAGGAGGAGATCATTGAAAACCTTGATGAGGGGACTCTCCATGCTATGCTGAGGCCTGAATTCAGCCTGGAAAAGAACTCAGGAGCCACCAAAAATATATAAGGCAGCTCTAACATTGTAAAGTAGTGAGGTCTTGCACCCTAAGTCAACTGGGGACCACACCTACTCTACAGGGGCCTTACTTGAGTCCCAGTAAGGCAGTGATACTGCCCTATACTGCTCATTGGTCTGATCACACCTGGATACTGTGTACAATTTTCGAGCCCCCATCTGAAGATGGTCAGGGAGAGGTTAGGGACTATACAACAGAAGTCTACAAAAGTGATCCAGGGGCAGAAGGGTATGTCTTGAGGGGAGACAACTGACATCCTCAGTATGTACTCTCTGGAGGACAGGTGGAAGTGGAGACAGAACTAAAGCATACAAATACATACAGGAATGCAACAGGGTGCACCCCACAGGGCTATTTAATCTGAGAAAAAGTGCAAACACCAGGGGACACAACCTCAAGATGGAAGGGTAGAAATTCAAAAAGGATATCAGAAAGCATTTGTTCACAGAACGAGTGGTGGAAAGATTTAACAGCCTATTGAGTAATGTGATCAAAGCTGGGTCTATATCAGAGTTCAAAACACAGTGTAAGATTTATTAGGAACGAGAGTGATACAGGGAGGACTCTGGAGGGGCAGAGTAAATCAACTACAATATCAGGGCAGATTCTCTGGACTCAGTCTGTTTCTATCTTTATTCAGGTTTGTAACCCTGGCACCATTACATCAAGGGCTACTACCCATGTCTTGCCAGCCGACACAAGATTGAGGGGGCTGGGTTCCTAAAATTTACTTTAAACTGGTACATTTCCAAGATAACATGTTGCGCACTGCCTCCACCCAGAGAATACCTTTTAGTGGGCTAGCTTTAACCTGGTACAACCCTCTGGGATGCTGTACCCACCCACATTACCATAAAGCCACACCAAGCATGACCCAATAACATAGGCCCACATTTAAGACATTTTGCCCTTATTAACTCTCTATAATAATATGATCACGAGACAGGATTATGCAAAAACATCAAACAACAATTTATTTATATGGAGAAAGGCTAGGATAGAGTGAAATGGAATAGAGGTTAAGCTATTCACAATTAATTAGATTGATTGGTTTTGTTTTCATTGGCATAACATCACTATAATCATTTTGCATTTTCCCTCAGGCAATTATCAGAGAGTCACCCACCAACCTCTGAGATAGTTTGGTCCCTGGCTATTTTTTTAGCTGCATTGAAAAACATCCACATATTTACAATTTGCCCACACAAACTACCAGATCCCCAAACTGTGTAAGACCCAGCAATCTTCCACATTAACCTGGGTACCCAGTAATTAACAGTTCTTAAAGGTGCAGGCCTGTCATTCGGAGCAGCTGTACATTGGCTGGGTGGGCGAGACCCTTAAAGAAAGCAAGCAGATTAACATATGCAATGCATGTGTAACAGTTGAAGCAACTGTATCCATGGCCAAATGGCTCAGTCTATTTAAGCACTTCAACTATGTACATGTCCACTTTAGATTCAAGGCAGAGCATGGGTCCTGCATACTCACCGATCAGAAGTCATTGTCGGTTAGTCACAATCAGATGGTAAAGGAAGAATGAAGGTGACTACAGCAGGTGGAAACTCTGACTCTGGACACAAGGAGGCTAGCAAAGGCCTACAGCCGGGATGCCCAAACCGACTGCAAGATGGTGTAGCATTTGCAGATGGAAACAACACTCTTTGTTTCTTTTGGCAGTGCCCCTTTCTGGGCTGGAAACACTCTCTGGATAGGCCAGGCTGGGACCGGGGCTGGCAAGCTTCAACCCAACGTGTAAGCTATGCCTCTCAGGAGACTCACATATGGCAGTGCCAAGGTGGCACACTACCAGGCTGTGTCCCAGTCAATCTGATGGTTGTGTAGCATTCAACACATTTATTGAGATTCAGTAGATTTACATTTTTCTCTCACACTCCTTCAACAGGGGCCAGCGTGGCCACCCTGGTACTTCCACTGATTTGATTCTGGCTTTCACAAGGATGAGTGCTTTCCTCCCTAAGGCTAGGGCAATCTGAATGCTTACAATCCTTGCAAACAACTAGGAGCTTAGATGCATCTTTTGCACAACACCAGACAACTTGAAACTTGGCTTTGTAATACTTGAGGCTCTTTTACTAGACTGCGCTTGAGGCACGGCTCACTACTCGTTAGCAGACTTTACTTGTTGGCAAAGGTGAAACTATAGAGCCTTTCAGACTCAGACACTTCACTTCGAAGCAACTGGTTTCTGTAACTCTCTAGGCTCACAACACATTACTTGGTAGTAAAACAGTTCTTAGCTCTCTCAGACCCACAATTACACAAACACAGTCCCCTGTGGCTCTCGCTAGGCATTTGCATCTCCCAGCTGGACATACAGACAGTTATTGGCCCACCAGGCACTGTCTGCAGAAATTCTGCGTGGTCAGGGAACTTCCCATCCAGTCCTGTGGCACTTCTCAGATCAGACACATTTATATACTTTTTAAACTTGACCCATCTCTGGTCACTAAGCAGATGTCCATCCCTTTCTATGCTTTGGTTAAACTAGGGTGCAGACAGACAGTCACATCCTAAACTTGTTGGGCTTCTCTGCCCCTTGCAGACTTTCTCAGACTTGTACTTGTTAGGCACTGTTTACTCACTCAGATTACTTGCAGAAATGGATTTATTTTCTCTGAAGTCTCAGGCTTTCTTCAGCACTCTCACTGCTGAGGTAGAACGTGCGTGCAGTCTCTCATTGCTGAAGGTTCAGGTTTACCTACATTTTCCCAAAAACATGTAAAGGTGCAGGCCAGCCCTGGAGAACAATCTCTGGAAACCCCCAGGCTAGTGACTTCTGTTGCCTGCAGCCACTTTGTCTCTCTTGCAGAAGAAAGCCCCTTCTGCTGCGGAGGGGCTCGAACTGGATCACTAAGCCCATTCCGGAGCCAAGGGCCTAAGCCCCCACTCCTGTGGGGACTTCTGCTCAAAACCTGCTCAGCCTGCAAAACACTGTCTATTATGAAGTTCTTCTGAGGCTCCCTATTGGCTGAAACTATTTGCTGCTCCCTTGATAATTGGCTGAACCTGCTTGTCAGTCCACAAAATGAATATTCATTAACCTCAATCGATGCCCAATAGGCTCCCTGTTTAGGCGCCTGAATTAGGTCCCTGCAGTTTCCCCATTAGCACTTTGTAATGTCCCATGAATGCTCTGGCAAAAGTCCCACAAGTCCTGGCCAAAATCCTGGCTTCTGATTGGCTGTTGCTGCACTAAAATGGCTGCTAAACACACAGACTCTTGGCAGATTTAACACAGTCCCAAACACAAAGCTCTGGTGCAGCCAGAATATTTACTTTATTTGATCACTTGCCCCACAGTTTAACAACGGCTTTTGTGCCCTCTTAAATGCTGCCCAGATTTAACATTATTGCTCAGTTCTGATCCAGTTGCTGCTGCTATTTAGAGCCACCCTTTGCAGTAGGCAGGCATTTATCTGAGTCCCAAAGTTGAAAGCCTGGTGCAGCCAGAGTCTGTATTTTAGTTACCTCCTTGACCCCTTGTTCAATGGCCCCTTTGGTGTCCTTGACAGTGCTGCCATTATTTTACAAATATTTACAGATTGGCATGGACAGCAACTGCTGAAACTACAGCCCCTAGTAAAAGGCAGCCCCACTCATGAATATTTAATGAGGGCTTATTATTATGTATGAGCCCTCAATTATGCCCCAGCAGCAAACTTTATTTTCGGGCTTCCCTGAGGCCTCTTATTTGCCTCATCTAGGTCCCCAGCCCCCAGTCAGCCCCTTGTGGGGCTGGGACCAACAGGAAGCCATTTCTTTGACCGCGATTGCAGTCAGGAGTCGGGTACACCTGTGCACATGTGCGAGTTCGCTGGCCAGCTGTGAAGTTTAAGGAAAATCAGCCAGTGGCTCTATAGCACTCCCAAAGCCCACAGAGGGCAAAAATCAAGTAAGGGGCCACACAGGGACCATTGGGCACATTCCTGGACCTGGGCTGTGGCAGTGGAAATCGGGGGACTAACAGGAAACCCTTACAGGCAACAGGAGGTGAAAGGAGGCACTCCATAGAGTGGGAGCATGGTAACACGGGCCAAAAGGTAAATCCCCATTTGGGGGGGGCTACATGTTATGTATTTATATATCTAAACAGCTGCTCTAAGTGGTGCATCTGTGCATGATCTTGGAACCAACTTGGCATGGGATGACAATCCCATTGTAGGCAATCTGTCAGCATTGGGAGGCCACAATATGGATGCCCAGTGATGTCAGTATAGCAGGCCAGGAAGTCAAATGCAGAGCAGGCTGAACATACTGACACAAGGTAGTATAAATACAGGGCCAGCTTATTTCCAGAAGTTTGGATGTAGGCCATTCTTGCATCCATTACGCTGCTTTTAGAATACTGCTTGATATTCCTGAGCTTTGTCCTTGGTGATGCAGATTGAAACTGATCCTGTTTTGACAAAGACGATCTCAACAGAGCAGCAAGAATCTGTAACACTTAAAAAAGGACATTTTCACAAATGCTGTAGAATTCTACGGAAGCGCAAATAGCTCCTACTATCTAGTGCAGGGGTGAGGGTAACAGCCCGGGCCAGCCAACAGCAACAGGTTCATAAATGGCCATTTAAAAATTATATTAGGTTAAAAATGCTGGCAGTGCTCAACAAAAGCCCCACCCCCAAAGTTAACCAAATCCAAGACCCACCCTATATGTAAGTGTAGTTTCTTGCAGAACTGGAGATCACAGATTACAGTGCTCATTTACGTAACTGTTAAGCAATGCAATGTATTATGCTTCACACAATACTCCCGTAAGTCTTGTAGACAGCCTAAGTCCCCAACCATAGTATGTGCAGTGCATAAGTTCTCTAAAAACGTGCTCAGCAGAAGGAGACAATCAGGCATAACCAGTGGAGATCTACTGAACAGGCCATGGATGAATGTGAATGACTAGGAACACCATCTTTCATTTGTATAAGCAACTGCTGTTGATCACACATGGAGGGGTCCATTTTTTTATGGATTTACTGGATGTAAGCCCCCCCTCCCCATGTCTAGGCGTTGTCCAGATGGTAATGATCAGGGAGGAGCACTCCGCAAACATATCAACAAAGTCCAACCCAGTTAAAGTTCATACCTGGGTTAATGCTGGTGTCACCTTGCAGGCAACTTAGGAGGGGTGCAGCAGGCTGGTACTAAAGGGCCTCTGGAGTTGCGGGGGAGTCCTCCTGTTGTGGAGCTAGGGAGCAAACTGGTTAAAGCACTACAGTCTTTTGATGGAACAAACCCAATGTCCAGGCACAGAAGAAAGATAAAACAACATTTGATTTAATAGATTAAATGGATCACAACTCCATGGAGCAGCTGGTAATAATTCTGTGCAGACCGGGAAGATCCTCACGGCACAATGCTTAAGTATTTCCTGGAGCCAGGACTCCCTGGAGATGGTAGCTACAGCACGACTCCCTTGACACACTACAGCCTCCACTCATACTCCTGACTTTGTGATCCCTTCAGAGTTCAAATGAATGTGCAAGGTGGTTTTCCTCACCAGCCTGGGCGTCCCAGCTCAAACTCATTCACAGAGATGGCGCACCCCACAGCAATCGGGTGCCTCACAGATCATCCCAAAGTAGACCCAGAGGCCTAGGAACTCACATGGTGCCAAACTTTAATTTGGTTGAAACTCCCCATGCTGCTGGACACAGGCTTCTCCATCAGGGGATACCAGAGATAGGCTGCCGTCACTGCCTCCCATGATGCAGGCTGCCACCACTGCACCATACCTGGGCCAATGCAACCAGCAGCCCACATGTTGAGGCACCCCCTGAGGTCTACCCCAGTGCCAGGGATCATGGACTAGGCCACACACTGTACCACTGAGCCCCAGCTCCCATCTCCAGAATTGAGGGGTCCCCAAAACCATGCCCCAGAACTGCACCATGTCCGACCGCCACACTACCCTGCTAAGGCCAAAATGGACAGGGGGTTGAACTAGGATGGCAATCGCCCCAAACCTGGCCCTGAACCTCGGCCCTGCAAATGAACTTTGGCCACCTTTTGCCTGGAGCCCTACCTCGCACTCCCTGGTTGCTTCTCTCCCAAGAACCACCCCCAACTGTGCCTTCCATAAATGCCAATCTTCAATCTGATTTTAACTGTCTACAAGCATGGTTGCTACTAAAAAAGCTTCTTCTAAACTCTAAGAAAACGGTGGCCATGCTTTTTGGCTCCTCACCTAGAATCAAATCCTGTACCTCTGCCATCTCAGTCCAGGGCCCAAAAGACTCCCCCTGAAGACAGTCAACTCATTCAGGTATCTCGGGGTCACAATTGACCCATCTCTTGATTTCACCCTTCACGTTGCAGCCACATGTAAGACGGTTAACATTAAACTGGGGCTGGCCTATAAAATCAGGTCCTCCCTCAATCCTGCTGCCAGGCTTGCTATAGTTCAAGGTATACATCTTTCTTGTCTAACGTATGGCTCTATGGCCTCTCTTGATGCGAGCAAAGGTGCGTTCCAAAAATGGAGCTCATGCTACAATGGCATAAGCCGATTTGCACTCTTTGTGCCCAGACTAACTCATCGCTGCCAACTCTACTCCTGTCTAGGCTGGCTCTTCCCGTCCTTGCATCGGCTCTATACTGCTGGCTGTCTGATTGATAACATACTCAGAACTGAAGATCCGGAGTCCCTTTCCAATATGTTAAACCATCCTACACTAGCTTACCCCCTGAAATTTTCTGAACAATCTCCTCTTGAAATTCCTAGAAGTTCCACAAAAAAGGGGAATTTTCCTTTGCGACATCTGTGCCCAAAACTTGGAACTCCCTTCCTCTAAATGTCAAACTCTCCAAATCCTACCAAGCTTTTAAAAAGGGTCTTTGATCCTTCCTTAGGGACTGTGACATTTGCTCCTGCTCTGGCATTCTTGTGCCTCCCAACTATTTGCTGTACCTGCTCCACTAAATAGCACTTACTCTCATATCTGCACTTGTATCACCTGCCCGAGTACTGCCTTCTCAATATTGTATCAACATGTTATGTGACCCACTGCACAGACTGTCTTGTGGACCCATTGCTACATAAATCAGTCTGTGAATTGGATACTGTACTCCTGCCAGTACCGCTGCATGCCACACTCCCTGGTTGTTGCCTGAAAATGGTTATCATTCTTGTCTAGTGCACTTAAAGGGGCATTGTCAGCTTTGCCATTCCTTTTTTTGGCATTTTCTGTCAGTGGTCTGGAGGCTCATACCTATAATATGGTGACTATACAATGGCTCAGCATAAAACACAAAGTAACCCATTTATCTATTTTTGCACATTTTCCATTATTTTCATTAGTGGTGGTCCGAATTTAAATCCCCTCACCACCAGAAACCGATCAACACTGAGAACGTGCATCTATCGGGACCATTGTCCCAACATGCCCATTTTAACATCCTCATAGCAAAGAGGATTAAATCCATTACTGGGTGTTATTCTAAAGCATTTCTGGTAGCGTCCAAGAAAAATCGAGAACTCATTTCGCTGAAAAATACATTTTAAAGCGGGTGCCCAAATCCTACGAAGACACAATAGCATGCGGGGAAAAGATCCTGCGCATGAGCAAGAATGTGCCTCTATTGCTCATGCACAGGGTTGGGCACAGTTTAAAAAGTATTTTTAGCTAACAGTCTTTGTTTTCTTGGAAGATACCAGGAATGCTAGGCTCTTTACTAATAATGAGTTAATCCTCTGCCATAAGGATGTTAAATGAGCATACGAGACGTGCCCAGTAGATACACGTCATGTGGCTGATCGGCAAGGGGATTTAAATTCAGACCACCACTAATGAAAATAATGAGCCCCTAAACTATGGAACTCCCTTCCACTGACTCTAGGAATCTCCCCTTCTCCACACAGCTTCAAACAGGAGCTTCATATGGCTCTTCTAAGCTCTAAACCCTGCTCCTGTTCTCTATCAACCCACTCCTGTACTGGTTCCTCCTAGTTGCCTACCAGCTCCAGCCTCTACTACTCTCAAACCTGCCTGGAAATCTTGCTATTTCCTCTCTTCTAGCACTTACTCACTAGTTGTATGACTTATGACTGTTAGTTATTTGTACTTATATTCCTGTTTTGTTACTATATATAGATTCCTGTAGATGTACTGTCATTGCTGAAAATTTTGCATAAGTGTACTATGTCTGACTTCTGTTTGTTCCCATAATGTTTTCTTGTATCTACTATTGTCTACATACCCTTTGTTGTAATCTCCCAGGTCGTACCTGAAAGTAGACAGCCATCCACTTTTTCGACAAACAAATGCAAATGACTTCAAAACAAAAAATGATAACATGGTACTTTGAGCACAACAGTTGTTCAGCACAAGCATATCTAAAAAAATGATTTTTTTTTCATTTATAGATACCTTTTAGATTTTTTGTAATCAGTAAAAAATGGCAAAAAAAAAAAAAAAATGTATTCACTTTTTTGACAAATAGACGCCCCACCCCCAACAAAAAAACAAAAGCAAAAACATAGAGAATAGTGCATGGACAACCTTATACAACCAGCCTATTGTACCACAGAGGGGTTCTGATTACCTAAGATCTCGAGAGCGAAGCTGGAGAGGTCCGAGATAATCAGAACCCCGAGGTGGGACAATAGGCTGGGTGCACTTGAGGTTACCCATGCACTATTTTTTATTGTGTATAGTCCCCATTTTCAATGAGGTTTTCAATTTTTAAAATACAAAAAAAAAAGTTTGTTGCTCCATCCTGCTCTTCAGGTTTTGGCACGCTTGCTAGGTGGTGTGCGTGGTTGCTAGGAAACAGACGTGTCCTTGTTTAATGAGCCTATTGGCTGTCATTCCGGTGTGGGAGGGATTTTCAAGAAAAATAAAATGGCGGCCGTAGTGAGGGAGTTGGTTTGGAGATCGCTCGCTCGTTGCTTTTTTTAAACTTAAAATATCAGGTTGATCCTGCATTTTCACAATATCTGGTTGATCCTGCATCTTTTGAGGCTGTGATGCGACTGCTTCTACTGCCGCAGCCGGGAGTGTGAAGCCTGCCGTTTCCGCTGAGTAAAGGTAAGTGAATGAGTGCATGTAACCTCTAGAGGTTTTCAAAATGTTGTTCTGCTGCGGTAGGGTACAGTCACAGTCCATGACCTTTTGAACTGCAGCAGAACAACATTTTTAGAACCTCCAGTTTCAATGCACAATAAGGGTCTACTATACACTATAAAAGAATTGTGCATCAAACTTTTTTACTATGTACTGGCCATAATATAAAGTTGGAGCATCCATTGCAATCACTTAGCAACCGCTATGTAAGTAGATCTACACTGGGAAAACCACAAATGGTCCATGACAGTTTAGATTAAAAATAGAAACATAGAAGTTGATGGCAGATAAGGACCACAAGGCCAACCTAGTCTGCACAGTTCTTTTTCTACCTTATGATTGTGCCATAGGCCTTTACTCTGTCAATGGCCTATCTATTCATACTCATCTGTATTGCTCCCTTATGCCTATCCCATGCCTGTTTGAAGCACCGTACTATATTCATATCCATCACTTCCTGAGGTACGCCATTCCATGCATCCACCACCCTTTCTGTGAAAAAGAACTTCCTCACATTACCCCTTAATCGGCCTCCCTCTAATCTCATGCTGTGTCCTCTTGTCCTGCTGTTTTTCTTATATTGAAACATGTTAGAATCTTTCACCTTGTTAATGCCCTTAAGGTGTTTGAATGTTTCAGTCATATCACCTCTCCCTCCTTTGCTCTAGTGTATACATATTGAGCTCCATTAATCTGTCCTCATATGTTTTCTGATGCAGTCCCTGCACCATTTGGTTGCCCTTCTCTGGACTACCTCCATTTTGTTAATGTCCTTGTGAAGGTGTGGTCTCCAGTACTGCATGCAGTACTACAGATGGTGCCTAACCAGTGTCTGGTAAAAAGGGATTATTACCTCCCTCTTATGACGTTTGATACCCCTACTAATACACCCCAACATCCCCCTAGCCTTACCTACTGCTTTAGTGGTCTGCTTGGATGATTTCAAGTCACCTGTGATGATGATGCCAAAGTCTCTTTCTTCCCTTGTGACTGCCAACAACTCCCCTCCCAACCTATGGATGTCTTTAGCGTTTTTCTTCCCTATGTGTATGATCTTGCACTTCTTTGTGTTAAACCCCAGTTGCCACTCTTCCGACCATTTTGCCAGTTTATCCAGATCTTTTCTAATTCTGCCCACCCCATCTGGATCATCTACTCTGTTGCAGATCTTGGTGTCTTCTGCAAACAGACAAACCTTACCCTCCAGTCCACCTACATGTCACTGATGAAGATATTTAAGAGGACTGGCCCCAAGACTGAGGTACCCCACTTATGACGTGACATCTCTTCTGACTGAATACCATTTACCACCACTCTCTGTTTTCTGCCATTAGCCAGTTTGCCACCCAGTTGACCAACTTCTGATCCACCACAAGCCTACCCAGCTTGTTAATCAATCTTCTGTGTGGAACAGTATCGAAAGCTTTGCTGAAGTTAAGGTAGGCAACATAAACTGCTCCCCCTTGGTCCACCACTCTGGTTACCCAGTCAAAGAAATCTAAGAGATTAGTTTGACAGGATCTTCCTGTTGTAAGCCCATGCTGTCTTGTATCCTGTGCTCCTATGTATTCCAGGTGTTGCACTATCCTTTCCTTAAGGAGTGCCTCCATAATCTTGCCCACTACTGAGGTAAGACTGACTGGTCTGTAGTTCCCTGCCTCCTCCCTGCTACCATTCTTGTGGAGCGGGCTCACATGAGCCCTTCTCCAGTCTTCTGGGACCTCTCCTGTGCTCAGAGACTCACTAAACAGTTTTGATAATGTCTCTGCTAGTTCCTCCCTTAGCTCCTTTAGTACCCAGGGATGTATGCCATCAGGTCCCATTGCCTCATCCACCCTGAGCTTATCAAGCTCTTGTAGAACCCTTTTTTTTGTGAAGAGACTAGTGCACACCTCCCTCCCCCGTGTCCATGGTGCTGAGCTGTGGGCCCTGCCCCACCTTCTCCTCAGTAAATACTGAGCATAAGTATCTATTTAGGATAGATGCCTTTCCATGGCCCTCCTCCTCACAGCGCCCCTTATCCCCTTTGATCTTAGCAATACCCCCTCTGGTCCTTTCACTAATGTATCTATAGAAAGTCTTGTCACCTTCTTTTACTGTTCGTGCTAGTGTTTCCTTGGTTTGGGCCTTTGCTTGCCTTTCTGCCTTCCCTGCTTCCCTTAGAGAAGTTTGGTATGCCTCCCTATCTTCGTCCCGCTGTGTTCTCTTATATTTCCTGAAGGCCAGCCTTTTCTGCTATTGTTTTTGAGAACCAATGTGGTTTCCTTCTTCTTTTGCTCTTCCTTTTCTGTCTAACACAATGGGATGTTGCTTCATGTATTGCATCCTTAGTGCTTGCCCACTTTGCCTGTACCCCCCTCACCTGTATCTCTTCTTGCCAGGGCTAGCTTAACTCAGTTGGTCATCTTATCAAAGTCAGCTCTTCTGAAGTCCCATATTTTTGCCTTGGAATGGGATGATTTAGTTCTAGTGGCCAAATTGAACCATACCATGTGATGGTCACTGGCCCCAAGTGACCTTCTACCTGGAGATCTGTGATCCTTTCCCTGTTAGTCAGTACTAGATCGAGGATAGCCCTGTCTCTTGTGGGTTGTTGTACCAGTAGAATTAAATAAACAATTTAAAACAAAACTCTCTGCACTATTCTAAAAGATCCCAATTGCATAAATGGAATACATAACAGGGATCGTGTGGAATACGTGATTTATTTTCTCTCGAGCTGTTTGACCTTGCACACATCACTCGTGGCTTACACCACTCGTGAGGTTACGCAATGTCAAACAGCTCTTGTGAAAATAAATCCTGTATTCCACAGGTCCCTGTTATGTATTCCTTATAAAACCACCCATTTGAAAAGGGGGCTGCCAGCCCCAGCTCTACCCACCAACAGGTGAACCCAGACACCAGACAGCCCAGGTTTAAAGGTCCCACACTAGTAAGCTCCCAAAAGGGGGCATACACTCTTCCCCCCTTTAAACCGTTCATCTCCTGGTGAATGGCTCAGCAGTTGCCCAGCAGGCCAAACCCTGGGGAGGATATACGCACTCTCCACCCCAGATCAGGCCCTGGCCAACACTGCTTGTGCTGCCATAATGGTGAGTATCTGACCTAAACCTAGGGGGCCAAATCCAATTTATTTACCACTTAAAGGCCACAAAATCTGTCAAGCCTGGGGATCCACCCACCATACCCAGAGTACCGATCTGAGCACAGGGGCAGTGTCCCAAACATGTTACCCTAACATTACCTAAGTACACAAAGCATGCTGCTGCCACCATCAGACTAAACTGGGCCAAACCATTAGTTTTATATTTAATAAGCCATACAGAACATAGCTTTTGCTGGCACCCAAATAGGGGTGCAAAGAACAATTTAAGATAAGCATTGGAATACAGATTTCTTTTTTTTCTCTTTCTTTACTACCCCAGACATACCTCACAGGCATACTCACTCACGACAACACTCACACTCACCAGCACCTCTCACTCCCCACTCAGACAACACCCACACCCATGGCACATTCTCTCACCAATTAACTAGTGCCATAATAATTTCAGGCACAAATGGTGAATGTCCAAAAAGTGCAAAGCTGCAGTCCATAAACGGTAGGTAATTCAATCCACTGCACCTCAAGGCATCCCCCACAGTGAAAAAAGCATGCAGGCATTTTGATAAACATTAACAGAACCATTATTTTATTGCAAACCTGAACAGGGGGGACCCAGGCTCCCTCAACAGGGCGGTCAGTCCAGACTAAGTCAACAGACTTGAACAGTTCAGAGAGAAAAGAGAGGTCCATTTACTGCATCTAGGCTGGATCAGATGCAAAATACAGTTTAGGGTCTGGCTTGGTTATTTCGTCTCTGAAGGAATCCTCACTAATGATAGTATTTCATGGGTTGCCGTTCTGCATCCTATACCATGGCAAAGGTTTTAAACAGGATCACTCCTGTCCACACTGCTGTGATGCACAATTTCTTTGCATGGGCAATGGCTTGCTTATAGTGAGCTGCAGTGTTCGAGGGATCTACTTGATTGCATCTGAGAACTTTATCCAGGGCCCCCTGAAACACCCAGTCTTCTTGTCTCTCCTTGATAATATCCCATATCCTCTAACATAGATTGGGGTAGGTCTCTCCTGCATATTCCTTTCTGATGTGGTGCCCGACCTATTGCTCTGCTTGTGACCAGTCAGGGATACTCCTGATGCTGGTATGGGGGCAGTCCCTTTTCAAGTCAGCTCCCAGAGGTGTAAAGGTGGTAATGGGGGTCAGAAGGCCTCAGGGAATACAAATTCTGCTTCTTCTGCTGACATACCTGAGCCAAGTGAGGGTTGGTGTCAGGATAGTGCAAACTGGGATATGGTAAGGCCTGGGGATGTCCCTCTCCCACAGCTGATCTTCAAAAATCAGGGACACTGGGGTAGCACCTGGAGCTGTGGATGCAGCTTTGACCCCTTCCACACACTCCCCCTGCAGACTAATACTATTCTCTGACATTACCTCCTCAATTATCACATCAGGCTGGTCTTCTTTCTGGGCCACCGAAGTAGGTATGGGGGTGATCTTCACAGCCCCTGCTGCCACAGGAGCAACATCAGAAGCAGGAGCTACTACAGGGTCTGGCTCTTTAGCTCACCCATAGCCTCTCCCTCTGCCACAGGGAGGAGCAGGGTCTGCAGAAGGGAAAGGGTTGGGCAGACATCTAGTGGCCTTCCCGGGGGTGGGGTCACCTCACTCATAGTCTGATCATTCGCCTCCCAGTTCTTCATGCTAGAAGCATGTGTACTTAGCAGCGCAAATGTGAGAGGCCACTCCCAGGATGGCATGATGGAGGAGCTGTGCCGCAGGAGCAGTTGATGCAGACTGGCATATGCTTGACATCAGCGCTAGCACAATAACAGATCACACAGTGGTCTTTTACGTTACTCTTTTCCACTTGCTCCCATAACAATGACAAAAGGGAGGCTTGCATAGGCACCTCTTTTCCATTTTTCCTGAGGAATCAGTCATGTTGAACAAGTTAGGCCTTCTAACACCTAAAACAGCAGTAGTAGTCTCCACAGTCACTCTGCCGATGTCAAGATGGCACTCCCGCCAGTGCGGCACAGAAGCTCCACCCAGCCTCCCACTGCCTTCTCCAATCCTATAACAGCTCTCAAGTTAAATTGAAAAGGGGGACAATCCAAATTGCTTGGGGGACAAAAGGGCTTGGCTTTGTGCCAGTGAACTCAGTCAGAGCTCAGTTCGTCGGGGAAGCTGGATCCAGGGGTCTGAGGACTAAACAACTGGTTCAGTAGCCCTCCCCTTGCTACAATCGGGACTTGTATTCTTCATTGTAATTTTTTATTTAAAGTCAGCTGTGCTGCAGGGAAAATGAGTGATTTTAATAATGAAGCGGGGCTAGAAAGGATCGGGGCCACTGCAACTTGGAAAGTCCCCCTTCAACACTGTTTAATAAATACACTGGATATTCCACTGTTTATTAAATACACTGGATACAGAGGAAGTACTTGTTATGCTACAGAGGCGGTGCTTTATAGAACTTGCGACCCACTGCTGGGTATGGAGATGTTATGACTATTTAGATCAACTGTTTGGTTATCTTGAAGCCACTCTATTTTTTACATTGGAAGCAGTGTCTTGAAAACGAAGGTGTTTATACAAGGGCAGGATATAGTGTCTGGTGTACCATTACTGGGTACAGGAAAAAGTGTTCTATGCACTATTGCAGGTTTTGCTATATCTGCTTATTGTCTTGTCATCCTGAAGCTAATCATCTCAATATGGTTAGTAGTGTTTCTCATAGGAGAGTGTCTTACGTGGGATGAAATGTATAGGCTGTTACAGGCTGTTACATATGTCTCCATAGTACAGGCTACTACAGTACATCTGCTGAATAGAATTAGGCTTCTGATAACTGTGTTCACCCTACCATAGGTCATTATCTGAGTAGCTAGCTCTTTATCTGTGATCCAGCTGCTTGTCTAACTCCCAATCAATGGTCAGTATGAAGTTTATTTCTAAACTAATGCCTACCTTCCTAAGGGAGTTCAAAAGACTTAACTGTAGAATTGCCCTGGTCTAAAATGCCCCAAGTGGTTCTACATCACCTCATTGGTCATATTATTAATCACTGTAGGGACATTGAGCTAAATCCAGGTCCTCCACATATCCACCTACTGGTCGATGCCCATCTCCCTGGGTGGGCACTAAAGTGCTAAAGATAGTGCATATCAACATTAGAAGCTTTCTACCTAATCTATCTGAGCTAACTACATGGGTTCATCACTACCAGCCGTATGTTTTGGGGATCACGGAGACCTGGCTCAAGCCTGCCATACCTGACAATGTGTGTGCCTTACCTGGATATGCACGTGTTTGTCAAGGTAGACAGAATTCTAAACGGGTGGAGGTACTCTATTCTACATCAAGGATAATTTGAATGTAACATGGATCCCTTGCTGTTCACCAAAGGCTGACATAGATTTGGAATATTGTCCTGTTAACCTCCAGCTTGGACAGGTAAAAAACCTGCATTTTGACGTGTCTATATAGCTCTCATCTGGTGGTATCAGAGCACTAGATCGCTTAATGGATATAGCAACTGACCAGATCAAGGGTAATTAATTCATCATGCTAGGGGATTACAGCATCAATTGGTTAGGCATTCAAAGGACCTCAATGGAGCTTCACCTTAGTAAATTAAGTGCTAATCAGATAATTGACGAACCCACCAGGCTGATGAAAGGTGGGGCCAAGGCTACATTATTGGATTGGATAGTAACTCTTAGAAATGTCAGAATTCCATGCTCTGGAATTTTGCCTGACTGTATTACTGACCATTCCCCAACATACTGTGTATGGTCAGCTAAAATTCAGTGTCCTCCCCCAAAGCTAATAAGATTCTGAGATTTATCCAAACTTGACAACATGGCATTCAAGACTGATCTTGCTCAGCTGGACTGGTCTTACCTCTGGGCCACAGACAATGCTCAGGATGCCGTTGCATTCTGTAATGTGACATTTCAAGAACAACAGGATAAGTATGTACCAGTCACGGCCAGGAGAAGCAGGGGCCTTGCCAACAAATGGATTGATTGTACAGTACTGTCAATGATGAAAGCAAGGGACAAGCAATGGGGTATCTTCAAGGCCACGGGAAACAATGATGACTGGCAAAAGTATAGGCATCTTCAGACGCTATGCAAAAAATACATAAAACAAAAGAAAAACACCTATTATAAAAAACCACTCTCCTTTACGGTGGGATCCCCTCAAAGCTACTGGAAGCAAATCAAGCAGGTCCTTGGTAAAACCAAATCCCCTGTACCCCTTGAACTAAATGTAACTGGCATAAACTGTAACAATCCATCCACCATAGCGAATGCATTTAATGCTCAATTCTGGGATCTATCTATGTACTCTGAAGTTAACTCTGAAAGACCCACCCTTCAATCACATGATACTCACACTACACACCCTCCCTTCCATAGAATCCCTGAGTTTAAAATGGCTGGCTCTGATGAGCTAGAGCCTAAACTGCTCCAACTTGCTGCTTGGAAAATTGCTCCTGCTGTTACTAGTCTGTTCAACCTATCACTCATGAGTGGAGAAGTCCCCACTGTTTGGAAGTTATCCCATATTGTCCAAGTCTTTAAGAAAGAAGATCATAAAACCCTCAGTAATTACAGGCCTATATCAATCTTGCCTGTGCTAAACAAGATTTTTGGAAAATTGATATCTACCTATCTTACTGAATACCTGACCAAATTTAGCCTCCTGTAACCCCAACAGCATGGATTTCGAGGTGGTCACAGTACAGCCACTACTTTGTTAACACTTACTAACAGCATTGCATCTGCCACAGATAGAGGGGAATATACAGGCACTGTGTTTATTGACCTAACCAAGGCGTTTGACCTTGTGGACCACAGACTGCTCATACATAACTTAAAGAATCTTGGGCTGGCACCCCTTTCCCATCAGTGGTTCACAAATTATCTCCCCCAGAGGCAACAGCAAGTGAAACTATGAACTAACCTCTCTGAGCCTAGGTCCCCCGGTATCAGGGTTCCCCAAGGATCTGCATTGGGACCCCTCCTGTTCTCAATCCATATCAACAGCATACATGAGTGTCTGAAATACTGTTCACCTATACTGTACATGGATGATCTTGCGCTGTCAGTTCCAAAACCTTAAGTGACATAAATGAGATGTTGTCACATGACCTGCAAGGGATCCAAACCTGGCTAAAACAAAACAGGCTGATCATAAATGTGATTAAGATGCAAGCCATGCTGTTTGGCTTCCCACCAAAACTAAGGAAACATCTAGCCCCTCTCCAGATTGCTTGTCTAGATGGGACTTTACTGGATGTGATGCAGTCCTTCAACTATTTTGGGGTCATGCTGGACCTCACACCTTACTTTAACCAGCACATTTCAAAAACATGCAAAGCAGTTCATTCTAGATTGGGTTTATCATACAGGATTAGGAATAATCTACTTACATGCCTGCCTGTCTATAGCTAGGGGTATACTGCTCACCAAGCTCATGTACAATGTTGCAGTATATGCACCTTCAGCATCTAAGCTTGCGCTGAGGTAATGGGATGTCACTTACAACAGAATTTGTTGATTTGTGCTCCCTGACAGCAGATTTGTACACCACTGTAAACTCTATGAAAAGTTAAATTGGCTGCCAATGAAGCTTTGAGAGACCATGCACTAGGAAGCAACGTCTAGATCATATTAATCAAACAGCAACCACAACAACTCACTATGTGGTTGCGGCCACATCATAGTCCATATGTACTTAGAACCTCAGATTGTGGCCTGCTTGATGTACCAGAGTTGAGAACAAACCTTGGGGCTACAGCATTTCAGTACTTTGCTCCTAAACTATGGAACAATATCCCTGCTGAGATTCGGGATTGCACCACTGCAGGGAGTTTTAAAAAATCTCTTCGTAAACACGTACTAGATACATCCAAATGTAGATGTCCTCCTGAGAGGTGAACTGGGTATTAGGGCCCAACACTATTTTTGAGTCTACTGGCCACGACGGCATTAGTATCCTAACTGTTTTTACCAGTGTATTATAATAATTGCTATGCTGTATTGCTCTGTGTTCATCCCTCTGTATTGTATCAAGCACTTTGTTTGTTGTAGGTAATACTCACCTGATGGCACACCTGTTTACCTATCCTTAAATGTCTCCATTTTGTGTATTGTCTGCTTTAATCTGAGAAATTGTTGTATGTTGCTGTAAACTGTAAACTGTTCTGGTGCTGTATTAACTATGTTGTAACTCTCCTGGGTCGTACCTGAAAACAGGCAGCTTCTGCCTAGTGTACCTACTTGGTTAACAAAAACTAAATAGATAAATAAATAAACAGCAGTCACCCCAAGAACATGTGCAGCAGACTAAAGATGCCAAAACTGGTACCAAGATGGCAGCTCTTGATTCCCCCACCCCAAGTTCAAACCATAATCCAAATGAATGTCATAATGTCCACTGTTCCCAAAGATGCTGCACCCCCAACACACATCCTGGACGAGCCCCGACATTGTAAGTCCCCCTCCCCATGTCTAGTGGTAGGCCAGATGGTAACAATTGGGGAGAAGGACTCCACAAACATAGCAACACAGTGCAAGACAATTTAAGTTCATACCTGGGTTAATACTGGTGTCACCTCACTGGCAACTTGGGAGGGGTGCAGTAGGCTGGTACTAAAGGGCCTCTAGAGTGGCCGGTGTTGGTGGTGGTGGTGGTGGGGCCTCCAGTTGCGCAGCTAGAGAGCAAACTGGTTTAAGCACTACAATTTTTTGATAGAATAAACCTAATGTGCAGGTGCAGATGAAAGTAGGTGTTTATATGCACATTAGTGAATGGAAATGGTACACTGAGTCAAGACTTGTTTTTACAGTAGGTGTTTATTGATATGTAAATTGGTGACTGGGAAAGGCACGCTAAGCCAGTTCTTATTTTCCAGTCTGGCTGCGGTAAGGGTACAGGAATTTGCCTCACCCTTTTTCCTTTATACTGTGTAGTTTGTAGCCATCAACAATGATTCTCTCTCACTTACATCCCCTAATTTCATCCTAATTTAATTTAAATGAAGTTGTTTCACTCTGTTCTGCCCCAGCTGTGAAAATCTGTGTGATGCCATTGCAAAGACTAAGACCCCACTCATAAAAGGAAAGAAGGGAGTCCATAATGTGTATTTGTACATCAAAGTGGCAAGGAGTAAGCAAAGAACTCCTAGCACATAGAAATTAACCAGTTGAATAGCAAAACTTTACTAGCATCAGCATCCTTGCAACTGCATTTTTCCAACTCAGACACACTTTCCAACAGAAAGCATTAGGGGAACTTACTTTGAAAAGTTTAATGGCCAGCACAAGACAAGAATACTTGGACTTCAGAAGACAAACAACAGAGCTGACTGATAAGTGACAATAGCACTTCAGCTGACTTGTGGATGTAGGCATTATGAGCTCCCACGATGCCTTGCATGAGTGGGGTCATGGTCTTTGCAGTGGTGTCATACAGATTCTCACACCAGGGCAGAATAGAGTGAAACAACTTCATTTAAATTAAAATTAGGATGAAATTAGAGGGTGTAAAAGAGGGAATCATTGTTCATGGCTATAAACTACACAGGTACACAGAAAATAGACTGAGGGTATTTTCTCTTTAACAACAGGGTAAGATGGGGAGAGATGATGGTGGTTAGGTTAGTTGTTCCAGATAGAGGGGAAACAGACAGAGTAACAAGGGTCCAAGAGTCAGAAGAGTGGAGTGACAAGGATAATCTGGGATATGCGGTTGGGGTGGAGAAAAGTAAGCTGAATTAAAAAAAATATACTTGGTCAACTTTATTAGTCTCACTTTTTTTCCTAGTATACTGTGCAAAGTATGATATTGTTTGTATGGGGAGGCCCAAGAGTTTTTTTCAGATTTGAGGCAGGCTCAAAATCTTTTCAATGACTTGGGGATGCTCACTATCACAAACTGAGAACTAATAAATTAAATGGATCGCAGCTCCATGGAGCAGCTGGTAACAATTCTGTGCAGACCATAAAGATCCTCATGGCACAATGCTTAAGTGTTTCCTGGGAGCCAGGACTCCCTGATGATGGTAGCTGCAGCACGACTCCTTTGACACACTACGGCCTCCACTCATACTCCTGACTTTGCAGTCCCTTCAGAGTTCAAACAAAAGTGCAAGATGATTCTCCTCACTGGTCTGGGCATCCAAATTCTAACTCATTCACAGGGACAGTGACACCATGTCAACTGATGCTTCACACATAGTCCCAAAGTAGACCCAGAAGCCTAGGGATCCCCACACAGTGCCAAACTTTAATTTGGCCGAAACTCCCCATGCCACTGGACACAGGCTTCTCCATCCAAGGATACCTGAGACAGGCTACCCCCACTGCCTCCCATGATGCAGGCTGCCACCACTGCACTGTGCCTGGCCCATGGCAACTAGCAGCCCACATGTTGAGGCACCCCTGAGGCCTACCCCGGTGCTGGGCATCTTGGAGCAGGCTGCATACTGTACCACCGGGACTCAGCTCCCATCTCCAGAACCAGGGGGGCTCCAACACTACAGCCCAGATGAGCACCAAGTTCAACCACCACACTACCCTGCTGAGGCAGAAATGAACAGGTTGTTGAACCAGGATGGCAATCACCCCATGCCTGGCCTTGAACCTTGGCCCTGCAAATGAGCTGCTTTTGGCCTGGAAGTCCTACCTCCCACTCCTGGGCCACCTCTCTCCCAAGAACCACCCCCAACTGCACCCAAACTACCACTTTTAAAGGGGGGCTGCCAGCCCCAACTCCACCCATTAGCAGGCGAACCTGGACTCAGTCACAAACCCACTCAGCAGGTCAGGCCCTCTACTCCCAAAGTGCCAACCTCTGAGCGCAGTCTTGTGAACAGTTTAAAAGAACAAGGTAACCCTCTAGGCTGTTTTGTGAGTTCGGATCAACCTTTGGTCTCAAACTGTGAACCTCTTGCTAGCATACCCAATGCACAGGCTCAGATATTTCTGTCTTTGGGGGCAGATATCTTTGCCTACGGGCACCTAGCCAGGTATACAGAGATGAACCTTTAAAAACTTTAATAAAGACCTCAGATTTAAAACGCTTCTCTTTCCAGGTTGGTATCACCATTCAAGCTTATGTCTATTGTCTGCCCCTCCTCTTTGCTGCCAACTCTTCTATACTCAACAAATGGGACACCGTCTATAACAACATCTGCAGATTCGCCTTAACTGCCCCTCGGCTTACTCATCACTGCCTCCTGTATGCTGGTTTAAATTGGCTGTCACCTAAGGATCTTCAGGCCTACTCCCTAGGCTGCTTTATTGGCTCCCTGTCCAGACCCCCTTGCCCTGACTATCTGGCTAACCTGCTGACTCCTGCCTCCCAAACCTGTACCTTCAGGTCTTCCTCTGTCCCTATGCTCTCTACCAGACCTTGCACAACAAAAATGGTGAACAGTCATTCTCTCACTTTGCTCCCAAGTTCTGGAACTCACTCCCCCTTCAGGTTGAAAATTCTGCCTCACATCGGGAATTCAAAAACTCACTATTTTCCCACCTCCACGCCCTTGGACACTGCAAATGCTCTTAATCTGCTGCTCCCTTCTGGAGGCAGCTGGCACAGACCCCTGACTAGTGTTACTAAATGTTTTCATAATGCACTGTATCTGACTCTGCTGCTCTGAACCCTAATGTTGTTAATTGCTCTTACTGTATTAAGTATACCCTGATTGTTATTACTTTCAACCATATTATGTTTTATGTACTACTGTACTCTGTAACCAATGTCTTGTGCTCTCCCAGGTCGTGCCTGAAAATAGGCAGGATTGTTGCCTAGCACACTTACTGGTTACCAAAAGCCAATAAATAAATAAATAAACCATATATACTTTTCTTACAACTAAAAGAAATTCAAAGACAGACCAAGTATGCTCTAAAAAGAATTTTACTACAATAGATAAAAAAATATGTAAAACATACAATACAGAACTATTATAACCCAAGACATACAAATCACTTAAACAAAACAGGGTTAAACGTGCAGTTCTTACCTACAGTACTTAGATTGGTCTCTTTCTAAATACCTGCTTAAAAGTGCTCAAAGATCCTTTCTTTGTCAGAGTCTGAAAAAAGTGTCTAAGTAAAACAGAATTATTCCTTAAAGTAAACAGTATTTGCCAACCCCTTTTGTGTGAGGTCATCTAGTTCCTCCTCTGTCAGATTATATATAAAAATATATCTAATAAAAAAAACAGGATGTCTTTTCAAAGTATTAATTTTGCAATCCTCAGCATGACTCATATGTTCTTCAAATTACATCTATTTGATCTCATGATAAGCTTTCCCCTTTCAGGACATGAAGGCATCTTTATGATTGTTGCACTAATACATCACAACCTGCTTTTCTTCCTTTGGAATGTCATAAAATGGATATACTCAACTCAAGCATCTTCCACCCTGTAATTAGGTTCTGGCCTTCCACGTAACACCTGGTATCTAAAAACTGAGTGTGTGTGATCTCACATGCTGTATCATCATTTTCTCCTGGCTTTCATCTTTCAGCTGAAACCTGGGGGTGGGGGGAGTGAGCAAGGTCACTCCTAGAGCATCAGATTTTCAGCAGAGACATTCAGTAATACATTTTATATAAAAAAAATGATACAGCACACAGGACTGGCTGTCCACATCACAGACACCACACAGCCCAGATTTAAACATAGAAACATAGAAACATAGAATTCGACGGCAGATAAGGACCGCTTGGCCCACACAGTCTGCCCATTTCCCTACCTACTGGATAAGCTGCAGATCCTAGTTAACCAGCAGCCTACTTCTTCCTACCCCCACCCCCCAGAATTGCCTTATGGCTATCCCATGCATGCTTGAATTCCCCCACTGATTTTGACTCCACAACCTCCTCGGGCCGTTCCATGCATCCACAACCCTCTCTGTGAAAAAATACTTCCTTAAATTACCTCTGAGCGCCCCCTCTATCTTCAAATTGTGCCCTCTTGTTCTTGCACACCTCTTTTTTTGAAAGATGCTACCCTCTTGGACTTTGTTGATTCCCTTGAGGTACTTGAAAGTTTCTATCATGTCCCCCCTCTCCCTCCTTTCCTTGAGGCTATACATATTAAGCTCCTTAAGTCTCTCTTCATACGACTTCCGGTGCAGACCCTGCACCATTTTAGTCTCCCTCCTCTGGACAGCTTCCATCCTGTCTATGTCTTTGTGGAGATTGGGTCTCCAGAACTGCACACAGTACTCCAGATGGGGTCTCACCAGCTGTCTGTACAGAGGGATACTAACTTCCTGTTTTCTACTGGTGATGCCTCTCCCTATGCATCCCAGTATCCCCCCAGCCCTCCTTGCTGCCCTCTCACATTGCTTGCCCATCTTTAGGTCATCTGATATGACTACCCCCAGATCCCTTTCCATTCTTGTTGTTGTTAGTATCTCACCCCCCATTGTGTACTCTTCCCCTGGGTTTTTGTTTCCCAGGTGCATTACCTTGCACTTCTTAGCATTGAATCTAAGCTGCCATACATTTGACCATTCCTCTAACCTTGCCAAGTCCCTTCTCATCCCTTCCACCCCACCCTGTGCATCAACTCTGTTGCAGATCTTAGTGTCATCTGCAAAGAGACATACTTTCCTTCAGTCCTTCTGCAATGTCGCTATAAAGACATTGAAGAGGACCAGTCCTAATACTGAACCCTGCGGTACCCCACTAGTAACCCTCCTTTCTTCTGAGTGGACTCCATTTACTATTACTCTCTGTGTCCTATTCTCCAGCCAATTCTTTACCCAGGCTGTCATCTTGGGACCCACTCCCAGGCTGGCTAACTTGTATATTAATCTTTTGTGTGGGACTGTGTCAAATGCCTTGCTAAAGTCTAGGTAGGCCATGTCCACAGCCCCTCCCTGATCTACTACTTTGGTCACCCAGTCAAAGAAATCTATCAGATTCATCTGGCATGACCTTCCTGCTGTGAATCCATGCTGCCTAGGGTCCTGTGCCCCTCTGGCCTCTAGATACCGACAATTCTTTCCTTTAGAAGTGATTCCATCATTTTCCCTATCACTGAGGTTAAACTAACAGGTCTATAGTTTCCTGCTTCTGCCTTGCTCCCACTTTTGTGAAGGGGAATCACATCTGCCCTCCTCAGTCCTCAGGTACCACCCCATACTCCCATGATTTGTTAAAAGGGTAGTCAGTGGGTGTCCTGGTTCTACCCTTAGTTCTTTAGAGTTCTGGGATGAATCCCATCAGGCCCCTTGCTTCTCACCTTCAGTTTTAAGAGTTCTTTCAGAACCCTTTCTTCTGTAAATGGGCGGTATCAACTTCTGTATCCAAGTGTGTTACTACTGTTTGTTTTATGTATCTCCCCTCTTCATACGTAAATACTGAGCAAAAATATTTGTTTGAGTATCTCTGCCTTTCACAGTCTCCTCTGCCCACCCTCCTCTCCTTTATTAAGCCTCACTATCCTTCCTTAGTCTTCCTTTGCTCCTGATGTACTCTAAAAGGTTTTATCCCCTTCTTAACTGAGTTGGCTATCTTTTCCTCGGTTTGGGCCTTTGCTGTTCTGACTGCCTTCCAGCCTCCTTTTGCTTTAACTGATACAGTTCTCTGTCCTGCTCCTTCTACGATTCCTTGTACTTCCTGAATGCTTTCTTTTTCTCTTGAACCTTCACTGCCACTTCCTTTGAGAACCATAGTGGTTTCTTACATCGTCTTGTTTTGTTTATTTGCTTCACACAAAGGCTTGAGGGCACTCACTAATATGTAACCCCTAGGTGGTGCTATTCCAAGGGCTACTACCCCTGCCTGTCTTCTTAATAACAGGTTGAGGGGCCTGGGTTCAAAACTGCCAGTACCGAGGTGTTCCTACCCTCAGCAAACACACTAGTTTGGTACCTCCACCCAGAGTATTGTTTGCATGGTTATCTATTTATATTGGTGCAGCCCTCTGGGAAGCTACCACCACCCACAACCCAACCCAGTGACCGATTACCTAGATATTGACAATGACTATTAACAGTATTGACTAGACAGTTTGCAATAGGCATTAACAATATGCTCCCATTTGTCCCACTTACCAGCAGGGTCTCTGGTCCTGGTATAAATCTTGCAAACCTCCCTGTAAAGACAGCTTTGAAATATAGCACGCACTTTCAACACATTCAGCAAAAAGCTTATCACTTTAACTCAGGTAATAATATTGTTCACACGTTGGGTTCAAAGTGACACATTTAAATCAGGTTTATTAAAGGGTTGTGAACAAGGAGGGGGGTGCAAATCTGGGCAAATGATTACTGCTTTGGAAAACCAGGTTACTAAACACAGCTAATTTAGTCCCTTTGCTATTGGGTACCCAAGATCTATGCTAGCTGGCGAGAGTTGGTGCCTGGGGCTGCAGCTGTTGTTGGGGCCCTTGAAGGAAAAAAACAATCACGTTAAATGTATAAAGCAAATTAAATTAGTTTTATCCATAGTCAGTTGGTATAGTCTATTGGAAACCCTTGAAATTAAGCTGAGAACAATTAGATGATACCATAAGAAAATTAAGATGCCTGTTGCAGGGATCTACCCTGGATTTACTCACTGTACCAGTCGATTTAGGATGGCCTGGTGAAATGAAGACCCACTGCTGGAAGGTGTTGCACATGGGGAAACGGGGCTGACACGACTCACCTCCACTTCATGGCCTTTTCCTGTAGATGGCCACAACCTGTGATGACTCATTGTGCAGGGGCTGGATCCCCAAAATTGGTCTCTCACTGGTAAAACTGTAGCTGGCGCAAGAACAGATGGAATGGGCTGGGTTGGATATGGGCCCAAGTTTAACAGAGTTTCTCTGGCAAAGTTCAGTTTATTTGCTGGTGACCCCTCCAGCTGGTAGACAGCTCGGTCACTGGTAAAGGCAGGCTCCTCTCCAGCAATCAGCAGTGCCTGGATGGTAGATTTTGACCCACAACAAGCATTCAGCACATTTATTTCTAGAAACATCAAACTCTATGATTCTTTTTTGGCTCCTGCCTGGTTCGCAATGTCACCCACTTTTCTGAGCAAACCTCCAATTCTGCAGTAGGACAGTTCTGGGTGATCGATCCCCCTTTAGGACCGCAGGATGCACTCCTGTTGAAAACTTGGCCTCTCCCAGGCTGGATCCTCACAGAGATTACAAACTTCTTGCTCCACAGAGTTTCAGGATTAACTGCCACTTTCCTGGAGTCTCTTTCCTGCTGTTAGGCAGTCTGATGCTGAAAAAGTAAAAGGGAGGCAAATCAGGTCTTTCCCCTGCCAATTCTCTTCAGCTCTTTTCTCGGAGCTACTTCTCAAGGGCTCGAGCTGCTTTCTCTCTCCACTCTACTAGCAACTGAACTCTCTATTTTCAGTTCTTGGACTAGTCTATTTTTTCTGGATTCTGGTTGGCTAGGTAAGCTGTCAGTCACAGTTCTGGTATTCCCATTTGTCAGTTTAGGAGCCAACCTAAAAAACTACAAAACTACAGCTCTTTCCCACGTGGCACCTGAGCTAAGGTTCTCATGTCCTAATTGGTCCAAACGGGAAGTCCAGGTCCAAAACATGGTGGCTTCCTTTGGAAAATGCATGCTGCAATAAAGGCAGGTTAAACAACAATCTGTATCTTAAAGACAACTATGAATTGGAAGTAAATAACTGCAGTATTATGTAGAGCTCCCTTTGCTCTACTAGCGACAGCAGAGTGGGCCAAATTGGGGTGATGCCTGGTTGGTCCTGAGCTTTGAAACACTCAGACCTAGCCCAGTCTATCTACAGCATTTACACTGACTGTGGCACTTAAAGAGACAGGTGCAGAGACACATCATGGCACTCACACGCAGACCAATAAGAGGACACCATCCATTATGGATTTATCATCTCTGCAGGACATCTGCCTGGCAGTGGGCATTACTGGAGTCCAGGGAGTCACTTAAGGTAAGCCCCCTGCCTAGGAAACTTGGAGTCCGTGTCAAGTCTAAAACATAAGTAACAATTGACATTAATACTTTTTACAGTATTTACAAGTTGCAGCCATATAGTACTATATACATAATCTGCACAGTTTTACTATTAATATATGCAATATAGCATGCTTTACTCTAAATGGCCTTTTCTACATGCATTTTTGTCTTGACATATCAAATTCACATTTTTCACTGTGTTTTAAACAGTTACCATATGCATTACCTCTGGAAACATCTGAGCAGTTGCATAACTGGTATTTACCTTGTACCCCTTTAACTGACCTTTTTTACTTGCCTGCTGATTAAGTAGTGGATGTGGGAGGAGCTCTGCCCCCCCACATTGAACAGCAGGCTAAAAGCCTTTCAATTACCTTGCACCTCTTTAACTGATCTTTTTTACTTTGTAAGAGTGACCCCTAACATAATGAGAAGAGGGCCTGATTATTAGATTGGACATGCAGTGAACCCTATTTTAGGAAGGGAGTTAGTTGTGATGTATATCCCTTTATGAACCACATTTAGAGGCAGGTCTACAGGCTTTCCTGGTGAATCATGGGTAAGGTGTACTACTGGTTTTACGATTCTAGCAGATCTTTTTCCTGTAGGGGGCATAGGCACAGTCCTCTCAACATTGGCATTCAGGTTCATGACTCCCGGCTCGTTGTCCAGCAGCAAAGCAGCTTCTGCAGGAAAGGGTTCCTCTGCACCCTGTGTAAGTTCTGAGGTGGATGAATTACTTGTATTTGTAGTAGTACTTAAACTTTCTGGGTCTATGGACTTATGATCATCTGTAAGCAATACTTCGATAAAACTTGAATCATTTAGTTCACTGCTAGCACTCTTGGGGATAGCAATATTTTCTGAAATGAGGTCAGGTTCACTAGGCCCACTTAGGTTAGTTTCACTTGCAGGTTCATGGGTACAGGTTTCCTTTACTTGAGCAGGACTAGCTGTGTCAGTTTTAGACAGTTTCACAAGAGATAAAGAATCAGCTACTTCAGAGGTCACACTTTGCACTTCACTTTCCAGTGGCACTGGAGTAGTTGAAAGAGCAAGATTGTCTGGCATCTCTGACTTATTATCATTGTGTCCAACCTGGTGGAAAAGAATTCCCTGGAACAGTTGTGCTAGCTCAATGGAAGGATAATACACACCTTCATATTTACTCTCACCAGATTCAGAATTAGTGTCATCATGAATAGCAGCAGTGTTTGATGAAGGCTTGGTTTGTGGAGGGATCTAGTAACAGGCCAAGTCAGCGTGGCGCTTTGCAGTATTGTATCTATGACAATCTGCCCAAATGGAAGGAGGTGATTTTGATGGATTGTTCTTACAGCTCTGGGATCTCCTTCTGGTCGTATTTTATAGACTGGGAATTTATCCAACTTATGAATGACTATGTAGGGAGTGTGACTCCAGTGATCTGCTATCTTATGTTTTCCTTGCAATCCCAAATTTCTCATTAGAACTCAATCTCCCAATTGGAGTTCTTGAGCATTGAATCTTTTATCATGTCTTCCTTTATTCGCTAACTGTTTCTTAGCAGCCATAGTGTGGGCAAGTTGATAAGTGTGGTTTAGCTGTGCTTTTAGCTTGTATACACATTGCAGATAGTTATCAGCTTGAACTCCATCTGGTGACACGCCAAAGCAAATGTCCACTGGGAGACGTGCTTCACGACCAAACATCAAGTGATACCGGCAGAAACCTCTCACATCACTTTTGGTGCAATTATAGGCATGCACTAAGGTACTTATCTGCTGACTCCATCTTGGTTTGTCTTTTGGGTGAAGGGTGCCCAGCATGTTCGGCAAAGTCATATTAAATCTTTTGGATTGTTTATCCCCTTGTGGGTGGTAGAGAGTAGTCCTTGACTTTTTGACACCACACAGAGAGAGTATTTCTTTAATTAGTCGACTTTCAAACTCCCTTCCTTGATTGGAATGTATCCATTAAGGAGCAGCATAATGTATGAAAAATTTTTCAGCAAGAACCTTGGCTTCTGTTGCAGCCTTTTGGTCTTTGGTGGGGTAAGCCTGCTCATATCTGGTGAAGTGATCTGTTACAACAAGTTTATTTCCAATGTTTTTGGCATCAGGCTCTAGACTTAAAAAGTCAATGCATACAAGCTCCATGGGTGCATTAGTAGCAATGTTAACCAAAGGTGCTGCTCTTTGTGGTTGGGCCTTCCTTTGGAGGTATCTGCTACAAGTTTTAATATACTGTTCTACCTCTGCACTCATCTTGGGCCAGTAGAAATGGGCTTGGACTAAATCTACAGTTCTCTCGCTGCCCAAATGTCCCATCTGGTCATGGAGGGCTTTTAAGACCACAGACTTAGCTTTTCAAGGTAACACCAGTTGTTTTTTTGCAGTTTTCCCTTGATGGTTCATGATCTCTCGGTAGAGTACTTTATCTCGAAGCTTTAGTCTGGGCCCCTCTTGGAACAATAAAGTAGTTCTTTGGTTACTGGATCATAGTTTGGAAACATCTTTCCCTTGATTCAGAGCATCTAGCACAAGCCTAAGCATGCGTATATGATACTGTTCTCTTTGGATGTCCGCTGTAGCGAGCTGAGGCAAAGTACTCAAATCTAGAGTTGCAAAGCTACAGTAGGCCGCAGGCACACAGGCATCTGGGGGTCCCAAGCAGCTGACTATGCAATTTACAGTTTCAGCTGATGGGTGTCCATCTTTGTCAAACTTTTGGCACAGGGCCTTTACAGATTGTTCTGACATTTGCACCCACTCAGGGGTTGAAACAAGCCTTCTAGAAAGGGCATCAGCATCAATATGGTTTATGCCTAGGCGGTACTCCACTCAATAATTATATGTCAATAGAGCAGCCAGCCACCGGTGTCCAGTTGCATCCAACTTGACCGATGTTTATACATACGTGAGCGGATTATTGTCTGTTTTGACCAGGACTTTGGCATTATATAAATACTTATGAAATTGGTCAACTATGACCCATTTTGAAGCAAAGAATTCTAATTTGTGAACGGGACAGTTCTTTAAAGATGGTGTAAGGCTTGTGCTTGTAGACGCTACTGGGCACAGTCCCTCTTCATATTCTTGATAAAGTACACTTCCAAGGCCACTCAGGCTGGCATCTGTGTGTAGTACAAACGGCTTGGTTGGGTCTGCATATACGAGTATGGGGGCATGTGTCAGCTGGTAGATAATTGCTTAGAATGCTGCATAACAATCTGAAGTCCACCTTGACCCAAAGGATTAGTTGGGCTTAATGAAGGCCATGTCTCCTTCCTTCACAGTGCCCCTTCTGAACTTTCTGTTGGTAGGAGGGTATCCTTGTGTCAGATTTAACAGTTTACCTTTGTGAAGTCCTTTACAAAGCACCGATAATATCCACAGAAGCTTAGAAATCTTTGAAGCTCTATGAGGTTGTTGGGCCTCAACCAGGTGGTTAAAGCTTCTACTTTGCTTGGGTTCATCTGGATGCCTTCAGAGGACACAGTGTGGCCTATATTTTTTACAGCTCTTTGGAAAAACTATCACTTGTCTACAGACAGTTTTAACCCGAATTCTTCCAATCTGTCCAAAACTTTAAACAGCCGAGCTTCGTGCTCCTCAAGCTTTTTGCCAAACATGATGACATCATCCAAGTACATAAGGCATTGAAGCAGGCTCATATCCCCTACTGCACCCTCCATTAGTCTCTGAAAGGTTGCAGGCAGTCCAGATATGCCTTGGGAGCATGCGCAAAAATTCATAGACACTCAAAGGGAAAGATAAATGCCATCTTCTCTATCCTCTGGTGCCATCGGGATCTGATAATACCCACTTCTGAGGTCTAGAACAGAAAACCACTGACTCCCATTGAGGCAATCTAGGCATCCTGGACGTAAGGCATTGTGTATTGATATGGTATGGTTTGTCTATTAAGTGTCCTGTAATCGACACACATTCTCAACATCCATTCTTTTTTTAGACCACCACAATCGGGGATGCATAAGGGCTGTGTGATTCCTGGATGATTCCAGCTGCTAACATTTCCTGGAGATGGTGCCTGACATCATCAATGTCTGCAGGTGCTAATAGGCATGATCTTTCCTGGAATGGTATCTCACCATGGAGCCTGAGGTGGTGTTCATCAACAGTAACACATCCAATGTCCCATTCTTTCAATGAAAATACTTTGCTACATTGCACCATCTTGCGGCTGATTCTGTCCTTCCACTCAATGGGGATAGGGTGCTCTCCAAAGTTGAACATATTTGGGAACACATTGCTGTCTTCCTTTCTGTGGCAGTTGGTTGGCAACACTGCAGTATCTGCGCAGAATACTTTGGCCAGTGTACAGCCTCGTGTAACTCTAATGTCTCTGTCGGTTAGATTGCAAAGCTGCACCACAACTCTTTTAGTGTAGGCATGAACATGAACTAGCAGCACACTTGATTTAACTAGGAGCCTGTCAGGCAGCCTTCAGCTTTTCTGAGGCCTCTAGCATGAGAATCTTGTTGGTTATGCCCTTTTGATACGCACATCTCCACTGACACATCACTATGCATTAATTAGCAAGACAAGAAGAGATGGGTCCTTCTTCCAGACATATCCCACTGGCTCATCATTATCATTTACTTTGCTCTGTATTTGCATCTCATAAGCTTTTTGTGCCATTGCATGACTGTGTAAAGCTTGTTCAGTTTTCTGGGCTTGCCTCTCTTTGCACATCTGTGCTAGGTGGTGACATGTGTTCATTAGTGCCGATCAACAAAGGAATTCCATCATATAAGCCAGTTGGAGGGCAAAACAAGGCCAATGTCTCTATGGGTTCATCCATGCCTGCTAAAGTGGGTTGGTAAGACAGCCATATTCTTAAGTAATCAAGGTATGGGTAGGATTTATCGGAAGCACCACAGGTTGCCAACAGCCACATTGTCAACAGCCCCCTGCAGAGACACCAGGAAACTGCAGCAATCAAGCCTAACATACTTCACACAGACCTCTGGCAACCTGACACTGTAGCCATAAGGAACAATCCGATGGACTGGGAGGTGCACGGCCACTCGACCGACACACCGGCAACAACCACTACTGTGGCACTGGACTTGGTGACATGCCCCCCCCCACCATGGAGGACCCAACAGACAGCAGCGTAAGAGTACAGGATGTGGGCAAGGGTCACCAGTAGCCATGCACATCTTCTGCACAGTATTGGTCACAGGGTCTGCAGCAAGGTTCCAAGCACTGGGACAGGGTATGCCACCGACGCAGCTGGACACAGGTCTAGATGGCTGTCCTGGCATTGGGAAGAGCACACAGACCACAGGGGGTAGAGGTGGCCCATCCAGTGCACCTAAGTCAGTAGGTGTGGTGGCTGATTTTGTAGTCGATGCCAGTGCAGCTGCAACTGCTGTGGGGGGTGTCAGCTGCTGTGGCGGGTTGCCGTTTCAGCGGTTGGTATTTCAGCAGTCACTCTGCCTGTGTTGGGATTGTGGTGTCACTCTGACACCATGCTTCTGGATGATTTATCGCTCAAACCCCACACATGCAGTCCATCTGGAGGTTGTAGAAAGTGATCCAACAGATGCTTTTCATAGCAGTCTTTAAATATTATAGTGACCTGAGATCCACTGCCCAGCATGACTCAGGTCGGGATACTGTCACTATGTACTATAGTATCCATTGAAGGACCTACCATTTTGGACCAGACAGGAGAAGCAGTATTTGCAGGACATATGGCATTTGCCTTGGACACAAAAGACTTGTGAGGAGGCCCAGATTGAGGCTTTATGTTATTTTGCCTGACCTAGTTAAGCAGCTTAGCAGCCACTCTGCGAAAATCTTTGGGAGAGCGGCACGTTTTCTTAGTGTGTCCATCTTCTCCACAATGAGAGCAGAATATCTGAGGCTGGAAATCAGGAGGTGAAGCAGAGTCTTCCCTGGGTTTATGGGTGTCAGGTGTTGCAGGCCGGTACTCTTCCTTGGGCCTAGACTTGGATTCAGCTCTGTCATGGTTTCTCCAGGGCACAGGCCATCGGGATGAGGGAATGAGATCACTCACCATAGCTTGCAGCCCTCTGATTTCTTTCATTATGCTAGAGTCCATTTTACCCTCGGGAGCCTGGGTACTAGCCCCCTTTCACAGTAGCTTGGGCCTCACAGTTAGCCTCAGTATTGGAAGCACTAGTAACATGGCTTTTTACCATACTTTATTTTTGGGCTTCCCTGATGCCTTTTATTTGCCTCATTTAGGTTCCCAGTCAGCCCCTTGTGGGGTCAGGATCAACGGTAAGCCATTTCTTTGACTGCGATCGCAGTTGGGCACACCTGTCTACAGGCACGAGTTTGCCGGCCAGCTGTGAAGTTTAAGAAAAATTGGCCAGTGGTTCCGTAGCCCCCCCAAAGCCCACAGAGGGCAAAAATCAAGTAAGGGGCCACACGGGGACCATTGGGCACATTCCTGGACCTGGGCCGTGGCAGTGGAAATCGGGGGGACTAACAGGAAACACCTGCAGGCACAGGAAAGTGAAAGGAGGCACTCCATAGAGTGGGAGCATGGTAACACGGGCCAAAAGGTAAATCCCCATTTGGGGGGGGGCTACATGTTATGTATTTATAGATCTAAACAGCTGCTCTAAGAGGTGCATCTGTGCATGATCTTAGAACCAACTTGGCATGGGATGACAATCCCATTGTAGGCAATCTGTCAGCATTGGGAGACCACAATATGGATGCCCAGTGATGTCAGTATAGCAGGCCAGGAAGTCAAATGCAGAGCAGGTTGAACATACTGACACAAGATAGTATAAATACAGGGCCAGCTTATTGCCAGACATTTGGATGTAGGCCATTCTTGCATCCATTACGCTGCTTTTAGAATACTGCTTGATATTCTTCAGCTTTGTCCTGGGTGATGCAGATTGAAACTGATCCTATTTTGACAAAGACAGTGTCACCAGGGCAGCAAGAATCTGGAACACTTAAAAAAGGAAATTTTCACAAATGCTGTAGAATTCTACGGAAGCACAAATATGCATGCACAAGTAGCTCCTACTATGTAGTGCAGGGCTGAGGGTGACAGCCAGGGCCAGCCAGCAGCAACAGGTTCATAAATGGCCATTTAAAAATTATATTAGGATAAAAATGCTAGCAGCGCTCAACAAATGCCCCACCCCCAAAGTTAACCAAATCTAAGACCCACCCTATGTGTAAGTGTAGTTTCTTGCAGAACTGGAGATCACAGATTACAGTGCTCATTTACGCAACTGTTAAACAATGCAATGTATTATGCTTCACACAATACTCCCCTAAGTCTTGTAGACAGCCTAAGTCCCCAACCATAGTATGTGCAGTGGATAAGTTCTCTAAAAGCATGCTCAGGGGAAGGAGGCAATCAGGCATAACTAGTGGAGATCTACTTAACAGGTTGCCTTGAAGAACTCTCAGGAGGTAGGGGTGGATGAATGACTGGGAACACCATCTTTCCTTTTGCATAAACAACTGCTGTTGATTGCACATGGAGGGGTCCATTTATTTAAGATTTACTAGATGTAAGCCCCCCTCCCCATGCCTAGGGGTTGTCCAGATGGTAATAATTGGGGAAGAGCACTCTGCAAACATATCAACAAAGTCCAAGCCAGTTAAAGTTCATACCTGGGTTTATGCTGGTGTCCCTTTGCAGGAAACTTAGGAAACTTAGGTGGGGTGCAGCAGGCTGGTACTAAAGGGCCTCTGGAGTTGCCAGGGGTACTCCTCCTGTTGCAGAGCTAGAGAGCAAACTGGTTAAAGCACTACAGTCTTTTGATGGAACAAACCCAATGTCCAGGCGCAGAAGAAAGATAAAACAACATTTGATTTAATAAATTAAATGGATTACAACTCCATGGAGCAGCTGGTAATAATTCCGTGCAGACCACGAAGATCCTCATGACACAAAGCTTAAGTATTTCCTTGGAACCAGGACTCCCTAATGATGGTAGCTACAGCACGACTCCCTTGACACACTACAGCCTCCATTCATACTCTTGACTTTGTGACCCCTTCAGAGCTCAAATGAATGTGCAAGGTGGTTTTCCTCACCAGCCTGGGCATCCCAACCCCAACTGATTCACAGAGACGGCGACCCCACAGCAATCGGTGCCTCACAGATCATCCCAAAGTAGACCCAGAGGCCTAGGAATCCCCACATGGTGCCAAACTTTAATTTGGTTGAAACTCCCCATGCTGCTGGACACAGGGTTCTCCATCAGGGGATACTAGAGGCAGGCTGCCGTCACTGCCTCCCATGATGCAGGCTGCCGTCACTGCACCATAACTGGGCCAATGCAACCAGCAGCCCACATGTTGAGGCACCCCCTGAGGTCTACCCCAGTGCCAGGGATCATGGAGTAGGCCACACACTGTACCACTGAGCCCCAGCTCCCATCTCCAGAATTGAGGGGTCCCCAAGACCACGTCCCAGACCTGCACCACGTCTGACCACCACACTACCCTTCTAAGGCCAAAATGGACAGGGGGTTGAACCGGGATGGCAATCGTCCCATATCTGGCCCTGAACCTCGGCCCGCAAATGAACTTTGGCCACCTTTGGCCTGGAACCCTACCTCACACTCTCGGGATGCCTCTCTCCCAAGAACCACCCCCAACTGCGCCCTCCATAAATGCCAATCTTCAATCTGATTTTGACTGTCTACAAGCATGGCGGCTACTAAAAAAACTTCTTCTAAACTCTAAGAAAATGGTGGCCATGCTTTTTGGCTCCTCACCTAGAATCAAATCCTGTACCTCTGCCATCTCAGTCCAGGGCCCAAAAGACTCCCCCTGAAGACAGTCAACTCATTCAGGTATTTTGGGGTCACACTTGACCCATCTCTTGATTTCACCCTTCACATTGCAGCCACATGTAAGACAGTTAACATAATACTGGGGCTGGCCTATAAAATCAGGTCCTCCCTTAATCCTGCTGCCAGGCTTGCTATAGTTCAAGGTATACTCTGTTCTTGTCTAACATATAGCTCTATGGCCTATCCTGATGTGAGCAAAGGTGCCTTCCAAAAATGGAGCACATGCTACAATAGCATATGCCGATTTGCACTCTTTGCACCCAGACTAACTCATCGCTGCCAACTCTACTCCTGTCTAGGCAGGCTCTCCCCATCCTCGCATTGGCTCTAAACTGCTGACTGTCTGATTGATAACATAGTCAGAACTGGAGCTCCGGAGTCCCTTTCCAATATGTTAAACCATCCCACACTAGCTTACCCCATGAAATCTTCTGAACAATCTCCTCTTGAAATTCCTAGAAGTTCCACAAAAAAGGGGGAATTTTTCTTTGCGACATCTGCGCCCAAAACCTGGAACTCCCTTCCTCTAAATGTCAAACTCTTCAAATCCCACCAAGCTTTTAAAAAGGGTCTTTGATCCTTCATTGGGGACTCTGTCATTTGCTCCTGCTCTGGCATTCCTTGTAACAACTAGTTTTTGGACTGCCATTCCTTGGCATTCCTTGGGCAGATTGTCATAGATACAGTACCACAAAGCACCACGCCAACTGGGCCTGTTACTAGAGCTGCTGCTCAGAAAAAGCAGTCATGCCAGTCTCCTGCTGTTTTTGGACCAGTCTATTTTTTCTGGATTCTGGTTGGCTAGGTGAGCTGTCAGTCACAGTTCTGGTACTCCCATTTGTCAGTTTAGGCGCCAACCTGAAAAACTACAAAACTACAGCTTTTTCCCACGTGACACCTGAGGTAAGGTCCCCTGTGTCCTAATTGGACCAAACGGGAATTCCAGGTCCAAAACATGGTGGCTTCCATTGGAAAATGCATGCTGCAATAAAGGCAGGTGAAACAACAATCTGTAGCTTAAAGACAACTATGAATTGGAAGTAAATAACTGCAGTACTATGTAGAGCTCCCTTTGCTCTATTAGCGACAACAGAGTGGGCCAAATTGTGGTGATGCCTGGCTGGTCATGAGCTTTGAAACACTCAGACCTAGCCCATTCTATCTACAGCATTTACACTGACTGTGGCACTTAAAGAGACAGGAGTAGAGACACATCATGGCACTCTCACACAGACCAATAAGAGGACACCTTCCATTATGGATTTATCATCTCTGCAGGACATCTGCCTGGCAGTGGGCATTACTGGAGCCCAGGGTGTCACTTAAGGTAAGCCTCTGATTTGGGAGGGGGTTACACTCTTTCCTGCCTAGGAAACTTGGTGTCTGCATCAAGTCTAAAACATAAGTAACAATTGACATTAATACTTTTTAGTCTATTTACAGGTTGTAACCATATAGTACTATATACATGATCTGCACTGTTTTACTATTAATATATACAATATAGCATGCTTTACTCTAAATGGCCTTTTCTACATGGCATTTTTGTCTTGCGATATCAAATTCACATTTTTCACTGTGTGTTAAACAGTTACCATATGCATTACCTATTGAAACCTCTGAGCAGTTGCATAACTGGTAATTACCTTGTACCCATTTAACTGACCTTTTTTGCTTGTGAAGGTGACCCCTAACATAATGAGAAGTGGGCCTGATTATTAGATTGTAAATGCAGTGAACCCTATTTTAGGAAGGGAGTTAGTTGTGATGTATAACCCTTTATGAATCACATTTAGAGGCAGGTCTACAGGCTTTCCTGGTGAATCATGGGTAAGGTGTACTACTGGTTTTACACTTCTAGCAGATCTTCTTCATGTAGGGGGCATAGGCACAGTCCTCTCAACATTGGCATTCAGGTTCATGACTCCCGGCTCGTTGTCCAGCAACAAAGCAGCTTCTGCAGGAAGGGGTTCCTCTGCACTCTGTGTAAGTTCTGAGTTGGATGAATTACTTGTATTTGTAGTAGTACTTAAACTTTCTGGGTCTATGGACTGATGACCATCTGTAAGCAGTATTTAGACAAAACTTGAATCATTTAGTTCACTGCTAGCACTTTTGGGGATAGCAATATTTTCTGAAATTAGGTCAGGTTCACTAGGCCCACTTAGGTTAATTTCACTTGCAGCTTCATGGGTATAGGTTTCCTCTACTTGAACAGTACTAGCCTTGTCAGTTTTAGTCAGTTCCACAAGAGATAAAGAATCAGCTACTTCAGAGGTCACACTTTGCACTTCACTTTCCAGTGGCACTGAAGTAGTTGAAAGGGTAAGATTATCTGGCATCTCTGACTTATTATCATTGTGTCCAACTTGGTGGGAAGGAATTCCCTGGAACAGTTGTGCTAGCTCAATGGAAGGATAATACACACCTTCATATTTACTTTCACCAGATTCAGAATTTGTGTCATCATGAATAACAGTAGTGCTTGATGAAGGTTTGGTTTGCAGAGGGATCTAGTAACAGGCCTAGTCAGCGTGGCACTTTGCAGTATTGTATCTATGACATTCTGCCCAATTGCAAGGAGGTGATTTCGATGGATTGTTCTTACAGCCCTGGGATCTTCTTCTGGTCGTATTTTATAGACTGGGAGGTTATACAACTTATGAATGACTATGCAGGGAGTGTGACTCCAATGATCTGCTATCTTATGTTTTCCTTGCAATCCCAAATTTCTCATCAGAACTCAATCTCCCAGTTGGAGTTCTTGAGCCTTGAATCTTTTATCATGTCTTGCTTTATTTGCTAAATGTTTCTTAGCAGCCATAGTGTGGGCAAGTTGATAAGTGTGGTTAAGCTGTGCTTTAAGCTTGTGTACACATTGCAGATAGTTATCAGCTTGAACTCCATCTGGTGACATGCCAAAGCAAATGTCCACTGGGTGATGTGCTTCATGACCAAACATCAAGTGATACGGGCAGAAACCTCTCACATCACTTTTGGTGCAATTCTAGGCATGCACTAAGGTACTTATTTGCTGACTCCATCTTGGTTCGTCTTCTGGGTGAAGGGTGCCCAGCATGTTCAGCAAAGTCATATTAAATTTTTCAGATTGAGTATCCCCTTGTGGGTGGTAGGGAGTGGTCCTTGACTTTTTGACACTGCACAGAGAGAGTATTTATTTAATTAGTTGACTTTCAAAGTCCCTTCCTTGGTTGGAATATATCCACTAAGGAGCACCATAATGTATGAAAATTTTTTCAACCAGAACCTTGGCTTCTGTTGTAGCCTTTTGATCTTTGGTGGGGTAAGCCTGCTCATATCTGGTGAAGTGATCTGTTACAACAAGTTTATTTCCAATGTTTTTGGCATCAGGCTCTAGACTTAAAAAGTCAATGTATACAAGCTCCATGGGTGCATTAGTAGCAATGTTAACCAAAGGTGCTGCTCTTTGTAGTTGGGCCTTCCTTTGGAGGTATCTGCTACAAGTTTTAATATACTGTTCTACCTCTACACTCATCTTGGGCTAGTAAAAATGGGCTTGGCCTAAATGTACAGTTCTCTCGCTGCCCAAATGTCCCATCTGGTCATGGAGGGCTTTTAAGACCACAGGCTTGACACCAGTTGTTTTTTTACAGTTTTCCCTTGATGGTTCGTGATCTCTTGGTAGAGTACTTTATCTCGAAGCTTTAGTCTGGGCCCCTCTTGGAACAATAAAGCAGTTCTTTGGTTACTGGATCATAGTTTGGAAACATCTTTCCCTTGGTTCATAGCATCTAGCACAAGCCTAAGCATGCGTATATGATACTGTTCTCTTTGGATGTCCGCTGTAGCGAGCTGAGGCAAAGTACTCAAATCTAGAGTTGCAAAGCTACAGTAGGCTGCAGGCACACAGGTATCTGGGGGTCCCAAGCAGTCAACTATGCATTTTGCAGTTTCAGCCGATGGGTGTTCATATTTGTCAAACTTTTGGCACAGGGCCTTTACAGATTGTTCTGACATTCGCACCCACTCAGGGCTTGAAGCAGGCCTTCTAGAGAGGGCATCAGCATCAGTATGGATTATGCCTAGGCAGTATTGCACTGAATAATTATATGTCAATAGAGCAGCCAGCCACCAGTGTCCAGTTGCATCCAACATGACCGATGTTTGTACATACGTGAGTGGATTATTGTCTGTTTTGACCAGGATTTGGGCACCATATAAATACTTATGAAACTGGTCAACTATGGCCCATTTTGAAGCAAAGAATTCTAATTTATGAATGGAACAGTTCTTTACAGATGGTGTAAGGCTTCTGCTTGTAGATGCTACTGGGCACAGTCCCTCTTCTTATTCTTGATAAAGTACACTTCCAAGGCCACTCAGGCTGGCATCTGTGTGTAGTACATACGGTTTGGTTGGGTCGGCATATGCGAGTATGAGTGCATATGTCAGCTGGTAGATAATTTCTTAGAATACTGCATCACAATCTGAAGTCCACCTTGACCCAAAGGATTCGTTGGGCTTAAAGCAGGCCTTGTCGCCTTCCTTCACAGTGCCCTTTCTGAACTTTTGGTTGGTAGGAGGGTATCCTTGTGTCAGATTTAACAGTTCACCTTTGTGAAGTCCTTTACAAAGCACCGATAATATCCACAGAAGCCTAGAAATCTCTGAAGCTCTTTGAGGTTGTTGGGCCTCAACCAGGTAGCTAAAGCTTCTACTTTGCTTGGGCTCATCTGGATGCCTTCAGAGGACACAATGTGGCCTACATATTTTACAGCTCTTTGGAAAAACTGTCACTTGTCTACAGATAGTTTTAACCCGAATTCTTCTAATCTGTCCAAAACTTTAAACAACCGAGCTTCATGCTGCTCAAGTGTTTTGCCAGACACAATGATGTTATCCAAGTACACAAGGCATTCAAGGAGGTTCATATCCCCTACTGCACACTCCATTAGTCTCTGAAAGGTTGCAGGCACTCCAAATATGCCTTGGGGCATGCGCAAAAATTCATAGAAGCCCAGGGAAAAGATAAATGCTGTCTTCTGTCTATTCTCTGGTGCCATTGGGATCTGATGATACCTGCTTCTGAGGTCTAGAACAGAAAACCACTGACTCCTATTGAGGCAATCTAGGGCATCCTGGATGTAAGGCATTGTGTATTGATATGGTATGGTTCATCTATTAAGTGTCCTGTAATTAACACACATTCTCACAAAGCCATTCTTTTTTCAGACCACCACAATCAGAGATGTGTAAGTGCTGCATGATTCCTGGATGATTCCAGCTGCTAACATGTCCTGGAGATGGCACCTGACATCATTAGTGTCTGCAGGTGCTGACTGGCGTGGTCTCTCCCAGAACTGTCTTTCATCATAGAGCCTGATGTGGTGTTCAGTGCCAGTAATGCATCCAACATCCCATTCTTTCAATGAAAATACTTTGCACCGTTATGCCTGCTTGTGGCTGATTCTGTCCTTCCACTCAGTGGGGATGGGGGACTCTCCAAAGTCGAACATATTTGGGGACACATTGCTGTCTTCCTCTCTGCGGCACTTGGTTGGCAACACTGCAGTATCTGTGCAGAATACTTTGGCCAGGGTACAGCCTCGAGTAACTTTATTGTCTCTGTCGGTTACATTGCATACCTGTACCACAACTCTTTTAGCATAGGTGTGAGCACAAACTGGCAGCACACTTGGTTTAACCAGAAGCCCGTCAGGCAGCCTTCCCTCTTCTGAGGCTTCTAGCATGAAAATCTTGTTGGTTATGTCCTTTTTAAAATGCACATCTCCACTGACACGGCACAGTGAATTAGGTGATAAGACAAGAGGTGATGGGTTCTTTTTCCAGACATATCCCACTGGCTCATCACTAACATTTTCTTTGCTCTGCATTTTGCATCTCATAAGCTTTTTGTACCATTGCATGAATGCATAAAGTTTGTCCAGTTTTCTGGGCTTGAATCTCTTTGCACATCTGTATTAGACAGCCAAACATATGTGCATCAGTGCCGATCAACAAAGGAATTCCATCATATAAGCCAGTTGGAGGACAAACCAAGGCCAATAAACTCTATGGGTTCATCCACGCCGGCTATAGTGGATGGGAAAGAGAGCTATACTCTTAAGTAACCAAGATAGGGGTAGGATTTATCACTCAAACCCCACACGTGCAGTCCATCTAGAGGTTGTGGAGGGTGGTCCGACAGATGCTGGTCATACCAGTCTTTAAATATTATAGTGACCTGAGATCCGCTGTCCAATATGGCTCAAGCTGGGATACTGTCAATATGTACCATAGTTTCCATTGAAGGACCTACCATTTTACCATTGGGCTGACAGTATAGCCTAGAGGTTAGAGTAATGAGCTGTGAACGAGCTTGGTAGATCCAGCAGACCAGACCTTGGTTTGATTCTCACAACCTCCACTTGCATACTGTGTGACTCTGAGCAAGTCACTTAACCGCCCAATGCTGCTAGGTAGCCCCTGAAAACAGGCACTTGTGCCTAGTGAGCATTACCTGGTTACCAAAGACTAAAATGAAAAAATAAAAATAAAATTTTCGATCAGTCAGGAAGAGCAGTATTCGCAGGACACAGGGCAAGTGCCTTGGACACAAAAGACTTGTGCGGAGGCCCAGATTAAGGCTTTATGTTACTTTGCCAGACTTGGTTAAGCAGCTTGACAGTCACTCTGCACAAATCTTCAGGAGAGCGGCAAGTTTTCTTAGTGTGTCCATCCTCCCCACAACTATAACAGAATATCTGAGGTTGGGGATCAGGAGGTCGAGCAGAGTCTTCCCTGGGTTTACGGATGTCAGGAAGTGCAGGCTGGTACTCTTCCTTGGGCCTAGACTCAGATTCAGCTCTGCCATAGTTTCTCCAGGGCATAGGCTGTTGTGATGCGTGAACGAGATCTCTCACCATAGCGCTCACATTCCTTCCATTACATTAGAGTCCATTTTACCCATGGGAACCTGGATGCTGGCCCCTTTCACAGTAGGTTGAGCCATCATAGAGAGCCTTGGTACTGGAAGCACTAGTAACATGGCTTTTTACCATATCTACAGTGGTCTGTGCACTAGCTTGCAACTCTTTTGATTTTTTTTAAGAGATCACTGATTTGCTGAGAATCAAGAGCATTGTCTCTTTCACTGGGTTTCTCAGAGACAGGGGCAGCCCTGGCAATGCCTGCGTAAGGATTCCAACAGTCATCCTCAGTTTCTTCTTCTTTAATTTCTTTTATTAACCAGCAATAGGCAGTTGGATTATCTCTGTGATCCTGTAACTTCATCTTTGGCATTAGCACGCTAGAATAACGGGCTGACTTGAGAATGTGTTCTAGTCTCACATGGTTTAGATCACCAGCCATTATGCCACCCTTGCAGTGTGCTCTCTGAAGGGCCTTCTCTACGCAAGTCACATATGTAGACAAACGTTCATTTTTCTTCGGTTTGGTGGACCTGGACTTCCACATTAGATCCTCTCCTGATTCAGTACTGCCAAAAACACCCTCTAAGGCAGATTAATATTCATTAGCTGAAGCATCAGGGTTAGTGAACATTAGGAATTGGATTGTCTGAAGTGCAGGCCCCCTTAAACTCTCCATAAGTTCCTTTCGTTTCTTGCCCTCTAAGCATTGCCACTCTTGGACCAAAGGGGAAGCATTATCCATGCAAGTCTCTAAGTCATCTTTCTCCATGGGGGTGGGAAGAGTGCCCGAAAATAGCCTGAGTCTACGATAAGATTCCAAATTCACAGAGGGTACCACTATGGGGGACACTGCAAGGGGAGACAGCATAGACAGAGGTGTAGGGGCCAGAGAAGAATTTACAGGAGTAGCCCCACCCAGGACTCTCTGTGGCCCTTTTTAAATCCTCAAAAGTCTGTCCCTCAGTGGCTAGCAGTTTTCCTAGCTTCTCTTTTAACCCTTCTACTTTGGGTGACCCCCCCCAAGGGAAGATGCTCCACTATGTATAGCGATAATCCTCCATCCCACCTGGGATCCCTCAGGCAAAATAATGGGGTACAGTTTCTGGGTCTATGGGGCCCTACATGAAATAAGAGCCACTATAGTTTGAGAAAATAAATCAGCATTAAAAGGGGACTGCCAACCCCAGCTCCACCCACCAGCAGGTGGACCCAGACACCAGACAGCCCAGGTTTAAAGGGCCCTCACTAGTAAGCTCCCAAAGGGGGCTTACACTCTTCCCCTTTTCAAACCATTCATCTCCTGGTGAACGGCTCAGCAGCAGTCCAGCAGGCCAAACCCTGGGGAGGATATGCACGCTCTCTACCCCAGAGCAGACCCCAGCCAACACTGCTTGTGCCGCCATAACGGGGAGTACCCAACCTAAATCTAGAAGACCAAAGCCAATTTATTTACCACCTAAAGATCACAAAATCAGCCAAGTCTGGGGACCCACCCACCACACCCAGAGTACCGATCTGGCACAGGGGCAGTGTCCCAAACTTGTTACACTAACACTACCTAAGTACACAAAGCATGTTGCTGCCACCATCAGACCAAACTGGGCAAAACCATTAACTTTATATTTAATAACCCATACAGAACATAGCTTTTACTGGCACCCAAATAGGGGTGCAAACAACAATTTATGATAAACATTTGCATACAGATTTTTTTTTTCTCTTCCTTTACTACCCCAGACATACCTCACAGGCATACTCACTCACGACAACACTCACACTCACCAGCACCTCTCACTCCCCACTCAGACAACACCCACACCCACGGCACATTCTCTCACTAATTAACTAGTGCCATAATAATTTCAGGCACAAACGGTGAATGTCCAAAAAGTGCAAAGCTGCAGTCCATAAACGGTAGGTAATTCAATCCACGGTGCCTCAAGGCAACCCCCACAGTGGAAAAAGCATGCAAACATTTTAACAAACATTAACAGAACCATTATTTTACTGCAGACCTGAACAGAGGGGACCCAAGCTTCCTCAACAGGGAAGTCAGTCCAGACTAAGTCAACAGACTTGAACAGTTCAGAGAGAAAGAAGAGGTCCATTTAGTGCATCTAGGCTGGATCGGATGCAAAATATAGCTTAGGGTCTGGCCTGGTTATTTCTTCTCTGAAGGAATCCTCACTGATGCTATAGTATTTTGTGTATTGCCCTTCTGCATCCTATACCATGGTAAAGGTTTTAAACAGGGTCACTCCCGTCCACACTGCCGTGATGCACAATTTTTTTGCACAGGCAATGGCTTCCTGATAGCGAGGTGCAGTGTCCGAGGAATCTACTTGATTGCGTCAGTGAACTTTATTCAGGACCTCCTGGAACACCCAGTCTTCTTGTCTCTCCTCAATAACATCCCATATCCACTCACATAGATAGGGGTAGGTTTCTCCTGGATATTCCTTTCTGATGTGGTGCCTGACCCACCGCTCAGCTTGAGATCAGTCAGGGATACTCCTGATGCTGGTATGGGGGGCAGTCCCTTTTTCAAGCCAGTTCCAGGAGGTGTAAAGGTGGTAACGGGGGTCAGAAGGCCTCAGGGAATACAAATTCCACCTCTTCTACTTACACACCTGAGCTACACGAGGGATGGTGTCAGGGTAGTGGAAACTGGGGAAACAGTAAGGCCTGGGGATGCCCTCTCCCACAGCTGCTCTTCAAAAATCAGGGACACCGGGGTAACACCAAGAGCTCTGGATGCAGCTTCAACCCCTTCCACACACTCCCCCTGTGGACTGGTGCTCTTCTCTGACATCACCTCCTCAATTATCACATCAGGCTGGTCTTCTTTCTGGGCCACTGAGGAGGTATGAGGGGTGATCTTCACAGCCTCTGCTGCCACAGGGGCAACATCAGAAGCAGGAGCTACTACAGGGTCTGGCTCCTTAGCCCACCCATGGCCTCTCTTCCTCTGCCACGAGGAGGGACAGGGTCTGCAGAAGGGAAAGGGCTGGGCAGATGTCTAGTGCCCTTCCCAGCGGGGGGTCACCTTACTCACAGTCTGATCCATCTCCTTCCAGTTCTCCAGGCTAGAAGCATGTGTTCTTAGCAGCACAGGCATGGGAGGCCACTCCCAGGATGGCCAGAAGGAGGAGCTGCACCATGGGAGCAGTAGAAGCACACTGGCATACACTTGACATCAGCTCTAGCACAATTACAGATCGCACAGTGGTCTTTTACGTTACTCTTTTCCACTTCCTCCCATAGCCATGATGAAAGGTAGGTTGGCACAAGCACCTCTTTACCCATTTTTTCTGAGGAATCAGCCATGCTGAACAAGTTAGGCCTTCTAACACACTAAAACAGCAGCAGTACAGTCTCCATAGTAACTCTGCCAATGGCAAAATTACACTCCTGCTAGTGTGGCACAAAAAGCTCCTCCCAGCCTCCCATTGCTTTCTCAAATCCTGTCACAGCTCTCAATAGCAGTCACTCCAAGAACATGTGCAGCAGACAAAGGATGCCAAAACTGGTACCAAGATGGCGGCTTTTTTTTTTTTTTAACTCTGTTTCTACACTCCCTCACCTCCAGACTCTCTCCAGCGTGGGCTCCCAGTCAATGGCTTTCTCCTGTCCTGCCTGAAGCACTGCTTTTTCAATTCCAGTCGGGGCCATCCCCCGTCACCTGCGTGGCTTGCCCGTACCCCCGGGTCTGTGTCCTCTTGGGAAGGACCACCACCTCCTACCAGCTCCCTATTTAGAGAATTTGAAGGGCAGCCTGAACGGAGGGGAGGGATCCGGATCGAGCGTCCTTACACCCGGTGGTGGATGTGGGGCCGTTGCTACTGGCCCTGCCTTCACCTACTAGAGGGGGGGTGGGGTGTTTCTGCTTTATTTCCCCCAATGAGGGCTGTGCAATGTTGCCCAGCCCGTTACATGCATGCACCTGCACACGCCCAGAGGGTGGCTGCCCAATGTTGAATCCCACTTGCTGAGTCCCTGCGGCTGTAGTACACCCAGGCACCACTGGGTGTCACTACGTGTGCAGGATGGTCCCTTATCCCTCCCCAGGAGAGGAGAGCAGTACTGTGGATGCTCAATCCTATCCTCCCCCACTAACCCCTGATGACCTGAGCACGCTCCCAAACCTGGGTCACCAGTGTGGCATGAGGTGTGGTGTCCAGCACCTCAACCCTCAGCGCCACTGGGCCTGTCAAGATGGAGGCTATTGATTTTGTTTTTTCGGAGTCAAAACTGCAATCCAAATGAATGCCACAATGTCCACTGCTCCCAAAGATGCTGCACCCCCAACACACATCCTGGACATGTCCCCAGATTGTAAGCCCCCCTCCCCATATCTAGGGGTAGACCACATGGTAATAATTTGGGAGGAGGACTCCACAAATGTAGCAACACAGACCAATGCAATTAAAGTTCATACCTGGGTTAATGCTGGTGTCACCTCAACTTAGGAGGGGTGCAGCAGGCTGGTACTAAAGGGCCTCTGGAGTGGCTGGGGGGTCCTCTTGTTGCAGAGCTAGGGAGCAAACTGGTTAAAGCACTACAGTCTTCTGATAGAATAAACGCAATGTCCAGGTGCAGATGAAAGATAAAAACAACATTTGATTTAATAAATTAAATCAGTGGTTCTCAAGGGAGGCCCCAAACTGTTCCGGGGAGGCCCAGTCAAGTTTGAGAATGTACAGTATTTAAATTTTAAGTTTTGGATGTTTTGTGTGAAGGATGAATCAAACTAAATATGGTTAATGGCAGCTGAATTTCTTTACTTATGCACAAACTGGTGACCAGGAAAGCCCTTCTGAGCCAAAGCTTGTTTCTAGGTGCGTATTTATATGCAAATTGATGACTTGAAGGAACAACGCGTCAAGGATAGTTTCTGCAGTAGCTGTTTATATGCAAATTAGTGAATGGAACTGGCACACTAAGTCAAGGTTTGTTTTTACAGTAGGTGTTTATTTATAGGTAAATTGGTGACTGGGAAAGGCACACTAAGCCAATGCTTCTTTTCAGGTGTGACCTGCACTAAGGGTACAGGAATTTGCCTCACCCTTTTTTCTGTATACCTGTGTAGTTTGTAGCCATCAACAATGATTCTCTCTCTTACATCCCCCTAATTTCATCCTAACTTAAATTTAAATGAAGTTGTTTCACTCTGCTCTGCCCTGGCTGTGAAAATCTGTATGACGCCATTGCAAAGACTATGACCCCACTCATAAAAGGAAAGAAGGGAGTTCATAACGTGTATTTGTACATCAAAGGGGCTGGGAGAACAATAAGCTGAATTAAAAAAATATATACTTGGTCAACTTTATTAGTCTCACTTTTTTCCTAGTGTACTGTGCAAAGTATGACATTTTTTGTATGGGGAGGCCCAATATTTTTTCCAGATTTGAGGGAGGCTCAAAATCTTTTCAATGACTTGAGGGACGCTCACTATCACAAATAAGAACTAATAAATTAAATGGATCACAGCTCCATGGAGCAGCTGGTAATAATTCCATGCAGACCATAAAGATCCTCATGGCACAATGCTTCAGTGTTTCCTGGCAGTCAGGACTCCCTGATGATGGTAGCTACAGCTTGACTCCCTTGACACACTACGGCCTCCACTCATGCTCCAGACTTTGTAGTCCCTTCAGAGCTCAAGCGGAAGTGGAAGATGATTTTTCTCACTGGCCTGGGCATCACAATCCCTGCTCATTCACAGGGACAGCAACCCCATGGCAATTGGTACCTCACACTTAGTCCCAAGTAGGCCCAGAGGCCTAGGGATCCCCACATGGTGCCAAACCTTAATTTGGCTGAAATTCCCCATGCCGCTGGACACAGGCTTCTCCATCCAGGAATATCAGAGGCAGGCTACTCCCACTGCCTCCCATGATGCAGGCTGCCACCACTCCACTGTACCCAGCCCATAGCAACCAGCGGCCCACACATTGAGGCACCCAGGGGCCTACACCCCAGTGCCAGGCATCATGAAGTAGGCTGCATACTGTACCACTGGGACCCAGCTCCCATCTCCAGAACCAGGTGGTATCCAACACCACAGCTCAGACCAGCACCACGTCCAACCACCACACTACCCTACTAAGGCAGAAATGGACAGGGTGTTGAACCAGGATGGCAATCGCCTCATACCTGGCCTTGAACCTTGACCCTGCAGATGAACTTTGTCTGCCTTTGGCCCGGAAGCCTTATTTCCCACTCCTGGGCTGCCTCTCTCTCCCAAGAACCACCCCCAACTGCACTCAAATCACCACTTTTAAAGGGGGGCTGCCATCCCCAGTTCCACCCACCAGCAGGTGGACCCGGACACCACACAGCCCAGATTTAAAGGGTCCTCACTAGTAAGCTCCTGAAAGGGGGCTTACATGGAGAAACCAAGGCAGGCACAAGCCTGGCTCAAGCCTAGTGCTTGGCTGTGGCTCGGCTCTACCTTTCTGAGTAATTGAGAGTCAAGGTCAGCCAAGTCAATTATGTTCAAAGCAAGCATTTTTGTCAGCCTGCACACTCAGTGCAGTGGTTGCAACTTTCCCTCCTCTGTCCAGTTCTGGAGATCGCACTTCAGGAAAGACATAGACAGGGTGGAAGCAGTCCAGAAAAGAACAACCAAGATGGTACAGAGGTTGGAAGGGAAACCCTGTGAGGAGAGACTGAGGGATCTCGACGCGTATACTCTGGAGGACAGAAGAGCGAGGAGTCATATGATCAGGACCTTCAAGTACCTCACAGGTGTGAACAGAGTATTGTGAGAGAGCCTCTTCCAAAAGTGAACAAACTCTAGGACTAGATGACAAGCAATGAAATTGGAGCGGGCAAGTTCAGGAAGGATGTGAGGAAATACTTCTTCACAGAAAGGATTTTAGGATCATGGATCTGACTGACGGTTGAAGCTGTGGAGGCTAGAACAATGGAAGGCTTTAAGCATGCATGGGATAGACAAAGGGGCATATTAGTACAGAAACAAGGAGGGTGTTGGTCCCCAGAAGTAAGGTAGTGTCTGCAGAGGTACAATATTTATTTATGATTTTATTTATTAAAATTTGTTAACTGGGTAGGCCCACTGAGACATGGTGTCCCTTTTTCAGGGGTAACCCGGAGTTAATTACATTCAGTAGGAACCAACATTTTACATACAGAAGCAGAGTAGCAACAGATAAAAAAGAAATTACACGTTTTTGTAACCACTAGGTGGTGCTATCCCAAGGGCTACTACCCCTGCCTGCTTGGCTAGTAGCAGGTTAAGGGGCCTGGGTAATGAAACTGGTGCCTCCACCCGGAGGTCAGGGTTGTTAGTGGTCAAGCTAACCTGGGCACAGCCCTCCGGGACACTGTAACCCCTCTTTCCCTTCTAGTGGCCTGAACAATATACAATAATTACTTTCACAATGACCCTTATTCACCAGGCAATTACCTACACTGTTTGCACTTACCACCAGGGCTGGTTCCGCTAGCTTAACCCTGAGGACCCCCTGTAAAACAAGGCTAAGCACAGCAAATAGCAACAGTACAATACTTTTGGCACAAACTGGAACTGGAAAGGGAGGCAGTATAGCATACTGGTTTAAGGCTCTGAGCTGAAAATCTGGTGACATCCAGCAGACCAGACCTGGGTTTGAATCCCACAGCTTCCACTTACATACTGTCTGATCCTGAGCAAGTCACTTAACTTCCCTGTGCTCCCAGGTCGCACCTGTAAAAAAGCTTTCAGCTTAGTGTGCCACTCCTGGTTACACAACTAAAAAAACAAAGAAAACTGGAACCACAGTAAGGTTAAATGCAAAGTTAAATCTGATTTATTCAGTGGACTTGAACAAGGTAGGAGTGTAATCAGGTTGATTTGCTTAAAAGCTACATTAATCAGACAGTTATGCATGCAGTTCAGAGTCCATACACAGTCACACACTCTGGGTACCAGGTAGGAAAACAGTGGGCTAGCCAGGAACATTGCAGCTGGTTGGGGCCCTGTGATGGAAGAAAGCACCATGCACAACACACACTATTTGTAATCCAGAGCCGGAGGGCTCAGTTTGTGAAAGAAAAGGCAACAAGATAATCAGATGACAACACTTTTAGATTTAGCTGTTGTTGCAGGGAGCTACCCTGATGTTTACTCATAATACCCAATACTGGACACAGGCAGGATGAAATTGAGACTGCAGGCTGTTGAGCTGGAGTGCCCAGAGAAGCAGGGCCCACATGAATCTCCGAGGCATCATTCCTGTTCAAGGCATTGAGCAGGGGGCTGATCCCCAGGCCGATCTCTCGTTGATGACTTTCTCTGCATAGCAGGTATTCTGGCTGGGCCAGTGTAGCAGGGCCCAGTCAAACGGAAATGGATACAGATTCAGTCCGTGGAGCTGGATACAGCCTCCAGCAAGCAAAACACAGTTCAGACACACAGTGGGGAACCAAATCACGACCCACTATGAGCACACAGCACATTCACATGTAAGGAAATTCCACTGTACTAGGCAAATGGCTCTCTGGTCGCAATTATAGAGTCTCTGCACAATCCGGGAGTTCAGAGGTAGCTGGAAGTCCTGACAGGCCGATCGCATTCTGCAAATCTTCGGTCTTCTTCAGGTTAAAGCCTGGTCACAATTCAGTGGCTTAATTCGCTGTCCAAGTTTGGATTCAGTCCAAAAAAAAAGCACAAGTTCCCTCTCAGGAACAGCAGGCAGGCATGCAGGCCAAACTCAGACCTTTCCACAGTTCTACTGTGAGAATCCAGTATGGATTGCTGCTCGAATTATCTGGAGTTGTTACTTCTTCACTTCCCAACTCAGATCTAACTGAAACTGCAAGCAGTGTGGGACTTTCCCCGAGATCCAAAAGGTTCGGTTGGCTGATCTGTCTGTCAGTCACAACAAGGGCTCCCCCTCCAGGTTATTTTAGGCGCCAAAAGTCCAAAACTACAATTCCTACAAGTTTTGGCCCCACCAAGCCCCTGTAGGCAGGCTCCATTTTAGAGTCCCAAATGTACTGATTGGCCCATTCTGCAGTCCAGGACCAAGATGATGGAAACAAACAGAACTGTCCATGCTGCAAAGAAGGCAGGTTAGAACAAACTGCAGTACTATTACTACTCTAACAAATGATCAGCAAACAAGTACATCTTATAATAGAGCTCCCTCTCAGATTAAGTATGACTGCAATCCAGGCAGCTCTTAAAGAGACAGTACACAGAGGCTATACAGGCACTCTCTAGCAATCACATTTAAACTGCTAAAACGCAGGACACCAGCCTGGCAGTGAGCATTTAGGCAAGCTCAAGGAAGACTTTTCGGGAACCCCCATTTGTAGGGGAGTTACAATTTCAATAGGCACTGGCAGGGAACCCTTGGGCATACTGGGTTGGACTAATGGTCCTTTTCTGCTGCCAAATTCTATGTTTCTCATACAGCTCATGAGGGATACTGTCGGTATTGTGAAGGGTAGCCAGCAGCAACCATTACCCAGTTTGTGGTTTGGAATGACTCTGGGTAGTGTTGAGGTAAAAAATTCCTGCCTTGCCCACCTCTACTTACGGTGTTGCACATAAGTCAACCTTGAGATTTTCTAATGTTGGCCCTGTTTTTTTGTGTAATTTTTTGAAACTTACTGTATATTGTATTCAGTTTTTTAAATAAACAAGCCATACAGCAATTTATTGACAGACATATAATACAAACTTTGCAGTATATAATTGTGTGGTTCCAGACATGTTAGAGACAGTATTATTAAGGCTGAGCAGATACATCAGTTGGGGTGTATCTGAAATTGCTTATTTCTCTAGGATATCCCAGCTAATATGCAACTTTTCATTTACAAGTTCTGGAGCTTCACAACTGAACTGTTCCACTTCAAGCTACTTCTGAGACGACTGCTCCTAAACTCTCAAAACATACAAAGACAATGGCTCTCAAAACTCTATGCTGAATACAGCTTGCAAGAAAAACTGAAGGAACAAGCTAATGAAATAGCAGTACACTTAAAAGCAAGGAAATGCATGCTAGCCTGGCTCTCTTTTATTTTTTGTGCACTAATAAATCAAATTGGATTGAGCAATTACTGTTTTATGCTACTTTTTCCTTGCTTTTGAGTGTAATGCTATTTTGGTTTCTGGTGCCTAAAATCTTAAGTCCTGCAGGAGACACACACAGTTATTACACACTGTACCTATGAAATGCTACAACATTAAATCAGAACTAATTATATAATGTGAACAATGTGCTAAGCTAGTGGTGCTACGTAAACATTAAACCATGACGAAGCATGGTTCTACTGTGGAATTAATCCATTGGGGGGGGTTGTGACGTAAGGCGAGTGCCTCCAAACACCCAACAATGTATTAATTTCACAGTAGAACCATGCTCTGTAGTGGTTTAATGTCCTTGTAACATGGCATGTGCAAGGTAACTAATGTGTGTGAACATCTGAGTTGAACTGTGGTAGGTATTAAAAGGAAAACAAACTGATATTATTGATTTATACAACCTTTCAGGCTGCTGTTTGAGAAGTTGTACATCAGTAGATGTGCGCATGCACGCTGTGCACTCTAGATGCATTTATATTGTGAGTTCCATATGATAATATAGGAAGTTATTTTTTGATTTATCTGTGGTTAACATTGACTACTGTAACATGATTAACCCTCTGCTAGTTATAATTATATTTGTGATATAAATATATGTTTAATTGAATATCTGCTTAGGTAAATGGCAGCCATCAGCTTTTAAAGGGGTCTGACCTTTTGACCCCAAAGGCCCTGGCTCACTGAAAACAATTTACTATAGTAACATTAAACCAGTGAATGGATTAATTAAGAGGCTTCCTTTGACATCTCCTGTCATATCTGTGTTAGCTGTTATATACCACATTGCAAACTAACCCTTTTACTTTGAAGCGCTGGGACAAAGTATGCATTTTATGACCTTTGAGGAAAAGGCCATTTTTAGCTGATTCCTGTTAGCTTTCACACCTGTAAGAGAAATGTTTTGTCAGAATGTTTTCTGAACATCAAAGGTGAATGCTCTGATCAAAGAAACTCCCATATTTTAATATTGCTATCTTGCAGATTTCCAGCCAGCAGTAAAATGACATCCTTTGGATATACTTGGTCAGGTTACAAATTAATTACAGGCTAACAGTGATCTCATGAGCGGTGACCTCACAGGATAGGAGGGACATGCTGGATTATTATCACTCTGGCTGAAAAGAGTGGTACACTTCTTCTCTGGACTCCTAAAGGAACACATATAGTGTGTGTGTCTGAACTAAAAATGCACTTCTGTTAAAATAGATAGCATCAAACTGAAACTAAGTTAGACTTAGAATTTAAGCACCAGGCATTTTGTTTCTGTAATTTCCAATTTATTTTTGACTGTAAGTATTTATATGTTCTATATTTTATATGTATTTGCTATTTTTTTAATTCCAGTAAACACGTTGGTTTCCTTAATCCTGCTTGAGTCTTTTCGTTTGCATGTGGAGGCTAAAACAGTATTGGGTAATTCTGCCAAAAACTGTTAAGGGCTTGAAAGTGTGTTACTATCTTGCTAAGGTAAGAATATACCTAGGTCTCAAACTGAGTCAAAAGGGTAGAATTTTGAACCAGGCTGGGTGCCCACTGGGTGAAGTATTACACTGCATCCCCCAAAGATAGTGTGATATCTGAGCCTGTTAACTGGGTGTGCTAGTGAAAAATGGTTCATATTTGACCCCAGGACTCGAGGCTAGTAGGCGATTTGGACCCAAAACAGACAAAACGGTTACCCTGTTTGTCTTCTGTTCACATATTTACATATTACACTTTGAGGTTTGGCACTGTGCGAGCAGAAGGCCTGACCTGCGGAGTGCATTTGTGACAACTACAATTTTAATTTTTTTCTTTCCATTACTGCTAGAATTACTGTGTTCAGCTCCATTTTTCTATTCATTTTAAGATAGACATGGCTTGCTATGCAGTGTGGGAGATGTGTCACGCATTCATTATTGTCACTGCCACAACACAGTGGCCACTGCATGGACTACTAAGGGCTGTCTTTTGCAGCATTGTTACAAGTAGGTACACTTCTCCAGTCCCCTAAATTTACCATGTTGTGTCTGACTTTCCCCTGTTCTTCCCTATGCTCCGGGCTGCTGCGTCACTGCACTAGAAATGTGAGTTTGCTTCTCACTGTAGGTGCACTCCTCCAGTCTCCTGAATTTACCCTGTTGTGTCTGACTTTCCTCTGTTCTTCCATATGCACTGGGCTGCTGTGAAATGGCACTAGAAATGTGGGTTTGCTCCTCGCTGTAGGTACACTCCTTCAGTCTCCTGAATTTACCCTGCTGTGTCTGACTTTCCCCTGTTCTTCCCTATGCTCCGGGCTGGTGTGACACAATGCTAGAAATGTGAGTTTGCTCCTCATTGTAGGTACACTCCTCTGGTCTCCTGAATTTACCCTGTTGTGTCTGACTTTACCCTGTTCTTCCATATGTATATGGGTTTGCTCTTCACTGCATTCCTTAATTTGTGGTACATAGATACATACATAGACAGTGTCGGCAGATAAGGGCCTATGGCCCACCCAGTCTGCCCATTTGAGCTTGTAAGTTCAGTTTGTTTTCCTAGAAGTCTGTTGCCCCTTACCCCTGACCTCCAGAATTCCTTTATGTCTATCCCACGCATTCTTAAATCCCGTGATTGTTTCAGCCCCCACCACTTCCTCTGGCAGGGTGTTCCACTTGTTCACCACCCGTTCTGTGAAGAAATTCTTTCTCATGTTTCCTCTGAATCATCCTCCTCCAACTTCATCCCATGCCCTCTAGTCCTGGAACATCTTTTTCCTTAAAAATAGTGTTTTCCTGCACCCTGTTCCTCCCTGTAAGATACTTGTATGTCTCTATCATATCCCCTCTCTACCTCCTCTCCTCCAGGGAGTACATGTTCAGTTCCTTCAACCTGTCTTCATAGGACTTGTGATGCAATCCATGCACCATCTTTGTTGCCCTCCTCTGAACCTTCTCTACCCTGTCTATGTCCTTATGTAGGTATGGTCTATAGAACTGTACACTGCACTCCAGGTGGGACCTCACTAGTGTCTTGTATAGCGGAATTATGACCTCCCTTTTCCTGCTGGTGATGCCCCTGCCTATACATCCCAGCATCCTATTTGCTTTACCTGCTGCCTTGTCACACTGTTTCTCTACCTTGAGGTCATCAGAGATGATAACCCCAAGATCCCTTCTCCTGCTTTGCATGCTATATCCTCACCCCCAACTGATATATTGTGCCAGAGTTTTTGTGCCCATATGCATTATCTTGCACTTTTTGCATTGAATTTCAACTGCCAAACCCCTGACCATTCTTCAAGTTTCTGCAGGTCACGGCTCATTCTGTCTACACCCTCTGGTGTGTCTACTCTGTTACAGAGCTTTGTGTCATCAGCAAACAGTGAAATTCTGCCTTCTAGGTCCTCGCAATGTCACTGATGAAGATGTTGAATAGGACCAGTCCCAGCACTGATCCCTGTGGTATCCCACTGGTCACTCTTCCTCTGTGGAGTGACAGCCATTTACCATCACCCTCTGTGTCCTGCCACCCAGCCAGTTACCTACCCACCACACTACTGTCCTGCCCACACCCATATTCCCAGTTTGTGTAATAGTCTTCTATGTGGCACAGTGTCAAAGGCCTTGCTGAAGTCCAGATAGGCCATGTCCACTGCCCTCCCCTGATCCACCTCCCTAGTCACCCAGTCAAAAAATTCAACTAGGTTGGTCTGACATGACCTCCCCCTGGTGAAACCATGCTGCCTTGGGTCCTGAAGTCCATTGACAAACAGATGTTCCACCAATCTCTCCTTCAGTAGTGCTTCCATGATCTTACCCACTACCGAGGTGAGGCTGACTGGTCTGTAGTTCCTCGCTTCCTCTTTGTTCCCACTTTTGTATAAGGGGACTACATCTGCTGTCCTCCAGTCTTTGGGTACCTCCCCTGTTTCCAGTGATTGGCTAAACAGGATAGCCAGAGGTTCAGCCACCCCTCTCTTAGTTCTTTAAGGACCCTGGGTGCACCCCATCTGGCCCCATTGCTTTATCAACTCTTATTACTTCCAGTTCCTTCAGGACACTTTCTCATGTAAAGGGACTTGTGTCCATTTCTGCACCATTCTCACCCCTTGTACTCCCTTCAGACCCATTACCCTCCTATTCCTCAGTAAAGACTGAGCAGAAATACCTGTTCAATATGTCAGCTTTACTGTTGTCATCCTCCACGCGGCCCCCATCCTCCCCCTTCAGTCTCACTATCCCTCCCTCTGTCTTTCTTTTTTCACTTATGTACCTGTAAAAGGGTTTGTCCCCTTTACCCACTGATTTTGCAATGTGCTCTTCTGTCTGAGCTTTGGCTTCCCTTATGGACCTCCCTGCCTCCCTTTGCTTCTCCTGGTACTTCTCCCTATCCCCTTCTGCCTGTGTCTTTTTGTATTGCCTGAATGCAATCTTTTTGGCTTTCACTTTCTGCTACCTCTTTGGAAAACCATAATGGTCTCCTCTTCCTTTTCCTCTTGCTAACCTGCTTAATGCATAATTCTGTTGTTCTTGTAATCCCCATTTTAAATACTGCCAACTGTTCCTCAACCCCTGATTCCTGTCCCATTCCCCTTAATGCCTCTTTCAAGTATCTCCCCATTTTCCCAAAGTCTGCCCCCCTAAAGTCCAGGATACGTGTTTTTGTGTGGTTTGGTTCTGCTCTTTCTGTGATTTCAAACCACAATGACTGGTGGTCACAGTTTCCCAGGTGCTCCCCCACTGTTACCCCCATCACACTGTCCCTGTTTGTGAGCACAAGGTCCAGTATTGCCTTCTGCCGAGTTGGTTCCATGACCAGTTGCTTGAGGAAGGCACCCTGAAGGGAGTCCAGAATAAATCTGCTCCTAGTTGATGCTGCTGCTGGGATGCTCCAGTCCACATCTGGAATATTGAAGTCTCCAACCAGTACTACCTCTCCCTTGTCTGCCATCCTTTGGATGGCTAGCATCAGCTCCCTATCTGTTTTTTCCTCCTGGGCTGGTGGTCTATAGACCACACCTGTGCGGATGGCTGTCCCCATTTTTCTTTCCAGCTTAACCCACAGTATCTCTCCCCCATTTTGTTCCTCTTGGATCTCTGTGGCCCTTATGTCATTTTTCACATACAGTGCCACTCCTTCTCCCTTCCTATCTGCTCTGTCTCTTCTGAATATGTTGTATGGCCATCTCCCAGTCGTGGTTATCATTACACCAGGTTTCAGTGATGGCCACAATGTCCAGGTCTGACTGCACCATGACAGCCTCCAGATCTTCCATCTTGTTGCTAAGGCTCCTGGCATTTACACATGGCTTTCCATGATTTGACCTCCTAGACTGTTTCACTGTTCTACTCCAGCCCTTCCTTGGTTGTCATTTATCCCTGGTTCTCCTTGCTGTCTGCCCTTCTGCTGAATTTTGCCCCTTTTCTGCTTATCCACCTCTTGGGCACTAATCTCCATCTTTTGCACACTGCTTTGCAGAGATAGCCACTCCTCTGGTTCACTGGTTCCACTGCTAGCTGTGGGGGGTGAGCAAGTAGGTACCCTCCTTGCTGGCCTGCCACCCCCCTTTGCTAGTTTAAATGCATGTCAATGTAGCATTTAAACTTATCATTGAGTGCTTGGATTCCCCTCCAGGATGGATGCAGGCCGTCAGGCTTGAACAAACCTCCATCCCTCCAAGTGGGTCCCCAGTCACCAATGAATCCAAACCCTTTCTCACAGCACCAGTTCTTCAACCATGAGTTAAAGTTCCTGGTGCATGCACTCCTATGTTCTCCCTTGCCTCTCACAGGTAGTACTTCTGAGAAAGTGATTGAAGTAGCTACTTGCTTGAGACCCCTCCCCAGTTTCCTAAACTCTTCCTGAACTTCCTTTGGCTCCCCATTTGCCAGGTCATTAGTACCTAGGTGGATAGTGACATCCAGCTCACCCTCCCGTCTTGCCTTCCAGTGATCCCCAGGATCTTCCTTCCATCCCTCCATGCCGTGGCACCTGATAGGCACCTCACCTCCCTGTCCTGCCCCTCCTGTGTTCCTAGCTGGATCCCTCTTATGATAGAGTCCCCCACCAGGATTCACTTCGTCCTCCTCTGGGGTCCACTGCTTTCTCCACTGAGGTCACCTGCTTGGCTAACCTCCACATCCTTTCCTTCCACTTCTCTGGGTACCTCTATTTGGTTGTCCTCATTTTCAGTGTGGCATATGAGTTCTTGAGTGGAATAGAATCTGGGATGTGCCTCTGCTTGACTGCTCTAACCCTCCCTGAGCCCACTGTCATCCAAGTGTTCCTCATTCTCAGCATCCTTTGAGGCAGTTGCATTGGACTGGGTGGTCCCTGGATAGGGGTGATGATACTCCTGACCCAGTTTACTTCCGCTCTGAGTCTGGCTACCTCCTCCCGCAGTCCAGAGAGATGCATGCAGATAGGCAACACCTCAGTGTCCAGAAGGTCTGCCTGAATATGGCTGCCCACAGCCACTGCATTGCACCACTCCCACATTATACTGCAATTCCATTACTTGTCTGCTAGAAGCTCTCCTAGTTCCCTTTTTATTAATTTACTGTCCTAAAAATCCTGCCACTGATCCTCAGATAATTTTTTTTAAAGAAAAGAAACCAATAAATAACCAAATGAATCAAAACACCTGTCGGGCTGAGGTGGGTTTCTTCCCCTTATGCCCCTCCTACTTCTACACTCTTACTATCCTGTGTTTAGCTCCTGTCAATCAGATTCAAACAGGGCATATAATTAAGAGTTAGGGAAGGGGGTGGTGCAAGCAATTAAAGACAGCACAGAATTACACCACCACTATGTTTCAAATTTTCAACAGCCCAAAAACAATTATGAGTAAAGACAACAAAGAAAGTATAGTGTCACTAAAAGCCCACAATCTAAGTTTAAAAGAAAAATAGCAATTACCAGTTACTCTAAAGCACTGAATTGAATATGTTTCCTTCCTTCCCCTTCTGGCTTCTTCTGAGAAAATAAACTCTACTTGCTACTTCAACTCTGACTAAGCCCCACCTCCAGTTATCACGTAGCTGAGGTCAGAGGCCAGACAATTAACACCCTTCACCCAACTACAGGGCAGTCAGACAAGCCAAGATAAAATTTGCAGCAATTAAAGACAGCACAGAATTACACCACCACTATGTTATAAATTTTCAACAGCCCAAAACAATTATAAGTAAAGACAACAAAGAAAGTCTAGTGTCACTAAAAGCCCACAATCTAAGTTTAAAAGAAAAATAGCAATTACCAGTTACTCTAAAGCACTGAATTGAATAGTTTCCTTCCTTCCCCTCCTGGCTTCTTCTGAGAAATAAACTCTACTTGCTACTTCAACTCTGACTAAGCCCCACCTCCAGTTATCATGTAGCTGAGGTCAGGAGGCCAGAAAATTAACACCCTTCACCCAACTCCAGGGCAGTCAGACAAGCCAAGATAACATTTGCAGCAATTAAAGACAGCACAGAATTACACCACCACTATGTTTTAAGTTTTCAACAGCCCAAAAACAATTATAAGTAAAGACAACAAAGAAAGTCTAGTGTCACTAAAAGCCCATAATCTAAGTTTAAAAGAAAAATAGCAATTACCAGTTACTCTAAAGCACTGAATTGAATATGTTTCCTTCCTTCCCCTTCTGGCTTCTTCTGAGAAAATAAACTCTACTTGCTACTTCAACTCTTGACTAAGCCCCACCTCCAGTTATCATGTAGCTGAGGTCAGAGGCCAGACAATTAACACCCTTCACCCAACTACAGGGCAGTCAGACAAGCCAAGATAAAATTTGCAGCAATTAAAGACAGCACAGAATTACACCACCACTATGTTTTAAATTTTCAACAGCCCAAAACAATTATAAGTAAAGACAACAAAGAAAGTATAGTGTCACTAAAGCCCACAATCTAAGTTTAAAAGAAAAATAGCAATTACCAGTTACTCTAAAGTACTGAATTGAATATGTTTCTTTCCTTCCCCTTCTGGCTTCTTCTGAGAAAATAAACTCTACTTGCTACTTCAACTCTGACTAAGCCCCACCTCCAGTTATCACGTAGCTGAGGTCAGAGGCCAGACAATTAACACCCTTCACCCAACTCCAGGGCAGTCAGACAAGCCAAGATAAAATTTGCAGCAATTAAAGACAGCACAGAATTACACCACCACTATGTTATAAATTTTCAACAGCCCAAAAACAATTATAAGTAAAGACAACAAAGAAAGTCTAGTGTCACTAAAAGCCCACAATCTAAGTTTAAAAGAAAAATAGCAATTACCAGTTACTCTAAAGCACTGAATTGAATATGTTTCCTTCCTTCCCCTTCTGGCTTCTTCTGAGAAAATAAACTATACTTGCTACTTCAACTCTGACTAAGCCCCACCTCCAGTTATCACGTAGCTGAGGTCAGAGGCCAGACAATTAACACCCTTCACCCAACTCCAGGGCAGTCAGACAAGCCAAGATAAAATTTGCAGCAATTAAAGACAGCACCGAATTACACCACCACTATGTTTTAAATTTTCAACAGCCCAAAAACAATTATAAGTAAAGAGCTTATAGGGAGTGACACAGTGACACGGAGAAGGCCTGAAGCAAGCAGCAAATAAGAGAGCAGAGAGAAGCTCCATCTATGCAAATTGAACTAAATAAAGGAATTTTTACAGTTCCAAACAAATTTATTCCAAAAGGAAAGGGACACACTTTCAAATAATGTTACCATACACTGTGGTGGATCAGGGGAACTTTTGGGAAGGACAGAATTATGTTCTTGAATTGAGCATTACTTCTTTGATGTGTGATGTCCAGTATGCAAATATATGCGTACAAAGTTTCCCAGGATCTACTGCAACAGATTTGGCTGACATGAAGGGAACGGAGCAAAGTGGTACTGGAACTATGGAATTAATTTACAGAACCTTATCAAATCCTGCTCCTGCTTACTGCTATATTGCATGGATTCACCTGCACTTCATGGTGGGGACACTGACCACCTCGCTCCTCCGAGGTCCGTGGGGTGGGAGGGTGGAAGGAACTCGTTTTGTGTGTCTCTCTGTCTGATTCTCACTAAGCACACTCCCGATGGCAACCATGGATTAATAAGGGGAATTAATCCATGCTTGCTCTGTGGTTACATGTTGGTGTTCCTCCAGTCAGTTTTAGTTATTCTGGTTTAGTGTGCTCTGCTTCTCCTGTGGCATGTTACAACCTATATTTCATTAATGTAAGCACAAATGTCTGCCTTGTGACAGTAATTGTTTCAAGGTTGTAATTATTATTGTAACCAAAGCTTTTGCACTCAGGAAACCCTAGAAAAAAGGGTCTTTGGCTCAAAGGTGTATTCCTAATCCTTTACAAATAAATAAACGTATCACTTCTATGACAGTTTTATTGCTATCAAAACACAGAACTAATTTTCATGTACAGCAAGGATCCACAAGATATATATATGTGTGTGTGTGTATATATATATATATATATATATGTATGTATGTATATTTATTTATTCAAACTTTGCAATTCCCCATATGGCCTTCCATTTTTTGGAGCAGAAGTTAGCCTGTAGAGATAATTGGTTGGGACCCTCCTGCTAGCTTGTGATTCACTGGAAGATGTTTTTAAATATAAGGATCCTTCATGTCTTGCCCACGGCTAGCTGCCAGCCAGTTTAATGTTTCTGCCTAATCCAAACTGGAAGCTGTTGAATGAATCCATGTTCAAGGCTGACATTTTGTCTGCAGCATGGAAGTACTCCTGACTTGAGGATTGTTTTCTTTTTGCTGTTTCTTGAACAGTCAGCGGTGTCCTCCTGCAGGGATCCCAGCATGCTGCTGGTCTGTTTAAGTTACCGTGTTACAGAAAAATGCACTGCCTCCTGACAGACAAAACAGAAAGCAGCTGTTCATCAGGAGTCACTTTCATGGGGAACCCTGGGCCTGCCTGCAGGGATGTTATTAGTGGAGGAGGGTCACACTGCTCACAAGCTGCAGGTAATGGTATCAGATACACTACAGTCTGCAGTAGTACAAATACTCTGTTAGTTTGACTGACATGCACTAATTTGTGATGTTTTAGAGAGCCTCTGGTGGTGATATTAGTCCAGGATGGTCCTACCCACCCATGTCTGTTCTACTGCTTCTACTTGGCCAGTCTATACATTGGTGTGTGTGTAACTCCATCAGAGTTGGACTGGCCCACCCAGATACCTGGAAATTTCCAGGTAGGCGGCCCTCTGTTGGGTTCTGTTGAGTATCTGACCAACTTCTGAACTCTGTAATTTCTTTGAATTTGTCATCTATTTTCAAATTAAATGGGGTTGTTTGAGCACTGCAAGTAAATTTAAGGTGCAAATATAGAGCTAGTGTAGCACATGTAAGTGGAATACTGATAAAGAATATGTCATCCTGGGCTCTTCCGTATTGATTTTCCAGGTGGGCCCCTGCACCAACTTTCCAGGTGGGCCCCCGTACCCCATTCCGATCCTGAACTCCATGATGTCATGTTACTTTCCCCGTAACCCTCCTGATCACTAGGATGATCTAAGCACATGCTCAGTAGGCATCATAAGGCCCTTAATATGTCAGTCCTACAGGCAGAAGCCCCTGGGTTCAAAACTAGGGAACTGGAAGGATCAATTGGTGTACAGTTCCTCCATCTGAGGTGGCTCCTTTAGTAGGGTGGGGTGCTGCCCATAGATAAATTATACGTTGGGCAGTAGCTGTCCCCTCAGGGGGTTGCTGGTGCAAACTCAGCAGCTGTAATGACTTTTATGTCTGGGCACTCTGTGAGCAGCATGGCAACTGGCATGGCTTGCTTTAAACAAACAGCTCTCTGTTTATCTTCACATCTCCAGTGAATTCCTCAACACCATAATCTCTCTGCTAGCAGGGCACACAGACTTCAAGTTGTAGTGAAACGAGACAAAGCATATTTTTTGCATAAACAGGCCTTTATACATGATCCCTAATCAGATGGTAATATATAGAGAATAAATGATGGGGAAGTGTGTGTTATGAGAATTTAATGCACACCAGAGGTGTGGGATGCTACATAAACCCTGAGGGGTTTATTAAAGCATCCCACACCAAGGGTGTCCATTAAATTCGAGTATGCCACACACTTTCCCATCTTTTATTTTTTCTAATATACTGAGCAACAATTTTTCTCCTGCCTGTCTTTAGTGTTCACACACACACACACACACACACACACACACACACACACACACACACACATACACCTGGCTATGACTCCCTCTCTCTGCTGCCTTCTCCCTTTTCTTTTCTTTTTTTAATTTTGGCATCAGGTGCTTGTTTTTTTATTTATTCTACTTATAGTTTGTCACTGCCGAGATCACGTCTAGGATGCTCCCTGGGCATACTCAGGTGCTGAAACAGTTGGACGAAAGGATCAACCAGATATTTAGTAGGGTAAAAGGTTGGATCAACCAGATACATTTTAAAAACTGAAGAAGGGATGATTGTGTCTTCTTTTTGTGGCAGCTCCTCGGGACAGTAGAGATGGAGTGGCTTCTTGGGAAGCGAAGGATGGAGCGCCATGTTTGAAAGACTGGTCGGCCCGCCCACATCCATTCCGTAAGCCAATGCAGGAGCAACATCATTTGAGTGGCATGGCATGTGAATGTCATAACAATCAGCTGGTTGTTACGGGAAATATCAACTGCTCTATTCCATAGGAAAAATTGCTGATCAATCATTATGTAGTTGATAGAGATGGTTTTTCAGGATACACTCTCTCCTTAGAGGGGCATGCCCCCTGATAACTATGTATCCTGATATGAGGCACAATCCAGGAATCACCACTCCCATTAAGGATTACAGATTGGAGCAGCTACTGCAAAACCCTGAGTGTGTAGTGAGCTTCCAACATGAAACACTTTGGAGGTGTATCCAGATGTAATCTTCTAGTGTATTGCTACTAATTACAATTATAAACAGTGTTCCCTCCCTAATCGAGGTTTCTGATTGGATAACTGGCTTCTTTTAACGTGGCTTAATCCTTACATAACCCACACATAAAGAACTAGTTAACCTAATCACAAAACCAAAAGTAAAAAAGAATCACTACTCACACTAACACGTACTGTACACGATGTAAACAAAAAGCCACCATCTTGCCTCCCGTTATTGTCCTGCTGGTTCAAAAGCAGTTTTATTTCTATCGTATTTATTCATTTTTTAAAGCTACCCTCTACAACCTCTCAGTAACTATTTTATCCACTTCACACATAAAGGCAAAGAAAGAAAAAGTACTTAGCAGTATCTGTACTTTGAAAAGTCTTTTGTCTAGTAACAGACACAGTAAAACTGCTCATGTTGAATCAGTTTGCCTCAATTATTTAAAAAAAAGAATTTGCATCACTCTCTCTCTCTCTCTCTCTCTCTCTCTCTCACCTTGACTCTCTTCATTTGCGCTAAATAAAAGCCAGCCCTGTAGTTTATTACTTCTTTTTTGGTAACATTTCTGATGGTCAATTGCTCTCCACAGCCACTCATAGTGGCAGGACTCCTCCCTAAGCTCACTTTCTTTTTTGTTATTATAATTTATATTCATTTTTTATATAATGGGGGGGGATACAGGGTGATGACAGTCACAAATTCATTATTATACAGCAAATTACAGTTGCGCCATATATCAGGACAATCCATTTGGAATTTCACCAATTACGTAGACCACATATGTCGATAAATAATATAGACCCAGCATTAATTTCCTATAAAACATAAAATAAGCAGTTTCCAAGTACATTTTTCATACTGGAGCCCTTGTCTCTTCATTTCCTGGGCCCCAAGAACAGCACCTATATCCCTGTTCTACCTAGTATATTTGACAGCCTGTACAGTCTCTTGTTTGGGGATTAGGGAATAAAAGTTACATCTTTCAACATAATATACATAATCCATCTAGTCCACTTTAAAGTATATAGGTTGGACTTATCATTTAGGTGGTAGGGCATTTTTTCTGACTTATAGATACAGGTCATTATTTCCCTCCATTCTAATAGTGTGGGGACCTGAGATGTAAGCCAACAATGAGTCAGGGCCTTCGTAGTTGCTAGCAGGGATATCCCCAGCAAATAAGGTGTGTGAGTGTCTCTAACTCCTCGAGGGAAAATATATAGTATAATTAAATCTGCAGTAAGGGTAATTGGGAGACCAAACAACTCATTCAATTCAGATTGCAAGGAGTCCAAAAAAGGTTGTATATTTGGGCATAGCCAAAATATGTGTGTGTGTGATGTGCTGCGGGTTCACCACACTGGCACCAGCAGGTCCTTGATCGTGTTGTTGAGAAGTGGGATGTTATAGCTGGGGTCTGGAAATATCTGGTCAATACTTGCCAAGAGAACAGTCTCCAGCTGTGGGAGTAAGTGAGTTTAGATACTGACAGGCAGCCCCTGTCCCATGGTTGTGGAGAAATGTCAACCCCAAACTCCAAATTCCACTTTGTACATATCTCCTTGGTGTTTACTCCCAGAGTGTCTCCGAGAGTCCTATACATGACAGAAATGATGTGAGGGACCTTACCAGAGATAATGTTCTGCAGAAGACAAGTGACCAGAGGGGGGTGAGTCCCAGGGCTCCGTGTTTCCATTGGGAGGGAATAATAGTAGTGCCTCAACTGTAGGTAACGATAGAAGTCCAGTTGCCTTACACCATGGGAGTGACACAGCTCCTGGAAAGATTTAAACTCTCCTCCATTTAGGAATTGTGTAAGATAAGTGAGTTGAAGATGGTCCCAGGAGTCAAATGTGTGATAAAAAATGGCTGGGAGAAAATTCTCCAGGAGGACTATGGGGCTTAAAAAGGGTAGGTATGGGGTGAGAGAAAACTGTCTACGTATCACATTCCAGGTTTTCAGTTGGTGTATAATCCATGGGTTCTGGGTCTTCCACTCTTGAGGACAAGGTGGGGAGCTGTGCAGTGCAACCCTAACCAGATTACAAAAAGGCATAAGAAATTCCTCAATTTCTCTCCAAAGGACAGGGCTGACTCTCATAAACCGTCACAAGAGGAATGATAAGTGTGAGGCCCAATTACAGTATTTAAGATTGGGGAGAGCCAATCCTCCTGATTTTCTTGGGAGGGAAAAAATGGAAAATGTTATTCTGGGACGTTTCCTAGACCATATGAATCTACTAATGGATTTGTTCCATATTCAGAATATTTTAGCTGGGATATGTATAGGGACATTCTGGAACAAATAGAAAGTTTGAGGTAAAACTACCATCCTAATGACACCAACTCTCTGGCTAAGGTTCAATGGGAGGATATTCCATCGTGCTAGGTCAGATTGAAGTTGGGTAAAAAAATGGGTCGTTATTATTTCTTTTTGCATCACCTGCCTGGTGTGAGAGGTAGATGCCCAGGTATTTTAACTTGCCCAATTCCCAATGGAAGGGGAACATTTGTGTCAGTGTTAAGGAAGGGGTAAAACTGAAGGTCAACGCTTCCATTTTAGTGGTAATAAGTTTATATCCTGAACATCTGCCAAATTGGACTATTATATTAAAAATGGCTAGAACAGACTGAGAGGGATTGGATAGAAAAAAAGCAAAACACTGTCAGCACACAGGGCAATACGATGTTCCATCCCCTCCACCTGCACACCATCTATCTGGTGGGAGCCCTTGATGGCCTGTGCCAATGGTTCAATAAAAATAGCAAATAGACCTGGAGACAGGGGACATCCTTGGCAGGTTCCCCTGTACAGAAAGAAATAAGGGGAGTGATGTCAAGAAATTTTAACACAAGCTTTAGGAGAGGAATAAAGCATTTCAATCATGGAGATGAAGGGAGAGGGGAAGCCCATTCTGGACATGGTGGTAAACAGGAAAGGCCATGAAACCCTGTCATATGCTTTCTCAGCATCTAAGCTGAGAAGGACAGAGGGTGTCTCATGAGATTGCATTTCCTGTACCAAATGTAGCACCCTTCGTGTGTTGTCTGTGGTGGATCTAGCACTAACAAATCTTTTTTTTTATATACTTTCTTTTTTTTTTATCCTCCTTCCTACCTCTGGAGCCCCCTCCTTCCGGCCGCTCATGTCTCCCTTGCCTACCTTAGGGATCTGCCCCTAGAGTGCCCATCCTCCTCTCCTTGCACAGTGGGGTCTGTCCTGTAGGTGGTTAGGAGTGGACTTAGGGCGGCCTTCATCTAGGGCTGCTGGAGGATTTTCGTTTTCTCCCTCCGATGCCTACCCTCTGGGACGTCGAGCAGCTAGGATGTACGTCCAGAGTGATGGCGTGCTGGACGCATGCCAGAGCACTCATGCATTAGAGATGTCCCCCCTTCCCGACTCCGTTTGATGGAGCCGCCTCCATCCCCTCTATTGTCGGTGCTTCCACCGGCTAGGAGGGTGATGTAGAACACGGAAGCATTCTTGGTTCCCACCCCTGAGGGAAGAGAGCATCCATTGGGACTCTTGATCCTCCCTCCCTCCACCATCCCTAGCCACCGAGTCGTTCCCGAACCCGGGTCGCCAGCGCGGCGCGAGGTGTGGCGTCTAGCGCCTCAGCCCTCAGCACCACGGGGCTGGCCCTAGCACTAACAAATCTAGTCTGATCTAGATTGATTCTAGAGGGTAGAACTGTATCTAAACGTTTGGCCAAAATGGACATAAGAAACTTATAGTCCACGTTTAGGACTGAGAAGTACAAAATTGTGGGTCCTTATCTGGTCTGGGGATTAGTGATACCACCGCATAAGACCAGCTAGGTGGGGGATCAGCCAGTCCCTGTAGTACCTCATTATATACTCGCAAGAGGAGGGGGGCAACTCTTTGTGCTGAGTGTTTATAAAATTCTGTGCCATATCCATCCAGGCCTGGAGCCTTCATAGTTTTAGAATGAGAGATGGCAGCTTTTAGTTCTGTATGTGATACAGGGGAGACCAAAGAGACCTGCTGGTCTCTAGTTAGCCTGGGGAGGTCCAGAGGAGAAAGAAAACCATTAATGTCAGCTTGGTCTGAGGGATGGTCTGGGGCGTATAGTTTTTTATAATATTCACTAAAGGCCTGAGTGATATGTCCCACTCTTGTATAAAGAGTACCAGAATTGGATCCCTGACAGCAGTTATGGTTGAGAGGCGTCTTTGCTTATGCAGCTGGAAAGTTAGAAGGCGAGAAGCCCTCGGGCCTATCTCACCATATCTTTGCCTGAGGAAGGCTAAGGCTATTTCACCCAAAGCTAGTTCTATTTTTATAGGCACAGGATTTGACTGACAACAGGAACTTCCTGTTTAGGGGCAGGAAATGAGTGATCACAGAACCACCAAGGACCCACCATCCTAGAAGGGCAAGAGTAGCTCTCCAGCCCCCTCTAGCTGCTGGAGGTCTGCCTCTGAGCAAGTAAGTGGTCTACTGAGAAATATAGAATATTCTTGTCTCAGAACAGGACAATCAGGAGCTAAAAGGGCACACAGGCAGAAAGTAAGGAGAGAGAGAAAAAAAAACAGACAAAGAGTAAGGATTGCAAACAGTTAAGGGGCCAGAAATAAGACATGATTGAGTGGTGCAGTGCAGTGGCTGTGGAGCAGCAGTCTTCCAGAAGATGTTCTGAGGATGCAGTGTTGTCCCATCTGCAGGCACTTCTCTGGTCTGAGGAGGAGGTTGCTCATCTCCAGGCTGAGTTGGCCAGGATGTTGGGACCTTCTCTCCATCCAGGGACCACCAGTGCCACTGCCGTTGCCTCAGAGGTTGCCAAGAAAGAGGAGGCGGTTGGACCACAGTGGGCTCAGGGAGGGTGAGGTGGTGGAACAGAGGCACATCCCCTCCAGCTGGTACCTCTCCACAATTCCTATGCCATTCTGGCAAAGTGTGGTTCCTCTATGGAGGCACCTACAGTGGAGACCAAGGAGGATGCTGGGAACCTCCACAAAGGAGACCCACAGGAGGGTGGCAGGGGACCCTGCAGGAAGAAACAACTCCTGGTGGGGGACTCCATTGTTAGGAAGGTAGAACTGAGCAAGGAAGGGAGAGGGAGTAGGTGCCTGCCTGGCGCCATGGCTTGGAGGGACAGGGAGCCGAATCCTGGGATGGCCTGAGCAGCTGCACAGGGAGGGAGCTGGATGTCATTGTCCACCTAGAGACAAATGACCTGGCTAAGAAAGGGATTAGAGAAGTGCAGGAAGAGTTTGTGGAATTGGGAAGGCCTTAGCCGGCAGCACGATGGTTACCTTCTCTGGGGTGCCACCCATCTATGGCATAGGAGAGGCTAGGGTGTTCCATACCATGGGATTCAATCAGTGGTTGAAAAACTGGTGTGGAGCTCGAGGATTTGGCTTCATTGGGGACTGGGGTCCACCTGGAGTGATGCAAGCCTATACTGGCATGATGGGCTGCATCTGTCCGGGAGGGAACCAGGATCCTAGGTGATAGGTTTAAATGCTTCATTGGCAAGCTTTTAAACTAGCCAAGGGGAGGCACTGGAAAAGACAGGAAAATCCTAGCCCCCAAACAATCACGGTAGTAAGTGTGGCAAACACCAACATGGAGGTGTCGATAGGGAGAAGGGCAGGGGTAAATGGAGAAAGTGACAAAGGCAAGAAGGACAGGGATGGGGCAAAAGGGTAAGGGCCATCAGGAAATGGAGGGTAATGAGTACCAATGCTCGTAGTCTGGGCAACAAGCTCCTGAGCTGGTGGCCTTAATGGAAGAGGATGCCTGGATATCGTAGCAGTCACAGAAACATGGTACACAGAGAACCATGACTGGGATGTTAACATACCAGGTACATAACCTACAGGAGAGACAGGCAGGGGAGAAGAGGGGAGTATCTCTATGTAAAGGAAGGATAAAAGCAACTGAACAAAAGAGTAAACAGGGAGGAGAGGAGGCACTGTGGGTCACCTTGGAGACTGAAAAGGGTACCACAATCCGTACAGGGGTTGTGTACAGACCCCCATGTCAGGGGGAAGGAATGGACAAGGATATGATGGAAGGCATTCTTAGAATGGCAGAGAAAGGGGAGGTACTGTTGATGGGTGATCTAAATATGCCAGATGTTAACTGGAGCACATTTGCTGCAGCCACATCCAAGAGCAGGGCCATTCTTGACGCCCTACAGGTGGCAGGCATTAGACAGCTAGTTTCAATACCCACTCGTGAGGGAGCAATCTTAGACCTCGTACTGTCAAGCGGGGGCAGTGAGAGGATCTCAGATCTAGAAGTGGGTTGCCATCTGGGGACAAGTGACCATCAAACAGTGTGGTTCACGTTAAACTCAGCTACAGAGTCAAGCCATACAAAAGTGAGGGTACTGGACTTTAGGAGGGCTGACTTTGCAAGATGGAGAGTGCTCAGAAAAGCACTAGCAAACAGGCTAGATGGAGTGTGGAGCAACAATGGGAATTATCAAAACTGCCATCACAAAGGCAACAAGCCTTGTATGAAAGCAAATAAACAAATCAAAACGAAAGAAAAAGCCACTATGGTTCTCAAGAGAGTGGCTGTGAAAGTCAGGAAGAAAAAGATAGCATTCCAGAAGTATAAGGAAACACAGAAGGAGCAGGACAGAGAGCTGTACCAGTTAAGGCAGAAAGAAGCAGGGAGGGAAGTCAGAATAGCAAAGGCCCAAACTGAGGAAAAGATAGCCAACTCAGTTAAGAAGGGATAAAACCTTTATAGGTACATCAGCCGGCCGTAGAAAGACAAAGGAGGATAGTGAGGCTGAACAGAATGAGCGGTGGGTGGGCAGAGGGGACAGTGAAAAAGCAGGAATACTGAACGAATATTTCTGTTCAGTATTCACAAAAGAGGGAAGTGCCTAATCCAATTAACAGAAGCACTCTTATTAGGGGTCGATCCCAGTCCTTTCACAGAAGAAAGGGTTCTGCAAGAACTCCTAAAACTGAAAGGTGGACAAGCAATGGGTCCTGATGGAATTCACCCCAGAATTCTAAAAGAATTAAGGAAGGAACTAGTGAAACCACTGGCTACTCTTTTCATAAATCATGGGAGGATGGTGTGGTACCCGAGGACTGGAGGAAGGCGGATGTGATTCCCCTTCACAAAAGTGGGACCAAGACAGAGGCAGGAAACTACAGACCTGTCAGTCTGACCTCTGTGGTAGGGAAAGTGATGGAGTCACTTCTGAAGGAAAGAATAGTTGAGTACCTAGAGGTCAGTGGAGCACAGGATCCAAGGCAGCATGGGTTCACAGCGGGTAGGTCATGTCAGGCGAATCTAATAGATTTCTTTGACTGGGTGACCAAAGTAGTAGACCAGGGAGGGGCTGTGGACATGGCCTACCTAGACTTTAGCAAGGCATTTGACACAGTCCCACACAAAAGATTATTAGTCAAATTAACCAGCCTGGGAGTGGGTCCCAGGGTGGTAGCCTGGGTAAAACATTGGCTGGACAACAGGACACAGAAGGTAATTGTAAATGGAGTCCACTCTGAAGAAAGGGCGGTTACTAGTGGGGTACCGCAGGGTTCAGTATTGGGTCCAGTCCTTTTTAATGTCTTCATCAGTGACATTGCAGAGGGACTGGAAGGAAAAGTATGCCTTTTTGCAGATGACACAAAGATCTGCAACAGGGTTGATACACAAGGAGGCGTGGAAAGGATGAAAAGGGACTTGGCAAGGTTGGAGGAATGGTCAGACATATGGCAGCTAGGATTCAATGCAAAAAAGTGCAAAATAATGCACCTGGGAAACAAGAACCCAGGGGAAGAATACACAATGGGTGGGGAGGTAGTAACAACAACAAAACAGGAAAGGGTCCTGGTGGTAATTATATCAGATGACCTAAAGGTGGGCAAGCAATGTGAGAAGGCAGTAAGGAAGGCGGGGGGGGGGGTTACTGGGATGCATAGGGAGAGCATCAACAGTAGAAAACAGGAAGTTGTTATCCTTCTGTACAGACAGTTGGTGAGACCCCATCTGGAATACTGTGTCCAGTTCTGGAGACCCCATCTCCGCAAGGACATAGACAGGATAGAGGCAGTCCAGAGGAGGCAACTAAAATGGTGCAGGGTCTGCAAGAGAAGCAGTGGAGGAGAGACTAAAGGAGCTTAATATGTATACCCTTGAGGAAAGAAGGAGAGGGGACATGATAGAAACTTTCAAGTACCTCAAGGAATCAACAAAGTCCAAGAGGGTAGCATCTTTCAGAAAAAGAGACTTGCAAGAACAAGGGACACAATTTAAAGATAGAGAGACGGTTCAGGGGCAATGTGAGGAAGTATTATTTCACAGAGAGGGTAGTGGATGCATGGAACAGCCTTCCTGAGGAAGTGTGGGGTCTAAAACTGTGGGAGAATTCAAGAATGCATGGGACAGACATAAGGCAATTCTTGGGGGGGGGGGCAGGAAGATATAGGCTGTTGGTTAACTAGGATCTGCGGCCTATCCTGTAGGTAGGGAAATGGGCAGACTAGATGGGTCTAGCAGTCCTTATCTGCCGTCAAAGTCTATGTTTCTATGTCTATGTTTCTATGTTTCTGTGTTTCACAGTACCAATGAATCCAGTTCTTGCCTAGTCTGTTTGAGCTGAGCTAGGACTGAATTATCCCCTTGCTGATGTGCCATTTGGAGGAAGTTAAGGGTTTGCTCTAGGTGGGATTCCCTCACCCTACGCTGCTTCGCCTCGGTTGATGAAAATTGTATTAGGTGGCTGCAGAATACCACCTTTAGTGTGTCCCACCTTATTGCAGAGGAGATTCCCAAGTCTGGGTTATCCTCCTGAATCTCTTGTATTTTTTCTTTAAGAAATTCCTGGAAGGGGGCCCTTTTAAGGAGGATTGGGTTGAATCTCCAAATTGTGTTTCGTCTCTCAAGGCCCAACTCCCATTTTGTGACCACCAAGGCATGGTCAGAATGGGCAATATCCCCTATACAAACTTCTCTAAGGGTGTCCAAACATTCCTTTTGTGTATAACAGTGATCTATCCTGGAGTAGGAACCATGCACAGTGGAGTAGAATGTATATTTTCTGTCCCTAGGGTGAAGGGTACGCCACACGTCCAGCCAGCCCACCTCTTGAACAAAGCGTTTAAAGAATTTGTGCAGAGCAGGTTGCCTGCCTCTAGCTGCCCCAGTAGTATCTAGGTTAGGGTTAGGGGCAATATTGAAATCACCTGCCAATATAAGGGTGCCCTTGGTCAATTGAACAACTTTATTCAGGAGAAATCTAATCATCTGAATAGTTGACACCAGGGGGAAATATGCATTAACCAGGGTTACTTCTTTATCCTGTAACAAACCCTGTACCACCACTAGGTGACCCTCAGAATCAACCCACTCCTGTGTGGCTTGAAAAGGGGTATGGTTGGAGACCAGTATGGTGACCCCCTCCTCATTCCTTTTAGAAAGGAGGAAGAAAACACCTGGGTAACCCCGGACAGCTTTCTATGCTCATTCTTATTCATGTGTGTCTCCTGTACGTATATTATTCCTGCTTGGGTCTTTCTAAACAAAGAGATCATTCTAGATCTTTTTACAGGACTGCCTAGTCCATTAACATTCAAAGAAAAAATCTGGAGTAATGTGTTAGCCATTTAAATAATTCTGAAACCAAATAGAGTATTGTTGTACACAAAACTGAACTCCATTTCATAAGAACTGCTAGGCTCCAATTCTATTAATAGGAAATGTGACTGCCTGTGTGGGGAAAAGTGAGGAGTAACTTCCTCAAACTGTGCACCACAAAGGTTAAACACTAACAGAGAAAACTTTTTAATGCAATAGCCTGCCAACTGGGTTGGTACTACTAAACTACTGTGGGCTTCCATGAGGTTGGTCACTTAAAAAACAAACAAACAGCCTCCAGGGTATGCCAAAAGATTTTTGGAGGGGTCTATCCAATAGGTAGACCAGACGTAATACATCTGTGCTGTGGGGGGGGGGGCAAAGGGAAGGTGGTCATGCCTCGTACTCCACCAAGGAAATTAGATGAAGTTTTAGACCCAAACTTTTCTCATAATTTGGTTGTGACTTCTTAGGCATCTGCTCCTGCAAGGCCAGACACAAAAAGTAATCAACGTGCTGTACTATGAATACAATGCAGCATCATTTCAGCCCCCGTACATCTACATGGGCATAAGATGAGTGGGTTTGGAGGATCTGTTGATCCCCCCCAACCTGGTCCACTCAACTGGTACAGCATGTGATGAGGTAGAACCAAGGGTAGCAGGACGGATCCACTGCACCCCCCATAAATATATATTGTGAAGAAAAAATAATGACCCTTTGGTGGATGAGACCATTTTCATTCGAGGATCCCCATGGGTAACAGGGGCTTCTGTTAGCACTTACTAAGGAGCAGGGTCTCTCTTGAAGTAACATAAGGGCTGCATATAAAGTTGGTTGTATAAATAAATAACGGTGCCTCCGACCTGGCTCTTAGTCATTCAGCGACATGGCCTAGGAACACTTCTGAGATTGTCCCACTATTCCCCACTCCCCAACAACCCAACTGTGCTCCAAACCTCGACCCATGTCTCCTCCTCAATCCCTAGACCCTCTAACTTAGTTGTCTTCAGAAAAGTGGCAGCCCGAAAGGTCATGCAGCCTATACCACACCAAGATCTCAGGCTATGCAGCGTGGTACCTAAGGGAGGCCCCCTCCTTCAGGAGAGGGATTCCCCCAGATATGCCACCACCCATCCAGTGAGGGGGGCAATCAAGACGGCCTACTGAGAGTGAAGCAAATAAATAAATGAATGTTCCAAAAGTCCATTCATTTCACTTCTTGGTTTGTTAGGGAGGTCTCAGGAATGTCCATGGCTTGTTGTCTCAATCCTTCGATTATCTGTTGAATTGCCGTGGCTCCCTGTTTATGGCATTGCTCCCTCGGGAGTATTCTGGACCAAGCTTTTTGCACTAGTTTAGCTGCCAGGGACGTACCAGTCTGTCTCTGAGTTAATGTGACATCAATTCCAATCTTAGCAAGCTCACAGGCCGCCTCTTCTGCGATTTTAAAGGACCTAGGACCCTCCTCCAACTGGACTACCAACTTCATTGGATAGGGGGTTCTAAACTTGAGCTTGGCCTCTTTTAACTTTTTGAGGATAGGTGAGTAAGCTCTGCATTTCGCTGTGATCACTGTTGGATAATCATTGTCCACATATATTCTGTGGTTCTGGTAGGTCAAATCCCCTTGTTGCCATGATTTATGTAATACCAGTTTTTTCTCTTGGTAGCGGAGGACGCGGATCAGTATAGTACGTGGATGGGTGCCCAACTGTGGGCCCAGAGTACGATGGACCTGATCCATTTCAAGGGAACAACTATCTGGTAAGTCCAACTTAGATTTAAAAAGTGCTGCATAAATTGAATAGGGTTGTTGCCCTCAGAGGCTTCAAGGAAACCATTGACCCTCAGGTTGTTCCTTCTGCTTCTTGCCTCGGAGTCATTGGCCCTGTCTTGTAGGCCCTTCAGTGCTCCGTGTAACTGCGCTATGGTGCGCTCTGTGCAGTCCACTCGAGAGACAGTGATTGTGGCCTGCACCTCCATGCCATCGAGCCACTTTTCCATTTTCCCCAAATCCGTATGAAACGCATTAAACGTGAATCGGGTTTCTCTTCGGAATTCCCACAGTTCTTGTAGGACGATATCTATTTGCTTATTGACATTAGGCATTTTAGAGCATTCCTCCCTTGAAGTCTCGCCTTTACCGGAGAATTGCGAGCCGTAGCTGTCGGAGCAGCCTCCGTCCAGGTCAGCAGTGTCCAGAGCCGAGTTTTGAGGATCGGATTTTCTTCTAGGCATCTTTACAAGGTACCAGGTTCTAGTCCCAAGCTCACTTTCATCATGTTCTCTCTCCTAAGCAAGCCACTCACAGCTCACTCTGCAAACCTTTAGGAAAACAGATTACACACAGCAGAGGCATACGGTACATTGATCTCATCACTCTCTCTCTCTCTCAAAAATAATAAAAAGGAAAAAATAATACATATATACACACATATATACAAAACTCCAGGCATATCTGTATGGCTGAGTTGGTGGGGGAAGGGGAGCTGGTTTGGAGGGGAAGGCGTTTCCTACACTATTGTACCAAGCAACATAACATTTTGCAGCAGAAACAGAGTTCCTGTGCTTCTTCCCACTAGAAACATAGAAACATAGACTTTGACAGCAGATAAGGACCACTTGGCCCACCTAGTCTGCCCATTTCCCTACCTATTGAATAAGTTGTAGATCCTAGTTAACCAGGACACTGAAACAGTTTCTGGACCTGTGACTAGAAATCAGGGTTTCTATAACAACATTTGACTTGTACAACAATGCTGTTTTTCCAGAAATACTTCAATATCTCTAATGGAATCTACTGGTATCTAAACAGATAGATGTGGCCTGACGCAGATATCCTTCAGATTGAGGATCATCATTCTGCATTTCATATTTGCCAATGCCGAAGTTCCTGTACTTCTTGTCTACCACTTGCACCACTGGGGTTATGCTGGGATTTACCCATTTCTGATGTGGTTTTCATCACTTGGCCTGCTGCCTTGTGACACACCACACCAGGCGTGGGTAAGTCTCAGCAAAACCCAAACCCTGTCCTGGATTATTGTTTAAGTAAATTCCATTACTGTTTACATATGCCACAACTCTCCTCTGAGGGACATGTGATATTACACACCTTTACTGTACTTTACCAACCCACTAGTGAGATCTTGAGGGTATTTGTTTACATTTGTAAATCAGTGACTGGCAAAGGCACACTGAGCAAAGGCTAATTTCTGTGTGTGACCTGACTGAGGGAGTTAGAGAAGAAATGGGCAAAAAAGTGCTATTATACAATTAAAAAAATATTCAATATGGCAGAAAGCAACAACAGGTCACAAGATTTGACAACACTGCAAACAGCTTGGGTGAGCAGATAGTTAAAAAAAACTAGGAAGATATTTTGAAACAAATAAAATGTACAATATGAGGAATAATGCATGGGCAGCCATACACAACAAGCCTGTGTTTCTATTGAGGGGGCTGGTATAACAGCACTTTGCTCTTGCGGTCCATGCTTTTGCCAACCCCAAGACAGAAACACAGTCAGGGAGAGTTGTGTAAGGCTGCCCATAGTTTATTATTCAACTCCACCCCCTCCAAGGCATGTAGACAGTATGGTTGGTATGGCTAACAGAAAACTAGGTGCACTCTTCAGGCAGTGCCTCAAAGTTACCTAACCCATGAAGCCAGGTGTCTAGCTATAACAAACTCTGTCCTCCCTCTAATTGATTATGGTCTCACAGTATATAGAGCCACATGTGATAATGTTTTGAACAGGGTGAGGGTACTGCTCAACAAAGCTTGCCGATTGTCATGGGACTGGACAGACTCACCTGTCACTGCACCTTATACTCCCTCTCAGGTTGGCTTTCCTGCATGAACATATAAAGTACCAGAGTATCCTACTGGCCAAAAAAACACTTGGTGGCGTTGCTTCACCTGCCTTGTCATCACTTTTTCACGCAGTTTACAATCAGTATACAACTAGGAGTATGGAAAGGCATGCACTGGTAATCCCCAAACAAAGAACCAGCCAGGGCCAATGAGCTTTTGCTAGCCGAAATGCACATTGGCTAAACAGCCTCCCAACCTCCATCATTGAACTACCGAAAATGTCACAGTTCAAGAGAGCCCCAAAGAAGGAACTAACCCAAGAATCCATGTGCAAATGCCAATTCTAACCCTTCCCATTGCCTGCCCTTTACCTCTGCCTGACCTGTCTATGCTTCAACCTCCCTAACCTCACTGCACCCTGTTCTCCCTTGCCCTTGTCTCCCTCTACTTCCCCGACTCCACAAACCAAGCCTTACAATTTATTTCAAACCAAAACAAACTTTATTTATAAAAAGGCACCTTTTCAGCAATCAAGGAACCTGTACATAAAATCCACTGGCATCAACAATTAAATACAATAATTAAAACATTAACATCTTAAAATACAAACAAACAACAGAATCATAAAACAAAATGACAGTCCATCCTAATTAATATTAGTCTGCCTCTAAAAATGCCAGGCTAAAGAGGTAAGTTTTCAATTCTGTTTTAAAAGCTTGGACAGTTAGGCACTCTTATCTGATGAGGTAGAGAATTTCACAGGATAGGGGTCACAAAAGCAAAAGAAAGGGCCCCAGATGTTTGAAGTCACACCCTTGGAATCTCTAGCAATCCCTCATTGGTGGATTGGAGTGGTCGAGAGGGGCAGTAGGGAGAAAGGAGATCTTGCAGGTAGCGGGGTCCCTGATTGTGTAGGGCTTTATAGGTCAGCAAACTGACCTCGAATGTGATACGCTGCTGCATTGGTGGTCAGTGCAGTCCGTGGAGCACAGGCATACTATGACTGGTCCTAGATGCACCAGTCAAAGCCTGGCAGATGCATTCTGCATCAGCTGCAGGTGGTGGATATCAACTCCCAGTAACCCTAGGTACAGTGCATTGCAGTAGTCAAGGTGAGTGGTCCACGAAGGCACGGACCAGTGTCAGAAGATCCTCAGAAGGGACTAGGTGTTTCACTTGGGCATTATTCCTCAGATGGTAAAAAGAGGCCTTGACAATGGCTGACACCTGTGCTTTTAGGGTCAGACCATCATCAAAGATAACGCCCAGGTTTTGCACCCAATCTGAGGTAGTAAGCTGGACACCCCCAAGTCAAAGACCAGAGTGTTATCCTGCCGATACACCCACCTTCCGATGATCTGGATCCACCACCAATACCTCAGTTTTATCTGAATTCAGCCTCAGTCAACTAGCACTAATCCAGTCCTGAATCTCGTATAAGCAGTTAAACACCGAGAGAACATCTCCCTGTTCTGGTACAAAGAACGTGTACAGCTGAGTATCATCTGCATAGCAGTGAAAACTCAGGCTGTACCACCTAATAAGGGACCCCAAAGGCAGCATATACACAGTGAACAACATGGGTGCAAAATGGAGCCCTGCAGTACCCCGCAGGATGGGGGAGAGGATCAGAAGAATAAATTCCTGAGACCACTTTCTGTGTCCTACCCTCAAGGAAAAATCAAAACCATCTGAGGACAGTACCCGATAATCCACAGATGAACCACAGGTGCTCCAATAGCACACCTTGGTCCACAGTGTCAAATGCAGCTGAGAGATCAAGGAGAACCAAGACGGGATGGGCCCTCTGATCTCTTGCTATTAGGAGATCATTTAGCACCTTGAATAAGGGCCATCTCGGTGCATGCCTCTTCCTAAATCTGGACTGGAGAGAATGATAGATATTGTGGATAGATAAATAATCATCCAGCTGCAGCACAACCACCTTCTCAATAACCTTACCCACAAAGGGCAGGTTAGAGACAGGTCAGTAGTTAGCAAGATAGTCTGGGTCAAGGTAGGGTTTTTTCAGGAGCAGTCATACAACCGCCTCCTTCAGGGGATCTGGGAAGACCCTCCTCTCCAATGATCTCCAGACTATCTCAACAAGCACCGGAACAATTTCCTCAACATACCCCACAAGGAGACATGTTGGGCCCAGTTCCAAACTACAGCTGGTTGGCCGCAAACTCTGAAAGACCCTCACAATATCCATGATGTCTGGTCGTCCAAAGTCAGATCAGAAAAAATGGGTGCTCGCAACCTCCTGCCAACCTCTGCAACACCGCATAAAGGGGGCTGGACAGATACCGCGCCTGATGGTGACAACCTTATCAGTGGAGAATTGAGCAAAATCATCACACCTTTCTTGAGACAAAGCTCCACCAGACTGCAGACAGATTGGATTGCACAATCTGTCTGCAGTCCGGAAGAGCTGAACTGGTCAATTCTGCGCAGCGGCAATCTCCCTGGACAGGAATTCTGCCTTCTTATGGGTAATTGTCAATTGATAGACAGTATAATGCTCCATCAGTCTGAGCCTGTCAACCTCCAGGCTGGACTTCCACCAAGCCCTCTCTAACCTTTGGCCCACTCTCCTCAACTTCTTCAAGGTCCCATCAAACCATGGGGACCTTGGACAAACAGTGAGTGGCCGAACATGAACAGGAGCAATGGAATCCAGGGCATCCATCACATCTTTATTATAGGCAAGTACAAGGTCCCCTGGACCCATGCATTCACTCAACAAGCCCGATAGGTCAAGCACCACCATTAGGCCCTCTAGGGTCACCTCCCTCAAACGGCGATACCGGACCATCTCCTTAGGGGCAGGTCCATTGGAGAAGCCATGAAACTGAACCCTATGGAGGTATGGTCAGACCAACCGACAGATTCCACCACAAAATCAGAGATCTCCATCCCCAGGAGGAACACCAGATCCAATGAGTGACCACCCATGTGGGTTGCGGAGGAAATAACCTATGTGAGGCCCAGCACCATCATAAGCTAAAGGAGAGCCTGACCAAAATGTAAGAGTTCATCATCAACCCAGGCATTGAAATCCCCCAGAATTATCTATCTTGGGGATCCCAATACCTCACTGACAATGAAGTCTGCGATCTCCTGCAGGAATTCTCTCCCATCCCCAGGTGGACAGTAGATGAGGACTATCCTGCATCCCACACCCACACCCACGATACACTCAAAGGATCTGGTGGATCCCACTGGCACATCCACAAGACCCAGTTCCATTTTAAAACAAATGGCTACACCCCTGCCCTTACGATCCATCCTCGGGCGGTGTATCATCGAGTACCTGGCTGGAACAGCTAAGGCCAATACTGGGCCCACATTCTCATCCAGCCAGGTCTCGGTGATGCGTGCCAGGTCAGATGTCCCAACAAGATCTGCTATTATTGCAGTTTTGTTTTTAATAGACTTGGTGTTACACAACACCGCTCAAGTAGGATGAGCCATCGAGGAAGATTGCGCTACCCGCCTGCACTGGGCAGAGTCCTCGGGTATGGGGACCAGACAAGGAGGACCCCTGTTCTGGACCCATTTTGCCCCAGGGCATCTCCTTTTCCTTACTACCCCTATCCAACCATCCCTCTCCATTCCCTCACCAGGCCCAGTTCCCCCTCATTTTTCCTTCTCCTGACTATCCCTGAGGCACAACAGTTCCAAGAAGCCTCCACTGACAAGAGGGGACAGTTGAAAGGGTGGATGTCCCTGAGCTTGGTGGGGGAACAGCGCGCCTGACCATCGTTTTGCCCTCCTAACACATCACAGGCAGCAGCAGCAATCAACACACAATCAACAACCAATCAATCACCTTACCAACAATCACACACCACAACACTCATACAGCTTTCATAGCAGTCTTAAATAGCCGGCCCGGTGGTGCTGAGGGTTGAGGCGCTGGACGCCACACCTCATGCCACGCCAGCGACCGGGTTCAGGAACGGACTCGGGTCGGTGGGGGTCAGCTGGGAGAGGGAGGATTGAGCATCCCAATGGATGCTCTCCTCCCTCAGGGGTGGGATACCACGGGTGCAATATGCACCCGACATCCTGAGAGAGCCAGTGGGAACACGGGCTCTCGAGGGGCCAGGTCCGTCATGAAGTCGGGAGGGAGACGCTGTTGGGCGATTTCGAGAGACGCGCCAGCACGCCGCCTCTGGACGCTCGGCCGCCGCATCTCAGGGGGCTGGGTTAAGGGGGGGCACAGAAAAACGGATAATCCCCTCGGTGGTCCTAGATGACGACTGCTCCACCCAGGACTACCAATTCTGGGACAGACCCCGCTGTGAGGATAGGAGGGGGGAAGAAGCACTCTAGGGGCAGATCCTGGAGCAGTGGTCCGGCGGGCATGAGCAGTCCAAAGGAGTGGACACCGAGGTAGGAAGACGGGATAAATAAAGAGTAAAAAAAAAAAAATATAGCAGTCTTAAATAAACATATATACCACAATCACTTACCATACACCCAGAATGAAATCCACAAATACAAATATAAACCCCCCCCTTAGTGAACCTCGACTTACAATGTATAAATTATCCAACTGTTTATGGCAGCATGTAAAGTACTGTAGTAGGCCAAAATGAGTAGTCACTAAAAATCTCGAAATTCTGAAATTTTTGGACCTGAATAGCTCCCACTACTTCAGGTAGATGATATAAACTGTCTTCCAGGTGCTATCTCTCAAATAGCCCTTATGAAGACCACCAGATTTAACTCTGAGAATAAACTGTCTTATAGGTACTCTTACTGCCCAAAGTACTTAATATGGGCCCAAAACTGAGAAAAAGAAAGAAAGGTCTGACTGTAGCCTGGGTTCAGAATTTATCCTCTTCCAGTGTTCAAGTCCAGCAATAGGTCTCCAAAGGTCCTAGAACCACAGGTCCAATTATGTGAGCTGTGGTGGGATGCAGGGGAAACCCACCAGCACCAGGCGATGGACCGCCACCGGAGATTTTCGTGAACCACTGCTTTGGCTACTGTCGAAACCAGCCTACCGGCTGACCCACTAGAGAGCCTAGGAGGAACCCGGGACACCCCATCCTCTCTTCAGTGGGCCTAGTCCCTGGTCTTCTGCATGGTATATGAATCCGGCAGCCGCCACCCCAAGAGTACAGGCAGGCCCCCAGTAACCGCCGAACAATAAGCCCCAGGCACAAAGTTTCCAACTCAGGGACTCTTTAAACCATTCAGAAAAGTGTTTTTTTATCCCACTGAAGGAAAGTCTGGCAAAGTTTGCAGTTTCAGTCTGACTGCCAAGCTCTTCCAGATGGCACACAAACCACCAGGCTCCCAGCAGGATAGTTCCACCTCAGGTCCACGAGCAAAGTGGTTCCACCTCAGATCCAATGATCGCAGCTTCGCGACCTGGGCATTCACAGATCTTTACCTCTTCCTCAGATTCGGCTCACTCCAGCTCTGGACAATCGCCAAAGCAGGTAAGACATCTTGTTTCTATTAAAGACGAGCTGATGTTTTAAACTGCAGGTAGCAATGTGATCCGATAAACTCTGCAGTTTTAAATGGTAACCAGGGGAGTCACTGGCTTAAAATCAATGTGACATACTAGTGACTCCAAAGTCTTACTCCGCTTCTCAATCCCAAAAGCGACCTACCCTAGCTGCTTCACTCAGCTGCCCTGCCTAACTACCACACTAGAACTAGCTAGAAAACAACGAAACAAAGCAAAATGGGGGGTGGGGGTATAACAATGAGTAAACAAATTGTGAAGAAATTAATACAAAACAAATAAATATGGAATTAAAACAAAAACGACTGCTCTGCTGCTCCCTGATGGCTAGCCCAGCGTGGCTGCCATCTTGGTTTTCACTACCTATTTATTACTAATGATTCTACCGCATTGCCAGCCTTATATTGTATAGTTGTCTCTTTGTCCTGACAAATGCTGATTCTGAGCTGCCTATCACAAAGTAATGATTGATTTAACTAATGCTCATTTTAACGTTTGTATATTTTCTGTTTGTTTCAACTTTTGATGTGGAACCTTTGCAAATGAGCACATAACTCAAAGGTCATTCTGATGTACAAATAAATAAAATAGATAAAAATAGTATATGCTTTTGATCTAGATCACAGTGGTCTTTAGCAGGGGGCTGGGCTAAACCCCTGCAGTCTTGGGTGATGCGTGCTGCGTTGTTAATCTGAAAATACTTTTTTTCTGTTTTAAACAGTCAGACAACTCACTGTCACTGCCCCTGCCAGGTCATTTCCTCCTGGGTGGATCGTCTGCTTGACCAGAGTGAGCAGGCTTTCCTGCTGGCTCCACTCGAACAGTGACTGTTCTAACCACCGCAGCATTTCTGGGAAACTCAAACATGCACATCAGCAGAGTGGCAGTGAAAGAATGAAAGTGGGAGTCAGCATGAAGAATAAACAGAGCTGAAGTCACTGATTGTAGAATGTGCACAACAACATTTTTAGAATGTGCAAAACTTTTGGACTATGTACAAACTCCACAAACAATAAGCCTAACCATATACTATAACTATATATAGTATACAGAGTGTATCTGTAATAAAGTGCAATAATATATAAATGTAACCAGATTCTTCCCCCTCCCTGCCTGTTTGAACCCAGTCCTCAAGGAGTTAATGGTTAAAATAAGTGCACTGAGTCCTGGTGGGAATGGCAAGCAGTATTCAACAGTAGTCCAGCCACTGAGCACATATACAGGACAGGGTATGCACAGTGATTTAGCAGACTAGCAGTTGTTGGGGTACTGAAGCCTGGTATATTCCAGGCATTGCAACAGCTAATGCAATTGTGAGTAAAGTTACAGATTACAGGGTGAATGAGCTGATGCCTACCCCCAAGGTGCCATGCAGGGACAGTAGTTGTGTGCATTGTGAATAGAAAGTGAAATCTCTTTTTCTGACCAATAAAGATGGCTCCATTTACTCATGGAGCCAAAGGGATGAGGAAACATGATGGAGAAGAAAGTGAAGGGGTTTCTTAGCAAGCAGTAAAAGCAACAGAAGGAAGAGTCCAGAGATCAACAAAAGTGAAGCAGAGTCCTTATTAGCACATCACGGGGAGGCCATACTGAAAAATATAAGTGGTTCTCCAACAAACAGGCACAGGTAGCATGGCTGAGGCAAGAACTGAGGGCATACTGAGACTTTTATAGTGGCACCTTAGCTGGCCATGCCTCCTGGGGTGTGGTGACAGTGTCAAAGCCTGTGTCGCTACAGTACATGGGGGGGGGGGCTTCTAGTGATAATGTACCATCAAAATACCTCTAGACACGGGTGTTGCCTCTGAGGTTATTGCCCACCCCCTCTCACCAAGGGACAGTGTGGTAGGTGGGCCTGAAGGGGAGGGGTTGTAGGGTATAGGTATCAGTCAGTTTGATCCCTGAATCTATGATATAAAAAAACACCTGGGAAGTGCCAATTCCAACTGTGTACCCAAAGATTGCACAAAAAAAGTTGGAAATGAGGCTCGCTGACCACAAATCCAAATATATCTAATATTTCTTTAGTTTTTTAGTCAATTAACTACCAAGGTTTCATGCTAGTGCACTTCATCAGGGAGAACTGTACATTGTAAAATATATAACATAATAGTATGTAAATCATAAAATTCTGTTCTTATGACTTCACTTAATATAACTCAGTTATAATTATGTGCACAATATTTGGTGCTATTCATTTGTCATTTTCCTCAAATAAAGTTGTCAGAGATGATATAAGACATTATATATATATATATATATATATATATATATACACATTGCAGGTTATTTATAGAATATTAGACAAAGAGGTTGGTTCACTTAAGAAACATGGTGTCGAAGCCACACAGTTTGTAGCAGTTAACAGACATAGTAGTGCCTGCTCCTATCAGGACTATCAGTATTAAGCCTGGACTGTTTTATAGTGTGTGGGATAGGGGAACCCATTGTAGTCAAACATTTAAAGATAAAGAACCTCTGTGTTTGGGGATGTGTGATTTTGTATTTTCTTGAAACTTGGCTTCCCAGCCAAATGCCCTTTGGGGTAACCCTTGCCTCAGTTTTTGCGCACAGAGGTTCTTTGTCTTTTAAATGTTTTTTTATTTTAATGGGTTCACCACAATATATCCCAGGCACACTGCCTATAGGGTAGCTGGTCCATTCCACTGGGGTGTCAAACAAACGAGGCATACTGATGAGTCCTGGTAGGACTAAACACGGTTCTATGTCTTCTGTTAGCACTTTTTCAAACTGTGTGAGAGGCCTTTCGGCACCATGCAATTCTGCTTAAAGTTGGACCAGCATAACATTCTGTGGTGATTTGCATATGCAGCCCATGATGCTTTGCATTGTGGGGGCATGTGTGATTTTGTATTTTCTTGAAACTTGGCTTCCCAGCCAAATGCCCTTTGGGGTAACCCTTGCCTCAGTGTTTGCACACAGAGGTTCTTTGTCTTTTAAATGTTTTTTTATTTTAATGGGTTCACCACAATATATCCCAGGCACACTGCCTATAGGGTAGCTGGTCCATCCCACTGGGGTGTCAAACAGACGAGGCATACTGATGAGTCCTGGTAGGATGAAACACGTGTCTATGTCTTCTGTTAGTACCCTTTGCAAACTGTGTGAGAGGCCTTTCGGCACCATGCAATTCTGCTTAAAGTTGGACCAGCATAACATTCTGTGGTGATTTGCATATGCAGCCCATGATGCTTTGCATTGTGGGGGGCATGTGTGATTTTGTATTTTCTTGAAACTTGGCTTCCCAGCCAAATGCCCTTTGGGGTAACCCTTGCCTCAGTGTTTGCGCACAGAGGTTCTTTGTCTTATATATATATATATATATTTATATATATAGATATATATCTATCTCTCTCTCTCTCTCTCTATATATATATATATATATAAATAGGTGACTACTGCAGTTGATTGTAATTAAATTCATATAGTTAATGTTCATAATCATATATGACTGGCATTTACAAATGTTGCCTCTCAAGTCAGTAGTACCTTTCACTTAATTTTTTTCATTTGTTTCAAATCTAGTGCATCTTTGAATCTCTCAGACCTCAAGGAACTATGAAATAAATATTTAACTTATGCTGTTGCCACTTCTCTTTGGTATATGGTAAACAAGTTGTTATATATGGTACTGAAAGCCCCTGACCAGACTGGTCCATCTTCAGTTCTGACTCCACTGTAATTGGCTATTCTCTCTCCTGCTGCTGCTGCTTTTGGCTGGCAAGGTTTTTTCCTCCTAGCGTTTTCCTTGGCTACATTTTTCTTTTCTGAACAAGTGCTCTGTTTAAATTTTACAGCCTGTACTTTAAGGGTTTTTGTTTACCTGTGATTTTTAGCCTTGACATACTAAGGATTATACTGTGTATTCCTGGAGATTTTTTTGCTAAACTGATTTCTAAACTGTTTATTTGAATCACTGTCCTGCTTCTCCTACACTACCCTATCTGTTTCTTTTCTCTCCCCCCAATTTTTAAGGCTGTCTTTTGCCACTGCTTTCCCCTTCTCCAACCCCCCCACCTGCACTCGCTCTTCACCCTCTGCATCTCTCACCAGGCTGCAAATTTTCTCTGGCGCCAAGCCCCCCCCCCAGCCTGTCTTTTGTTCATGAGGCTGGCCCTCCCACCAATTTAGGCTCAGGCCGACCTGCGGCCACTATAAATCTTTAACCCTCTGCTTTTTCCCTCCCTCCAGATTCTTTGGCACCTCTGCCCCCTGAACAGGGCAACCAGCTGCTCCACGCCCATGGCCAGGCTACACTTCGGCCACTGACCGCACTCTACCACTGCTACCATAGGAAGATGAATCCAGGTATGGAGGACTCCTGCATTTTCCATGGCATCTAAAGCCGCTGACCATATTGGTCCATCTCCAATTCTGACTCCATTGTAATTGGCTATTTTATTTATTTATTTCAATCTAGGATTAGAAAATACTTTGAGCACAGTGGAGCTCATGTACAAAGGTTCCACGTCAGTAATGGGGAGGGGGTTACAAAACAGAGTATAAAGCACAATAACATGTACAGATAATATCAGATACAGCGAACAGTAAAACAGCACAATTTTTATTTAGTTTTTGTTTACCAGGTAGGTACATAGATACATAGACAGTGTCAGCAGATAAGGGCCTATGGCCCACCCAGTCTGCCCATTTGAGCTTGTAAGTTCAGTTTATGTTTTCCTAAAAGTCTGTTGCCCCTTACCCCTGACCTCCAGAATTCCTTTATGTCTAGCCCATGCATTCTTAAATCCCGTGATTGTTTCAGCCCCCACCACTTTCTCTGGCAGGGTGTTCCACTTATCAACCACCCATTCCGTGAAGAAATTCGTCCTCACGTTTCCTCTGAATTGTCCTCCCTCCAACTTCATCCCATGCCCTCTAGTCCTGGAACATCATTTTCACTTATAAATAGTGTATTCCTGCACCCTGTTCCTCCCTGTAAGATACTTGTATGTCTCTATCATATCCCCTCTCTCCCTCCTCTCCTTCAGGGAATACATGTTCAGTTCCTTCAACCTGTCCTCATAGGACTTGTGATGCAATCCATGTACCATCTTTGTTGCCCTCCTCTGAACCTTCTCTACCCTGTCTATGTCCTTACGTAGGTAAGGTCTCCAGAACTGTACACTGTACTCCAGGTGGGGCCTCACTAGTGTCTTGTATAGTGGAATTATGACCTCCCTTGTCCTGCTGGTGATGCCCCCTGCCTATGCATCCCAGCATCCTATTTGCTTTACCTGCTGCCTTGTCACACTGTTTCCCCTACCTTAAGGTCATAAGAGATGATAACCCCAAGATCCCTTTCCTGCTTGGTGCATGCTATATCCTTGGCCCCCAACTGATATATTGTGCCAGGGTTTTTGTGCCCCATATGCATTATTTTGTACTTATTTGCATTGAATTTCAGCTGCCAAACCCCTGACCATTCTTCAAGTTTCTGCAGGTCCCTTCTCATTCTGTCTACAATCTCTGGAGTATCTACTTTGTTACAGAGCTTTGTGTCATCAGCAAACAGTGAAATTCTGCCTTCTAGGTCCTGCGCAATGTCACTGATGAAGATGTTGAATAGGACCGGTCCCAGCACTGATCCCTGTGGTATCCCACTGGTCACTCTTCCTTCTGTGGAGTGACAGCCATTTACCACCACCCTCTGTGTCCTGCCGCCCAGCCAGTTACCTACCCACCACACTAGTGTCCTGCCCACACCCATATTCCCCAGTTTGTGTAATAGACTTCTATGTGGCACAGTGTCAAAGGCCTTGCTGAAGTCCAGATAGGCCATGTCCACTGCCCTCCCCTGATCCACCTCCCTAGTCACCCAGACAAAAAATTCAACAAGGTTGGTCTGACATGACCTCCCCTTGGTGAAACCATGCTGTCTTGGGTCCTGTAGTCCTTTGACAACCAGATGTTCCACCAGTCTCTCCTTCAGTAGTGCTTCCATGATCTTCCCCACTACCAAGGTGTGGCTGACTGGTCTGTAGTTCCCCGCTTCCTCTTTGTTCCCACTTTTGTATAAGGGGACTACATCTGCTGTCCTCCAGTCTTTGGGTACCTCCCCTGTTTCCAGTGATCGGCTAAACAGGATAGCCAGAGGTTCAGTCACCACCTCTCTTAGTTCTTTAAGGATCCTGGGGTGCACCCCATCTGGTCCCATTGCTTTATCAATTCTCATTACTCCCAGTTCCTTCAGGACCCTTTCTCGTGTAAAGGGACTTGTGTCCATTTCTGCACCATTCTCACCACTTGTACTCCCTTCAGACCCATTACCTTCCTCTTCCTCAGTAAAGACTGAGCAGAAATACCTGATGAATATGTCAGCTTTACTGCTGTCATCCTCCACGCGGCTCCCATCCTCCCCCTTCAGTCTCACTATCCCTCCCTTTGCCTTTCTTTTTTCACTTATGTACCTATAAAAGTGTAACCCCTAGATGGCGCTATCCCAGGGGCTACTACCCCTGCCTGATTTGCCACTAACAGGTTGAGGGGCCTGGATCCGATGGCAAGTGCCTCCACGCAGAGGTCAGGGTTTGCAATAGTTAAAGTAACTTGGTCACAGCCCTCTGGGACACTGCAACCCCCCTTTCTTCCCACTAGTGGCCCACACAGTATATCAGAATTACCTTCACAGTATACACTTACCCCCAGGACTGGTTCAGGCACTGGGACCCCTGTAAAATAAGAAGATACAGTGCAACAATCACAGTACAATACTTTAACATAGACAAATACTTAGGCAGTATAACTTTGCTGAAACAAGCAGCTCTGATTTATTTAGGGGATATAACAAGGACAGGGGAAATCAGGTTAATTAGCTTATCACTTTACTCATCTATTTATGGCTCTGTGCAGGAGGTCTCATCCCTTACCAGTTACTGTCCCTTGGGTACCCAAGCCCTAGTGGCTAGTCCAAACTGTGGCAGCTGGTAGGGGCCCTTTCACACAGAGAAAAGAAAATTAGTTAAACAGTCAGCAGTGCAGTAATTCCATTTGGATTCAATGTGGCAATTCAACAGGAGCGAATTCTGAATTAGTACTCATGATCTACAAACAAGATAGAGTCCTTCAACGTCAGCAGGGCTACTCTTGAGCTCCACTAGACTCCTCACACATTTATATGACAAACTGCAACAGGCAAAAGTCCTTTAATGGCAGCAGGATTCACTTGAGCTACACAAGCCTCCTCACACATTTATATGGTAAACAGTAACAGGCAAAAGTCCTTTAATGGCAGCAGGATTCACTTGAGCTACACAAGCCTCCTCACACATTTATATGGTAAACAGCAACAGGCAAAAGTCCTTTAATGGCAGCAGGATTCACTTGAGCTACACAAGCCTCTTCACACATTTATATGGTAAAAAGAAAGTACTATACCAGGCAGGCTGCTTCTCTATCCCGATCACAATTACTGTACAATACCCAGGAGAACACACAGCAGATTCAGTTCCTGACAGACCGAGCGCAATTCAGCAATTTCTCCAGTCTTCTACAGGGTAAGCCTGGTTTCTACTCTTCAGATATCCTTTGATTCTCTTCACAGGACAGATTCAGTCCTAACAAGCAGTTACACAAGCTGCAGACCGGAACTCGGGGCCTTACACACGTTTCCCGACTAAAATTGCACACCGAAAAAGCACAGGGCTCTTTCCTCCTCACTGCCAGAGCTCAACTGAAACTCCAGCAGACAAAACCGGCACTTCCTTTGAGTTCCTCCCAGTTCTTGGCTGGATTGGCTGTCACTCACAATAGACTGCCCCTGTTGGTCCAAAAAGGCACTGAAGTCCAAACTACATCTCCCAGAGTCACTGCCCATACAGCCCTCTTGTGGCTGGCTCAGATTACGAGTCCAAGTTCTGATTCGTCCAAGGCACCATTTTAGAGCTACCTTAACCCACACTGATTGGTCCAGTTCAGCAGTTCAAAACTAGAATGGGGAACTAGGCAAACACAGTTCTGACCGCAAAGAAAGCAGGTTAGACAAACTGTATTTTCATTATTACTCTAAATGATTTCTGGCAAACAGTAACATCTTTCAGATAGGTTCCTTTGCACTCCTAGTGACTGCAAAATGGAGTGAATTGGCAGCAGCTCGAGTGGTACTCAAGCAGAGAAACACACAGTCCCCCCCATACAAACTAATTATGTCTGCAAGCAGACAGCTCTTAAAGAGACAGTACCAGAGGCTCTAAAAACACTCACTGATAAATGGCTTAAACGCCAAACACCATTCAGGCTTGGAGCATTCAAGCAAGCTCCTGGAAGTCTTTTGGGAACCCCCAATTGCAGGGGGGTTACAAAAGGTTTTGTCCCCTCTACCCACTGATTTTGCAATGTGTTCTTTTGCCTGAGCTTTGGCTTCCCTTAATGACCTCCCTGCCTCCCTTTGCTTCTCTTGGTACTTCTCCCTATCCCCTTCTGCCTGTGTCTTTTTGTATTGCCTGAATGCAATATTTTTGGCTTTCACTTTCTTTACTACCTCTTTGGAAAACCATAATGGTCGCCTTTTCCTTTTCCTCTTGCTAACCTGCTTAATGCATAATTCTGTTGCTCTTGTAATTACCATTTTAAATACTGCCCACTGTTTCTCAACCCCTGATTCCTGCCCCATTCCCCTTAATGCCTCTTTCAAGCATCTCCCCATTTTCACAAAGTCTGCACCCCTAAAATCCAGGATACATGTTTTTGTGTGGTTTGGTTCTGCTCTTTCTGCGATTTCAAACCACAATGACTGGTGGTCACTGTTCTCCAGGTGCTCCCCCACTGTTACCCCCATCACACTGTCCCTGTTTATGAGCACAAGGTCCAGTATTGCCTTCTGCCGAATTGGTTCCATGACCAGTTGCTTGAGGAAGGCACCCTGAAGGGAGTCTAGGATAAATCTGCTCCTAGTTGATGCTGCTGCTGGGATGCTCCAGTCCACGCCTGGAATATTGAAGTCTCCAACCAGTACTACTCATCCTTGTCTGCCATCCTTTGGATGGCTAGCATCAGCTCCTATCTGTTTCTTCCTCCTGGGCTGGTGGTCTATAGACCACACCTGTGTGGATGGCTGGCCCCGTTTTCCTTTCCAGTTTAACCCACAGTATCTCTCCCCCATTTTGTTCCTCCTGGATCTCTGTGGCCCTTATGTCATTTTTCACATACAGTGCCACTCCTTCTCCCTTCCTACCTGCCCTGTCTCTTCTGAATATGCTGTAGCCAGGTATGGCCATCTCCCTGTCATGGTTATTATTACACCAGGTTTCAGTGATGGCCACAATGTCCAGGGTTTGACTGCACCATGACAGCCTCCAGATCTTCCATCTTGTTGCTAAGGCTCCTGGCTTTGGCACACATGGCTTTCCATGATTTGACCTCCCTAGACTGTTTCACTGTTCTACTCCAGCCTCTTCCTTGGTTGTCCTTTATCCCTGGTTCTCCTTGCTGTTCACCCTTCTGCTGAATTTTGTCCCTTTTCTGCCTATCCACCTCTTGGGCACTAATCTCCATCTTTTGCCCACTGCTTTGTAGAGATAGCCACTCCTCTGGTTCACTGTTTCCACTGCTAGCTGTGGGGGGTGAGCAAGTAGGTACCCTCCTTGCTGGCCTGCCACCCCCCTTTGCTAGTTTAAATGCATGTCAATGTAGCATTTAAACTTATCATTGAGTGCTTGGAATCCCCTCCAGGATGAATGCAGGCCGTCAGGCTTGAACAAACCTCCATCCCTCCAGGTGGGTCCCCAGCCACCAATGAATCCAAACCCTTCCTCACAGCACCAGTTCTTCAGCCATGAGTTAAAGTTCCTGGTGCATGCACCCCATGCTCTCCCTTGCCTCTCGCAAGTAGTACTTCTGAGAAAGTGACAGAAGTAGCTACTTGCTTGAGACCCCTCCCCAATTTCCTAAACTCTTCCTGAACATCCTTTGGCTCCCCATTTGCCAGATCATTAGTAACTACGTGGATAATGACATCCAGCTCACCCTCCTGTCTTGCCTTCCCAGTGATCCCCAGGATCTTCCTTCCATCCCTCCATGCCGTGGCACCTGGTAGGCATCTCACCTCCCTGTCCTCCCCCTCCTGTGTTCCTAGCTGGATCCCTCTTATGATGGAATCCCCCACCAGGATTCACTTCCTCCTCCTCTGGGGTCCACTGCTCTCCCCACTGAGGTCACCTCCTTGGCTAACCTCCACATCCTTTCCTTCCACTTCTCTGGGTACCTCTATTTGGTTGTCCCCATTTGCCAGTGTGGCATATGACTTCTACAGTGTGGCATATGAGTTCTAGGTGCACTAGCCAGAAAGACTATTTTCAGGCACGACCCGGGAGAGTACAGAGACAAACTTACGAGAACAATGCTAGATAGTGCAAAGTACAGGAACAATATGATACATAGTAAAAATTACATATCAGCAGCAATGTGACAAAGTATTGTGGTAGTTAGGCCAGAAATAAGCATTTAAGCATTTAAGTTAATGTGAGACAAAATACAATCGGGTCAAAATAGGAGATTGAGGTAGGAAGACAAAAGTACAGCATTAATATTTACACAAGACAATATATTAAGGTCATATTATCCGACCAGGTAACTGTGCAAATAAGTAAGGAAATAGGGAGCAATGGGAGCGATAGCTACCAGGCAGAGATAGATAGAGGGAGGAGCTTTGGAGAGAAGGTGGGGATGGATGATTGGATAACCTGAAAAGAAGAGGAGGAAGTGGGGGAAAAGAAAATGAAAGAAATGCGGAAGTAAAAGTTGAGAGGGAGAGTTTCACTGACAGGGGTGAGTCCTAGGCTCCTTGGTTACGACAAGCGGAGGGCAGGATTAGAGGGTGTGGGCTAGGGTGGTTTGAAGCAGGAGCATGTGTAGGAGGAGAGGAGATAATGCTGTAGTTCTTTCTTAAAGGAGTTGTGAGATACAGATTGGCATAGGGTTACAGGAAGTGAATACATAGCAAACATAGGTGATTGCAGTTAGATACATAGTTGGTATTCTAGGACTTTATAGGAGAAAACGTGGGTGGGTAATCCCATTTGGAAATCGGGAAGGGTGAGTCAGGGGATGAAGAGTAGCAGCAGAACAGAGAACGGGGGGGGATACAACCGGGTGGCATTGTCAAGCATTTTGAGCAAGGCAGAAAGGGGTAGAATGGGTGGGAATGGGGCAAGCACAGAAGAAGAAGGTGACAGAAGGGAAGGGATGGTGAGGTGTGGGGGACGGAGGGAAGAGGGGAGGGGAGGGGAGGAAGAAACGTGTGGAAAAGAGTCAGTCAGAGGTCATAGTGGATGAGTTAGTGGGACAGAGTAGCAGGGTCAGGACATGACAGGTAGGGGGGAAGGTGAGAGAGGCAATTGAGCAAGGGAGGAAGAATGCAGCCAGGGACCTTGTCGAGGAGGCTGGGGAATGCAGTTTGCCAGATGAGGTGCAAGTTGCATGACTAATTAAAGCAGGTACACTCACTTTCCTTTGAGATGCAGGAGATGCTTGAACTGGGTAAGTTGAGGTATGCTAGTCAGTTCACAGCTCAGGCCATTCATCCAGTTAGGAGCTCTGTAAGGGAGGGATCACTGGCATTGGGTGGTGTGAACCCTAGGAACGTGAAAGAGTTCAGAGACAGAGGACCGGGTGTGATGCGACTTTTGAGGCTTTGATAGAAGACTGGCGATGCCTGTTGGCAGGGTTCCAAGCAACACTTGCTTGGCAAGTATACATGAGTGGTACTTGATGTGGTCTTGTAGTCTGAGCCACCCAGTTAGGGCAACTAGATCACAAGTATAGGTGAGGTAACCAGCACCTGTGATAAGTCTACCGGCTTTGTTTAGGGCAGTATTTAGTCTCTTGAGATATGTAGCTGTGGCAGCCCTATATATAACCAAGCCGTAGTCAATAACAGATAGTACCAAGCTGTGGCTTGCAAGTTTAAGTGCTTCTGGGGTTAGACTTCGTCTGTGTCTCTAGAGTAGTCCTAGTTTAGCATTTACGTTCTTAGCAACAATATCAATGTGTGGCTCGTAGGTAAGGTGGCAGTCCAGGGTTACTCCAAGGTATTTGAAGTGCTGGATTTGTTCAATGGGGGCTTCTTGGTTATTTTTAACTGTGAGGACATGTGACTTGTGTTTATGGCGGGAGGATGAGAACAGCATAAGTTTTGTTTTTTTTTGTAGTTTAGAACTAGCTTGTGGGATTAGAGCTATTTTTTCAGCTTCAAGGAACCCATGTTGTAGGTTGTCTTCAAGCACGGTGGGATCCGGGTGACTTGCAAGGATGAAAGCATCATCTACATAAAGGAGGGTCCTTAAATGACAGGCCTTTGGTAGGTTGTTTAGGAAGATACTAAACAGAACAGGTCCCAGGATGGACCCTTGGGGTATGCCTGATCTGATAGAGCGCTGTTCTGAGATGGAATTTGAAATCTTCACCCTCTGTGACCTGTTGGCAAGGTAGCTGCCAAACCATTTTAGTGTGCTCTGTGAGAGACCAATCTTTGCAAGTTGGTCAAGGAGGAGTTTGTGATTCACGGTGTCAAAGGCCTTAGTAAGGTCTATGAACACTGCTCCTACCAGACTGCTATTGTCGACGGACTGTTGGATGAAGCAAGTGAATTCTAGCAGAACTGTAGTCATTGTATGCTTTTTCCTAAAGCCGTGCTGCTGTGTGCATTGCAGGGAGTACTTATCAAGATAATCCACATGCTGATTGGTTACTGTGTGTTCCAGAACCTTTGACAGTGGAGGGAGGATGGGTATTGGTCTGTAGCTGCTAGGTTCAGTGCGATCACCTGATTTGTGCACTGGGGTGATCAGTGCAGATTTCCAGACTTCTGGGAACTGGGATAGAGTGAGGGATAGGTTGAGTATTTTAGTTATAGGCAGGAGAACCTCTTCTAGGGTAAGAGCAATAATTTTGAGGTCCAGTGAGTCCCCACTATGTCTGGTTTTCCCCAATACTTTGAATAGCAGTTTCTTGATCTGGGTGGCAGAGACCCGTTTGAAGTAGAACGGAGGGTGATCAGGCTTCTCTGCATCCAAGCATGGGGTAGCCGATGGGGGAGCATTTTCAAAGAAGTCTTTAGGGGGGACATCTGATAGATTAGTGAAGGCAGGTATTAAAAGTATTTGCAATTGAGAGAGGGTCAGTAATGGGATTGCCTTCAAAGTTTAACGTAGTCGGAGAGGCCTTCTGAACTTTGCCTGTGACATCTTTTATCTTTGCCCAGAATTTCCTGCTGTCATCCCAGGAGTTTGACAGAAGCTCTTTATGGTGGTTTTGTTTTGCATGATGAATCACCCTTGTACAGACATTTCTGGCCGCTTTGTACACCTGAGAGTCATGCTGCCTTCCTGTTGACTTGGCAATGAGCCAGAGATGGTCACATTGTTTCATTTTGGTAATGAGTTCTGGTGAGATCCAGGAGTTAATAGTTCCACGGACCTTCATTTTTCTAAATGGAACATGGGTGTCGCAGGCCATATTGAAAACCTTGATGAAGTGATCAAGAGCAACACTGATGTCACTGATAGAGTCCAGGAGGGACCAGTCACAGGACTGGAGTTGGCGCTTTAGTAGATCTAGATGCTCACGCTTTAACATTTGGTTGTAGATGGTTAGGGATGGGGGGGTGGAATTTATTTGACCAGCTACACATGATAGGGGAGTGGTCACTGATGGAGTCAGGGTGAACTCTCACATTAGAGATGTGATCAAGGTGACTTGATATGATCCAGTCAATGGTGGTGCTAGTACCTGTTTTATAGTTTATCCTGGTGGGTGAGCTGATGAGTTGAGTGAGGTGTAGGGATACTAAGGAGTCCTTTATAGCTCCATTTGCTGATGACAGCCACTTTATATTAAAGTTTCCCATTATTACTGTCTCAGCAAGGTGCTTTTCCTCCCGAAGATGGTCTAGAATACTGTGTAGGCTGGGGGTTGGGTCCTTAGGTGGTATATAGACACAGAATACAGTGAGGGTTTTATTGTGTGCACCCAGGAGCAGTTGTACAGCTAGTGCCTGTGCAGGGCATCCGAGGTCCACCTGAGGTAACACCAGCCCTCTAATACTATTTTTTAAGTATATTCTCTGCCCTGCTGCTGCTGGCATTGGCTGATGAGGTTTTTTTTCTCCTACGCCTTCCTCAGCTACATTTTCCTTCTGAACAAACGCCTGTTTAAAAGTTCTCCTGCCCACCCTCCCTGCCCCATCACTCTTTAAATGGGCTTTTTGTCCTGAATGTGACACCCTCACATAGAACAACCAACCACACTCTGCCCTCCTCCCTACACTCCAAAAACCTCCCCCTGTTCCTCCCACAATCACCCCCTTGCCTCTTATGCTCCTCCTTTCCAGAGTCTGTATTTACCTCCTACTCTAATAAACCGCCACCTACTTCCTCCTAGCTCCCACTGGCTCGCTATTTGCACTGCATTACTCTCCATAGACTTATTTCAGACTCTTCAGTCCATATTTTACTTTATTGACATGGTCTACCTGTCTCTCTCCTACTACTACTCCTACCAATTTGCTCTTTTCCCAATCCCCTGGCACAGCTGTCTACTGTATTCTTCTGCCACAATGAATGCCCAACTGGACTCTAACACCACAGTGCACCAACCCCTGTATAACCCCCCAATCACACAATTATAAGCCCAGCTTACATACACCCACCGTAAATAGGTAGCCCTCACTCTCTGTGCTTCCCACACTCCAGCTACTGACAATCTCAAACAGCTCCACGATCCCTCCCGTCCATCCCAGCGAGATGCCCCATCTCCTTCAGGATGCTCAAACAGTACTTTGCCAGAATTACCTTGCTCCTTCTCCTTCTTTCAGGTAACACCATCCCAACCCTGGTCCTCCCTTCAACCCACCCCAACTAAACCACAAGAGTAAGCTATTAACCCTTGCCTCTATCAACGTTAGGAGTTTACTACCCAAAATAGATGAACTACAAGCCTGGTTGCTAAAACACACCCCTGATATTCTCTCCATCAGCAAAACCTGGCTCTCTTCTAGGGTACCAGATATTGCTATCTCCATGCCTGGCTACAACCTATTTAGGCTTGACTGGGCAAGTAAATGGGGTGGGGGCTGCGTGTTGTACGTCAAAGACCACCTAAAGAGTTTAGCCCTCCCTCATGCTGCCCCTAGCAACAACTCTCAATTACTTGCCATCAAAATCCTTCTAGGCCAAAGTGGGAAGTCTCTCGCTGTGCTCTCAGTTTACATCCCTCCTCGCGACCAGACATCTGGATTCAAAATGGCCACAGACTACCTTGAGTCCCTACCACATCAGTCAGAGATGGTAATACTGGGCAACTTTAATATAAATTGGCTTGTCCCAGAGGCAGCACCATTTAAAGATGCCATCACATCCATAGGCATCTCCCAGACGGTCACCATACCCACAAGATTTAACCCTAGGACTGGCTCTAACACCCTCCTTAACTTCATTCTCATCACACATCTTGACAGAATCACAAGGACAGTCGTACTCCCTGACTCATTGAGTGACCACTTGCTGGTGTTGTGCTACTGGTCAAATAAGACTCACAGTCTTCCTGCCCAAACCGTTCATCATCAGGTCCTCAAAAAAGGGAACCTCACCCTCTTTCAAACCTATCTTTTTTTTTTTTTTTTTTAGTCTTTGGTAACCGGGTTAGGCCCACTAGGCACAAGTGCCTGTTTTCAGGGGTGACCTGGGAGCATCTAGTGCAGCGTGACTGGTCCCCCATCAATAGTTTCGACAATATGGATGACACTTTATTCTACTTCATATCCCAGTTTAACAAAGCCTGTGACCTCTTCGCTCCTCTCTGTAAAAAAAAAGATCAAGGACCTATCCAATCCCTCACTCTCTGTCTCCACAGTAACCCTAATGAAACCAAGAGATAACCTCTGGCATCTAGCAAAGGCCGCTGGGAAGCAGAGTGACATGCAGCTCTACAGGGCTGCCAGAAATCATTGCACCTTTGAAATCCAAAGGGCAAAAAAAGACTATTTCAAGGGAAAATTCACAAACTCCCGGGGTAAGCCGTAAGCTATGGGAAATGCTAAAGGACCTTATGGGCAAGCCTAATAAAAGCCTCTCCTCTCCTGCTCTGGGTTATTGGTATTAACACACAGGACCCCAAGCTCATAGCTAATGCTTTTAATGAAACATTTACTGATCTAAGCGGGATGCTCCCACCTAACTTCTTCGATGATCCCTGCCCTACTCAAACCATCACCCCTGCCATCCCCACTCCCTCCATCCCTCCTTTCTACTTTAGGCAAGTAACACTATCAGAATCCAAAAAGTACATAAAAAGGGTCCTTGGAAAATCCAGGTTCAGAGGGATACCCTGAATCTTAAGCTTCTTCTCCTCTCCCTCAATACTATCATTGTCCCGCTCACCAGTCTCTTTAATCTATCTCTCTCCCTCAAGCAATTCCTTAGCTGTTGGAAAGCTGCTATAGTCACACCAGTCCATAAAAGTGGGGACAGGACTACAAGTAATAACTACCAGCCCATATCCATCCTTTCTCCCCTCTCTAAGGCCCTAGAGTGCATAGTCGCCGGCCAACTTACGTAATACCTCACCAAATATAACCTTCAATGCCCACCTCAGCATGGCTTTAGAAAGTCGCATAGTACTACCACTGCCCTACTTGCCTACACTGATTATATCCATAAGGGCTTGGACAATGACCACCTAGTTGGGTCAGTCTACATTGACCTAACTAAGGCCTTTGATACAGTTAACCACTCCCTCCTACTCCGCACTCTCCCCTCCTTTGGGCTCTCCCCCCACTCTTCTAGCTGGTTCAATAGTTACCTTAGCAGCCGTACCCAGCAAGTTAAAATTTGCAACACTGTCTCAAACAGTCTCGCCATCCGGTCTGGAGTCCCACAAGGCTCCATACTCGGCCCCCTACCCTTTAGCCTATTTATCAATAATCTTCCATTCACCTATAAAGGCAACATGTTCCTCTATGCAGATGACGCGGTCCTCTTCTCCCGCAGCCCAGACCCACTCTCACTCACCTCTGACCTACAGACCAATTTCAGTTTGGCAGAGACCTGGTTTGAGCAGCATAAACTACTCATGAATTACAAGAAGACCAAGGTCATGCTCTTTTAAAACCCCACAATTCGCATAAAGCTGCCAGCCGGACCATCTGCAACAACCTAAGCCAACCCCTTGAGCAAGTTCAATCATTTAAATACCTTGGCATAACCCTTGATACTGCTCTCTCATTCAGTCTCCACATAAACCAAATTGTTAAGGTCTTCAGCTTTAGAACCGAGGTCCTTTATTGTTACCGCCACTACTTGACAACAGAGGCTCTGCGACTTGCAGAAACCAGCACAATCCTCTCACTTGTTGACTATGGTATAGTTATTTGTGGCACTGCCTCAGACACCGTGCTAAAAAGAATTACGCTTGCACTGAACAAATCCTGTAGGCTGGTCTCTGGATCTGACAAGGGGACACATACCTACGACCTCTATGAAAGAACTAGTTGGCTTCCACTCAAGGCTAGAGTTTCCTACCACACATGCCTGCATGCAAAAAAGATTAATCTTGGCATCATGCACCCTTTCGCCAATTCGTTAATCTCACTGGCGCACACAACCCAACTTATGAGGTGCTCCACTAAACCATCCTTCCACGTCCCCTTCTACAGGACCACCCAGGCCCAGCATACCTTTGCATATAGAGCACCCACTCTTCTAAACTATCTCCCCCCAGATGTCACTGCCCTGCCTAAATTAGGTGCTTTCAAACCTAAGCTTTGACAACACCTCTTTTCACTAAATAGTGATTGCTTTGGTTAACTCTCAGCTCCCTCTCACCTGACATCCTGCATCTTCTTCTTCTTCTCTATCTCATCTCCTCCATCCCCTTTCCTCTTTCACTTTCCTTCCACCTCCTCCTTCCCCCTACCTCTAACACACCTTTCCCTGGCCATTTTCTCCATCCCCCTACCCCTAACACACCTTTTCTTGGCCCCTTTGCTCATCCCAGGCCCAGCATCCCACCTCACTCCTCCGTCCTCCCCTTTACCCACTCACATTCTCACCCCTCACATCACCTGCCACTCTTCCCTTCCACCTGTGCCTACCCCCTCTACTTCAACCCCCACTTTTTCATTGACACTACTCCATCTGTGTCCCTCTCTCCTGCTTCTGCTTCTCCTCCCCCTCTTGCCCCATCCCCTCATTCCCCTTTTCCCTGCTCCCTCCCCTCCCTCCCTACCTTCCTCCTCACCAAGGTTTCCTACGCTGCCTCACTCCCCACTATTTCTCCTCTCCAAGCACCCTCTCCTCCCTCCTCAAACCCCTCTCTCCCCCACTTCCTCCCTACCCATCTGCACTCACTGTCCCACTCTTCAGCACTTTTGACTAGGTCCTGCTTGGACTGCTTACCTAAAACTGCAGTTTGTGTCACATGCCTGCTTACCTTGTTATTTTCCAATGATTGTAACAACACTTTATTGTAATTCAAGTGTTTGTAAACCACCTTGTTTGTACCCATATGTGATGTAGCCCTTTCAATGCGGAACCTTTGTAAAAGAACCTCTGGTTCAAAGGTCATTGTAATTCTAGTATTTAATAAATTAATAATGAAATTACTGTATTAATTCACCATATTTAAACATCAAATCTGTGTCCCATTAATTTAATCAGTTTTCTAGTCTATGAAAAGGAAGTGAGTGTCATTTTAAATTCAAATATATTCCTTAAAAGTATTTGATTCCACAAGTATATTTTTCTTTCTATAAAAAAAACTTCAGGTCCACTGTGTGAAAATGTAACTTCCTTTTAGCTGAAATCTGGCTTATAATATTCAAATATTCAATTACTGAGATCTCCGTCTTAGCCTTACTGAGTGCAAAATAAAACCCGTTTTCCTTTTCCTATTGTCTCTAGTAAAATTACAAGCACCATAACTTTGTGTTGTTTAAGTAATCAAACCTCCCACTCTGTGGGTGCACTTCTAAACACGCACTAAGGGGGTAGAAAAATAAATAATTTGTACTCAAATAGTCCTGCTTTTCAAATCAAAAGTAAGCATGAATGCCACAAACCGTGGCAACGTACTTGAGTTCCTCTGTATTGAGGTCCTGGCTCCTCAAGAGGCAAAAGGAAGAGCCTCTCTGCTGGAGCCCTATTTATATCCAGATGCCAGATGCGTTAGTGCAATGACATCAAACACAAAATCACCGCATCATGATGTTATATGCTCTGCGGTTCGTTCTGGCTGGCAACAGTAGCCACATTAACAAAAAACAGCAAGTCAAAGCCAAAGGCCCTATTAGTGCCAAAAGATTTAACCTCCTAGTGCACCAGCAACTTAATCAAATATATAAGCTAGCATTATTTACAATGTTTATTATTCTAAGCTGTAATAATTTTTTTCTGAAATAGATAAGAATAAGAATCAAAGTACTACAAATACCCAGGTGCAAATAGTTTTCCAATAATTATCAAGAGGGGATTGAACAGACTTCTAAGGTGTAATAATTTTTTCTGAAATAGATGAAAATAAGAACCAAAGTGCTTTAAATATCCAGGTGCAAACAGTTTTCTAATGGTTATTAAGAGGGAATTGGATAGTGTAAATCTGTATAAGTATTAACCCATGACAGAGCATGGGCCTACTTGAGAATTAATCTACGCCTGCATGGGGGACAGGGAGGATGAGGCCACAGGCCAAGCGCCTCGAACCACCCAGCCGTGAATTAATTCTCAAGTAGCCCCATGCTCTGGAGTAGGTTAATGCACTTGTAACATGGCTGGGCTGTCATGGCAAGCTGCAAGGAAGTGAACTCAGGAAATACACACTTGCACACATAACAAAAACACACACAGATGGAGAGAAGATGTAAACGAGAACTTTACTGCACTGAAGTGAAGTGACAGCACAGTGAAACACAATGACTGCAGGACTAGGCAACTGCCATGATCCTGAATATTAACAATGAAGTACTCTAACAGTGCTACAAACATTTGAAATGCACACACACGGAGACCATGTAAACGGTAACTGTAAAGGTGCGGTAACTTAGTCAAACACATTTAAGATGGTGCTGTAACAGTAGCTGCAACATAACACATGCATCTGACAAAAAGAAGCCAAGGATTGGGACTGGTAAAAACATTAAACATGGTGCAGTAACAGTGACGCAAACATTGAACACATCTGAGCTGGATAGATGCTCCTGATGCCTGGCATGAGCATGGACTAAGCTGGAAATAACAATGGGAACAGACTACTACACTGTGTGCAAGTCCACTGTTCAGTAAGATACAATGCTGCAGGGAGGAATTGGAATGCATTTTGATCTGTCCTGGTCACCTCAGGGCATGACTGTCAGTGTTGTAGTAAACATGCTCGCTCTCTTCTCTCATGTGCCAGGGTCTAACAAGAACAGCGTGTCATTTCACTGCAAGATTTTATAACTACTCTCCTTTGCCAGGTACAGAAACACTACAGATCACTTATTTATTGCTGTGCAGGACTGCAGTAGTTGCTAAAGTTTACCAGACCAATAATGGTGAAGTGGTGCATGATAAATGGGTTGCAGGCATGCAGGTCAGCTGCAGAACATACTAATGCTGATACATCCCTGGTGACAGATTGATCAGTACTGTGGGATGTGGCCGCTCCTTCCAGATGTGGTTTCTGAACAGTATTGTATGGAGGTGCTGCTTCCGGACAGGGATAACTAACTGTGTGGGGTGACCTAGGACTGTGCTGGCTGGCAGTCACTGCTGGTCACTGTGTCATTTGCTACTGAGGTACTCAGAATTGAGGAACACTTCTGAAGGAGGCTATATAGCACAGTGGTTTAAGGCTCTGAGCTGCAAACCTGGAGACCTGGGTTTGAATCCTACAGCCCCTATTTGCATACTGTGTGACCTTGAGTAAGTAACTTAACTTCCTTGTGCTCCCAGGTTGGATCTGGAATCAAGCTTCAGCTTAGTGTGCCTCTCTGGTTAAACAATTTCCCCTTTCCTTAGAAGGCAACCAGTAATTATCTGAGTTGGTCTCACAGCAATGACCAGTTACAGACATGATCTTTCTGAAGGCGAGCCCAGCCTCCGACAGTAGATGGACTGTGGTGCTCCATATTCAGTGGTTTGTGTATCACTTGCTCAGTTGAGCATCTGATGAGATTTGGGCCATCATATCTACAAAATAATTTACACCCATCGGCTGATTGCCATACCAACAGAGTTTTTTGTCAAGGACATATTGTGAGTTTTGTTTTTGGTGTAAATGGAAGCCAGGAGAATTTGGTGGACACTTTGCCACATACCTTTTCAACAGTGCCACTGTGCAGTTAGGGTTCTGGGGTTGAGTGAATACTATGCCTCTGAGTGAAGCTCTATTAGGTTTGTTCACATCATTGTGATTCTTAGTGGTTTTGTTAAATGACAGGCATATGTACTCTGTGCGATGATGTACATCTCTTTCCATTTTGAATGACTGCTGATTCAGCTTGGTGAGTCCCTCTCTGCCGTGGCATGCCAGGCCAAGTTGAAGCTCAAACCACAGCCTGCACACTAAACTGTGGGCAGAGTCAGGGCTTAATTTTGCACAGCTACAAATACGTAACAGGTCTGTGTCACTGATTCGTGGGTGTTGGATTACAGCATCCTGACCAGCGCAGTGATACTCCTTCAGTGCTACCACAAATAGATGTTTGCGGCCCTAAATTCCAGATCGGTCACAATGTTGGTAGCATGGCACGTATGCACACTACTTGAGATGCCGATTGATGCCAGCATGAAGCCCCACAAATGACCCGATGGTACACTGTTTCCCCCCCTCGCTGGTCCGCACGGACCTGTAAAAGTGGCAGAGGATGTTTGCCAGGCCAGTGCTTGTGATGATTTTCAGGTCTACAGTTTGTTTGTTTAGTGGCTGCCAGCCAATTGCCAAATACATTCATGGCCCAGGATGTATTTTTATTAATTTTAGGCTCATTTTGTTTTTCTGGCAAGGTTATCCAGCTGAACCTTAGTCATCAGAGCATGGCAGGTGATTGATGGCTTGTCGGGCTCCTGCCGTTTCTTAGACTTCATTGTTTTTTTAGTGGGATTTGTGCCAGCAGGTTGTGTTCCATACTCTTTGTCTACCCACTGGTTTATGGAGAGGGTGCCACACAGAGCAAAATTCACTTGGTACTGGTGTGACATACTGACTGCTTTTCTACACAGTGTTGCGATGCTCACACAGTACTGACATGGCTCTGTGCCAAGGTGTATGTTATGCTACTGAGCTGTGGCTGCTCTGGGTACTGCAGGATAATGTTAATTGAAAATTAATCCATGGTCAGCTTTATTTTATTTAAATTTTGGTAACCAGGTAGGCCCGCTGAGTCCTTGACGGTCCCTTTTTCAGGGGTGACCCAGGGTTAGTTACATGTACCTAGGGAAAAAGGAAACCAGTGCTTTGATATTTACAAAACAGCAAAAAGTATATAGTGTACAGGTATAGACATCAACAGTATAGAGTACAGTACAACATTTACAACTAGGTATACACATCATTGTTATGAACGGACATACACATCTATCAAGCCACATAGACAAGTGTAAAACCAGTACTTAATTGTCAGTCATGTCCCTACATCTCTTTTGACTGAGTTCCCTTAGCATCGTCACCCTTGGTAGAGCTCCACTGTTAGTGCTCAGCTAGTGCAGCGGCACTGAGACCCAGGGCTTAGGTGTAACTTCAACCCTTTCTTGAAACCTGCAAGAGAGGTGCTATCCTGTAACTCTTTTGGGAGGTTGTTCTAGAGCTTGGGTAGGGCTAACCTGGCTGACTGTTGACCCAGCGAAGTTTTGGTTCTTGGGATTTTGAGTAGTTTCAGATCAGTAGACCTGAGCTCTCTTCTATTGGTTTTGGAGACAAGTAGGTCCCGCAGACTTGGGGGGGTGGGCGTCAGGTTGCTGTAGTTTATATTACAGGCAACTGGAGGGATGTGCTAGTCTGGCTTCGAATGAAGGCCAGTTTAGGGCTTGGAGCACATTGCAGTGGTGCTCCATCCGTTGTGCCCCCACGGTATACTGGCTGACCCTATGGTACAAGGTGCTCAGATGCAGCCTTTCCATTGACCTCAGTGTCTGGAGCATAGTCGATCCGTAAAACAGTGTGGGTAGGACTGTCTTGCATTTCTTTGGTCAGGTAGGGATTCAGCCTGTAAAGGAGTCCCAGTTTTTGGTTAACCGCTTTAGTAAGGTAGTCTATATGTGTCCTGAAGGAAATCTTCTGGTCCAGGTACATTCCTAGGTGCTTTATACTGTCCACTACTTCTATCCTTGTCCCATTTATGGTGGAGAGAGATAGGAGGTTTGATGTCTTTGAGCCGAGTTTTTTTGGACCAAAGAGCATGGCTTTGGTCTTCTTGCTGTTTAAGACCAGCCTGTTGGCCTGACACCATTCTTCAAGGGTTGTGAAGTCTTGATTCAACTCTTGATCAAGGGACCCAGCATCCCTTCCAGTTCTGTATAGCACTGCATCATCAGCATAGAGCATGACCTTCGCCTCACCCAAAAATAGGGGTAGGTTATTGACAAACAAGGAGAATAAGAGGGGGCCTAAAATAGACCCCTGTGGAACCGCATCTGATACTAGATGCTCATCCGATTTTGAACCGTTCCAGTGGACCATTTGAGTCCTCACGTGCAGGTAATCTGTGAACCAATTTAGGGCTAGTGTATCTAGACTTAGTTCCCTGAGGTGTTCTAGCAGTAGCTGGTGGTCAACTAGATCAAAAGCCTTAGTTAAGTTGATGAAGATTGCCCCAAGGAGTTTGTTCTGATCCAAGGCTTCATATACATCAGCGGTGAAGCATAACAGAGCTGTTTCAGTGCTGTGTCTCTTTCTAAAACTGAGTTGTTAATCTACCTGCAGATTATGCATTTCCAGGTGTTTGCTAACCTGTTGGTAGACCACCTTTTCCAGCAGCTTGCTTAGGGTACAGAGAATGGAGATTGGCCTGATATCTTCCACATCCTCGTGCATCCCCCCTTTCGGGATTGGGGTCACTAGTGCCACCTTCATATAGGGCGGGTATTTTTCCTTCAACCAAGGACCGGTTGAATAACTGGATGATAGGTCCTGCTATGATGGGGGCTCCAATCTTCAGCAGCTTGGGCTCTAGATTATCACGGCCTGCAGCCCCTTCTGGTTTCAGGCCCTTGAGTAGCTTTAGAACTTCACCTGTTGAGACCAATTTTAGGTGAAATTAAGGGCCCGGGAGGGTCTCTGGACTCACTTGAGTTCCCAGGCTTTGACTGGGGTTGCTGGTTCGGAACCTCTGGAGATCCAAGAAGAAGTCAATGAATGCATTGGCAGTTGCTTTCGGGGTTGAGAGTGGTACCCCTTTTGCCTTTATTTCCCCCAGTCCCTTTACTTTTATTTCCTTTTAGCAGTGAGTTTATGTGCCCCCAAAACTTCTTTGGATCTGTCAGGTTCCTGGATTGCAGCCCACGCAGGTAACTCGTTTTTGCTTTCTTGAGCTCACTTTTGCAGGTGTTTCTGGCTTCCCGGTATTTCACTCAATCCTGGTGCTGGTTTGAGATCTTGAATCTCCCCCAATTTTTGTCTGTTTCCTTCATCTTATTCTTTAGAACTGGGTTAAGCCACCTGGCATCCTGCCCTTTGACTCTAATCTTTTTTAAGGGAGCTTGTTTGTTAGCTACTGACAGAAAATGTTTGGTGAAGCCTTCTAGAGCTTCATCTATATTAGGAGTATCTAGAGCCTGCCCCCAGTTCACTTCTGATAAGGATTGAAAGAAAGATGCTTCGTTTAAGGCCGAGTGGTTTCTGGACCAGAAGATTCTAGGGGTTGTTTAGGACAGTTGTTCCTCCACACCAGAAAGACTTCACGCTTTTCTTCCCTAATCCAGCTGTACTAATTTTGCTCAGCCATGTTTCAAATATATATAAGGGATACACAACAGGACCTGTGCAATGAACAATTTATTTTCACGAGTGCTGTTTGAACTTGGGTAACCTCATGAGTGGCATAAGCCATGAGTGATGTGCCCAAGGTCAAGCATGATGAGTGAAAGTAAATCCTTTATTCCACAAGGTCTCTGTTGTGTATTTCATTTATGCAATAGACAGGGACCTTGTGGGTTATACTGATTATTTAATGTTTTTAATTTTTGTTTTAAATTATAGCAATCTGTTGGTTTACTTTCTGGAAAAGTGGTATTGCATCTCAAGTGTTGCCACTTGTGATTGTGGTTGCTAAGGATGCTGGCATCATGACATGTTGGAAGGGGCAATATGGTGGCAGGATTTAACGAGCAGGATTGAGTGGCTGAGTGCAGAAATCACAGAGGTTTGGTTTACAGGTTATTTTTTATTTATTTAAGAACTATTTTTTATTTAAAAAAAACAGTGGAGTCATTCTGCTGCAGGATTCGGTCGTGGTGTGAGAGCGGGTGGTCGGAGCTGCACAACAAGGAGCAAGCAGCTGCAGAAATTGGTTGATGCAATGGAGATTATTTAAAACTTCAAAAAAATAATGGAGATTTCTTTTAATAGTAAAGCAGATGTGTAGACTGCTGTCCTTGCATGTAACACTGGAGTTGGGAAGTCGCTGGGATGTAGGGAGGTGTGGAGATCAGTGCCGGGGGGGGGGGAGGCACGAGTTAAGGCTTTAGTGTAAGCCAGGAGTTTTGGTTTAAAAAGCAAAAAAAAAAAAGTTTAGGTTTACTTGTTCAGTTTTTTGGAGACTATTTGGTGCAGGAAGGAATGGCAGTGTTTAAGTCTGGCAGCTTCTGTGGGGAGCTGGTAAATGTTGCAGCTGTATTGGTAGTATGTAAGTAGTGCCGGCCGGTTGGACGAGGCACTGAGTGATGATGTAGTAACAATGTAGATAAATGGAGTGTGACGTAGTAACTCTGTACATAAATAAAATTTATGGACACAGTGACTCAGCTAAATGGATTTATCACACTCTATTTATGTGGACACCTGTTGCATAAATATATTTATATATATTCTTTGCATAAAACTTTGTTAATGCACCAGTTAGGGTTAAAGCCACACAAAAATAGGGAAATGTAGCATTATGATTTACAACCCTAACACCCCACCTCATCCTGCAGGCAGCACCAGGAGAAACCATTATGGTTTGACCTCTCGTACATCTTCACAAATCAGGTGTGGGGTGTGCCTCAGGGTTGTCAACCCTAACACTCCCACCCTTCCATCAGTAAAGAAGTTGAGATATTTAGAGCACATGAGAATGGGGTGAATGCTAAGTTTTACAACCCTAAGGCACACCACACACCTGATCTGTGAAGATGCAGGAGAGGACAAACTGTAATGGTTTCTCCTGGTGCTGTCTGCAGGGTGGGGGTGGGGTGTTAGGGTTGTAAACCCTAATGCCACATTTCCCTACTTTTTGCAACTTTAACCCTAAATAGCACATAAATGAAGTTTTCTTTTGCAAAGAATTTCCTTATCTTTTGAGATAGTATAATTGAACCCTCATTTGCCTGTGGGAGCGCAGGACCCTCTGGGCCCTGCGTTCCCATTCCTCCATAGATGCATACATGTATGTTGCTGTGTAAGCATACTGCTCTATTTCTTTCCTTCACCGTATGGCTTGTTAAACTTCAATGTTATCCTATGAGAAATAGCATATTTTATTTTTTACGCAATTTTATATTGTCCTTAAATCATTGGGGGAGAGATGTATTATCCTTGTAGCACTCATTAAGACATTTGTATTGATATATAGATTGTCCCTTAAGTCCAAATATTGACGGTGTTATGGCTTCTTAAGCTTCCAATATTATCCTATGGGAATGCACATTTTATGTTTGTGTGTTTTATATATAGCCCCTAGAAATTTGGTGGGGGGGTATGTTTTATTCCTGCAGTATTTATTAAGTCCTTTGGTTTGATATATAGATTGACCCTTAATTCCAGATTCTGAGGGATTTATGGCTTGTTGAAGTTTAAATGGTAAAAAAACCTATGTCCAAAATCCTTTTTCTTATGAAGGAATCCTTTTTCGTATGAACAAAAAAAGCATATGAAAAAGGATCCCTTCAAATGAAAAATGAATCAGAAAAAGAAAGATCAAAATCTTTTTCCAGATGAAGGGATCCTTTTTAGTATGAACTAAAAAAGCATACGAAAAATGATCCCTTCAAACTCAAAAAGAATCAAGGAAAAAAACTAAGCACAAACTCTTACAGAGTGCTGCGTACAGGCACAATGCATGCCACATGCTTAATTGTGCAGTGTTTGCTTTGTATGGGGTTAGCATACACAAAGTGAACCTAAATGAACCAGATCTAAAAAGTACATCAGGTTCACATGCTGCAAGTTTGACATGTGTGCAGCCGCTAAGCTGGTGTAGACATCATCTAAAAATCATATCAGGTTCACATATTGCACGCTTGACACGTGTGTAGCAGCTAAGCTGGTCCAAATCTCAACTAAAAAACACATTGGCATCTGTTTCTCATACTACTGCTAGCAATTAGACCCATTAAAATACCATTTCCATTGATTCCCCATTAACATTAAGCAAGCTCATTAATTCTCACCATTAAATTCCTTTGCAAATTGTTTAATAGCTTTTGATTTTTGTCATTAAATTGCCATTAATTTATAAAGTATTGTTTGCTTACAGCATTACATACGTAAGGTACAACCCCATTAATCTTCTCTCTCAGTCATCAGCCAAAACTACCCATTCCAGATGTGCGAAAAGGGGCCTCTGTGGTGTGAAGTCTGACCTTTTTGTTTTGGGCTATGCAAATCCCCTTATGCATTATTAGCACTCCACATGTATTTCTCCATGACTGTTACAGCTCACTTACTTTCACTTTGTCATTCTGTATGGAGCATCACTATGGCCATGTTCAACACTCTGTGCTGAGTGGGACCCTGGAAGCATACACCATACCACACTTTTTGTCACTGAACTTAGGGACATGAGCTCTCAAAATGAGGGTCAATGAGGAACACTAACCCTCATAATGAGGGACACATCCTGAAACATGGAGATACCTCAGAACACAGTGGAAACCATTATATTTACTTGTACAAATATTAGCACCTGAGAATGAATTTCTACCATAAAGCAGGGGAACCATTTAGGTATGGAAGATGGTGGCAGTTGCCCCCCCAACCTGGCATTTGTGCCTAGGTTGTTGTTATGGTTTGGCAATAATGGCATTAAGTTTGGATTTAATCTTTTGCACAATAAGTGCCACCTTGGACTGTGTGCACTCACACTGTGGCTGTGGCTACTTTCCTGTCTCCATGTTGTGTTGTTCACTCTCTCCACCTATTAGCAGTGGTGCCATCACATGTGATGTGGAGGAGTGCCTAGCAAGCAAGAGCACACAAGTCGCACAAGTGTGACACTGTCTTTCCCATCACAGAGTAGACAGGCTACACACTATAGCTTGGAAGAGTCAGTGAGCACTGAGCTCTCAATAGCAGCATTCCGGCGGCTTATTTTTGTTGGTCTACTCTTAGTGATTCTCCATCTCCCTTGGTGGTTGAAGGGGCAGGGGTGAGCTAGAAGCTAGCTCAATGACTAGGCTACCTACCTACACTACTAGGCTTACCTCACAATAAAAACAGCATGGGTTCCCTGCTGCAGCAAGATACATCTATCAGCAGTGATGATGGCAGTGTGGGTGGCCTTCACAGGCCTTGATTAGTGTGGTATGGTAGCAGCCATGGCAGTAGCCAAGCAAGAAGCAAGCAACACAGGTTGGGTGGGTTCAGTTGATGAGGTGACTCAGTTGCGGACCACGGTTGAGACCCAGGACAGTTGGTTCCAGTATACAGCTTCTGGCAGAAGAATGGAGGAGGAGAAGGCTGAAAACTGGGCTAGTGGGACACTGGGCCGGGCTGCGGGTTCTGGCCAGATGGTCAGGTAAGTAAAAGTAAATAATTTACATTGGCTTCACTTGGCACCTTACAATGAGATGGGTATTGAATTGAATGGAGTCAGAGAGAGAGAGAGAGAGAGATCAGGGCAAGGCTTTTTTGGGGGGGGGGTTCAGAACTTCAGCCAGGATACAAAAAAATGGTTAGTAACTAGGTGGGTTTAAGCCCAAATCTGATGCAATGCTCCAGGAAACAGGCTTGGAGTCTGTGTGAGAGAAAGATAAAATTTGCTAAATGCCTAAATCAAAAAATCCTGAGTGATGAGAGAGACTGACCAACTGAGTGAAGTAAAAAGAGACAGCTGAGCTAGCGGCGAGACAGACTCAAGAGTCGGTGGGGTGGTTGAAGCCTGAAGATCAGCTAATTAAAATTTGTTAATGTTTTGTGAATAGCTGAAATGAAGGCTGCAAGTAAGAGTGTGGTGTGCCTTGACCAGATACTATAAAGTTGCTGTTGTTGTTTGTAGTGGAATGGGCTGGGCAGGCTGTCCCAGTTTGCAGAGCTGAACATGCAAGCTGGAATCAGCTTGCATGTTCAGGCAGGCAGATGGCTGCTGCCTACTTGAGCATGCGCACACAGTGCCTGTGTGAATGCATAGAGGTTCTTGATGGGCGGTTACAGTTACAGTCTCAGATTTTGTCCCTCGGTAGATGGATGAATCTTAAACATTTTAATTTTCCTGTTTTGCATACCACATTTCAACCGTAACAACTAAGTTTTACCTTTTAGAGACATTCCAGATGTTCCCGAGCTTGACTTCTAGGGACTAACTGGCACCTGACCACCACTAGTTGTTGACCCCCCCATTGAAATCTGAAATGGTTCCCCTAAAATCTACATTTACAGGACATCCTCTGTGTGAGCAGCATGTTTTCCATGAGGGAGGGATGGATGAAGTACAGAGCAGTTTTCATGGGTAAAATGAGGGATGTCCCTCCCAATCAGGGACAGTTGAGAGATATGGTATGCATAGAATATTGGAACCCCACTACAGTTAGGTATACGCCCCCCCCCAGTGAAGCTGATCTCCACACTTCCACACTCAGGCATGTTATGACATACGGCAAGGGAGAGTGCAGGGGCATGCCCCATTGAAATGAATGAGGGTATTTTTTTGATACTGTTTTATACATTATGATGGTGAGTGGGAGATTAATGAAGGCCACCACTCAACTAACAAGGGCCTTGTCAGCTGAACAGTGGGCTTCATTAATCTCCAACTCACCATCATAATGTATAAAATAGTAATGAAAAATAACCCCATTCATTTCAAAGGGGCACACCCCTGCACTCTGTCCTGTGGACATCATCTCCTGCCTCTGGTTCCCTAGTACTCAGGTAAGATACTCTTGACTTATTCCTATACTTGGTGGGTTGTCTGTAATGGTGTGGTCACATCTGTTAAAGTGTGCACATATTTGGGGGGAAGCTGGTCATGTGGTTTGGTGGGTGTCGAGTTATTGCTACCTTTGTGTTTGCCCCTTAAAGTCTGTTTGTGTGGAAGCATGCACAGCTATGGAAAGAAAATAGTAGGAGTACAGGCCAGACAGAAGTGATCTTGTAGTTCTGTGGATCAGTGTGAATATTTATTTATTTCATTTTTGTTGACCGGATTAGGTGCACTAGCCATAGCAATGACTATTTTCTGGCACGACCGGAGAATACAGAAACAAAACATTTTGAACAAAATGACAGTACAATCATTTAAACTGTAAGTGCATTAGAACATATTAATACAGTGCAAGTAATGGGAACAAGTAAAAATACAAATAGGTACAACTGATTCTGCAAAACTATGTAATAATAAAAATAAGGGAGGGCAACAGTAAAAATCATCAGGCAGCATTTAGACAGCAGTCCATTAAGCTAAAACAAGCAGAAGTGCCATCTAGTAGTCAAGGAAGATGGAATGCAAAAGAAAAGAGGAGTAATTGGGGCAGGGAGGAAAGCGTATGGAGGCAGGATAGGATAGGATTGGAAGAAATTAGTGAGGTAAGGGATGATGATTAGCTGTAATTAAAATTACATTGTAACAAGCTAAGAGACAGGACAGTACAGAAACTATTTAGTTAAAGGAAAGGAGCATGGAAAGGCTGTAGGGGTAAAGGATATTGTGCAGAAATACTGGGCTAAGAGGGTTTGAAGTGGGAGCAAGAGCATGAGGCAGCAAGATGGTCACACAGCAATAATTTGAAAGAGGCATTGGATGATGCCCAATGAATAATTAGTGGAAGGGAGTTCCATTTTTTGGGGGCATGGCAGGAGAAAGCACTAGTACCTTTGGAGAAGTGGTGTCTGGGTATGACAACATGGGCATTGACAGCTGAATGTAGTTCATAGCTGGATGTCTGGTTTAGGAATAATTCTGACAGAGGCTCAGGTGTTTGATTTTGGATGATGTTAACAATGCTAGAGCAGAGTGCATAATCATGGGATGCTGACAGAGAAAGCCATCCAAGCTCAGTGTAGAGGTGGCAGTGGTGTTTTAGTTGATGTGAGGAGGACACATATCTGCAGATACTGTTGTATTCGACATCCACCTCCTGAAAGTTAGTCTTACCTGATGAGGCATATGCTGCCACCCCATACATGAGTGAGGGAAGTAGTAGGCCATGGGCTATGGCAAGCCTAGTAGATGGAGTGAGTACATAGTTGGAATGGTAGGCCATACCAAGTTTCATGTTAGTCAGCTTGCAAGTCTGCTGGACATGAAGATCAAAAGTGAGAGCTGGATCAAGTGTGATACCCAGATATTTGAAGTAGGGTACAACCATGACAGACAAGCCATTTATAGTGGAGACATTAAAGGTGGGTTGGGCAAGTTTATGTTTAGCATTGGAACCAAACAGCATGGCTTGAGTCTTAGAGACATTTAGGACAAGCTTATTTCTTAACAACCACTTTTCAATTTGTTGAAAGTCTTGGGAAAGTTGTTGATTGATTTCAGAGATATTCTTAGCACTGGTGTACAAGACAATGTCATCAGCATATAGTAGGGAAGCTGTATGGGGAATGATTGAGGCAATATCATTAATGAAAATGGAGAAAAGCAGGGGACCTAGAACAGATCCTAGTGGCACACCAATATTTATGATAGCATAATCTGACAAGATGGAGTTAAATTTAATGCGTTGTGTGTGATCTGTCAGGTAGCTGTCAAACCATGCAGTCACACCTTGTGAGAAGCCCAGTGATCTTAGAGTAGTGAGAAGGATAGGATGATCCACTAGGTCAAAAGCTTTAGTCACAACTATAAAAATTGCCCCTGCTAGGAGACCTGAGTCCATGGCTGCTAGGGTATCAGACGTAAATTTGAGTAAAGTGGTGGTGGTGCTATGACCCTTGTGGAAACCATGTTGCGCCAAAGTGAGAAGGTTTAGTTTCTGCAGAAAGTCAATGGTTTGAGTGGCTACAAACTTCTCAAGGATTTTGCTAAGAGCTGGTAATATGGCAATGGGCCTATAGTTTGAGGGATTTTTATGGTCCCCTTTTTTGAATACAGGGGTAATCTTTGCAGTCTTCCAAATATCTGGGGCATAGCTAAGACAGAGGGAGAGGGAAAATACTTTTGCAAGAGATGCTGCTATGTGGGGGGCTGCTAGCATTAGGAGTCTGGGTTCAAGGCTATCTGACCCAGCAGCGGTGAAATTGGAGATACTTTTGAGCAGTCTTAGAATGTCAAAGTGAGTGACAGACTTGAAATGAAATTTGGGCCGAGCAACCTCAGGTTGGTCATTCGAGTACGGTCTGGTTGGGAAAGTTGAGGTATAGTTGGAGAGGTCAGAGAACGGGGTATTGAGAAAGTTTGCAATAGTGGAGGGATTATTGCAGTGGACACCACTGAGAGACATATCAGTTGGAGTGGAGGCAGGATTTGATACTAGGAAGCATTTTATATGGGACCAGAATTTTTTTGGGTCACCATATGATTTAGTTAAAAGATCCTTGCAATAGGCACTTTTGGCCCTTTTGATTTCCTTCTTGCAGGAGTTCCTGAGTGCTCTGTAGGAATTCAAGTCAGCTGGGAGGCCCGTGCATTTGTAGTGTAGCCAGGATTTGTCCCGCTGTCACAGTTTGGCGAGAAGGTCTGCCTTTAGCCACCGAGTTTGTTTATTTTTTACCCGACGGGTAACAGGAGGGCAATGTTTGTCCTGGACCTCCAGGAAGTGAGTCAGGAATATATTTAGAGTGGACTGATGGTCATTAGAGTTAAAGAGAGGGGTCCAGTCAATAGTGGCAATGTCCAGTAGGAAGGATTGTGGGTCAAACTTAGCATAGTACGAAAGTGATAAAACAGGACATTGAAGGGGAGGGTCTAGTTTTGCACCATATACAAAAAGTGGGGGAGTGGCCTGTGATGGCATCTGCTAGTATGCCAGAGGAGATAATATTGTCTGTGTGGTTGGTCACTATCTAGTCCAACAGAGTACCAGAGTTTGAAAGCAGGGCAGTTCTAGTGGGGTCACTGATCATCTGGTGAAGGTTGAAACTTTGAATCTTTGACTGTAGTACATGCAGAGAGTTTCTGAGCCAGTTTAGATTGAGATCGCCAAGTAAAAGAACCTCAGTTCTCCCGGATAGAAGTGAGGTCTGATCAAGAAGTTCATTGAGTCCTTTTACTGTATACCACCTGATGGGGGGTTATTGGCGCAGATAATATGTTGTTTTTTTGAGCCAAGAGTAAGGAGGACATGAAGCGCATCACAGTGGATTGGGGAGATGAGGAGATAGTGGAGACCTGTAGGTGATCTTTAAAATAGATGGCCATGCCACCCCCTCTTTTAGGAGCAGGTCTATCAAATCTCAGGAGATTGTAGGAGGGAAGTGAGCACTGAGATTCCTGGATAGAAGGTTTAAGCCAGGTTTCCGTAAGGCAGATGATATCTGGTTTGTATAGGGTGACCCAGGCTTGTAGTTCAGCAAAGTTATGCAGTAGGCTCCTGATATTAAGGTGCACAACAGTAAGGCCCTTGGCATTGGAGAGGGGATTCTGTATGTTGCTGCTTAGTCCCAGGTTAGAGTGTATATCTCCAGAGAGCAGCAGGGCTAGTATGAGGAGATATCAAAGTTTATGCCGCTGGAAGGTACATAAGGTCCTCGTGTTCAGGGGACAGTGTTTTAGCACATGGGCTACCAACAGGAGCCAGGGCCTATTAGATAGAAGTGGAGTTGGGTCATAATGGAGAGAGGGCAGAAGGAGAAGGTTAGAGAATATGTAGTCATGGGGCTGAAAAAGTGAGAAAGCCTTAGGGTAAGTAGGAACAGTGGGTAAGGATAGCTGGAGCAGAGCAAGAGAAGGTACAAGAAAAGACAGTAGCATGAGTAGTTTCATAGTTTAGACAGACGTAGGTACTGGCTATGAAAAAGAAAAAAAATGACAGGTCAGGACAAAAACAGGGAAAAAGGAAGCATGAGAGTAGAAAAAGAATAGAAAAGGGAGCTAGGATGGAAGTTATAGGTGAGATTGATAATGAGAGAGCACAAAACACTGTCAGGGAAAGGAAGGAGGAGCTATAGATGCCGTGAGTACTGAGAGATGAGAGACGGGCAGGGTGGGAGGAGAGATTGAGTATTTAAAGGAGGCCTGGAGGGGTGGGGGGTGGGAGAAAAATTACAGGATTTCTACAGAAAAAGAGTTCATCAGTGGCCAACCTCAGACCCTCGGATCAGTGCAAAAGCCCATAGTGAAGGTGCACCAATCCGAAGAGCTGGGAGGCACAGAGCGGACCAGTGAGGACTCACCAGTACAAAGTCACACCAATTGGAGGCTTCAGCACCAGAATTCAGCTAGCGGCCATACCAGGAGGTTTAATCCATGGCGGAGGACCGCGAGGGTAGTCAGGCTTGGTGAGGGAGTCGGGGCAGCCGGAGATGGCAAGTGGCCCACCTCACAATCTGTAAGCGCTGCTTCTAGCACTGAAACCCTGGAGGTTTAATCCATGGCGGAGGACCGTGAAGGCAGTCAGGCTTAGTGAGGGAGTTGGGTGTTGCGTCGGCCTGAGGTGACAAGTGGCTCACCTTATAAACTGTAAGCGCCACTTCTGGTGCTGAAACCCTGGAGGTTTAATCCATGGTGGAGGACCGTGAGGGTGGTCAGGTTTGGTGAGGGAGTTGGGGTGGTGGCGGCCGGAGGCGGCAAATGGCCCACCTTACAATCTGTAAGCGCCACTTCTGGTGCTGAAACCGTGGAGGTTTAATCTGTAGCGGAGGACTGCGAGGGCGATCAAACTCAGTGAGGGAGTCGAGGTGGTGGGAGCCAGAGGTGACAAGTAGCCCACCTTACAATCTATAAGTGCCACTTCTGGTGCTAAAACCCTGGAGGTATAATCCATTGCGGAGGACCGCGAGGGTGGTCAGGCTTGGTGAGGGAGTTGGGGTGGCAGCGGCCAGAGGTGGCTAGTGGCCTGCCATAAAATCTGTAAGCGTCACTTCTGGCGCTGAAACCCTGGAGGTTTAATCCATGGCAGAGGACCTCAAGGGTGGTCAGGCTTGGTGAGGGAGTCTGGGCAGTGGCCAGAGGTGGAAAGTGGCCTGACTTGCAATCTGTAACCGCTGCTTCTGGCACTGAAACCCTGGAGGAATAATCCATGGTGGAGGACCGCAAGGGTGGTCAGGCTTGGGGAGGGAGTCGGGCGTCAGCAGCCGGAGGCGGCAAGTGGCCCACCTTACAATCTGTAAGCGCCGCTTCTGGCGCTGAAACCCTGGAGGTTTAATCCGTGGTGGAGGACAGTGAGGGTGGTAAGGCTTGGTGAAGGAGTCAGGGTGATGGCGAACAAAGGCAGCAAGTGGCCCACCTCACAATCTGTAAGCACCGCTTCTGGCGCTGAAACCCTGGAGGTTTAATCCATGTTGGAGGACAGTGAGGGTGGTCAGACTTGGTGAGGGAGTCATGGCAGTGGTGAACAGAAGCAGCAAGGGGCCCACCTTACAATCTGTAAGCACCACTTCTGGTGCTGAAACCATGGAGGTTTAATCTGTGGCAGAGGACCGTGAGGGAGGTCAGGCTTGGTGACCGAGTCGGGGCAGCGGCCAGAGGCAGAAAGTGGTCCATCTTACAATCTGTAACCGCTGCTTCTGGCACTGAAACCCTGGAGGAATAATCCGTGGTGGAGGACCGCAAGGGTGGTCAGGCTTGGTGAGGAAGTCGGGTGTCAGCAGCCGGAGGCAGCAAGTGGCCTGCCTTTCAATCTGTAAGCGCTGCTTCTAGCACTGAAACCCTGGAGGTTTAATCTATGGCTGAGGACAGCAAGGGTGGTCAGGCATGATGAGGGAGTCTGTGCAGCGGCGGCCAGAGGCAGCAAGTGACATGCCTTACAATCTCTAATGTTGCTTGGAGCTAAACCTGGAGGTTTAATTCAGGCAGAGGACCACGAGGCATTAGGCTTGGTGAGGGAGCTGGGGCAGCGGGCAACCAGAAGCGGCAAGTGGCCCATCTTACAACCTGCAAGCGCCGCTTCGGGCGCTGAAACCCTGGAGGCTTAATCCATGGTTGAGGACAGTGAGGGCAGTCAGGTTTGGTGAGGGAGTTGAGGTGGCGGCGGCCAGAGGCAGCAAGTGGCTTGCCTTGCAATCTGTAAGCGCCGCTTCTGGAGCAGAAATCCTGAAGGGTTAATCCATGGCGGAATACCACAAGGGCAGTCAGGCTTGGTGAAGGAGTCGGCGCGGCGGCGGCCAGAGGCAGCAAGTGGCCCACTGTACAGTATGTAACTGCCACTTCTGGTGTGGAAACCCTGAAGATTTAATCCATGGTGGAAGACCGTGAGGGCAGTCAGGCTTGATGAAGGAGTTGGGGCGGCATCGGCCGGAGGCAGCAAGTAGCCCGCCTTACAATCTGTAAGTGCAGCTTCTGGTGCTGAAACCCTGCAGGTTTAATCTGTGGTGGAGGACCACGAGGGTGGTCAGGCTTGGTGAGGGAGTCAGGGCAGCGGCGGCCAGAGGCAGCAAGTGGCCCACCTTATAATCTGTAAGCGCCACTTCTGGCACGGAAACTCTGGAAGTTTAATCCATGGTAGAGGACAGCGAGGGTGGTCAGGCTTGGTGAGGGAGTTGGGGGGCCACGGACAGAGCTGGCAAGTGGCCCGCCTTACAGTCTGTAAGCGCCACTTCTGGTGCTGAAACTCTGGAGGTTTAATCTGTGGTGGAGGACAGTGAGGGTGGTCTGGCTTGGTGATGGAGTCAGGGAGGTGGTGACCGCAGGCAGCAAGTGGCTCGCCTTACAATCTGTAAGTGCTGTTTCTGGCATGGAAACCCTGGATGCATAATCCAAGGTGGAGGACCTCGAGGGTGGTATGGCTTAGTGAGGGAGTCGGGGTGGTGGCTGCCAGAGGAAGCAAGTGGCTACCTTACAATATGTAAGTGTCGCTTCTGGCGTGGAAACCCTGGAGGTTTAAACTGTGGCGGAGGACCGCAAGGGAGGACAGGCTTGGTAAGGGTGTCAGGGCACCAGTGGCCAGAGGTGGCAAGTGGCCTGCCTTACAATCTTTAAGCACCGCTTCTGACGTGGAATCCCTGGAGGTTTAATCCATGGCAGAGCACCGCGAGGGTGGTCAGGCTTGGTGAAGCGGCAAGTGGCCCGCCTTATAATCTGTAAATGCCGCTTCTGGCACTGAAATACAGCAGGTTTAATCCGTGACGGAGGACCAGGAGGGCAGTCAGTGTTGGTGTGGGAGTTGGGGCAGAGGCAGCCAGAGGTAGCAAGTGGCTGGCCTTACAATCTGTAAGTGTCGCTTTGGGCGTGGAAACTCTGGAGGTTTAATCCATGGCGGAGGACCGCAAGGGCGGTCAGGGTTGGTGAAGGAGTCGGGGCTGCGGTGGCCGGAGGTGGAAAGTGGCTCACCTTACAATCTGTAAGTGCCGCTTCTGGTGCTGAAGCCCTGGAGGTTTAATCTGTCACGGAGGACCGCGAGGGAGGTCAGACTTGATGAGGCGGCAAGTGGCCCACCTTACAATCTGTAAGTGCCACTTCTGGAGCTGAAACCCAGCAGGTTTAATCCATGGCGGAGGACCACGAGGGCAATCAGGCTTGGTGAGGGAGTCAGGGCGGCAGTGGTGAGAGGCAGCAAGTGGCCTACCTTACAATCTGTAAGCACCGCTACTGGTGCGGAAACCCTTATAATTTAAACCACGGCAGAGGACTGCGAGGCTGTCAGACTTGGTGAGGGAGTTGGGGTGGCAGCAGTCGGAGGTGGAAAGTGGCCCACCTTACAATCTGTAAGTGCCACTTCTCGCACTGAAACTCTGGAAGTTTAATCCATGGTGGAGGACCACAAGGGCGGTCAGGCTTGGTGAGGATGTCATGACAGTAGCAGCAGCAGGGGGCAAGTAGTCCACCTTACATTCTGTAAGCGCCATTTCTGGCACTGAAACTCTGGAGGTTTGATCCGTGGTGGAGGACCGTGAGGGTGGTCAGGCTTGGTGAGGGTGTCGGGGGGTGGCAGCCGGAGGCGGCAAGTGGCCCGCCTTACAATCTGTAAGCAACGCTTTTGGCACTGAAACCCTGCAGGTTTAATCAGTGGTGAAGGACCACGAGGGTGGTCAGGCTTGGTGAGGGAGTCAGGGCGGCAGCAGCCAGAGGCAGCAAGTGGCCCACCTTACAATCTGTAAGTGCCATTTCTGGTGCTGAAACCCTGGAGGTTTGATCCGTGGTGGAGGACGGTGAGGATGGTCAGGCTTGGTGAGGGAGTCAGGCGGCGGTGCCTGGAGGTGGCAAGTGGCCTGCCTTACAATCTGTAAGCTCCGCTTCTGGCGAGGAAACCCTGGAGGTTTAAACTGTGGTGGAGGAGTGCAAGGGTGGTCGGGCTTGGTGAAGGAGTTGGGGCGGTGGCAGCCAGAGGCAGCAAGTGGCCCACCTTACAATCTGTAAGCGCTGCTTCTGACGTGTAAACCCTGGAGGTTTAAACTGTGATGGAGGACCTTGAAGGTGGTCAGGCTTGGTGAGAGAGTCAGGGTGGCAGTGGCTGGAGGTGGTAAGTCACCCACCTCACAATATCTAAGCACCACTTTTGGCAGGGAAATCCTGGAGGTTTAATCCATGGCAGAGGACCACGAGGGTGGTCAGGCTTGGTGAGGTGGCATGTGGTCCCCCTTACAGTCTGTAAGTGCCACTTCTGGTGCTGAAACCCAGCAGGTTTAATCCATGATGGAGGACCAGGAGGGTGGTCAGGGCTGGTGAGGGAGTCGGGACAGCGGCATCCAGAGGCAGCAAGTGGGCCACCTTACAATCCGTAAACGACGCTTCGTACATGGAAAATCTGGAGGTTTAATCCATGGTGGAGGACTGCGAGGGTGGTCATGGTTGATGAGGGAGTTGGGATTGCGGCAGCCGGAGGCGGCAAGTGGCTCACCTTACAATCTGTAAGCACCGCTTCTGGCGCTGAAACCCTGTAGGTTTAATCCATGGCGGAGGACCACAAGGGCAGTCAGGCTTGGTGAGGGAGTTGGAGCGGTGGCTGCTGAAGGCGGTAAGTGGCCCACTTTACAATATGTAAGCGCCACTTCTGGTGCTGAAATCTTGGAGGTTTAATCCATGGAGGAGGACCACATGGGTGGTCAGGCTTGGTGAGGGAGTCGAGGCGGTGGCGGCCAGAGGCGGCAAGTGACCCGCCTTACAATCTGTAAGCACCGCTTCTGGTGCAGAAACCCTGAAGGTTTAAACCACAGCAGAGGACCGTGAAGAGGTCAGGCTTGGTGAGGGAGTCAGGGCAGCAGTGGTCGGAGGTGGCAAGTGGCCCACCTCACAATCTATAAGTGCCACTTCTCGCACTGAAACTCTGGAAGTTTAATCCGTGGTGGAGGACCACAAGGGCGGTCAGGCTTGGTGAGGGAGTCAGGATGGTAGCAGCAGCAGTGGGCAAGTGGTCCACCTTACAATCTTTAAATGCCGTTTCTGGCACGGAAACCCTGGAGGTTTAATCCATGGCGGAGGACCGCAAGGGCGGTCAGGCGTGGTGAGGTGGCATGTGGCCCGCCTTACAATCTGTATGTGCCGCTTCTGGCACTGAAATACTGCAGATTTAATCCATGATGGAGGACCACAAGGGCAGTCAGGGTTGGTGAGGGAGTCGGGGCAGCGGCGGCCAGAGGTAGCAAGTGACAAACCTTACAATCTGTAAGCATTGCTTCAGGCGTGGAAACCCTGGAGGTTTAATCAATGGTGGAGGACCGCAAGGGCAGTCAGGGTTGGTGAAGGAGTTGGGGCTGAGGTGGCCAGACACGGAAAGTGGCTCACCTTACAATCTGCAAGCACCACTTCTGGCACTGAAACCCTGGAGGTTTAAACCGTGGTGGAGGACCGCGAGGTTGGTCAGGCTTGGTGAGGGAGTCGGGACGGTGGCGACCGGAGGTGCAAGTGGCCTGCCTCACAATCTGTAAGCACTGCTTCTGGTGCTGAAACCCTGCAGGTTTAATCCATGGTGGAGGATCACGAGGCCGGTCAGGCTTGGTGAGGCAGCAAGTGGCCCACCTTACAATCTGCAAGCGCCACTTTGGGCGCAGAAACCATGGAGCCTTAATCCATGGTGGAGGACCTCAAGGGTGGTGAGGCTTGGTGAGGGAGTAGAGGCGGCTGGAGGTGGAAAGTGGCCTGCCTTACAATCTGCAAGCACCGCTTCTGGCGTGGAGACCCTGGAGGTTTAAACTGTGGCAGAGGACCATGAGGGTGGTCAGGCTTGGTGAGGGAGTCAGGGCGGCGGTGGCCGGAGGCGGCAAGTGGCCCGCCTTACAATCTGTAAGCACCGCTTCGGGTGCTGAAACCCTGCAGGTTTAATCCGTGGTGGAGGACCACGAGGGCGGTCAGCCTTGTGGAGGTGGCAAGTGTCCCGCCTTACAATCTGTAAGTGCCAATTCTGGCACTGAAATACTGCAGGTTTAATCCGTGATGGGGGACCAGGAGGGCAGTCAGGGTTGGTGAGGGAGTCGGGGCGGCGGCGTCCAGAGGAAGCAAGAGGCCCACCTTACAATCTGTAAGTGCCGCGTCTGGTGTGGAAACCCTAGAGGTTTGATCCGTGGTGGAGGACCATGAGAGTGGTCAGTCTTGTGAGAGAGTCAGGGTGGCTGGAGGTGGCAAGTGGCCGGCCTTACAATCTGCAAGCACCGCTTCTGGCATGGAGACCCTGGAGGTTTAAACTGTGGCGGAGGACCGTGAGGGTGGTCAGGCGTGGTGAGGGAGTTGGGGCGGTGGCGGCTGGAGGTGGCAAGTGGCCCACCTTACAATCTGTAAGCGCCGCTTCTGGTGCTGAAACCCTGCAGGTTTAATCCATGGTGGAGGACCACGAGGGCGGTCAGCATTGTGGAGGTGGCAAGTGTCCCACCTCACAATCTGTAAGTGCCGCTTCTAGCAGTGAAATACTGCAGGTTTAGTCCGTGATGGAGGACCAGGAGGGCAGTCAGGGTTGGTGAGGGAGTCGGGGCAGCGGTGGCCAGAGGTAACAAGTGGCCCACCTTACAATCTGTAAGTGCCGCTTTGGGCGTGGAAACCCTGGAGGTTTAATCAATGGTGGAGGACCGCAAGGGCAGTCAGGGTTGGTGAAGGAGTCGGGGCTGCGGTGGCCAGAGGTGGAAAGTGTCTCACCTTACAATCTGTAAGCACCGCTTCTGGCGCTGAAACCCTGGAGGTTTAATCTGTGGCGGAGGACCGCGAGGGAGGTCAGGCTTGGTGAGGGAGTCAGGCGGTGGTGGCCAGGCAGCAGGTGGCCTGCCACAATCTGTGGCTGCTGCTGCGCTGAAACCCTGGAGGTTTAATCCATGGCGGAGGACCCAGGGCAATCAGACTTTTGAGGCGGCAAGTGGACGCCTTACAGTCTGTAAGTGCTGCTTCTGGAGTTGAAACCTAGCAGGTTTAATCCATGGTGGAGGACCATGAGGGCAATCAGTCTTGGTGAGGAAATCGGGGCTGCGGTGGTGAGAGGCAGCAAGTGGCCCACCTTAAAATCTGTGGGCATCGCTTCTGCCATGGCAGAGGACCGCGAGGGCAGGCAGGCTTGGTGTAGGAGTCAGGGTATCAGCCAGAGATGGCAAGTGGGCCACCTTACAATCTGTAAGCGCCACTTCTGGCACTGAAACTTTGGCAGTTTAATTCGTGGTAGAGGACTGCGAGGGTGGTCAGGCTTGGTGAGGAAGTCTGGAGGGTGATGACCAGATGCGGCCCTTGGCCCGCCTTACAATCTGTAAACACCACTTCTGGTGTTGAAACCCTTGAAGTTTAATCTGTGGTGGAGGACTGTGAGGGCAGTCAGGCTTGGTGAGGGAGTCGGGGAGGTGGCGGCCAGAGGCAGCAAGTGGCCCACCTTACAATCTCCAAGCGCCAATTCTGGCGCAGAAACCACGAACGCTTAGTCCGTGGTGGAGGACCTCAAGGATGGTCAGGCTTGGTGAGGGAGTCAGGGCAGCAGCGTCCAGAGGAAGCAGGAAGCCCACCTTACAATCTGTAAGTGCCGTTTCTGGTGTGGAAACCCTGGAGGTTTGATCCATGGTGGAGGACCGTGAGAGTGGTCAGGCTTGGTGAGAGAGTCGGGCAGCTGGAGGTGGCAAGTGACTCACCATGCAATCTGCAAGTGCCGCTTCTGGCATGGAGACCCTGGAGGTTTAATCCATGGTGGAGGACCACGAGGGCGGTCAGCCTTGTGGAGGCGGCACGTGTCCCACCTTACAATCTGTAAGTGCCGCTTCTGGCACTGAAATACTGCAGGATTAATCCATGATGGAGGACCAGGAGGGCAGTCAGGGTTGGTGAGGGAGTCGGGGTGGCAGTGGCCAGAGGTAACAAGTGGCCCGCCTTACAATCTTTAAGTGCCGCTTTGGGCGTGGAAACCCTGGAGGTTTAATCAATGGTGGAGGACCGCAAGGGCAGTCAGGGTTGGTGAGGGAGTTGGGGCGGTGGTGGCCAGAGGTGGCAAGTGGCCCACCTTACAATCTGTGAGCACCACTTCTAGTGCTGAAACCCTGCAGGTTTAATCCGTGGTGTAGGACCATGAAGGCAGTCAGGCTTGGTGAGGGAGTCAGGGCGGTGGCAGCCAAAGGCAGCAAGTTGCCCACCTTACAGTCTGTAAGCGCTGCTTCTGGCACAGAATCCCTGGAGGTTTAATCCATGGTGGAGGACCGTGAGGGCAGTCAGGGTTGGTGAAGGAGTCATGGCTGTGGTGGCCAGAGTAGGAAAGTGGCTCACCCTGCAATCTGTAAGTGCCGCTTCTGGCATTAAAACCCTGGAGGTTTAATCTGTGGTGGAGGACCGCGAGGGAGGTCAGGCTTGGTGAGGGAGTCAGAGTGGTGGCGGCCAGAGGTGGCAAGTGTCCCAACTTACAATCTGTAATCGCTGCTTTTGGCACTGAAACTCTGGAAGTTTAATCTGTGGTGCAGGACCACAAGGGTGGTCAGGCTTGGTGAGGGAGTCAAGGTGCGATGGCCAGAGAAGGCAAAGTGGCCCACCTTACAATCCGTAAGTGCTGTTTCTGGCATGGAAACACTGGAGGCTTAGTCCATGGGGGAGGCCCTCAAGGGTGGTCAGGCTTGGTGAGGGAGTTGGGGAGGTGGCAGCCAGAGGAAGCAAGTGGCCCACCTTACAATCTGTAAATGCCACTTCTGGCATGGAAACCCCGGAGCTTTAAACTGTGGCAGAGGACCATGAGGGTGGTCAGACATGGTAAGGGAGTCGGGGCAGCAGCAGCCGGAGGTGGCAAGTGGCCCGCATTACAATCTGTAAGCATCGCTTCTGTCACGGAAACCCTGGAGGTTTAAACCATGGTGGAGGACCACGAGGGAGGTCATGTTTGGTGAGGGAGTTGGGGCGGACGGAGGTGGCAAGTGGCCCGCCTTACAATCTATAAGTGCCACTTCTGGCACTGAAAGACTGCAGGTTTAATCGATGACGAAGGACCAGGAGGGTGGTCAGGGTTGGTGAGGGAGTTGGGGCAGAGGTGGCCAGAGTCAGCAAGTGGCCTGCCTTACAATCTGTAAGCACCGCTTCAGGCGTGGAAACCCTGGAGGTTTATTCCATGGTGGAGGACCGCGAGGGTGGTCAGAGTTGGTGAGAGAGTTGGGGATGCGGCGGCCGGAGGCGGAAAGTGGCTCACCTTATAATCTGTAAGCGCCGCTTCTGGCGCTGAAACCCTGGGGGTTTACTCCATGGCGGAGGACCACGAGGGCGGTCAGGCTTGCTGAGGCGGCAAATGGCCCGCCTTACAATCTGTAAGTGCCACTTCTGGTGCTGAAACCCTGCAGGTTTAATCCATGGTGGAGGATCACGAGGGTGGGCAGGCTTGGTGTAGGAGTTGGGGTGGCAGCCAGAGGTGGCAAGTGGCCCATTTTACAATCTGTAAGTGCCACTTCTAGCACTGAAACTCTGGAGGCTTAATCCATGGTGGAGGACCACGTGGGCGGTCAGGCTTTGTGAGGGAGTCAGGAGTGATGGCCAGAGGAGGCAAGTGGCCTACCTTACAATCTGTAAGCGCCATTTCTGGTGCAGAAACCCTGGAGGCTTAGTCCATGGTGGAGGTCCATGAGGGCGGTCAGGGTTGGTAAGGGAGTTGGGGCTGCAGCAGACAGAGGTGGCAAGTGGCTCACCTTACAATCTGTAAACACCGCTTCTGCCACTGAAACCCTGTAGGTTTAATCCATGGCAGAGGAGCGCAAGGGTGGTCAGGCTTGGTGAGGGAGTTGGGGCAGTGGCTGCTGGAGGTGGCAAGTGGCCTGCCTTACAATCTGTAGGCGCTGCTTCTGGCGCTGAAACCCTGCAGGTATAATCCATGGTGAAGGACCACGAGGGCTGTCAGGTTTGGTGAGGGAGTCGAGGCGGTGGTGACTAGAGGTGGAAAATGGCTCGCCTTATAATGTGTAAGCACTGCTTCTGGCATGGAAAGCCTGAAGGTTTAAACTGCTGCAAAGGACCGGCAAGGCGTCAGGCTTGGTGAGGGAGTCAAGCAGCCGCTGGATGTGCAAGTGGCCCACCTTACAATCTGTAAGCACTTACTTGGCACTCAAACTCTGGAAGTTTAATCCGTGGTGGAGGACCGTGAGGGTGCTCAGTCTTGGCGAGGGTGTAGGGGCGGCGGCTGGAGGTGGCAAGTGGCCCACCTTACAATCTGCAAGAGCCACTTCTGGTGTGGAGACCCTGGAGGTTTAAACCATGGCGAAGGACCGCGAGGGTGTTCAGGCTTGATGAGAGAGTCATGGCGGCAGTGGCCGGAGGAGGCAAGTGATCCGCCTTACAATCTGTAAGCACCGCTTCTGGCACGGAAACCCTGGAGGTTTAATCCATGGCGGAGGACCGCAAGGGTGGTCAGGCTTGGTGAGGCAGCAAGTGGCCTGCCTTACAATCTGTAAGTGCTGCTTCTGGTGCTGAAACCCTGCAGGTTTAATCTGTGGTGGAGGACCACGAGGGCGGGCAGGCTTGGCGTAGGACTCGGGGTGGCAGCCAGAGGTGGCAAGTGGCCCACCTTACAATCTTTAAGCGCTGCTTCTGACACTGAAACTCTGGAAGCTTAATCCATGGTGGAGTACCGCGAGGGCGGTGAGGCTTAGTGAGGGAGTTGGGGGCAATGGCCAGAGGTGGCAAGTGGCCCGCCTTACAATCTGTAAGTGCTGTTTCTGGTGCAGAAACCCTGGAGGCTTAGTCCATGGTGGAGGACCATGCGGGCGGTCAGGTTTGGTGAGGGAGTCGGGACTGTGGCAGCCGGAGGTGGCAAGTGGCTCACCTTACAATCTGTAAGCGCTGCTTCTGGCACTGAGCCACTGGAGGTTTAATCCATGGCAGAGGACCATGAGGGTGGTCAGGCTTGATGAGAGAGTCGGGGCGGCAGCGACCGGAGGTGGCAAGTAACCCCCTTTACAATCTGTAAGCGCCACTTCTGGTGCTAAAACCCTGGAGGTTTAATCAATGGCAGAGGACCACGAGGGCAGTCAGGCTTGCTGAGGGAGTCGGGGCAGCGGCAGCCAGAGGTAGCAAGTGGCCCACCTTACAATCTGTAAGCACCACTTCTGGCATGGAAATCCTGGAGGTTTAATCCAAGGTGGAGGGTCATGAGGGTGGGCAGGCTTGGCATGGGAGTCGGGGTGGCAGCCAGAGGTGGCAAGTGGCCCCACCTTACAGTCTGTAAGCACCACTTCTGGCACTGAAACTCTGGAAGCTTACTCCATGGTGGAGGACTGCGAGGGCGGTCAAGCTTGGTGAGGGAGTCGGTGGGGCGATGGCCAGAGGAGGCAAGTGGCCCACCTTATAATCTGTAAGCACCGCTTCTGGCACAGAAACCCTGAAGGTTTAAGCCGCTGCAGAGGACTGCGAGGTGGTCACGCTTGGTGAGGGAGTTGGGGTGGCGGCGGCCAGAGACAGCAAGTGGCCCGCCTTTACAACCTGTAAGCGCTGCTTCAGGCGTGGAAACCCTGGAGGTTTAATCCATGGCGAAGGACGGCGAGGGTGGTCAGGGTTGGTGAAGGAGTTGGGGCTGCCATGGCCAGAAGCAGAAAGTGGCTCACCTTACAATCTGTAAGCGCCACTTCTGGCACTGAAACCCTGGAGGTTTATTCCATGGTGGAGGACCATGATGGTGGTCTGGCTTGGTGAGGCGGCAAGTGGCCCACCTCACAATCTGTAAGTGCCGCTTCTGGTGCTGAAACCCTGCAGATTTAATTCATGGTGGAGGACCACGAGGGAGGGCAGGCTTGGTGTAGGAGTCAAGGTGGCAGCCAGAGGTGGCAAGTGGCCCACCTCACAAACTGCAAGCACTGCTTCTGGCGCTGAAACTCTGGAAGCTTAATCCATGGTGGAGGACCACGAGGGCGGTCAGGCTTGGTGAGGGAGTCACGGCATTGGCGGCCAGAGGCGGCAAGTGTCCCACCTTATAATCTGTAAGCACCGCTTCTGGTGCGGAAACCCTGAAGGTTTAAGCCACTGCAGAGGACCGCAAGGTGGTCACGCTTGGTGAGGGAGTTGGGGCAGCGGTGGCCAGAGACAGCAAGTGGCCCACCTCACAATCTGTAAGTGCAGCTTCGGGCTTGGAAACCCTGGAGGTTTAATCCATGGTGAAGGACCGCGAGGGTGGTCTGGGTTGGTGAAGGAGTTGAGGCTGCCGTGGCTGGAGGCAGAAAGTGTCTCACCTTACAATCTGTAAGCGCCACTTCTGGCACTGAAACCCTGGAGGTTTATTCCATGGCGGAGGACCGCGATGGCGGTCAGGCTTAGTGAGGTTGCAAGTGGCCCGCCTTACAATCTGTAAGTGCCATTTCTGGTGCTGAAACCCTGCAGGTTTAATCCGTGGTGGAGGACCATGAGGGCAGGCAGGATTGGCGTAGGAGTTGGGGTGGCAGCCAGAGGTGGCAAGTGGCCCACCTTACAATCTGTAAGCGCCGCTTCTAGCACTGAAACTCTGGATGCTTAATCCATGCTGGAGGACCGCAAGGGTGGTCAGGCTTGGTGAGGGAGTCGGGGGGCGATGGCCAGAGGAGGCAAGTGGGCCACCTTAAAATCTGTAAGCGCCATTTCTGGTGTGGAAACCCTGGAAGCTTAGTCCATGGTGGAGGACTGCGACGGCAGTCAGGGTTGGTGAGGGAGTCAGGGCTGTGGCAGAAAGAGGCGGCAAGTAGCTCACCTTACAATCTGTAAGCACCACTTCTGCCGCTGAAACCTTGTAGGTTTAATCCATGACGGAGGACCTCAAGGGTGGTCAGGCTTGGTGAGGGAGTCGGGGCAGTGGCTGCTGGAGGTGGCAAGGGGCCCGCCTTACAATCTCTAAGCACCGCTTCTGGTGCTAAAACCCTGGAGGTTCAATCCATGGCAGAGGACCACGAGGGCGGTCAGGCTTGGTGAGGGAGTCGAGGCGGTGGTGGCCAGAGGCGGGAAGTGGCCTGCCTTCTAATCTGTAAGCACCACTTCTGGCACAGAAACCCTGAATGTTTAAACCGCTGCAGAGGACCGCAAGGCAGTCAGGCTTGGTGAGCGAGTCAGGGCGGCAGTGGTCGGAGGTGGCAAGTGGCCCACCTTACAATCTGTAAGCGCCACTTCTGGCACTGAAACTCTGGAAGTTTAATCCATGGTAGAGGACCGCGAGGGCAGTCTGGCTTGGTGTGGGAGTCAGCACGGTAGCGGCAGCAGGGGGCAAGTGGCCCACCTTACATTCTGTAAGCACCAATTCTTGCACTGAAACCCTGGAGGTTTGATCCATGGTGGAGGACCGCAAGAGTGGTCAGTCTTGGTGAGGGAGTCGGGGCGGCGGCTGAAGGTGGCAAGGGGCCCGCCTTACAATCTGCAAGCACCGCTTCTGGTGTGGAGACCCTGGAGGTTTAAACTGTGGTGGAGGACCGTGAGGGTGGACAGGATTGGTGAGGGGGTCGGGGCCACGGCAGCCGGAGGCGGCAAGTGGCTCACCTCACAATCTGTAAGTGCTGCTTCTGGCACTGAAACCCTGGAGATTTAATCCATGGCGGAGGACTGCGAGGGCAGTCAGGCTTGGTAAGAGAGTCGAGGCAGCAGAGGCCGGAGGTAGCACGTGGCCCAGCTTGCAATCTGTAAGCACCGCTTCTGGCGCAGAAACCCTGGAGGTTTAATCCATGGTGGAGGACCGCGAGGGTGGTCAGGCTTGGTGGGGTGACAAGTGGCCTGCTTTACAATCTGTAAGTGCCACTTCTGGTGCTGAAACCCTGCAGATTTAATCTGTGGTGGAGGACCACGTGGGCGGCAGGCTTGGCATAGGAGTTGGGGTGGCAGCCAGAGGTGGCAAGTGGCCCACCTTACAATCTGTAAGCACCGCTTCTGGCACTGAAACTCTGAAAGCTTAATCCATGGTGGAGGAGTGCGGGGGTGGTCAGGCTTCTTGAGGGAGTTGGGGGGCGATGGCCAGAGGAGGCAAGTGGCCCGCCTTACAGTCTGTAAGTGCCGTTCCTGGTGCGGAAATCCTGGAGGCTTAGTCCATGGTGGAGGACCGTGAGGGTGGTCAGGCTTGATGAGGGAGTCGAAGCTTTGGCAGCCAGAGACAGCAAGTGTTCCACCTTATAATCTGTAAGCACCGCTTCTGGCGTGGAAACCCTGAAGGTTTAAGCTGCTGCAGAGGACTGTGAGGCGGTCATGCTTGGTGAGGGAGTTGGGGCGGTGGTGGCCAGAGGCAGCAAGTGGCCCACCTTACAATCTGTAAGCGCCGCTTCAGGTGTGGAAACCATGGAAGTTTAATCCATGGCGAAGGACTGAGAGTGCAGTCAGGGTTGGTGAGGGAGTCGAGGCGGCGGCAGCCAGAAGGGGCAAGTGTCTCACCTTACAATCTGTAAGCACCGCTTCTGGAGCTGAAACCCTGTAGCTTTAATCCATGGCGGAGGACCACAAGGGCGGTCAGGCTTGGTGAGGGGGTCGGGCGGTGGCTGCAGGAGGTGGCAAGTGGCCTGCCTTACAGTCTGTAAGTGCTGCTTCTGGTGCTGAAACCCTGGAGGTTTAATCCATGGCAAAGGGCCACGAGGGCGATCAGGCTTGGTGAGGGAGTCAGCGGTGGCAGCCAGAGGCAGCAAGTAGCCCGCCTTACAATCTGTAAGTGCCGCTTCAGGCGTGGAAACCCTGGAGGTTTAATCCATGGCGGAGGACCGCAAGGGTGGTTAGGGTTGGTAAGGGAGTTGGGGCTGTGGCGGCCAGAGGTGGAAATAGGCTCACATTACAATCTATAAGCGCTGCTTCTGGCACTGAAACCCTGGAGGTTTAATCCATGGCGGAGGACTGCGAGGGCGGTCAGGCTTGGTGAGAGAGTTGGGGCAGCAATGGCCACAGGTGACAAGTGGCCTGCCTTACAATCTGTAAGCACCACTTCTGGCGCGGAAACCCTGGAGGTTTAATCCATGGCGGAGGACCGCGAGGGCGGTCAGGCTTGGTGAGGTGGCAAGTGGCCCACCCACGCCTGTAACGCCGCTGGCACTGGAAACCCTGGAGGTTTAATCCAAGGTGGAGGACCGCAAGGGCGATCACCTTTGGTGAGGGAGTCGGAGCGGCAGCAAGGGGCAAGTGACCCACCTTACAATCTGTAAGTGCCGTTTCTGGTGCTGAAACCGTGAAGGTTTGATCTGTGGTGGAGGACTGCAACAGTGGTCAGGCTTGGTGAGGGAGTCGGGGTGGTGGTGGCCAGACGTGGCAAGTGGCCCGCCTTACAATCTGTAAGCACCACCTCAGGTGCAGAAACCCTGGCGGTTTAATCCATGGCAGAGGACCGTGATGGCAGTTAGGCTTAGAGAAGGAGGCAGGGCGGCACCGGCCAGAGGCGGCAAGTGGCCCACCTTACAATCTGTAAGCACCACTTCTGGCGCTGAAACCCAGGAGGTTTAATCCGTGGCGGAGGACCATGACGGCGGTCAGGCTATGGTGCAGCCTGAGCAAGTGGCCCCACCACAATCTATAATCTGCCTGGCACTGGAAACCCTGGAGGTTTAATCCATGGTGGAGGACCGCGGTGGCGCGATCACGCTGGTGAGGGAGTCGGGCGAGGCGGGCAGCAGGGGGCAAGTGGCCCACCTTTCAATCTGTAAGTGCCGGTTCTGGTGCTGAAACCCTGGAGGTTTGATCCGTGGTGGAGGACCGCGAGGGTGGTCAGGCTTGGTGAGGGAGTTGGGGCAGCGGTGGCTGGAGGTGGCAAGAAGCCCACCTTACAATCTTCAAGTGCCGCTTCTGGTGTGGAGACCCTGGAGGTTTAAACCGTGGTGGAGGACCGCGAGGGTGGTCAGTCTTGGTGAGGTAATCGAGGCAGTGGCGGCCAGAGGTGGCAAGTGGCCCACCTTACAATCTGTAAGCACCGCTTCTGGTGCTGAAACCCTGGAGGTTTAATCTGTGGTGGAGGAAAACGAGGGTGGTCAGGCTTGGTGAGGTAGTTGGAGCGGTGGCGGACAGAGGCGGCAAGTGGTCCACCTTAAAATCTGTAATCACCGCTTCTGGCACTGAAACCCTAGAGGTTTAATCCATGGTGGAGGACCACGATGGCAGACAGGGTTGGTGTGGAGTCGGGGTGGCAGGCAGTGGTGGCAAGTGGCTCACCTTATAATCTGTTAGCGCTGCTTCTGGAACTGAAACTCTGGAAGTTTAATCCGTGGTGGAGGACCACGAGGACGGTCAGACTAGGTGATGAAGTATGGGGCGGCAGAGGAGGCAAGTGGCCCACCTTACGATTTGTAAGCGCCATTTCTGGCGCATAAACCCTGGAGGCTTAGTCCATTGTGGAGGACCTCGAGGGCGGTCAGGCTTGGTGAGGGAGTCGGGGTGTCGGTGGCCAGAGGAAGCAAGTGGCCCTCCTTACAATCTGTAAGCACCGCTTCTGGCGTGGAAACCCTGGAGGTTTAAATGGTGGCGGAGGACCGTAAGGGCTGACAGACCTGGTGAGAGAGTTGGGGCGGTGGTGGCCGGAGGTGGCAAGTGGCCCGCATTGCAATTGGCAAGCATCACTTCAGTCACAGAAACCCTGGAAGTTTAAACGGTGGCAGAGGACAGCGAGGGTGGTCAGCCTTGGTGAGGCGGCAAGTGGCCCACCTAGGTGCCACTTCTGGTGCTGAAATACTGCAGGTTTAATCCATGATGGAGCACCAGGAGGGTGGTCAGGGATAGTGAGGGAGTTGGAGCAGCAGCAGCCAGAGGCAGCAGGTTGCCCGCCTTACAATCTATAAGCGCCGCTTCTGGCGTGGAAACCCTTGAGGTTTAATCCATGGCGAAGGACCGCGAGAGTGGTCAGGGTTGGCGAGGGGAGTTGGGCTGTGGTGGCCAGAGATGGAAAGTGGCTCACCTCACAATCTGTTAACGATGCTTCTGGTGCTGAAACTCTGGAGGTTTAATCCATGGCAGAGGACCGCGAGGGTGGTCAGGCTTGGTGAGAGAGTCAGGGCAGCAGTAGCTGGAGGTGGCAAGTGGACTGCCTTACAATCTGTAAGCACCACTTCTGGTGTGGAAACCCTGGATGTTTAATCAATGGCGGAGGACCACGAGGGCGGTCAGACTTGATGAGGTGGCAGGTGGCCCACCTTACAATCTGGAAGTGCCGCTTCTGGTGCTGAAACCCTGCAGGTTTAATCTGTGGTGGAGGACCACGAGGGCAGGCAGGCTTGGTGTAGGAGTCAGGGTGGCAGCCAGAGGTGGCCAGTGGCCCACCTTATAATCTGTAAGCGCCGCTTCTGGCACTGAAACTCTGGAAGCTTAATCCGTGGTGGAGGATCGCGAGGGCGGTCAGGCTTGGTGAGGTAGTCGGGGGTGACAGCCAGAGGTGGCACATGGCCCACCTCACAATCAGTAAGGGCCACTTCTGATGCTGAAACCCTGGAGGTTTAATCTGTGGGGAAGGACCGTGAGTGTGGTCAGGCTTGGTGAGGGAGGTGGGGAGGCGGGGGCCGGAGGCAGCAAGTGGCCCACCTTACTATCTGTAAGCACAACTTCTGGCGCAGATACCCTGGAGGCTTAATCCATGGTGGAGGACCTCGAGGGTGGTAAGCAATGGTGAGGGAGTCAGGGCGGCAGCGTCCAGAGGAAGCAAGAGGCCCACCTTACAATCTGTAAGTGCTGCTTCTGGTGTGGAAACCCTGGAGGTTTAAACTGTGGCAGAGGACCGTGAATGCGGTCAGGACTGGTGAGGGAGTTGGAGCGGTGGCAGCCAGAGGCGACAAGTGGCCCACCTTACAATCTGTAAGCGCCGCTTCTGATGTGGAATCCCTGGAGGTTTAATCCATGGCAGAGGACCGCGAGGGCAGTCAGGCTTGGTGATGGAGTCAGGGCGGTGGCTGCTGGAGGCGTCAAGTGGCCCGCCTTACAATCTGTAAGTGTCTCTTCTGGCACTGAAACCCTGGAGGTTTACTCCATGGTGGAGGACCATGAAGGTGGTCAGGTTTGGTGAGGGAGTCGGGGCGGTGGCAGCTGGGGCAGCTATTGGCCCACCTTACAATCTTTAAGCACCACTTCTCATGCAGAAACCCTGGCGGAGGACCACGAGGGCGGGCAGGTTTGGCGTGGGTGTCGGGGTGGCAGGCAGAGGTGGCAAGTGGCCCACCTTGCAATCTATAAGTGCCGCTTCTGGCACTGAAACTCCGGAAGTTTAATCCATAGTGGAGGACTGAGAGAGTGGTCAGGCTTGGTGAGAGAGTCTGGGGGGCGACAGCCAGAGGCAACAAGTGGCCCGCCTTTCTATCTGTAAGTGCCACTTCTGGTGCTGAAACCCTGGAGGCTTAATCTGTGGTAGAGGACCATGAGAATGGTAATGCTTAGTGAGGCAGTTGGGGAGGCAGCAGCCGGAGGCAGCAAGTGGCCCACCTTATAATCTGTAAGCGCCGCTTCTGGCATGGAAACCCTGGAGGCTAAATCCATGGTGGAGGACCTCAAGGGTGGTCAGGCTTGGTGAGGGGGTCAGAGCGGTGGCAGCCAGAGGAAGCAAGTGGCCCGCCTTACAATATGTAAGTGCCATTTCTGACGTGCAAACCCTGGTGGTATAAACCATAGAGGAATACCGCTAGGGTTGTCAGGCTTGGTGAGGGAGTCACGGTAGCGGCAGCTGGAAGAAGCAAGTGGACTGCCTTACAATCTGTTAGCGCCGCATCTGGCATGGAAACCCTCAAGGTTTAATCCATGGCCGAGGACCACAAGGCAGTGAGGCTTGGTGAGGGAGTTGGGGTGGTGGCGGCCGGAGGCGGCAAGTGGCCTGCCTTACAATCTGTAGGCGCCGCTTCTGGTGCTGAAACCCTGGAGGTTTAATCCATGGCGGAGGACCGCAAGGATGGTTAGGCTTGGTGAGGCAGCAAGTGGTCAATCTTACAATCTGTAAATGTCACTTCTGACACTGAAACTCTGGAGGGTGGGAAGAACCACATGTGTTTCCGATAGTATGTGTGCAACAGTTCAGCTGTGCAGCTGAGATGTGGGGACATGAAAACTAAAACATATGGCAGTAGCTATAAGCATGCCACATGTATGCAGATGCATATAGATTTGGATTGAGGTACAAGTGAGACATATGTATGCAGACAATGTAGTGTAGTGGTCCTACTTGAGTTAAAACGTTCTCAGCTTGTCTATTTGGAACTTGGTGTTCAGATCTTGCCAGTTGTTTTTTTTTTTTTTTATTTGGTGCTCTCCTGGCTACCACCATAAGTTTGTCTTTAAAGATCTGTTTGCCTTCAGGCAAAGATTGAAGGGCATTCTGTTTCTGACATATTGTATTCCACAATTTCCAATGAAAGTCTGACAATGTAGTAGACAACACAGTCCTGTTGGTATCATCCTATTTTACTGTAGGTCTAAGTAATTCCTGTCTGGGGGTCCTCACATTTCTATCCCTGGCTTCACTAAGACATTTAATAGGATATCCCCTTTCCAAGAACCTCCGTTCCAACTCTTTAGCCTCTTTTTCAAAACATTCATTCTTTGCAGTTTCTCTTTATTCTGAGGTATTGTCTACTGGGATCCCCTCTTTTAATGTTCTAGGATGGTTACTCTGGTAATGTAAAAGACTATTTCGATCTGTGTCCTCTCTATGTAAGTGTGTATAGAGTTTCCCATCCTTATTTTGAATTTCTAGATTCAGAAATACAATTTTTTTCTGCTGTAATACATCACAAATTCTAAATATGCAGTAATGTAATTTAAGTAATTATGAAAATCCTGCAATTCCTCCACTGTGCCTGTCCATAGCATCAGGACATCATCAATAAAATTAGCCCACTTTTTAATTTGATTATAATAAGGGATATCATGAGGGCTAAATATAAATGCATTTTCAAATGCAACCATGGTCAGACTGACATATGCATGTGCCATACTCGACCGCATTGCAAGCCCTCTCACTTGAATAGAATGCATGTTTCAAACTTAAAAAAAGTTGTTTAAATCTAGGGCTGCTAATTCCAAAAGTAATGAATTAGATGACTTCTCTTATGTTTGTATATTTAAAAAATGTTTACGTGCTCCCAAGTCTTCACTGTGAGGAATACAGGATTACAGATCTTTCACAAAAAAGTAACTAATAACAGGTCAGTATTGTCAACATTCTCTTTGCTCATATCTTCCAATAATTCAGCAATGCTCATCGAATCCTTAAGATAACTAGGAGTCAAAAGAGTCAAAACGTAGGTATGGAATTCTACATAAGTTGATATTGTGGTCATGAGTGGGTCTATCCCTGCTATTACTGATCTTCTAGAAGAGGATTTGTCATTTCTGAGTATTTTTGGTACAGTGTAAAAAAATGGTCATGGTCAGATTTTTATTGATCAATGCTTTGGCTTCCTGTTCAGTTATTTCCCCTTTGTGTAGTGCTTTTTCCAATACTGTCTTCAATAATCTAGAGGTATTAGGATTTTCGTGTGATTTTCTTTATGTATCAGTGTTGTTCAATTATTTCATACATTCTTCCTTTTATCAGTTATAATCTTGTATAAAGAACAGTTATGTAGAACTTACTATAACAGTAGATCTTTGAGAGAATCTCTTTCATGAGGCCACACCTTTGGAACTATACTCACTTCAGTACTATATGACCACACACAAACTTTGCAAGTCAGGGGCTGCCTGCAACAATGTCAAGCAACAACGTCTGTGTAAAGGTGGGTAGCCCCTCCTCTTTTCAGTTCCCTCAGTGGAGAACATGCTCAGAGGACCTCCCTCTAGGGAACCAGGAGAGACCCCAGCACTTCGCACACAAGGTGAGACAGAGTGCAGGAAAAGATAGCAATGGAAGCAGCAAGACAAGATTCCTGTGTTGCACCCCTGAAGGGAGAAGGAGGGTGGGATGGCCTAATGAAAGAGATTCTCTCAAAGATCTACTGTTATGGTACGTTCTTACATAACTGTTCTGACTTCTTCGAGGATATCTCTTTCATCAGGTCACACCTTTGGAATGAATCCCAAGCAGTACTAGAAGCTAATGGTCTGGGCATCTGGAACCTATAGGCTTATCATAGTAAGCCTTGTAGCACAGCTATGCTACCACAGCAACTTAGAGGGAGGCAAGGGCCCTTGGCCACATCAGAAGGACCCCTCCCCCAGCATGACAGCAGCAGAGCAGTGGCAATCAGTGAAGCTTGAAAGCTCCAAGAAGGCTTTAGCCAGGAGTTAATCAATGAAGTAACCGCACCGCCTTGCCCTCCAAGGAGCCAATCCCAGACACAGACCGCCAGCAGGACAGGAAGAAGCAGGGGCTTTTAAACCCCTGCTGCAATCCCTGGTCCAAACTCAGCCACTGCAGCAACTTAGCAGGAAGTGAGATCCCTTGGCTACGTAAGAGGGGACCCTTCCCCTTTGTGAGAGCAGCAGAGCAGCAGTGATCAATGGAGCTTGAAAGTTCCAAGAAGGCTCCAGCTGGGAGCCAATCGAAGGCATGACCATTCCTCCTTGCCCTCCAAGGAGCCAATCCTGGATGGAAACAACAGAACAGGCTACTTCCTGCTACTACATAAGGACTAGGCCACCAAGTGGCACCCCACACTTTGGCCCCTGTGCAAAGGACCAGTGGGCAAAGGACTTTATAGCAGAGTCTGCCCAACAAGGCAGCCGGCGGCCAGCCACTCTGCTCCCCTCTTGACCCGAGAGGACCAAGTGGACCCTTGCTCTTCAGATGTCAGGTACACTTGCATTGTTTGAGTGGTGCAGGGTGATGTAGAGGAAGTTTCATCTATAGAGTGAGGGTTGTACTGTGGTGGTCAGTTAACCTCTTCAGTCGCTGGAGGGTCATATTGTGGGGGAAGTGACTTGTTGAGTTTTTTGGGAGGTTGCACTGTGGTGGGGTTGTCCTGTTGTTTGAGTGGTTGCACTGTGGTGGGGGGTCAGATCTTAGAGTTGTTCAGTGGGTTGCACTGTGGTGAAGAATTTTTTTCCTTCAGCTGTTTCGGAGGTTGCTTCATGGTGGGGAGGGATCCTTGCAGTAGTTTGGGGGCTTGCACTGTGGAGGACTGTTAATTCCACCAGTTGTTATTCTCACAGTTCTCAAAGTTGGTTTATCTCATATCTGAAACTGTGGTATAGCCTGAGTACCTGATAATTCCTGGACATATTTCGATACTTGAATCATATACTGTTTCCACATCTTACACAGTAACTCACAAGCCTGTAATAACCTGTTGGTATTAGATTCACCCCATCTGGGTGTGGGGTACAATCTAGTCTAAGTTGGTACTACTTAACTTTATCTCTCACCAATACAACTCCTTGTAGAATGAGGTTCAGGGGTGAGGCACTCAGTTGTGGGGACTGTGGGGCACTCTTCACCAGGCATGTGTTCTGGAAGAGCGGGCACTGCTTGTTCTGTGGGACCAGAGCAGAGCTTCAAGCTCAGCTGGTAGCAGCAAGGATAAAGATATATCAGCTGCACACTCGGCTCAGCAGGAACTCACCCGCTACACCCTCTCTCCCCCCCCCAGAAAGTCACTGGTCCAGGGGGTGGAGGGTGGTGAGGTACAGGAGAGAGAGGAGGGGACAGCCATAAGGAGGTTGTCCAGCCCAGTTACATCCAGACAGCAAATCACTTTGCACCTCTGGAGGAGGTTCAGGCTTCTGACTCCACCAGGGGGGACTCCTGGTCATCCGAGGATGTCAGGCAGGACAGAAAATTGGCACTCAAGGGGAGCAAAGCTGACAGGAGGGTCCTAGTGGTCAGGGATTCATTAATTAGAGGCATAGATAGGGTGATAGGGCAGGGGTTGGACAGCAGGGCATTGGTCTTATGCCTGTCTGTAGCATCATCCGACTGGGATTTAGGCAGAATAGGGAGGATGGTGGCAGGGAAGCTGGGGGGTGCTGGTAAACCTGGGTACTAATGATCTGGTTAACCAGTCAATGAGGATGGTGAAGCAGAACTTCCTTAGACAGGGGCACGGATTAGTGGCACACTCAATCTCCCTGGCTTTTTCCAAAGAGAGCATTGAACATCTGTCTGGTTCGAGCTAGGGTCTGCAGTAGTTGGTCTCCGGAGTGGGCTTTCAATAGCCAGTCATTCAGGTAAGGGAAGACATACAGGCCTTCCCTGCAAAGGGCTGTTGCCACTACTGCCAAGCACTTGGTAAAGACCTGTGTCACAGAAGATAAGCCAAAGGGTAACACTCTGAAATGGTAATATCCTCCCCCACAGAACAGGAACCTCAAATATTGCCTGTGAGGTTTTCTGATTTTAATATGGAGATAGACCTCCTTAATATCCAGGGAGCATATCTGATCCCCTGTATGCAGCAGGGGAAGAAGACCCTGTAAAAAGACCATGCAAAATGTCTTGTATTCTATAAAAAAGCTGAGGTCCCTGATATCTAGAATAAGCTATAGATCTCCTGTTCACTTGGAGACTAGGCAGTATCTAGAATAAAACCCTTTGTAGCTCTGTGTGGGAGGTACAGGTTCTATGGCTCATTTTTGAAGCAGGGTCTGTAGTTCATCCTGCAACAGGGCCATGTGCCCTGGTGGATATATTGTTGTAACTGGTGGATGGTCTGGAGGGTTGTCCAGAAGCTCCTGAGCATGACCTTTCTTTATGATATCCATTACCCATTCATCTGTAGTCACTGCCCTCCACTGATCTAGATGGAGGAAGAGTTGACCCCCTACGACCACCCTGTGAGGTAATGGTGGTTGTGGGGTGTATAAGGAATCATGCTGAGCTGGGAGGAGGGAAGAGCCACTAACTCCACTACTTCTAGGTGCTTTTGTATGGGCACCTGGGGTTGGGAGGGGGACTGGCAAGGCTCCTGCACCTGTAACTCTACCCTGCTGTCTAAAGGTCTGACGGTTTCCTCTGACAGCAAAGGGATGAAAATTACCCCTGCCCCTACCTCTGCCTTGGGTATGGTACAGGGATTTGACTGATGCCAGAGTCTTATGAAATGATTAAAGGTTTTTCAAAGCTTCTTCAACATCATGGCCAAACAGTTTCTGTCCCCTAAATGGAACATTTAGAACTGTTTGCTGCTCATCAGTGGCAAAGCCTGCTACCCTAAGCCTGGAACAGTGCCTGAGACACATGTCAGAGGCTGCAGACCTGGCAGACGCATCCAAAACATCATGTGTGAATCAAATGTTTACCCACATCAGCCCCAGAAGAAAGGGTTTTGAGTAACTCTTGCTCAGCATTACCCTCACGCAAGACCTGTGCCGCATGCTTAGCCTTCCTCCATAGGGTATTCTGATACTTTATCATATGAGCCTGCTAACTGCCACTATGTAGGCCCAGAGAGGCAGAAGCATAGGTACGTTTACACAGTACACCCAATCTCCTGGAGTCCTTATCAGGAGGGAGGGAACTCAGGTGTCTAGGTGCCCTGGATCTGTCATGGGCAGCCATGATCAGCGCTGAATCAGCCTCTGACTGATTAGCATTTAAAGGCTTACTAGAAGTAGCAGAGTACATTTTATCAGCCTTTCTGGGATGGGAATAGCTAGTATAGTTTTTGGCCTATAACAGGCTACATATGTAGCATCCTCCAGAGCGTCATACAGGGTAGAAAAGATGGCAGAAAGAGATTCTGGCATCTCCAGAAACTCCAACAGGTTCTTTTTAGTTTAATCCTGCTCTGCCAAGGTAAAGCCCATGGCAGCTTGCATTTGCTGCTTCATGACAAAATAGGAGGGATCCTCTGGAGGTGACCTGGGTGTATTCATTACTGAGTCCTCATTGCAAGAGGAGACTGTGGAACTGGTGCCATGCACAGTCCTCAGCATAGTCTTTCTCCTCCTCCTCCTCCTCCCCTTCTATGAAGAGGTGAGGATTATACTCACATTCATCGTCATATCTCTCATTAATGGAAGAGTACGCTGGCGACATTGGTGGCAGCTGCATAGGTCTATCCCACACTACATTACAGTGCAGAATTGACGGGGTAATTGTAGTAGTAGTAGTCCCCATTGACTAGGCCCACTGTAAGTGGAGGTAGGCCTGGCAGTAGGTGTCGTATCCTGTCAGAGTATGATAGAAACACTGCCTGTGCATCAACGCCACTTTGAGTATTGGTCTTGATGGCAGTAGTCAACAGCAGAGGTCGGATCTCCAGTGATGACAGCCATGTACTGGCCATAACAGGCCCAGTAGCACCTATGCCAAGCTCCAACCTTGGTGTCTGGTTGATGGTCAGGGAGGGTGGTGGGTGCCACCGCAGGAACAGATGGTGTTGTAATTTGGGACATACCTGCAGTCCACAGCAGCAACCTGAATCTCACTGGGGATGCCCTGTCCTTGTCCCAGTGCTTGCGTTTATGGCTCCTGGAGGAGGATTTGCCCCAGGATTTCGACCACTATGATCTGGTTGATGGATAGGCTCTGTGGCTTTTCCCTGTAGCTGCTGTTCCATCATGCTAAGGTCTTGGTTTAGGAGGAATTTCTCCAAAGCCCCCTTCCTGTGCTGACAGGTAGTAGAGTTGAATCCTTGGTAGATCTCATAGGCTTTCACATTGTGGGAGAGGACTGAGCAGCAGACACACACTTTGTCCGCGTCATCCTTGCTGAGTTTTTCTCCACAACTGCAAAATTGAAAAAGCATTGATGGTTACTTTGGCAGCATACAGGTCACTGAAAATCACTATTGAAGTGATTACTATTTTTATTCAAGAAAAATTAAGAAAACAGCAGCTTTTTGCAGTGGCATTTCCGATGGAGGGTTCTGAGAAGTGTGATTGGTGGGGGGAAAAGAACTGAAGAGAGGAGGGGCTGCCCACGTTTATGTAGGTGCTGGCACATGATGTCATCATGAGTGGCCTCTGACTTGCAAAGTTTCCATGTGATCCTAGTGCTGATGTGGGTATAATTTCAAAAGTGTGGCCTGATGAAAGAGATATCCTCAAAGAAGATCTATTGCTCCCCCCTTTACCGACACTTCGGACAACAATGGTATCATCATTTTCAAGTGGTCTAAAAGTTGCAAACTGTGTGGGACTCAAATTATATTTCTTTATTCTCTTAGGAGATTTATTTTCTTTTACTGTTCTATCCACTTCTTTTTCATGTTATTGGATAAATGCCTCTATCTCTGCAGGTGTATGGCCAGGAGGAAGAAACTGTGATCTCATTTTTAATTTTTGCCATAATTGTTTTTGCTGCTGTTTCTCTACTGAGTTTGTGTCTGATTTCTCTAGACCATCAAATAAATAACATAAGCATATCTTCCTGTAACATTTCTGTAAATCCAATCTTAATTGGAACACATTAAGTTGATTATGAGGGCTAAAGGATAATCCCTTATTTAATACCTCTAGTTCAATTTATTTTATTTAGTTTTTGTTGACCGGGAAAGGAGGACTAGACAATTCTGTCTATTTTAAGCCTCATCGCAGGGGAGGGCGATACAGATGGATGCCAACTGAAATTGAACCATATTAAGCTGTTGGTGGTATTTTTAGTGAATGGGGGAAATTTGGCCAGGAGACCGGGGAAATTCCCTTACTCTTTTCGAGAAGTGCCATGGGATCTTTAACATCCACCTGAACTACCACCAGAACAGGCAGATGGAACCTCAGTTTAACATCTCATCCAAAAGACAGCACCTCAGGAGTGCAGCACCCCCTTTATGCTGCACTACAGTGTCAGTGATTTAACCCAAGTGCCTGGTGTGGGGATAGAACCCAGAGTCATCTGATCTTCTAGCCTCAGAGGCAAGTGTGCAACCTGCTGAGCCACTGACACTGTGGGTTCATGTTTAAATAAGTTATAGACTATTTGTTAGCACTTCTGAGGCTCATATATATGGGTTAGAGTATTTCTCTGTCTTTTCCTATTCCTTGTATTCCGTTTGTTATTCCCTCTTCTAGTCCTTCTCCTGATGCTTGAGTACTTGGCTGAGTACATTCCACCTCTATTACAGTTCATTCCTCCTTCTCCTGATCTTGTCTCTGTCCTCTTTGAATATGCCAACCCCTCCTCTGGAATCTGCTCCTTCTTCCTGCCTAAAAACCTATCCCCTCTGCCTAAAAACACTTTACTATATTGTGGGTTATAATAATAATAATTTTATTTCATATAGCGCCTTTCCAAATATCAAAGCGCTTCACAAATACAACACTTACAATTAAGTAATAAAATCGGCACAAAATCAAAGAAAATCAGTAAATGCTTTTTCCCATAGAAAGATCTTCATTGCCCGCTTAAAACTCTCCACAGTCCTGCACTCCTGTAGCTGACGAGGTAGAGAATTCCAGAGGGATGGGGCAATGAATATAAAAGCCCGTGCCCCAGATGACTTCAATCTGACCCTTGGAATCTCCAGCAACCCCTCATCAGCCGAGCAGAGTTGACGCATATGGGTGCAAGGAATCAAAAGTTCTTTCAAGTAGTCTGGACTCAGTCTGTGTAGGGCCTTGTGGGTTAACAAACCTACCTTAAAGGTGATCCGCCATTGAACTGGCAGCCAGTGCAGATCGCGCAGCACTGGGGTTATATGAGATCTCCTTGAAGCCCCAGTCAATAGACGTGCAGCCACATTCTGCACTAGCTACAAGCGGCGGATATTAACCTCAGGATGCCATAGGTACTGGGAGTTACAGTAGTCAAGGTGCGAGGTCATGAAGGCGTGGACCAAGACAGGCAAGTCACTGGATGGAACAAGGTGCTTGATCCTGGCAATGTTCCTAAGATGGTAAAAGGCTAACTTGATGACTGCAGACACCTGATGGCGAAGGGTCAGACCATCATCAAGTATCACTCCCAGGTCACGCACTCATTCAGAGGTAAGGATCTGCTGCCCCCCAGAAATAAACCAGATGGCAAATCAGACCCCAACCCATCTATCCTGCAACCAGGGTCGACCACCAAAACCTCAGTCTTTCCTGCGTTCAACTTTAACCCACTGGAACTCATCCAATCTTGGATTTCCATGAGGCAGCTGTTAAATACTGAGAGAGCACACACCTGGTCGGGGGCGAAAGACAGGTAGAGCTGGGTATCATCAGCATAGCAGTGAAACCTCAGCCCAAACCATCTTACAATGTCTCCGAGGAGTAGCATATATACTGCAAACAACATAGAAGACAGCACCGAGCCCTGAGGTACCCCACAAGGCAGAGAGAAAGACTCGGAAGAAAATATTCCTGAGACAACTCTCTGAGTTTGACCAGTGAGGAAAGTTGAAAACCATCTGAGGGCTGTACTCGTCAGCCCACAGATGAACCTCAGGCACTCGAGCAGAACCCCATGGTCGACAGTGTCGAAAGTTGAAGAGAGATCGAGGAGTACCAAGATAGAATGGTTCCTCTGATCTCTTGCCATCAGGAGATCATTGAGCACCCGAACCAGAGCCGTCTCAGTACTATGCCTCTTACAGAAACCCGACTGGAGAGGTTTGTATAAATTATGGATAGATAGATGGTTCTCCAGTTGAATTGCCACCACTTTCTCGATAACCTTTCCCAGAAAAGGAAGGTTTGAGATAGGCCTGTAGTTCGCCAGAGACTCCGAGTCCAAAGAAGCTTTCTTCAGAAGAGGTGTCACCACCACCTCCTTCAGGGAGCTAGGAAACTCACCCGATTCCAGGGAGCATCGGACTATCTGAACTAAGACCGGCCTATATCATCACCACAACCCAAAATTAGGGGCGAATTGCCCAACCATAGCATGTGGGGCGATCCTGGACAATCCTCATAATGTCAACGAACTCCGGTAGGTCAAAGGTACTCCAGGAAATACCGGGCATGGTGACCGAGCACTGACCAACCATATCTCCCATAGAACGAGACAGACGAAACTCCTGCCTGATGTCGGCCACCTTATTCGCGAAGAATCGAGTGATCTCATCACACTCAGTTTCTGATAAAACTCGACAGAGCTGCAGACAGGCTGGGTTGCACAGCCTGTAAACAGTTTGGAAGAGTTGAGCTGGTCGATTCCCATCAACAGCGATTTCCCTGGACAGGAATTCTGCTTTCTCACAGGAGATCGCTGATTGATAGAGTTGATAATGCTCTAACAAAATAAGATGGTCGGTATCCAAGGCAGATTTACACCAGCGATGTTCTAACCTGCGTCCCGACTTCTGCATCTCCCTCAGCGATCCATCAAACCATGGTGTCCGAGGGCGAAGTGGAAGGGGATGAACACGGACTGGAGCAATCTGATTGAGAGCTGAAGTAATAGCCTTATTATAGGCCACCACTAAGTGCTCTGGATCAGTGCTGGTCTCACCGAACACCGAGAGGTCAATCACCGCCACCAGGTCTTCAGGGACCACATCCCACAAAGGATGGTAACTGACCAACTCCACAGGGGCAGACCTACTCAGGGGGGGTAGAGAAATTGAACTTCACAGTGAAGTGATCAGACCAACCAACCGGTTCCACCAAATCAGAGGCCTCGATCCTCAGGAGGAAGACCAAATCAAGAGAGAGACCACCATTGTGGGTAGCTGAGGAAACAACCTGTGTGAAGCCCAGTGATGTCATCAACTAGAGGAAGTGCTGTCCAAACAGCGAAGATTCGTCATCAACCCAGGCACTGAAGTCACCCAGAGCCATCAGTCTGGGTGACTCCAATGCTATGTCGGCAGCAAAGTCTGTTACTTCCTGCAGGAACAGCTTCTCATCCCCTGGTGGACTGTAAATGAGAGCTATCCTGCACCCCACACCAGTTACCACAGTGCACTCAAATGATTCAGCCTCAACTGGTATACCAGTGAGGCCCAATTCCATCTTAAAACAGACTGCTACCCCCGTGATCCAACCTCGGCTATCGTATCACCAAGTACCTGGAGGAACAACTGCTCAAAATTGGGGCAGCATTACCATCTAACCAGGTCTCGGTGATGCAGTCAGATCCACTGTTCCAACAAAATCCGCAATCAATGCAGTCTTATTCTTAATGGATCTGGCATTGCATAACAACACCTGGGTTGGATGATGCTTGCGGGCCGTCCTGACTACTTGCCCCCCAAAAAGAAGGTGCCCTTGGGTATGGGGACGAGACATGGATTACCACGTTCCAGGCTCCATTTTGCCCCAGGGCATCTTCTGGTCTTAACCACTCCATGGGAGAAACCCGCTCATATAATCCCTGTCACTGCTATCAGAGGAATAAAGGGTACACTCAGAGTCAGGGTCATAGTTTCTAGGACATAGTTGTCCTTGAGGGTACCCCAGGTTATGACAGAATTTACCTCCTGAGGTGATTTTCTCTTCCATGAGGGAATGAAAGTCAGGGTCATTCAACAGACTAGTGTTCAAATGTGAACCGCCCAACACAACTAGGACATGGCCATACCAGGATACACACTTTACAGGATGGACAGAGCTGGGAAGAAGGGAGGAGAAGTGGCATTGTATGTAAGGGAGGGAATTAAAGCCACCAAGTTAGAGGTGCAGCAAGGGGAGAAATATAGAATCTGTCAACAGAAAAGGACCAGTTGGCTTACCCATTCAGCCCAGATGTTCCCTGCCTAACCCATCTGAACAAACCCTAACTGATCTCCTGAGACCCTCCTCCACCTAATTTCTAATAAAGATATTTATATATATATAAATAATATTAGTCGGTTCTAAAATAATCACATATTTATATGTACAATAATGTAGAAGTGATATTGCAATGTTATTTAGGCACCTCTTTTATACATACTTATTGTATAAGGCATATAAAGATGGTTTCTAGTCCCCATTTTCTACTTATCCTCTATTCTTTCTACCCTCCTAGCCTTCATCTCTTATTCTTTTCTTTATTTTCTTTCCCCCCATATTCCCTTCCCCCATTCCATTCTTTTGTTTATTGTACTCTTTTGATTTATTTTAAAAAAATGTGTCTGGTGAGGTCTTTGGTTATGTGGTAAATTACATAATAACTCCATCACTTGTGTTATAACACTTTATTCTACATATATTTGGTGCTGGACAAGGCAATATTAATTTAATGGGGATTAGAATACTGAAGCCAGACATGTATTTTAACAATATAGTGTTTCATGTACAGTATTTATATCTGTCTGACTTAAATTCTCTAATCAGTAGCATCAGTAACATCACTATATTTCAGTTGGAGATACTTATCCATTTTTACTCAATTTAAATTATTTATTTTGGGCATTGCTTTGTGAAATCATAAAAAAAATTATTTCTTCAGATTCTGTCTTATTCATTTAGACACTCGAAAAAACATTTTTTAGGCTGCCACTGAACAGCTGACTATATTGTTAGGTGTTTTTGATGTACCCTCTCTTTAAGCATTTTACATCTTGCAATATGTTTTTAACAGACATTCACACCACTGGCGCATTGATATCAGTTAAGAAGTAGATGTATTCTTTTTCAACACAGTGGTGTGATGTATGTTTTGTTAATTGTTGAAAGAACATAAAATTGATTAATTAATTGTGTAAAGTATTTAGGAATGATGCATGAGGTCATCCTCCTTGATGAAAACCATTTGTTTGCAATGCCGGAGCTGGTGATTTTGCATCCTCCATTCACTGCTATTGTTTTTGTAAGCTCACTAAAATATTGAAAAGTTTTTTTGAAATAAATTTCCTATATGCCTATCCTGGTTGTCTCTGAGTCTTCAAGTGCACCTACTGTATATCTACCTGTCTATGACTGTGTAAAGGCTGGCCGCCCTTAGCTGCACCGACCTCCTTTCCAGAGCATGCTGTCTTTGAAGAGTCTCTTGTCTGTGTTAACAAAAGTTTGCTGTCCCAGCAGCAGCCAGATTGCAGCCAGTGGAGTCAACAGTTTTGACTTTGGAGCCTAGAGCAATATATGTGGGCCTTCAGACACTGAAGAGGCTGGTGAGCTTAATGTCAACTCCATGAGTCTGCAATATATTGACTTTTAAAATTAAACTAGCCAATAAGAAGTTTATTAGAAATCTTATGATGGAAATCATGACCCCACTTAGCCAGACACCTTTTCTTCTGTATAATATCAAGCAGCAGGTCACAACTAGTTTAGATTGTCTGGAGAAGTCTAATCTTTTCACCAAAGAAAAGAGAGGGTCAAGTAATCACTTTATGCTAATGACTTACAAGATGCAGAGCTGACTGGAGATTAGTTAAGAGTTATTTGGAAAACTACTGGGAGTATGATCTAAAGAACTGAATCATTTTTATAGTCATACTACACTCTGTCATTTTTAGACCAAGGATAGGTACTGAGAGGTCTCAGACTCAATAAACCCCCTACATGTGGATCAGAAGAAGGGGAATTTAAGGAGGAATGAAAGGGTGCACTCAGTGACTGTAGTGCAAAACTAATTAAATTATTGGTGAAAGGGGTAAGCCCATTGAATTACAAGCAGCTGAAGAGGTAACAGAGATTCAACAGAATTTGGCTAAATATAAAAACAACCCAGAATTTGAATCACTGAACAAAATGTATGTAGATCAAATAACAAAACTGGAGAAACACTTGTTACAAAGAAAAATAAATAAATTGAAGATAAAGAGTACAGATTATAAGAAATGAGGAACATTTTATGTGGGAAAGACTGTCTAGATCTCGTAGTAGAGGCTGCTTCAGATACTGGAGCAGACACTGCTACCAATCTAATTACAAGCAACAGAAAAGCACTCAGTGAAGTTCAGTGAAACAGATCCACAAACTCTAAATGAGGAGTCAGATTCCTTGAATAGTGCACCTTCTACATCAAGAGATATTTTTTTAGACATGGCTCAATCCAAGAACTATATCAGAAAAAAAACAAAAAACCAAAATATATCCCCCCCAAAAAACACATCAACAAAACTATTACAACCCTTCACCAAAAGCGGAGCCTTCTCTACCAGCTCCGCCCTCTACTATCTCGTACATCCTGCCTAAAAATTGCTACAGCCTCTCTCTTTCCTCTCCCCTACTCCTATCACTTAAGTCATACCCTATGAATCACCTAAAACAAATATATCACAGGACTGGATGCTTTGCCTCCAGAGCTGCCTCCAGGGAACATCACTGCACTGTGCTAACATCTCTAGGTTGGCTACAACTGGAATATAAATTCCAGTATACCTCCTTCTACCTCACTTATAAGTTATCCCACCTATACACTCCTCTGAGTCTAGGCTAATATTATTGTAAGGAAGCTGGCTAGCCAGAACCCCCACTCCTCCTCCTCTCTCTCCCATTGTTAACAGTGCCGACACGCCTAGCTGCAAGCAGGAGATCCTTTGCCTACACTACACCCAAGGCTTGGAACTCCCTCCCTCCATCCATCCTCTCATGCACTTCCCTTCACTGATTCAAACAAGCTGTTCGCAACCACCTAGATGACTTGGGAATTTGCTCATTCTTTACCTAACTAACCCTCTGTACCTCTGTCCTCCTGTTCATCTTGGTGAGCCACTCATGCTCATCCCTTCCAACCTGTAGCACTGCACATAAGTCTTGCAGTACTCTTGCTCAATTGCTGAACATTTTGTCCTGATCTATCATGCATAACTGCTGTACATAAAGTGGTCCTAATTGCCTGATCCTGCATTGTACTGAACCTTCCACTCCCCTGTCCTCTGGATTCACTGCTCTTAATCTATGTGCATGGGATAACTTGGATTCACATTGTACTAGGCTTTATGATCCTAACTATTGTTGTTCCTCCTATATTAGTGACTTACTACATGTAGAGCACTTTGTATATATTGTACTAGGCATTCTGATCCCAGTTTTTGTATTTTTCTTCCCATTCAGTGATTTTTTTGTATATGGCTTTGTATATATTCCTGTCTGCTTCCTTATTTTGTATTACCCTCATATCAGTGTTTATTTATTGTATGTACATGTCTTGGCTTATATTTTTGTATTCCTTATCCCCTTTACCCTCCCCAGGTTGCCCCTGAAAAAGGGACGGCATGATCTCAGTGAAACTTACCCAGTTACCAACATTCAAATGAATAAATAAATAACTAAGAAGGGGCAGAAGGGAAAGAAGAGAAAGACACAGCAATCAGATGGTGTTAGGGGGAAATAACTTACCATAGTCAAACTTAACTAACTTTACATTAACAAAAGATTAAGAACAAGTGCTCAGTAGAGGTTTATCATTAATACCCACCCCTTCCATAAAGCCATTCAAGATTAAGGTGGACATATTTACATTTGTACAAAAACTGCAGCTATGTTGTCACTTTAATGATAAAAAGAAGCAACACTTAAACAATACAAGAATGGGTCACATGACTGAAGAGACTTTGGCAGATTCAGCATCTGTATCTCAAGGACAATATATGTTAGAGCACAAAGGTGTAATAGAACTGTCAATAATATTCTGTCTAAACTTTCATAAGAATTTCCAAATGGGTCAAGTAACTGTATGTTGAATGCTATTTCTCTCGTCAATGATCACACAGACAGCAAAGCTGATTTAATTGAAGTGTTGAACCTTAATGAATTACTAGACCAAAATGCATTTCCTTAATGGTAGACAATATGGAATAACTGTAATGGCCCAAAACATTCAAGTCAAAATAAATTTTTCGCCCACAGAGTAATGAATATCAAATTACTGAGTTTTTTGAAAAAATGCTAATTTTTGTAACTGAAAAGTTACTTACACAGCAGGACAATAATATTGGAAGCAATCTTCCCTTGTTGGGGTGGCAGGCACTACATCAGTTACAAGCCCTGATTGGTGTAGTGATCAAAGCCCTCCAGCAAGGGTGGCAACATTGTACTGATGCCAGAGTCCATGTATTTTTTTTTCCATATATATTTTGTAGTTTTTTCCTGTTTTCTCCCTATAACCCATCCCCATACCTGAGACATGCATGTGCACATGGAGGCACGTGCACACCATGTTTTGAGGTGCCCTCCCACTATGTGTTGCCCCCTCCACCTGTGCTGACCACCCGACCTCCACCCGATGGCAGTGGGGCTACAGAAGTGTGGCAACCACCCCGGGAGAGGAGAACTGCCTTCTGGCTGCTCAATCCTGCTCCCACACTCCCCTCCCCACATACCGGCTCCCCAACGACCTGAGTCCGTTCCTGAAATGGCAGTGTGGCATGAGGTAAGGCATCCAGCACCTTAGCCCTCTGCACCACAAGGCCAGTTGAGTCTGAATGATAGTTCTGTTACAGAAATCCTCCCAGAAAAACCTAGAATAACATATAGGAGATCAAAGAATCTTAAAGACAGGGGGCTGGATTTTTAAAGGGCTGTGAATGCCACAAGCCCCAGATGTGCCGAATATATGATGCTCGGGACGTGTGGCATTCTCCTGGCCAGCGATCAGGATTTCCTATCCCACATGCAGCAATTGCTGCAAGTTAGACCAGCGTTTTCTGGTCTAGCTTGCTGCAATCCTGGGTAGCCTTTTTACAGGCCTTACGCCAAATATTTGGCGCAAGTTGCCATAAAGTTAGTAAAGTGTCATAATTGCTCCTGACCTACTAAAATTGGGTGCCATTTTCAGTGAAAGTGTTGACACAGCTTGTCAACAAAAGCCCTGCGTTGTCCTGTGAAAATCCAGCCCATGCTTGCAGCAAGCCATTTGTCTCCTCTGTTAGTCCACAGGCTAACTGGTTGCCGAAAAAAAATACCCATTTTTTTTCAAATGTGGGTCCTGTGTGAGTTGTAAATACGTTAGACCCGGTAAAGAATTTGTACATGATAGAGTTACAGTATAAATTAAACAGTGCATAACCTGTACAACAATGTTTGTGATTTATGTCATATGGTGTTTGGGAGGCAGTATAGCACAGTGGTTTAAGGCTGTGAGCTACAAATCTGGAGACCTGGGTTTGTATCCCACAGCCTCCACTTTCATGCTGTGTGACCCTGAGCAAGTCACTTAACTTTCCTGTGCTCCCAGGTCACACCTGTAAACAAAATTTCAGCTTAGTGTGCCACTCCTGGTTAAACAATTGCAAAAAAAAAGTGTTTGTACCAACTTTGTTATGTGGGATGCACTATATTAAAAAAAAGAGACGATCCAGGATCACTGCCAGGACATTTTCAATAAAACAAAAAAGTGCACTTGCAATACATTTTGAAGAGGTCTATGAGGCCCAACTTAAGGATTTGAGCTTTATGCTCCTGGAACATGTGTGCCCCCACCCTGGAGGTGCTCATGAACTCAGATTGCTTCTGCAAAAGTGACATGTTGGATAAGCACAACAGCACAATACATAACTTAGAACCAATGGGATTTAATGTGGAACTGGGCTTTATCCCATTTCTTTAGACATTGTGCTTTTGGACTAATAGACTGAAATGACAGTTTTAATATCAGTGCGTTGTGGACTCATCACTTATTTTGTTATGGTATTAGCTTATGTTTTCTCCATGTATAAATGTAATATGATTAGGAAATATTTCAATATTCCTAATGCTGCACATCTTTGAGTTATGATAATGGTAACAAGAAAGATCTATGCTCTCTCTTTCTAAACTTGCCTTTCCCCCTTTGCCCTTGTGTCTTCTATTATGGTGCTTCCTATTTATACAATCATCAGACTTTCCTATAAATTTAAAGGGACACTGTCAACCTTTTTTGCATCATGTTATTTCTAGGTAAAACCCCATATTTTATGATTGCTTATGTTCTCTGAAATTCACTGATGTTGCTGGCTGTTTTCTCTGTTTCCTTTCTTAGTAAAAATGAAATGCGTACTAATGGTGTAATTGACTCCACCTTGTTTTGTTTGAAATCCTTGATCTACTCTTATTACATACTTCCAGAAGATTAGGAAAACCCTCAAACAGTGCAGTCACTTATGATTCAATGGGCTCCTCTCCTCCAATTACATAATGAGCAGCTAGACTGTGTTGGAGGTGTTCCCAAGTCCAGGAAAGATGCAGTGGGAGTTGACCATGGAGATGTAAACAAACATGTTTTTGTGTGATAACACCAGTATGGTGGGCAGTCCATTTTTCACTTTTTAAAAGAAAAAGAGGAATAAGAATAAAACTACCATTTGCATAAACCAGCTCTACAGAATGTGACCAATTATAAATATGTTTTTTAAACTCGTAACATTTTGAAGCCTAAGGGGGTTGACAGTGCCCCTTTAACTTATCTTTTTTTCAAGTATGCAGTTGAGTACCTCATTAATAACATTGGATTATTCTGTATATAGTCTCTTGATATATTTAGGTAAAAATTCAGTAATATTAGTAGTTTCTAAAATGATCACATATTAATTAATATGTGCAATAATGTAGTAGTGACATTGTAATGTTATTTGGGTACCTCTTTTATACGTACTGTAATTGATTGTGTATAGTACTCAAGAAAAATGTATTTTGCATGAGGTCATGCCACCTGTTGAAAACCTATTGGCTGAAGCACTGGGGCTGGTGATTTGGCATCCTCCATTCACTGTTACTGTTTTTGTAAGCTCAATAAAATACTTAAAAGTATTTAAAGGAAAACTCCACCCTCATATCTTCTAAATGTTATTTGTTTCCATGTCAATAGACAATGCTTTTCATGTAGCTGTTAATGATGTATGCAAATGTTTTAGTCTGTTTTTACAGTTCATACTAGGCCCTATGACTGCCCTGGGAGTCTCCATTTCATGGTTGTTGAAATCTCATTGTCCCTGAGAGCTGCATTAGCATATGAGAACATGATTCATAACCACCCTTTAAACTCCCCAGTATGCCTGCCTGCTTAATTAGTCTTAAAAGAACCAAGCTGCAAAAAAGGTGTGGAATACCACATTTACTGTCAGTGAGCTTTGCAAACTGTCTAAATTATAATGAAGATTTTTTCCCCTTTAAACTTCCTCAGTTTATGAGTTTCCAGAGAGTGTTTGGAGGGTATTTGTTCTTTCAGCATAAAGATACATGGTATAAATGGGTGATCTGACAGCATGTTCTCACATGCTAATGCAGCTCTCAGGGACAATGCAATTTTAACAGCCATGAAATGGAGACTCCCAGGGCAGTCACAGGGCCTAGTATGAACTGTAAAAACAGACTAAAACATTTGCAAACGTCCTTAACAGTTACATGAAAAGAGTTGTCTATTGACATGGAAACAAATAACATGTAGAAGATACGAGGGTGGAGTTTTCCTTTAAAATACATTTCCTATACACCTATCTTGATTGTCTCTGAATCCTCAAGTGCACCAATCCGTTCCTGTCTAGTCTCTTATATATCTAAATGTCTATCCCACACATGCTTGAAGCCCCCTCCATTTGTGCCTCCACCACTCCCACTGGCAGTCTGTTCCAGGCATCTGCCACCCTTTCAGTGAAGAGGTATTTCCTTACATCGCTCTTAAACATCCCCCCCTCCAGCTTCATCGTATGCCACCAGGTCCTGCTGCTCTTTATAGGGAGGAGGGATTAGAAGGGCTGTGGGTCATCCTGGAGACTGGTTGCGGAAACCCTATCGGGGAGGAGTAGTGTACAGACTGGCAGCAAAAGGGGAAAAGTTAGACAGGACCATAGGGGAGGCAATTATAAGAATGGCAGGGATAGGGGAAGTGCTGTTGGTTGGAGATTTCAACCAACCGTATGTGGAGTGGAACCTATCAGGTGCAGTGTTGGCAAGGAGCAAGACCACCCTGAACTCTCTACAGGAAGCATTCCTCAGGCAACTCATAAAGGAACCTACAAGAGGTGGGGCAGTGTTAGACCTGGTACTCACCAACAGGGACAGCATTGCAAATGTCCCTGTGTACCACCGGTCACCCTGCAGTGTGGTTCAGTATAAGGAGAGGTACAGAAAAGAGCAATACAAGGATGAGGGTCCTGGATTTCAGGAGGATGGATTTCAAGGAAATATGTGACTTTCTCAGAAAATGGCTTTATAGGGAAGATAGCCAGGGTGGGGTGGAAGCATACTGGAAGGGAATAAGAGAGGCATCATCAGGGCCTCAGTGTAAGGGAAGTTAACAGAGGTAGGAGGAAGAAGAGGCCATTATGGTGCTCCAGGGAGATGGCACTGGCAGTAAGGTAAAAAGGGATAACATTCAAAAGGTACAAGGAAACTAAGGGGGATGAAGACAGAGAGGTGTACCTGGTCAGGTAGAAAGAAGCAAGAAGACTGGTCAGGAGGGCTAAGGCACAGGTGGAGGAGAGTATAGCAAGGGAAGTGAATAAAGGGGATAAGACTTTTTTCCACTACCTCAGGAAGAAAAGAAAAGCAAGAAGCGAGATAGTGAGGATCAGAAGGGCAGAAGGGGAAGACTGTGCAAAGGAAGATGAGGAAACAGTAGACATTTTGAACAGGTACTTTTGTTTGTTTTTTTGCAGAGGAGGGTGGAGGGGATGGGCCACTAGGTAGCAGTAAAGAGGGAAGGAAGGTGGACACAAGTTCCTTTTCTAAGGTGAGGGTGCTGAAAAGACTTGCTGCCTTGAAAGTAGATCAGTCTTTGGGACTGGATGGGGCACACCCCAGGGTATTGAGAGAGCTCAGGGAAATGCTAGTTGCCTGGCTGGCAGTCTTGTTCAATAGCTTGCTGGAATCGGGAGTGGTTCCAGAGGACTGGAAAAAGGCTAATGTGGTCCCTCTGCACAGCAGTGAAAGCAAGGAGGAATCTAGCAACCACAGGCCTGTCAGCCCAACTGCAGTGATGGGGAAACTAATGGTGGTGGTAGCAGTAGTAGTAGATGTCTTTTATTTTTATGCTGGATAAAACTCTCAGGACTAGAGAACCCTATTAACAAAGTTGCCCTGTTAGTCATACAATTTTGTTACAGTTCACAGATAGACAGTTACACAAAACTGAATACAAAGGAAAATTACAAAACACATGCTATATCACATACAGCAATCATTAAAAGTCAAAACCATTTGCAAGTGTGATATATGTCCTCAGAAATTAAATTTTTAAAGCGCTTTAACTTGTCTAAAGATTAAATTGCTGGAGCTATTTGGCTTCATGTTGTGGAAGCACAGTAGTTGACTGAAAACATGCCACTCTTTGGCAAGTTTTAGGTACAAGATATCCTCTATTGCCCTAATGTCTTGTGACTGGTATTTACTGGGGTTTGTGAGTGTACTAATAAAACCAACTCTGGATACAAGGCCATTGATAGTCTTATAAGCCATTACTGTTTTTTGTTTTTCTCATCTAAGAGAGAGTAGATCCCAGGTTAATGTTTTATAAAGATCAATCACAATTGTGGGTCTGTAGCAGTTTATTTAGAACAAATCAGGCCAGTTTGTTGTAAATTATGTCTAATCGATCAAGTATTTGTTTAGAAGCATGACTGTATACTAAACTGCCATATCCTAACATTGGCAATATAAGTTGGGTAGCGATACTCTCACTAGCATTCCTAGTTATAGCTGAAGCATTCATTTTGAGAGGGTCTATTCAAAGGTTTACTTTTTTGATTGTGTTGTTCAAATGTTTTTGTTTTTTTATCTTATGTTTATGTACCTTTCTTCCCTGGAGCCCCGGTTCTGGCTTTCTTCCCATTACGCCCGGGGCCCCAGATGCAGACATGCATGCACGTGGAGGCACGCATTTACCCCGATGCCCCAGTAACAGCCTCTTCCTCCCTCCCAGCCTAATGCCTGGCTCCTTCTCAGCCTTTACTGCCCCCTAACCTTCACTGTGAGGCAGCCAAGAGCCAAGGGAAACCCACATTAATCCCCAGAGAGGAGAGCTGCCTCTCGGCAGCTCAATTCAGCTCCGCACCTTCCCCCCTGCTGACTTCCGGTGGCTCATTCTCACTCCCAAACATGGGTCGCTGGTGTAGCATGAGGTAAGGCATCCAGCGCCTTAGCCCTCTGCACCACCAGGCCAGTCATGTTGTTCAAATGTTTGTCAAATGTTAATGAACGGTCAATTAATTCTCCAAGATATTTATATTCACCGACTGTGTAGCAACTGAATCTCCATTTAATAACCTAATGTTCAATTTGTTATCCTTTTGATTATTGCTAAGGTACATAGAAAACAGCATAGACTGAGTTTTTTTTTTATTGCTTAGTACCAGCTTAGAGTTTCTGAACCATGTTTCCACACTATTAAAATCCTCTTGCAATGTACGGTCCATTTCTTTGTTATTACTGAGTGAGGTGATAAGGACAGTATCATCAGCATAAAGCTTTATGAGGGAATTTTTTAAACTGTTTGGTTAAATTGTTTATATTTATCAGGAACATCAGGGGACCCCCCAAATGGACCCTGAGGTACACCCCGATAAGCTGTCCAATGTTACAGTTTACATTATCAGTCATTACCAGTTGCAACCTCCCTGTTAAGCAACTCTGGAACTATTTTAAGGTCTCTGAAACCTCATCAATGGTGCCACTTGTCTTGAGCAATAGTTCACGATTAACGAGATCAAAAGCTTTCGACAAACAGCACATCCACAGCCTGCCCCTCATCCATGGTGCCTGCCACCTTACTAATAAATTCAGTGAGTACAGTGTCTATTGACCCCCCAGCTCTGAACCCTGATTGTTGATTTGCTAGAAGTAAATATTGCCCCAAGCGCATGGTCAATTGAGTGCAGACCATCATCTCCAACATCTGTGAGAGGAAGGACAGCAGTGCAATTGGCCTGTAGTTGGATGGGTCATTACGTTCTTCCCCCTTTGAAAATGGGCACCACCTTAGCACATTTCCATTGCTCAGGAAATCTTCCTTCCATGAGACTTCGGTTGAATAATTCAACGAGTATAGGAGATATTATTGAGCTGACATTTTCAAGAATTTTATTTCAATTTGGTCAAGGCCAGGTGACTTGTTAGTATTTAATTTGGCAAGTTGTAATATCAAATCTCTGACTGATTCTTTTAAATCTAAATCTTGGGACCCCAGGAATTTCAGAGGCAGGATTTTTACACTACAAAATTATCATTTATGTTAAGAAAATCAGTGTTGGGGAGTTTGCAAAAAATACTCATCTAGAGTGCTTGCTGTGTACTGAGGTGGTTGGGTCAAACCATTTTCAGTTACAAAGTGTACTTTGGTTTTGTTGTTTTTGGCAGGGTCAAAATATTTTATTAGATTCCAATATGAAGAGGGATTAGTAGTAGAGTCTTTTTTTAATTATAGTTGTTTATTTTGCTATTTGTACTACCTTGTTACATCAGTTGTTTACCAGTTTGAATTTGGTCCAATCATTATTAAGTGTTCTGTTAGCTGTTCTCCACATTCTGTCTTTTAGTCTGATATGTTTTTTGCATTTTTCAGTTACCCAGGGCATGGAGCCCCTACTAAAGGAGAGACTGGTTGAGCACCCTGAATGTAATGGGGCTGCAGGACTATAGCAGCACTGGTTCACATGGGGAGGTCATGTCAAACAAATCTGATAAATTTCTCTGGCTGGGTGACCAAGGAAACAGACCAGGGGAGGGCAGTGAATATGACTTATCTGGATTTCAGCAAGGCCTTTAACAAAGTGCCACACAGAAGGTTGCTCAGAAAGCTGACTAATTTGGGGATGGGGGACAACTTGATAAAATGGGGTGTGCAACTGGCAATAGGATAGGAGGCAAAGGCTAATGGTAAATGGCACACACTCTAATGATGGCAGGGTCACCAGTGGGGTACCACAAGGTTGGAGGATGGGACCAGTGCTCTTTAATGTCTTCATAGGGGACACTGCAGAGGAATTGGGGTGAATGGTCTGCCTATTTGCAGATGACACTGAAATCGGCAATAGGGTAGACACCCAGCAGGAAGAACAGGCAATGCAGAGGGATCTGGGGAAATTAGAGGAAAAAGCAGTTACTCACCAGTAGCAGTGGATCTTTGAGAGAATCTACTCCATTGGACCACACCTGGAACTGTAAACTGTCAGCATCAAGATCTTACGGAAACTTTTGCCTAGCTGGGGGCCACCCATAATGACGTGTAACAATCCTGGCTCCTTGCTAGAGACACCTGCACCTGTCCAAACAGGCAATCACCCACCCTCCTAGCTCACCTCTGACCTGCTCTCACACACCTCCTACCTTATCTTCTGGTCTTTAGGTAGCCAGGACTTGACTTGAGGATGGTGGGTAAAATAGAATTATTCTCGACATATATACAGTTATATGTATACATTGGTCCTCACTTGTACTGGAACTGTTTTGTAGTTACCGCTACTTGATCCATTTATTGTATTTATTATTGTTGCCTTTTACTTTGCCACTACCTGGCTTGTTACTTTTTACCATCTTCTGTTTATACTGTATTGTTGTCACTCTGCCACTTGTGTGCTGCTAGTGCTTTTGGCCCAGGAATACTGTTTGTACTCTCACATATTACTGTGACTGCTTATACCTGCTGAATTGTACATTGCTGTTACTATTTGTTGTATTCTAACATTATCATTCTGTAATCATTTACCTGCTCATGCCTCTTGGCTCGGGTCATGCCTGAAAATGGTCATTGGATCAGTGCACTCTAACAAAGACACACATAAACAAATAACTAACTAAATAAATAAACATCGGTACCTATAAAACGTGGGTAGCCCCCCTCATTCCTCAGTCCACTGCCAGAGATAGCTCGAAGGGCCATTAACCGAGAGGAACCAGGAGACAACACCAGGATCAGGCACAAAAGGAGAGGCTGGGATTGGTGACAGAAGCCACATACATGACATAAACATAACATGCCTTCCACAAAGGCAGCAGACAGCAAGCTAGCTGGTACCTCAGAAAAAGGAGGAAGGAGGGTGGGTGTGCTGTGACCCAGTGGGAGGAGATTCTCTCAAAGATCTACTGCTACTGGCAAGTAACTGTTCTTTCTTCATCAAGGACATCTCCATTGTGCCACATTTTTGGAATGATTTCCAAGCAATACAAAGTACCTAGGGAGACTGGCAAAGTCTAATATGCAATCAGGACTGAAGGCCTTGCAGGACAGCAAGGCCAAAGCCAGTAGATCTGTGGGAGTTAATGTCCAGACTGTAATGCTTAGTAAAAGTGTGTACAATTCCCCATGTGGGTGCAGCACAAATGCGAGCAGCGGACACATCATGGAAACAGACAACAAAGGTGGACATAGGATGAGTAGAGTGGCCATGCACAGCCCCAGGAATTTCCTTACCATACTTCCTATAATAGAAGGAAATACAATTAGACAGCCATTTGGACAGGTACTGTAAAGTCACTGATATACCCTCTCTCCCAGGGGCTAATGAAACAAACAGCTAAGTGGACTTTCTGCAGTTCTTCATGCCCAAATAGAAACGTAATGTTCTGTGAACAGCAAGGGTATGGAGTAATTTCTCACCCTTGTTAGTGCATTCAGAATAATACACTGGCAGTTTGATAGTCTGATTCAGTGTGAACTCAGATATAACCTTAGGTAGAAAATGAGGATTTGTATGTATGTAGTGCCACCGTATCCTTATAGAAAATGTAGGGGTGAACACAGACAAGAGCCTGAAGCTCAGAAATTTATTTGGCTGAAGTAATAGCAGACAGGACAGAAAAAAGAGCATTGCCACTGTCAGAAAAAAGACAGTATATAGAGTTTACATATCAAAAATGCATTTAATATAAAATACATATTAAAAAGCGCTAGCACCCATAAGTGGGGGCACCCCTCATGGAGATGCCGGAAGGCACATGCAAATCTCTAACCATTTTCACCCATCAGAGCATCACCATTGATGTTGTGATGTGTGAAACTGGTCAGAGGTTTGTGTGCGCTTTGCTGGCATCTCCAAGAGTGGCAACTACACTTATGGGTGCCAATACTTTTTGGTATGTGTTTTACATTAAATAAATGGTTATAGTCTGTCTTTTTAGGGCTGCAGTGGGGGGAACCCTGCAGACCTCTTGCTTTGAGAAAAGGAATCTGCATTCCTTGCATTCTTTGTGAATGAACAACACGAAGGAGTTGCCCCATAGTTGCTTCCATGTCTGAGCATTCTGCTCTCACTGCACTATTTTTTACTTCTCAAGAAACATTGGGGCATCCTGATCACAACACTGGGGGACTGGGCATTCCCAGAGTGACTCTTGTATTTGTGGGGGTGGGGTGGTATAGAGGGTGCTGAGAGAGAGGGTTGGGTTGGGGGAATAACTAATTTTTACAAAAAAAGAAATGGCAGTCAAAATCTACTGCGCATGTGCTAGTAGTCGCACATGTGCAGTACAGTTCAGTGGTCATCTTGCATACGGCAGAGTGTGCCGTGATTGCCATTTCATTTCTTCTTTAAAGTTAGGTTATTCCCCACTTACCCTTCCTCGCACCCTCTACCACCACAAACCACAAGAGTGACACTGGGGTACCCAATCCCAGTGTCATGATCAGGATGCCCGATGTTTTAGCAATCCCCACTACCATGCATGCGTGGTTATTTCTTGAGTTTTTTAAATATAGATATGTGTGTGTATATATATATATATATCTATATATATATATATATATATATATATATATATATATATATATAAAAGGGCACGCGGTCGCGCCGCTATAGTTAGGGTTGATTAGGCACTTTGATGTTACACTTCAATTTTTGCGTGTTAATGACTTTTCAACTGTTTAACAGATTTGCATGAAATTTGACATGCACAGTCTTGTATGGTAGATCTCTTGATTTATCAAGTTGTGTTTCAGTCAGACTTACGGTTTCTGCACAGCAAAGTGTTGAAAAACATGTTTTCGACACTTTTGATATGTTTGTTCTCTCTGGCGCTGCAACCACACCGGTTGATGTTTTGGTCTGGAATTCGGAACATGAACAGAGTGTGGGTCAAAGACAAATCCAGCATTGGTTTGGTTAAAAAATATGAATCCATTCCAAAGTTATTTAATTTTTAATTTTTGGGTTCTGAGCATGCACTGTTCACTCCAAGATTTATATGTATGTTATTCGAACTAGGACTGGGCTCGTGGTCAAGGATTTTGTCAGCTTGTGGATGAGGATTTTAAAAAAATCCTTGTCCATCAGAAAAATTTCTTGTCCATGAGCCGCCGTCTTGTTTCCATTCTCCCCCCCCCAAACCAAATGCCGTAGCCTTCTCCACGGCTGACTTTTTGCTGTAATGAGGCATGGGTTTTGTTCAGGGTGATGTCCTCTCCAAATCCATACCTTAGGTTTGCTTAATTTTGTCCAAAAAATAGCCTTTTGAAATTTAAAAGTTCTTTGACCACAACTCGCTTATGATCCTCTTTCGTAAGCTGACAAAATCCCAGTCCACCAGCTGATCCTCTTTCGTGAGGCTATAAAATCCTTCATCATCACTTTGTGAACCGAATGGCCATTCTCATGGATGAAGATTGAGTTGACAGTCAAGGATTCTGCTGCCTCACGCATATAGGATCAGCTGGCGGACTGGGATTTTGTCAGCTCGCGAAAGGGGATTGGTCTTTTTAATCCTCTTTTATCAGTTGACAAAATCGCAGTCTGCGAGCTGTCAAAATTCTAGTCCGCCAGTCGATCCTCTTTCACGTGGTAGCAAAATCCTTGACCATCACTTAGGGACCAGAGGGCCCTTCTTGCGGACAAGGATTGACTGACGGTCAATGATTTCGCTGCCTCGCAAAACAGGATCAGTTGGCAGACTGGAATTTTGTCAGCTCACGAAAGGGGTTTGTTTTTTTGAATCCTCTTTTATCAGTTGACAAAATCGCAGTCCGCGAGCTGTCAAAATCCTAGTCTGCAACCCGATCCACTTTTGTGAGGTAGCAAACTCCTTGACTGTCAGTTAGAGACCAGATGGCCAAAATCTGACGGTCACAAATTTCTCACGGACGGTGATTTTGACAGCTCACGAATGAGGATTGATCTGACGGTCGGGGATTTTGCTACCTCACGAACTAGGAACTTTTAAATTTTTAAAGATTTTCCCCACTGCATTATAACTTAACAGTTTGGTCTTTTGACTTGCAATTTCCAGGGTATTAAGGGGATGCCCTACAGATGTGAATTATGCTATTTAGATGTTGGGAAGTTAAGTGGTTCCATAGATATGCCATCACAAAGGTGAGATTTTTCCTATAGGATAACATTGTAGTGCCCCTTGCACTTTTTGGCGCCTGAATCTCAAAAATGAAGTGAGAAACAGACTTTTTGCTACTTAGGGCTTAGATCAGCCATAGGAACAAGATTGGAAACCATAGACTACACCAACAGTGGAATTGTTTTCATAGGTTGATTGGTTACTGAGATATTGGGAAATTAGTGTCAGAAGGGTTCCAAGGGTGCCTTTTCAGTGCTTTTCGGTGCCCATATCTCATAAATGATGCAAGATACAGATTTGGCCAATGTATGTTGCATAGAGGTCTCACTGTCATGATTACGACACTTGAATATTTCTTCCTAGCTGCTACGGTTCCCGGGATATTGGCAAATTAGTGTTACAAGGGTTCCTTGCCCTATAGGGCCACTGTATGGCTCTGTAGCTATGTGTAAGTGGGAGCGTAGGGCCCAGAGGTCCCGTGCTCCCACAGATGCATATCGTTAGGCAGAAATGGGCAGCTTGGTGGGAGTGCAGGGCCTACCAACACATGCTATTTACTAGTTATATTACATTTTTTCCAAAAGTAAGGAAATTCATTGCAAAAAACTTTGTTTAATGCATCAGTTAGGGTCAAAGTGACGAAAGTGGGGAAATTAGACATTAGGGTTGAGCCCCAACCCCCCACCACCCCATTCTCCACAGACCAACAGACACTGGGGTATGCCATGGGGTCGTGAGGCCTGACTCTCACCCATTCTCCTTTACTGTAGCATGTCAACCTGTTTACACATGGAATGAGGTGAGAGCTGAGTCTTGCAACCACATGGCACACCCCGGCATCTGTCTGGGGAGGATGGGGGTAAGTGTGGGGGTTAGGGGGCTCCAACACAGCTCATTCCCCACTTGTCGCTTTAACTCTAACTTGCAATAAATAAAGTTTTTGCAATATATATATATATATATACAGTATATGTATATATAACATAGAAACATAGAATTTGACGGCAATAAGGACCGCTTGGCCCACCTAGTTTGCCCATTTCCCTACCTAACAGATAAGCTTCATATCCTAGTTAACCAACAGCCTACTTCCTCCTACCCCCCACTAGAATTGCCTTATGTCTGTCCCATGCATTCTTGAATTCCCCCACTGTTTTTGACTCTACTACCTCCTCAGGAAGGCTGTTCCATGTATCCATAACCCTCTTTGTGAAGAAATACTTCCTCCCATTACCTCTGAGATGTCCCCTCTCTATCTTCAAATTGTGCCCCCTTGTTTTTGCACATCTCTTTTTCTGAAAGATGCTACCCTCTTGGACTTTGTTGATTCCCTTGAGGTATTTGAAAGTTTCTATCATGTCCCCCTCTCCCTCCTTTCCTCGAGGCTATACATCTTTAGTTCTTTTAGTCTTTTTTCATGTCTTCCAATGTAGACCCTGCATCATTTTGGTTGCCCTCCTCTGGACAACCTCCACCCTGTCTATGTCTTTGCAGAGATGGGGTCTCCAGAACTGTACACTGTACTCCTGATGTGGTCTTACCAACTGTCTGTACAGAGGGCCAACAACCTCCTGTTTTCTACTGGTGATGCCTCTTCCTATGCATCCCAGTATCCCCCCAGCCCTCCTTACTGCCTTCTCACAATGCTGGCCCACCTTTAGGTCATCTGATATGACTACCCCCAGGTCCCTTTCCATTTTTGTTGTTGTCAGTATCTCACCCCATTGTGTACTCTTCCCCTGGGTTTTTGGTTCCCAGGTGCATTACTTTGCACTTCTTTGCATTGAATCTAAGCTGCCATACATTTGACCATTCCTCCAACCTTGCCAAGTCCCTTTTCATCCTTTCCTCCACCTTGTGTATCAACCCTGCTGCAGATCTTTGTGTCATCTGCAAAGAGACATACTTTCCCTTCCAGTCCCTCTGCAATGTCACTTATAAAGACATTAAAAAGGACCGGACCCAGTACTGAACCCTGTGGTACCCCACTAGTAACCCTCCTTTCTTCACTGTGGACTCCATTTACTATTACCCGCTGTGTTCTGTTGTCCAATCAGTGTTTTACCCTGGCTACCACCCTGGGACCCACTCCCAGGCTGGCTAATTTGTTTATTAATCTTTTGTGCGGGACTGTGTCAAATGCCTTGCTAAAGTCTAGGTAGGCCATGTCCACAGCCCCTCCCTGGTCTACTGCTTTGGTCACCCAGTTAAAGAAATCAATTAGATTTGTCTGACATGACCTTCCCGCTGTGAATCCATGCTGCCTTGGGTCCTGTGCCCCACTGGCCTCTAGGTACTCAACAATTCTTTCCTTCAGAACTGATTCCATCATTTTCCCTACCACTGAGGTCAAACTGACAGGTCTGTAGTTTCCTGCCTCTGTCTTGCTCCCACTTTTGTGAAGGGGAATCACATCCACCTTCCTCCAGTCCTCAGGTACCACACCATCCTCCCATGATTTGTTAAAGAGAGTAGTCAGCGGTGTCACTACTTCTACCCTAAGTTCTTTTAGAATTCTTATATATATTTATATATTGATATTCCCCCACCTGACCCTCCCTCCCACTCAGCACCCACCACCCCACTCCCCCCAAGAATCATAAGAGTGACACTGGGGATGCCCAATCCCCCAGTGTCATGATGAGGAATCCTCCGAGCTGTGTTTATTACCATGCAAGCATGGCTATTTCTTGTGTTTTTTTATATATATTGATATCCCCCACCCAACCCTCACTCTCAGCACCCCCTCCTGAACCATAAGACTGGCACTGGGGATGGCCAATCCCCCAGTGTCACAATGATGAATCCTTCATGCTGTGTTACTTTCTTAAAATCCTGTGAAAAGAAAACCATTTATCAATGTCTTTTGTGGCCATAACTGCCCCCGAAGACCTTACTTACCCATCTGGGGTCCAACACCGTAATCTTCCCTGGACTGCAGACAGGTCTTAACTCTTCAAAGCCAGACTGTGAACTGAAGAAACAAGTATGCGTTTTAATGTATTTCAATGGGGTTTTAAACTTAGTGGCATAACTTGGGCATTGTTGCATATTTTTGGTCCAAATTTTCAACATGCCTTCTTTGGAACACTACCTCATGTCATTAGGTATATCTGTCCTGAAAGGTGATTTCACGGTCCCTATGCAAAATCACCTTTCAGGCAGGAATTGAAAATTTTCTCTGCCCTTGTTCATGAGGTAGGTTCACAAGAAGGCTATGTTGAAAATTTGGTGTTAAAAAATAAAGTTATGAGCCTACACTGAATTTTGTAAATGCAGGCTTGTGACTTTGGTAATTTTCAATATTTTTACCCCAAATTTACAGCATAACCATATTTTCAACTTAAGCTCTCAGTTGGAAGCAACAGCTCAGACACAAAGGGCAACCCTAGGAGGCATATGCCAAGAGTGGTCCAGCCCCTAGCCTTGCTGTCTGCTGAGCTTCACTGATCCATCACTGATCACTGATTTTATATATATATATATATATATATATATATATATATATATTTGGTCCACTCACAGCCTTTATCTCTAGTTGTCCATATATTCCTGTCATCCATAACAGCTCAGGACAACAGCCATCTCCCACCCTCTGCTGAGCAGATACACACCCCAGCAAAATAACAGGCATCACTTTTCTTTTATCCAAAGATTACCTCTGGGCAATCTACTTCTCTCACCAGGAACTTAAACAGAGAAATAAAGGCCACTGTGAACCTCTTGAACAGCAATAACTGTGCCACACTTTTTACCAAGGACTTCATTTATAGAATGGGACACTGCCCAACATGCTCCACAATCAGAGACCTCCGTTCACAGCTTCATGCAGCATAGGCTTAAATAAAATACCTCCATGATATACTAAATTGGCCCCCACTAGGCAACAGCATAAAACCATTAGTTTCAAGGCACACTATACCAATACCACTACTGCAAAGGACAAACAGGCCAGGGGGCTGGCAACAGGTCAGGTCTCATACAACTGGCACAAAATCATCAATACAGGAAGGTACCAAACCTATTCAAACATTGAATAGTTACCACTGCACTATCTACCATGATGAACAGCGTTACGAGCATCAAAAATTCTGTGAACCCAGAGCGGCACATGGAGATACAGCACACAACTTAACCCACTAAAAAGGACAAAAAGAAACTGGTACTAATAATTGGTGACTCAATGATTAGTGGTGTAAAGACTCACCTTCATCATGACCATGCTTCAACTACGGTAAGGTGCCTCCCCAGAACATCGGCATGGAGGAACACCAGTCTCAAAGAGGAAATCATTCAAGACACTGATCGAGACACACATGTCATTCTCCACATAGGTACAAATGACCTGGCCAGTAAGTCAGTAGAGGAAACCAAACAAAATCTCACCAGGCTGGGTGGACAAGCTTGCTTCCCTTTCATCCACTATCACCTTCTCTGAAATCCTGCCAGTCTGGAAAAAAGGAGACAGCAGACAGATCAGGGAAGGGGACATCTCTGAGTTAAACACCTGGCTAAAGGACTAGTGCCAGGAAAAAGATCACCACTTTATTGGAAAATGGCAGGACTTCTGGGAACAGGAGTGCTTTAAATTCGACAGCCTATACCTCTCAAAGGAGGGGACCTGAGTGTTAGGGCAAAAATTCAACGTTCACATTGGTCAGTTAAACTAGTGGACGGGAGGTGGCACATGCACCCCTAACACAAAAAATGTTGCCAAATGCCACTCCCCCATCATCAACTAGATCACCACAAGGATGCACCAATCATTCTCGGACTACACATCACACCAGACTTACTCAGACCAAGCATTTCAACAAAATTACACAGCCAAAACATATTAAAAATGCAAATGACCAAAACAGAAGGGGATGGAAGGCAATGTTTGTCAATGCTCATAGTCTGCCAAACAAAATCCCTGCTCTCACAGCAGTAATGGCAGATGCACAATTGGACTGGGTCACTGTTACAGAAACATGGTTTATTGGGAACCAGTCCTGGGATGTCACCATCCCAGGGTATGCGTTATTCTGGAAAGTCACGAGGGAAAGAAAGGAAGGCAGATGGCATTGTACGTCAGAGATGACACATGCGAAACAGAAATCCAGGGAAAACACAGTAAAGCAGAGGCCCTTTGGGTTACACTAGGAGCCAGGGACAAAGCCCCTATCCAGGTAGGAGTCATATACAGACCCCCATTCCAGGAGGCCGACGTAGACAAGGAGCTCTTGGAAACCATCTCAATCATGGCGGACAGGGGTGAGTTGTTACTTGTGGGGGACTTCAATCTACCAGATGTGGATTGGTCCTCATACACTGCATCCTCAGACTGGAACAAAGAGTTTCTTTTTGCACTAAGGGTAGCAGGTTTGCGTCAACTGGTGAACTCACCCACCAGAGACAAAGCAATATTGGATCTAGTGCTGACAAACAGCACAATGATCCCAGAAGCAGAGATGGGAGCCAATCTAGGGACCAGTGATCACAGTTCAATCTGGTTTACTGTGAACAATATGGCGGAAAAGAGTCACACCAAAATCAAGGTACTAGATTTCACAAGAGACAACTTCCCCAAAATGAGAGTTATGATCGCATCCATGCTAGAAGGAGAAATCACAGGAGATGTAGAGGGCTGCTGGAATACTCTGGAGGCTGTTCTGCATACCGTTACAACTGTATGCGCTAAACAGATCAGCAAGTCCAAAAGAAGGAAAAGACCTCTTTGTTTCTATCACTAAGTAGCATCCAAAATCAAAGAGAAAAAAAGGCCTTTATACAATTCAAGCAAACAAAACATGAAGCAGACATGGAAAAATACAAGAACAAATTAAAGGAGGCAAGGAAATCTGTTAGAAAAGCAAAAGCTCAGACAGAAGAGAAAATAGCACAAGGTGTTAAGAAGGGAGACAAAACCTTCTATAGATACATAAGAGAAAAAAGAAAAACTAAGAGACGAATAATCCGCCTAGCAACCAAGGAAGGTAAAATGGCAGAGTGACGAGGACAAGGCAGAAGTGCTAAACGAGTTCTTTTGCTCTGTCTTCACCATAGACGACAGTGGCAAAGGTCTTACACTGAGCAGGACAAAGGAAGATACCCAGGAAGGAGATACTAGTCCCTTCACAAGGAAGAGGGTCCTGAAAGAGCTTAATAAACTGCAAGTGGAAAAAGCCATGGGACCATATGGCATACACCCTAGGATATTGAAGGAGCTCTGAGAGGAACTGGCGGCACTGCTGGTTGAACTCTTCAACAAGTCACTAGACAGCAGGAAAATACCTGAGGACTGGAAACAGGCAAATGTTGTGCCCTTACACAAGAGTGGAAACAAGGAAGAGGCAGGAAATTACTGCCCTGTCAGTTTGACCTCAGTTGTGGGGAAAATGATGGAGTCACTACTGAAAGAGAGGATAGTGGCGTACCTAACAGATACTTGAAAAATGGACCCAAAGCAACACAGCTTCACAGCAGGATGCTCTTTTCAGACCAACTTGATCGACTTCTTCGACTGGGTCACCAGAACATTGGATCAGGGAGGGGCAGTGGGTGTTGTATACCTAGATTTCAGCAAGGCCTTTGACACTGTCCCTCACAGAAGGCTAACCAACAAGCTGGAACATACAGGTGTTGGCCAGAAATGGTTAGCTGGATCCGTAACTGGCTGAACAATAGGACCCAGGGAGTGCTAGTCAATGGATCATTGTCAAGGGAGGGTAGGGTGACCAGTGGCATCCCACAGGGATTGGCATCCTATTTAACATATTTCTAGCAGACATAGCGAATGGACTAACAGGGAAGGTTTGCCTGTTCACTGATGATACCAACCTCTGCAACAGAGTGGACACAAGGGAAGGAGCAGACAACATGGAAGCTGACCTTAGAAGGCTAGAGGATTGGTCCAGGGACTAGCAGTTACAATTTAATGCCAAAAAGTGTAAGGTAAGACACTTGGAAAAGAGGAACCCTGGAAAAAAGTACACACTGGGAGGACATCAACTTGAGGAGACAAAAACAGAGTGAGATCTCGGCATAATCATCACTGATGAATTAAAGGTAGGAAAACAATGCGAGAAAGCAGCACAGAAAGTGGGTTGCATCCTCGGATGTATGAATAGAGGTATTTCTAGTAAAAAGAGGAAGGTTATCCTGCCCCTCTATAGGTCCTTGGTGAGGTCACACCTGAAGTACTGCGTTCAGTTCTGGAGACCTCACCTCAAGAAGGACATTGACCATTTGGAAACAGTGCAGAGAAGGGCTACTAAGATGGTGCACGCACTGCATCACAGGTCATATGAAGCAAGACTTGGGGAGCTGAACCTATACACCCTTGAGCAGAGATGAAACAGAGGGGACATGATTGAAACATTTAAGTCAACAAAACACGGCAACAGGCATGAGAGGGCATGATATGAGACTGGTAGGAGGAAGGTTCAAAAGCAACCTCAGGAAGTACTTCTTCACAGAGAGAGTGACAGACCCATGGAACAGCCTGCCCCAGGAGGTGGCAGCATCAAAGACAATCAGGGAGTTCAAACTCGCATGGGACAGACATTAAGGACAAGTTAGGACAAAGTCTACATAGGGAGGGGGGTAGTTTCTAGGGCAGACTAGATGGATCGCACAGTCCCCATCTGCCAACGTTTTTCTTATGGTCTTATGTTCACAGCACCTCATGAATGTGACAGCTATCATTTTTCAAATCCTTGCCAAAATGTTTTTTCATACCCCGAAAGGTGATTTTGCGGTCCCTTCGCAAAATCACCTTTCGCGCAGGAGTTGAAAATTTTATCTACACTTATTCATGAGGTGGTGTCATACGAAGACTATGTTTTAAATCTGCCATAAAAATATTTTTTTTTAAAACAAACTTATGAGGCTATGCTGAATTTTGCAAATGCTGGCTTATAACTTTGGTAATATTCAATATTTTTACCCCAGCTTTTCAACATAGACATTTCTTTACAACACCTCATGAATGTGAAAGCTGTCATTTTCAACTCCTGCCCAAAATGTGTTTCTGCATCCTGAAAGCTGATTTTGCAGTCCCTGTGCAAAATCACCTTTAGGCCAGGAGTTGAACATTTTCTCTGCCCTTCTTCATGAGGCAGTCATAACAAGACTATGTTGAAAATGTGGTGTGAAAATATTAAAAAGCACATTTTCAATATTTTTACCCCAAATTCCTCAGCTGCTGCCCTATCGACTCTGGCCAGAGTTTGTTTCTAACAGTGGTGGTGCTCTTTTTTCTGTCCTGTCTGCTTCCATTTTAAAGCAGCACACCAAGCAGTGGGTCGGTCTTTCCTGCTCTTGCTACAGTAATAGCAACCAGAAAAAATCACCTTCTAAGAAGGGAAGTGTAGCTCACAAGTTGCAATGGGCTCAGAAGAAGCCAAAGTCAACTTCTCAAGTGTAAAATTAAGATCCCATGGCAGAACCAGTTTACAAATTGGGGGCTGCATGTACAAAATACCCTTCAGGAAGGTATAGGACACTTCTAATTGTGCCACTGTGTGTCTGTCAATATGGACATGGAAAGCTGATACGGCACCCAAGTGCACCTTAATAGAAGAGTTCTGCAGACTGGAATCTGAAAGAGACAGGAGGTAGGCAAGTGGAGTATTAACAGGATGTGTAAAAGGGTTCTCAGAGTGGGAAGCATACCAAATAGCAAAACGCTTCCACTTCAATGAATACGTATGTCTAGTGGAGGACTTTCTAGCCACCAGCAAAACATTAGCCACTTGATAGGAAACACTAAAACATGCAATGGCTACATCCACAGGAGCCAGGCATGCAGGTGGAGGGACCTGAGGTAAGGTGGACCAGGGACCCCCTGTTCTGAGACAGAAGACCCCAGCACAAGAGCAAATGAAGTGGTGGTACCACTACCAGATGCTGTAGAAGTGGAAATCATATTTGGTGAGGCCAGAGGGAAGTGATCAGTATCAGGGTTGCCCCTTCACCAGCAGCTTTAGAAGGACCCTGTGAATGAAAGGGATTGGAAGGAAAGCCAGAAGAACCTCCCCCTCCAGAAGAGGGACAACGTTTCTTGTCAAATAAACTCCAGGTCCCGGAGCAAGCAAGCAGAAATGTAGCAGTTTTGCATTGTGTGGGGCTGTAAAAAGCTCCAGCTCTGGACAACCCCATTTTATGAAGTGGTTGTTTACCATGGAGGTCAGCAGTTTCCACTCATGTGTCCCAGACTGGGACCAACTTAGCCTGTCTGTTAACGTGTTTTGGACACCCGGGAGAAAAATGGCTGCCAGTTGCAGACCTTTAGAATGCCCATTACCATGCTCTCATTGCTTCCCTATACAAAGGGTATGAGTGACTGACCCTTGTTTGTTGACATAGTGCATCACACTGATGTTGTCTGTTCATATCAACAGGGGGACATAAATAGAGATGCCCTTCAAAGGCCTTGAGCCCAAGAAGAACAGCCCTCATGTCCAGAACATTGATGTGGAGACCTGAATCCCAGTCTGTCCACACGCCCTAGGTCTGGTACAGGCCTAAGTGGGCAACCCATCCCTTCCAGGAGGCCTTCATCATGAGGATGTGTTCCAGAGTTGGCAAAAAGAAGGTGACCCACTGTGGCAAGTGTTTGGGGAGGGTCACATCCACCACAATAGAGAACTTCTTAGAAAAACACAAAACAGAGATGTAACAAAGCAGTGGTGTTGTTTCTCTGCAGCTTTAATGAGCGTGTTAATGGTGAAAGAAAGAACAGAGGAATGAGGGGGCGACCCATGTTTTATAAACACCGACAATACACATCATTGTGGGTGGCCCCCAGCTAGGCAAAACATTTCAGAAGGCCCTGAAGCTGATGACTTCCAAAGATGAGTTCCAAAGATGTGGCCCAATCAAGGTGATGTCCTCAAGGCACATCTTTTGACACCACCATCCAAACAGGAAAAGGAAAACCTCCTCTGATAATTTCTTCTGTCGGCACAATCCTTGTTAAATCCAACCCCCTGGCCCCTTAAAAACAAACTACATATAAAGCGCAATTGCAGAGTAACCCAAGCGCTGAACTATTCCACTGTCCCAATATTATAGTGTTCTATCTATGGTGCATCTTTACTTGTACCTGTATAATAAATCAAACATGTAAACCATACCAATAAACAGAACATGTGTAAATAAACAGAAACTGTACAAACTGCAGAGCAATTAAATATGGCCTCTTATTATGAAGAGTGCCATCAAAATAACTATATACAATGGCAATGACCTCCAAGATAGGGGACAATATTGAATGTCCCCTAGGCTGCCGGAAGGGTGCTTCAATGTCTAGCTGGTAGGACAGACCCCCCCCCAGGTGAGAGTAAGCTGTCCAGAATAATCTCAGCAGGCCCTTATGGGAGGCAGGTGCCCCCCCTCCACCTTGTTATACTGGCAATTGCCCCAATCCCACATTAGTGGGACACATCAGGAGTAAAAGTACTCAAGAAGTCAAGGCATAGCGGTGATTACTTAGACCTCTGTGAATGACCATTTTCACCCTAACCACTCTGCCCTATTTCCTGCCTCCTTCCCCGATCCTCCTTTCACCTCACCCCTCTCAGCCCCCACCTTCTTTCCACTGTTTATCTTCACTTCCCTGAACTTTGTTAACCAAAATCTAGCTATACCTATTTGACAAAGCACCTTGGGCTGCCACCTTTTATTAGGTTAATTTTGATTTCCTACTAATTCATAGTTTTAATTTTAGCTACAATGTTAATGTCATTTTGAATACTTTCTTGTCAAAATTGTATGTAATACCATCTGTTGCACGTCTGTCACTCTTCCCACTGACGTGGAACCTTTGTAAAAGAGCTGTTATGTGCTCAAAGGTATTGTAATCTGAGAATGAATAAATAATAAATAAATAATGTAAGAACCCAGAAAAAAACATTTGGTTCCCCTACCGTTCCCACTACATCCCCTGGCCCATGGGATACAGAATCCTAACCAGTAGCCAATACAAAATAATTACTCCAGGGACCCCTTGCCGGAGGTTCAATTCGAAGGAAAGAAGAACAGACTATCCTAATTTGACTCAAAGAAACCCTCACAGAAAACGGGAAAGAGGGATTCAAAATATGTTTAAAAAACATTTGAAAACCCCTAGTAAACCATCATGAACATGAAAAAGCTACTGTAGTGTAGGATACATACACCCAGGTATCCCAGTAAGCTGACTACTGGCTGGCAAACCAGCTTGTGGAGACAGTGAAGCAGAATTAACACAGACTGAGCTGTGAAGTACATAGATACATAGATGCTGATGGCAGATAAGGGCCTATGGCCCACCTAGTCTGCCCATTTGCACACTTAACTGTGCTTCTTCAAGCTCCCCTAGAACTAGGTTGTCCCCTTTCTCCAACTATCAGGATCCCCTTATGCCTATCCCGTGCATTCTTAAATCCTGTAATCATTTCTGTCCCCACCGCCTCCTTTCAGGGTGTTCCATTTGTCCACCACCCTCTCTGTGAAGAAGTACTTCCTCATGTTCCCTCTGAACCTCCCTCCCTCCCTCCAGTTTCCTCCCATGTCCCCTAGTCCTGGAGCATCTTTTTCTATGAACAATTGTGTTTTCCTGCACCTTGTTTCTCCCCATGAGGTAATAACAGTATATTTCGCAATCATATCCCCCTCTGCCTACTCTTTTCCAGGGAGTACATATTTAAGTCTTTCAGCCTGTCCTCATAGGTTTTGTGATGTAATCCTTGCACTATCTTGGTTGCCATCCTCTGAACTGTCTCCACCCTGTCTATGTCCTTGTGTAGGTAAGGTCTCCAGAACTGGACACTGTGGCCTCACTAATGTCTTGTATAGTGGAATTATGACCTCTCTTTTCCTGCTGGCAATACTCCTGCTTATGCACCCTGTTTGCTTTTCCTGCCACCTTGTTGCACTGGCTCCCTACCTTGAGACCGTCAGAGATGATAACCCCTAGGTCCCTTTCCTGTTTGGAGGATTCTATATCCCCCACTGATATGTTGTTCCTGTGGTTTTGTGCCCCATGCACATTATTTTGCATTTCTTTGCATTAAATCCCAACTGCCACTCCCTTGACCAGTCCTCAAGTTTCTGCAGATCTCTTCTCATTCTATCCACACCCTCTGGTATGTCCACCCTGTTACAAAGCTTTGTGTCATCAGCGAACAGGCAAATTCTCCCTTCTAGGTCATCTGTAATGCCACTGATAAAGATGTTGAAGAGGACAGGACCTAGCACATGGTCCCTGTGGCACCCCACTGGTCACTTTCCATCTGTGGAGTGACCATTTACCACCACTGTCTATGTCCTGCTATCCAGCCAGTTCCCCAGCCAGTTCCCCACCATCCTACCCACTCCCATTTTCCCCAGCTTGTTTAATAGCCTTCTATGTGGCACAGCGTCAAAGGCCTTGCTAAAGTCCAGGTAGGCCACATCCACTGCCCCCCCAATCCACCTCCCTTGTCACCCAGTTGAAGAATTCAATGAGGTTAATCTGGCAAGACCTCCCTCCCATAAAACCATGTTGCCTTGGGTCATGTCAACTGTTGGCAATCCAGGTGTTCCACTATTCTTTCTTTTAGTAGTGTTTTCATGATCTTCCCCACTACTGAGCTCAAGCTGACTGGTCTGTAGTTCCTTCTTCCTCCTCTCTGTTCCCACTTTTATATAGGGGGACTACATCAGCTATTCTCCAGTCTTTGGGTACCTCTCCTATTTCCAGTGACCAGCTGAACAGTGTTGCCAGAGGTTCAGCCACCACCTCTCTTAGTTCTCTCTGCACCCTGGGGTGTACCTGTGTGGATCCCCAGTAAAGCCAAAAGGATCGAGATAAATATGGGTGATTGCATCTGATGCCCCACCAGTTCAGCTGTTTCTGTCTCCCGATGCTTTTGAAATAGTAGCAGCAAGATGCTTACATTGAAGAAATACTTAAGTTCTGTTTAAAATTTAAAAATGGGAATCCTTACAAAATAGAATCCTAGTATCAAGTGCTACATTGTTGCAATCAATATTTTAAATCACTTGGGTGTTTTTTATACATTTGATGTACACAAATCACATTGGAATGCATTGTAAACATCATGGGATCAAGTGTATTTAAAGTGGTGTCTCCACCTTTGAAGCCACACCCCCTAATGAAGGCTCGGGTACGAGCTGAAGCGCTGGGGTAATTCCAACTCTGGGTGAGTAAACTGTTCCTGTATTTCTGAACTTGTATGTGAACTGCTTTATGGAGAGGCTTGCCAAGTGAACATTGAAAGTTTTGGTATAAAATAAAAGTTTTGAGCCTTGGTCTTTTGAGTCTGTGAAGTTTCTATAAGGAGTGCGCTACATTTAAACTTTAGTTAGGGCTAGTACTATCTATGGACAACGGGTCCTGGGGTTTGATAAGGAACTACAAGCAGACTGAATGGCCCACTGGTCTTTTTCTGCCATCATTGTCTATGTTTCTATGTACTACAGTGGAGACAGCCATGAAGCAATACAGTAACTGGCAGTAAATGACATGTCACAAAATACTGCAGTAAAAAAGGCTTAATTGCCATTGAAGTACACTGTCTCCTGTAGCATACTGCAGTGTTTTGTGATATACTGCATTACTGTGTTGCACGCTGTATATCCCAAAAATAGCAGAACTTAGTATAATGATGAAACAAGTCCAAACGAGTTGTCAGTCCCAAATGCTGTAAATATTATCACTGGTTTGAATCACAAATTTCAGTCCCAGAAACAAGGTGAAACCAGTGGGCCAGTGGGGGGATCATATCCTGTCTGAGAGTAAACTGTGACTCCAGCGACTCAGACATAAAACCCCATTATAAGGGGTGTTTAGAAGGGGTAAATACAGCATTTGAATATGGGTAGAGGGACGGGCTAGGCACTTAAAGTGAAGAATGAGCAGTGTAGACCTCCCTTACCTGTCCTGTGCAGGGGGAAGAGTACTTACAATATAAATTTTCCTTCCATTCTATTAAAATACATTTTTTATTGTACACACTAGTCATCCACTATATTACTGACCAGGGCTTTGGGGTATGCTATCAGATATATTAGACTAGCCATGGTGTCCAAAATAACAAGTTTCCTTCCCAACAGGGGGAAGCTACCGTTCCCCTCTAGGGCCTCCTAATCATTGTGTGGAACAGCCAATTGCCAATTACATTCAGGGACTGTAACACCATGATAGTACAGAAGCCCCTCTGTAGAGCGATAGCCAAGTCCATAGCCATCGCTTATGGCAACAAGTGCACCATTGGTGAGTATAACTCCATAGCATGTTTTCCCTCTCTGGAAGCCATCTTGGATATGGCAGGTATTGCTAACACAGAGGTTTTGGCCATACAAATAGGGGTCTATCACTGCATAACATCTTATATTGTAATTACCATCACTATGGCCCATCATGCCAACCCAGCTCCCAGTAACAGCATGAAAACCCACATAAAAAGTCAGGTGCATGTTCTGTAGTAAAAACTGTGCTACTGCATCACAGCCCCCCACCCCACCTCCCGGCTACAGGACTCCCTCCTCACCCCCCTGTGTAACCACTTGTACCCCACTCACTTGATAAGACTGAAAGAAGTCAGTTTTTTGACTTGATTTCAGGTCTGAGGAGTGCTGGATCTAAAAGATGGTGTAGTCTCTAAGTGCTGCTTTTCAATGATGTCCCAAAGTACACTGTCTGCATGCTGCCATCTCTAGCTATGCGAATGTGGTGGCTGCTAGTCAGCCTCTGTATTATTTCGGTGCATCCTCTGCTGCTTCACTGGAGTACCAGGATGCTCAAGATTCAATCTCCTTTTCCTCAAATTGTTCACTTTCTCCTTCATAGTTGCATAAGTGTGGGACCCTTCTGGATAGTGAATTTGGAGCAGTGTAGGGTATGGTGTCCTGAATTTCATGGCATTCTGGTGCAGGTTTTTAAATAGAGGAATATAAGTTCATCTGTGGTACATAATAGCACTATAATAGACATTATTAAAAAAATATGTTCCCTTCATATTTCACTATTTTAAGTGGCCAAGCTCTAGAGAATAGATCTTGCTTAACAGTGTAACGGAGCATGCAGAAAATGATTGCTTCCATATGGGCCTTAGAGTCTGATGACTTTGGCCCTAGGGCTCTGTGGATATCTATCGTATAGTCTGGGGGCAATCCTAAGACCTTGTGAAGCATGGTGTCTAGAAATTGTAACATGTTAGCCCCCAGGGTTAGCCCACTGAATGTCTTCCAGCAGACCATAGATGTGTAAATTACAGCTCCTAGTTTGCATCTCCCAATCTTCAACTTTTTGTTCCAGGAGCAATTGAGCCATAGGATTGTACCACTGGTTCCTCTAAGGTTGCTGAGTGACAGTCCATTTGTTGCATGCCCTGTGTCAGCTTGATCAGCTGGTGTTCACATTGCACCACCTTCCCATGTAAGTTGTTAATCGTTGAAATCTTTACAAAAGGCCAGTAATTCTGCAAGGATTCTATCATGTTTTTTCCACCCTTTTTAAGGGACTACGATTTGTAGGAGTGTAGGCCCTTGGCCATGAATGGCTGGATGACCAAGAGTATCTGTATCCAAGTCCAGCTACTGTAATCCAATGGCATCCTCCTCATCTGCTTGTACTTTTGCACTTCTTGGCCTTCTCATAGTTTGTACCTCTGTCTCTCTTTGATTTGTTGTAGTTTTTTTTTTTGCAAGAATAACTTACAAAATCACACATGGAGAGATAACATATTTTATTCAGCACCCCCCCCACAAAAAAATAGGTACCTCACTGGGAGAAGTAACACTTAATAGATACTAATTAAGGCAGAGTACTGCATGCAGCCAATGAAACTAAAAGGGGGCTACAATTATCAAAGAAAACACAAGTCCCACAAACCCTTTTACCATACCTTATCAACAACCTGGCTGCAGCATTCTGCACCAGCTGCAGGCGACAGAGATCCACCCCCGGTAACCCTAGGTATAGAGCATTGCAGTAATCAAGACAAGAGGACACAAAGGCATGAACCAATGTAGGAAGGTCCTGGGGTGGAACAAGGTGCTTTATCCGGGCAATGTTCCTCAGATGATAAAATGAGGACTTGACAACTGCTGACACCTGTGTTTTTAGCATCAGTTCATTGTTAAGCACAATGCCCAGATTCCACACCCGTTCAGAAGGTCTCAACTGGTTACCCCCTAGCACAAGGCCAGACGGTTGCCCAGGAGACAACTTCTCTACTTGCTGACCTGGGTCCACCACCAACACCTCAGTCTTATCGAATTCAGTCTCAACCAGTTTACACTCATCCAGTTCTGGATCTCAGTGAGGCAGTTCTTAAAGACCGAGACCACACTGTCCTGTTCGGGTACAAAGGACATGTAGAGTTGAGTATCATCTGCATAGCAGTGAAAACTCAGCCCATACTGCCTTATAATGTCTCCCAACGGCAACATGTACACCGTGAACACCATGGGGTGACAGCACGGAACCCTGTGGTACCCCACAAGGCAGGTAGAAGGGGGTCGAGGGAAAAAATTCCTGACACCACCCTCTGAGTCCTGCCTGTGAGGAAAGAATGGAATCACCTGAGGACTGTCTCAGACAGTCCACAGAGTAGCTGCAGGCATTCCAGCAACACCCTGTGATCCACGGTGTCAAATGCTGCAGAGAGATCAAGGAGGACCAGGTTTGAACGACTCCTCCAATCTCTCGCTATTAGGAGATCATTAAGTACTCAAAACAATGCCATCTCAGTACTATGCCTCTTCCTGAAACTGGACTGGAGAGGATCATAGACTTCATGGGTGGTAAGAAAGTTCTCAAGCTGCAATGCGACTACCTTCTCAATAACCTTGCCCAAAAAGGGCAGGTTAGAGACCAGTCTGTAGTTCACAAGACAGTCTGGGTCACAGGAAGATTTCTTTAAAAGGGGTGTCACCACAGCCTCCTTCAAGGGGTCCGGAAACACCACCTGGTCCAGCAAGCACCAGACTATGTCAGCAAGGATTGGTCTGATGGCATCTATACACTCCACAAGGAGGTGAGCTGGACCAGGATCCAAACTACAGTAAGTCAGTCGCAAGCTCCAAACAATCTTCACGATATCCATGATCGCTGGTTTGTCAAAATCTGTCCAGACAGACTGGGTGTCTGTGCCCTTGCATCGACTGCTGCCGTACTCATTTGATTGAGTCAAACATATCTCTGACCGATTCAGGACACCTTATCTACAAAGAATTGAGCGAACACGTCACACTTTAATTATGAAAAAGCTCTCCAGCCCTGGAAGCAGGCTGGATTGCACAGCTTGTCTATGGTCCAAAAGAGCTGAGCCAGTCAATTCTTTGCTGCAGCAATCTCCCTGGAGAGGAACTCTGCCTTCTTACAGGAGATTTCTGATTGATCGTCCGAATAATGGGTGATCAACCTAAGTCTATCCTCCTCCAGGCCAGATTTCCGCCAACAACATTCCAATCTTCGCCCCGCTCAACTCCCTCAAAGTCCCTTCAAACCAAGGGGACCAAGGGCAGAGAGGGAGAGGGCGTCCTCAGACAGGAGCTATGGAATCCAGGGCCCTCAGCACCATACTATTATAGTGCACTACTAGGTCTCCCGGTTGCTGCATTCACACATACAGAAGTGGATATTTTGCTACGTTTTAGAGCAACATTTGTAGAGGATTTGCTGATGGTTCAGCGATGTACAACTTTGCAGGTATGTCCAGGACTCTTTTCATCAGGGGAACTCTTTTCTACCAAGATAAGATTCAGATTTATCAAGAAAGGTCCATGAAAATCAAGGGTTAATGAGTACTGAGGAGTGAGAGAAGACAACTTGTGATGGAAACGTCTGGGACTCTAAGACTCAGGGAAGCCACCTCTTCTTCTCAGGCATACTACTGCTGCAGCTTTCCTAGGTAAAGGCTGCCAAAGTAAAGAAGCAGTGGTGACAGCAAAGAAACTGGAGTTCAAACTGAACCTTCCAGCTGAGAAGCAGTTTGCCTGCCAGCTGCCAGTCCTCAAACTGACTACTGTAGTGGAGAAGCAGTTTTTTGTGAAAGTGGAGAGCTTAGGGTTGGAAAAGGATAAGTGAGGACTCAAAAGAGTATGCCAGTGAAACCACTAAGAGCCAATAACTGGGACTCTATGTAAGTGAAGACAGCGACGATATTGTCTGAGCCTTAAGTTTAACTTGAGATTCTAAAAATTCCCGTAGTGGGATATCTTGCTGTGTTGATGATCACTAGGCATGCTGGGGTAATTTTCCTCTTCAGCTACCTTTTACACTCCATGTTGAAAACCAGTCTTGAGCTTGGTTGGTTTATTTCTACAATATTTTGTCTAAAATGCAAAGGTTTTAAACTTTAAATCAGGGGGTCAATTTTTGCTGCGCTGCTATTAAAGGTGTTCTTATGTTCAATAAGGAAATAACTTCCTCATGAACTCAGATTGGTTTAATGGTCCGTTATTGTAGCGGGACTCTAACGCGCTAATTGGAGTTGCTGCATTAAGCAGTTGAAATAGTTAAAACCCTGCAACGTTGGTCAAAAATCCTTGTAGTCACTTTCGTTCTGTTATGCCTCAGGTGAGGCTATTAAGAATACTCTGTGCCCGGCTGAAGTCTTGGATAAGAAACATTAATTTTATTTATCACATTGTGAACGCTCTTAAAATGTTTAAATAGAGTGACAGCAATCTGATTTGAGATCCTTGATAATTGATGCATGTTACATTACATGAAATGATTCAGGGGTTCAATGGCCACGACGTTGATGCAGTGATAGAGGAAGGCTACTTATTGGCGTTAGCTGGCCTCTACATTTTATGTGGACTTCTTTTAACCTTGTTATTTTTGGATCACTGAGGTGGGACTCCTAAGCAGGGAAGAAAGTGTTATTTGCAGCGTCTTCATTCTGTTTGAACTGGCAGCATGCACAAGGCTGTTAGCCAGTACTTCAGTGACTCCAGAACTTGGATACGGAGTTAAACTAATTAGAGGCACGATGGCCCACTTGTTTGTGTTTTGGCTAAATGAGTATTGAGCTGAACATTTGGCTTAACTTGATGTTTTTCTTTTTAGTGGGCCATAAAATACCAGAATGGAGTCTTATATGGATTTTTGGTATATGCTGCCTTAAACATTTGCTCTATGAACTAGAAATGAATGAATGAATGAATGAATGAATGAATGAATGAATGGATGACGAACTCCCAAATTTAAAGGAGCCATCTTTCATGGTTTATTATGTTTTACTTTTCCTTTTATGGTCTCTGTATAATCTCAATTATGTTTTGAAGAGGGAAAGATTATTCCTGGTTAATCCAGAGGAGTGCTTTTAACTAAGAGTTTGTTAATTAAGAAATTGATAAATCTAAAAGTGGACAATAGTTATGAATGTTTTATTAGATTGGTATTAATGGACTGGGCTACTGATATGTGATAGTAATACAAATTCAGACTGTTTGTTTTCAAGGCTTTGGGATCTTCCATGCCATCTGGTATCAGGTGGGACAAGATTACCCATTATGAGTGGCTCTACCAGTCACATGGAGCCCCATTATATGCCGCAGAAGTGGCTTATGGGTGTAACTGGAATTGGAGTAATCAGTGGGGCACGGGACGGCGGGAGCTGCATGGTACCTCAGTGGTCGTGCTTTAAAGCTGACACGTTCAGTGGGCTACCAGGTAGGTGCAAATATGATAATGTGTGAATGGATGGGTTGGACGGTATCACAAAGTCTGGCTGTTTGCTCGACAGAGGCTGACAGGTGTAGCTGGTCGTAGGGAGATCCATGGGCATAGAGCAGTATGCACTGCGTGGTGCCTAAATGGATACGCCCTCAATTCCAGCAGATCCAACTGGCTTCTAGGTAGGATCGATGTGGACTTGAAGTGACTAGTTGGGACCCTCTTAAAACACGGTTCTGATTAAGTACCTCAAGTATGGCCAATAGGAGTGGTCGGATAGGAAGTGGTCTGCAGGGTATGCAGCAGTTCTTCTGCATGATACCGTTAATGGTTGCTTTATTATTGCAGTGTATCCATTTGGCCACCGGGCTGGCTTTGATGGGACAGGATGTTTGTGGAGGAGATAAACTCTGTTTGGATAGATCAGTCCACTATGGTGCTGTTTAGCACAAAGGTTATCCTTTGGCTATCCTTAGGCTATAGTAATGTTGGCTTGGCCATATTATTAGTCTGATTACAGAAGGGTCCTATTTATTTGATCTCGACATTATTTTGGTATATAATTTACAAGATTTTATATGTAACATGGTGTATTTTACAGTATGTTAATTGAGACTGAATTTATATGTTCTGCTTTATTTGTCAAGATATTGTAATGGCTTTTCAGCCGAACAATAAAATCTTACTAATCTATCCTACTAGGTCTCCTGGATCCAAGCATTCCAATGGCCTACTCGATAGGTCCAGCACCGCCATCAGACCCTCTGGGGTAACACCCCTCAAAGGGCGGTACTGGACCATCTCCAAAGGGGCGGGTCTCATGGGGGAGCCATGAAACTGAACCCTATATAGTGATAGTCCGACCATCCAACTGATTCCACCACCAAGTCAGCAGCCTCTATCCCCAGGAGGAACACCAGGTCCAGGGAGTGACCCTGAATATGGGTTGCAGAGGTAACTACCTGTGTGAAGCCCAACAAAATCATCAGTTGGAGGAAGTTCTGACCAAAATGCGGGAGTTCATTGTCGACCCAGGCATTGAAATCCCCCAGGACCAACCACCTGGGGAATTCCAACACCATATCCACCATAAAGTCTGCAACTTCCTGCAGGAAAACGTTCCCATCCCCGGTGAATGATAGATAAGAAGAATCCTGCTGCCCACACCTGCACCCATGATACACTGGAAGGATCTGCTGATCCCAACTGGAAACTCTACAAGGCCCAGTTCCATCTTAAAACAGGTGGCTACACCCCCATCCCTACCATCCAATCTCAGGCAGTGTATCACCGAGTACCTGACTGGAACTGCCGACTCCAATACCGAACCAGCATTCTCATCAAGCCAGGTCTCAGTGATGCAAACCAGGTCAGATGTCTCAACAAGATCAACAATAATTGCTGTCTTGTTCTTTATTGACCTGGCATTGCGTAACACTGTCCAGGTTGGATGAGAGGCCATGGAAGAGCGGGCTACTTGCCCACTATCCATGGAGCCCTTGGGTATGGGAACCAGGCAGGGAGGCCCCCTTTCTGGACCCATTTCACCCAGGGGCGCTTCTTTGATCCCGCTACCCAATCGGCCCACCCCGTACCCCTTCCCATGTTAAACATGTTAAAATGATAAAAATTATTCATGTTTACAAATCATGTGCAAATGGTCAATAAGTATACATATTATAAATTCACAAATCAATTCAAAAAACAGGTTACATATATTGACATTTCTCCAGTTTTTTGGTTGTTATATTTCATATTTCTGAAGGATAAGTAAGAAGGGGGATCCTAAAACAAGAAAGGGCCTTTAGCAATCAGGAACGTAATAATGCAGAAAAAATTATGCTAAAAAAAAGGCATATTAAGTAGTCATATTACCATCAGAATAAATCACAATTGTTATCAGAAATGTTCTCAAAATGTTCACTCAGAGAAATTGTTCTCAGAAAGCAAAGGGATAATATAAACATGTTGTACCATATAAATGTAGTAGGATAATAGATGAGTTTTATCCAAAAAATGACCTACTATATTATAAATCAGTAGGACTGATAAAAATACTATAGACAAAGGAATAGATTCAGACTGAAAGATATTATGGATAAAATACATAGGGGACTAAGGGGGAGGGGGAAGATATTAAGTGATTTGGGAAGGGGAAGGGGAAGGAGAGGGGAGGAGAAAGGGGAACGGGGGGAAGGTATACACTAAACATGGGGATAAAAATAATAAAAATATAACATACCAAAGGGCATCCTAAGTACAGGACATATCTTTCTGGACACAATAACTAATTTTAGGAAATATGTTTGAAAAATATGCCTTCCCTTATGTTGACATTGTCAGCTCTCCCCCCTCATGACATAGTAATCTGTGGAGATCTCAACGTTGATTGGCTGTCCCCCCACAAAAACAAGGCCCCTTACGCTAGTCTCTGACACAAAGGTCACCCAACTTATCTCCTTGCCCACAAGATATAACTCCAAAACAAGTACTGCAACGCTGTTGGATTGGTCACTATCTAATTGCCCACATAGGATCAAAACAGTCAGTGTTTTACCAGATTGTATTAGTGACCACTCTCCTACCTACTGTATGTGCCGTAATAATTTTGATGCCCCACTACCCATAATACATGAATCCAGGAAAATGTCTCAGTTTAACGTAGACCATTTCTCAATGTCTATTAGTAATGCTGATTGGACACCCATTACTCGCCTCCCCTCAATAGACCAGGCACTCGATTATTTTATCTTACCTTTAAAAACATTATCAACAGACATGCTCCACTTACTAGACATAGATCTAAGGGTATTAAGGCATCCTGGCTCTCTACTGAAATCAGGATATTCATGAAGAGTTGTGTTCCAGCCTGGAAGACCTATAGACACAGCCTCCTTCATTCTGATTGGCTATATTATCGACAGCTGAGAAATAAGTGTAAAAATAGGATACAGGATGCTAAATGTACCTATCTCGTGCTCACTTCAGACTGAGAATCTCAGCAAGCCCAAAGAATTCTGGAAACATATTAATTCTTTGATCAAAGGTAAATCGATCCAATGTCCAAGCTCCATATCATCTGGTGGCCACCTCCTTCAAGATCCCTCATCCATTGCAGAAGGAATTAATCAGTTCCTCACTGACCTTGATAGATACACAGCTCACCTGCCGCCAGTCTTGGATTTCTCTATCCCTACTCAGCATCACGCTGCTCTTAGCTCCCGACCCCCTTTTCACCCAAAAATAGCCACCAGAAGAGAAGTCATCAGGCTGTTATCAAATCTCAAGTCAGAGAGCGCCCCTGGCCATGACACATTAGAACCCAGGTTTCTCAAACTAGAGGCAGCAGCAATCATCACACCTGTCTGTGATCTCCTAAATAGATCCATCCTCTCTGGTGAAGTGCCATGTCTTTGGAAAGTGGCTGTGGTGGTCCCCCTCCATAAGGGGGGACCGAAACTGTGCAAAATTATAGGCATATTTCAATTCTCTGCCCACTGGCTAACATCCTGGAGTGGATCCTGCACATTCAACTACAATCCTACCTAGACTTATATCATCTTCTCAAAGAATGCCAGCATGGCTTCAGGAAGGGTCATAGTACTACCACAGCCCTTGTCAAAGTCTCGACTGACATTCTTTTTTCTTACACTTATTTTTCCCTTTGGTCACGGTCAGCAGGGGCCTCTCTCAGGCATCCTGCTGGTTTCTGACCAGCCTGAAGTCCTCCTTGCCTGTACCTCTCTCTCCTCCTCCTCGACACCACACTCAGCAACCCTAGCTTAACCCCTCTTGGGTGGGTCCGCCCCTTCCTTGGGTGCTCTTCTTAGTCAGTCTCTGGTGTGGGCAAGGACCCGGGTGGAGGAATCTGGGAGGTCAGGCAGGCCAGAACTGGCTGTGGGTATGGGGCCAGGTGCCGTCGCCTACCCCCGCTGACCAGGCTTTTCCTTGTTCTGGTGCTCATGCTGCCCCCCCCGTGTGGGCACGCCCCTGATGCAATGACACACAGCAACCCTGCCTTGCATCAGGCCATGCTACTTGTGTGCTGCAATGCTCCCGGTCTCCACCAGGAGCTGCTGGGACACCAGAAATCCCCCGATCTTCCCCCTTCCTGGGGAAGAGAGCAGCCCAGCGGGCGGTCAATCTTCACCCGCCCCCTGCCGACCCCCAGCACCTGAGTTCACTCTCAAACTCGGGTTGCCGGCATAGTACGAGGTGTGGCATCCAGCGCCTCAACACTCAGCACCACCGGCCGACAAGTGGCATTCTTAATGCAAGTGATGCTGGTCTTCTAACCAGGGGAGTATTCATTGAATTGACTTAGGCCTTCAATCTAGTCAACCACCACCTTCTCCTTGGTAAATTGCATCAATTAGGTCTAGATTGCTTAGCACTCACATGGTTCCATGACTACCTCACCGGAAGACTGGAAAGGGTAAAATGGTCTGGTTCATTCTCCTCTTCTAGGCCTATCTCATACGGAGTACCCCAAGGTTCTATTCTTAGCCCAGTACTATTCTTGCTTTTTTATCAGCGAGCTCCCCAACTTCTGTGGTGGTGCATCCATGCAATTATATGATGATGATGCAATCTTATACCGCTCATCTAACAATATAGACTGGCTTAACCAAAGCCTTAACTCTGATTTCATTGTGCTTGAGACCTGGTTCTCTAACAATCACCTAATTCTAAATACAAAAAAAAAAAGCTATGCTTTTCCATAACTCATCCCCCAAACCTTCCAAACAGCTTCAGATCAGTACACAGTCAGGGGACCCCATAGAGGTGGTTAGTACTTTTAAATACATTGTGGTTCACTTAGATGTCTCCTCAATGGAGCATCATACAACTCAGCTTACCAAAATGGTAAACCAGAAGCTCGGGTTATTATATCACCTCTATCCTCTTTTATCCAATGCCTCCTGTAAAATGATTGCATCAACAGTCCTTCTCCCTATTTTGTTCTATGGTGTCCCTCTACTACTCTCTGCCCAATCCTCTTCCCTTGTACAGGTTCATCAACTCTATCATAGGATTGGACGTTTTGCCCTTGGAGCGGACTCCAGAAAACACCACTGCGAGGCCCTGTATTCTCTTCAATGGCCTACCTATGACTCAAGGTTACAGTTTTATACCTTATGCCTTGTATTCAAACTTATCAAGCTCTTTAATCCCCCTTGCCTAAGGGAAATCGTTTACAAAAAAGCACCCACACACACATGCTTAGATCTACTTCCTTACCCTTATTAGCAATCCAGAAGATGCAACGCCTATTGGGTAAGTGGCCATTCACCTTCTCAGCTCCCTCTGCTTGGAATTCCCTCCCCCCAACTTACTCTCCTGCCCTACCCCATCCTCCTTCAAAAAGAGCTTACCTCTTTCCTACTAATCCCCTTTCTCTGCAATTGCTTTAAATAACCCTTATAGCATTGTTAATGCCTAGTCTATGTTACTCTGATAGATGTACAGTATCTTGTAATCCACCTGCTCTCATGTTCCTGCTATGTATATATTGTATAATATTAGTTATCCTGTTTATTTATATATGCTTAATGCCTGATCTGTTTTAAGTTACTGACCTGGCTTTCCACTGTAATAATTTTTTGCAACATTGTTAAATCTCTCTGTATCCTGTATATTATTGTTGTATTTATCTATTGTACTGTGTTCACCATTGACATCTGGGTCATCACTGAAAAAGGGACTGCATGGTCTCAGTGGACTTACCCAGTTACCAAAATTCTAATAAAATAAATAAATAATAAAATAAATGCAGAAGCGATGAAAAATATATATGTATTTAAAAAGATGTAGAAAAATGTAGAAAAATATGATTAATAAGTAAGACTAACACTAGAGAGTCACATAAACAGCCAGGAATAAAATATAAGGGGCCAATTGAAAGTGTTCATTTAGTCCTGGCCAGTAGTATGTTTTCAGGGTAAATTGACAGAATGTTACTCTCCGAAGAATCGTTTTGTTCAAGTCACCACCCCTTACATTCATACTGATCCTTTCAATACTCTGAAAAGTAAAAAGATGGTCAGGGCCTCTGTTCTGGCTGTGTGTCGCAAGAGCACTCACACCGTCCAGTTTCTGAATGCTGCAAATGTGTTGTCCAATTCTATCCTTAAGTTTTTGGGTGGTTTTCCCCACATAGTGAGCTGGGGACACATTGCATTTTGCCAGGTACACTACAATCTGTGTATTTCATATTATGAAGTCATGAATCCTATATGTGATTTTAGTAACAGGGTGTTCAAAGATGGGATTAGTGTTTATGTACTTGCAAAATGTGCAATGACCACATTTATGCATCCCCGATGTCCATTGTTTATCCTTGTTTTCTGAATGGTTCCAATAAGTGCTGTGTACTAAAGTGTTTCTCATATTATTGCCTCTTCTAAATATCATACGTGGTACTAAAGTGGTGACCTCACTTAACTTTCTTTCAGTTCCCAGGATGTGCCAATTTTTTAAGATGCTATGCTTCACCAAATGTGCTTGTGGGCTGAACGTAGTAATAAATAATGAGGTATTGTTTAAATTTAACTTCTGCATTCTATTACTTGGTTGCAACAAAGCCTCTCTCCTAGTATTGTCAGCTCAATGTTTAACTTTGTCCAGTACTTCATTATTGTACCCTCTTGATAAAAGATGTGAAGCAAGAGACACAGTTTGTGTTTTGTAATATGATTTCCCTTTCCCAACCCACTTCATACCTTCCTCCTCCCCTCTTAGCCCCCTATGTGTTTGATCCTTAATATCTTTTCAGTCTGAATCCATTCCTTAGTCTATAGTATTATTATCAGTCCTGCTGATTTATTTATTTTTTCAAACTTTATTTTAAACGTTCAGCACATACAGTTGCTGATTTATAATACAATAGATCCTTTTTTGGATAAAACTCCTCTATCCTACTAAATTTATGTGGTACAACAAGTTTATATTATCCCTTTGCTTTCTGAGAACAATTTATCTGAGTGAACACTTTGAGAACATTCCTGATAACAATTGTGATTTATTCTGATGGTAATATGATTACTTAATATGCCTTTTTTTAGCATAAATTTTTTCTGCATTATTACATTCCTGATTGCTAAAGGTCCTTCCCTGTTTCAGGATCCCACTTCTTACTTATCCTTCAGAAATACAAAATATAAGACACAAACAATCTTTTTGCACTTCATCCCGTTTGGATTTAATAAATGCTTGGGGACTTCTTTGTGGATCTTTCACCTGCTGTTGTTTCTTTTTGGATGGTCTCCGTGTTGCCGACTCCTGCTTTATGTGAGTACAGTCTTTATTGTGCTGGCACTGGATTTTAAAGATGTCGCTGCCTTCCTGTGTTTTTCATGTATTAAATTAGTTATGAAAAAGAATAAGCACAACAGTAAAGTAATACAGTACTTTGAGGTCCCAGTCAAGCACCAAGTCAGAACCCCAACTTATCGCCCGTTTAATACCCTCAGAGTTAGCATAGCAAAGTGGCAGATTGTAGGATTAGTAGTGCACAGCATCCATAAATAGATGCCAGGAGACAAGAAATATCTGAAAATTTTGTTTTGTGTGCACCTCTTTAAACCAGACAATACTCTAAAGCCTCAGTCCCAGAGCAAGACTTTATGGGTACGTAAATTCTTGCAGAAGGTAGGCTAACAAGGCTTTCCCAGACAAGACATTGCCTTTTAAACAGGCTTGCACACCTGATCCAGTATTGCCTGAGAATGACAAAGTACAGACATGTGCTTCGTCCTGTTAAGACTCCTAAATCTAGGGCAGACATCGTCTCAGCCAAGTACCAAGTCAGAACCCCAAAGCATCCAGTCGAGAGATATACACTTGCATTGTACAACTATGTATTTTACAAAAACATAAAATTAATAATAATTAATAGGGCAGAGAAACAGAGACCTAGAAATGATGCCAGCTGTGGGGGTTGTAGCCTGATTGCCGTATTCCTTTAATATTGAATAACTAGGTTCTTTTCGGAAGAATCATCCTCTGAGGCACTTTATTAAATAGAGAAAGTGCTGCAGAAAACTTGTAAACTCCTAAATTTCTATTTCAAATGTTTATTATTTTTCGTGAAAATATAAATGCCTCCAAACATCATTGGCAATGTTTTGGGGCTTACATCATCCACATCTTCTGATTTACCATTGCTTGTTTTTGCAGTGTTCTCATTCTTAAAGTTTTCATTAGTTTTCCTGTCTGGCTCACTCTGGTTCACTGTTGCAAAAGTTTCTGTGCACCTTGCATGTGGTCAGGTGCCGACCCCACTGCTAGAGATAATCTTGTAACCACCGCAGCCCTGGAAGTGGCTAGTTTCAGAGCCTTCCATAAAACCTTACACCACCTGACAATGGCTGAAAAGCCTGCAATGTTCTACAAGCTGTATTTCAACTATATAGTTTTTAACAATTATATATGACATACAGATATCTTTTTTAGACTATCATTTTACTTGAAGAGCTAGATGGAGACCTGTAAAATTAATGTTCAATATAAATGAGAAATTAGCAAGCTGAAACACCAGACCTTTGAAGTTAATAGAAGAGGTGATTTATTTATTTTTATATAAAGTAGAGCTCTTCTGAATAATCCATTAACCTTGAATGCCCACAACTAGGCTAGAGGCCAATCACCTTAAAGGGGAACAGTCAGCCCATGTATACTTTATGGGCAAAAACATTTTGGCTTACTTACTGTTTATTGTAGTATAGTAGATTATATCAGACTAATTTTGTGTAGTTCTAGGCTTACATCTTCTATTACTACAATTTATACTACAGATCCCAGAATCCCCTTAAGCTGACTTCAAAGCAGTAGACAACAGTGGGAGATTCAATAGCCTGCAGTACATGTTAGAGCGTTTATAATCTCAGATCAGATGTTTCCAGGTCTGCTTTTCTCCAGGGGCTAAGTACAGTGCTCTGTGACTGCACATAGCCCATGAAGGACAGTGGGACCAGCAAACAAAAGATCCAAGAGCTTATATAAACTCTAACATGCACTGCAGGCTATTGATTTCTCACTGCTGCCTATGTTCTGACGTCATCTGCCAGGAGAGTAACCAAGATTTCAGAAACTGCACCTACTGTTTAGAGCACATTAATATCCATGGCCTTCAGAGTTAAGGCATATTTGGTTGAAATGTTTGAATCCAAATGAAGGACCAGGCCTTCAGGCCATGGCCTGACTACTCCCCTGTCTGTAGAGGATTCTGTGATTTTTAGTAAAATAAGACGCTAGCCTAGAACCAAGCAAAATCATGGTGGTACAATCTAGCATACTACAGTAAACATTAAGTAAAACAAAATTTTTTTCAACGCAAAGTGTGCAGTGGGACCAGACACAAACTAGAGTGTGGGGCCCTTGGTGGTGACTGTTCCCCTTTAATCCTTAGGCTGCCAATATAATTTGAACCTATAGGAATTCTGGACTGATATATCAGTCCGTGGCACAGCAAGGGTTAAATGGGTAATCACATAAAACAGGGTGGGATCTGGGGCACTGTGGAGCCCGAGCACATACAGGTCTCTTCTCAACCCGACTCCGAAGAAACCATGGCCACGATCAGGATAAAACTACAGCTGATCATTACTTCAGTTGCAGACCTAAATGCAAAAATAGACTCTTTTGACTCCAGAGTTACTATGGTAGAGAAAACAGTGGAAACCTTGCAATCTGAGATGGTTGATTTTAAAAGGTGTTCCGATTCAATCTCAGCAGCCACCACACTAATTGTGAAGGAGAATACCCACCTCAAGGCCCATCTAGAGAATCAGGCCCGTTCATCTAATGTGCAAATTCTTGGTTACCCAAGGGAATTGAGGGGGATCACCCTCTAATGCTCCTGCAGAACTGGATAGGAGACAAGCTGGTGCAAGATGGGCAAAAGATCCATTTTGGTGTTGCAGAAAGCATATAGAATAACCCTACGGGTTATAGAGAAGATTCTGACACCCCACATACCTTGCTGGTGGTAACCGACGGTATCGGGACATGAGACAAGATCCTCTGATTGGCAAGGCAAGCCGGTCAGCTAACGCAGGATGATCGGTCTATTTTTCTCTTTCCGGATTTAAGTTATACAACTCATATGAAGCGCAAGAAATTTGATGGGGTACGAAAGAAGCTATGGGAGGCCTCGATCGCCCATGCAGTAGTGTTTCCTGTGAGACTCAGAGTGGTTCATGATGGTGATGTCTGGCTATTTGCCGACCCAATTGAAGCAGGAAAATGGGCTTCGCGTTTTGCCAGCAAGCATAGAAATCCTATTAGAGGAGACAAAGAGGAATTGGAGGACAGTGAGCTAGCAGAGACTGAAGGGGGCTGAATTAAAAATTCAGTCTTGGCTTTTTCCTTTTTGCATACTATCCCATTTTAAAGAGCTGGGTAATTATTGCAGGCCAGTGGGAATAGAAGGATAGCAGAAGCTCATCTGTTGACTCTTCTTATTATAGCCTGAATATTTATAGAGTGTCTCTTCTCCAGGTATCATTGGGGGGCTAAAATAAATAAATAGGTTTTGTAGAATCACTTTATCCCTATCTAGATAATGGTTGTGAGCTGAGGGGGAGATGTAAAGCCTTTATATACTTAGCCTATATTGATATTCAGCCTGTTTTAGTTCAGACCGAATATAGCCCATGTAAGATCAATATGGAGAACGTTCTATGCAATATATTTGTTCTGCTGCTTGTATTAACTTGTTACAGTACTTAACTTTTAGAAAATATAGTGTGACACCACTAGTCCCCTTCGGGGACATGCCATGTGGGATTTTCATCACAAACTTTCAGTTCTGAATTAGTCACACTGCTCATGGACTCTATTACATCTTTATCTTTAGTATGCTTATTCAGAGACTTAGTTTAGATTTCCCTCTGTATGAGGTATCGCAATATCTGAGATGCATATATCCTTTTATTAAGGAAACTTTTTATACGTCTCCCCCTTTAAATGTATTTTACCTCTCTATAATGGCCTGCCTCAGGTATGGAATTGTTATTTGTCTCATAATAAATGAAAATAAAAACATAAAGTACAAAAAAACACATTAAACAGGGTGGGTGTTCATTGGGATATCTAGGCACTCAAAGCTGCAGGTCGAGTGCTTCTCAGCACACAGCAGAGTGCTTGTATCTCCCCATGTATGTAGCATACTGATACATAAATAACTGAGGACAGAAAACATCCAAGTCCATCAAGTTTGCCATGATACCCAATTTCTTCTGCCCCGTCACAGCCCTCCCTGCCCCTGCCTCCCTCTTGCTCTTAATATTTGATACTGCTCCACTGTATTTCAGACTCTTACATAGTCCCAGCATTGATTGCATTAACAATGGCTCAGACCTTGGTGTGTTTTAAAAATGCACTGAAGAAATGTCTGATGAACTCCTGTAAATTTGCATGTTTTAGTACTTGATTGCCTGATGTTTACATGATCTTATTGACAATGTACTATTACGGTACTGTAAATTATTGTAATGTTCTACTTTTTGTACTGAATTTGCTTGTTTGTGCTATGCACCTGGGTCATCCATGAGCATTTGTGCTCAGTGGACCTACAGGTACCTGGCCAACAGAAACAGACAAGCAAACATTACTGGGTAGACTGTTTCATCTGTCCACCACCCTGTGAAACAAAATCTGGTCACAGCCGATACGGCTGCTCAGAGCTACGGGCATGCAGCAAGAGTGAGTAAAAGAATACTCATAGCTCTCGCCACATCAGAGTCCACCGTTTGCAAGATGGCAGTGTCGACAGAATTATGCATGCGTGAGGTAAGGCGGCCGACACCTACGCAGTTGCAGAAGAAAAAGCAGAGTACTGCCAAGGGGGTGTATTTATGTGGCCTGCGGAGGGGAAGAGCCACATAAACAGCACCACTGGACATTCGCCAGAGCACTGTAGAAGCACATCAGACAGCGATCCGGTCACGTGCTTCCACAGTGCTCTACTAAACCTCCTGTGATGCCATAACATCTGTAGAGCTCCATCCACACAGCCATAAAAATATTTAATGATTTCCTTTTTGAATGTCCCTCTTCCAGTTTGAGGTTGTTCCTCCCCACCTCACCCCCTGTGGTTGTACTGTTTCTGAGCTTGAACAGCTCTGTGGGGTCCATCCTTGTGATAAACCCCCTGCCCACACCCCTCTCACCTCTGGCTGTTGAAGATCTCCACCCTGGTTTGCACCTTTCAGTCTCCTGCACCCACACCAGTCCCCCGTCTCAAGTCAAGGCAGACTGCTCATACCCCAGGTGGAGTTTGGCTCTGCCTTATCACACTTTACCAGAATCACTTCTTATATCAGGAGGAATTCTGTTTCTCCAATAATTTAAAAAAGGGTAGTGCATACTTCAGAATGACAGCTACCTCAGAGGTTCAGAGTTGCAGAAGAGGGCCACGAAAATGGTTCAGGGACTGCACCTTATCGCATACCAGGACAGGCTGAGGGAACTCAACATGTACTCATTGGAACAGAAAAGGGAGAGGGTCGACATGATTGAGACTTTTCAATATATGAGGGGTATAAACAAGATTAACATTCAGGAGCTTTTCCAATTGAAAGAAAGTGGGATAACGAGAGATCATGACGTGAGGTTGATGGGAGGGAGGTTCAGGAGTAATACAAAGAAGTTCTTCTTTATAGAGAGGGTGGTGGACCCATGAAATGGCCTATGGAAGGAGGTAGTGGGGGTCAAAATGGTAAGCGAGTTAAAGAACGCATGAGATAGACATAAAAGTAGCATATGGAATGGCAAGGGAGGGGAGGGGGAACAGCACCAGGCAGGTTCTTGGGCAGACTAGATGGACCTTGCTGTCCCCTTCTGCTGTCACTTTCTATGTTTCTACGTTTCATAACACAGGGCTCCAAGATATACAGGGATTCTTATATTTTACAGGGATTTGGAGCCATCTACAGGGACATTCTTCCCATAGACTTGCACTGATTATACAGGAAAACAGTGCAATTCAGCTTCCATCAGAAATCATGTAATCTACAGGAAAACCCAGGAAAATCACCCTGGAGTTACAGGAAAAATGCCAAATCAATCTGGGAGCACTGAAGCACTACCTTCTTTAAATGCACCACCAGTCAGTCTGTTATGACAAATAAAAGGCTATTCCATTTTCAATATAATATGCATTGGCAAGAAATAAAATAGAGGTGCCTTCAGGAAATTAAAAACATGCAAAAGAAAAAAAATGGTTATACAGAAATGCAAAACTTAGCTTTTCTCATGCTACGTACAGTACTATCTAAGGTAAAGAATAACAAAATGATATCTTTCAGGGCTTTACCACACTGATGAATCCTCTGCCGTTTGGAGTTTCTGAACACATCAGAGTTTTCCCTTACTGTCTTCCTCTCATATAAAATGAGTATGTACGTTAGACTGACCCCTTTCACTCCTCTGTCAGACCCAGGCCTTTTCAGCCTAATTTGGCTCCCGTCTAATTAAATATCTGTGTTCTCAAACATATTGGTAGACTGGTTCTCACAGCAAAACAGATTTTGCCTTCAGTACACAAATAAATAGATGGACCAGTTGTTATCAAAACAGAACACATGCAAGCAACTAACTTACAGTTTGTGACCATAAAGTATACAAAGACGAACATCATTGCTTTCTAACCAGTGCATAAATATGCTGGAAGTTAACTTTTGGCTTCCCTATATATGTGGGATGCCAGCTGGCAAGGACTGACTTTTCAAAACACAAAAAATGATTTCTAATTCAGTTTGTCACAGCTCCCTTCTCACATCTGATGATGGCAGTTAGCAGCAACACCACACTGTGAGCATATTGATTATGTTATGCCATCAGGTGGAACAATGCATCACCACTGGTATTCTGTGTTCTCTTCCTGTGCTGGATGTTTGTACTCCTGAAGTGCTAAGCTCCGTGCAATAACTTGGCATTCTCGTCACTCATACACAGTAGCCATGTCTGTAATTTATGACCTGTGACCACATAATTTCACTGCCATATGAATATGGCTGCAATTTCTGCAATGCCCAATCTACACTTAAACACTTCTTCTAGATAGTGGCATATGCCGCTCCCCTTGGCAGGAGTTTCCAGTTCAAATAAACTATAGGGTGCTCTTCCCCTTTTGAACTGCCTGGATCAGTACTGCCCCCACCCCAAAATTCAATGCATCCGTATACACTATAAACTTCAGACCATAGTCAGGGCTGACTTGTACTGGAGCCTGGCACAGGGCCTGCTTCAGCTGACAGAAGACTTTCTTACAATGGTCTGTCTACCATACCCTCTTTGGCATTCTGACATTTGTTTTCTGGTTAGATCAGTGAGAAGAGCTGCAATGGTACTAAGATTAGCCACAAATCTTCTGTAATATCTAGCAGTCACCAAAAAAATGCCTGTCTCAGTTCCTTGGTTGTGTGCTTGGGCCATCCTTTTTGTAGGTTCAGGCTGGTTGTGCCCCACACACACACTTTGTGTCTAAGCTGTTGTACCACAGCCATGACCCCCTGACACTTCTTGGCTTTGACTCTAAGATTTGCAGCCTGCTTTTTCCTGAGTATCTCCTTTACATGCAGCAGATCCTACTCCTAGGTCTGACATAAGTACAGTGACATCATGCATGAGAGCCATGGTGAAGTCACATACCCCCAACAACACTTGGTCAACCAGCTGGTGTGTTTTTACTTCCAGTGGCATGAACAGAAATTCATATTGGCCAAACAGGGTGATAAATGCTGATCACGCCCTTGCTTCCACGGTTAGAGGCTCCTGGCAATAATCCTTTGTAAGATCAATAGCTGTTAGGTACTTGGTTCCCCCTTACTTCTCTAGGATTTCATCAATCCATGGCATGGGATATGCATCAGACATCATGACAGCATTAAGTTTCCAGTAGTCCACACAAAACCATGTTGCACCATCATTTTTAGGAATAACCATGACCTTGGAGGCTCAAGGATTACTGGGTTAATGGATGACCCAGAGGTCCAGTATCTCCTTAATGTGGCATTTCACACTTCCAGGGACTCTACGGGCATGCAACTTCAGTGGTGCTTGTGTCCTCATCAGAAGTGACATGAAGTTTGTGTACTGACTGGATAATGTTTTAACATGTACACTTCTAGTTCTATGTATTCTCTAGCATCTAACTCTTTTATAAGCTCAGATCAGATGCTTGCTGGTCCTGCTATTCTCCCAGGGTTAAGTACAGTCCTCTGTGACTGTTCTTGGCCCCAGAAGGACAGCAGGATCAGAAAACAAAAGACTGGAGCGTATATAAACTTTAACATGCACTGCAGGCTATTAATTCTCCCATTGCTGCAACCCTCCTCTGATGTCTTCTGCAGAGAATTCTGGGATTTCTAGTTACAGCAAATGTCGACTTGCAAGTGAACAAAATCAGCCTGATACAATGTACTATACTGCAATAAACAGTAAGTTACAAAAAAATGCTTTTGCACACAAAGTGCAACTTGGGACCAGCCCCACACTTGGGTGTTGTGCTGTTGTGCTGACTGTAAGCTTTTAGGTGTTTTTGACTAAATGAGGATACTCTCAGTAGCGCAAGGTTTTTTTGATGATGCCATGAGGAGGTCAAGAGTAGGTGACCATATAAGCTGGTCATGTTCACCACTCTGGTTGTCCCCTGATGAAGCTCTTTCAGAGTGAAGCGCAGGAGCCAGAGTGGCTGACGGCAGTGTCTGGTGAATGGTTCCTTGCTAGATGGAAGTAATATACTTCAGAGCACATGAAGATTGGGACACTGCAACTGCTGTGATGCTTCAAAAAGAGGAGCAAACTTGCCTGTGCAATTGCTCTAGACAATCCTACATACTGCATCCAGTTGTTCCTTTGCTACTATTACTAGTGAGAGTGCATTCATTTCCTGCTTCACTGTGTCCTCCTAGGACCTACCCTGCTACCCCTGAAGCATTTCTGCAGCCCTTCACTGGATAGTCTCTAACCTCTTCTGACCCTTTATAAATGTGGGCTCCAACACTGTATGCAATAATCCAGGTGCAGTAGAACCAATGACCTGTACAGGACAGTATCACCTTCCTCCTGCAACAAGTGAAAACCCACAGTGGTACTCCTCAACATCCTTTTTACCTTCTGATATCCATACTGTACTGGGAAGAGGTTTTCAAACTATTGTTCATTATCACCCATGGGTCTCATCCTCACTTGAGTGCTCCACCTTGATCCCATTAAAGCAATATTCTGTCTGCAGATTTTTGTCACCAGTGTGCATCATGTTACATTGTTTGGCACTGTGCTTCAATTGTCATATTCTGGGGGACTGCTCAAACCGTGTTACATCCCTTTTAATGCTGACCCTCCTCACTTTCTACCCTCCCACAGAGTTTCATGTCATCTGCAAACAGACTTGTTTCACCATGAAGCTCTTCCCCGATGCTACTAATATACATGTTAAAGAGAAATGGCCTCAGGACAGAACCCTGTGCACCCCACTAGGAACCACCCTGACATTACAGAACTTTCTGTTCAGGCCTACTTTCTGTGTTCTCTCCATTAACCAGTTCTCAGGCCACCTAGTTAGTCCTTCCCCAAGTCCTAAGTTTCCTACCATTTCTACTAGCCTCATATGCAGCACTGAGTCAAATGCCAGGTATAAGATAACAAATGCCTATTTTCTATCCACCATCTGTGTCACCAAACTGAAAAAAAATCAGTCAGGTTTAATCTGTCTCTTATAAAACCAAGTTGATTCCTGTATACCATTGACATAGCAATTATTTTACAATGAAGACCATTACAGTGACAATTTTGAGATTGTCACTGTAATGGTCCTGCTGTACACTGGCGCCGTTTTCGCGGTGTTTGCCCCCTCCCATATCAGACCCAACTTGGACTTAATTATTATAATAATGGGGGAGGTGCTGGGGGCAGAGTCCCCTGCATAGGGGGTCATGGGGGGGCACAGTCCCCCACAAAAAAAAAAAACTGTAACTTTGTGACAGGCGAAATTTTGATGGGTGAAATTTCGCCCATTGCTGTAGTGGATTTCAACAACTCTGTTTTTGAAGCAGTTTGGTGGGACCGTTGATTCCAATATTTAAGCCCAATTTTCTCTAGGAATTCAACAATTAGTTCTTTTATTATTGTCTCTGGTACCTTACCCACTAATGACATAAGCCTCACCAGCCTCAGAATTCCTCAGGTTTTTCCCATCCCACTCTTGTGTAGGGGACCATGTTTGCCACCCTCCAGTCTACTTGCATGTCTGTTGCCAGTGACTCATTGAATAGGTCTTCGAAGGGAACAGCCAGGGAGGGCCTGTCTTGTCTCTCTCAAAACTTTTGGGTGCATCCCATTTGGCCCAGTGAATTGATTATGTTCCAGCTCTGAATACCCTTCCCCACTCTCTCATTCTCTAGGTATATATTCTGTCCCTAATCTGTTCTGTACCCTTGAGTCTTACCTTGCTGTCCAAGGTTGGTTCTATAGCCTCCACTGTGAATCCAGAACAGAAGTACTCATTAGTGTGTGTCTTCCCTTCATCTTCCTCCACACAGTCTCCATTTTTCATCATCCTTTTTATGCTGTCACTTTTTTCTTTTTTCCCCTCATGTACCTGAAAAACATTTCATCGTTCTTTTTGAACCCCTCTGCAGTCCTTACTTCTGTGCTCTCTTTTGCCCTTCTTATGATTTCCTTGCATTTCTCTAGCTTTTCCTTATACTCTACCCTGTTGGGCTCATTCTGCTCCTTGTTATATATGTATACCTTGAAATCATTCTTTGTGTTCCTGATTGTATCCCTCACTTGCCTATCTAGCCAGAAAGGTTTCTTTTGCTGCTTTGTTCTGCTAACACATTGTATACACTCTTACATACTGTAGTTTCAATAATCACCACTTTTATTGCTACACACTTTTTTCCAGCCCCTCTATTTCTTATAAATCCTTCAGCTGGCCTTTGATTAATTCTATCATTTTGCCAAAGTCAGCTTTCCTAAAGTCAGGGGCCAGAGTAGTGGATTTCAGTTGCTGACAATCAGCTCAATCTTGAATTTTATCCTGTTAAAGCCGTTTTATCCAAATAGCTCCACAATCAAGATATCCCTGATATTTACCTGGTTGAACATTACTAGGTCCAGAATTGCCCCCTCCCCTGTTGCCTCCCAGACTACTGAGTGCTGCGAAGCTGCAGGAGAAACTAGTCTACACTCATGGCTTGCAGACTTCTTCCACTCCTCTAGTTTCCTCTCTCCCTTCCAGTCTGAATTTAGGAAGGATCATTCCACCATCTCCTCCCTACTTAGGGTCACTGACTCCATCCTCTTGGTGATGGATCAGGGAACATTACAACAGCCATTTTCATCAATCTGGCCAAAGCCTTTTATTTGAAGACCCACTGACTCCTCCTGGATAAACTGAGCTTTTCTGGCTTCTCAACCACTGCTGTGGACTTTTCCATTCCTACCTCTCAGACAGCTAACAGTTGGTACAGGTAGGAGGCACCATCTCCCCAACTCTCCCTATCCAGGCTGGGGTCCTATAGTGCTCCATTCTGGGTCCAGAGAGAAAGAAGCAGAGCAAAGTCAAGGAAGCAGCTGACTATTTTTCTGTAGTAAGAGGCCAGCAGGGGGAAAAAGGAGCAAGAAAGCTGATAGTGGCTGTTGTGGTGTTCTTTTTGTTTTAAGCAGGAGACTATCATTTTTTTTTCTAGACCAGCAAGGGACAAGGAGGTAGGACAAGTCAGTTACTCTCCTTGAGGTTGGAATTGCCCTCCCATCCACTTGAAGTTAGTTCCAATCTTATACTGTAGGCACCAGGATTGAATGACAACTGATACTTCCTGTGGGAACAGGAAGGACGGGTTCACCAGAACAAGTCAAAGGTGGAGAAGTGGTAGCTCCAAAGGGGTGTGGGTAAAAAGGGCACCTGGGAGTTGCTAGCCAGAGGTTAGAGGATTTGAACACTGCATTGGGGGGTTAGAAATTGAGTTGGTGAGGTAAGGATAGATAGTATACACAGGTAGTATAAGGGAAAAGAAGAAAGGGGAGACAGGCAAAAAGAAAAGGGAAGGAGAGTTGTTAACCTGTAGGTACATTATTGTACTGTGAGAATTGGCAGGGGAATGCAGGTAAGGTCTACATACAGGGTGTAACTATGATGGGAGTGGCGCAGTGCAGTGGCTGTGGGGCAGAAGTCTTCAGGAAGACCCTCTGGAGACTACAGTGCTGCCCCATCTGCAGGCACCTCTCTGGGCTGAGGAGGAGGTTACCAGACTTAAGACTGAGTTATCTTTGGTTAAGAGGACCAACTCCCCCACTCAGAGACTGCCAAGTCCACCTCCACTTCCTCAAAGGATGCCGGGAAGGAGGAATGGATGGACAACAATGGACTGAGGGAGGGTTAGGGTGGTGGGCATAGACACATCCTAAATCCTATACCACTACAGAACTCCTACGTCACACTGGCAGGGTGGGACAGTCCCACAGAGGCATCCGGAGTAGTGGTGAGGACAGAAGTTGAGGTCCTCCAGGATCTAGGCAGAGCCCTCAAGGGGGTTGCAGAAAACACCAGAGGAGGAGGAAGAAGCAACTTCTGGTTGGGGACTTCATAGTCCAGGGGAGTGGAGTTGGGGAAAGGTAGTGGGGGAGGCTAAGTGCTTGTTGGGAGGCACAGCTCAGTAGGATAGAAAGCTGATCTAGAGGATTGCTAGTGTGGCAGCAAGTGGGGGAGAACTGGATGACATTGTCCATCTTGGGAGAAACGAACTGGCAAGGGATGAGGCAGAAATAGGAAAAGTGCAGGAGGAGCTCAGGGAGTTGGGAATGGACCTTGGGCAGGAAGAGAGCTTTGTGACCTTCTCGGAGGTGCTGCCTGTCCATGGCAAGAGGGAGGCTAGGGATCTCCACATCAGGGACTTCAATGCATGGTTGAAGAACTGGTGCCAATAGAAGGGTTTTGGCTTCATTGGGGACTGGGTACCCACTTGGAGGGATGTGGGCCTGTACAAGGGCAATGGCCTGCATCATCCATCCAGGGAGGAGGTCCATTGTCCTTGGTGAGCAGTTTAAATGCTTCAATGGCAAGCATTTAAACTAGCCAAGGGGGTGGCAGAAGGAAGCAGGGAGAATCACACTACCCACCCCACAGGTTAATGTAGTCTGCAGGGAGGACCTTAAGGCTGGGAAATCACCAGTGGTAACTAAACTGAACTAGGAAAAGGTAGAATGGCAGAGAGAAAGAGAAAGGGGATTAAAGGTGGTTGGGGGTAGTGAGGGAAGGCATGTGGATAAAAGGGGGAATGACAGAAGAGGAAGTAGCAGCATATTGAAGGCCATGTGTGTGAATGCTCACAGCCTGGGAAATAAAATCCAAGATCTGGTGGTCTTGATGGCAGAGGCTGACCTGGACATTGTTGCTGTTACCAAGACATGATATAATGGGAACCATGACTGGGATGTAGCTATACCAGGTTATACTCTATTCAGGAAAGACTGGGAGGATAAAAAGGGAGGAGGGATAGCTCTTTACATCAGAGAGGGTATAAAACAACTGAGGTACAGGGATTGCAGGGGTGGGGGCAGAGGTCCTGTGGGTCACCCTGGAGATGGACAGTGGCACTGCTGTTTGCACAGGTGGGATTTCCACATGAAAGCGAGGATCCTGGACTTCAGGAGAGCAAACTTTGCAAAGTTGGGGGTATGTCTCAGGAAAACCCTAGCAGGGAGGGAGGAAGGACTGGGGGGGATTGAGAGACAGTAGGCCCATCTAAGAGGAGCCATAGTGGAAGCAACAAACGTTTGCATTAGGCAAATAAAGGCAAAAGAAAAAGAAAACCTCTATGGTTCTCAAAGGAAGTTGCCGGGAAGGTAAGAACGAAAAAGCTGGATTTAAGGAAATACAAGGAAACACAGAAGGAGGAGGACAGAGTAGTGTATCTGGATAAGCAGAGGGAGGCAGGGAAGGCAATCAGGAGTGCAAAGGCACAAATGGAGGGAAAAATAGCCACGCAGTAAAGAAAGGGGACAAGACTTTTTATAGGTACGTTAGTGAATGGAGAAAGACAAGGGGGTGGATTGTAAGGCTTAAGGGGAAAGAAGAGAAATGTGCAGAAGATGACTTGGAAAAAGCAACAGTCCCAAACAAATAATTTTGTTCAGTATTGACAGAAGAGGGGGAAAGTGAAGGACCACAATTAAGTGACTGGAGTAATAAGGGGAGAGAGGTGGACACCAGTCCATTTACGGAAGAGAGAGTTCTAAAGGAACTCACAAAACTGAAAGTGGACAAGGCAATGGGACCAGATGGGATGCATCTTAGAGTATTAAAGGAGCTTAGACAGGTGTTGGCAACACCACTAGCAGCTCTGTTCAATGAATCGCTAGAAACGGGAGTGGTTCCAGAGAACTGGAGGAGAGCAGATGTAGTCCCTCTACACAAAAGTGGGAGCAGAGAGGAGGCTAGAAACTACAGACCCATCAGCCTGACCTCAGTGGTGGGGAAAATAATGGAATCACTGCTAAAAGAAAGGATTGTAGAACATCTTGAATCCAGCAAAGCACAAGATCCAAGGCAGCATGGATTCATAGCGGGAAGGTCATGTCAAACATATCTGATAGATTTCTTTGACTGGGTGACCATGGAAGTGGATCAGGGGGGAGTGGTGGATGTGACTTACCTGGACTTCAGCAAGGCCTTCAACAACATTCCACATAAGAGGCTTGTAAAAAAGCTAGGCAGCCTATGAATGGGTCACAAGGTGGTAATCTGAGTTAGAAATTGGTTGAGGGATAGAACACAGAGGGTGGTGGTAAACAGAGCTCAATCCAAGGAAAGGATGGTGACCAGCAGAGTGCCATAGGGATCAGTTCTTGGATCAGTCCTATTTAATGTCTTCATAAGTGACATTGCAAAGGGGCTGGAAGTAATGGTATGCCTCTTTGCAGATGTCACTAAGATCTGCAACAGGGTGGACACTCCAGGAGGGGTGGAAAAATGAGGAGGGATCTAGGACAACTAGAGGAATGATCAAGAGTGTGGCAGCTAAGATTCAATGCAAAGAAGTGCAAAATTGTGCATTTGGGGCACAGAAACCCAGTGGAGGACTACGTGATGGGGGGTAGATACTGACGGCCACCAAACAGGAAAAGGATCTGGGGGTGATCATATCAGATGACCTAAAGGTGGCCAAACAATGTGCTAAAGCTGTGGGGAGAGCCAGTGGGGTATTGAAGTACGTAGGGAGAGGTATCACCAACAGAAGAAAGGAGGTGGTGATGCCACTGTACAAATCATTGGTGAGACCTCATCTGAAGTACTGTGTCCAGTTCTGGAGGTTGCATCTCCATAAGGACATAGACAGGGTACAGGCAGTTCAGAGAAGGGCAACAAAAATGGTGCAGGGTCTGCACCAAAAGTCATATGAGGAGAAACTGGAGGAACTCAGTATGTATAGCCTGAAGGAGAGGGGAGAGAGAGAGAGAGGGTGGGATATGATAGAGACCTTCAGATATCTCAATGGTATAAATAGGTACAGGACAGTAGTATCTTTCAGAAAAAGAGATGTTCTAGAACAAGGGGACATGGTTAACCAATAGAGTTAACAAATACATAAAAAAAAGAAAAAGGGATCATACACTAGGTATAAGAAGAAGCCATCTGACAAAAAGTGGCAGAATTTGAAAGAAATTGCAAAACAATGCAAAAAAAAGTCATTAATAATGCCAAACAAAATGAAGAAATATGTATTGCAACCATGACAGCAGATAATAAAAAGATTTTCTTTAATTATATTAATAATCAAAGGAAAGGTACCATTGGAATAGGCCCATTGTGTGTGAATAGGAGCTTGACTTCTGATGAGCAGATAATGTCAAACACATTTAATAAATACTTTTTAAGTATCTTTCAAGATAAAACAAATATTACAAATATAAGAACTTATACTGAATCCGAAAATAGGGAAATAATGCACTCTGACAAATCTAATATAGCTGCCAAACTTAATAAACTGAGAGTGAATAAATCACCTGCCCCAGACAACGTACGCCTACGAGTACTCAAAGAACTAGCCATCAAACTCTCAGGACCCTTATCTATTCTGTTTAAAGAATCACTGAAAAGGGGGGTGGTCCCAAATGACTGGCGTACAGCCAGTGTTACACCTATTTACGAAAAAAGGCAACAAATCTAATCCCCACAATTATAGACCCATTAGTCTAACCAGTATCATCAGCAAAATCATGGAAGAATATATTAAAGGCCCTCTTGATAAACATATTAAAGCAATGGAGTAAACAGATTCATCACAACATGGCTTCACCTCTGGGAGATCATGTCAAATGAATCTGTTATATTAGTAGGGCTTTGGAAAATGGTCTTCTGCTTGATGTGGTGTATCTGGACTTTTCCAAAGCTTTTGATTTAGTCCCCCATGCTGAATTAGTTAATAGCCTCTTAGATTTAGGGATCGAAACATCAATAGTTAGATGAATTGAGGCTTGGTTTAATAGACGCCAACGTGTTAACATCAAGGGATTTGTATCAGATTGGGGGAGGCGACTAGTGGGGGTGCCCCAGGGCTCTGTCCTGGGCCCTATTTTATTCAGTATCTTCATATCGACATTACAAACATCTGAACACTCGTGGATTACTAAATTAGTTGATGACACAAAAGTTGGTGCCATAATACAGTGACAAAAAGATATTACAAGATTACAAAAATATATTCACAGAACGGGTATGTGGGCCGATTAACACAAAATGAAATTTAACATCGATAAATGTGTTGTTATGCATTTCGGAAAACATAATATGTTAGCCAACTATACTTTAAATGGGAAAACATTAAATACAGTTGAAAGTGAGAAAGACCTAGAGATCCTGGTTACTGATGATTTAACATTTAGATACCATACAATGGGAGTCGTTAAAAGAGCCAATAGAATGTTCAATTGTATACTGCAACACATTAAAAGTAGAGTAGCTGGGGGGCGCTGTGGAGCTTGAGCAATATAGCTGCTAATTGTTAAAGCACAGCAAGCAGAACTGCAACTTTGATCAAAAATCCAGAGTTTATGAGGCACGTAAATTTGGAAACCTGTAAAACAGCTGTCAGAAGGTCTCAAGACTACAATGGTGAACCCCCGCAAGAAACTGATTCAAGGGGCAGGAGCTAAGTCTAAAACATCTAGCACAGCTTCCACCATGAGGTCAGCACTGGGCCACACTGCAGATATGCTGCAAGAGCAGGGAGAGGAACCTTGCAAACCATCGGACTTAAAATCAATCGGCTAATCAGTACCGTAGCTGGCTTATCAGAAAAATTCAATGGTCTCACAAATCGGGTGGCCTCACTAGAGACTAATATGGATGCTATCCAAACAATGATGGTGGAAATGTCCAAAAGGGCAGATGCAGCAATGGGGGTGATCTCCACAATGATCTGGGAAAGCAACCATTTTAAATCAAGGTTGGAGACACTAGAGAACCAAATAAGGGCAGCAAACATTCATCTACTGGGAATCTCAGAAGGTGCAGAAGGGGATCATCTGCTTTTATTTTTACAAGATTGGTTAACTCAACAAGTGGGTGAAGAGGTGACCCCTAAAATTCAAGCCCTACAGAATTACACCCCAAGGCCTTTCGGCTGGCATACATAGCCCACTGACAACAGTACTAGTTACTGATGCCATGGGCACTCGAGATTTCCTTTTGGCAGTAGCAAAGTAACAGGGAACTTTACTGTGGGATGGACAGTCTGTACGTCTATACCCAGACACTAGCTATGCTACAAGATAAAAATTTAAAAGATTTGATGGGATCTATGCCATCATCTTTCCAGTCCATCTGCAAGTTGCACATGAAGGCAGGGGGCAGTATATATATTTTTACTGACCCTGATGCAGCTCTGAAATGGAGCCAAAAGTATGCCAGCACAGAATCTCGGATGGCTGTACAGGGCAGTCGCTCCTCAGACGATGAAGAAAAGACATGAAGACCTGGTAGACTAACTTTGACTTCTTCCAATTTCCCGGCAAATTGGTTGGTGCCTTCACAGTTCTTAGGTAAGAGAGGACAGTTACTCCTATTTTAAAGGACACTGGGAGGATTTTTGTTATTGCTCTTGCTGACATGGAACAGTGGGACTCCAATTACAGGGGACTATTGCTTCTCCGAAGTTATGATAGACCTTTAGTTGAAACGTTGCCTCTATTTATAGTTTCTGGTTGATGTTTTTGATAGAGTTGCACTGCTGAATTACTCTGTTTTTACCTGGCCTAGTGCATAGGAGGAGTGTGAGTTTGCTCGGGGACCCGAGTAAGACTCCCATAAATGTGAAAGTAAAAACTTTGTAAAGTTAAAGCGCTAACAGGCTAAGGTGATAATCTTTGTTAAAATCGTGCATTGTTTAAATAGAAGTTGAAAATAAGTGTTAGCACACTATGTGCATGACTATGGTAAAGCATGGCATACAACCACCTCATTTGAAGGTGGACAGTTTTCGGGACAATTTACCAGTGACTTTCATAGTAATTAAGCCATGCAGCTCATGAGCTCAGTACACAGTTATAGTGGAATTTATGGTGAATGTATAAGTTCATTGATTTCCCTTCACTGACATATCATAAAGCTTAAGATGTAAAAAATGTGATTATTAAGAGAAGTGGTACCCTCAATGATTTATTAATTTATTTGGATTGACCCTGAAAAAGAGACTGCATGGCCTCAACGGGCTTACCCGGTTATCAAAATTCTAATAAAAATAAATAATTTGAAATGTCTTATGCTTGTAACAAATAACTATGTTATTCCTTAAAACAATGAACATAAACACTGCCAGACTGAAGAGCTCACATCAGGGGGACTCCAGGATTCACAGCTGTAAGAGGTAAAGCCTCTCTCCTTCCAGCTTGATTTCTGAAGGCGTGTTAACCCATCAGCACTGAGCGCCGTCTGTCCCAGCCACCCAAATTCAGCTCTGCATTTATTGTCGCATACTGGTCATGTGACATGACCACACCTTCTGTACTCTAGGTGTCCATTTTCGGCTTATATTTTCCGACCACTAGAAGGCACTAGAGTGCCCTTCCTAGCCCCTGTTGTTGCCTTCCTCACACCAGTCTGTTTTCTCTCCTACTCTCCACTCCTCCTCTTCACTTTCCTAGTGCTATACCCCTACTTTAGCGCTGTTTTCCTCATTTTTGCTACTGTCCCCTTGTAGGTCTCGGAACCATAGTCCCTTGGCATCAAAGTCGGCAGTTCTACCACTAAGCCAACAGGTCAGGCTAATTTCTTTCACTTTTTTAACACTCCTAAACTCTTTGCCCCTCCCCCCAACTACCTTGTGCTCATTATGACCCTGCTTACTACTACCAGCTCTGCCATGTGGCTTGCACTGCTAACGCTAGTCCCCCTCATTTTGTTAGGGGATGCTCCACATGTCTCCCAACATAGTGAGCCAGAACCACCTCTTATCAGGCTTCTCACCATAGCCCCCCCCACCTCTACCAGTGTGCCACCCCACTCACTCTACCGATGGACCATGCTCCCCCCACCCACATCTCCCCCTTTTGGAGCTGCCATAGTACAACGGTGGATGCTACTCTGCTGTGCCTCTCCCTCTCTATGGGACCTACCCATCCCCATCTCCGTGCACTGCTCTTCCCCCTCCCTACTAGTGCCTAAGCTGGTGAAGAAGCGACTAAAATTGGCATCCTTGTGCAACCTCCTGCTCCTCCTCTCGGGAGACGTCCACCCCAACCCCGGACCCACCCAACCCTCCTCAGGTTACTGCTCCTAAGGCTCTAATACTTGCCTCCTTTAATATATGTAGCCTCCTCAACAAATTTGACTCTTTTCAGGGCTGGGTTACCCAGAATCGCCCTGATGTCATCTCAGTAGTTGAAACTTGGCTCAAGAACTGCACCCCAGACTCCGCAGTCTCACTCCCCAGTTTTACTCTATACCATCCCGACAGAACCTCTAAAAAAGGGGGTGGATGTGCACTGCATGTCCAGGACTCATTACAGTGTCTCGCCCTTCCATCTCCAACCCTCAAACATGGGGCCCAGGCTCTCACTCTGAAAGTCACTCTTGCACCTAAGAGAGACCCCCTGTTCCTCTCCTCCGTATACATTCCTCCCCGAAATCAGAAGAGTGCCTTCCACTCTGTCCTTGCCCATCTCCAGACACTCCCTGACAGGGCTAAAATCATTGCCCTTGGGGATTTTAATATAAATTGGCTAGCTGACACATCGGCTCCCATTAGGGATGCTGCAGCCTCTCAAAACCTGTCCCAACTTGTGACCACTGCCACTAGAATCAACCAGAAAACTGGTACTACTACCATCCTTGATCTTGTGCTCACTAATGTACCCCACAAAGCAACCCAGGTCAGGGTACTACCCAATGCCCTGAGTGATCTCTCCCCGGTGCTTTGACACTGGTCGTATATTGTTAGAAAGCCCCCTCCCCCAAACTATCCTCCAACGCTGCCTCAAACCTGGCAAACTTTCATCCCTTAGACAGTGCCTCTTAGCTAGTGACTGGTCCCCAGTCAAAACCGCACTGAACATTGACTCTGCCCTCGACCACTTCATTGACACCTTCAACTCTGCCTGTGACCGGTATGCACCCCTAAGCAAAAAGATAGTTAAAGGGGTTGATACACCTTGGATGTCACAAGTCCTGCTGGACCAGATGTGAGAATGTGACAATCTATGGCACATTGCTCTGGATACTGGTATACTGGCAAACCCACTAATAGGCAGCGCTACCAAGTAGCGCACAATAAATGTACTTGGAATATTCATAAGGCAAAAGCTGAGTACTACCAAACCTTGCTCACTGCCACATGGGGCTCGGGCACAAGTTCTTGGACTCCCTCAAAGAGCTCAGTGGCAAAGCCTCCACTGCACCTCCCTCCCAACTTAGGTCCAATGGGTCTATCACCACAGACCCTGCCCTGATTGCAAATACATTTAATGCCTCCTTCTCTGACCTTAGTAGTGTTCTCCCTCTCAATTTCTTCTCCCCACCCCCCAAGCACCACCTTGCTCCCTCTCTGCCCTCCCATTCCACTTTAAAGCAATATCTCAGCATGAAGCTGTCCCCCTTCTACTCAAGGCCCTCAGCAAATCACATTTCAGCAGCGACACACTAGATCTTAAACTGCTTAGGCTCACCTTTAACGAAGTTCTCCCTCCCCCCCACCATGCTTCTGAACTGCTCCCTGTCACTGGGCCAGTTTCCCTCTAAATGGAAATCTGCTTTCATCACACCCATCCTTAAAAGCTGTGACCACTCTCTGCCTGGGAACTACCACTCCATCTCAATCCTGCCTCCCTTCTCCAAAACCTTGGAGAAGATTGTGGCCACCCAGCTTACGGACTACCTCTCCAAATATAGCCTCCTGTGTCCTGAGCAGCATGGCTTCCGCCATAACCACAGTACCATCACAGCCCTTTTGGAGTTTACAAATGCCCTCCACACATCTCTTGACACTGGCCACACTGCTGGTGCTGTTTTTATAGACCTTTCCAAGGCGTTTGATATGGTGCACCACCCACTACTCTTGGATTTTCTCAGACAAATAGGCCTGTATCCAGAGACCACAGGCTGGTTTTCCAGCTATCAGTCTGAGAGAACCCAGACAGTCAGGCTTGCCCAAACCCTGTCCTCCTCCCTCCAAGTCAGATTGGGGGGTCCTGCAGGGCTCTATTCTCGGCCCCCTACTTTTCTCCCTGTTCCTCAACTCCCTACCCAAGGATTGCTGTGGGAAACTACTCCTGTATGCAGATGATGCTGTCCTCTACAGCTCCCACACTGATCCTGACCCTCCATTCTGCACTCCAAAAATCTTTCACGGAAGCTGAATCCTGGTTCGTTCAACATAGGCTAGTCTTAAATTAGAAAAAAAAACAAAATCCATGGTGTTTGCACATTCCCAAAACAAGAACATAGGACAACCCCTGCCCATATTGAACTCTCTAAATGACCCCTTTGAGCAGGTTACCTCGTTCAAATACCTAAGTATCATCCTAGACTCTGGGCTCACCTACCATGACCACATCTGAAAACTGAGCACCGCGGTCAATGTGCTTATTGGCCTACTTCACCAGTACAAGCACTGCCTCCCACCAGAAGCTCTCCACCTAGCTATCTTGGCATCCTTTCTATCACTCATAGACTATGAAATCATTATCTGTTGGGCAGCCGACAACATGCACCTAAACAAAATGAGGTTGGCCTTTAATGAGGCCTGTAGACTAGCTACTGGCTGCACCAGACTCACAATACCTGCATCCTTTATGCCTCAACCAGCTGGCTAAACTTTGACAGGAGGCTCAAATATAAGATCTGCCACTTTTCTGAAAAAATGACGGCAGGGATATTCCCACCTGCTGTCACCCCCCTACTCCAGGCACCATTGTTCACTTGCCACACTAGACAATTGGCGACAACCCACTTCAGGGTACCTCACTGCAAGACCACCTCGGGTCAAAGAACTTTTAGGTACCTGGCCCCTAGCTGGCTTAACTCACTCCCAAACTCCCTCCTCACAGAACCCAAACTTGGTCTGTTCAAGTCCCGGCTAAGAGACCTAATCTCTCATGACTCAGTCTGTGACCGTCCTTGATGTCTAGCCCTACCCACTCCCCCCTTCCCCACAACTATGGACTTAACTCTGGTCCAGCCGGCCCAGGGTGTGCCTATATTTGACAATGGACACCTCAGTCCAGCCTAGGCCTGCAAATAACCACCAGGGCATGGTTGGCGCCACCGCCCTGCAGTGTATGTTTCTGTTACCTGCTACCGTCTATACAATGTACCTGTGCTTGGCAACACTCTGTATCTTTGTATCACCAGCTGCTTTACTGTGTTATCTGTAACCATTTTGTAACCATTTCTGTAACTATTGTGTCTAATTGTTGCTATTGTCCCTGATGTCTATTTTCTCAATTACGTGGAACCTTTGTAAAGGAGTCTTTGACTCAAAGGTATGTTATCTGGTATCTTCAATAAATAAATAAAATAAAGTTTAAAAAAAGTAAAGCTCACTCAGTGATACTGCCACTGTATGGTGCACTTGTGAGACCACACTTGGAGTATGGAGTGCAGTTTTGGAGTCCCTGTCACAAGAGAGATCTGAGATTGCTTGAGAGAGTACAGAGGAGAGTAACAAAAAAAATTAAGAATAATCGTGACCTAAAGTATGAAGAGAGAACCAAAACTTAGCACTGTACACACTTGAATATCGTAGAATAAGAGGGGATCTCTGCCTGGTATAGGCCGCATTTAAGAATCAGGATCTTTGGGAGTGTGTAGGCCTAGAAAATGACTAATATATGCACTAGAGCTCACAACTATCAGCTACAAGGTGACCATTTCAAAACTAATAGGAGACGATCATGAATTAACCAAAGAGTGATATCACCCTGGAACAGACTTCCATCTGACATAGTGAACAGTGACTCAATCACTGTATTTAAAAATAAATGGGATTCATATTATGCAGCTATGAAATTTCCATTTGGGACAACTAGGTCCTAAATGGCAAGACTATTTTGGGAAAGCTGTTGTACACAAACTTATGAAAATTATGAAACATGAGGCTGGAAGGGGGTAGACTAAGGGGTAACATAAAGAAGTATTTCTTCACAGAAAGGGTGGTGGATGCATGAAACAAACCTATCAGCAAAGGTGGTGGGGGCTAACTTGGTAGGGGAATTAAAAAAATGCATGGAATAGGCATAGGGAAACCCTAGCGATAGGAAAGAGAAAAAAGCCGGAGATCAAGTAAGGTCTGTGGCTTTTGCAGCAGGTAGGGAAAATGGGCAGACTGGGTGGGCCTAGCAGTGCTTATCTGCCATCAGTTTCTATGTTTCAGCCCTCTTCTCTGTCTTCCTAAATTACCTCTCTGCCACCTGTACCAACTTGTATATTCACATGTATGCAGATGACACAGTTATATACACTTCCAGTCCCGCGACTGCATCTCTGGAAGTATCACTTCACCAAGACTTTCACAATGTTCTGCACTGATTCCAGTCCAACCGACTTTGGGTCAACACAAAAAAAAGTTATCCATGACCTTTGGTACCAGTAGCCAGAAGCTAACCCAGCTTGCCCCCCTCCCCATCTTCTACACATTGGATGGCACACTGCCTGAAGTAGTTCCAGCTTTTAAGTACCTGGGTGTGTGGTTTGATAGCATGCTTGACTTTTCTGCTCACGTTGATGTCATCCATGCCAAACTCCACCCCAAAATCAGTGTCTTGTACCAGAATAAGCACTGTCTTTCTCCCCATGTCTGCTGGGAGCTGGTCACCAAAATGGTTGCTCCCGGTTTTTGACTATGCAGATGTGGTTTATGGCACTGCCCACTCCACCTCCTTTGCCAGACTGGACACCCTCAGCAACACCTTCTGCTATTAACTCACCCTGTCATACTCACCACTGCTCCTTTTACTCCTCCCTATCCATCCTCCCTCTCCCCTCATGCCACCAGTCCCACTGTGCTTTCTTCATCTCTAAATACTAGTTTGGGCCCCTCCTCTCATGCTAATCCCATCTCCTCTCGCTATCCCTTCCTCTTCCTACTCCTTGCACTCAAGAGACCCACGCACATTCTCCTTTCCCCACCCACTCTCCTCATCTGGGAAATCTGCTTTCTCATACCTCCTCCCCTGTCTCCGGAACCAACTTCCCTCCTCCATCCAGGTACCACTGCTGTGGTTCTACAGAAAACTTGTTGACCGCATGTACAGCGACAAACGTTATGCCGACAGTCAGCAGACAGCCGTCACAGAAAGAAATCTTTTTCTGTGTGGGGCTTTGCCCCCCACACCTCTCATATATTATTATAATCAATTACAAGTTGGAGTTGATTTGGGGAGGGGGTGCAAATCCTGGAGATGCAGAGCCGGGGTCCCGCAGGTATATTACAGCAACAAGGTCGATTTGTCGCTATAATGTACCTTCACTGTAAATGTTTTGCTGCAGCATCGGCACACCTCCATCCATCTCTACCCTCCCTTCCCTCCATTAGATGCCAGCTAAAACTTTCCTCCCTTCCCCTACTTCCTTCCAACCCTCTTCCTGAACCCTTCCTTACTCTTGCCTGGCTTTTGACCACCCCTTATCTCTCCCTCCCACCTAACCTCATAGTTCCGTCAACCTTGTTAAAGTTTATCAACCTGTTTTGACTCCTGCTTTCTGCACCAACTCAGCATACCTTTTCTCTGGCACTATGCACTTTGAATTTGCCTAATTTGCACAGATGATTTGTATGCTAATTCATTCGTCCTCCATATATATGTTTTGCCATTTTGCCTGTATTGCACTTAACTTATGCTCTTTATGTCACCCTCATTGTAACGACATCACTTGACTAGCTGTATTTTGTTTGTAATTGTGCTTCTCCCCATCCCCTTTCCCTTTCCCCTGGGCTGCACCTGGAAATGAGCCTCTCCTCAGTGTGTCTCTCCCGGTTACCACGTATTTAAATAAATAAAAAAGTCCTGTGTTACCTCTATAAACTTTTGATTTTTTGACTCATTACCATCTGAGTGTTCCAGCCTATCTGAGAGATTGAAAGTTCCCATAATCATACTTCTACCCGACTCATTGCCTTCCAGATTTCCCTTTTCATCTTGACATCTCTGTCTGCATCTGTTTTGGTGGACTACAGATTACTCCTGTTCTATATCTATTCTATATCTCTTCCCCTCCTTATTAGCTGTCATAAACAGCATTCAGCACTGCTGATTATCATCCAGGGGGTTGTGAGGGTAGACAGTTACTTTAAGGCTAGCAGTGGAGTTTTATTCAACTTTTATTGTAATTAATTTAGTATTGTTGCACAGGGATTATTTTGTCAATTTTTTAAGTTGCTTTAAGGCTAGCAGTGGGGATTTACTTAATTCCCCATCAGTGTTGTTCAAAAGGGGGTTGATTTGGTCCATTTACACATTACTTCAGGGCTAGCATTTATCCTCTACAGAATCCCTGCTGGTTTTGGCCGTTAGTAGAAACAGCAGACAGGGACTGTATTTACTTGATTTACGAGTACCAGGACTACTGAGTAAATTTTTCCATGCACTGTATATATTGTGCTGCTTCTATTTAAAGTGGTCAGTGCTTCTGTTTGAGAGGATAGGCTGCTATCTCTTCGTTGCTCTACTTGTCGTCCTTCATTGCTTGCCTGTTGCCTCACTCACCCCCTCAGTGTTTAGATTACCCTTAGCCCACCCTGCCCCTGCCTACTTAACTACCCGTCTTCTCGCCCCAGTTCCCAGCTCCAGGAATGCTGTTCAGTTGTGTGAACAAATCTTAGTTATTAAAATATTTAATTATATTTTTCTCATATTATTATTGACATTATTTTAATTACTATTTTATATTTTTATATATATATATATATATATATATATATATATTAGAGCAAATAACTCCTTTAATGCATCAGTTGAGTTGTTCCACTAGTGCTAGGAAATTCGATGTTAGGGGTTGAAACCCCTTTGTACCCTCCAGCCTACAATACTAACTGAATTAAAAGCATTGGTCACACATAACTTTCACCCCATCACATGTGGAAAGAAGCTGAGGAATAGGAGAATGGGGTGACAGTTAGTCGATGATTTCTAATTGCACTCATTCCAGTTGGGGTGGGCTGGAGGGTGCAAAGGGGGTTTCAACTTTAACATCGAATTTCCTCGCTTTTGTCTCTGTGGAACAACCCTAACTGATGCATTAAGCAGAGTTTTTTGCCTCTAATTTCCCTTCTTTTTGAGAATGATAATGAGAAATAGTGAATGTAATGCGGCAGCGGGAGCGAGGGGCCCATTGTGCCTGCAAACACAAATCGTAATGCTCATGGTGATGCAAAACGAAACAGAAAGAGAAACAGTACTGTAGACAGAAATGTTAAAAACAATGCAAACACAACCGCAAATGAAAACACAAAGGGTGACGCACATGGTGGCGTAAACGTGAACAATAAGTGAAAGGGGTATGGAACCGCAAGCAGAAATGGTAATGGTAACAGTAATGTAAGCGCACAGGCTGGTTTTCCCCAAAAGCTGTATAGAGAAAGACAGTGAGTACAAAGAATTTATGCAACGTAATGAGTCTCGGAATACAAAAATGAGGACTTGGAATAGTAAATTGCTTATATCTCAGTAACCGTATGACATAGAAAAAAAATGTAAAAGTCATATGAATTACCACTTTCCTGGCTAGTTTTGTACTTTTGTACTTAGTTTTGTACTTATTACAAAAAAACCCAAAAGGGGACTAAGAAATTTTTTGATTTAAAAAGTCCGTATCTCGCAGACCGCTTTCAGATACGGCCCTGGAAAGGCACAGCTTAACGCCATAATGTTATCCTATGGGAAAAAAACAGAAGTTCGGAGTGCCATAACTTTGCCTCCCTGTAATATTTTTTCACCAAACCACTGAAAGGCACATCTGTGGGTAGTTAACTGTAGTTCCTGCAAATTTCAGCCCAAAAGATCAAACCGTTATTTTGCAGCAGGGCGCTAAACGATTGCTGCAATGCGTTGTACTCCGTAATGTTATCCTATGGGAAAAAGTGTCAACTTTGGAGTACTGTAACTTTTCCGCTGTGTAATATTTTTTCAACAAAACACTGAAAGGCACATCTTTGAGATATCGGCTGCGTTTCCTCCAAATTTCAGCCCAAAACTCCAAACCATTCTTTTGCAGAGGGATGCCAAAGAATTACTGTTATTTTGGGCATAGTGTTGCAAAGTAGTGTTGTGATTTGCGAAAGCTTTCGCAAAAATTTGCGACATTTTCGTGAGTGCGGCACTACTTTGTGAAAGTACTTTTTCCAGAAATCTGAAAAACATATTTCTGGGGTGTTTTACCCCAAAATAAAGACATGGCTAGCATCCTCAGGGCCTGACTAGGTGAATACAAAAAGAATTAGGTTGCTAGATGTTCTCAATTTTAAATGCCAAGCATTTTTCTGATCACTAACTGAAAACAAAATGGCAGATTTGTGACAGTAAAAGGGCCATTTGCGATAGTAAAAATGCATTTGTGAAAGTGTTGAACTTTTTGTTAACTTTTCTCATTGACTTATAATGGGAACTTGTTTTTTTGAATAACTTTTGAACCATTTAATATTTTTTCATGAAATCTTTGAAAGGCACATTGGGGACCCTGGCTGCATGTTTCCTGAAGATTTCAGACTGGTCGCGCAAACTGTGTGACCTGTAGGCGCAACCGTAGAATTCCAAAAAAAGCGTAAACGCACATGCAGATCATGCTTAATAACTCTGCAGCTGTATATCCAACTGGTACAAAGCTTGGCAGATCCCAAGGCGTATGGGTCTTGATTCTGTATTCCAAATTTCAGGCAAATCTGTTGAACGGTTGCAAAGTTATTAAGGTGCAAAATTTTGGGTTTAACATGTAAATGGCTCCTCAACCCTAACTATGGCAGCACTACCGTGCTACCATAATATGTGTATGTATATATATATATATATATATATATATACACACATACTTTTATGGCATTTGGGGTTTTCTCCCCTGCCCGAGGCCACGGCATACACATGCATGTGCACACATGGAGGCGCACGCATACGCCAGTATCTGGTGGCCCCTTCCACCACTCCTCAGACTTATGTCACCACTCCATACCACCTGCGTGTCCCACCAGACTTCCACCCAGTGAGAGTGGGACTACGGTGGAGTGGGCATCCACCCCTTTGGAGGGGAGAGCCATGGCACAATCCAGCTCCAACCCACCCCTCCCCCAAGCCAGCATCTCTGTGACCCAAGGTCATTCCCAAACCCGGATCGCCGGCGAAGTGCGAGAAAAGGCACCAGTGCCTCAGCCCTCTGCACCACCAGGCTGGCTTCTATTTTATATTCTTTATAAATGCTTAAATGTTAAGATAATTGGGAGGCCATACTACAAAACATCCAGTCAGAACTGCTTTCTACATGATGCAAGCAAGAAAGAAAAAAAAGGTTTGCTTTCAACTTTTTTTAAGAGCATTCTGTCTAACTAAGCAGGACTTAGCATCCATGCCATTCAATGAAATAAGTTTCACTTTTATGAGGCTAGAGATAAGAAGATAGTTACTGTGGACACTTGACAGGTGATGTACCACATATGTTTTTCTGTGCTGGGCTGTATCTGTTACTAGCTATGGCCAAAAGAAAAAAAAAATGCAGACTGGTTTTGAAAAGAAAATTCACTACAATGGAAGTAAGAAACTTTTAGCCATTGCAAAAATGTTTTAAATCCTACATAAACTAACTTACACCACCTAATAGAGAATTTATGGGGCTGTGAGATGATTAAGTCTTAAGTCTGCAGCATCTATGCCAGCCATGCTATCTGCAAAACATTGTGGTATCAAATATATCATAAATAAACAAAGTTGTTTAGTCTTAAATGAGAGCTGGAGTCATGTCCTGTTCAGATATATGACTCTTAATCAGGTGTCTGAAAGCATGGAGATGTTGCTTCGATTGAAGAGGTTCTTTGACAAAAACAAGCAGCATGACTTCATGCTTGATTGAGCTCAGAAAAAATATTTCATCCTCAGAAGGACATTTTTCAACTTTATAAACTCTGTGAAAATGGCGCTAAGAAATAAATATATCCTCTTGAACTGTAAGAAATATAGATTAATCATCTGTAAGCATTTTTAAGCTGTCTATAAAAAAACAAGTTTTATGAAACAGTCTATAAACTATGGACCTTACTGTATATTAGGAAAATATATATCATATTTGGTATCTGATTAATCCAGGCCTTGAGCTGGACAAGAAAATGTAAATTTCATGTTTGTGTGAAAATGCCTCTGGATGCAAGAGAGATAAATTGTTTTAAACAAAAATTTTGTTTAAAGCTGAATGACTTTCTGAAAAAATAGCTCTTGGGAGGAGTGTAAACCCACACCTATACCATCTGTAGGGACTAATCAGAACTGGCAATGATGTCACTCTGAGTCTGAAAGATATACTCAAATCCTGCTGTTCCAGCCTCGAGTCTCTGAAATTTTAGAACTGTATGGACCTATGTCAGATGGACTGAGTAATCTTGTTGTTTCAGACTTCTACTAGGTCAAAAGCCTGAAGCCACACCTGCATTGGATGTCTTGGGCCAGCATTCGGTTAAGCCATTGATGAGTCCACCAGAGATGCTGAGGACAAGCCTGGAAGCTGACACAAAATTGCAACAAGGTCCAGCTACAAGAACAGCTTGTTACAAAAATGACTTTTTCCAGTGTTGGATGAAGCAAAGCATGTGGTTTAAATACTGGACATCCTGACTGGAGTAATGTTTTAAACTTTCTGCTAAAGCCAAGTAAGGATAGATAGTTTTTTTTTTCAATTGTTTAACCAAGTGAGACACACTAAGCTGAAAGCTTTTTTACAGATGCAACCTGGGAACACAGGGAAGTTAAGTGACTTGCTCAAGGTCACACAGTATATGCAAGTGAGGGCTGTGAGATTCAAACCCAGGTCTCCAGATTTGCAGCTCAGAGCCTTAAACCACTGCACTATACTACCTGCCTAACTGTGACTGACTGTGAAATTCACCAGCCAAAGCAGGCCTGCAGTGCTGTTTGATGACAGATGAGGCTGAGACCCTGAGTTCAAGTGGAAATGAATTGAAAAACAGAAACAGTCATAAAATCCAGTTACCAAACAAGAACTTTGCTGGCCACATGGAAATCCTTTTCTGCAAAAAACTAAGATGCTTACAGAATCTACTGTTGTGCTGCTGAAATGTTGGTATCTTGCTGTCTGATTTTCCTGCCAAAATCCTAACCAGTGACTTTTTTCATGATTCATGATGTCTAAAGCCAGGAGGAGTCAGTCTGCACTGCTGAATTGATGCCAGAAGAGTCCAAAGTCCTGGGTTCGAGGGTGAGAAAGGCAAAAGACAAGGACTACAGCCAAGCCAGCTACCACAGAACTTTCATCATCCAGAATTAGAAATTCTCACCAAGATTTTTAAAGTTAAAAGGAAAGAAGACCCAGCCTCTACATTTAACCAGAAGTTTAACTGTTACTTTAATTATTGTAATTTTAATATCTTAATTTGGTGTATGTGGAGAGAAAACAAAGTTAACTTAATTCTTAAACATAAAATCTTGGGATATAGTTTAAGCTTGAGCTTGAGTTTAAATAAAAGAGCAACATTTTTTCATGCCATAATGTATTGAAATAAGTTTAAATAGAAATAATCCAAACACTAACATAATGAGTTTGCAAGTTCTCATACTAAAAGGTTATGATATTTACAAAGCATGCTGACAGCATAGTATATAGACAATAGCCAATACCATTTATTGTGTTGAACCTTGCTCATTTCTTAGTTGTGTTGTTTATTTTCTGAATTTTTTTGTTTTGTTTTTGGGTTTATTTGTTTTATTTGATTTTCTGAAACGTTTGCTGTTTGTGTTTGCATTACTTTTATTATGCTTGATATTTATGCAAATGAGGGATACTTAGTATTATTGTACAGGGTATTAATACAATTTATTTTTCATACTTCTTGGTGTGGCAGAAATGTTTTTGCCATTATCTAGAACCTGGATAATAGGGATAATATCAGGTTTCAATTTTATAATTATTTATATGAATTTTTGAAAATGTTTGTGGTAAGGCCTGAGGCAGGTCCAAGTACCTATTATAAAAATTGGTATTATAACCTATTGCTATGACACAGCACTGCTGACACCATCCAGGAGGGTTATGAGGGTAGACAGCATCTTAGGAGCCCTTCCCCCACCCGCCAGCCTTCCCTGCAGCTACAACACCAGACAACCCAGATACAGAGACCTGTCCTACCTGTTCCTTGGTGTGCTGCACCGTGCTTCGCATGGCACTATTGCCACTTACCACCCACCCTCCTGCCCTAAGCTGGTGTTTCTTTTATAGGTGGATATGTCAGGTGGAACCACTCAACTTAATCCTGCAACCCCATATTGTCCACCTCTTGGTCTCTCCCCACCATCCTCTATTTTTCAAAGTCACTCTGAGGCGCCCATCTCCTAAATGCCCAGAAAACAAATCAACCTCACCCAAGACACATTCACCTTTACCTTAACCAATTAATTACTCATCAACCTGACCAGGGCACTGGAGCTTTCTAAAAGTGTGTGTGGGACCAAGGTCTGGGGTACAGAGGCCAACCGTAATTGGGATGCGTGTAAAAAAATGAGGTCTGGGGGCTGCCAGGCCCCCAGAAGCTCTAGGGTTTTAGGTGCTCTGTGGTGCATTTTAAGGCTTACATTGAAGATAAAACAAAGTTCTGTTAGGCCTCTCCCTACCCTTGACTTCAAGGGGAAAAAACAAATTCTAGAGTTGTCTCTGTCTGAATGGGAAAAACAACACATCCAACTAATCATAGTTAACTGTAACATCATAATAAATAATAAAAACCATAAAAACATAGTTAAATACCAGCTAACAAGCCCTGCTCTGAACCGATCCCCAGTGGAACCAGAGTCACAACCCCCATCTTCTGATGTGACCCAGTGTTTACCATTGCCCTTTGCTTTCTTCCCCAGTCAGCTTCCAATTGGGTGGTGCTAGAAATCATGCAGGATTGCTGCTGTGAGTCAGGCAGTCAAAACGCAGGTCACCAGGATATCAGATGGCGATACTGCCACTGAAAAGCTAGATCATTTTTAGACAGGCAGTGCCTGACGTGGCATCTATCACCATTGAAATGCATGTCTTTGTAATGGCCAGGTGCTGGGCAAAAGGACATAACTGTGAAACAAGAGATTAAAGGCTGAACTCCCACCATGTACACAGTGACAGCCAGCTTGACAGTCCCATTGCAGTTGCAGTCATGCATGCAGCTACACCTCCAGGAAATACAATTCCAAACTGCTAGCTCTAGTCAGAGGAGAGCTCCAGGTTTAGTCCATAGACCACTCTACTGCTGGGCCACCTCCCCCCCCCCCCCGTGCAATTCTGCATTTTGTCATTTTGTGTGTGGGGTGGACTAATAGGACAGCTGCCTGCCTGTCCCTGCTCACAGCCCAAGCTGTGCAGTGACTAAGGAAGTTAACACCCTTAATGTTGTGGTGCAGCAGCTTGCTGCTGTTGCTTGTGCTCACCTTACTTGACCCTGGCTGGCATGCAGCACTCTGTACCTCCTTGCAGCTTGCACAACTGAGTGACACCTTCCTTAGTTGCTTGATCCCAGCTGGTCTCCTCTAAAAGCCTCCTACTCTCCTGACTGTCTCCCCTCCTCCCTCGCCTTTTCCTCCAGGCCCAGGCCAAGCAAAAGTGAGCAGCTGCCCTACCTTACTGCCAGTCATCGCAGACCAGACAGACACAGACTAATTTTCCTCTCACCACTTGGGTAACATGCTATCTTTTTTAGCAGCTCTCCTTCTAGTTCAGCTGAGCTCAGCACTCACACAGACTGATGAGCAGTAATCAGTACTCAATAGTCATCACGGTCACTCATGCTACGGACAGACATGGACACAGAGTCGGAGGTCAGCAAATTCTGCATGTACTGAGTTCACCTCACTTCTCTCTTGCTGCTGGACTGCAGTGCATGCACAAGTCAATGATGCACACTGAGAAAGATTTCCCAGGCTTCCCGTTCTGTCCGCTTATGTACTGTGGTGGTGCGGCTAGCTGCCAGCCACTTGGAAAACTGGGAAATTGAGTTTTTTTATTTAGTCTGACTGACATACGGGATAAAACTGTCCCATATAAAGTGAGGGGGCATGACCCCCCTCTTTTTAAAACTGGGGGGGCACGGCCGGCCTGGCTCCCCTGGCTCTGGCACCCCTGAACCTGACATACCTTTCACTAGTAAACTGCCTGGCAAACAACTCAGATGTCTGTATACTTAGTCCCTAGCTCATCTGCCCCTTCTTTTCTACTCTCCTCTGCAGCCTCCCCATCCCCATGATGAAGCCTATCATGTTACCCCTGCTAGCCACCCTACTCACTGGACTGTTGTAGGGCACTGACCTCTGTGCATGAGTCATGGCCTTAGACCAGGCAGAACTGTCCAGTTTCCACCACTCCCATAAGTCAGACATCCCACTACGAATGGTGGATTGGTGGGAGCACAACACCTGCCCACTTCTCCTAGCACTCCCGTCCAACAGAGACCGCCTCCTACTAGGATTCTTCATCTACATGCTAACCATCACTCCACCTTGGCCCATCTCAACAAACCATGCCTATGCACCTCTGCTCTCACTGCTGCTACTGGCAGGTGATGCTGAGAGCAACCCAAGTCCCTCAAACATTCCCATCTCCTACTCTAATCAAGCATGGGCCAGCACATCCAGACTGAAGACTGCCCACCTCAATATCTGCAGCCTCCCAACCAAATGTGCTGACCTAGAAGCATGGCCATCCCTCTATAAGCCTAATATCCTTGGCATCACCAAAACATGGCTCAAGCCATCCATCACAGACTCTAGTTACAACCTGCTCGGCTAGTCCGTGCTAAGGCATGATAGACCTGGTAATAAGAAAGGTGGAGGGATACTTCTATATCACAGTGACCCCCTTACAGCTACCTTAGCCCTTAACCCTGTGCTTCAAAGCCAGCTCCCCCAGTGAGTGGCTCATTGCAGAAATTACACCAGGATCAAATAAAAAAACATACCCTGAGTGCTGCTGCTATAATCCTCCAAAAACAGTATCCCGGAGCTAACAAACCTATTGTCAGGCCTGGGTCAGATCTCACCTCACAGGGAAAGTATAGTGTTAGGTGATTTAAACCTCAACTGCTTAAGTACCAAGCAATCGGAGTACAGTGACCTACTTAAGCAACAAAACTTCACCCAGACCATCACCCTGTCCACAAGAAACAACAGCAGATCTCAAAACCGCTCCTTACTGGACTGGATAGTAACAAACAGGGATGACAGGATCCTTCAAGCTGGGATCCTATCTGATTCTATTAGCGATCACTCCCCTATGTACATCATCTGGTCATCCAAATCTAAGCACACCGTCTCCCCAAATATCTGACTTTTAGAAATTTTGCCTGCTGTGACAACACCTGCCTGTTCAATGATGTCAGGGCAGTACACTAGGAAACCCTCCACTCTCTTCCTGATGTCACTTCAGTTATAGAATTCCTCACTGATGCCCTGCTGTGCATTCAGGACAGGCATTTCCCACAAACTATCCACCGTGTGCGAGGTGGAAGCACCCGTTAGCTCACATAAGACCTTCTCTCCCACATGAAGGAGAGAGAGATACAAAATGGGCTGCCTTCAAAGCCTCCCCCTCCCCTGCCCATGGAACGATCAGAGGAGACTGCGCAATCTGTGTAATCAGCAGACCAAAACCCACATGGTGAGCTACTTTCAAAAACCCCAGAACGACAGTCTTAGAAACCCCTGCCTATTCTGGTCCACTATAGGCTCCATGATAGCCCCTAGATCCACAACCCCGCCTTACATCTCAACTCCCCAACAGACCTTTTAACTGAACCCACCGCAGTTGCCAATGCCCTAAATGTCAAGTTCACTGACTGCTCAGCCCACCTGAATAAACTGCCCATACCCAAGCAAGCATGCCCAGCAAACCAGACCAAGAACACACCTGTGGCTGGCACTCGTCAGCCACCTTTCCACTTGAGGGCTATCTCCACACAAGACACCTACAAATTACTGACAAGCCTCCCCAACTGGGGCAGTCCCAGTAGTGATGGACTATACCCGTTTCCTTAAACTCATGGCCCCCTACATCACCAAACCCCTGACCACAATCTTCAATCTCACCTCTCCAATTCAGCTATGCCCACCATATGGAAAAATTTCAAAGGTAGTCCCCATTTTCAAAACCGGAGATCCTCTGTCTACAGATAATTACAGGCCCATCTCTATCCTGCCTCACCTGAGCAAGCTCTTCAAAAAGGATATCCACCACCAACTCTCAGAGCATGTCAATAAGTATAACCTTCTCTGTCCTCACCAGCATAGTTTTGGGAAACACCACAGTACTACATCTGCTCTGGCCCACTTTACAAACCATGTTTTCAGAAACATGGATAAAGAGAATCTCACAGGTGCCATCTTCATCGACCTGACCAGCCTTTGACCTGGTTGACCACAACTTGCTCCACGGCAAGTTAAAGAACCTTGGTTGTTCTGCAGTGATGACTACCTGGTTTCAGAATTACTTCTCTTGCCGATCCCAAATGTTAGCATTGGGGGTGCCACCTCCTTGGCTAAGGCAGTGACCACTGGTATTCCCAGGGATCCATCCTGGGTCTGCTCCTCTTTTCACTATTCATAACTCCCTACTTGCTAACAGCCTCTCATGTGAGGCCATCCTGTATGCAGACGGCCTAGCATTGTTCCACAGTGCCAAGTCACTAGCTAGTCTCTCCATCACACAAACCCTAAACTACGGAGCAGCCCACAACTGGTTCCCAAGAAATAGACTCCTAGCAAACTCAAACAAAACTAAGGCCATGCCTCTGGGGTCTAAATCCAAGATCTCTAAGCTGACCAATACTCAAACCACCCTGACTGTTCTATCTCCAGATGGCTCCCTCTTTGAAAATGTACCCTGCTTCAAATACTTGGGTGTCACCATGATGTCACTTAACCTTCTCCATGCATATCAATGACACCTTGCAGTGTATCAACCAGAAACTGGCAGCAGGCTTCTGACTAAAACACTATCTGACCTCTGAGGCCCAGCTTGCTATTGCACAATTCAACCTCCTTCCTCTGTTGGATTATTGTGCCCCTATCTAAACATATACCTCCTCACAACTTCTTGCTAGGCTTACTACCACCTACAATAACATCTGTAGATTTGCACTGATGGTGCCCTACTCCACACACCAATTCTCCTTATACCAGGCTCTGGGCAGTACCTGGTTATAATAGCACTACAATAATAGCGCCGCTCAACATAGCGCAAGTCTGTATAGCACTACCATGGACAGCGATGGGGGATTGACAGCACTATGCAGTAAGTGCTCCCCCAGTCATTGTCCGTGATCCTAACATAGGACAAGGGAAGAAGAACACCAGTAGCTGACCAAGCTGCTCTTGTGGCATTTAGGGCTGAGGCATGGACCAGCTCAGCTGAGCAGCACCTGTAGACCAAAATTCTTAATCCTGGTTTCCCTGGATTTTGCTTCATGTGACTTTTTTTTTACAAGGGGCCATGAAAACAGTATTCCTCGGCCCCATAAATTTCCTCTTGCCCCATGATCTGCTCCCCCTGGAGTTAGGATCTTTTAGTAAGGGGGGTGTGGGGGGTAGAGTCCCCTGCATGGGTGTGTGGGGCTCCCACCCCACCCGCAAAAACAAAAGTGGTGACATTTTGCTGCTTGGTTGCTAACCATGCTGTTCTTGCCAGTTTCATTGAGACCCAGTGCTGCTCTAGGCTGGCTCTCCCCCAGGCCAGAAACAGCTACTTCCTCAGCTGAAAAAGTAAAAAAAAAAAGAGTCAGCAGCACACAGAATCCTGATTAAAGTAAATGCAAATTTATTTGTACCAATGCAAGTTAAAACACAGGATCCAGAGCAGCAGTCCTGCAAAGCAATCATTACTCCAGTTCTTCAACTCTAATATAAGTCTTCCTCAGGGGGTGTGGCTAAAGGAAAATGCTTCATTTTCAAATGCATAAGGGAAGGGAACATTGTTTAACCAGGAGTAGCACACTAAGCTGAAGCTTGTTTCCAGATGCGACTTGGGAGCACAAGGAAGTTAAGTGACTTGCTCAAGATCACACAGTATGCACCTAGGCGGCTGTGGGATTCAAACTTAGGTCTCCAGATCTGCAGCTCAGACCCTTAACCCACTGCGCTATACTGCCTCCTGAATAATACATTAATATTAATGAGAAAAAGGTGGAGCATCAAACAACCAAACAATTAATCAAATGGCTTAATAAAATAGTGCTAAATAAATCAAAAACAAACTTATATAACAAATGAAAGAATGACAAATCACTCATGCCTTTAGATACATTCTTGAAAAATGCATAATAGCATAAGCCAAAATAAACTATTTAGAGACAATTGTCAAAAAGCTAAGCAGCTAATAAGCACTAAGCGCAAATGTAAGACAGGCAGAGTAACAAAAGAGAGAATGGCATTCTCAAACCTGGTAGCCCCAAATTTCATTATACATGGCATCATGATCAGGGGACCCCACTGCAAATGAGATACATGGAACTCCATGGTGGTTTATCCAGCAAGACAGTCAGGATGAGAGGTTGAGATTCCACTAAAGGTTGAAAATATGTCCTGGAGGGGGACAAAAAGAGAAAGTTAGTGAAACAATGGGACGTCCCAGGGTGTGTGTGCTATTTTTATGGATCTTGGATAATACGTAAAAACCTGAAGTTGTAAGATAGTCCTGCCACATGAGTCCATATTCTGCCTCAGTGATGTCACCTTTCTTTAAAGCAGCACTAAGTATGCTACTCAACTCCATCTCAAACCCAATAGTGGGATTTGAATTTAGCTTACAATCATTATTTGCATTATTGAGCAGTGCCAATACAATATTTCTATAATGTTCCACATCCAAAACAACGTTACTACCCTTATCTGCAGGTTTGATAACAATAGTTTGTTGTAAAGCAATTCTTTCATTTTTTTGTCAGATTAAGTTTTTGGGTACCCTATCTGTAGTAAGTATGTCCTTGACCTGTTGGCATACTGTTTTTTTCATATATAGTAATGGCATTGTTGTATATTCTAGGGCAAAACAAAGACTTATATTTGAATTTGCTTTTATGAAGATTTTCCAAGTGTTTGCCTACAGAGGTAATGCAGGACTAACCCTATCATGGTCAGAAGTACTGCTCAAGTTACCTTCATTCAAAAGAGTTTGAAGGGCCTCTAAATCTGTGGAAAAATCATCATTAGTAGCACTATTTGCCAAGATCTCATCATTATTGTCATTAGCAATGGACTGTAAGTCTGACAGTGTAAAAAACAGCACAGGTATTTCACTATCATCATGTAAATTCCCTTGAGAGTCAGAAATCTCTTCAGACGGCTCTAAGCTTATTGTAACTAATTCAAATGCATAGTCAATGTCTTATCTGTATGTAGTGCCTAGTTCAGCAGTATTAGAATATCCCATAGCTAAATTAGATTGGGTGATTTCTTGTTGCTGGTGAAAATATATATTTTTAATTTATTTAGCACTATTTTGTTAAGTCATTTGATTCATTGTTTGGTTGTTTGATGTTCCACCTTTTTCTCATTAATATTAATGTATTATGCATTTAAAAATGAAACATTTTCCTTTGGCTACACCACTCATACTAGAGTTGAAGTGCTCGGGGGATGATTGCTTTGCAGGACTACTGCTCTGGATCCTGTGTTTTGACTTGCATTGGTACAAATAAATTTGCATTTACTTTAATCAGGATCCCGTGTGCTGTTAACTCTTTTTTGGATTTTGTTACTTGAGGCAAGCCACCTCTTTCTTCAGCTTGCACCAACCCTGTTTGCTTCTTGTTCACATACTCACCCACTTTGGTATTTCCTCGGTTGCACCATAGATAATGCCATCAGAAGTGAAAAGCTGTCCCCCTTTTTCACCCTGCTCAAACAAATAACCTGTCCCCACAACCTTTGGAACTCCAGCATCCTACCTTTAGAAGTTCCCCAGGTATCCACTTGCCTGGGTAGCAAAGCCTTCACCTTTGTCGCACCCAAACTGTGGAATAATCTACCTGCCTCCCTCCACTCCCTAGATTCTCACGTGCATTCAAATCACGTTATAAAGCAGTCTTGATGGCCGCCGCCATGTTCCTCTGTCTCTCTGGGTGAAAAATGCTGTTTCACATTTCTGCTGTGGATTCTTTAACTTACTGTACCTACATTTGATATATCCTGATGTACTGCACTCAACATGTATTGTCATTAGCTTGCTTTCTGTATTTATTGCCCTATAACATTGTATTTCCACTTGCACTTTATATTCCTATTCCAATTGTTCTATTTTCTGAACCACTTGTACATGTGTAATTGCATTTCCTAGCTGCATTACCTATGTGCCATCTTTATAGCCTGGGTTGCACCTGAAAACGGTCCCTTGGATTAGTGCGCCCACTCGGTAAATAAATAAATAAATTAATATGAAGCCATCCTGACTTCACCCCCAAGACAGCCATATCTTCTAAGGCTGTTATGGTTTCTTTATATAGAATGCTATGCCCCCCTTCCTTTACATTCTCCCTATCCTTTTGAACAAGAATATAGGCAAGTACATTTATTTATTTATTTATTTTGACCAGGCAAGTACATAAGACAAATACATGTGTATTTTCAGGAATGACCCGGGAGATTACAGTGAAAAAACAAATATGCAGACAAGTAAGGCAACGGTACAAAGGCAAGTAACAGTAAACGCCATAGGATTACAAGTCGAACAACAATAGTAGCATAAGACTCTTCCACCCAGGTTGCACCTGGAAACAAGTCACAGCTCAGTGAGCCTTTCCCAGTTAACAATTTTTAATAAATAAATAAATGATTAGCCCCATGTTTCAGTTTCTGCCACTATATCTACCTGTTCTACTGCCATTAACATGTGCAATTCCTTCATTTTATTCCCTAAGCTTCTTGCATTCATATAATTTACTTTCCACTTGCCCTTCTGCTCTACTCTTGGCTTCCCATCCTTGCCAATATTTGAAAGTCCATCACTTCTACATTGCCCTCTGCCGTTTCCCCTTTTTGACTAGGCCCTGTGTGTTCTGGAGTGAGACAATCTGGCTCTGTTAGTGTGTTTGTGTGTGTTCATGTGTTCCATTAGTGTCCTCCACCCTGGCTAGTTTAAAAATGTGCTGTTACCGCTAGTTTTTACCCTAATGCACCAATTCTCCACTGCTCAGATTCAGGCCATCATTTGCAAGCAGACTGAGTGAAATTGTCCCAGAAGAATCCTCAGTTCCCCAAAAAGTGGAACCCCTCCTCCTCCTCCTCCCACCAAACTTTAAGTCATTTGTTGAATTATTTTATGTTATTATTCCTACACTGTCCTTCACGTGCTACTTGTAGCATCTCCAAGAAGGCTAATGCATTTGCAGTTGTCCTCAAGTTACTACCTAGTTCCCTGAAACTGCCTTTAAACTCTTCTACACTATGATTTACCAAGTCATTATTCTAGGTGTATCACAAATCATGCCCCCCCCACCCTGCTTTCATCCGCCCCTCCAATTGGGGAATTTCTCTTTCTGTGGTCACCCTTAGGAAGCACAGAATGGTCTCTAATCCTGGTTACAGTTGCACACCAGCCTCTGTACCTCTAACTATGGAGTTTCCCATGACTACGATGTGCATCTTTCTATCCCTGGTGCTGCCTACTCTCCTCTCTGTTGGTGCATCTTTGCTGGATAAAGCCATACTCTCTAGGTTCAAAACTGCTACTTTCATGGTTTAGCAGATGCCTTGAACCGATTCCACCAATGGCATGAACTAGTTCTAGGTTTTCATCCCTGGCATCTCACCAATGCTGGCTCTGCTCCTTCCAATCTGCCCTCCACACTGCAGTCCATCCTACAGCTCTGGCATGTGATACCTGCTGAGGTAATAGGATTGCAGTCCCTAGTGGCCCTCCTTCTGAGTTGCTGCTCAGGCACTGCACTTCAGCCCTGAGGGTAGCTAATTCCACACTGAAGGCCATACGCATCCAACAAACTGAGCATACCCAGACCACTTTCTGGAAGATTGCCGAGATGCTAAATCTACAGTTGGTCAACTGCTCCCAATCTCATGCCTATGTTAACATGCTATAGTGTAAGTGGAATGGAAGGTTCATGAATGAAACCTTTGTCCTGCAGAGTTTCCTGTCCCTGCTCTTCTTCATGATTCCCTCTTTGCATTAAGTCCAGGCACATAAACTCATGGCACTTGGAACAAATGACACAACTCACCCTGCACATCTTGCCTCTGCTCATAGATACTTTGAATTTTATACTTCCTGGTGCCTCAAAACCTATAAGTACTCCTTTCTATTACTGTCTCAGTGCATCCATAAAAGATTTCATTCCTGCACTACCTCAGTTTGGTCCATAGGAAGTGGAACTCTGTTCAAGTAAGCAGATTTTATATCAAAAGAAGCTTCCAGCTCCACCTTGCAGGCCCAATTAAAATTGCATCTCCTACAATCAATTAAACAAGCATTTGTCAATGCCAAATGTTCGTCATGTGTGTAATGGGAATCGCCGTCTGCCAGTTATGTGTATATAATTATTTTTTTTTGCTATGGTATTTCTTCCAGAGTTCCGGAGGCACTCTTGCCATCAGCTGTCACCCCAGCTCCAACCCCCAAAGATCAGACCCCCTCCCTTAAGCACCCACAACTTACCCTTCATAGCAGGGTGGTGGGGAGCGACTCGACCCAACCCAAGCAAATCATTGCCAGGGAAGTGCCTTCTCGGGGGTGGCACTGCAGGGACAGCTTCATTAATCTGGGGCTATTTTTCTGTTTTACTCACTTGTAGAGGCATGCAATGACACCTGCAGAGAGAGTGCGCACGCATCTGTACATGCTCTCCCCAAGCATCAGCCCTCTCTCTACCCCTTAGCTGCAGTGTCAGCACGCTGCCCCCCAGCAGTCGCTAGGGGCCAGTGGAGCACTGGCAACTGAAATCCCCCCTCCCCAGAGAAGGAGAGCAGTCCCTCGGACACTCAATCCTTCTCTCCCCTGCTGACCCCGACAACCTGTGCCTATTCCCAACATAGGTCACCCAGCGTGGCTTGAGGTAAGGCATCCAGCGCCTCAGCCCTCAGCACCACCAGGCTGGCTATGTGTATATAATTTTGATATAAATATATGTTTTGACTTCTGCTTGTGAAACATGGCAGTCAGCACAAGGCATCCTGGAACATTAGATTTTTGAAAACGCAATGTTCTCTCTGAGTGGAAGGAAACAGCTAACATCAAAGAAACTAACACACACCTGACTAAAACCTGTGTGGAAATCATAAAAGTTATGTTCTGATAAAGTTGGCACTTTGAAGTGAAAATATTGCCTTTTTATGAGGTGACAGGAGGGAGAATGCTTCCTAGTCAGTCTATGTCAAAAATCACACAGTGTTGAGAGGTGGTTCTCAGACTATTTACCTGAGATATCGAAGGGATATTGTAAAGGGCTAAGAGTGACCTCATGTGCTGTGACATCACAAGGAGGGTGTGACTTTAACTCTGATATTGCCAAACTGGCTGAAGGGACTGAGCTACTTTTTGTTCTGGACTTCTAAGGGACACTCTGTTCTTAGGATCAAGAGAAACCACTTCTGCCAAGACTGGTAATTCAAGTGTGAAGCTTTGCCAACTGAAACTGAGTTAGAACTATATAATTCAGTTGTAAGGTGTTTTGTTTTGTAATTGTCCATTTCTTTCTGACTGTAATTTTAATGTATATATGTTCTGTATTTATTTACTATTTTTAATTTTAGTAAACCTTGTTTTTCCATAAACCTGCCTGGGGACTTGCTCATTTTGAGTGTGAATGGTGGGACAGTATTGATAATTCTGACATAACTGTTAAATTGCTTAGAGTGTTACCATATGCAGCCATGCTAACAAGGATCTGTGCAAAGATCCAGCAAGGTAAGAAAATACTAGTATCTCAACTGAGTCGTCAGGGTGTTGTGAACAAGGTTGGTTGTATGCCCGCTGGGTCAAGTATTGCACTGCTTTCCCCGAAGAGAGTGTGATATTTCGGACCTGTTACCTGGGTGTGCTAGCTAAAAAGGGTTTATAATTGACCCAGGACTTGAGACTGGTAGTTTGCTCGGACCCAAAACAAACAGGAGGGTATCCCTGTTTGTCCCCTGTTCATGACTCGCACTTCAAGGTTGGGCACTGTGGGAGCAGAGGGCCTGACCCTCGGAGTGGATTTGTGACAGTGTGCACAGGTGACATTTTGGGGGGTGGGTAACGAGCCGACGTTGACAAATTTCAACATAGGTTCATAACTTCATTGTTTTTTAATATTTTTACACCACATTTTCAACATAGCCATCTTATTATGCCACCTCACAAATAAAGGAAAAGTACAATTACAGCTCCTGTCCGAAGGGAAATTTCACTCAGTGGCTGCAAAATCACCTTTCAGGATGCAGAAAAAAACATTTTGGCCAGGATCTGAACAATGGCAGCTGTCACATTCGTAAGATGAAATGAAGAAATGGCTATATTGAAAATTTGGTGTTAAAATATTGAAAAGTATCAAAGGTACAAGCCTGTGTTTGCTAATTTAAGTGCAGACTCATAACTGTGTTGTTTGTTATTATTTTCACATCACATTTTCAGTGTAGCATTCTTATGACACCACCTCATGAAGAGTGCCACTGTCATTTTGTTCACTCATCCCAAAAGGTGATTTCACAGAGGGGGTCTCATTTAGGGTTAAAAAAAGAAAAGAAAGAACGTCAGTATGTGTTTCTGTGTTGGAAAGGGTACTTTATCAGCTTACTTTGCTAAATCAGTAGGAGGGGAGAGACAGGTTAATTGGAGGTGTGGCTTAGGAAGTGTAAAAGCAGGTGACTCCAATTACAACTTCCTGCTGCTAGCTTTTGAAAGACAGAAATCTTGCTTGTAGTGCGGAAAGCAACAAACTAAAAAAGCTACAATTTTTCTTACGAATTGCCCTCCATTCCACCCCTCCACCCTCCCACCCTAAGCCAGTTCTACTTTTTTAGCCACTGTATTTGACTGACAACAGGAACTTCCTGTTTGGCAGTAGGAAGGGAAGGATCATAAAGAAAATTAGTTTTGTCAACCCTAAAGGAAAAAAGTAGCTCTTTCTCCCCCCCAGCTGCTGGTGGTCTGGCTCTGAGCAAGGAAGAAGGATACTACTGAAGAATACAGGAAGTTGCTGTCCCAGAACAGGAAGAGTGAGAGTTATAAGGAGAGGAGAGAGTAAGTATACAGAGAAACAGGAGAGGGGACACAAAATAAGACATGATGGGAGTGGTGCAGTGCAATGGTTGTGGGGTGACAGTGTTCCGGGAGACATTCTGGAGGCTGCGATGCTGCCCTGTTTGCAGGTACCTCTCTGGTCTGAGGGAGGAGGTTGCCCGTCTCCAGGTTGACCTGGCTAGGATTCGTGAAACCCCCTCCCCCACCAGGGCCACTACTGCTATCTCAAAGGTTGCCAAGAAAGAGAAGTGGCTGGATCAAGGTGGGCTCAGGAAGGGAGAGGGTGGTGGAACAGAGGTGCATCCCTCCAGCTGTACCTCTCCACAATTCATACACTGTTCTGGTGGATAGTGGTTTCTCTATGGAAGCACCTGCAGTGGAGACTAAGGAGGATGCTGGGAACCTCCACAAGGGAGACCCACAGGAGGGTGGCACAGGACCCCACAGGGGAAGGATACAACTCCTGGTGGGGGACTCAATCATTGAGGGGGTAGAAGTTGGGTATCATTGGAGGGGTAGAAGTAGGGGAGGAAGGGGAGAGGGAGGTAATGTGCCTGCCTGGTGCCGGGTACATGACAATTTGTTCCCGAGATTTCATACAGTGACTATTCGCTCCTGACTATACACTCCTGCGGCAATTCATTCCTATGACACTATCCGCCCTATGACAATTCACTCAAGCTGTATTTTAATAACAGTTCAATAGCATACTGCGCTTACCAGATCACCACATTTAGCTGTTTTACAGAAGTAATTCAGTCCTACGAAAACTCATGTTGTGGCAATTCGCTCCCTAATATAGTCACCGCCCACATAGTAATTGCAGCTAGCATCCTGGGTAACCATAGGTTTAAAAGATGATATAGCTTGGCCCCGAATACACTAGATTTGTATCTCAGTTTCCACAATGACAGGCCACTTCATAGTGTTCAAGAGAGAAAAAATAAAAACTTGTGGATGATTTAAATTATATCTATATCTTCCACAAACCCAGACACATGAATAAGGTGATTTGGCAGTGCAAGCTCGCTGTACGCAAGGTCAAGCTTTGAAATGCAAGAATCCATACTAAAAGCTACGAGGACCCAACCATTATACATCGATTTTCTATGCATTCACATGCACCTGATGCCTGTGCGGTGGAAAGAGTAGAAGCAATACATGCTGCAAAAGAAAGAGCTGCTGCCACACAAGACAGCACTGCACAGGTGCTTCTGCATTCAAAAGCAAATATTTCACTTGCATCCCAGGGGAAAATAAGTGATAAAAACCTCAAACGGACTATACCATGGGTGAGAGTTCATGGTGCACCTCCCGACCCAAAGGACTTACTCGAATTATAAATCCCTGAATCGTACTGCTTATATAAAACATCCAAATGTGGTGACACAGTCCCTTTCTTATTGTATGACAGTGGCCCTGGGCACAATAGAATCTTAGTGTTTGGAACACATAACAATTTAACATTCCTTGAGCAATGCGCACATTGGTACGCAGACGGCACATTCAGCATTTCCCCACCACTGTTCACACGGTTATATGTTATAATGGGGGAACTCTATGGAAATGTGCAGCCAGCTATTTATGCATTACTGCCAGGTAAATCAAGAGAATGTTACGAACGTCTACTGTCTGGATTGAAAGCAATGTGTCCTAACTTGAACCCTGTTCTGGTCATGACTGACTTCAAGAAAGCTACAATAAATGCATTCAGGACTGTATTTCCTCAATCAGTTCAAGCTGCTTGTTTCTTCCATTTCACTCAGTGCATCTACTGGAAAATTCAAAGTGAAGGGCTAGCAGTAAAATATGCCCAGGACCCTGAATTTGCCTTAAAATGTAAATATCTGCCAGCATTGGCTTTCTACCCCCCAGAACAAGTCATTGCTAGATTTGAGGAAATATCAGATGAAGCAGCACACATTTTCCCAGAAGAATTACAGCCTATCGTGAACTATGTTGAGGACACTTGGGTGGGCAGGAGAAACAGAAGAGGGAATGGACGAAGACAACCACATTATGCAATAACACTGTGGAATCATTCAGCTAGTGTGTCAAACGGACGAGCAAAAACAAATAATGTCATGGAGGCCTTTCACCATGGGATGCAGAGTGTGCTTTGTATGTCGCACCCCACAGTGTGGAAATTTATAGATGGCCTCAGGGGTGTACAACGAAAAAGGGATTCTGAAGTGGAACAGATTATAGCCAGTAACCCACCGAATGCATCACGGAGAGTATACCGGGATAATGTTGCTCATCTTGCCTGCATTTTAGAAAAGTGTGCAGACCGCACGACTGAGGAGTTTCTCCACAGAGTTGCTCACAGCTTTGAATACTAAGGGAATAAATGAAAATGATTTTAAGAATTTAAAATAAAGTACTGATTTTCAACTTACGCGACCACTAGACTGAACTGAACTGCTACACTGGCTACACACACACACACACACACACACACACACACTCTCAGACGCTAGTAACTATGGCAACAGACATGACATAATAAACTGGAAACCACAGCTCCAGACACAACGTCATACACTGGTAACATGGCACCTGTGAAACATAGCATTAACCTGGTAAGCGCTATTGTGATTCAATTGTTATTAAAATGCTGTTATTAAAATGCTGGAATGGGAGCAAATTGTCGTAGGTGGATAGTGTCATAGGGATGAATTGCTGCAGGAGTGTATGGTCGGGAGTGAAATGATGCAATATGAAATCGTGGGAGTGAATTGTCATGCTCCCCCTGGCGCCACAGCTTGGAGGGACAGGTGGTGAATCCTCAGGATCGTGGGAGCAGCTGCACAAGGGAGGGAGCTGGATGCCATTGTCCACCTAGGGACAAATGACCTGGCTAGGAATGGGATCAGAGCAGTGCAAGAGGAGTTTGTAGAGTTGGGGAGGGGCCTTAGACAAGTAGTGCATACGGTAACCTTCTCGGTGGTGCTGCCTGTCTATGGCAAGGGTGATGCTAAGGTACTCCTCACCATAGAATTCAATGAATGGTTGAAAAACTGGTGTGGAACTTAGGGTTTGGGCTTCACTGGGGATTGGGGAGCCACCTGGAAGGATGCAGGCCTATACTGGTGCAATGGTCTGCATCTGTCCGGGGGAGGGGTCCAGGATCTTAGGTGATAGGTTTAAATGCTTCATTGGCAAGCATTTAAACTAGCCAAGGGGGGAGGCACTGAATCGGAGCAGGGAAATCCCAGCCTCCCCCCACAAAACACAGTAATTAGTGAAGTAAACACCAAGGTAGAGAAGTCATGAGGGAGCAGGACAGAGGTAAATGCAAAAAAAAGTCAAAGGCAGTAAGGACAGGGATTGGGCAGAACGGGGCAAGGCCATCAAAAATTGGAGTGTGATGAGTACCAATGCCCGTAGTCTGTGTAACAATCTGCCTGAACTAGTGGCCTTGATGGAAGAGGGATGCCTGGATATTGTGGCAGTCACAGAAACATGGTACACAGAGAATCATGACTGGGATCTCAACATACCAGGATACACAATCTACAAGAGGGACAGGGAGGGTAAAAGAGGAGGAGGCGTAGCTTTCTATGTAAGAGAAGGGATCTAAGCAACAGAACTAAAGAGTAAACGGAGCAGATGAGGCACTCTGGGTCACCCTGGAGACAGGAAATGGCACCACAATCCGCATGGTGGTTGTATACAGACCCCCATCTCAGGGGGAAGGAATGGACAAGAAAATGATAGAAGGCATCCTTAGAATGGCAGAAAAAGGGGAGATATTGTTGATGGGGGACCTGAATATGCCATATGTTAACTGGAGCACCTTTTCTGCAGGCACATCCAAGCGCAGGGTCATTCTTGATGCCCTACAAGGGGCATGCCTCAGACAGCTAGTATTGGAACCCACTCAGAAGAGAGCAAGCTTAGACCTGGTACTCTCAAATGGGGACGGAGAAAGAATCTCAGATTTAGAAGTGGGTAGCCATCTGGGAACAAGCGACCACCAAACAGTGTGGTTCATGATGAACACAGCCATAGAGTCAAGCCATACAAAAGCAAGAGTATTGGACTTTAGGAGGGCTGACTTTGGGAAAATGAGAGAGTGCCTCAGAAAAGCACTAGCAAACAAGCAAGAAGGAGGGGTGGAGGAACAATAAGGAGTAATCAAAACAGCCATCACATAGGCAACAAGCCTTAGTGTGAAGCAAATCAACAAAACACAATGAAGGAAAAAAATGCTATGGTTCTCAAAAGAGGTGGCAGGGAAGGTTAAGGAGAAAAGGATAGCATTCAGGAAATATAAGGAGGGACTTCTGGTGACGTCACCAGCAAAATGGCCTCCTAATGCTGAGGCTCTCCCTACCCTCCAGCAACTATTTGACCCCACGCAGTATTAAGATACAAAAATCATGGTAGAAATGTACAAATCGCATGGTGGAGGCAAACCGGAGAAAAGATCTCGAGCAAAAACTGTGAAAATATGAAGTGATCAGCCCAGATTGAGCCCAGCCAGTTTGGTCAACAGCGGGAGAGAGTCCCCCGTGAGTATGGCAGGAGGCGACACTGAAACAGAAATGGAAACCTTATCTCGTACAAGGTTTGAAACTTTACTGGCCAAGATAAAGCAATCTAGAACAGACACAAAGCATGGATTTGATCAGCTACACGATAATATTACCAAACTAGAGACCCGAATTACTGCAACAGAAGAAAGAATTTCAACCGCAGAGGATGACCCGATACACCTCTCCCAGGTGGTTGAACTCATTGCTCAGCAACAGGATTTGTTAAATGCCAAATGTCTGAACCTTGGAGCCCGATCACGTCGGGACAACTTACAGATTTATGGCCTGCCGGAGGCTACCAAAGTGGGAGAAGTGAATGAATTCCTAGGAGACCTGCTGTGTCACGTACTCGAACTTCCACAGGCCTTTACCTTCAGAATTGAAAGGGCACATTGGGCCCTTGTACCTAAGCTCACCTCGATGAATGCCAGGCCTAGGTCCATAGTGGTTAAGTTCTCTAGTTACAGTGACAAAGAGAGGATTCTGAGGATGGCATGGAAGCAACAGAAAGTAGAGTATAACGGGGCAAGACTATTTTTCGATCAAGACTACCCACCTATTATACAGCAACAACGTCTAGCTTATGCCCCTCTCATGCACAAATTGAAGTCACTGGGAATCAGATTTCAGACCCCCTAACCCTCCCGCTTGCGAGTCTACTGGGAGTCGGGTACTGAGCTGTATCAAACACCAGAGGAAGCATTACAGGTCATGAAGTGTAAAGGCTATGATATCCAGAGCACAATGCACCAAGCGGACCTGCCTCCTAACACACAGAGTCAATGGCAATCAATAACCCACCAGAACACTATGAAAGCAGGGAAAAGATCAGCTCCCCCTACTTTACAAGATATTAAATCAATGCTGCACAAACTCACCCACGCACAGAGCAACGGAGAAGAGGCAAATCCAAGTGATGGGCATACCTGAGGGGGAAATGACCACAGTGAGTTGCTTATGTTTTTTCATTCCCTTCCCAACGAGAACCACTGAACCCAGACACACAGTACATCAAACTGTTTTGGGCATTGTTTCTATGGGGGTTTGTGGCGTCGACGCGCCTCCTGGTGGATCAAGGTGGGGAGGTGAGGGAAAGCTGCCTTTATGGATATCTTTGCTCTTTTGGAGGGGTCCTTCATTTTTTCTTCCTTTTGATCTGTGGCCCAGATTCGCAGTGAAGACTGAGACTCTTTGCACTGAGACATTGACAGTTATCTATCATGACAAGGAGTGGCTGGAGAAATACGCTGAATCATAAATCAGAGACCCATGTTTATATTCACTTCCCCACGGAGGTACCCTAGATTACAATCCTTTTTTGAACACTTGTAAGCATCAGATTGATCTGGGACTAGATAAACGCAGTCAAAAATGTTGTTTAAGAAGTTGCAAGGCTGGGAAATCGAGGGGATTTTGTTCTGAATTGCTTAAGAAAATGTTTTAAATGTTTACGAGCTTGTTGGGGGAGCACAGGGGAACATAAGGCCATGGCAATGCTACCGGACTGCCCAGAGTTACAGAGAGAAAGGAAATAGCAGGAAAAAGGGGGGGCAGACTAGACTAATAGGAATTAGAAGGAATTAAATAATAGTACAGGGAGGACAATACAGGCACCTAAATGGAGAATAAAACTATTATAAAGATTGTCTCACACAACGTTAATGGATTGAATAATCCAATTAAAAGATTTAAGGTTTTGGGCCATCCTAGTGGTGCTGAGGGTTGAGGCGCTGGAGGCCTTACCTCATGGCACGCTGGCGACCCGGGTTCGGGAATGAGCTCTGATTGTCGGAGGTTGGCAGCAGGGGGAGGTCAGAGCTGGATTGAGCTGCCGGCAGGCAGGCTCTCCTCTCTGGGGAGGGAATGCGGCACCCCTCGGCTGATGGTGACCCCTAGTGGAGGCTAGGAGTGGCATGGGCTTAGAGGGGGCCAGGCATTAGGCCATGGGGTGGGGGAAAGGAGCCGTTACCGGGGCCATAGGATGCATGCACACCTCCACACACATGTGCTCCTACTCCTGGGGCTCCTGGGTGATAACCGGAGGCAGAAAATGCCAGCAGCAGCAGGATGATGACCAACTCCCCGCATGCTCCGCTCCCGGGCCAGGCATAAGGTAGGTGCCGGCTATTCCCGGGGATGGGGCTAAAGGGGGGCGGTCAGAATGGGGTGGCCAGCCGGAGGAGCAGAAATAGAAATAATAAAAAAAAAAGATATAAGGTTTTGGAAGACATAAAACGACAAAAACCTTCATTTGTACTACTACGAGACTCATTTAAATAGAGTTGAGCACCAAAAGCTAGGGAAGTTAGATTTTAGCCAGGTAGTTGCAGCGTCGTACCGGCAGTGAAAGAGAAGGGGAGCTGCCATTCTTGTGTCCCATTGCATACAATTCCAGCCAATATCTACTTATACAGACCCAAAGGGCCGTCTGGCAATCCTTACTGGAAGCCTGGAGGGGGTCTGCTGTCACTCTAGCCTCGGTCTTCCTTCCACTGGGGTCAACAAAGGAAGTTACTCAATCCTTAATGCAGAAAATTGTAGAACTCCAGGTGGGGGGACTGGTTGTGGAGGGGGACCTTAATCAAGTTTGGGAACAGGCCGACACATCCAGGGCATCGGCCGTAAGGCAGAACCCAACAAGTAAAATTATTAGGGAACATTTAAAAGAAGTCTTCTGGATAGATGCCCGGAGACTCCAAAATCCAGAAAAAAGAGAGTATACTCACTTCTCCCACCTCTACGGGTCATATGCCCGAATAGATTATTTACTGTTATCAGGGGAACATCAGAGACAAGTGAGGGAATGTCGTCATGCCCCATCTACCTTCTCTGATCACTCTAAACTTTTAATTCAGTTGAAATGGAACATTAAAAAAAGGCAGACTCTTTGTAAATGTAATAATTACATGTTGAACCTGAAAGAGTTCACAGACATGGCTAAACTACGACTTAAGCAGATTATCCAAGAGAACAGTTCACCTGAGATATTCCAAACTACTTTGTGGGACACTATAAAAACAGTCTTCAGGGGGGACTGTATTAAATATGCTGCATACTTTAAAAGACAGCAGAATCAACAGTTAGACAATCCCCAAAACTAACTGTGTTACCTACAGGAACAACATGCTGATGGAGATGTCATAGTGGTCACGAGCATGCGAGAAGTTAGACAAAAGATCCAGAAATTGATAGATATTAATACAGAGCAGGCATTGCAACGCATGCGTCAGCGATATTATGGGTGTGGCCCATGGACGTCTTGCCTCCTGGCTCACAAATTAAGGCAACAAGCTTCTCAGTCTACAATCACACAGATTAGGGACCCAGAAACAGGACATTTAGTACACTCCCCTGATAAAATATTGTCAGGTTTTGAAGCATTCTACCAGAATCTATACACACCTGAACAATCCCCAAATCAATCATAAATCCAAAGATACTTAGATAAGCTTAGACTTCCAAGACTGACACAGGAGATCAGGGATTCCTTGGAGGTACCTATCATGCTTCCAGAACTGGAGACTGCCATTAAAAAATTAAAAAACAAATAAATTCCCTGGCTCAGATGGGTATACCTCAGAATTTTTTAAGTTTTTTTAAACCAGAACTTATGCCCCAGTTATTGGAGGCTCACAGAACAGCACAGTCCAGGGAAACCCTCCCTAGCACCTGGAACTATACAGTTATTTCAAGCATACCAAAGCCGGGCTGTGATAGCACACAATGTAAACTGTTCGTCCTATTTCTGTCCTTAATATTGATTACAAATTGTACTCATCCATACCGACGAGATGCCTGGAAAGTGTTCTCCCCAGACTAGTTGACTGTGATCAGACCCGGTTTGTCTCAGGTAGGCAAACCCAGGACAATATAAAAAGAACCCTGCACATACTGTACCATGCTACCCAGTCGAGGACCCCTTTTCTGCTTTTAAGTTTAGACGCGGAGAAGGCCTTCGACCGAGTAGCATGGAAGTTCCTGGAATTAAATTTAAGTAAATTTGGCTTTTCAGACCCCTTTGTCAAAATGATAAATAGTATCTACACAAATCCTAAGGCCTACATAAAAATGAATGGATGTGTGTCTGCCCCAATATCCCTATGTCGTGGCACTAGACAGAGCTTTCCCTCTCCCCCCTTCTCTTTGCCCTATACTTGGAACCTTTAGCCCAAATGATATGACAGGATGAGGAGGTGAGGGGCTGGGAGCTTGGAGGGGAGACGCACCAGTTGGCCTTATACACAGATGATCTGCTCATATATCTTAAGGATCCAGAACACTCCTTGGTCCCACTGTGGAAATGCCTAATCGAGTTTGGTAAGCTATCAGGATATAAAACAAATACAACTAAGACTGAGGTATTGCAAAATCAATATATACCTTCAGGTGAGATCCAAAGATCCTTTCCTTTTAAATGGAATTTCATCCATATCAAATATCTAGGGGTACATCTCAGCCTACGTGCTGATCAGCTCTTCCTACTTAACTTTACCCCAATCTTAGAAAAACTTAAAAGAGAACGGGAGAGATGGGCTCCAATACCTATTCCTCTGATCCAAAGAATAGAGGCAGCCAAGATGGTGCTTCTTCCCAGGCCTCTATACTTGGCCCAGATGATACCTTTACCCATCCCTGACTCTTATTTTATTTCACAACACAGAAGAATATTCCATTTCTTGTGGGGTTCTGAGAAACCGAGAATACACTTCTCGGCTCTCCAGATTCTGAAAAAAGAGGGAGGTTTATCCTTACCCAACTTGAAAATATACCACCAAGCAGCTCAGCTGAGAACAACCCTGTACTGGTTGGACTGCACATACCTAGCCAAATGGAAGACACTGGAGTTGAGGGAAGGGGGCCTCACAAACCTAAACTATACTCTCCTCATGAAGGGAGAGAGAGAGAGCATTTGCAGTCAGGGCAAGAAACCCATACACGGAAGCCACGCTAAACACCTGGCACAGAATTTTATCAGATAAAAGAGCCAAGGGATGAAGGCATCTCTTGATGTCTGTACCATACATAAAAACATTCATTCCTGCCAGCTGGGATAAAGGGTTTAAGAGATGAGAGGAGAAAAACCTGCACTTGATATGGCATTTCTTGGAAGAAGGGAAGATCCAAGCTTTTCAAAGTTTAGTTACTAAATAAGGGATACCTTGGCAGGATAGATTTCAGTACTTCCAAATCAGAGACTATATTAGATCCCTTCAGGCACAGTTAGCACCTGGAAGACCTCCCTCTCCCCAGATTGCAGAGATACTCCGAGCAGCAATAGAAGGGAGTCCTCCTAGGGCTCTTATTATCTCTATTCTATACAGCGCTTTACTAGCTTGGAAGAGAGACTCTATTCAAGCTATGAGGAGAGTTTGGGAAAGGGATTTGGGTTTCCAGATCCTTAATAAGCAGTGGAATTGGACTGTGCAAAGAATACATTGGGGTGTTATGGGCATCAGCTGGAAGGAGTTTTCCTGGAAGATTTTTGACAGATATTTTAGAACCCCAGCAATCCAAGGACAATATGAGGGAAAGGGCGCCTCTGTCTGCTGGAGGGGCTGCGGATATTCTCCAGCAGCAATGAGCCACATATTTTGGGACTGCCCAAAGATAGATGCATTTCTTGTGGAACTGCAACAAGCCTTACAGTCCATTATGGACCCAGAGTCACAATTAACCCCAACTCTGTACTTCTTTATGGACTATCCAAAGGGTTATAGAGATCCAAATGCAAGCAAGTTCCTAAGAATTGCATGCCTAGCAGCTCAAAAAGTGCCAACAAAATATTGGCTATCCCACAAAAATATCACCCTGCAGATGTGGCATGAAACCATGATCAAAATATATCCAATGGAAGCCCTAGCAGTAACCCTTAACAAAAGACTCACCCAGTTTGAAATCCTGTGGAGAAGATGGATACGTTATATGGCAAATAAGAGTCCTGATTTCATCTCCTAATTTTATTTTACCTTACCTAAATCTGAACTTTGACCTTTCAAATATTATCCCTATTTAATGGAGTAAGATCTGGGTCCGATTACTTTTAGAGTGGGCTCTACCCTATAAGGCTTGTTGTAACCTCTGCTTAATAAGATAAATTATATTTTAGATCTGATATATCAAACAAACATAGGTAGGGCTCCTTTAGAGCTAACAGAGACAACAGGATTAAATATGCTAAGGAGACTCTAGATCCTCTTGTCAAAATAAGAACTTAACTCAATGTCCTTCAAAGTATACCGAATGAAATTTAAAGTTTTTAATGCTAAGTGATATGTGTACGTATATATTCCATGAACTAGTATGTTTCCCCTGGAAGTTATGTTGATGTCTGTTATCTGTTGTAACTAAATTTTTTAAATAAAGTTTAAAAAAAGGAAATATAAGGAAACACAAAAGGAGCAGGACAGAGAACTTTATCAGTTAAAGCAGAAAGAGGCAGGGAAGGCAGTCAGAATAGCAAAGGCCCGAACGGAGGAAAGGATAGCCAACTCTGTTAATAAGGGGGATAAGACCTTTTATAGGTACATTAGGGAGTGAAGAAAGACCAAGGATACTGAAGCTTAATAAAGGGGGAGGGAATGTGGGCAGAGGGTGACAGTGAAAAAGCAGGGATACTGAACGAACATTTCTGCTCAGTATTCACAAAGGAAGAGAAGGGGGAAGTACTTAAACCAAACAAGATGAACATGGTGGAGATGGGGGTCGATACCAGTCCATTTACAGAAGAAAGGGTTCTGAAAGAACTAATAAAATTGAAGGTGGACAAAGCAATGGGGCCTGATGGGAGTCACCCAAGAATTCTAAAAGAACTAAGGGTAGAATCAATGACACCGCTGACTACTCTCTTTAACAAATCATGGGAGGATGGGGTGGTACCTGAGGACTGGAGGAGGGCAGATGTGATTCCCTCTTCACAAAAGTGGGAGTAGGGCAGAGGCAGAAAACTACAGACCAGTTAGTTTGACATCAGTGGTAGGGAAAATGATGGAATCACTTCTGAAGGAAAGGACTGTTGAGTACCTACAGGCCAGTGGGGTACAGGACCCAAGGCAGCATGGATTCACAGTGGGAAGGTCATGTCAGATGAATCTAATAGATTTCTTTGACTGGGTGACCAAAGTAGTAAACCAGGGAGGGGCTGTGGACATGGCCTACCTAGATGTTAGCAAGGCATTTGATACAGTCCCACACAAAAGATTAATAAACAAGTTAGCCAGCCTTGGGGTGGGCCTGTATAAAAAAAAATTGTCTGGACAACAGGACGCAAAGGGTAGTAGTCAATGGAATCCACAGTGAAGAAAGGAGGGTTATTAGCAGGGTACCGCAGGGTTCAGTACTGGGACCGGTCCTTTATAATGTCTTTATAAGTGACATTGCAAAGGAACTGGAAGGAAAAGTATGTCTCTTTGCAGATGACACAAAGATTTGCAACAGGGTTGATACACAAGATAGAGTGGAAAGAATGAGAAGGGACTTGGCAAGGCTGGAGGAATGGTCAAATGTATGGCCACTTAGATTCAATGCAAAGAAGTGCAAGGTAATGCACCTGGGAAACAAAAACCCAGAGGAAGAGTACACAATGGGGGGTGAGATACTGACAACAATAAAAATGGAAAGGGACCTGGTGGTAATTATATCAGATGACCTAAAGGTGGGCAAGCAATGTGAGAAGGCAGTAAGGAAGGCGGGGGTTACTGGGATGCATAGGGAGAGGCATCAACAGTAGAAAACAGGAAGTTGTTATCCCTCTGTACAGACAGTTGGTGAGACCCTATCTTGAGTACTGTGCACAGTTCTGGAGACCCCATCTCCGCAAAGACATAGACAGAGTGGAGGCTCTCCAGAGGAGGGCAACCAAAATGGTGCAGAGTCTGCACCAGAAGCCATAAGAAAAGAGACTAAAGGAGCTTAATATGTATACCCTTGAGAAAAGAAGGGAGAGGGGCGACATGATAGAAACTTTCAAGTACCTCAAGGGAATGAACAAAGTCCAAGCGGGTAGCACCTTTCAGAAAAAGAGATGTGCAAGAACAAGGGGCACAATTTGAAGATAGAGGGGGGACGGCTCAGAGGTAATGTGAGGACGTATTTTTTCACAGAGAGGTTTGTGGATGCATGGAACAGCCTTTCTGAGGAGGTCATGGAGTCAAGAATAGTGGGGGAATTCAAGAATACATGGGACTGACATAAGGCAGTCCTAGTGAGGGGTAGGAGGAAGTAGGCTGTTGGTTAACTAGGATCTGCAGCTTATCCATTAGGTAGGAAAATGGGCAGACTAGGTGGGCCAAGCGGTCCTTATCTGCCATCAAATTCTATGTTTCTATGATATGAAAAATGATAGCTGTACTGTTCATAAGGAGGTGTGAAATAATGGCAATTTTGAAAATCTGGAATGAAAATATTAGAAATTGGCGAAGTTAGGAGCATGCATAGAAACTGTGTAATGCACGCTCATAATGCAGTCATTTTTTGAAATTTTTCACCAAATTTGCAACATGGGGTTTTTTGGGACCCCACCTCATGAACAGTGGCACTGTCATTTCATTAATCAGTCCTGAAAGGTGATTCCATGCAGCGACTGCGAAATCACCTTTAGGGACCGAGTAACGAAATGGCAGTGACAGTGTTCAGGAGGTGGGGTCCCAAGAACCCCATGTTGAAAATTTGGGACCAAAATTCCTTAAAAGATCTAAGATATCAACTTAAATCGACCCCCCACTTTGGCTCCCATTATTCGACTTACCTTGAAATCTTCAGTTTACCAGTCAGCTTTGAAAAGTGCAGATGTGTCCCAGTCCACAGAAGATCATTGTTTCCGACCTCAGGAGGTAAGTATGGAAGTAAGGGGTGGTTAAGGGGAGGTGGGTGCACAGTGGGAGGGTTGGGATGGGATGGGGGAGGGGAACAGGGAGACAACGAGGGACTGTTTTCATTTTTGCAGGTTTAAAAAAAGACATCAGGGACAGTTTTCTTTTTTCAGCAGGGAACAATGTTGTTTACATTTTCAGACACTGGGAGTGGGCTCCCCAGTGTCGGGGGGATGGGGAACAGAGGGTGTGGAGAGGACAGCAGCAGTAGGAGGGAGCGGGAGGGATTGATTTGCTGTGGCATGAGGCTTGAACAGGAATGGAGGGAGTGGGAAGGACAGCAGCAGTGGGAGGGAGTGGGAGTGATTGATTTGCTGGGGGGGCTCAAATGGGAATGGAGGGAGTGAGGATGCAGCAGCAGTCGGAGTGAGCAGAAGAGATTGATTTGGTGCAGTCAGTCGGGCAGGTTGAAATGTACTGAAACAGCGCTACACATAGAGCAAGCTGACAAGTGAGATAAACAGCACGTTCACATATCAACTTGAGCAGGCTTGTACTCAGCAAGCTTGTTCATGACAGCAACTGCCACCGTCACCGTAAGTGCAACAGCAGTGTGAACACACAACCAGGAAGTAAATGTAATACCTTGCACAGCTGTTTGCATCCAGAAGAGGACAGGCCATCTTTTATTAGTTCGGCTCTGTCCTTTGAAAACCTGCCAACTCCACCCCAAAACAGAAGGTGAGTCATCGGCAGCCTGCCTACTGATTCGCCTGACACAGACCTGCCCCTTGAACAGAACTCTCCAGTGGATGCACCCCCACCTTACACCCCTCTATAGCAACTCTCATATCAACATGTTCATCTGCACTTGTGCGCACAACAAACATAAAAACATGTCCCTCGATGAATCACACACCATTCAGTTCTTTTGCAACTGGGTGAGTTGCTTGCAAGTTCTTCCTTGCAGAAAAACCTACAGCACCACCAAGATCCTACCATGTGGCCCATTAGCACCAAATCCCTGCTAGAAGAACCCTTTTTACTTCATTAAAAGAGCTACACTAAAACTCATGGCCCCACCTGTCAGTTAACAACTTTTGAACACTAGTTCCCCTCAGCAAAATAGCTCTGCCTTCAAGCAACTTGTTTCAGCTGTAATTTAATTGTCCTATTTTACTCACACTTGACTGGATTTCCCTGAAAGTTCTTGGGACCTTGAATCTAAAAGGGACATTGGTGCCAGCATAGCTGAGTTGGTAGCACATCTGCCACTGTGCCAGAAGGGTGTGGGTTCTAGTCCCACACTGGGATTGGGCTCATACCATAAACACTGCCAACTGAGTGCAGTACAAAGGGGATGCAGTACTGCTGGGATGTGCTGTCTTCTGGATGAGACATTAAACTGAAGTCCAGTCCGTGTTTTATGGTGGTTGTTTAGCCTATGGCTCAAAATGCGTAGAGGAATTTCTCCAGTGTCCTGGCCAAATCTTCCCCATTCATTAAAATACCACCAGCATCTTTATCTGTTTCAATTTCGGTTGATTTTCATCTGTAACCCCTTCTGCCCCCCCCCCCATACTGACAATAGACAGAATTGCCTTGCCCTCCATTCCTGGTCAACAAAAATAAATAAGTAAAAGGAATCACCTGACCCCATAGATTACATAAGACCCTGCTCTACCTCTAAATGGATACAAAGTCTGTACTTCAGCTTAACTTCTGAGGTCTATTATCTCTCACACTCCCCTTTCCTGGCCCAATTTCACCTGCCTCTCCACAAATCAGACATCATTCAAATCTCTTGCAGGAGACTGAGTTACTTACAAGCTCTTTCTTTCAGAAAATCCTATATATGCCATGACTACCACCAAGGTCCTCCCACATGGTCTACTAATTCCCCTGATGAAGCTCTAATGAGTGCAGTGCCAGGGCTTTAGGACTGGAATGAGCTGATTGTCTCTGTTTCTGTTGCACCACTCAGCTATTTACCGATTGGAATGGACTGGACTGTGTAATACATTCACCAACAACAGTTTTGTGTTTGGTTTCATCAATCCAGGTGCAACGGTTATTTCCCCAAGAGTGCAGTGCGTCCTTGATTTGAGGTCCACTAACTCCTGCTCCTAGAACGTTCCCTTTCTATATTTCCTGGTGCCTAATGACCCATATGTGCCAGTCCCCCCCCCCGTCTCAATCACCTATAAATATTTCACTCCTCCATTTCCTTGGCCTCTGTTTGGCCTCAGGGAAACCTGTTCCAGTAAACAGATTTTACATCAACAGAAGCTCTTAGCACCAAGCTGCTGCCAGGAAAGCCCTTTATATTTATTTATTTATTTATTCATTCATTCTTGAATTACAATACCTTTGAGCACATAACAGCTCTTTTACAAAGGTTCCATCTCAGTGGGAAGGGTGACATACATACAACAGATGGTATTACATAAAATATTGACAAGAAAGTATTTAAAATGGCAATATGACATTAATATTGCAACTAAAATTAAAACTGAATTGGCAGGAACTCAAAAATAACCTAATAAAAGGAGGCAGCCCAAAGTGCTTTGTCAAATAGGTATAGCTAGATTTGGGAGAACAAAAGTTCAGGTAAGTGAAGATAAACAGTGGAAAGAAGGTGGAGGGTGAGAGGGGTGAGGTGAAATAAGGATTGGGGAAGGAGGCAGGAAATAGGTCAGAGCCATTAGGGTGCAAGTGGTCATTCGCAGAGAAAAAGGGAGAAGTAGGAAAACAAGGCTGTGTCAATACTGCTGAGATAGTGTCATGTCAGTTGAAGTAGTCACAGGAACTGTTAGCTGTAAGATGCTGACAAAGAGTGCCTTTAAATGGTCCCAATTTTGGTAAGAAAGAGATATCACTGGGCAGCACATTAAACCATAGTGGTGTTCTATATGCAAATGATCATTGCCCTTGTGTAGTCCGGCATCTTGGGACAGAGAAGAGTTGGTTGACTGAGCTACGCATGTGCTGGGAGCTGCAAGATGGGTTGAGTAGGTTTGTAACACCAGAAGGTAGGAGCCCGAGAAGTGCCTTTTTAGTTAGCAAGCAGGTTTGATAGTGAATCCTCCCATTTAGCTGATACCAACCTGTTTGCATATCTAGTTCACATGTGTGGGTAAGGCGTCCTGCTCCAGTAAGAAGTCGGCATGCTGTATTAAATGCCACTGATATTCTGCGGAGGGTAGTGGTGGAAGCTGAGCCACAGAAAACCAGACCATAGTCAACAATGGATACTATGGAGCTATAGATAGCTAGTATAAGTGCTTCAGGCGTTAGACTGTGTGTATGTCTATGGAGTAACCCTATCTTGATACTGACACTATTAACTGTACTAAGCTTCCTAGCCCCGCCTCCCAGTTTACACCTTCTGAAAACTACTGTACTTCCCTCAGCACAATATCCCTGGCTCCTGCAAGCAACTTGCTTCAGCTGATAACATAGAAACATAGTCCCTGCTGGCTATTTTACACACACTTGACCCAACTTCCTCTAAAATTCGTGGAACCTTAAATTTAAAAAGAATCACCCGGCCCCTTGGATTAAATTAGACCCCTGAGGTGTTTTACTATACTTTGAAAACGTCTTGGTATTAAATGTTTGGGCTTAGAATATGCAGCATTGTTTGTGGATGAGCACCTATAAGCACAGCAGGTACCTGATTCTTCCAATCAGAGAGCAGTATTTGAAGTGGCCATCTTGACCCATCTTATACTGCAGATTGAACAGGTGGCTTCTCCTACAGGGTGAAGTGTGCCTGCGCAGTGTGTTATATGGTGGTACATTATAAAACAGCTGCAGTTGATACCACATTCTCTCATTTATAGCAAAAACATGTGCAAGTTGAACACGTTCCCATGTATCTCTTTCAGCACAGAAGTGCCACTAAAGTAGTACTGTGATTAAAAAGAAAATAGGCCCCCAATGAGCACCTTGCTTTGATTGTGGCACATATTGGCCAAAGCACATCCTGTGCATGAATAAATCACAAGTAGACACCTGTCGTGTCAGTTTTTGAATACTGGTCTGGTCCCCAGTGTGTACATAAAATCCCAGACTTGACTCTCCCCACTGTGTCTTCAAGAAATGAACCTCAGCTTCAGTGCTGATGATCCTGTCCCATCCCTCTCTAGCTACACTGCTGGGAAACCCACAATGAGAGGTTTCCTGCGATCTGGTTGTAGTTGCAGTATCACACCCTGCAACAAGGACAGGCAGCTCATTGCAATGTATGACAGTGGCTGTATAATCCTTAACCTTAATCCTTTGAATTTCATTTTTTTACTTTTTATTTTATGTACGGCTGCATTTGAGGGGCTTTGTGTGACAAAAGAAAAATGGAAACTAAAGTCCTCTAACCTCAGTCCAGGTGCTTTATAGGTGGTCTTATTGCTGGTTTCTCCACCCTGCCTCAAATCTGAACTTGAGGGGCCACCTGATGTAGTAGGCTGTACATCCTGGGAGGTAGTATAGCCTAGAAGGTTAAAGCACCAAGCTGTGAACCTGGAAACCCTGCAGACCTGGTTTGAATCCCACAACCATCATGTGTATACTGTGCGACACTGAGCAAGTCATATAACCTCCCTGTGCATCCCAGAAGGCACCAGGAAATGAACTTTGGCTCAATGTGCCTTTCACAGTCTAAAATAAATATTTTCAAATCTGCACTGCTCCATGCACACTAATAAGAGTTGTAAGAAAACATTCCCATCTGTAAAAGGTGGAAGCAGCAGTGCGAAGAAGCAACAGACTGCACAGGTTGAAGACATTCATGTTCCTGAAGAAGTGTTAGGTCAAAAATAGAGACCAGCACCAGAAACACGTGTTGGTCTGCCAATTGACTTGGGCAAGTCAAGGGTGACCTGGACCTCTCTCTCTCAAGCCCAGCACCTGACTGTGGCTCAGCTCCAGCTCCATATACTGAAGCAGGCAAGAGCTAAGTTCAAGTGTAGCCAGCTGTTATCAGCATATGTGGGGCTGCATATAAAGTCGCAAGGGACTGCCACTAAGTGGCTGCAGTGACAACTCTGTGATAGTCCCTTGTCGTGTTCCTTGGTGTCCTACGCAAAAGGGGGGTCGGGGGGTCGCAAGCCTTTCCTGCATGGTTGCTTAGCCCATTACAACCATAAAGGGAAGGGGCCAGGGGTCACCATGCAAATTACCCCCTCATTTAACCAACATACGAAAATGCCAGCAGATTAGGCCTTGAGGTCTATTGCTTCTGCTAGAGATGCAGCTCACCACTTGATAACTGCTGCTGCTCCCACTCCCCTCTCCCTTCCTTTCATCCCCTGATTTCTGTTCTGAATTCCCATGGTCTTTACCCTCCCTACCTGTGCCCTATCCATGTATTTATCCCATCCCTTCTTAAAACCTCTCACTGATTCCCTAGATACCAACTCCTCAGGTAATGCATTTAAAGGCATTGACACCCTTTCCATGAAGTAATGCTTTCTTGGGTCTCTTCTGTACTTCCCACCAACCAGTTTCAGGCTATGAACACCCCCTCAGTGTTTACCCTGTTAATACGCTTTAAGTATTTAAAGGTCTTGATCATGTCCCCTCTGTCCTGTCTGCCTTCCAGGGAATACATATTTAGATCCCTAAGTCTCTCCTCTGAGGACTTATGCCCATTCCAAGGATCATCTTAGAGGCCCTCCTCTGGACCCTCTCCAACAGCATAATGTCCTTCTTTAAGTAAGGACACCAGAACTGCACACAGTACTCCAAGTGCGGCCTCACCAAGGATTTGTACAGTGGCAGAATTACGTCCTCCCTTCTCAAAGTGATCCCCCAAGCAATGCACCTCAGCATTTTGTTTGCCTTAGCCGCTGTTTTCCTGCATTGACCTGAATGATTCATTTTACCAGCGATCAATATTCCAAGATCTTTTTCTTCCTCAGAGACTGTTAACCACCCCCCCAATTTGTAGCTGTTCCCTGGATTCCTAGCTCCCAGGTGAAGTACACTGCCCTTCCTAGTGTTAAACCCCAGCTGTCATGTGACTGACCACTGTTCTAGTCTTTCTAGGCCTTCCTGGAGTGTCCTCCTTCCCTCCTCACTGTCCACCACTGCACCTAGTTTGGAGTCATCCGCAAACAGGCTCATATTACTCCTAACTCCCTCTGCAATGTCTGAAATGAAAACATTTAATAACAATGGATCCAGAACCGAACCCTGAGGGACCCCGCTAATAACCCTCCTGGGTGATGATAGCTTACCCCCTACCACCACCTACTGTTGCCTGTCACTCAGCCAATTCCCAATCCACCTAACCACCTTTCCCCCACCCTCAAGTCAGTTAGCTTGCCCAGCAGTCTCCCATGTGGCACCGAGTCAAATGCCTTACTGAAGTCCAAATATAGAACATCAACCAGCCTACTACCATCCAGAGATCTTGTCACCCTCTCAAAAAATTCAATCAAGTTAGTCTGACAAGCTCTCCCCTTTGTAAAATCGTGTTGCCTGATATCCTGAAGTCCACTTACCTCCAGGAACTCCACCAGCCTTTCTTTTAATATACTTTCCAATAATTTCCCCACTATGGACGTCAGGCTAACCGGATTATAGTTTCCCGGCTCAGCCCTAAATCTGCTGTCATGGATGGGCACTATATGCATCATTCTCTGATCCAATCTCTGTATCAACATCTTTTTTTTTTTTATTCTTACTTTTTTTTAAGGAAGAATCACATATAATCGCCACATGGTGTGCATTACATCTGAAAGGTAGCCTATGACAATGGTGACTGCGACTGAGCGCTTTCAAAAAGGGCATCTCAATCACAGCACCTGTGCACAGGGCTACTGGGCAGGGAGGGCGACTGGATGGGGAGGTCTGCGAATATAATGACAAGATGTCGCTATATGTACACGTGCGTGGTGGGGAGTGAGCATGCCGTGCGATGGGCGGAAGGGGAGGGAGGGTTTGTGGGGTGTAATGCAGCAGTTGACGGCTGAGCTTGCCATGTGGTGTACTGGGTGGGTGGCTGGCTAGAGCTCGGAGGGTACTGAGTTCGGTCCTAGACGTGGTTGCTTTTTTGTGTGCCGTCCAAGAAATTTGTTTTTGTTGTTTTGCACCCCACCGACATGCACTACCCTGGAGTTGAGAATCCTTCAGTGGGGGCGGCCAGCATAAATGAAAAAAAAGTAAGTCTCTGGTGCCCTTTTGTTTTGCGCTAGTAGTGTACATCGCCGAAACTGATTTTCGACGATGTACACTCACCCTAATGGCGATCACCTTTCTGCGATCCCCATTATCACATGCAACCATATGAAACAGTCTGACTTATAGAATCAAATCCTGAACATTCAGAAACATCAATGTAGGGATAGGGACAGGCCTTATTGCAAAAAGACATACATTCTTTACCATCTGTCTGATAAAAGCTAGACACTTTCACAGAATAAGTCTTAAGCTCAACATTTGTAGAATAGGCAAACCAAGCTCCACTTTATCACTTCTTTCCCTCCTCCCTCCAATATCAACATCTTTGTATTTTCCATGTACATTTTGTGCTGCTTGGCCGGGACAGACTGGGGCTCCCTTCAGCCCTGCCCCACTAACCCACACTGTCCTACAACTCCCAGGACTTACCTAGTTGGCTCAAATACCCCCTCAGATTTCTCCCCATGGTGGGATCAGTAGGGGAAGAGCCAACCTCCCCCCAAAGCACAAATCCAGTATCGGCCTCCCCGGTCCTGGCAGCATGGCAGGTGAGGGATCAACAGGCAGGGCTGGGCATGCTAGCCTGCCCTGCCACTGATTTCCTCCATTTTCTCCTGTCCCCACCCTGGGATGAGTTTGTCAGTGTCACGTGTGGAGGCACACACACTGCAAAGTCCTGAAGTACCTCCCATTTTCTACCATTCCTGACCCACACCACCAGACTGCCACCTGGTCACAATCATTCAGCAGGGCAAGCAGTTCTTCTTTCCTAGGAGAGGAGAACAGTCCCTTGGATGCTTAATCTTTTCCCTTGGTTAACCCCTGGCAATCCATGCTCATTCCCGAACACAGGTTGCCAGCATGGAGTGAGGTGTGGCATCCAGCACCTCAACCCTCAGTGCCACCAGGCTGCCTCCATCAACTTTGCTGATGAAGAACTAACATTGTGAGTTGGGCCTCAGGACCAGACCCTGGCATATCTTTTGACAACAGCGGAGGACTCCGGAACCATTTATGCTATTTTAACAATCCAATACTCTACACCATGTTTTTACGCAATCTCCGTGCACTCTAAACTCTAGTTAGTTGGTATTCGGTTAGTTGGTATGGCCCTGTTGGTTTTTCCCATCAATTTGAGTTGGGAAGCTTCACTGCCCCCACATGCCCTGTGTTAAACTGAAAAAATATGGGAGGTGTGGGGGCAGAGCCCCCCAACTCAAACAGGTAGGACAAAAAACAACTACATAGTCATACCAACTAACGCCAAGTAGCGTAACTGGCGAATAGTGTAGCAGTAGTATAGCATAATGTACACTAATTCCATGACATGCTGCTATGCTACTTGTGTGGGTCTGGAGTCTTCCACAATCACCCATCTCTTGAATCCCCCAGTTCTGGTAAAATATAAATGTTCAATGTGGTACCCCTCCCCATGAGCCATGCAGCCACACCTCTAGGTGGAGGCAGGGTAGACTACACCAGATATGTATGTTTTGATACAGGATGCAGGTGGGGTGAGGGGGCACTGGATAACCATGGCAGGAGCAGTGATGGCTGAAACACAAAAGTCACTTCAGCCCTGAAGGTGGCCTACAGGTAAGGGTCGGGCAGATGATGAGAAGACTATAGCAGTAGCACCAGCCCTCATAATAAGCTGTGCATGACATGGTGCTAAGCCACTGGTGCTACGTCATATGCAACATACTGTAGCTGTCTCTAACCAACGTGTTAATGGGCAGTTTGCTTTCTCACAGATTTGTGATGGCGCAGTGGAGAGCTTGTTTGCACCCCCATTTCTGCCTCTCCACCAACTGCGACTATAAAAGGGCTCCCAGCTTTTTTAGCCTGAGTCAGGTTCATGCACTGATAGGAGTGTGTAATTTTTGAAGAACATGCATGGGCATTATTTTTAGCTCCCTTGGCCTGGCTCATGTTTTGGCTCACACAGCAACCCCAGCCCTTGGTTCATCTCTATCAAACAGTTTCAGCTGCACTTGATTCACGTGTAACAAAGGATATCTACACATGAAGTATCTTGCTAACAAAATAATGACAGAATCTATTGCCAAGTAAGCTCTTTGTGTTGGGACTGCCTGCTTCAGCCCTGACCTTGCTCTAGTTAAAATGTGACAGACTTGCCCATCTCTATCTGACTGTTTTCTACAGTCTGTTATACAATGGCAACCCAAAATTAAGATTTCTGATTGGCTAACTGGATATTTCCAGTGTGAGTAAATTTCTGCATAACTCACTCAAAAAGACCCAGTTAGTCTGTTCAAAAACCAATTCAAAAATTGAAATTAGTGCTACGTCCAAAATGTAAACATTTTGCCTGCTATCTTAGTTTTTGCTCACTCCTGCTTGCTCACAACTACTGAACAGCCGCCCAAAACAACTCCCATAAAAAATGCAAATGTTAAAATTAGTTTGCATGCTTACCACTCGCTCCCACCTCCCAGCTCCACCCTGACTGTACCTCTCACTACAGAAAACATCCTGTTGCTGGTACCGCTGCTTCACTCCACACTCACTTGCAGTGGCAGCGCTCCTCCTGAACCTCACTCATACCACAACTCTCTCTCCTAAGCAAGCCACTCACAGTTTGCACCTCAATGTCTTTACAGCTCACGCCACACTCTCTTTATAAAAAAAGGAAAAATACAATAAAAACAAAAAACACAGAATTGTGTCTATCTGTACCTGTGTTAGAGGGAGGATCCTATATTATGCCTAGCAACAGGGCACTATTGGATAAGGAGGCAATACAATACTATAAAAATCAATTAAAAAAATGTTGCAAAAATCTTTTCATCTTTTTTTTTCCCTTCCTACCAGTTGTGTAATTGCAATAATCCATTCCAGAATGTGAGTTATACTAATTTGTACCCACTTCAGACGTGGGTAAATCTCAGCATAACCCACACCGTGTTGCGAATTATTGCTTAATTGTAACGTTTTACAGCAGCAATGAGAACACTGGCCCATGGGTTTCCTTGCAGTCCATTACTGGCTAGGGCTAATTAACTCCCACAGCTGGTAGGCAGCTGCCCAGGCCTTGATTATTTTTGCTGATAGAGGTCCCTGAGAGACCATAGGAAAGATGCAGTTGCTCTGATTAAATATGTGGACTATATGTCTGCATAATGTTACAGTGTTTATTTTATATATTTGGGTTAGTACAGGTTTTCACTTGACATCTTTTCTTTTGTAACAGAATGCTCTTGAAAATGAAGTTGCGTTCCGATGAGCTTTTTTCAGCAGATAATTCAAAAAAAGAATAAGGATGTGTCCTATTGTACACATGAATGAAAACAAGTCTCTGGCCGTAATGTGTGGAGGTTTAAAAACAGGTTTTAAAAAAAAGTTACGCTGTGTTCAACTTTGATTGTCGAAGCATCCAAACTGTGCTCCGACACTGTGCTTTATTTTATTTTTTGTTTATTTATTCGGTATTCAGAAAATAACCTTTGAGCCAAGGCTCTTTTACAAAGGTTCCACATCATGTGGACAGAGTATAGACATTCAATCAAAAAGTTACAGAGTTTTAGGACATTTGAGACACTAAACAGCACAACAATCAAGAAAAGGTTACAGAGTTTCTTAGACATTTAAAACACTATACAGCATATGGACATCACCTTTAGTTGATTACAAGCGCAGCTAGAGGTTAGATTAGGTTGGGCAGAGGGTCAGTAAGGAGAGGATTTTGGTAGGAGAGGAGGGGGGCTCTAGTAAAAGTGGTCAAGGAGGTAGGGCTGAGGCTGGAGAGGCAGAGACCCATCCTAGCATGGAGACGGGGGGAGGGGGAGAAGGGGGGAAGGGTGTACAGGAACAGCCCCCTGGAGTGATTTAGAGGCATTGTCAAGGAGCAAGTGGGAGGGTGGCTTCTGTCTTGTGCTGAGAATAGTTACTGTTAGCAGAGCGAGGCCTGGTCACCCAGAGTCTGTCAGCTGTTGGAGAAGCAGGTGCACACAGAGCTGGAGGTCAGGTAGTGCTTAAGGTCTGATTTGAAGCCATACAGGCTAGTGGAGTTTTGAATGGACTCGGGTACCTCATTAAGCCAAAGAGGAGCTCTGTAGGAGAAGGTGCGCTGTCCGAGAGCTGTGCATCGGAATGGCACCTCGAGGGCCCCCTGCATTCTGTTTCTGATTATATATTCTGAGCCTGGGAGGGAGAACATGCCTTCTACATATGGGGGTGGATCTTTCCCCAGTAATGCTTTTTTGCCTGTGAGGCATGTGATGAATTTAGTCCTGCACCTAAGAGACAGCAGGTGTGTCTGTTTGCAGAGGGAACAGGTGTGGGTCATTTGATCACCATTCAGGTCAGCCAGTAGGCCTTGTTGAGAGCTACATGCACCCTCTGGAGCATAGGGTCTAATGCTGCACTGTAGACAACCAGGCTGTAGTTAATGCTGGAGAGGATGGAGCTCGTGACTGATAAGCAGATGGCTGCCATGGTAAGGTGTTTTCTGTGCCTGTATAGCACACCAAACTTGGTGTTGACTGTCTTGACCACCTGGTCAACATGTTGTGCGTAGGATAAGGTGTCGTCCAGGGTGACTCCAAGGTATTTGAATGAGTGTACCTGTTCCAAGGGGGCGAGTACATTGTTGGCGATGTTTATGGTGGGGAACCTTTTCATGAGCTGGGGATTGGATAGGAGCATGGTCTTGTTTTTTCTGTAATTGAGCAGAAGTTTGTGCTCGCAGAACCAGTCTTCTGTTTTACTGAAGGAGTGCTGAAGTGCTGCTTGGAGTGGCTCAGTTCGAGAGTTGCTGTTGAGGATGACAGCGTCATCTGCATATAGGATTATCTTGGCATCACAGGCTTGAGGGAGATTATTTAGAAACAGGCTGAAGAGCAGGGGTCCCAAGATGGATCCCTTGGGGACCCCTAGCATGACTTCTCTGGGGTCAGACAATGTCCTATTTTTACCCATTGTGAACTGAGGGACAAGTAGTCTCAGAACCAGAGTCTTGCATTGGCAGCCACCCCCAGGCTTTGTAGCTGGCCAATAAGAGGGTGTTGTTGATTATGTCAAAGGCTTTTGTTAAGTCTGTGAGTACTGCTCCTAGTAGTTTGCCTTCATCTATAGCTTTGTGAGTGTAGTCGGTGAACTCTACAAGGGCAGTCATGGTATTGTGCCCCTGCCTGAACCCGTGCTGGTTGGGGTATTGCAGTTGGTGTTTGCCAATGTCATTTTTTAGTTGGTCCACCACAATCTTCTCAAGGACCTTGGATAGGGGGGAGAGGATTGAGGTCGGCCTGTAATTAAACACATTGGTCCTGTCCCCACTTTTGTGAACAGGTGTGACCAGCACTTGCTTCCAGGTGACTGGGAATTGTGTCAGGGTCAGGGATTTGTTGAATAGTTTTGTAATAGGCTTGATTGATGATTAATTGATGAGCACATCAAGAGTTTGAGAAACCAGCTTCATGTCTACTCCATCGCTACCCATTCTGGTCTTCCCGAGCACTATTTTATGTAGAATGCTGCCTCCTTTGTAGTAACTCTCTTGAGGTAGAAGGTAGGGTGCGAGGTACTGGGTGCTTTGTCATCTGAGGGAACCTTGGCAGGATGTAGGTAGTCAGGAGGGAGTATTGTGCTTACAGTAGATCTCTGAAGGCAGAGTTGAAGGACTCTGCGATGAGGCATGGGTCCGTGGTAGTAGAGCCATTAATGTGGAGCAGCTGTGGGTTTCTCTTTTCTTCTTCCCCAAGAGATTCTTTATGTTTCCCCAGAACCTTTTGCTGTAACCCCAGCTTTTATCGAACAGTTCTTTATAGTGATCTGCTTTAGCCCTCCATATTATATGTGTGCAGCGGTTTCTAAATGCCCAGTACAGCTGGTGGTCATGGTCTTTACTCGAGGCCATGGCTTTTAACCAGAGGTTGTTCCTCTCCTTCATCATGGCTAGGAGCTCACCTGTGATCCAACCATTAGTGGCCCCCTGCACTTTCCTCCTTTTCAATGGTGCATATCAGTCATAAGTATTGTTGACCCCATCTGTGAAGTACTTCAGGGCCTGGACCAGGTGTGGCAGTGTGTCAATGGGTAACCTGTCATGGCAGGATGGAGCATTTTTAAGCAATCCTAACTGACCTCTTTTCAGGATCCTGCTCTGTATAGTGATGGGAAGGTTGTTTTTGAACTTATTTGACCACCTGATGGTGACAGGGGAGTGGTCACTCAGTGTATCTGGTAGTACCTTGACCTCAGATATTCATGATGGGGAGTTTGTAAGGATCCAGTCAATGAGTGAGCTCTTGCCTGTCTTGTGGTTCCTTCTGGTTGGTTCTATGACTAGTTGTGTCAGGTAAGTGCTTGCCACAATATCCTTGAGTGGTATGGAGTTGTCGCTTTCCCAGTTTATTTTGAAATCCCCTGTAATAAGTAAATCACTATCCTTGGGTAGGGAGGTCACTGCATCCAGGACCTTGAGCACACCATCTCCTGATTTTGTGGGGGGCAGGTAGACTGATGCAATAGTCAGTGTCTTACCCAGCTGTCCAACTTGTATTTTCATGACAAGGAGCTGGTGGTCTGCAGCCATCCTGGAGATAGTGAGGACAGAGCTGTGGAGGGAGTCTTTTGTGTAGCTAAGACAGCCTCCACCCTTCTTGCCATGCCTGTCGCTCCTGAATACCTGGTATCCAGGCAGCGCTATTTCGCTGTTTTTTATATCGCCTGTCAGCCAAGTCTCAGTTAGGCATGCTATGTCCGGTCTGTGCTGGGCCATCCAGGCCTGTAATTGTGTAAACTTTGCTGTTAGGCTGCAAATATTCATTACAACTATTGTCATGCCCTTTGTCTTGATACCCACAGATCCGGGTAGCAGCTGAGGGCCAGGATTCGAGTGAACATTCCCAGATAACAGGAGGAACATTAGGATAAGTTTCCTCACTGTGATGCAGAGGGTCATAGAGATTCATGACTTGCATTTCCTTATTTTACCTTGGAGAGGCTTCTCCACTTTCTGAGGGGGGGGTGTGTGTGAGTGGTGGTAGCCTGGCGGAGCCATGGTGTGTGTCAGATGCATTCTCCCCTGTTGTGGTCCCATTGTAGTAGGACTGCTGGTATGCCTCCTCTGCTGAGGTTGCTCCTGGAACTGTTAGCCAGCGGCCCATTCCGAGGCAGTGTGCTATCCCAAGGGAGTTCCTAGATATCATTGTGGCACTAGCATAAAGCACTATAGGTTTAGCATTTGTACAACTACCTCACTGTGAGCTCGCTTAGCTGCATGATTAAAGTCATTTTTCTTGGATGTGAATAGCCAAAAAGCTACAGTTTGGGCCACAGGTGCCTTGCAGCATGATGGATTTTGTCCAGACTACTGTTAAATTGGGTTGTAATTTAGTATCTTGTTTTCAGTGGGGTCCTGCTTTTACACAGGGATAGCAGGAGTTTGGCTAGAAAGGGATTGGCAAGTATGAATTCTGTCCACTTTGTACAATGATCTCAGGTTGTATCTAGCTCAATAAAATATTCATATTTTCTCAGAATTGCTTAGCTGCGATGTAGTATCTTGTTTTCAGTGGGGTTCTGCTTCTACCCAGCATTATAGCTGGACGAACTGAAGTACAGGGAGATCAGGTGATTTGCTGAAGATGTGGGAGGGAGCAACTTGATGGACTTTAAATTACTGTTATTCTGTTACATACTAAAACAGCAGCCCTGATGGGATTAGAACATGCAATCTCCTGCTTCACAGTTCAGTATTCCAACCAGCATCCCACGCTGCCTTTCCTTTAATAGCATCTGTCATGCTTGAGTATCACAGAATGCTTTGTTGAGAAAATAATTTCCAAATTGAAATGTAAGCAGAAACTGGGGGAGTGTAACAGTTGAAAAGGAAGCTGACTAGATGGGTAACAACAACAGAAAAAAAAGGCAATGACAGAAGATTAAAAGACTAGCAGCAGAAAGCTATGGAGAAAAAGAGATAGGCTTTCTGGAGTAATTTCAGGTGGGGGAGTGATTAAAATAGCAGTATTTCTTAGTTGGCAAAAATTGCCATCATAATGTTTCTAGGTTTTTTTTGTTACTATTTTTTAGGCTCCTGTTGCTGCAGACCCTACCTCTGGAGGGAGCCCAAGATCCACCCCTGGCGTCCACCAGCCGGAACTGACCCTTACCCCCAGGGCTTACCCCCTCCCCCGGCAGGGCCTGCTGGGTTTCCCAACCCCTTCCAGAGACCAGAGACCAGATCCAATGTGGCCAGTGTCATGGCTAGCTGGGAGCAGGACCTGCAAGGCTCCCTCCATCATGCACCGCAGCAACTTGTTTTCCTCCTCCATTTTTCTCCCTGTGGAGATGAGGCATACAATGATGCCAGTGGAGGGAGCGTGCATGCACCTGCACATGCTCCTCCAGGCATCTGCCCCATTTCCACCCCATCTGCAGCAACGGAATGCTCCCCCCAGCCTCCACTAGGGGCCAGTCGTACGCCGACCATTGGCACCCCTCTCCCTGGAGAAGGAGAGCAGTCCCTTGGATGCTCTATCTTCCCCCTCCCGCTGACTCCTGGCGACCCATGCTCATTCCCAAACATGGGTCACTGGCATAGCACAAGGTAAGGCATCCAGTGCCTCATTCGTCAGTGCCACCAGGCCAGCATCATAATGTTTCTTAGCAAAAAAATAAATATATTTCTGACTTCTTTAGAGTCATAATTAGTATATTTTAAATTTTCTCAGATATTGAAAAAAACAGCTGTTATATTTGTAATAAATGACTCAAGTCATTAAAGATGGCTGCCACTCACAATATTAAAGAATCTCTTCATAGAGGAAAGCTTTTTTTTTAATTGAACATTTTATTGATAAAATATACAGCTTATGCAGCAATCCATAAAAGGGCTCCATAGAGAGTTAGTACAAAATGTTACATCAGCAACAATAAAGTAAATATTTTCTAGTACATGCAATGATATTGCCAGCATTTAGTAGTAACAATAAAGATCGAAGACAACAAAGTACATTAAGGCTGTAAATACAGTTGAAATGAGATAAGAAAAGTAGAGGGAAGCTTCTGACTATAAATACTTGCTGTAAGCTGTGAATGTATTAGTGCTGTGCAAGTACATTTTTGATGGTAAATAGCACCACATCTCATGAAGATGTTATGGAGTACGCTTATGTACTTATGTATGGGGCTAATGCCAGCTGCCGTCCCTTTAAGTGCTCTTAGAACAATTGTAGCAATTATCTCATTATGTTAATTTGTTATGCTAATTATTGTGTTAGCAGGGGTTGGGAAACCCTGCTTAGACTATCTGTCTGTTAATCAGTCAGAGTCTGAACCTCATGGAGTGAAGATGTACCTGCTGCTGTCTAAGAATAAACCATTTATGCATTTATTTCTGCGTCCATCCAGTTTATTAGATCAGTCCAGCAAGAGAGAGCCTTGGTGCGGCCAGTCCTGCTTACTTCACCACTCTAGACCTTTTGAGTGGGTTCTACCAAGTTTCTATTGATCCAGCTTCTCATCCATACACAGTCTGGCGTTGCCACTAGGGACATTTTCAATTTAAACTACTGCCTATGGGACTTTGGAACAGTCCAGCCACATTCCAATGTGTTATGAAAGCCGTATGACATGGGTTATCTTGGAAATCTTGCCTCATCTACCTGAACAATGTTATTGTCTTCAGCAGAACTTTTCCAGAGCACATCCACCATCTCAAAGAAGTGTTCGAACATCTAAGACAAGCCAACCTCAAGCTATGCCCAGAGAAGTATTGTTTTGCACAGCATCAAATTCATTACCTGGGACATATAGTTAGTTCTCAAGGCATCTCTTCAGACACAGAGAAGCTCTCAGCAGTAAAAAACTATCTAGAAACTAACAACCTAAAAGACCTTACAGCTTGTCTGGGTACTACAGAAAATTTGTATGTAACTATGCCAAGATTGCAGCTTCACTGTATGCCCTCACCAAAAAGGGATGTGACTATAATTGGACTTCCAAATGTAAAGAGGCCTTTGAAACCTTGAAAGCAAACTTAATATCTTCTCCAGTATTGGTCTATCCCAGATTTGACCAACCCGTCAAGCTCTGTTCAGATGCTAGTTCCTATGCAGTGGGCACTGTGCTATGTCAAATTCAAGATGGAATGGAACAAGTTGTTTTGTATGCCAGGTGCTCTCTTTGTTCAGCTGAGCAGAACTATTGTATCACAGAAAAAGAATGTCTAGCCATGGTATCTGTCATAAAGAAATTTGACTGTTACCTTCGCTATTCCTCCTTCATAACTATCGTTAATGACTCTGCCCTTAGATGGTTATTCGAAACAAAGGAGCCAGTATGCAAGTTCGCCTGATGGATCACCATGCTGCAAAGTTACAACTTTGAAATTCAGTACAAACCAGGTCGAGTTCACTTAAATGCCGATGGTGCAAGCCAGAGATGCTATCCCTTCGCATAATCCTCAACAGAGGAAGAATCCTGTTTACAAGCTCTTCCCTTCCACACCATGGATGTGCTTCTTGTGGACACTCCTACAGCACCTCAAGTTGCTTTGCTGCTACCAACTGCTTCTACAGAAAGACACACCAACCCTCATCTATTGCAAGCAACTCATGCCTCCATTCCCACTGACTGTAAAAGACGGCGGAGTTCTTGAACTTCTGCGTAACCGGACTCAGTGAGAGTTGTAAATAATAAAAACATGTGATGATTTAATATCTGCATTCTATAAAAATGCCTGTTTTGCAACTGTTAAGTGTTTCTGATGGTAGTTCTGTGTCATTACAGCTAGTAATGTGCTGATTCTAAGTCCTAATGCTTTTCCTCCTTAGGAATGTCTCTTCTAATGGACAGTCCACCTGTTATTACTGTTCGTCAACTGCACTGTTTCTCTGCATTCTAAGTATTCTCCAGCTGATACCCTTCTCTCTTCTCCCTTTCCCTTCCTCCGCACTTTAGTGCTTGTGGCATGAAGCTTCAAGTGCTATGGTGTTCCCTTCTCTCTCTGATGCTACTCTGACTGGTCCCCAGTGTAGTCCAGATTCTTTCCTCCCCCTTCCCTGCAGTGGAGTACTGTTGTGTTAAAAATGTATAATGCCTTGAAATGCATAAAAAATACTTTTTTTTGCCTTACAATTCTTAGAAACTGTTTATAGTGAGATATTGCTTTGTTCAAGTGGTGCTCACATTAACTGTCCCAGTGGTGATATGCAGCACACTTATGTACTTATATATGGGGCTAATGCCAGCTGCCGTCCCTTTAAGTGCTCTAAGAACAATTGTAGCAAGTATCTCATTATGTTAATTTGTTATGCTAATTATTGTGTTAGCAGAAGCTAGGAAACCCCTTAAAGTATTTGTCAGTCAGTCAGTCAGAGTCTGAACCTCATGGAGTGAAGATGTACCTGCTGCTGTCTAAGAATAAACCATTTATGCATTTATTTCTGCGTCCGTCCAGTGTATTCAAATGGTTCAGCAAGGGGTCCTCCTCACTAGCAGCAACCAAAGGGCCTGGCAGACCACAGAGAAGGTAAGGGTCTTCTAATGGCAGACCAAACCAAAATGCCCCAATGTTTTATATTTTTTGTGGGCACTACAAGAGAGCAAGAATGTCTAAAAACACCAAACATCCCATATCACTAGTTCAGGAATGAAAGGAAATGAAAAAAATTGGTATAGTGATGTTTTTGCCAGGAAAAAAAATTATTAATATTAAAAAAATAGAATAAATACCCACAATGACAAATATTGCTACTTTAAGGGGACACTGTCAACTATTTCTGCATCATATCATTTGTAGTTTAAAACACACATTTTATTATTGCTTATCTTCTCTAAAATTCATTGAAGTTATTGTTTTATTTGTTTCTTTTCTTAGCAAAACTTGAAATGCATGCTAATGGTGTAATTTACCCAACCTTGTTTTATTTCAAATCCTTTATCTACTCTTATTGCATACTTCCTGAATATTAGGAACACTCCTAACCAGTGCAGCACTGATGATGCAATAATCTCCTCTAATCTCACTGCATCATGAGTGACTAGACTATGCTGGAGATCTTGACAAGTCCAGGGAGGATGCAGTGGGAGTTGATCAAGGAATGAAAACAAACATGTTCTTATGTATTAACACCAGTATGGTAGGCAAACTGATTTCCAAAAGAAGAAACCGAAATCAGAATCAAACTACCAGCTACATTACCGATCTATACAAAATGTGAATAATCACAGAACATGTTTTTTCAAATTAAAGAAATTTTGAGGCCTAAGGGCTTGACAGTGTTCCCTTAAATTGAGTAAGTTCACATTGCTCTAAAGTGTTGATGTGGAAAAGGAAGATCTGCCACAGACTATGGATTGGTTGGTACTGTTAGTCTACCACCGGGTGACAGCCCCAGTTGTCACCCAGCCCTATCGTGCACTAGGGTGCCGCCATCTTAGTCACCATTCGGTTGCAGGATCGATGACGTGGGGTCAGATGTACCATGTAACAGATTGTTCCTTTCCAAGTGTTAAAACTTTTTTTATAAATAACACAGTTGTCACCACTTTTATCTAAGTACACCTGCCAAAGAAAATGCAACAACACATGGGAATACATCTGACATACCATAACTGTAACCTGTTAAACAGTACCGTCGTTTTTATAAAACATCTCCAGTTTCATTGCTGGTAACAGGTGCTTTATTCTCATCACAAAGCCTGTATGGTATTTTTTAAGCTCCAGCCCACGTGAGTTTTCATTATTACAGAGATCCGATTCCGCTGCAGTTTCAGGTTACCCAAAGAGGCAGGAAGCTTCTCATTTTTTAAATACCAGAAACCCCATCTCTCCTAGAAAACACAATTGTGTCTCCAGCAACTGAACACTGCATCTGTATGGCAGGAGGTATCCCCAGCTTTCTGGCAGTGACTGTTGGTGTGGATCTTGTACTGCACAGCAATATGAGCTGATGTGCCAGTTGAGTTGCATGACTAGTTTATCAGGGGCTCTAGAGACCTCTGTGGTAACACAAAACTGTGTGTGTGGGGTGGGGAGATCTTGTTTTTATGCTAGTTTGTGTTTTTTCAAAGTTTCCCCAGAGACACCAGGGCCTTCTTAAGCTATTTTGTGGTAATTTACATATATTACCCACAGTGGCCTACATTAGAAAGCTATGTGTATTTCTGAGTTTTCTATTACTTCAGTTTTATTAACACTAGGTCATATATTTAACTTCCCCCCAATGCTTTTTGTTTTCTTATTTCTTAAACAAATAGGCACATTTTAGGTGGACTGTTTCTTCATTTCTACTCATAGGTTTTTGAAAACTAACCAACTGTGGAGTTGTCCAATGATCCAGACACAACCTGGGTTCTGGAAACAACATGGGGGATCGGAGTTGGGAGGCTGAGACTAAGACATCGCTGTTGCTGGCAGTGCATCCCTGCTGGTGGGGTGGGGGGGGGACTGGCATCATGTTCTTCCAGCACAGTGACCCCTGCAGTGGACCAAGGAATTTGCCCCTCCGCAGGAGTTCACTGTGTTTATGAGGTCAACAGAGGCACTGATTGGTGTTGTACAGGTGGTGGAGGGGGCTATGGGAACCAGGAGAGAAAAAAGGTAAAAAAAAAACACCGGAACATCTTGGTGATGGCTGCTGGCACTCTGAGGCCCCACTCTGTGAGGACCACTGCGGTCTCCATTACACATTGGTGGCAGCAGTTGGGACTAGAAGGCCACTGCAGTGACATCCAGACGACTAAACAAATGGCCCCTGGAGGAGAACAAGGTATTTGAAAAAACAAATCAACCTAAATGATCCTGCTGTTTAAAGGAGTACTCCAGTCAAAATCCGAAAAAACATATATTGTGCAGAGTGTTTGGATTTGTGTGTGTAGTTCTGGTGTGTCCCTCCCTTTGTTTGCTATTAGGATTTTTTTCTAAATTAGCCTGCTAGTTATATGTAACCATGGCACCATTATACCAAGGGCTACCACCCCTGCCTGCTTTCCTAACTGCAGGTTGAGGGGCCTGGGTTCGCAATTAGCTACTACTGGGGCCTTCCTACCCACAGTACTTTCACAATTATATGGTGCCTCCACCCAGAGTAACGCTTAAGTGGGTAATTATTACAGTAGGTACAGCCCTCTGGGAAGCTAATACCAGCCACAATCCCACCTAGTGACCTTTCTGAATTAACTAAACAGTTGCAGTGCTTAACAGTTATGATACAAATCAGTTTCAACATTAATGATATGCTCACACTCAACCCACTTACCAACAGGGTCTGGATCTCTGGCTAGCACCCTGCCTTCCCCTGTAAAAGACAGTTTCAATACAACCATTCGCTTTAAGAATGCTTAGCATATACTGTACCGTCTCACTGTAAACCAAGTAATAATATTCTCCTGGCTCAGGTTAAACTTGAAACAGTAAAACAAGTTTATTTAGGGGAAGTAACAAGGAAGGGGTGAGAATCAAAATGGGCATTAAGGCACTTGCAATAAGCAGATTTATATTGATTTGAGTTAATCAGTCCCTGCATTCACACAGTTGTAACAACTACTGGGTACCCAGAGTGGAAACAGGAATGCCTGAGTGGTGTCACTGGTTGGCCAGCATTGCAGCTGCACTGGGGCCCTTGATGGAATAAGGTGATTAAACATATGCAACACACTAGGAAAAACTCAAAAGCAATTGTATCTGTGGCCGGATGGCCCGGTCTATTTAAACATGATATTGTTATAATTGCATAAATGCTTAAGATAGTTACTAATATAGTTACTAACATATGTTTTAATTTGTGCCCTTTCTCTAGATTCTCTTTGTTACTGGTGCAGATGGCCTAGTATGAGCAGTTTACTCTTCAGAAAAAGAAAAGAGAAAGAGGGCAACCCAGGAGTGTACCCCCTTTTTGATAAAATTAATGTATTTAGCATATATTATTGTAGCCCATAAGGACATAATGCTATATATTTTTGATGTTTGGTAAATATTAATGTCTTTTCCTGACTCAAGCAGCTTAATAGGGTTTAAATGTTTTGTAAGATACTTTGATAAGCAATGACATTTTGTGTTCATTGAAACATGCTTTAAAAATGTTGGTGCATCCCTTGTTTTGGAGATCCCACTATAGAATGTAATGAATTTGTTATGCTGATACTGTATCTTTGTAAACACACAATGTTGTATGCTGTGGCTTTCTGGTTCAGGTTTACTCTACCCTTTATAATTTTCAAAATCTTTAAAATCTTCAAAATGCCTTTTTGCAGTTTGGCTTTTCTGCCTGTTTTGAATTTTAGGACATTTATTTTATTAAGACATTAAGAAAGTAATGATATCAGAATGAGTTTGTTCAAAAAAGTGCTTTTTTGATAAAATGTATTTATATGTGATTATTACCATTTTGTTTGATGGGTCACTTTTCATTGTGATGTCATGCATTTCGTATTGTATAAATGGTGCACTGCATTCATTATGGTTTACACCCCATTGAAGGCTCATTGCTGAGGCGCTAATGGCTCTCACTGTGGTTATCCTGGAATAAATCAACAATTTAAGTTGGAAAAGCTGTGGTCTGTGTTTCCTTGGAGCGCTTCTACTTTGGATTTTCTGTTCTAGTACAGGCTGGCTGCTTTGTTGTAAGTGAACCTACCCTTGATTTCAGCTCAGAACTTCTGCTGGACTTTTTTATTTAAACAATTTAACTGGCAAACAAAATCAGATGGTACCATAGATAATTAGTGGCTAGTGGCAGGGAGCTACCCTGGTTTTACTCGCTGTACCCAGAAGATGGAACATGGCAGTGGCGACATGAAGACCTGCTACTGGCTGAAGCTGATGGCGAGGAACAGTGCCGACACAACTCACCCTCACTTCACGGCCTTCCCTGTAGGTGGCCACAACATGCACAAAGCTGCTTTGCAATGGCTGATTCCCTGAAACTGGACTCTCATGCTGGTGGTACAGGAACAATCTGGCCAGGCCAGGGATGGCCTAGGCCTAGTCTGGAAGTGTCTTTTGAACAATCTGGCCTGCATGCTGGTGAACCTTTCAACTGGTATTTGGCAAAGCTTATTACTGTGTAGTGATGGCTCCTTTTTCTTTACACAGGAGTCCCTGTAGCAATTCCTCCACACATGCGGTAGGCCACAATTGGAGTGTCTGAAAAAACAGAAAACTTTACTTTTTTTTTTTTTTTTTTCGCCGGCCCGGTGGCACTGAGGATTGAGGCGCTGGTCGCCACACCTTGCGCCACGCCGGCGACCCGTGTTCGGGAACAGGCATGGCTGCCGGGTTTGGCGGGGAGGAGATGGATTGAGCATCCAAGGGACTGCTCTCCATCTCCAGGGAGGGGGATTTGGGTGGCCGGGCTTGCCTGACCCTAGCGGAGGCTGGGGGTTGACAGCATGTAGCTGCAAGCTTGGGGGCAGGTCATGGCAGGCGTTTGATTGGGGCACGCCGAAGTGTGCATGCACCCGTCGCTAGCGTCATTACGCGCCATGACCGCCGGGAAAACAATGAAAAAGCGAGCCCGCAGCACGTTGTTCCCCTCGGGTGCCATTCCTGAAAGGCGCCCCTGCATGGATCCGCTGGGGTGGGTTGAGTCACTCCCCACCACCCCTGCCGTGAAGGGTAAGTCACAGGGTGCACAAGGGAGGGGTCTGATGTCCGGGATGGTGCTGGGGGGAACAACGGAGGGCCGGGGTCGTAGCCGGAGCTCTGGAGGAGAGAAAATAATACCCGGAAAAAAAAAAAAAACTTTACTTTTTTTCAGTTTCTGGCCAGTTTCTATCTCAGCCAAGTGCTGAGAACCCCCACAGTCTGCTATCAGGCAGTTCCTGGAGATCGATCCACTTTTGGACCAAAACTAAACCACAGGAGGCAATACAGGCCTCTCCTGGGAAATCACACAGAGCCCCAAAGGTTCCTCTCACCTCTGAGTTTCGAGATGAAGTCCACCCACACAGGCTCCTCTCAAGAGAGAGCCTTGGCTGAAACTGAAATCTGTTCCAAAATGTCTTGGACTTGTCTGGTTTTCCTGTATTCTGATTGGCTATGGGAGCTGTCAATCACAGTTCCAGCACTCTCATTGGTCCTTTTAGGCACCAACCTGAAAGTTCACAGTTTCTTCCACAAGGCACCATAATTAGGACCCCCTCAAGGACCCCTTGGTTCCAATTGGCCCAAAGCAAGAGTCCAAGACCAAAGATGGTTTCCCATTGGGAAGTCCAGTACTGGCATCATAAACAATTTATTTATTTTATCAACAGTAAGTTTTAGTGATAAACAGTTACAGATTCTTGTAGGGTTCTCTCTGCACTGCTAGTGACTGCAGATTAAAGCAGATGGGCGTTATGCCTGGCTGGTCATGAGCCTTGATTTACTCGGATCCAGCCCAGGCTGTTTACACTATACATTGGCTGAATCCCTTAAAGCGATAGCATGGTGGCATGGAGGTGTGCACACACAGGACAACAGCAGAACATCAACAGCCATGGATTTAGCTCTGATGCGGGATGTCTGCCAGGCAGTGGGCATCAGCGGAGCCCAGAGAGATACATAAGGTAAGCCCCCTGAAATTGAGGGTGGGGTTACATATATAAAGGTAGTTTATTATATAGTAGTTTTATGGCCCCTGGGGATCTCTATCTTAGTATGGTTTGCTGCTCTTCTTTTTCCTACAATGCCTTTTGTCTTGTGTGACAGTGATGCATCCGGGACCACTGATACAGCAAGTACTAGAGTTAGGAGCCTGATGTTCTGTCCTCCATTAACTAACTCTAATTCAGTATTTTTGTTCCCTGTGTGTGTGTCAGATCTAGCTAGCAGGAGTAAATTGTTGCTTTTAAAGCTTTTCATTTCATTAAACTATGTACAGCCATAAAAAGTGCACAAATCACCCCAGATCATCAATGTTATCATTAGTAAAGACTCCAGCCATTCACTTACAGAATAACCCACTCACTTAGCCATCAGGTATTTTCTAAACTCTACATTTATTTATTTATTGAAATGTTTCACCAGGAAGGCACACTGAGTAACAAGTCACTCGTCTCCCGGTGTGACCTGGGATGTAGCCACTAGTACTCATTGCATAAGGAAAGTTACTTAAAATCACAGCTCTACTGTTGTATGATTGATTCTAAACCAGTACTTGCTTAATCTATGGTTCTGGCTACATCATTGTCACAAGCGCTGTAGGAAAAAGAAGAGCAATAAAACATGCTAAGATGGAAGTCCCCAGAGGCCATAAAACTAGCAAGCTAATTTAGAAAAAAAATCCTAATAGCAGACAAAGGGAAGGACACACTAGGACTACACACACAAATCAAAACATTCTACACAATATATGTTTTTGCAGGTTCTGACTGTAGTACTCATTTAGCTTTCTCCGCACTAGTGAGGAGTTCAGTATCCTATCAAGCACCCAAGGAGCAGATGAATCATCTCTCTTAAAGTTTCACAGTGTACAGAACCATCTATTGGGAAGAAAAGGATAAATGTTCAGTGGTGGAACACTAAATGAGCACTTCATAAAAAGAAATGTTCTTGTAATGTTGCCACTATGCTAAATTACAGATTTACCACCGTGATACAAAACATATAATGTCACTAAGGGTGCCAAAATGTTATTAGCAGTGTGAACATTTTGTAGATTTCTCATAGTGCTCAATGGCAGGTTGCCCACAATAAAAATACAGAGGTGGGGTGGGGAGAATCACCTAATACAACGTGTTCTGCTGTGCCGGACTGACAGACTCTACTGAGCATAAGAATCCGGCTAAGTTCCATAATGGCATTGTTTGTTTTATCCCCCCCCCCCACAACAACTGGGGCTGCACTGACTGTACCCATCTCCAGTCAACAGGCCAGACAAGCAGCATCCTTCCCCACAATCACCAGCACTGCTCCATGATAGAATGGAAGTAGAGGTAGCTAGCACTCTCCCCCTTCAGGAGCCCAGCACCTCACTTCTAGGATTTCCTCAGCCCTGAACCACCCCTAGGGAGGGATTCTGGAACAGACACATGAACCCTGGTCTCTCAGGCACCAGTGACCTGCCAGTGCACCACAATTGCATTTCTAGAGGGGCTGATATAGTACTCCCCTGATTTGACCCCAGTGCTGACAACAGTCAGGTTATGTTTTTTAGTAGCAAACCTATCCTTCTCCACTTACAGATTCCACTGGATAGCAGAACATGTTTGTGCACTATCAAACTACAGTACATACAGTATGTTAATTTTCCAGAGGTTTTAAACAGGCACTGCACTCCAATCTATAACCTTTTAAACTAACTACTGGCTGTTTAAAGAATGCAACATGAGAGTTTTCTATAAGTGTCCACAACAGATACATTTGTTTTACAAATGTTGGCACTAAACATTACTGTTTAAACAGTTTTCTTGCAAACCCTTGAAATTTTAAAGAAAAATCCTATCAGACCAGTTTACTGAGTAGGTATCATTGTCAGTAATGTAGCAGCAGTTCAGTGTATCTGTCAGCTAGTTCACATTCTAACACTTAAGACATTTTAGCATTAAACTGTATTGGCATTTTGTATTGGGGGCAGTGTGGTCTAGCTGAAAGGGCACCAGCTTGGGAACCAAAAGATCACAAGTTCAAACCCTACTAGAGTCAAATACTCCCTGTGTGATCTTCAGTAAGAAAGTAAAAAAAAAAAAAAGGAACAGGAGGCATCCATAGAACTGTTATAGAAAACTCCCCCCAAAATTTGAATTACTGGACATTCCATTTTTTTATTACTGACCAACATGTTGCATGAAAATGGGCTCTCTTAGGCTCTTCACACTTTAGTTGTGCTGATGGATTCACACCACATTACACATCCACTCAAATACCAAACATGCTCTCAAACACACAGGCAGTACAGGGAGAGAACAGCTAGCAAGTTGTAGGGGATGTGGCTTGATCACCTTCCAGAAGGAATTCTGGAAGGCTGGCAGGTGTCCAGTTTGTAGGTGATTCCTGGCCCTCAGTGCAGAGTTCACTGCACTCAGTACAAGCAAAAGCACTCCTCGCTATGTGAGGCAAAAGGCGCAGTCAGTTGTTAAGTTGTAAAAACGCAATGTGATTTATTTCACCCCCATGCTGGGGCTCCCAGTCCTGCAAAAGCAAACATCAGTATTGCTCATCAGATTGCATTTCAAATTGTGAAGTCACACAGAGAGCTAACAGCTGCTACTTTGAGGCCCATTCCTCCTTTCCCTGTAAAAAAGAAACAAAAAAACAATAAAAATAAAATTAAAAGCTGATTTTGTACAAGATAATATTCATGTGATCGGAGAAGGCAGACTGGGCTGGTATCCAGACAACAGTGGTACAAATGTAGAGCCAATCCTGGATCAGATTTCTGAAGGGCAGACCACCCAGTTAGCATCTCTTCTAGTAGCACTGAGCAAGCAGCAGAGCTTAGTCTCCTGGCAATGTGGAAGTGATGCAGAGCTGAGCAGACTGATGCACTTGCTCAGTGTGGCAATTTTATTTTTGGTCTGAGCTGGATAAGTGGTTTATTGTGCGTTTATAGAGATTTACCGTATGGTCAGCTGACATCTCTTGGCCAATGAAATTTTCAGTTTTTTTCTTGCCATTTTATAACATTTTTTTTAAGGGCCGAAAATAAGAAGTGGTTTAACATGAAGGGGCTTTACTGAAATTTTAAAAACTTGAAAAAAAAAAAAAAAGCTTACAGCCCTGAAAATAGATAAGGTTCCAGGGCCGGATGAGAAGCACCTGAGGATGCTAAGGAAACTGGCATTGAAACTGGCTGAACCACTGGAAGCGCTATTCAGCAGCTCACTACAGTCAGGGGTGGTTCTGAAAGATTGGAGGGTAGCAGACGTAGTTTCGCTCCACAAGGGAGGAGACAAGGAGCAACCAGGAAACTACAGGCCCGTCAGTCTTACTTCCATTGCAGGTAAACTAATGGAGACACTAGTCAAAGAGGACCTAAAGGACTACCTGAAGAGAAATGGGCTCCAGGATAGTAAACAGTACAGGTTCAGGGCATGGAGGTCTTGTCAGACCAACCTGACAGTCTGTGCTAACATTGGAAAGGTTTAGGTGGGGAATTCTTGTGTTTAGATTTCTAGGTGGTGGAACTCTCCTATGGTAGTCAGTGCAGAAAGTTGACAGAGGTGGTAGAGCTGTCACACAGTTTTGTATGAGGTGGTGAAACTGAGTTCCTGTGGGCTCCTGTCCTGCTGACAGTGTTCTTTGATTGGGTAACTATGGCAGTGGGTAAGGGCCAAGCATTGCATTTACTCTACTTCAACTTCAGCAAGGCATTTGACTCAGTAGCACATCGAAGGTTGTTGAAGAAGTTAGAGTATGTGGGAGCAGTAAAAGACCTAGTTAGATGGGTGGGTAGCTAGTTGGAGGGGGGACAGCAGAGGGTGGTGATAAATGGGGTCCAGTCGGGAGAGAGGGAGATCATGAGTGGGTTGCTACAGAGTTCAGTCCTGGGTCCAGTCCCTTTTAATATGTTCATCACCCACATAGCAGAAGGAATACAGAACAAGAGATGGGTGTCTCTACACTTGACACTAAGCTCTGTGGCAGGTTAGACAGTGAGGAACTGGTAAGGGAGCTGCAGAAGGACATGTAAAGGTTAGAAAGGTGGAGGCAGTTCAGAGGAGAGTACCTAAAATGATGCATAGTCTGTGTCAGAAGCCCTGCAAGGAGAGACTGAAGGCCCTAAATATGTACATCCCGGAAGACAGAAGAATCAGGGGAGACCTATAAATACCTCACAGGGGCAAATAAGGTACAGGAGGGGAGTATTTTTCAGAGGAAAAGATGCACAAGTACAAGTGGACATGCTATGAAGTTGGGAAAGAATACATTCAAGAGAGATGTGAGGAAGTACTTCTTCAGTGAAAGAGTGGTGGAAGCCTGGAACAGTCTTCCAGCAGAGGTGGTAGGGTGAAAGCAGTGGTGGGCTTCAGGCATGCATGGGATAGCCACAGGGAAATCTTAGTGGGAAGCAAGGGGGGAAGAGGGAGCCAGAGATCAAGTAGAGTCCATGGTGACAGTATAGGCAGGGTAAAAAATGGGCAGACTGGGTGGGCCAAGCGGTTCTTATCTGCCATCAAATACTATGTTGCTGTGTTTCTATGTCCAAGGTTTCGTAGTTAAAATTCAGTGCCAAGAAGTGGAAGGTGAAGTAAACTGTGATCAAAAACCCCAGGACAGACTGGCCTGGTGGTGCTGAGGGTTGATGCGCTGGAAACCACACCTCACGCCACACCGGTGACCCGGGTTTGGGAATGAGCCCAGGTCATCGGGGATCGGCAGGGGAGGAGTAGGATCAAGCGTCCATGGATGGCTCTTCTCTCCTGGGGTGGGAGGGTTACTGCATCATGCAGCTCTAGCGACCTCTGGAGGCAGAAGAAGTGGTCGCAGCTAGTGCAGGAACGTAAGAGGGGATTGGGCAGTGGTGGGTGTCTTTCACCCAGGCACGGGAACGTGCCTGGCTTGAGCTGGATGCCATTGCACGTGTGCACCCTAGGCAATATATACAAGAAAAATCCTGCACCCTGGATAGGCGACGGCACCTCCAGTGCCCCACCTCAACATGCCTAATGCTGGGTCTACCGCTCTGACTCTCCTGATCCCTCTATCTGCTCAGTCCCAGTGGTAACAGGGACCCCCCCACCAGGGTTGGTGGACAGGGGAGTGTCTGTCCCCGATTCCTCGGAGCGGTGCCTTCAGGCGAGCAGTATGAGGTGGTGGTGTGTGTGGATGCCTGAGAGAGTTCCAGTTTTGGTGGCAATAAAAATAGTTAACAAAAAGAACCACAGGACAGATTATTTGATGGAAGGTATTAAGCTGGACACTACGTCTGAGGAAAGGGACCTGGGAGTCATAATTAGTGACTCCCTAAAACAATCTAGCAAATGCAATAAGGCCGACAGCAAGGACACTCTGCACCAGGGCTTTTCTCAATTGCTTGAATGCATGGTACATGAAGAAGGACTTCTGCTATAGGGGTGACAGCCTGCATCCTTCCAGGAAGGGGACCACAGCAGTCCTTAGTGGGAGGTTTAAATGCTCTTTGGATGAGCATTTAAACTAGCCAAGGGGGGAGGCTGTAGAACTAAGGGAGGCAACAAATCCCTCAGATGATGAAGTAGCAGGGAGGAAGGGCCTGAGGGGAGTGAACTCCCCCAGAGCAGGGGTGCAAGAAGACAGAGATGTGGAAAAGTCAAAGGAAAAGGGGGCATAACTCTGGGAAGTAAGAAGGAAGGAGTTAAGGAGACAGGTAGTGGAGAAGGCAACAAGGGAAGAGGTGGGCCAGGGGAGCATCAGGGAACAGCTGGCAAGAGTTAGGGAAGCAGGGAAGCAGGCAGGGACAGAGTAAGGTATGAAAAGCCATGTGCACCAATGCAAGGAGTCTAAGAAATTAAATTCCAGACCTAGAGGCTAGCCTGGATCTGGTGGCCATAACAGAGTCACCGTGTCATGACTGGGACATGGCCATACTGAGTTACTCTCTCTTCAGGAGAGAGAGAGAGAGAGGGAAGAGAGGAGGAGGTTGTACTATATGTAAGATGTAAGGGAGGGAATCAAGATCATGGAAGTGCAGGGGTAACTGGATGAAAAGGAAAGGAAAGGAAAGACTGTAGGTGCTGTGGTTCATCCTGGAGAAAGGTGCTGAGGCTGCTATCCATACAGGGGTGGTATACAGACCTCCAGCACAGGTAGAGGAGGTGGATAAAGCACTTGGGGAAGCCATCATCAGGATGTCCAGTAAAGGGGGGTTACTGATAGTTGGTGACTTCAGTCTGCCAGATGTTGATTGGAGCCTTCCAGCTGCAGCTTCAGCAAGGAGCAGGGCCACCCATGACTTCCCACAAGGAGCTTTTCTCAGGCAGGTAGTCAATGAACCCACTAGGGATGGGGCAGTGCCGGACCTGGTACTTACAGGGATGGCACTGCAGATGTCACAGTGGGCAGTCCCCTAGGTACCAACGATCACTGTACAGTGTAGTTTAACATCAAGATGGGAACAGAGGCAAACCACATAAGGACAAGGGTCCCGGACTTCAGGAGGGTGGATCTGAAAGAAATGGGAGACTGCCTCAGAAATTACATCATTGGGGAGATTGCCAGGGAGAGTTAGAGGTACAGTGGGAAAAAGTAAAGAAGAGGATAATTAAGGCAACCTGAATCCATATGAAGGAAGTGAGTAACAGCAGAAAAAAGAGACTGTTATGGTTCTCTAGGGAAGTCACCAAGGCAGTGAAGTAAAAAAGTGTGGCATTCAGGAGGTATAAGGAAACACGGAAGCAGGAAGACAGGAGGGTGTATCAAGTAAAACAGAGGGAAGCAGGAAAGGCAGTGAGGGGAGGTCAGGTGCAAACAGAGGAAAAGATAGCCATGAGGGTAGCTAAAGGGGATAAAATGTTCTTCGGGTACATAAGAGAGAAGAAGAAGGCAAGGGGAGGAATGGGGAGGGTAAGGAGGGTGGCGAGGGGAACTGCGCAGAAGAGGATCAAGAAAAAGCAGACATTCTAAACAGGTACTTCTGCTCAGTCTTCACAGAGACGGGGAAGGGGAACAAACTACCAGGGAGCAGCAGGAACAAAGGGGGGAGGTGAAAACAAGTCCATTTTCAAAGGAAAAAGTCCTGAAGGGTCATGCAGCTCTAAAAGGAGACAAGACTATGGACCAAACGGGATACACTCAAGGTACTAAGGGAGCTCCAGGGGGTGCTATCTGCCCTACTGATGGCCTTTTTCAACAGCTCTCTAGAAACAGGCATAGTTCCAACAGACTGCAGGAGAGCAGACGTGGTCCCGCTACATAAAAGCAGCAGCAGCAGCAGAGGAGAGGTTACCAACTATAGACAACTTTAAGCTAGTCAATATCACCTCAGTGGTGGCAAAATTAATGGAAACCCTGTCAAAGGAAAGGTTGGTAGAGTATCTTGAATACAATGGGCTGCAAGACCACAGACAGCATGGATTCACAGGGGGAAGGTCAAAGTAGTAGGGCAGTATGACAAAGCACTGGGTAGGGCCAGTGGGATACTGGAATGCATAGGAAGAGGTATCTCCAGCAGGAGGAGGGAAGTGGTTTTGCCACTATATCGCTCGCTGGTGAGACCCCACCTGGAGTATTGTGTCCAGTTCCGGAAACTACACCTCAGAAAGGACATAGACAGGGTGGAGGCAGTCTGGAGGAGGGCAACTAAAAAGTTCAGGGGTTGCACAAAAAGCCCTATGAGGGAGACTGAGGGATCGCAACTTGTACACCCTGGAAGAGAGGAGAGTGAGCAGGGACATGATACAGACCCACAAGTGAGTCACAGAGGTAAAAAGGGTGCAGGAAGGGAGTCTCTTTCAAATGAGAAAGAGCACCAGGACCAGAAGGCATGCAATGAAGCTTGGGGGGAGGAAGTAAAAGGGAAGTGAGGAAGTACTAGTTCACTGAAAGAGTTGTAGCTGCCTGGAACAGACTGCCAGCGAACGTCATGGAGGCAAAAACAGCAGGGAGCTTCAAGCATACGTGGGATAGACAAGGGGGACTGTTAGTGAATAGGCAGGGAGGAGAGAGGGTCGCTCAACACCAGTTAGGGTCTGCAGGGACACTCTAGGCAGGGACCATCTAGGCAAACTGGGTGGCCATGCAATTTTTTTCTGCTGATAAATTTCTTTGTTTCTATGTTTCTTCATAACCAGAATATTGGGATATATTGGGAGGAGGTTTGACAGCAGGAGGAAACAGCAAGACAGAAAAGTGCCACACCCTTCAAATGCCAAAGTAAGTAAAAAAAGGCAATAATGAAAATTGTTATTGTGGTTAGACTTTTAATCCCAACAATAACCTCGAAGCTGGTCATTTTCTTGGATTAATGACTGGCTGGAGGAAGGTGGCTGTGCCTCGGGCCCCCCTTCACCCAACCAGTCATTAATTCCTCTGAAATGACCGGCTTCTTGGTCATTATTGCTTACGTGTCACCCCTTCAATATTTCTGCGCTTGACATTCAGGAAGGGACAACATCAGGATAACCCTTAGACTGCAGCAGATGCATTTAGGTGTTTGGAAAATTATTACATATGTAAATATGCTGCAGCAAAGGAGGAGATAGAGGTGTGTGGTTCAAAAATAAGTATATTGTTGCTAAAGGTAGCAGTGCTCTCTGATCAGTCTGGTATATTTTCCCTGTAAATACACAGCAAATTTCATGTGTTTTCTGCAGAGATATGGAAGTTGAATAACTCTTCTTATAAATAACGTACAAAAGACTGTAGAGGCATCGATGAAATGAGAACAGTTTATTTGTAGGTGGCTCCATTTCCTTGTACAATGCAGGAATCCCTGTAGATTTTGGAGCCCTGTGGTGCTTGAAGGGTTAACTACAGCGTTGCACAATGGCTAACACCATTTTATGTCCAAGGTAAAACTGACATCAGTCAAGTTGGGTCAGAGTAATATTAATGCTCTGTCTTTTGTTAAAAAAAGCTCCTGACAAAAGTAATTAATGTAACTGATGTTAAGGAAAAACATATGACATGGTAATTGTAAAGCAGGAATTTCTTTCAAAGGGCATGTGAAGCATCTGAGAAAACATGGAGAATTATGTACAATTCTAGCTGCATTTCTATCTTTCTTATTTTTATCTTCCTCCCATTTTCTTCTACTAAGAAATGTATATAGAAATCTTATATCTTGAACAATATGAAATACAGTGTTCCCAACAGCATGGATTTCACAGAAACATAGCACCAATACAGCACTGAGTAGTCCAGTTTCATCCTTGAGGCCCTTGACAATGGAGTCAAGGCTGGTGCCATCTACATCGACTTGAAGGAAGCCTTTGACATGGTCAATCATAAGCTCCTTCTTTACAAACTCCATGGTCTAGGCCTGGCACTAGACGTAATCACCTGGTTCCAGAGCTCTCTCACTAATCACACTCAGCGTATTAAGACAGATGGCTTCTTGTCAGATATTAGAAAAGTATCCATTGGCATTGCCCAGGGCTCCATTCTGGGCCCCCTACTAATTGGTTTTATTTATTTTTTTATTTAGTTTTTGTTGACCGGGTAAGTGCACTAGACAAATCCTGTCTATTTTCAGGCACAACCTGGGGGAGGGGGATACAGATGAATGCCAACTGACCTTGAACCAGATTAACCTGTTGGTGATATTTTTAGTGAATGAGGGAAATTTGGCCAGGACACCAGGGAAATTCCCCTACTCTTTTCGATAAACGTCATGGGATCTTTAACATCCACCTGAACTACCACCAATCTAGGCAGTTTATTCATAAACCACCTGCTTGATGCCTGCCAGTCTGTAAATGTACTTCTCTAGGCAGACGATGCTGTTGTCTATTCCAAGAACCCTAACCTTGGCAGCCTTTCATGAGCTCTGACTGAATAGTCAGTCACAAATGGACATTTTTCACTATTTCCTTGGGGTTTTATTTTCAGGACCAGGGTGTTCTCTCTTGCTAAGCACTCTACTTCTGTTCCTGCTTTAGCAATACATGTGCTCCCATACCCTCTTTCTCTGAAGTGTTTTTCCTGAAGTCTCTTCTTGTGCTGATATATGATCAGTAACAAAAGTAGACTTCTTAGCAAGAGGAGCACCCTGGGCCCAAAAATAAAACCACAAGGAAATAGTGAAACATGTCCATTTGTGACTAACTATTCAGTCAGAGCTCATGAAATCAACAACATTATTTGTAAAAACTGGGAAATACTCTCTGTAGAACCTAGATTATGTCCCTTAGTAAAAACAGGGCCTGTGATTGTATACAGATGCAGGAGGACTATTAAAGATATATAGTAGTTTCCCCAAGTGCTCCAAGTGTAGTAAAGAATGCATCTGCAACATGGTTACCCCCCAATGGAGTCCTTTAAATGTGGTAAATGTATGTAATGTACATACATTAAACAGTGTCAGTCCTTCACCAATCCCTCTATGGGTCAGGTTATTGAGATTAAAGATTTTATAACATATTCAATGGAGAGGGTTGTGTACGTCTTAAATTGTACCTGTGGAAATGTTTATGTAGGTCGCACCACCCGTTCTTTTAAAACTCGGGTTGGTGAACACGTAAGGGCAATCCAACGGGGCGATATGAGTTATGCCATTGCCAAACATATTATGCTGCACCCACATGTTCGTCATGAGGTAAACTTTGTAGGAACTGAAAAAATAAACTGTGGACCGGGAGAGGGGAGTTAATGAACAAAAAATCGGCCAGCGTGAAAGCTGATGGATTTACACATTAGGAGCCAGAAGTGACCAATGGCTAAATGAGAATATCGATTTAGCTGTATTTCTTTCAAAACTTAAAAGATAAAATGAGATGGAGAATATACAGTATAGATAACAGAATCTGATGAAGCCTAGGTACCGTAGGCGAAACATCATTCTGTAGCGCCATGCTGCTTTAGCTATGAGGCCACATCTGGTTTGTTAAGTAGTTGGACTAAATAAATCCTATTTTTGTCTACTAAGACTGTGTGGTGACTGTCAGTGTGGTGCTGTGCTTCATTGTACTTTATAATCGTCCTAACTACATTCCTCCCCAGAGTGCACTTTGAACTGTGTAAGGCTCTGGCTGTACAGCCATGCCCATGTACCATTACTGTGCTTGTTTTACACTGTTTCTGTTTACCTGCTTTGTTGTAAAATTGTATGCAATTGATCTAGCCTATTTATCTGCAGTTGTTCGACTATATTTGTACTTGTTTGACTTCATTCCACGGGAACTTGCTTATTGTATTCAGTATGTTGCCTTGTAATCTCTGTTACTGATGTGGAACCTTCATAAAAGAGCACTTGTGCTCGAACGTATTCTCTGAAATTATTTTCAGCAAATAAACAGAAAAGGAATCCTTGTCCTTTTGATTTCATCTGCTGCTGCTGCATGTCTACACATGATTTCATAATAGCTTGCTTGTGACATCATCAACATTTCCATGACCATTGATTGTTACTCATAAACAGCGCAACAACCACCTCTTTCCAATAGGGGAGGTTGTTTGTTACTAGTAGGTGCCATGCTAAGACTGGCATGTGCGCCTCAGTCAGGCAGGGGTTAATGGAAGTGGGAGAAGCTTACATATATTTTAGTCTGGCTCAGGCAGTCAGACAGTAAGATCCAGATCTGGGAGTTGGTGAGATCAGACATTCACACCAGACCTTCAGGGGAGCAACCCCAGGGGGCACAGTCCTTCTAGGCTCCCCTGTGCTATCTCTCCCCTGCCTGAATAGACAGACATCCCTGCACCACTTTGGAAGGTGGAAGAGACTGACAGGACCAAGAAAGGAACTGAATGGTCCACAGAGGAACAAGCCACCCTGATTGTGATTCAAAGAGGCAGCCTGTCCTGCAGTGCCAGCTTTAGCAATGAAACTGAGTCACTGTCCAGTCTGAGTCCAGAGGACGTTTGCGCTCAGAGATGGACACTGATGAGTAATCTGAATCCACTCCTGCATCCTGTATCCTGTACCACCTTGGTTCTTGCCTGTCCTCTACTACCTTATCCTCTCACCAACCACCTCTGGCCCTCTCATGCACTTGTTAGATCACTTGACAAAGCGTTTGGCAGCTCATGCATTCTGTAATGTTTTACCAGTTATTAATTCTTTTGTCTTATCTTGACAAAGCCACTGGCAGCTCATGTACTGTAATTGCATTGACTGTTATCTACCTGCCTGTTCTTTTCTATTCTTGTCCATTGTCCAAGACGTGGAACCATTGTAAAAGAGCACTGTTTGCTCAAAGGTGTTATCTGAAATTGTCATAAATAAATAAATCCAACCCTGAACCTAACCCACCCAGGGGTGATGAAACTCATGAACCACCACTGTATGGCTCCTGGGGGATTATCCACCACCCCACCACTCAAGAAAAAAACTGCTTGGTCTACAATGGGCAAGATGCATTGGGCATGATATCTGGGTTGCTTGTGCCCAGCCAGGCACTAGTGAAAAGTTGATTATGCCTCACCATAAGGAGGACATGGAGGGCTGTTTTTCCCTGAATGACAGAGGCTATAACTGGGAGAAGTAGATGACAAAATTGCCCAAAGAATGAGAGAAAGACAGAGCTATGAGTTCCTGTATTTCCCTGTCTGGCTATGGCACACAGTGGAAACGAGATGAGACTCAAGGCTCAGAGAGGAAATCAAGGAAAACTGAGGTACCACCCAGTATCCTCTTGACAAGAGTGCAATGATCAAATTAAAACATAGAAACATGGACAATGACAGCAGAAAATGACCAAATAGTTCATCCAGTCTACCCATAGCACCTTATCAACCTTGGGGACCCACTTCCCATACAGGGCTCTAGTCTTCACTATCCAGTCACATGCTCCCAGCCCTGCTACTGCCACCAACCGGGACAAATTCTGGGACTCTGGAATATGGGGTGCAGGATCCACATACATGGTATTGTGTACCACAGTCCTTTGGAGAGGTATCTATGAAGCAGGCTGAGATGTGGGCTGGCAGACATTTTATGAGTAAACCCCTCCCGAACCTCTACTGGTGACTGAACCACTGATTTTCTCCCTGAGAGAGCTAGGGAGCTAGTGAGCTTGTCCTAAATAAAGCTGAATATTGAGATTGTACAGTCTTGCACTACTACTGCTCTTAAAGTTGGCCATTTCGGCTTGTTTTATTTATTTATTTATTTATTTATTGAAAACTTCAGAGATTACTTTTGAGCACAAGTCCTAATTTACAAAGGTTCCATGTCAAATACAAAGTCACACACACACACAGACAGACACACACACACACACACACACACAGAAAAACTTACAAGTATAATAAGCAGTTCCAGAGGAAATTCAATTAAGCCAGGCTCCAAACACTTAAGACAGAACAATTGCATGCAGTCCATACATATCATTGTATAAAAAGTCACAGGTTATGTACAGAGAGAAACAAATAAATCTGTTCAATGGTGTGGTTCAATATAAGGACGGCTGAGGAATCAAACCACACAAGGGCAAGGGTCCTGGACTTCAGGAAAGCAGATTCTATAAAGATGGGTAAATGCCTCAGGGATGACCTGGCAGGGGGGATGGCCTGGGTGGGGTGGATGAACAGTGGGCAAAGATAAACGGGAGCATAGTGAAGACAACAAACCTCTGCATCAAACAAGGGAGCAAAACCAAGAGGAAAAAGGGACGCTATGGTTCTTGATAGAGGTGGCTGAAAAGGTAAATGCTAAAAGGGTAGAATTCAGAAGGTATAAGGAGATGCAGAGGGAGGGAGGAGGATAGGGAGGTGTATCAGGGAAACAGGAAAAGCAGTAGGGAGTGCAAAGGTCCAAACTGAAGAGAGAATAGCCCAGGAGGTAACGAGAGGGGACAAGATATTTTTTAGGTATGCAAGTGAAAAGAGGAAGACCAGACGTGGGATTGTAAGGTTAAACAGGGAAGGGGGACTGTGCAAAAGGGGGTCAGGAAAGGGCAGATATCCTGAACAAATACTTTTGTGAGTGCTCATAGAGGAAGGAGAAGGGGGAGCGGCCACAAAAAAGTAACAGACACTTTGGAGGGAGGGGGTGGACACTAGTCCTTTTTTAGAGGTGAGAGCCCTGAAGGGACTTGCTAATCTGAAGGTGGACAGAGCAATGGGGCCAGACAGGCTGCATCCAAGAGTATTGAGGGAGCTCAGGAAATACTGACTGCACCTCAGACAGTTCTATTTAACAGATCACTGGAAACAGGAGTGGTTCTGGAGGACTGGAGGAGGGAGGATGTAGTCGTACTAGACAAATGTGGTAGCAGGGAGGAGGCTGGCAATTACAGGCCAGTCAGCCTCACATCGGTGGTGGGACAGATAATGGAATCACTGCTGAAGGAAAGGGTTGTGGAATATCTTGAATCCAGTGGGTTACAAAACCAGAGGCAGCATGGGTTCACATGGAGGGAGGTCATGTCAAACTAATCTGATAGTTTTTTTTGACTGGGTGACAAAAGGTTTAGATCGGAGTGGAGCAGTGGATGTGGCGTATCTAGATTTCAGGAAGGCTATTGACACTGTTCCACATAGGAGACTAGTAAGCAAGCTGGGTAGTTTAGAAGTGGGTCCAAAGGTGGTAAACTGGATAAGAAATTGGTTAGGAGATAGGTGACAGAGTGTAGCGGTAAACAGAGTTCACCTTCTGAGGAAGGGGGAGTGACCAGTGGGATGCCTCAGGGATCAGTGCTGGAACCGGTCCACTTTAATGTCCTTATATGTGACATTGCAGAGGAGCTGTAAGGGAAGGTCTGCCTCTTTGCACGTGACACCAGAATCTGCAATAGGGTAGACATTCCGGGGGGGGTGGGGTGGAAAGGATGAGCAGAGATCTGAGAAAACTACAGGAGCGGCCAAGAGTATGAAAGCAGGGATTCAATGCAAAATGTGATCTGCCTACTTGGTAGGCTGATCACAATCTGTGAAAATCAGCTCCTCCACTTCACCGTCCCTTCCAGTCACCACTGGAGTACCACAAGGCTCTGTCCTCAATCCACTCCTCTTCTCCATCTTCCTCAACCATCTGCTCTATACATCTGGCCCTTCACCCACTGATGTAGTGACCAGTTTACAGCAGGACTTAAACGTGGTTTAGCTCTGGTTTTGCAAAAAAATATATTTTTCTTAATGCCAAGAAGACCATCTCCATGACCTTTGGCACTAAGCAGAGACTCTCTCGGCTCCTATCTCCCACCACTTTTCACACTCTGGATGGGACCACCCTGGAGGCCTGCACCTCTTTCCAATACCTTGGGGTCTGGCTAGACCAGAACCTCGACTTTTCTGTCCATGTAGATGCAGTCCATAAAAAGCTCCACCCCAAATTGGGTACTCTATACCGTCACCGTGGATGCATCCCGCTGCCAACATGCCACACACTTGTGCAGAAAATGATCCTACCCATATTCAGCTATGGTGATGTATTTTACAGTGCCGCTCTCAAGTCCACCCTAGCCAGATTGGACCCCCTCTTCCATTCCTTCTGCTGTTTCAACCTCGATTGCCCGACCTCTATGCATCACTGTGCTCTCTACCAGTCCCTCAATCTGCCCTCACTCCAGGAGTGCAGGTCAATCCACTGTGCAAAACTCATGGCCAAGTTCTGGTCACTCTCCTTACTGCCGTACCTCGGCTCTGCCCTAACCATACAACCGCCTCCTGCATATCCTCTTAGACGTTTCGACACCTGGCATTTTCTAATACCCCACATGGCCTCCTCATCTGGTCAGATAGCTTTCAGGCACCACATGCCTAAACTATGGAACTCCCTCCTGGTCGACATCTGACAAGTATGTTCAAATCAGCACCTCAACTCCCTCTTGTGAGCCCAGTTCTTTTCCACCTGCTCCTGCAGAAACTGATGCAGTCTCCTTCATAGACTCCCTTGCACCGGAGATTCCCTCTGTAGGGCTCTCTGAATGTTATCCTACGCATCCTAAATTGTAACATCACTGCACTTATATATATCAATTGTGTATACTAGCCTGCTCTGTTAGTGATGAAAAAAAAAATTGTGTTCAGTACTGCTCTGCTATGCCTGTCAATGTAAAATGCAAAATACAAAATGCCTGCTACTATTGCCTAGCTTGCACTGCTATGTAACTTGTCTCATATTGTCTCTTACTTTTTTTTAATTTTTATTTTTATTTATTTTGTCTAGGATTACAAATACCTTTGGGCCAAGGCTCTTTTACAAAGGTTCCACATCAGTTACTTACAAACAACATGAGAACAACAGTGAAAAGCAGTAAACAATGCATGTTACAATAGAGCTATTGAAAGGTCATGTATTGTAACAGTGAGGTGTAGAGGCGGAGGAGAAGAGCAGGTGGTTAAGAGAGGCAACTAAAGCGAAAAGGAGGAACATGGCTAGAAAACATGAGCCCATAGGGATAGGGTCGGGTCTGGCATCCGGTGGTGGCAAAGAGACAAGTAAGTCGAGGATGCAGCCAGTGGCATTTGTCAAACAGAGAGATGGAAAGGAGTGATGGAGGGGAAAGTGGGGATAGGGTAGAGGGGGGAAGTGCATAAGGGGGCAAAGTGCTATAAGGGTGCAAAGAAAGGCTAAAGAGGTGATATGAAACCTGAGAATTTAAGCGGCACCTCAGGAGCTGGGGGGAAGGGAATTAGCAGAAAATCAGATGGGACAAAGGCTGCGTAGGACATGAGCTAGGAGAGGAAGTCACAGGAGCTAGAGGCAATGAGATAGGCCCGGAGCCTGGTTTTGAACAGACCTAGTGTTGAGGCAGAAGGATCGTTCCCCCTGCGTAGTTCGACAGCAAGGAACTTGTAAAATCTGGGTTGTCGAGCTCCTGGTGTTCTGTCGATTGGTGTTTTGATGTATCAAGGCAGTAACACCGGGGGGTGTGAGGCCAAGGTTGATTTTTCCCGCCACAGTACATGTAAGATACTTTATACGGTTACTTTCTCTTTGACATTTGTCAGTTGTATCCAATGTCCCTTCCCCCCAGGGCGCACCTGGAATCGAGCAGTACTCTGCTCAGTGTGCCCCCCTGGTAAAACTCTTAAATAAATAAATAAAACCTCTTAAACTGATAAAACATGGGGAGATTCAGTAGTGTATCAGGCAGTTCTGTTAAGCAGTTAGCGGCCCTGACAGCAAATGGCCACTTGCCCAGTTTAGTACGCCAGAAAGGAGGTTTAAGAGCATTCCTGGCTATGTTCCTGGTGTTGCATTGGTTGAAGACAGTGCAGAAGCAGTTTGTTAAAGCAGGGGGCGTTAGGCCCAGCAGTACCTTTTTGACTAGCAAACAGGTCTGGAGCTTTATTCTGCTGCTTAAAAGTAGCCAGTTAGTGAGAGCATAAGGGGTACAACTTTGAGTACGGTTTTCTGCACCAAGTACAAAGGGGCACACCTTATTACAGACCAGTTTTACTCTGTTTAGCACCATGTCACAAGCAGCTGCCTAGACAGGAAGCCCATAATCTATAAGTGACAGAATGGAACTAGCCACAATAAGATATGCAGCATCCTCAGCGAAAATTGTTCCAGGTACAGTATAGGGCACCCATCTTCTGTTAACTGTGGCCACAAGACTGTCAATATGGGGGGGGGAGACAAAAGATAGGGTGCCATCCAGAGTTACTCCAAGGTATTTGAAGGTCTCCACATGTTCAAAGTTTTGTTCTTGGCTGTTTTGGATGGCACAGGGTGGAACTATCCTCTTCTATGGGAGACTACAGAAGAGCATGGTCTTTTTTTGTAATTGAGGACCAGTTTGTTGGAGAACCAGTTTTCTAGTGACCTAAAGTTACTTTGGAGAGTGGCAGTTATCCTTAGCTGAGGTCTCCTGTGACTTCCTGTTGTGTTCCATGATGCATTGAGGGAGACATGAGGGGAGGTGAGGTATCTGAAGTAATAGGAGAAGAGGTTACTGGCACACACACAACATTGTCTGAATGCTCATCTGACTGGAGAATCTGAAACCTATTATACGTTTCAATGTTAAAATTATTTATTTGTTTCTTTCTTCTTCTGACAGTAACCGGAGTTCTGACAGGAGTTGGGCTGTCCTTATGATTTACCTTATGTTTTTAGGACTGGGGGCTTGCTCAAGGGGATGTTCAGGACTAACAGAAGTATCTCGTGTTCTTTTCCTGTTTTTGGTCAGAATTTCACTTTCATGAGCCACCTTATTTATAAATTCCTGTATTTTTATTACTTCTTTAAGTTTTTTAACTGTACCCTTTAAGTCAGAGTTCTCAGCCTGCATTGTACCCAGCAAATCAAATTTTGTACAGATAAAATCATTGATAGAGAACTCCAGTTCAGTTCGTAATTTTAAAATACCACAAACTTTGCAGAGTATGACATTATTTTGTAAATGTGTATTTATTAAACTTTCTTGTGAGTCAGCAGGGTTAATTTCAGCCATATTAGATTTGTGAGGGTCCATGAGTAACAAAGAGAAGAATGCATCTGATTACAATCCAGATTAATTTATATTTGGATTGGTGGGGCAACTACTAAAAGTAAAACAAAAAAGCTTGTGTAATATTCAGTCTTTGCTTTGAAACATAAATCTGGTAGGCCACTCACTTGGGCAAAATGAGAATGTCTGAGCTTCAATTAAAACTCAAGGTCATCTCATGTGCTACAGAGGACAATTTCACAGCTTGTACTTAGAAACAATGAACGATCACCTCAATAGCTATGTATCAAGCATAGAAAGTAGAGTAAAAAAGTGGGCTAGCTCTGAAAAAGGTAGATCCTAAATATTTACAATACCTAAGGCAGACAAACAATCTGCCCTCAGACCCTGCAGCTATTCCATGCACGCTGGACACATGTGCTATGGTGCATATGGTATTCTAACAGTGCAGTGTTAGAGCTATGGAGTTTCTGGAAGTCATTCTGCTATACACACTGGACACTGTATTGTTCAAGATATGTCACAAGTTGATTAGAGATTATTCTCTCGAGGGCCTTGAACGAGGGGGGGGGGGGAATAGAAATGGGTCTGTAACTGGCAAGGCTAGTGTGCTCTCTGCTTTTGAAAACTGGTGTAACCAGTGCAGATTTCCACTTCTCAAGGAACTGTGAGTAGCAGATAGAAAATGTTAAAATTCTAGGGATGGGGTGGGAAAGTTCCTCTACCACCAGGGTAAGAAGTTTCATATCAACCGAATCACTTCCTCATCTAGTTTTTCCAAGTACCTTACTGAATTATTTTGAGATGTCATTGCCTGAAACAGCCTTAAAGTGGAATTTAAGGTACTCTGGCACAGAGCCTACCATCCGGGAGGCTTCAGAACCTGATTCCCTGCAGTGGGGTCTGCCTGGGCAGGCTCAGTGGGGATGATGGAACTGAGGTTAGTAAAAGCTGTGTTGAAGTAATTGCCAATTTTGGTGGGATCGAGGACCTCTCAACTCTCCACCATGAGCATTTGAGGAGAGGTTTTAACCCCCTTTCCAAAGAGCTGTGAGATGTCCCAGATCTTTTGCCATTACTCAAGTTCTGGGTCTGCTAGTTCCTTATAGAAGTCAGACTTGGCCTTTCTAACCATACTGATGCAATTATGGCGGGCTTGCTTATACCTTTGCAGGTGGACAGGAGAGCCTGTTTCCCTGGCCAGTGTTCATAGATTATCCATCTCGTTCATACAGGCAAGGAGTTCGGAGGTAATTCATCCAGACTGTGTTCCTGTTTCCTTGTGTTCTTTAAATGGTGCAAATTTATCACATGCATGTGTGAACTCAGAGACAAAGAATTCTAGGGGGAGTCAATATCAGGAATGATATCTAAGAAACTCCAATCAATTTGGGACAAGTAAGATTTGAATTCAGGCACTTTCATTTTGTTTAGGACTCGACTGACTGTGGCCTTGTCTGTTTAACTACCTATAGACATTGCACTGGGGAGAGTAGGTTATCTGGTAGAAGTTTGACAACTTTAGCCCTATCAGGGTGTGTAACTAGTACCCAGTTAAGTGGTGTCATGGTACCTGCTTTATAACTGGTCCTGGTGTGCTCAGTGACTATTTGTGTGAGAAACAGGCTGGACATCTTACCCTATGACCTGTGCTAGACTTAAAGTCACCAGTAACAATGTATTCCCAGTTCTGATTGAGTTGAATGAAGTAGTGAGTTAGTGACTCAATGTCCAGATTTTGTTTACCTGATGGCATATATACAGCTAGGATGACAAGAGATTTGTTCCCTCACCCTATCTAAAGCTTTATTGCTAGGCACTGGTTAGGTCCCTGGTTAGGTCCTTGATCTCGATTTTAGAGGCTTGCAGGTCCGATCTAAGGTAGATAAGTCAGCCCCCACCTAATGTGCCTATTTTATGCTCCCTGAAGATGTTGAAGCCTGGCAATGAGATAGTGGAATCACATATGTTTGGACAGAGTCAAGTTTCAGTTAGGCAAATAATGTCTGGCTCCACTGACTTGACCCTGGCTTCAAAGTGGACAAATTTAGGTAGGAGACTGCCAATATTTATGGAGACTATGTTCATTAGTCCTTGGTTGAGGGTGCCAGCCCCAGAACTACCATCAGGGCCTGGGTTGGGGTGGACATTACTGGACAGTAGGAGTAACATTATTGCAAAGCCTCTGGTAGCTCTGAGGTAGTGCTTCAGTCTTCAGGTTTTGCTCCTAAGAAAGAGGCAAGGCAACTTTTATTTCTTAGGCATCCAATCCCAGAGGCTCTGGGTGCCTTACAAATCTAAACAATTCAAAGAGATAGGACAGTACATAAATATAGCTAAAAATTATAAATATAATAAAATCAGTAAACTAAGTGCAAAAAGCAAGCATTACAGATAGATCATAATACAGTTCTCTACAGCTCTATATCTGGGAATGCCAAAGCAAACAAATAGGTCTTTAGGTAGCTTTTGAAAGCCTCAGCTTTATGGGCCTCCCTGACAACAGGTGGTAATGAATTCCACAGGCTGGGGCCAGCGAAACGAAATGCTCTGTCACCGGCAGTTTTTAACCTCATCCTGGGAATCACAAGGAGGCCCCAAGAGGAGGAGGAGGAATGGAGGGAGCAAACAGGAGCGGCAGGTGTAAGGAGTTCAGACAGATAGCCAGGGCCTAGTCCATGCAGGGCCTTAAAGGGGAGCACGCTCACCTTGAAGAGAATCCTCCACCTGATTGGCAGCCAGTGTAGTTTGTGCAACACTGGGGTAACGTAACTGAACTTGGAGAGTCCCATCAGCAACCTGGTGGCAGCATTCTGCACTAACTGCAGCCAGCGGTGGGTCCCTCCAAAGACCCTGAAGTAGAGCGTATTACAGTAATCTAGCCTGCATGTCACAAAAGCATGTACCAAGGTTGGAAGGTCCTCAGGCGGAACTAGGGGTTATATCTTGGTGATATTCCTCAGATGGTAAAAACTACTTTGGACAACAAATCACACCTGGGATTCAAATGTCAATCCATCATCGAAGAATATGCCCAGATCGTGCCCCCTAGAGGACACCATCAATGGTGTAGGCCCCAGGAAAAGACCAGTTGCCACACCAGAGGCAATCCTATCACACCTTTGGTTCAACTCCACAACCAGTACCTCCATCTTATCAGGGTTCAGTCACAACCAGCTGGAGGACATCCAGTCATTAATCTTGGCTAGGCAGCTATTAAGCACTTCTACAGCATTGGATGTCCCAGGGACAAAGGAAAGATACAACTGGGTATCATCTGCATAGCAATGAAAACCCATGTTGTATGTCCTAATGAATTCACCCGGGGCAGCATGTACACAGCAAACAACATTGGCAACAAGACCAAACTCTGAGGTACTCCGCAGAACAGGAGGCTCAAGAAGGAGGAGGAGAAATTCCCCATCACTACTCGTTGCCTCTTGTTTGTGAGGTAGGACTCAAACCAGCAGATGACAGTGCCAGCAAGCCCATAGTACTTCCTGAGATGGTCAAGTAACATAACATGGTCTACTGTGTCAAATGCTGAGGAGAGGTCAAGGAGAATGAGAATTGACCCATCTCCTCTATCTGTCACCCTAAGGAGGTCATTGTGCTTCCGAACTAACGCCATTTCAGTGCTATGCCTTGCACAAAATCCAGACTGGAGTGGCTTATAGATGTCAAAGGCCACAAGGTGCTCCTCAAATTGTTGCACCACAATCTTCTCTACAACCTTACCCAAAAAAGGGAGGTTGGAGATAGGACAGTAATTTGCCCAAGATGTCAGAGTCTAAGGATGTTTTTTTCAGGAGGGGTCTCACCAAAGCCTCTTTCAAGGAATCCAGGAAGACCCCCTCCGGCAAAGAGCACCGGACAATCATGGCAAACACTGGGCCAATGCAACCAACACATACCATCAAGAAACATGTCGGCACCGGGTCCAGTTCACAATATGTGTTCTTCAGCCCAGAAGCAACCTCAATGACCTTAGCCACCTCCACTGGTTTAAACCCACCCCAAACAAGTGGAGTTCCTCTGCGATGCCCACAGCGATCACTGCAGGCTGTAGTCTGGCTCACTGATGGAATTCCCTGCCGGATGGAGGACACCTTGTCAGAGAAGAACCGAGCAAACTCCTCACACAGAGAATCAGAAAAGGCTTTTTTAGGCTGTAGACAGACCAGGTGTATTAGCCTGTCTACAGTCCAAAATAGCACAGCAGGTCAGTTCCTCCCTGCAGCAATCTCCCTGAACAGGAACTCTGCCTTCTTATGATTGATTGCCCCCCGATATTCATCGAAGTGATTATGCAGGGCCAGTTTGTCCTCTACTAGCCTGGTCTTCCACCAGCAGTGCTCTAACTTCTGACCCTTAATCTTCATCACCTTGAGATCTCCATCAAACCAAGGAGAACTCAAATGAGAAGATTTGGGTCATACATGGACAGGTGTGAGGGCATCGAGTGCATGGGACATTGCCCTATTGTAGGCAGCAACTGCATCACTCATGCCTTTCACACATGCAGCACTTATGCTAGATAGATCAACTACCATCAGAAATCCCACCAGGGACAATCCCCTCAAAGGGTGGTAGCTGACCATCTCCACAGGGGGAGGACTCTCGAGGGGGGCCCCGAACGAAAACCTCACCGTGCAATGATCAGACCAGCTGACCTGATCAGTCTTGAGGTTACCAACCTCAAGCCCAATTGAGAACACCAGGTCCAACATGTGGCCGCCATGATGGGTCATGGAAGTAACTTCTTGTGCAGGCCCAGAGATGACATCATCTGGAGGAGGTTGGAACCAAGCCTGGAGGATTCGTTGTTGGCCCAAGCATTCAAGTCCCCCAACACTATACATCTGGGGGCCTCCAATACTTCGCCAATGATGAGATCCGCCACCTCCTGCAAGAATTCTCCTGTTGCCCCCCAAGGGGGTTAAATCAGGAGAATCTTGCAGCCTGCACCCAGACCCCCACGCATGACTACACATTCGAATAACCTGGTAGTTCCCACCAGCTGCACGGTGAGGCCCAGGTCAGATCTAAAGCAGATGATCACTCTCCCACCCCTTCGTTCCACCCTAGGGCAGTGTACTACCTAGTACCTAGGGGGAGACGGCTGCCTCCAAGACTGGCCTGGCATCATCACCCACCCAGGTCTCAGTGATGCAAGCCTGATTGACCATCGAAATCAAGTCCGCTATAATTGCGGTCTTATTTCGGATCGATCTGGCATTGCAAAGCACTGCCCTAAGGGGACTGGCAGGCATTGCTGCCCCACTGGCTACCTGCCCACTCGGTCTGGTGGGACCCCTTGAAACAGGAGCCAAACATGTCTGGCCTCTCTGCAGGTCCCATCTAAACCCAGGGTGCCTCCTGCACCTAGCCACTTCTATTCTGCTCACCTCTAACAAGCCTACAGTGCCCTGCCACAACTGACCAGTATGGCGCCTCCTGATGCCGACCTCCCAACAGCCCTGCGCTGTCATGGCTGATACAGGGAGGTCAGTGAAAGGCCAAAGGTCAAGCAGCTGGGATGCTTCGTAGGCAATCCGTGCCTTCCACAGACCTTTGCACATCTCAGAAAGCTGGCCTCCTTGCCTGTAATAATTCCCCAGGCACACTACTTATGCCTACTAAGACTAAATCTACTTTCCACTCACACCCATACACACAACTAATATACAAGAAGCCTAATCACTCACCACTTCACACATCACACTCCACACATGCCAACTATACAGTTAAAATCCCCCCACCAAAAAATGTATACCCCCACCCACTACCCACTTTAAAACATATATAGGCAGAAATCTTGTTCACAGGAGAGAGAGAGTGCTAAAGAGCGTCAAAAAATGCTCCTATAGAAGAGCAATGTCCAGGAATTCGCAGTACAAAAAATGTCAGATTCAGTGTTCTCATATCACAGCACAATACAGCTACCAGGACAGAGCCCTGCCACTTGCTCTCACCAAACTGCACCCATCTTAGTGCTGGGAGCTGCAACAAAATCACTTGCTCCAAAAGTACAAGAGAAAGTTTGCTGGCTGCCAATTTTATGTATTGGTACTGATTTTGGAAGGGTTTTTTAGCATATAGTGGGATTTCAGAAGGGTTTTGAGCACATAGTGGGATTGGCCTGGCAGGACTCTCACTCCAGCCAGGACCAGAACCCACTCTAGGAGGGGCAGGCGTGTGATCCTGGAGACATGGCTACGTCGGGCAAGCCTAACGCACTCCCCATGTGCCACCAGTGTTATGTTCCCAATGGGGGGAGCATATGGCTGGGGAGCTCAGGTACTGTAGGGTTGTTCAGGGGGATCAGTAAGCCTTGGTACCAGTGCAGGACCAAGGAAGATAGTCTGCTTCAAGTCTAAGGGCTCTATAGGTTCAGGTGGTATGATGTGAGTAAGTAGGTCAGCAGCATTAATACTACATGGAACATGTTTGCAGCAAAGAAGGGTGACAGCAGTTTGCAAGTAAAACAGGTAGATCACTGACCCACAGCCCTAAGACACTAACTGTGAGGGGTGTTAGCAAAATTGCAATAACAGTGCAGCACCAGTAATAAACTATTTAAACGTTATTGCCACCCAGCAGCAGGTTCTAGCAGCAGCCAGTCCTGGTAGGTCATTGACCAGCTAACCTTAGGACACAATCCAGCCAGGTAGCATGTTAGCAAAATGCTACCACAGGGGTAAGAGTGGCAGCAACCAGTATTATACATAATAAACACTATTAGCAGACAGAACTGTAGCCCATATTTATATTTGGTACCAAATAGTTCACTCCGATGAAGTGTTTTGAAATACTGCAGTAGATGTAAGGGGAATATTCACAAGGGATAAGGGAATGCAAAGCAAAACTGTTTTTGACATAAACCCTGTTAACTCTAGTTGCAGGACCGACATTAAGCACCTGATTAGGCTCAGCCAGTAAAACACTTTAAAACAGAAGTAACAGTGCCCACACACAGCAGGCAAGACAATTAAGCGCCAGGTGGTGTGAAACGCATTAGGAGATTACTGCATCATGCTGCTGTTGCTGTATGAGGGGACAGCAAATTTCTATGGCGTTCATGTGCACTATAAAATAAACACTAGCACTGTTTTTTTGCACCTTACCAAAGGACTGGCTCTGAATTTTTTGATTGCCTGATGTCAGATGTCGATATGGACCATGGATTGTGAGTAGCCAGTGCTGGCATACAGTATATTTCTTTTTACAAGACAAGGCAGTAGCAAATAACAATATAAACCTGTAACTTTTGGAGGCAGGCAATGGAAGCTTGCAAACAATAGTGCTAGTATGTGTTCTGTAGGTTCCAGCCTAACTGGTGAGTCACACTGGTTCAAGATCTGGAGGAAGAACAGGCGTCCAGGTGGAACACAGACTTAAGACTCAGAGGCAAGCAAATGAGTTGACACTGACCAAATGGCAAGTAAGTAATCCACAGACCAGCCTCCTAGATTACGGTTGAGGGACCCACAATCAGACTGAAAACATACACCAAATTCATCCCAGCTATAAATCTTGCACTCCTTTTTCAGTCTGAGCCAGTCTCCACAGCTTCACAACACTGCCCTAACTAGTCAGTGCCAATGAGAAAGCATGGTCGGCTAAAAACAGCCTGGAGGAAATAGGATTCTAGATGTCAACAAGTAGGAATTGGGTTTATGGAATGCCTCACAACAATGTTATTTATTTATTTAAAAGTTTAACCAGGAAGTACATACTGAGCTGAAAACAACTTGTTTCCAGATGTGTTCTGTGGGAGAGGGGAGTAGGAAATAAGTTACTAACAATAAAAAAATGACAAGGTAAAATACGATAATATAGTTTTACAAGCAGAATCATAAATATTATAGGCAGAATAGTAAATGAAGGCATCTAGACTATAACACACACTCTAATATATACAGAAAGGGAAAATAGCAGAACAGTAAGAAGAGGGCAAGACTATGGAATGGAGAAAAAAGGAAAAGAGGAATGGTCATAAGCAGTTGCAGGTAGGATGACAAAAGTCAGAAAGAAGAGACTTTAGTGAGGAAGGAGAAGAGGCAGACAGAGTAGGAAGGAGAAGGGAAAAGGGACCAAAGTTTTGGAAAGCAGTAAGAAAAAGTAGATCGGCCAACAATAGATTTTCTAGAAAGAAAAGAGAGAGAATGGAAAATATTGCTGCAGAGAGTTTAGGAGGAAGAAAGAGGAGAAGCAAGAAGGGATTTGAGATAAGGGGGAAGAGTGCCGAACCAGAATTTGGATAAAAAAAAGACACAATGGGAAAGGCGCCTAGCATCAAGAGAGAGAAAGGAAAGAGTTGAGTAAAGAGAGCAATAGTGAGTACAAGAGGAGTAATCTAAAGCGAAGCGGCAGAAAAAATGAAAAAGGGGTCCAGTCTGGCAAGGGAGGATTTAGAGGCACTACTGTAGATTAAAATGTTGGAGATAGGATGAGATCAATTAATCATTTAGAGAATATACTGATCATAATATAGCAGGTATCAGGTTTCTTGAAGCTTTTGAATCTAGCTAAAGTCTCTTTGCTGGAGCAGAGTCACAGAATATTTTAAAGTGAAAAGTTATTCCTGAGAAAAGTACTCCTTCAAGTGCCGTATCGTTCAAGCTGATGATTCAGATGATGTTCATTGAAGATAAGGCGAAGACTGATAGAGTTAGTCCAATTCTGGAGCACAAAACAAACAATAAAGTAAACTACAGTCACAGACAGATAGAAAACACAGCAACTATAAAGGCAGCCATATATGTGACAGTGCTTGTTTTTGCATAAGACGACTTTGCTGGAAATTTGGGACTTGTAAGCATAAGCACTGCCATAGCAAAACGATTGTGTACCCAGTGATTTTGTGACTGAAATGTTTGTATGGTATTCATTTGTAACAGCCCCTTGACTTACTTTGGCTGTTCCAGGGCCTTGGGTCTCACCTGGACACACCTCCCGAGAGGGCTGACCTGGGTTCACAAGTTGACAGGTTATACAGGGGTAGAATGGTGCAGTGCCTACACCTGGGACAGTGATATTTATTTATTTATTTTATTTAGTTTTTGTTGACCGGGTAAGTGCACTAGACAAATCCTGCCAATTTTCAGGCACGACCCGGAGGGAGGGGGATACAGATAAATGCCAACTGACCTTGAACCAGATTAAGTTGTTATCTAGTTGATATGGGATACCTGTTGGATAAACTGCAGGTTATCTCCCCCAGGAAAAGACAGTAACTGCCCCCACAGGATCTTCTCCACACATTAACATTACACACTTTGCAATGATCAGCAATACCAATTGCAGCATAAACTAACTTCACTTTTATTATAGGCAGGGGGAAAGGGGAAAATAGCACAAAACAGTAAATGATAACAACAAGATTACCCCACACTGTCCCACATCTCCCACCTTGCAGGTGCGCCCGGCATTTCCCCCAAACAGTAGTTAGGTAATAGTCTGTTGCAGTAGGCACCACACTAGGGTGCTTGTGGCCTACCAGTGTACGCAGGGTGATGCTCCTAGATGCTGGGATGCTGTGAGTATAACAGTCTTTAACGTGGGGTAAAGTACTTCTGTTGGGGCCCAATAACCTTTAAACACAATGGACTTTTCACTTTGCCACCTGTGCTTAAGCTGGAGTTTGGCACAGTCCTGCCCAGGGCTTACTTCACTAAAGCCTAAACTAGCGAGCTAGCTGAATGAAGAAAGATCCTCAGAGCCGCAGCTCAGTGGTACTTGCAGTTTGAAGCTTCAGGGAGGGGCAGGTAATCTTAGTTCAAACGGTACCATTCTGGTATCAGTAATTGGTGGTGCAACACAGCAGTAGGATGCAGAAGAACAGCAGCTGGACTTCACCTGTCAGGCCTTTCGCAGCTTCACCTCTAAGGCCTTTATATGCAGTGTCCACCTGACAAGCCTCTTGACGTCTTCCTCTCCAGCAATCTCTTCGTTGGTCTAGGGGGACTGGGCAGGCTGGGAGTCCCCTAGACTTTCTGCTTGGCACACTGCTTCTCAGAGCTCTCTAACAGCTGGGCTCTGGCTCACACAAAGTCTCTGGCTAAAAGCAGTTAAATAGTCCCAAAACACTTGCCCCTCCAAGGGAAACACTTGTTACACGGTCTCTGTACTTTAAGCCAGTCTCTGTTCTTTAAGCTAGTCTCGGTACTTTAGGCTACAAATCACAACTCACAGAAGCAGGTTCAAATTTCACACAGGGAAACAGTCAGCATATCAATTCTCTTCCCAGCTAGCCTAAGGAGCTTTCAGGTGCTCTGCCTCTCACTTAAACTCTGGGGCCAGGAAGGTTGTTAGGCAACTAGAGCTGGCCTAGGGCTGAGTAGCCCAAATGCAGTCTATCCCTCTGATTCTCTGGGTAATCTCTCTGGCACTCTCACACTCTCTCTCCTTTTGGTGTGCTGTACACTGACTTGTATTACTTTCCACCAGCCCTCATCCAATTGGTTGGTTCTTTCCCGGGCTCTAACTGATGACGTCTGCCCCCTTCCCAGCAGCCCCTGCTGCCTTGCAACTATGGGCATTGCCATTATTATTTACATTAATGCTGCAATGCCCAGGTGCTCCTATTATTTATTATATGCCCTTTCTGGCCAGACATCCACATTTCTACTTCTGGAGGCATCCACTATGTGATTCCTGGCTTCACTGCCTGCATGGAGCTGAGAACTTTTTTAAATGCTGTCCACACAAAGTTACAGTTTTTGGAGCCATGGCTCCTTTAATTTCTCCCTGCTGTGCATGTGAAAAACATGAGGCAGTATAGTGCAGTGGTTTAAGGCTCTGAGCTGCAAATCTGGAGACCTGGGTTTGAATCCCACAGCCCCTACTTGCATACTATGTGACCATGAGCAAGTCACTTAACTTCCCTGTGCTCCCAGGTTGCACCTGTAAACAAGCTTTCAGCTTAGTGTGCTACTCCTGGTTAAACAATTGAAAAGAAAAACAAATGCATGGTGGCCATGTTTATTGTTTACCTGTTCCCCCAGGTCTGCTTTCAGCTGCTCCCCGGACCATCCAAATGTCCCCCAATGGCACGCAGAGGTGCGGAACACCTTTCATACCTTGGCCCCCTTCTTGCCATGGGGCCAAGTAACAGAAAACCCAGCCACTGGCTTGCTGTGAAAATTGGGAGGGTGCCAGAATCCAAATCCCTCCTGAGGTGCCTGACACAAAGCCATCCAGTGCCATTTGGCAGTTTAGGGGACCGGATGCAGAACAGGGAGAGCAGGACACCAATGGGGCCATAGCCCCAATAAGGTAAACCCCAAACTGGGGGGGGCCGGCTTACACATTTATTTATATGAAATTGTTTTACTAGGTGAGCAATACAGAGAACAAAGTAGTCTTGTTTACAGAAGCAACTTGGGGGGGGGAGGCACAAATGAGCATAGCAATAAGCCAGAAAAAGGCATGGTTATAATACACTTGTTCAGTTGAATTGCTAAAACTGTGCTGTTGCACCTAACTGTTGACTGTTGAAATGATGTGGAACTCTCATAGTCCCTGTTCATAACCGTTTGTTGAGATATCCTCTGTACCTGACCTCGGGTCGTACCCACAGTAAATGGAATTGTATTCCAGTGTACTTATCCAAACAACAAAATAAAATGAAAATGAAAATTGCATGCATGACTCTTTGAGGAGAATATAATCAGTTAGGGCAGGAAGAAGAGGTGGCTAAGTGCTGCTTAAACTTAATTTTGGATGTACCATATAGGCTGGCAGTATAGCCTAGAGGTTAGAGTAATGAGCTGTAAATGAGCTTAGTGCATCCAGCAGACCTGGGTTTGATTCTTCCAACCTCCACTTCCATACTGCATGACCCTGAGCAAGTTACGTACCTGCCCTGTGTGCTCCCAGGACACACCTGAAAATGATCCTTTGGAAACCATGGTAAATGAATCATTGACTCAACGGTGTATCTGTTGCTCATGAATATGGAGGCTGGGAGAGAAGGTTTACAAGGATGGAAGACTACTCCATAACAGGGGATGATAATAGCTTGTAGCAGTCTGCCCCCAATTTTTTCGTACAGGCATAGAAAACCCATTTTTATGTTTGCTTGCACGCATGTGCAAGAAACATAATGCCATCATCTGAGTTTTCGGAGGTGTGTCACCCCCTCTTCCAATTCAGTCAGTGTGTTGGCAGGCATGGCCCCAGTCCTCCAATGCATGCTGGAGCTGTCTATGACAGCTCCAAAATGCAATGCGCCTGATTGAAAGAGGGAGCTATGCTTCAGTGAGCAGCGATCAGATATCACCTGCTCATGGCGCAGCTCCCCTACACACACACACACACACATACTGCGTGCTGCTCCCCACGCACACACTGTATAGCGAGCAGGGTGCCCAATCCCCGTCAGCTGTGCTGCGCTCCCCCCAAAAGCCTTCCACATGCCACGCTGGGTGCCCACCCCAGCGTGGCAGTTCATGAGTAGCCAACGGGGTGCCCAACTCTCATTGGCTCCACTGTCCTCCCCCCAGAGTACAGGGTGCCATGCGTTGAGCCCACCCAGCGTGGCAAACGTCCCCGCCATCATTTTTAAAAAATAAAACCTGTAAAGAAAAATGGTCCCACGCAGTCTCCCCTGCCCCCCACAACCAGCACCCACCCACTGCACACCCTGCTCCCACACCCCCACCTATACTTTCACTTCTGGAGTCCGGCGCAACGATCTCGTGGACCGTAATCGCCTGCACTTTCAAAGCCGATCGCGAACAGAGGAAATGCCGGTAAGCTGTATAATGGGATAGATAGGTTTTTCAACTTTGTTACATATCTCAGGTATTTTTGGAATTTTTGCACCAAATTTTCAATATGGGTTTTTGGGACCCCTTCTCATGAGTGCTGTCACTGTCATGGTAAAGACTTCGGGCCGAAGGGTGATTTCACAGTCACTGTGCGAAATCACCTTCGGACTGAGTAATGAAACGACACTGCCAGTGTTCATAAGGTGGGCTCTCAAGAAAGCTTATTTTGAAAATTTGTGAAAATTAAAAAAATACTGTTCACGAGCTGCATTGTGCAGTTCTTACGCACGCTGTAAGTTCGTGGATTTTCAATATTTTCACTCCAGATTTTCAACATTGCCATTTTACCACACCTTCTTATGAGCAGTACAGCTGTCATTTTTCACATCTCACCCAAAAGCGTGTTTGCTTCATGTAGCACACAATGCGCGTCGTTGTCTTGAAATCAATGTACGCGACTTAATTAAGAAAATCAGCAGTGACACTGTTCATGAGCAGAGGTCTTAAATGGCTATTGTTGAAAATTTGGTGAAAAAATTCAAAAAATGACTGTTTTACGAGGCGCGCTAGCCAGTTCCTACACACACTCGTAAGTTTGGAATTTTCAATATTTTCACCCAGATTTTCAACATTGCCATTTTCCACACCTTCTTATGAGCAGTACAGCTGTCATTTTTCACATCTCACCCAAAATGTGTTTCCGCCATGTAGTAGCACAATGGCACAGTCGATGCGTGAAATCAATGTAGGGACAATTAAGAAATCACAGTGATACTGTTCATGAGCAGAGGTCTTAAATGGCTATGTTGAAAATTTGGTGAAAAATTCTAAAATGACTGTTTTATGTTAGCTGCATTATGCAGTTCCTATGCATGCTCGTAAGTTTGATTTAATATTTTCACTGCAGATTTTCAACATTGCCATTTTATTACACTTCCTTCTGAACAGTACAGCTGCCATTTTTCATATGTCGCCCAAAATGTGTTTTCACACATGTAGCGCACAATGGTGCTGTTGGTGTGCGAAAGCAATGTTTGGGACAGATTAAGAAAATCACAGTTACACTGTTCATGAGCATAGGTCTTAAAATGGCTATGTTGAAAATTTGGTGACAAAAGTCCATAAAATGACTGTGTTATGAGTGAGCACAGTTTTCACGCACCGTAAGTTCATGACTTTGTAATATTTTCAGTCCAGATTTTCACCAGTGGCATTTTTCCACACTTCGCTATGAACAGTATAGCTGTCATTTTTCACAACATGGCAAGGTGTTTTCACACTTGCAGCGTAGAGATGCGGGTCGCTGTGGAAAATCATTGTTCGACAGATAAAGAAAATCACAGGACACTGTTCATGATCGGAGGCACCAAAATGCCTGAGTTGACAATCTGCTGTAAAACTCAACCTAATTATATTACTGGTGTGTGTTGCACAGTTTCTATGTACGCCATGACTTCACCAGTTTTTTTATATTTTACTGCAGATTTGCAACATTGCTATTTTTACACCTCCCCATGAACAGTACAGCTGTCATTTTTACATCCTGTTCGAATGTTTTGCACCTGTGGTGCTAAATGCCGAGTCACAGTATAAGCAGCTGCCAACAAACTGATATTGCCACAGTTCACGAGGTGGGTCACAAAACCATGTTGAAAATTTGGAGTGAAAATACCAATGAATGCCTGAGGTATCAGGGTTTCAACCATAACGCCTAACCCTGTGAGAGAATGACAGGCATCAGGGTGTGACTTGGGATTCTTGCCTGTAATGCTCATACCATTCCACACCCTGCAGCCAGTGAGAGGCATCGAGGCATGCCTTGGACTCTTCAGCCCCAGAGTTCACCCCATTCTCCTATATCGCACCCATCTCACCGTATTTCCTAATGGAATGGGGTGCGCATAAGGGCCAAAGACCCCAAGGAACGTCGTGACACTTGTCAGTGTCTGCAGGGTAGGGTGTGGTGAAATGGCATGGCCGTTATGCCTGATGACCCAAAGGCACACCTCAATGCCTGTCAGTCTCTGCAGGGTGGTGGTGGGGTTGGCTTCAGTTCAGTACTTCACTGCCATTCCTATTACGCAGCTCTGTAACTTCTACACTACCACTGCCAATTCCAGCAAGCAAACATTCGCATTGACAAATGCTTAATATGTTATGGGTCCTGGGGTGAGTCAGCAATGGTTGGATACTTTTAGGATTGCTGTAACAATACAGATTTAGTTGTTCTGTTTATTTCTCTAACTGAGCTAAGTACTGAGCTATACTGTTAGGATTGCTGTAATAATACGTATTTATTTGTTCTGTTTATTTCTCTAACTGAGCTGAGTAATACTTGAAGTGCAATAGGATTTCTAACTGGGCTAAGTGAAACTATATGAGAGCTGAGAACCAAAAGTATGGTAGCTGAGGGGTGAAAAACAGACAAGGAGGCTTTAGGATTGATACAGTAATACAGTATCTAACGGATGAGATTTGAGACTGAATTAACCCGGTTGGCAAGGGGGCAGTAGGCAGACTAGTGTGGGGGAACAGGAATTTGAGTAACTAGGGGCCTAACAGTTGTAGTAGGGTACAGAAACCAGGAGTAAGAGCCTGTAACATAAGATGGGGGCCAAAATGGGGCAGGTGCCGCATGTCAATAGGGCGGGCATCTTTGAAAGGGTGGTGGGGTGTACAGAGTGTAGGTCCGACATGATCCTGGACTGGGCTTGGAGGATGAGGGGGGTGTATGGTCTGTAGACAACCGGCTAGTTTGAGGGAGGAACTAGGGAGGTTAGGAAGGAGTCTAAGTGGCAGGGCAGATGAGTATGGTGGCATCCTGGCTGGGGGGACAATTAGGGACTGAAACCGACCCCAGTGTCAGAGGCACTAGTAGAAAGAGAGGAGAAGGAGGAGGTGCATGATGTGGGGGGCCTGCTGATGGGGAAGGAAGAGACCACGAGGGAGCATCAGGAAGAGAGCAGATGGCTGTGGGTAGGAGGACCACAGAGGTGGGATCGGGGGGCATGGAGGGAACAAGTAGGAGGGGAAGAGATGTGAGGAGGGGCATCGACTAGGAATAGATTTGAGCTTCTGCTATGGGAGACGGGCGCAGGAACATACTGAAGAGGGGGAGTACAAGCGGGGCATGAGAGGGATGGTAACAGGTAGGGGAAGAGGTAGTGAGGATGAAAGGGTAGAAGGGGGCTAGTAAGGAAGGAGGGGAGTGACTGGAAGAGAGAAGACTAGGAGAGGGGGAATGATGGGAGGGGCATCAGTATCAGGGTCGAAGGGAATGGGGCTCTAAATTGACAACAACAGAGATAGGAGAGGGGTCGGAAATCAGCAGGGGAGGAGGGGAGGTCGACGTGGGAAGCCCAGTAGGAAGTAGTCAGACTGAGAAGAGGTTCAATGGGGATGGGAGGAATAAAGAAGAGAAAAGGGGTGAGGCAGAAGTAGGGGGTGCAGATACAGAAGTCACAGAGGGTGCAGCTGGTGGCGGTAAGGGGCAGGGAAGAACAAATACTGGGCTGGTGGAAGGGGCATTAGAAAGGAAAGGGGGTAAGGGATGGGGTACTCGTCCTGGGGGATTCTATAGTGAAAGGGGTGAGATGGGGTGGAAGGGGGGAAGGCACAGCCATCTTTTGGTTGAAGCTATCCCCGGGTTGACTGCAGGAGGGGCACGGCAGGCATTGCTCAAGTGTGCAGTGAGGGGGAGGAAGAAACTTCATTTACTGTTGCATGTGGGTACTAACAATTTGGCAGGGGAGACTGTGGAAGTAGTGAGGAGGAGGTTCGAGGAGTTGGACAGACATTGTGAGGGGGTGGGGGAGTCGGTGGCATTCTCGGAGGTACTTCTGGTACCATGTGCAAGCACGGGGAGGAAGGTTAGGATCAAGAAGTTCAACGAGTGGCTGAGGGATTGGTTCCACACCAAAAATTATGGGTTAGTGACTAACTGGGGTAGGGTCAGGGAGAATAATGATTTGTACGCAGGGGACAGGCTACACTTGAGCAGGGAATGGAGAGGAGTATTAAAGGCGGGATTAGAGGGGTATATCTCTACTAAGGTGGATTTAAAATAGTGGGTGAGGGTAATAAGACTGAGGTTGGTAGAAAGGTCCACACAAGGGAAACCTAATGAGCTCACCCCCCTAGATATAGGTAAAGGTGGAGGCGTAGTAACCCTGGGAGGGGGTAAGCAGAGTGGTCCGAGTGTAATACAGAAAGCACCACCACCTGGTAAGAATAAAGAGGAGAAAGGGTGCGGACTACCAGGAGGAGGAACACAGGCCAAGGAGAACAGCGAGGAGAAGGAGGGGTAGGGGTGGCAGTTTGGGTTTCTTAACGCAAGAAACCTGAGAACAAAATTGCAGAGCCTCAGGCGCTCCTTTCAGAGGGGAAGGTGGCATTGCTGTAGTGACAAAGACTTAGGCCACAGAATAACATGATTGGAACTTGTCAGTCCCGGGATACAGGATATATAGGATGGACCGGGAGGTTGGAAGGGGGGGGGGTGCACTCTATGTGAGGGAAGGGATCAAATGCATAAGGGGCGAGGGAGAAGAGGAGAGGACAGAGGCACTTTGGGTGCAGCTCCTGAGCTCCAAGGGCAGAAAGCTGAGGCTAGGAGTGGTGTGCAGACCACCAGCCCAATCCAGAGAACTGGAAGGAGAATTCACAGAGAAGATAAGGAGGGTGTAGAAGGGGGAGTGTGGTGATAGTGGAGGATTTTAACCTACCAGGGGTTGACTGGAGCACCCCGGCCACTAGCAGTATCAGGGAGCAGGTGCTCCTTGATGCATTCCAGGACGGCCTTCTGAAACAATTGGTAAGTGGGCCTACAAGGCTTGGTAGCACTCTAGACCTAGCACTGGCAAATGGAGAGGCAGTGAGGGAGGTAAGGGTGGAGGACCCACTAGAGGGTAGCAACCACCAAACAGTGTGGCTCATTCTCATGCTGGGCAGGGAGACAGGAGGCACGGGCACTAAGGTGGTGGACTTTAATAGGGTGGACTTTGCAGGGATGGGAGCAATACTGCAAGGGAGACTCCAGGATATAAGGCCGGGGATGGATGCAGAATAAAAGTGGGGAGTCATAAAGACTGGGCTAACAGAGGCCACAGTAGCCTGCACCAGGGCCAGGAGTAAGAAAAGCAGAGCCAAGAAACTGTGCTGGCTGAACAAGGAAGTGATGCAAGGGGTAAGGGCAAAGAGAGCTGCATACTGGAAGTACAGGAGAACAGGGAAAGGAGAAGATAGTGGAAGCTTATGGGAGTTGGTTAAGGGAGGTGGCCCGGAGGGTGAAAAAAACTAAGGCCTCCAGGGAATTAAGATTAGCACAGGGCATAAAGGGAGGGGAAAGGGACTTTTTTAGCTATATCAGGGAAAAGAGGAAGAGCAAGGAACGTATTGTGAGGACAAAGCGGGGAGGGGATTGGGTGTAAAAGGGGGAGGAGCAGGCAGAAATTCTAAATGAGTACTTCGGCTCTACTTTCACTAAGGAGAGGGATGGTCCACTACCAGCATGGGCTGGGGGGTGAGGAAAGGGAGGGAGGAGATGACGGACAAAGTGATCACATGGAGTAGGGTGCTAGAGAGGCTGAGGGCAGTAAGGGTGGACAAGGCACTAGGTCCCGATGGCATCCGCCCCAGGGTGCTGAGAGAGATGGTGGAGCTGTTGGCTGAGCCGCTGGCAGATCTGTTCAACACCTCCCTGGAAATGGGGTGTGTGCCCCAGGACTGGAGGGTGGCCCATGTGGTGCCCATACACAAGAGTGGGCCTAGGGAGGAGCCAGGAAATTATCGGCCGATCAGTCTCAGGTCCATAGTGGGTAAGCTTAAGGAGGCAATACTGAAGGAGAGGCTGGTGGCATTCCTAGAGAGTAATGGCCTCCAAAATGGGCGTCAACACAGAAGCAACCCAATAGATTATTGACTGGGTGACAAGGGAGTTGGACAGCGGCCATGTGGTACATGTCCTGTACTTGGACTTCAGTAAGGCCTTTGATACAGTGCCTCATGGGAGACTGGGGGAGAAGCTGATGGCAGTGGGGGTGGGAAAAAAGCTGACTAAATAGATAGAGAACTGGTTACAGGGGAAGGTGCAGAGGGTGGTGGTGATGGGAGCTCTTGGCACCCAGAGCAGTGACAAGCAGGGTGCCACAGGGGTCAGTGCTGGGCCTGGTGCTATTTGGGCTCTTTATCTCCAATATAGCACATGGAGTGGGGAGCAGGGTTAGTCTGTTCGCAGATGATACCAAATTGGGGGTGATGGTGGATGAAGAGGACGGATGGGAAAAACTGCAGGGGGACCTAACCAAACTACAGACATGGTCAGTGGAGTAGCACCTAGGATTCAACGCAAAGAAGTGTAAGGTGATGCACTTCGGGGATAAGAACCAGAAGAGGGACTATTGGTTGGGGGGGGGGCTGAGGTTGTGGAATCACAGAGGAGGAGAATGACCTAGTGCTGTTGGTAACTGGGAGCATGAACAACTCGGCCTAGTGCAGGAGAGCAGCAGCGAAGGCAAACAGGATGCTGGGGTGCATCACAAGGGGGTTCTCATCCAGACACAGGGATGTGACCCTACCTCTTTACAGATCAAGGAGTACTGTGTGCAATACTGGAGGCCATACCTGAGGAGAGATATAAAGTTACTGGAGGGGGTGCAAACGAGGGCAACAAAAATGTTAAAGGGGATGGAAGGGAAGGAATATGAAGTTAGGCTGAAGGAGCTGAACATGTACATACTGGAGGAGAGGAGGAATGGGGGGTATGATTGAAGCATTTAAATACCTGAGGGGGGTAAATACACCTAGCACCAAGGGGGTGTTTAAAATGAGGAGTGGAAGAGAGACAAGGAGGCACGGACTAAGGTCAAAAGGGGGACGTTTCAAGAGGGAAATAAGGAGGCACTACTTCACTGAGAGGGTGGTGTCTAGTTGGAATGAACTGCCAGAGGGGGTGGTAACATGTAGGACAGTCAATAGCTTTAAGAAGGAGTGGGATAAAGCAAGAGGAAGAGTCGGGGGGGGCAGGGGCTGGGAGAAGTGGTGGGGAGGAACTGAGGGGGAGGAGGCTGGCGCAGCTGCAATCTAGGCTGCTAGCTGATACTCCGGCAGACTTAGCTAGACCGATTGGTCTGTTCTGCTGCCAGATTTGTATGTTCATATGTTCGTATGTATGTTCGTATGTAAAATCACAGTGACTGTTCATGAGTAGAGATTCTAAAATGCCTATGTTGAAAACTTGGTGACAAATGTCAATAAAATGACTGTCTTACAAGCATGCATTGTGCAGTTTCCACGCACCCTCGTAACTTCACAAATTTGTAGTATTTTCACTCCAGATTTTCAACATTGACATTTTTTCACACCTCCTTATGAACAGTACAGCTGTCATCTTCCACATCCTGCCTGAAATATGTGTTTACACATCTGGCGCAGAACAGTGTGGTTGCTGTGGGAAATCAATGTTTGGGACAGAGTAAGAAAATCATAGTAACAGTGTTCTTGAGCAGAGGTCACAGAATGGCGATGTTGAATTTTTTATTTATTTATTTATTTATTAAATTCTTGGATTACAAATACCTTTGAGCAGAAACTGCTCATTTACAAAGTTCCACGTCGAAGGATGAGGGTCAACATACATGCAGAGGTAGTAAAAGAATGCACAATAAACAACCAAAACAACTAAAAGAAAAAATAAAGGTACTCTGTTATAACATACTTTGAGATAATATTCATATAACAAGCAGCTTGAGTAGGCAGCTGGCTGCGGTAACAATAAGAGATAGAGGGCACCATAGGCAGTTAGTATTGCAGGCGTGCGACCGGGAGATGAAGTTGGCAGGCTAATGGGCCACTGTCTGATGGTGGTGGAAAATGTCTTGTTGGTGAAATAATTCCGCTAAATGACTGTGTTATGCGCATGTGTTGCACAGTTTCCACGTACACTTGGAAGTTTGAACATTTTTAATATTTTCACTACAGATTTTAAACATTGGCATTTTTTCCACTCCTCCTTACGAACAGTACAGCTATCATTTTTCACATCCTGGCCAAAATGTGTTTTTGCACTTCCTTCTCAGAATAGCGCAGTTGCTGTGGGAAATAAGTGTTTGGGACAGATTAAGAAAATCACAGTGACACTGTTCAACAGTGGTGAGGAGAGGGTCAGAAGAAGGGAAGCAGAGACAAAGGGGCCCAGGCCAGGAAGAACAATTACCGGGGAAACCAGGTCAGGAGACAAAAGACAAATGGAAGGAGGAGATAGGGACTTGTGAGGGGAGGCGAAGAAGTGGCAAAAGTCATGGAGTGGAAAGGAGAGAACAGGTTACTATGAAGAGAGAGGGCGAGACTTTGTGAAGGCCTTCAGAAAATAGTTGCACACTGCTAGAGGGAAGAAGGTGGAGGAGGAAATGATGAAATTAGAGGAGTAATTGATAAATGCCTGGACCAAACTGGAGCGGGGGGAAGTTCTGCTGGGAGAATTGCAACAGGGGTAAAAGGGGGAAATAATGTGCAGGAGGAAGAAGAGGAGCTGCAACTGAGAGAGGGAGATGAATGGAAGCAAGCAGGGAGTAAGAGGGGTGGAATCTTAGTGCTGGGGGACTCAATAATAAGAGGAGTTAGGTGGGGTAGCAAGGGGGAGAGGCATAGTCGCATTTGGGTGGAGGTCATGCCAGGAATGACAGCGGAAAGGGTGGGACAGTCTGTTCTGAAATATGCTAGAAGGGGTAGGGACAAGCTTCATTTAATTATACATCTTGGGACAAACGACCTGGCTGACAAGACAGTAGATACAGTCCAGAGGAGGTTTGAGGAACTAGCACAATTATGTGAGGGGCAGGAAGATCAGTAACTTTTTCAGAGATACTCCGTAGCAAAGGCAAGCACAACAAGAAAGCTGAGAACAGAGGAATTTAACGGATGGCTAAGAACAGGTGTTGTGCTAAAGAGTATGGGCTGTTGGGGGTGGGAGGGACCTGGGAGGACAGTAGTCTCTATGCTAAGGACAGACTACACTTGAGTGAGGGAGGAAAGAACGTGTTGAAACAGAGGATGGAGGAGTACATAGAGGAAGTTGGGAATTTAAACTAGGAGTGGGGGGGTGAGTTGGGAACAGATATGCAGAGACCACAGGTTGGGAAACCATATGAGCTACTCCCCATAACAGTGACAAAGGACAAATGGCAAGTACTGTTGGTGATGCTAGGAAAGGAGGGCAGGATGGGGGAGGAGGTGGAAGGTGGTTACCCTAATGCTAGGAGCCTTGGGAGGAAAACTGCAGAGTTACAGGTTCTCATGGCAGAGGGATAGGTGGACATTGCAGCCATCACGGAAACATGGGCCACCCAATATAATGACTGGGACCTTGTCTGTACAGGGTACAGGTTATTTAAGTAGGAACAGGGTGATTGGGAAAGGGGGGTGGCACTATATGTGAAGGAAGGACTGAAGTGTAAGGGAGGAAGGGGAGGAGGGTAGTATGGAGTCACTTTGGATGCAATCCAGGATTCCAAGAATAGGATTCTTAGAATGGGAGTGGTGTACTGGCCACCATCTCAGACGGAGGAGTTAGACAGGAACTAGCGGGACAGATCAGGAGGACCTGCGAGGAAGGGTAGTGTGGTGATTGTGGGGACTTCAACATGCTAGAGTGGACTGGAGCACCCAACAACCAGGAACAGAAGGGAGCAGGTACTGCTGGATGCCTTCCAGGACAGCTTCCTGCTGCAATGGTCAGTGAACCAACCAGGTTAGGAAATACCCTTGACCTTGTGCTGGCAAATGGGGACTTTGTGAGAGAACTTACAGCGGAGGAACCGCTGTCAGGGTGACAACCGCCTCAGTATGGCTCACATTGGATATGGGCAAGGAAGGAGTGGAATCTGGCACAATAGTGCTAGACTTCAGGAGGGCTGACTTTGGGAGGATGGGGGATGTGGTAAAAGGGTACCTGGCCAGAATTCAATTTAGTATGGACACTAACCAGAGGTGGGAGCTCATAAAGCTGGGGATAGTGGAGGCAACCAAAACCTGCTGCAAAGCCCAGAGCAAGAAGGCTAGGGCTAAGAAACCGATCTGGTTGAGCAAGGAGGTCATGGAAAAGGTAAGAAGGAAAACAGCTGCCTTTAGGAAGTACAAGAAAACAGGGAGGGGGAGGACAGGGAGAAGTACTTGACAGAATCAAAGGAGGTGACAAGGACAGTAAGGGGAGCCAAAGCATCTACGGAACTCAGGCTGGCACAAGGCATTAAGGGGGAGAAGGACTTCTTTAAGTACATCAGGGAGAAAAGGAGCTGTAAGGACCACATAGTAAGGATTAGGAAGGAGGGGGGTTGGGTGGAAGCAGGGTGGGATAAGGCGGAAGCACTAAATGAGTACTTCTGCTCAGTATTTACTAAAGAGAAGGGAGGGGGTGACACCCAAGGTGGGAGAAATAGCAGAAGCAGGGGGGAAGTGGTGACAGATGGGAAAATCATAGAGAGCAGAGTTCAAGAGGGTTTGAAGGCACTGAGGGTGGACAAGGCGCCAGGCCCAGATGGCATCCACCCCAGGGTACTGAAGTAGCTGGCAGAGGTCCTTGCAGGACCTTTGGCAGACTTATTTAATGCCTCACTACATTCGGGGTGTGTACCTCAGGACTGGAGGATGGCTTATGTGGTGCCCCTCCACAAGAGTGGCCCCAAGGATGAACCGGGAAACTACAGACCAGTGATCCTCACATCCATCGTGGGTAAGCTAATGGAGACTATCCTGAAGGAGAGGCTGGTGGCCCTCCTAGAGGCCAAAGGACTACAGGACAGCAGACAGCATGGCTTCATACGTGGCAGATCCTGCCAAACCAACCTGGTCGAGTTCTATGACTGGGCAACTAGGCACTGGACAGGGCCATGCAGGTAGATGGCCTATACTGACTTCAGTAAGGCATTCACCTCAGTGCCACATGGAAGGCTGGGAAGGAAGTTAATAGGCACAGGAGCGGGTGCAAAGCTGGTGAGATGGGTAGAAACTGGCTGCAGGGAAGGCAGCAGAGTGGTGGTGGTGGGAGCTCACACCCAAGGGCAGTGACGAGCGTGTTCCACAGGGCTCAATGTTGGGACCAGTGTTGTTTGGGATAGTCATTGCAGACATATCATGGGACATCAAGAGGAAGATCAGTCTGTTTGCTGATGATACCAAGGTAGGCGCGGTGGTGGATGACCTAGGGGGATGGCAGGGGGTTACAGGATGATCTGGCAAAGCTTGAAACCTGGTCAGACACCTGGCAACTGGGCTTTAATGCCAAAAAGTGCAAGGTGCTGCATTTTGGGATGAAGAACCCAAGGAGGAGTTACCACCTAGGTGGAGTGCAGCTAGCCCAGACAGAGAAGGAGAAGGATCTGGGTGTGCTAATTACAGGGTCAATGAACAACTCAGCACAATGTAGGAAGGCAGCCGCAAAGGCCAACAAAATGCTGGGTTGTATTGCAAGAGGTATATCCTCGAGGAGGGAGGAGGTGATTCTGCCACTGTATAGGTCATTAGTTAGACCACACCTGGAGTACTGCGTGCAGTACTGGCATCTGCATCTGAAGAGGGACATTAAGTTACTGGAGGGGGTGCAGCGAAGCGCTACAAAGATGATCAAGAGGCTGGGGGACTTATCATACGAGAGGAGGTTGAAGGAGTTGAACATGTACTCACTGGAGGAGAGGAGAGACAGGGGTGACATGACTGAAACCTTTAAATACATGAAAGGAATAAACAAGACGGGTACAGAGGGGCTGTTCAAAGTAGGAGGGAGGGCACCAGGGCCATGATATGAGACTGGAGCGAGGAAGGTTCAGGAGAGAGAGGAGACACTTTTACAGAGAGGGTGGTGGCTGGGTGGAATGCGTTACCTGCTGAAGTGGTATGCAGTAGAACAGTGGACTGCTTCAAACGAGGATGGGACAGGACAAGGGGGAGGGTTAATGAAGGGGAAGGGTGGAAGGGAGGGGCAGCTGCAGAATAAGGGGTGCTAGCTGCACATTCGAGTAGACTTGATAGACCTCTAGGCCTTTATCTGCTGGCAAATTTCGTATGTTCGTATGTTCATGAGCAGAAGTGCTAAAATGCCTGTGTTGAAAATTTGGTGATGAAACGTCCATAACATGACTGTGTTACAAGTGTGCGTTGAGCAGTTTCCATGCACCCTCGTAACTTCACAAATTTGTAGTATTTTCAAGCCAGATTTTCAACATTGGAATTTTTTCACACCTCCTTATGAACAGTATAGCTGTCGTCTTATCACATCATGGCCCCTAGACACCTGGATAGCACCCCACCCCCCCAGTCCCTACTGTAGGACCACTCTAGGGCAAAGGTCGTTCCATTATCGTGCTCCCCTCAGGCTTAATAACCTTCCCTCTTCCATCTCCCTGGCCCCTAGCCTTAGCCTATTCAAAAATGGCATTAAGAGACTTCTCCTAAACTCAGAGTCATGTGGCTGCAAAGATCAATCCTCCCTAATTCGGAATGCATTTGAGAAATAGCGTCTCTCATGACCCAAACTAGGCCTGGATAGGCCTGTCACACTTCGACTCGATGACCAGGGTCCTTTAACAACCCTAGAGATACTAACCAAGCATTGTAAATTCCTGTATGATGTAATCATGTAAATTGTCTTAATATGATGTTCAGCTCTGTGTAATATGTTCAAAACTGTCTTAAGAAATGTGTCCATTTTGTATTGACATGGAGCCTTTGCAAAAGAGTCTTCGACTCAAAGGATTGTAATTCCCGAAACTTCAATAAAAGAAAAAAAAAAAGTGTTTTTGCACTTCTGGCACACAATTGCGCGGTCGTTGTGGGAAGTCAGTGTTCGGGACAGATTAAGAAAATCACAGTGACACTGTTCATGAGCAGAAGTGCTAAAATGCCTGTGTTGAAAATTTAGTAACAAAAGTCCATAAAATGACTGTGTTATGAGCCTACGTTGCGCAGTTTCCACGCACCGTCGTAATTTTGCTTATTTGTAATATTTTCACTCCAGATTTTCAACACTGGCATTTTTCACACCTCCTTATAAACAGTACGGCTGTCATTTTTTATATCCTGCCCAAAAAATGCGTTCACACATCTGGTGCAGAAAGCAGGGTAGCTGTGGGAAATTAATGTTTGGGACAGATTAAGAAAATCATAGTGACAGTGTTCATGAGCAGAGATCACAAAATGCCTATGTTGAAAATTTAGTGAAATAATTCCACTAAATGACTGTGTTACATGCATGCATTGCACAGTTTCCACGTAGGCTGGGAAGTTCGAGCATTTTTAATATTTTCACTATAGATTTTCAACAGAGCCATCTCTTCACACCTCCCTATGAGTGGTGCAACTGTCATTCTTCACATCCTGCCCGATCTGTGTTTTCATACATCTGATGCAGAATGGCACGGTCGTTATGGGAACTCAAAGTTCGGAACACATTTACAAAATCTCAGTGCCACTGTTCATAAGAAGAGGTCCCAAATGCTTTCATGAGGTGTGGGTCACAAAAAGGCCATGTTGAAAATTTGTAGTGCAAATACCAACACACGCCCGGGTCGTTACGGTTTCTAACCATAATGCCCCACCCTGTACAGACTGACAGGCATCAGGGGTGTGCCTTTGGATTGCCGACTGTAATGCTCATGCCATTCCACCCCCACCCTGCAGCCACTGACAGGCATTGAGGTGTGCCTTGGATTCTTCGCCCCAGAGTTTCTCCATTCTCCATACTGCACCCATTTGCCAGAGGTCCTTCTGGAATGGGGTGACTGTAGTCAACACCTCAAGGCACACCTCAACACTTGTCAGTGTCTGCAGGATTAGGTGAGGTAAAATGGCATGAACGTTATGGGCGACAACCCAAATGCATACCCCACTGCCTGTCCATCTCTGCAGTGTGGAGGTGGGGTTGGCTGAAGTTCAGTACTTCACTGCCATTCCTATTCTGCATCTAACTCTTGCATTCCCAATGCTAATACCAGCAAGCAAACATTCGGCATTGACAAATGCTTGTCTAGTTGTGATCTTATCTAGTAAGAGTGACTGGAAGCTGGGGAAAACAAATTACAGAGGTAGTCAGGAAACTTTTGTAGAAACATACTGTAGAAACATAGAAAATAATGGCAGAAAAAGACCAAAGGTCCATCTAGTATGCCCAGAGTTCCCTATCTGCCCTGGACCTATTGTCCATTTGGGGTTTTATACCTCCTGGTCCACCCTCCTGCTCCCCTCCCTACTGCTACTAACCTGAGCAACCACCAAAATGCTTCACTCTGTCCCAGCCATGCTTGAAAACATTTACAGTCATGGCACCCACCACCTCTGCTAGCAGAGGGTTCCATGGCTCCATCACCCTTTCTGTAAAACATAACTTCCTCACATCCCTCTTAAACCTTCTGCCCACCAGTTTTCACTTGTGACCTTGGGTTCTTGTCTCTGTATTCTTGCTCAGTAGTTCCCCACAACCTATCTTGTGTATTCCTTTCAGGAGCTTGAGGTCTCTATCATAGCCCTCTCTCTTGCCTGGTCTCCAGTGAGTACATGTTCAGTGCCTTGAGATGATCTTCTTAAGTTCTGCCCTGTTGGCCCTGAATCATCTTGGTCACCCTGCTCTGCACCATCTCCAGCCTGTCCTTCTTAAGGTGAAGACTCTAGAACAGAGCCCAGTACTCAAGGTGTAGCCTCACCGGTGATCTTTATTGAGGTTGTTGTACCCCTTTGGATAAACCCCAGTATCCTAGTAGCCTTACTATAGGCCTTGTCACATTGGCTTGACTGTTTGAGGGAGTCACTAATGATGGTTCCTGTCCCAGGGCCCTTTCCTCTGCCGTGATATTCAGTTTAATCCTTCCCATCCAGTACTCTGTCCTATTCTTTCCCCTATGTGCATAACCTTGCATTTTCTGGTGTTGAATTTCTCTTTTTTACTATTTTGTAAGTATCTTTTTATTAAGAAGTTTAAGCACATGTTTGATAGTCACTTACATGTGGAGGGACAGTCGGCTTTCTGGGGTACAGAAAGGGACATTCTGTACAAAAAGTTGAAAGCGTGAGAGGTGCTTCCCAGTACAACATGGGGTGTCACCACAATAACAATGCAGTTCTTATTCCTGTAATGCATATACACATCAATCATTGTAATGGAATCTGCCAGGGCAGGTGGCACAGTTGAGAGGTGGTGTAATAAAAGGGAGGGGGAGGCAGGGGGGCACCCAAGGAGACACCAAGCAAATCCTAGCTGTGCAATCCAGCTCCCCATATCTCAGAGTATAGCTACAAGTGCTGCTATCACTGTGGCAGCCCAATCAGCATTTCAGGAGTCCTGGAAGGTAGGTAGACACAAGCCCTGCCATCAGGTGTGGATAGCTGTTAAGGGACAAAGCTGGAGTCATGCTGCATCACATAAAGTACCTACTTGGCAGTAATAGTTGGGGGTTTGAAAAAATCTTATGTTTCCAGGCATATTCCTTCCAAATATGTGAGGACGTGACCCTCCCTGTTTCATAGCACTCCTGCTCCCACTCCGCTATTTCTATCTGGGTGTCGAGCTCCTCCTCCCACTGTACAGCAATGTATCAAGTACTATACCCATATGTATTCTGCAGAGCTTTATAAATGGTAGAGCAGAGACGATTTGTGCAGTGGTCGGGGATTTACTTTGTAGTACTAGTGCTTTAATGAGAGCTGCCTGCACCCCTGGGTCCCAAGCTTCAACAGTCAGGGTTGTGTGGTAGTATCTGACCTGAAGATAGTGGTAAAAATCCCTATGGTCAAGGCCAAAGTGTTGTTGCCATTCTATAAAGGATTTCATGGCAGGGCCTGTACAGAGTTGACTTAAAATATATGCCATTTCTGCCAATCTCGGAAAGCATTATCTAGCCTAGCCAGGGTAAAATCAGTAAGGTATGCAGGTGGGCATATCCATGGCAAATGGTACTGTAACCCTGTGTCTGTCACCACTTTCCACCATACTTCTTTAACCCCACGTAGCCATGGATTGGGTAGTTCTCCCGTAGGTCCACCCACATTCTCCCCATACATATAATTGATCATGTCAGGAAAGGGTAACATTTCCCATTCCGTTTCTAACCACAGGGGGCCAGTGCCGTGGAAGTACCAGTAAAAAAAGATACAAAGTTGTGCCGCCTGATAGCATAAATTTAAGTCCAGAAAGCTGAGGCCTTCCTTGCTTTTTTATTTATTTAAATTCTGTTAACCGGGTAGACCCGCTGAGACTAAGGAGTCCCTTTTTCAGGGGTGACCCGGGATTAATTACATGGAAATAGCTGACAGTTACAAAGATTTTTGTACACAGCTCTACATATATTACAAAATAAATGGTTTTACATACAGTGACAAAACCGTGAGTTACACATGAATAAATTCACAGGGTTTTTAAGCACAGAGACTATTAAGGCTAGGTAGATACGTTATGAGGCTCAGATGGAAGTTTATATCAGCGATAACAATTGCAAGTGCTTAGCTCAAGTAAATGAGCTTTTAGGTCTTTCTTGAATCCACCTAGAGATGAGCAATCTTTAAGACTGTTTGGGAGGGTATTCCATAGGGTTAGAATAGTGGAGGCAAATAACTTACCACCTGCAGCAGTCTTTGTTCGTGGGACTAATAGCTGGGGACGGTTACAAGATCTGAGGGGCCGCCTACTTGGTTTTGTTGTTAGCAGATCTTTTAGGCTGGGGGGGGATCTTGTTAAACTGGAGCTTGTATGCTAGGTAAAGGGGATGGTAGGCTAATTTCCATTCGAGTGTTGGTCACTTGAGTGAGTGCAGGACATTGCAGTGGTGCTCCTTGGGAGGGGCTGCCATGGCAAAGCGACCGATTCTGTGTTATAGAAATTTGAGCTTATGCAACTCTGTAATCCTAAGGGAGCTCAGAACTGTGGGCCCATTGAGTAGGGTAGGGAGTAGGATGCTGTTTGCAATGCGGCGCCATGAAGCCATAGTGTGGAAGGGAGCAAGGTGACACAGGAGACCTAGCTTTTGATTCAGAGATTTAATTAAGTGGACTGTATGACCTTTGAGTGTGCAATACTGGTCAAGGTATATTTATTTATTTATTTATCTGGTTTATTAACCAGGTGAGAACCTAAGAACATCAGATGCCCATTTTCAAGGGGGACCCGGAGGGTGCAAAAGGTACAATATATACAAAATATGATACATACAAGAATTACAAATGCAAGGTTATTACAAGTACAAAGTTATCAATAAAAATTAGAAAACCAAATTATACAAAACAACAACAACTGGATAATTCTAGGAAATGACTTTTCAAATGAATCTTAAATCTAAAATATGACATAGGTTGATGAAATTCAATTGTTAAAGAGTTCCAATCAACAATGCACTTACATACAAAACACCATTGCCCTATTGCAGTATGATATAAAGGGATATTAATCTTTCCATTAAAAGTAGATCTGGTAATACAACTTGGTAACTGAGCACACAAAATAAATTTAAAATGAAAGGGAATAGATCTTCTATACAATTTCCAGAATGCAAGAAGCCTTACATAGGAACATCTCGATGTGAAAGAAAACCAGTTTAATTTCTGATATAATACACAATGATGTATAGACCATGAGTCAGAGGTTACAAATCTACAGATCTGATTATGTGTTATTTCTGCTCTTTTTAATGTAGTTTTATTAGCAGCAGAATAAATGGGCATACCGTAGTCCATGAGAGACAAAAGCATTGTTTGTGCCAACAGTTTTTTAGAGTTAAAGGGCAAACAATTCTTCATTTTATAAAGTAAACCTAGTCTGGAATGGATTTTATTAATTAAAGAATCAGTATGGTAAGCATGGAACAGGGTACTGGCTAAGATAAAACCTAGATATTTAAAACAGTCCACCATTTCAATCATGACTCCTTTTGAGTCCTTAATTACCAGATGTGAATCATTAGCAATTGGAGTTCGTGGAGTAATAAATATCATTAGTTTTGTTTTGCTAACATTCAAGATCAATCTATTAACAGTCAGCCACTCCTGTATTGGTGAAAAATTATATTCCAAATGGTTTGTTAGAGAATGCACCAAAGAATGTTTTACATACAAAGCAATATCATCTGCCTACATGAGTGACTGAGTGTTACGTGCCACTGTCGGGAAATCATTAACAAATAAACTAAACAGAATTGGGCCAAAAATTGAGCCCCGTGCAACTCTCTGGTTCAGACTTAAGAAGGAAGAAGTAGTTGAACCCCAGTCCATCCTTTGTTTACAGTGAGATATATAATCCATAAACCAGGCAACCGCCACTTCAGAAAAACCTAACAACTGAAGTTTGGAAATTAAGAGGCTATGATTGATAGTATCGAAAGCTTTGGAAAGATCTAAAAATAATGCTGCAACTGACTCCCCTTTGTTCAAGGCAGAATGCACAAAATCAAAAAATTCGGTCAAAGCAGAAAGAGTACTATAACCTAATCAAAACCCATGCTGAAAGGGGGATAGTATGTTCCTAGGTACTTAATGGATTCAACTAGCTAGATTCCAGTCCCATTCAAGAGAGTGGGGGTAAAGATGTGCGCTCTGTTGGGACCTGAGTTTCTGGGACCTAAGAGGATAGCCTTTGTTTTATTGGCACTAAGAACCAGTTTGCTGGTATGGAACCAGAACTCCAAGGACTGTATGTCACTTGTGAGTAGGTTGGTTAGCCGAGAGGGTTCATGAGAACTCCTATACATGACTGCATCATCCGTATACAGGACCAGGTTTGAGCCCCTGTAGTTCTTGGGCAAATTGTTCACATACAGGGAGAAGAGCAAGGGCCCTAGGATTGATCCCTGGAGGACAGCATCCACACTTGGGCATTAGTCTGATAATGCCCCTTTCCATTTTACTTTTTGCATCCTATTGGCGAAATAGCTAGAAAACCACTGCAGAGCCAGGGGATCATGGATGTAGAGAAATGAACTTGGGATCGGTGTCCTCTCCAGATATATCTTGAAAAGACAGTCTCCATTTCTTCCAGTCTCATGGTGGTACCGGTAAGGGGACATTATAAAAAATATATAAAATCCTGGGCAATACCATCATGCATACTGAATCTATTTTACATATAAAAATTAAATGCAGAGTATGCCATCTTTGTGAATCCGTCGTTAATTGATGGGTTAATGGGTCATAGTTTATCTCGTAGAAACGGTCAGGTTGATGGGGGAGTTGGATGCCCAACTATTTAATATCTCAAAGGTCCCAGTGAAAAGGGTATTGTCCCCTCCATTCGAAGCTGGGGGTGTGATAGCATGGAAGAGCTTCAGTTTTGTTCATGTTTAATTTATATGCCAATATAGCACTGAAGCGGGCCAGGATACGGAAGATTTCCAAGACTGAGGTTTAAGGTTCCTCCATATAAAGAAGGGTATCATCAGCATATAAAGCAACCTAATGTTCTGTATCACTGATATGAATGCCTCTATACAGTTGTCTTTCCCTAATTGCTTGAGTTCAATGTAAAGGGCAAATAGCAACAAGGAGAGTGGGCATCCCTGGCATGTTCCATGACCGAGGGTGAAGGTAGCGTAGGGACATTTATTTTGAGAGAAGCCTGCGGGGAAGCATACGTTATCTGAAAGAGAGGCACAAAGTCCCTTAAAAAACCCACGTGGGACAGTGCAGCAAAAAGATAAGGCCATGACACCCTATCAAAAGCCTTTTTGGCATCTAAACTAAGAATTAAAGATTATAACTGCTGGGTATGCATATGTTGTAGTATGTGCAGTATTTGTCTACTATTGTCCCTCGTTTGCCGACCATAGACAGATCCTGTCTGATCCGAATGTATCAAAGTGGGGAGCAGCGATTCCAAGCAATGGGTTATGATCATGATAAAAAACTTACAGTCAGCATTTAGGACCAAAATTGGCCGGTAGGATGAATAGCCAGCAGGGTTTTTTCTGGTTTAGGGATAACAGAAATCAAAGCATACTGCCAGGTACTGGGGATCTCCCCTTCCTGTAATACCTCATTGCAAGCTCATAGAAAGGGGGGGAGGCAACATTAGCTCACATTGAGACTTGTATAGTTCTGCTATGTAACCATCAGGGCCCAGGGCCTTCTGGTTTTTGGCGAAACTAATCACTTGCTCTAGTTCCCCCAAGATTAATTGAGGCAGTGAGGGCTTCTGCCTGTTCCTGGGTAAGGGTCTGGAGACAAAAAGGGGTTCAAAAAATTTTCCATGTCTGGCTGCTTATGAGGAATCTCAGGGGAATAAAAGACAGTATAGAAAGACTGAACGGCCTCAGCAATCTGTGGTGTCTCTTGTAGGAGTTGTCTGGTGTGAAGTTGCCACAAGCTGGTGACTGTGGCTCTAGTTTTCTGCTTCCGGATCTGATGTGCCAGTACTCTGGTGGCCCAAGAGCCTACCTCATAGTACTTATGCCGGAGGTGCAGGAGCACTATCTCAGTTTTATGGAGGTAGATGGTGTCTATTTCCTATTTAATTTTGCCTAACTGATTTGTGACCGATTTGTCCCCCTGTTTATGGGTGGCTTGTAGGAAATGATAAATCTCCTGAAGGTCGGTGAGCTGCTGTTGCCTTTCCTGGTGTTTCTGAGAAGTATATGTGATGATGTGGCACCTGAGAACTATCTTAAGGGTATCCCAGAGAACTGCATGAGAATGGGTCCCACCCTGGTTAAGCTCTAAGATCTCGGGGATTTGTTGTGACAAAAAAGTACAAAACTCTGACTGGAGATAGTATGCATTCAGTCTGCACAGTGCTTTGGGTCTAACCTAGGATAGGTGCAAATGGGTGCGTACCGAGGCATGGTCAGATAGTACGATATCACCTAATTCGTACTTTATAATTCTATGCATACATTCCTGTTGTGTCTAACTATAATCAATCTGTATATAAACTCCATGTACCACTGAGTAGTGAGTATACTTTTTGTCATGACGGTGTAATTCTCACCATATATCGAACCAGTGAAGGTCCTTCAGGATGGCCGTGCATTGTTTATGGACTATCAGCTGCCTAGGTGGGCATGGACTGGACATATACCAGGTGCTGGATCATAAAGTCTCCCGCAAGCAACAGGATCCTAAGGTGTTTACTAAGACTAAATACAGCAGTGTTTTAATCTCTGTAGACATAATTCCTGATGGGATGTAGATGGAAGCTAATGTGACTTCCACATTCTGTAAAAGCCCCTGGACAATTACCAGGCGCCCAGCTTTGTCTTTAATAACCTTTTGTTCCTGGAAAGACATATAATGAGGGATCAGTATAGCCACCCCTCTTCTTTTACCCTTAGGGAGTTCAGAGTTATAAATGTGTTTAAAACCAAATTTATGGAGCTTTGCATACTCTTGAGCATTCAGATGCATTTTCTATAGAAAAATGAGGTAGGGGTGCTCTCTTTTTATGTGTGCAAGGCTGCGGGATCACTTCACCAGGTTATTCTGCACACTGACATTTGAGGAACACAAATACATGTCATTCCCCATAATGACTTCAGAAACTACTAAAGGAAAGAATGATCAAATATCTTGAGTCAAATGACCTGTAGAATCACTGACAGCACGGATTCACAGAAGGGAGGTCATGTCAAATTAACTTAATTGAGTTCTTTGACTGGGTAACCAGAGTAATAGATCAGGGTGGGGCAGTGAATGTGGCATACCTTGACTTTAGCAAGACATTTGACACCATGCCACACAGAAGACTTCTGCACAAACTGAGAGGCCCGGGGGTGGGCCCAGAGGTGGTGAGATGGGTGAAAAATTGGTTTGAGGGAAGAAGGCAAAGGGTGGTCGTTAATGGAGTTCCATCAAGGGAGAGAGGGGTGACCAGTGGGCTACAACAGGGGTCAGTACTGGGACCAATCCTGTTCAACATTTTTATAGGAAACATTGCAGAGGGACTTGAGGGGAAGGTATGTCTATTCGCAGACGATACAAAGATCTGCAACAGAGAAGACACTTTGGGTAGGGTAGAAAAATGTGCAGGGATCTGTGCAAACTAGAGGAGTGGTCAAGAGTATGGCAGTTGAGCTTCAATACAAATAAGTGCAAAATCATCACTTAGGGAACAGAAATCAGGGAGCAGAGTACAGGATGGGTGGTCAAGTACTGGAGGCTATAGGGCAGGACAGAGACCTTGGCATAATCATATTTAACAATCTCAAGGTAGCTAAACAATGTGAGAGGGCAGTGGCCAAAGCAAGTAGAATGCAAGGATGCATAGGCAGGGGTATCTCGAGCAGGAGGAGGTAAGTGGTGATACCCTTATACAAGCAGCTGGTGAGACCATACCTTGAGTATGATGTTCAGTTCTGGAGACCATACCTCAGGAATAGGATAGTGTGGAGAAGGTTCATAGGAGGGCAACGAAAATGGTGTGGGGGCTCAGCCACTTGTCATATGAGGAGAGGCTTAAAGACCTCAAGATGTACACCCTGGAGCAAATAAGGGAAAGGGGGGACATGAGAGAGAGAGACCTTCAAGTACTTCAAGGGTATTAACAGGGTGCCAGATAGCAGTATTTTCCAGAACAAAATACACTCAAAAATGAGGGGTCATGACATGAAGCTAGAAGAGGGTAGATTCAAGGGAAACATTAGGACATTTTATTTAACAGAAAGGGTGGTGGACAGTTGGAATGAACTACCTGTGGAGGTGGTGGGGGCCAAGACTGTGGCAAGATTCAAAGCTCACGGGATAGGCACAATGGAATTGTAGAGGGCGAGAAGGGTGGGAACATTACCTGGGACCTCACTGGTCTTTGGTTAACATGTAGGTAGCATACTTGGGTAGACTTGATGGGCCTGAAGGTCCATTTCTGCCATCAATTTCTATGTGTCTGTGTTTCTATGACCTAGAGTGAGGAAGCGACCAGTCTCCTCAGGGACCCCTCCCCCCCCCAACCACCCAGCTTCCATAAAACAGAAACAGGATTTCACAATAAAAACAACAAACGCATTCAGTTAAACATCCAACTAGAACATAAAAACAGTACTAGGGAGTGAGATGCCAACTGGGCATCCAAACTAGTGTGGCAGTACTGGGCTTCCAAGGAGGAGCCCCTCTAAGAGCTCTAAGCTCACAGGAAAGACCCTGTGTCTGAGGTAATCTTTTCAACTAGGGGAACGGCCTTAACAGTGTGTCCACTATATGGTGAGTGTGTGTGTGGGGAGGGGGGCCAGGAAGGACCTGACTCTCGGTGCAAAGCATCATCCCTTGTATAGTTCAAAGACATGATGAGAGGCTGGAATAGGGTCTGGGACAGAAAAGCACATTTGAAGAGCCGAGGGGAAACAAAGGTGCAGGAAGTTTCAAAAACACTAATGGGGAAATGAAGATGGGTGCCTGTTAGAATGCCACCAAGAGGTGAAGCATCAAAAGGGTGCATGCATCCTCTGTCAGGGAAGATGGAGAACATCAAAATAGTGCATGACTTCTACTACAGGCCAGAATCAGAGTATTAAAGCTGACCATGGATTGTGCAGAATGGCAAAAGGCTCAAGTCTGGTAACCTGCGGTGCGGTAGGTGCTAAACAGAGAAAAAATTATCAAAGTCACAGCAGTTCCTAAGCAAATGTAGGCAGCATATAGGGTAACTGTAAGCTGAGTCAAGCCAGTCTATGGAATAAACAAGCTCTCTTTCTTGGTGGTAAATCCACAACCTTCAGAGCAGAGTGGAACAATGTAAAACTCGAAACTGCAAAGGGTGCCCCTGTTATTGGGCTGTCATCGTCCATGCATCAACCAGGATCCCACTCCCTGACCATCCTGGAAATACAGACTAAGTAGGAGAAAACTAGGGAAGATAAAGGGAAAAGGGGACAAGAAGAAAGAAAGAAAGAAAGAAAGAAAGAAAGAAAGAAAGAAAGAAAGAAAGAAAGAAAGAAAGAAAGAAAGACAGACAGACAGACAGACAGACAGACAGACATGGGTGGCTGAAAAGTGTGCTGCATCCCTCCACTTCAGAGACTATTCAGTTCCACTAGATAGAAAGATGTACCTCATATCAACATTCCCAAGCAGCAATGCTACATCTGGTTCAGTTCACAGGGCTCATAAATGAAGTGTAGTGTAACAGCCCCATGTGTCCATCGGACAAGCAAGAGCTCATGGATTGAGGTTCCAAGTCAGAAAAACAGGCTGATTCCCAGTTATATTGTTCATGAGTTATTAGAAGCTAGTGCCTGGGAACAGAGTTACAGTATTGATGCCTGCAGGGCTCTGTCAAGTAGCAAGATGAACAGCATGCCTCATGAGGGTTCAATAAGTAGATACTGTCCCTCTGGCTGCTCCCATTCCTCAGCCCTGATGTAATAATAATGATAAAATGTATTTATAAGGCACAATTCAAAACAAATATCAAAGCACTGTACAGAGTTAAAAGAAATAAACAATAAAATCTGAGATAAAACAATAAACAATTACAGATTCAAATACACTCATCCCCAAAAGCATGGCTACATAAATACGTTTTTAAGGCCATCTTGAAGCTCTCCAGGGTCAGGCACTCTCTAATTCAATGAGGTAGAGAATTCCATGGGGTCGGGGCTGCATAACTAAAAGCTCTCACACCAGATGTTTTCAACCGAACCCTAGGAACCTCTAGGAATCCCTCATCGGCTGAAAGGAAGGGGTTGGAGGGAGCAGTAAATGATAGAAAGTATACTTAGAATGGCAGAGAAAGGGGAGATATTGCTGATGGGTGATCTGAATATGCCAGATGTTAACTGGAGTGCAGTTGCAGCAGCCACTTCGAAGAGTGGGGTTATTCTAGATGCCCTACAGGGGGCATGCCTTAGACAACTAGTATTGAGCCCACCGAGAGGGAGCAATCTTAGACCTGGTTCTCTCAAATGGAGATGAAGAGAGGATCACAGATGTAGAAGTGGTAGCCATCTGGGAACTAGCGCCCATCAACAGTATGGTTCACAATAAACACAGCAATAGAGTCACATACAAAGGCAAAAGTACTGGACTTTAGGAGGGCTGACTTTGCTAAAATGGGTGAGTGCCTAAGAAATGCACAGCAAATGGACAGGAAGGAGGGGTGAGAACAATGAGGAATAATAAAACTGCCATCACAGAGGTAATGAGCCTTGTGTGAAGCAAATAAACAAAACAAACGAGATAAGAAACCACTATGGTTCTCAAAGGAAGTGGCAGTGAAGGATCAAGAGAAAAGAAAGCATTCAGGAAGTACAAGGAATCGTAGAAGGAGCAGGACAGAGAACTGTATCAGTTAAAGCAAAGGAAACTGGGAAGGCAGTCAGAACAGCAAAGGCCCAAACCGAGGAAAATATAGCCAACTCAGTTAAGAAGGGGGATAAAACCTTTATAAGTACATCAGGGAGCGAAGGAAGACCAAGGGAGGATAGTGAGACTTAATAAAGGGGAGGGAGGGTGGCAGAGGGTGACTGTGAAAGGCAGAGATACTAAACAAATATTTTTGTTCAGTATTTACAAAGGAAGAGGGGAGGTACCTAAAACAAAACAGTAGAAACACTCTGATACAGAAGTTGACACCAGCCCATTTACAGAAGAAAGGGTTCTGAAAGAACCTTAAAACTGAAGGTGGACAAAGCAATGGGGCCTGTTGGGATTCATCCCAGAATTCTAAAAGAACTAAGAGTAGAACTAGTGACACCACTGACTACCCTCTTTAACAAATCATGGAGGATGGGGTGGTACCCGAGGACTGGAGGAGGGCAGATGATTCCCTCACAAAAGTGGGAGCAAGGCAGAAGCAGGAAACTACAGACCTGTTAGTTTAACCTCAGTGGTAGGAAAAGGATGGAATCACTTGAAGGAAAGAATTGTCGAGTATCTAGAGGCCAGAGGGCACAGGACCCTAGGCAGCATGGATTCACAGCGGAAGGTCATGCCAGACAAATCTGATAGATTTCTTTGACTGGGTGACCAAAGTAGTAGATCAGGGAGGGCTGTGGACATGGCTCTACCTAGACTTTAGCAAGGCATTTGACACAGTCCCACACAAAAGATTAATATACAAGATAGCCAGCCTGGGAGTGGTCCCAAGATGACAGCCTGGTAAAGAATTGGCTGGAGAATAGGACACAGAGAGTAATAGTAAATGGAGTCCACTTGAAGAAAAGGTTACTTAGTGGGGTACCGCAGGGTTTAGTATTAGATTCGTCCTCTAATGTCTTTATGCTTACATTGCAGAGGAACTGAAGGAAAAGTATGTCTCTTTGCAGATGACACAAAGATCCGCAAGAACAGAGTTGATGCACAAGGTGGGGTGGAAAGGATGGGAAGGGACTAGTGGTTAGAGGAATGTTCAAATGTATGGCAGCTTAGATTCAATGCTAAGAAGTGCAAGTAATGCACCTGGGAAACAAAACCCAGGGAAGAGTACACAATGGGGGTGAGATACTAACAACAACAAAAATGGAAAGGGACCTGGGAGAAGTCATATCAGATGACCTAAAGGTGGGCAAGCAATGTGAGAGGGCAGCAAGGAGGGCTGGGGATACTGGGATGCATAGGAGGGCAACACCAGTAGAAAACAGGAAGTTATTATCCTCTGTACAGACAGCTGGGAGACCCCATCTGAGTACTGGCAGTCTCTGAGACCCAATCTCGCGAAAGACATAGACAGGATGGAAGCTGTCCAGAGGAGGGCACCTAAAATCGGCAGGGTCTGCACCAGAAGACATAAGAAGAGAGACTTAAGGAGCTTAATATGTATAGCCTCGAGGAAAGGAGGGAGAGGGGACATGATAGAAACTTTAGGCACCTCAATGGAATCAACAAAGTCCAAGAGGGTAGCATCTTTCAAAAGAGGTGTGCAAGAACAAGGCAAAGTGCTAACGAAGATGGGGGGAGCTCAGAGGTAATTTAAGGAAGTATTTTTCACAGAGAGGGTTGTGGATGCATGAAACGGCCTTCCGGAGGAGGTTGTGGAGTCAAAAACAGTGGTGGAATTCAAGCATGCATGGGACAGTCATAAGGCAATTCTAGGGGGTGGAGGTAGGAAGAAGTAGGCTGCTGGTTAACTAGGATCTGCAGCTTATCCACTAGGTAAGGAAATGGGCAGACTGAGTGGGCCAAGCGGTCCTTATCTGCTGTCAAATTCTATGTTTCTATGCATGTTTCAGTAAGGAACCAGGAGCTCTTGCAGGTAGCCAGGACCCTGACCATGAAGGGCCTTGTAGGTCAGTAAACCAACCTTGAAGGTGATCTACCACTGAACGGGCAGCCAGTGCAGCTCATGCAGCACAGGGGTGATATGGCCAGTCTGGGAAACCCCTACCAGTAACCTGGCCACAGCGTTCTGCACCAGCTGCAAGTGGCGGATATCAGCCTCTGGAAGCCCTAGGTATAGGGAGTTACAGTAGTCAAGACAAGAGGTCACAAAGGCATGGATCAACACTGGAAGATCATGAGACAGAACAAGGTGTTTAATCCGGGCGATGTTCCTCAGATGGTAAAAAGAGGATTTGACTACAGCCGACACCTGCGAATGAAGTGTCAGGCCTTCATCGAATATCACGCTCAGATTCCGCACCTGAACAGAGGACAGGAGCTGGCTACCCCCCAAGCCAAAGCCCGCAGGCAGACTGCGCTCCTGTCCTCTCTATCCCGTGACCTGGCTCCACCACCAACACCTCAGTCTTTTCAGGATTCAACTTTAGCCAACTGGCCCGCATTCAGTCCTGGAGCTCCACGAGGCAGTTATTAAAAATAGAGACGGTACTATCCTGGTCAGGGACAAAAGACAGGTAGAGCTGGGTGTCATCTGCATAACAGTGAAACCGCAGCCCATACCATCTTAGAATGTCTCCCAATGGCAGCATATACACTGCGAACAGCACAGGGGACAGAACAGAGCCCTGAGGACCCCACATGGCAGAGAGACTGAGGCTGAGGAATAAATCCCTGACACTACTCTTTGAGTTCTGCCAGTAAGAAAAGATCTAAGCCAACTGAGGACCATACCCAACAGGCCACAGATGTCTCTCAGGCACTCTAGCAGCCCCCCATGGTCCATGGTGTCAAAAGCTAAAGAGAGATCGAGAAGGACCAAGATTGAACAATACTTCCAATCTCTAGCGATCAGGGATCATTGAGCACCCGAACCAGAGCGGTCTCCGTACTATGCCTCTTCCAAAAACTGGACTGGAGGGAATCATAGATGTTGTGGATGGTCAAATAGTTATCCAACTGAACAGCAACTACTTTATCACCTTCTCAATAAAGGGAAAGTTTGAGATTGGCCTGTAGTTGACAGGGCAGTTTGGGTCCAGAGAAGATATTTTAAGGAGCGGTGTAACCACCGCATCCTTTAGAAAGTTCAGAAACTCACCTGACTCTAAGGAACACCAGACTATCTCTGTCAAGATAGGGAAGATGACATCTACACACCTCAAAATGAGGCGTGCAGGGCCAGGGTCAAGACCACATACTTTGGACAATCCGCACAACATCATTGATTGCCAGCTGATCAAAGTGATCCCAAGAAGACTGAGGTGTAGTGACCACACACCGACCACCGCAAGCCCCCATAGAACAAGCTGAATGAATCTCAGCCCTGATGTCGTCCACCCTATTGGCAAAGAATACAGTAAACTCATCACACTTATCTTGTGAAAATGCTCTCCGAACGTGAAGACAGGCTGGATTGCAGTCTGTCGATGGTTTGGAAGAGCTGAGCAGGTCGATTCTGAGCCACAGCAATCTCCCTGGACAGGAATTCTGCCTTCTTATGGGAGATTATTGACTGATAGATTCAGTAATGTTCCATCAATCTAAGGCGGTCGGTATCAAGGGTGGATCTCCGCCAACAACACTCTAGCCTTCGCCCCACATGCTTCAACTCCCTCAAGACCCCGTTGAACCAAGGTGACTGACGGTGGAGGGTGTAATTGGGTCATAACATGGTCCTGTACAGAAAAATATGGAGACAGCTGGGAGTTTAGCAAAACTGGAGATGAAGAGAGCATGCTAGAGAGGGCATAACAAAGAAGACAGGTGCAAGTTGGAAAAAGAAGCAGCCGGAATACATACAACTCAGAGAGGGGCAACAATGAGAGAGCCCCTCTGTACATCAAAGGTGTCACAAAGAACAGAAGTAATAGCAGAATGAGGGATGAATTCAATTTAAACCCAAAAACACATGGGTTGACTTATCCCTCAAGTGTGAGAACACAATCAGGAATTGCCAGTCAACCTCAAGGGTGCATTCGTGTACAGATATCTTCAGAAATGGCAGCCTGCTGTGAATTTCTAAGATGCTGCTTAACCTGTTGAAGTGTCTCCTTTGGCTGATTTTTAGCCTCCACAGTGTGCCAAGCCTGGTGAGCAGTTTTCACTGCAAGGGATGTAGCCATGTCTGAAGATTTTCCAGAGTTCTGGGCATGTAATTGTAGCCCCCTTCCAGCGTCGTCCTGGTGAAGGCCACTGCCCCTGCCTTGCAGGCCCAACCAAGGGCAAGGGGCCTGGGTTCCCGAAGTTGACCTATGGGGGTCCTTTCCCAAAAGTTAATGTAACCCTCCTACAAATGGGGGTTCCCGAAAAGTCTTCCTAGAACTTGCCTAAATGCTCACTGCTAGGTTGGTGTCCAGCGTTCTAAACATTTAAATATTATTGCCAGTGAGTGCCTGTATAGCCTCTGTGTACTGTCTCTTTAAGAGCTGCCTGGCCTGCAATCATAAGTCATCTGAGAGTGAGCTCTGTTGAAAGATGTAATTATTTGCTGAAAATCATTTAGAATGATAATGATAATGTAGTTTGTCTAACCTGCCTTCTTTGCAGCAAGGACTGTTTTGTTTATCTCCACTATTTTGGTCCTGGACTGCCGAAATGGACCAATCATTACTGGTGGGAGCTAAAATGGAGCCAGGCTACAGGAGCTGCCTGGAGTCAAAATCTGTAGGAATTGCATTTTGGGGCTTTTGGCGCCTTTTTGCACCTGAAGGGGGAGCCTTTGTTGTGACTGACAGACAGATCAGCCAACCGAACTGTTTGGATTCTTAGAGAAATCCCCAAGCTTGCTGGCAGTTGAGTCAGATCTAAGTTGGGAGCTGAAAAGGCAACAGCTCAATGCAGTTGTTGTCTAAACACTCCTGGTGTGTAGGGTAAACAATAAAAATAATAATAATACAGATTCTTGTGTCTCGGAGTCTGCCAAGAAACATTCGTAAACAAGCAAGGAGTACTAATAAAGTTTATTATACTACTTATGCCAAGCATGTGACAGAGAAAATCACAAGGGAGATGGGTTCTCACCACTCCTGAAGAATCTACATAATCTCCAGAACTGTAGATCTTAGGTTCTCTAAGATCTTGTTCTATCTCTCCCCATGCTCCAGCTCTCTGCCCTTCTAGAGAAGTTACAGTAGTGTCTCGAGAGAGCTACAATGGGTTGCAGACAGCTAAATACTACAGATAACAGCATAGCAACAGAGATTACAACACAGTTACAGATATGAGAAACAATTTGTATTGGTCCTAAGTAATTCTCCATTGGATAATGACTTAGGAGACAGAATTACTAATGAGTATCATATGAGACAGAATATGCTTCCATTAGCATTATAGCTTAGGCAAAAGAAATGCTGACAGTTCAAATTACATTTCTTGCTTATGTACAATATAAAACATAGAGACATAACAAAGCTGTCTCCCTCTGTCAGCTTGCTTAGACAAAGAGAACTGCTGACAGGCCTATTACATGGCATATCTGAGTGTAAAATACACATTACATATAATTATATGAGAATATAAGTATACAATAATCACTGATGATCCCTCTGAGTCATCTTATCAGTGATTAGATAGATTATATATGGAATATATGTAAAAGACAAACATAATCTAGATAAATGTATTATAGTGAGGTATAATAAAATCATGCATGACAATATTAGCATATCTTAGCAGCAAAGCACATTCCTAGCACTCATATCCATATAGAAGTGCAAAATAGCAGTATCACAGTACAATAGACCAGGAATACAGTGTGAGGTGTATGTGAGGTGAATATGGGACAATAGGGGCATAACCCAAGTGCAACACAGTCTCTGTGGAAAGGCCCAAGTTTTGGCCTGCATGCCTGCCTGCTGCCCCTGAGAGGGAGAAGAGAATCAGTTCGGACTGATTCCGAGTTTGTGAGAATGAAGTAAGACACTGATTTTTTTACCAGGCTCATACCTGAAGAAGACTGAAGATTTTGCTGAATGCGATTGGCCTGTCAGGATTTTCAGCTGCTTTTGAATCCTCGGTTTGTGCAGAGACTTTACGATTGTGACCGGAGAGTGGTTTGCCTAGTGCAGTAGAATTTCCTTACATGTAAATGTGCTGTGTATTGAAAGTAGGTAGTGATTTGGTTCCCCACAGTATGAACTGTGTTCTGTTTGCTGGAAGCTGTATTCGAATTTGTCTCCATTTGGCTTGGGCCTTGCCACACTGACCCATCCAGACTACCCGCTGCACAGAGAAAGCCATCGATGAGAGACCTGCCTGGGCATCAGCCCCTTGCGCCACACCTGAACAGGAATGATGCCTCGGTGAATCGTGTGGGCTGTGCTTCTCCTAGCACTCCAGATCAACCACCTGCAGTCTCAATTTTTGTCCAGCCTGTGTCCAGTCTTGGGTATCGGGAATAATCATCAGAGTAGCTCCCTGCAACAACAGCCTTATCTAAAATGTGTCATTTGAGTGTCTTCTTGTTTTCTTTTCACAAACTGAGCCCTCTGGCTCCGGATTACAATTGTTGTGTGTGGTGCATGTTGTTTTCTTCCAACACAGGGCCCTAACCAGCTGCAATGTTCCTTGCTAGCCCACCTTTTTCCATGTGGGTAACCAGAGTGTGTGATTGTTCATAGACCCTGAAGTGCATGCATAACTGTTTGAATAATAGAGTCTTTAAGCAAATTAACCTGATTATGCCCCTCCCTTGTTCAAGTCCCTTAAATAAATCAGATCTAACGCTTTTTTGCATTTACCCTGACTGTGGTTCCAGTTTGTGCAAGAGTATTGTACTGCTGTTATTTGCAGTGTATAACCTTGTTTTAAAGGGGGTCCCCAGGGTCGAGCCAGAGGAAAGCCCTGGTGATAAGTGCAAACAACGTGGGTACTTGAGTGGTGTATCGGGGTATTGTGAAAGTGATTATTGTGTATGGTTCCGGTCACTAGTAAGGAAAGAGGTGGGTTACAGTGTCCTGGAGGGTAGTGCCCAGGTTAGCTTGACTACTACCAGCCCTGACCTCTGGGTGGAGACACCCTTTTCAGAACTCAGGTCCCTTAACCTGCTACTAGCCAAGCAGGTAGGGGTAGTAGCCCTTGGAATAGCGCCACCTAGGGGTTACATTAAAATAAAATGGTGGTGCCGCCACCCAGAGTACATATTCAGTGGGTCTGATTACCTGCAGTACAACCCCATGGAATGTCATACCAGCACACTTCCCCAACAGTTACCCCAACATGGACTTAGCAGGATTCGAACCTCCCCACATTCAGTTAAGACATTTACCATTTTCATTTCATCCAATAAACAGGCTCACTAAAATTAGGCTCTGGATTCATCTCTGCTGCAAAACAATAACTCCATGGTTACTTTACAGGGGAATGGGGTAAGTGGAATAGAGGTTAAGCACGCTTTTGATTCTGCATTTCCCCAAAAATCACATTTCCCTTTGATTCAAACCCAGATCTCAATCAATGCAGCTATCCAATCTGTCTAACTAGCTAACTGCTGCAGGTGTGCTCAAACCCAGACCCACAGGTCCCAGTCCATTCAAACCCAAAGTCCAGGACCTGGGTACCCAGATATAAAGTTGCAGACCTGAGTTGCAGCTGGTAGCTAGCGTTGGTGCACTTAAGGAATTGAACTTTTAACTGTTTACATTCCTTTCTTTCGGTTACAGCTAAACCTTTACCTTTTCCCTCTAGTCCTTAGCTCTACCTCCTGCCCTAGTGGGCAAACATTTTTACAGTCCTCAGGTGCAGGGCAATACCTGCAGTTTACTCACAGTTCTGCAGAATCAGTCCTTAGCTTGCACAGTTCACTGAATCCTGGGGATGGATGGCAACACAGCAGAACCGAGCACAATGCATAAACGGGGCACAGAGGCTGCAACTTGCTCTCTCTGTCTCTTACTTGCAGATCTTGCAGCTTATCCCCTTCAGCCTATTACAGGCCCTGTTGCACGACATGTGTGCAAGGCCTGCCACCTACAGAGGACCCAGACCCAGGAGTGGCCCCATGGCCCAGCTTTCTCCGATCAGAGCACCCTAGCACTCGGGTACAAGACCCTTGATCCCCTGCAGCAGCAGACACCACTCGATGGGGGTTAGCGCGTTCCTCACCTAGCCCTGGGTGGCAGCAGAAACACTCAGCATATTCTCTTCTGCTTCTCTGTCTTTCTCTTTCTGCCATGGCGTGTAGCCACAGCAGTCCATTTCTTTCTCTTTTCCTTGCTGTCTCAGGAGCAGACAACAGGCACCCAACCCAGAAAAGCACCTGTCCATCCTTCTGCTTTCACAGTTTCTTGACTTCAACACAGTCACATTCTTGCTCTGGCTCACACATATCACCCGCACACTCAAAATCCTTTTTCTCACTGTGCAGGTACTTTGCAATTTTCCGAGTTGAAGAGGCTCACTCTTTCTTTTCCTCTCTCAGCACATTTACATTTTCCTGTTTCTCATCATTCTTCAGCATTCCCATCTTTTCCAAGGCTTGGACTCAACCTTCATCCTTTTACTTGGCTCAGGTTTTTCCAGGTTTAAGACACAACCTCTTTCTTGCAATCTGCAGCTTTCCCTATTCCATTTGAGCTGTGCTTCTCTCACCGCTGTGGTGCAACTTCAGAACAATGCAAAAAATTCAACAACCTGCAGCTTTCCCTTTTTTCTCTTCCAAGCTGCTCCTTCATTGCTTCTGCTTCCTTTTTCCTGATAGGGCAGGCACTCCCTGCCCTGGGGGACAAACTGCTGGCAGCCCCCAGGCAGGCCCATCTCACAGCCCCATTCTCTCCAGGGGCAGGAGTCCCCCTCCTTCTGGAGGAGCTCCCACCGAACTGACTCAAATCCCAGTAGTCCTTGCTTTTATTGGGAGCCCTCTTCTTGCCCCCCATTGGCTGGAGCCACTGTACTTAGGCAAAAATGAATATGTATGAAGCTCCCCCCATGCCTCATTGGTGCAGAAAAAGGTGCCTAAACATTCCCTTGTATTTTCCACAAAAGTCTGTTCACACAGTCCCAGAGTCCCTGGCAAGAATACTGGCTTGGTATTTGGCTGGCTGATGTCACATGGCTGCTTAACATGGTGGCTGGATGTAAACAGTGTCCACACATTTACACAGTGTCCCAGGTTTTAAGCATTCCTGCAGCCAAACACTTTACTTTCATTTAATCATTCCCCCACCATTTGGTAGCCACCCCTGTGCTCTGTTTAGTGACTGCATCAATTAAAACATTTGTTTAGCCCTCTGTCAGTCACTGCTGCCTTTCTGTATAGCCCCTAGGCAGCTCACACACATAACCCTACTTTCTGGCTACAGTCTGTGTGACACATTCTGTCTATCCACTTCCCCACAGACTGGCAGCCATCGCCTTTATCTTGCACACTACTTCTTTATTTATAATTTTCATTAATTCTGTAGCCTGTTGTGAGTGCTTTCTCTGTGCCCCCAGTGCTAGACAGGCTACGGCTCATCTATAATGCGTGCCGCCTCATTAATACTCATGAGGTGGCATTTGCATTCCCGAGCGTGATTGGCACTCACAGAAACTTAATTTCCTTTGTCCCAGTTGCCTCCCCACCCCACTAAGGTCTCCAGTCCCTCTCTTATTGTCCAACGGGTCTGAGACCACAGGAGAGGCAAATCGAATCAGACACAAATGGCTGCACCAAAATGCACTACTGCGCATGAGCAGAGCGTCTCCCGGCACCAAAATGCCACAACAGACTGGCAGCTCCCTGAACCAGCTCCTCCGGACCTGCTCTCCCTCTAAAACCATGTAGGGCCTGGCAGGAGAGACCAGGAAAACAGGGGACAAGCCAGGAAAATCGGGACCCAGGACAAAAAAGAATGGATGGTGGAAACAAAACCCCAGGGAAACAAGCCTTTATCGGAGGCTCACAGGTAAGTCCCCAACAAGGGGTTACATAATAAACTTTTGGCTTGCAATGCTTCATGGGTCTCTGCCGCTGTGATGCATGTCATGGTGCCATCGGAGAAACATATCATAAGCTTGGCAGGATATGGGGTGAAAAACATTGTATTATTAGCACGTAGGATCTTGAGTAGCAGTAGATAAGCCTAACAGTGGGCCTGGAGAGAAGCAGGGTAATTATTTTTGAAGAAGATCTGATGCTATTCATAGGTAACAACCTTTTTTTTCCCCCAGGCACTTAGAAGGATCTCTTGCTTGTCGTTATAGTGCAAAAAGCTTGTTATAACGGATCTTGGTCTGGCCTCCAGTGTTCAAGGATGAGGACCCAGAGCCCGGTGGACATGCTCAGTTTTGAAGAAGCATGTTAGAGGGAGGTCCAAGGCAGTATGGAGGAACAGTTGAAGAAATGGAATCACGGCAGAGCCCCCCCACACCCTCAGGAATCCCATACAGCCTTAGATTGTTCCACCGGTTACAGCTTTCAGCATCTTCCATTTGCTCTTCCAGACAGCGTATAGTGGTGTTAAACTGCAGAATTACAGCTTCAGTAGTACTACCTGCTGATCTGTTTGACTGAGCTGAACCTCATAGTCTGTATCCCAGTGATTAAGTTTGGTAATATCTGTGTGTAAGGCCACAGCAGTGTTCTGTACTTCACAGCGAAAGTTACAGAGCTCTGAAATTAGAATGTCCATTTTTCTTCAGCTGCACTGCTTGAGGTGTTTTGCTTTTTTGTTGAGACTTGTTTTTGCCCTTAGAGTGATGCTGGCCCAACCTCGAGGAGGAAAGTGAGACCTGAGAGTATTCGCCATTGCAACCATCGTCTTCAAATCGGTTGCCGTCTCCCATTGCCGATCCAATATTGCTCAGCCACTGCCAGTCACTATGTTTACTATATACCTTTATGTGTGTTGAAAAGTTTAAGCTGCAAAAAAGGCTCATTTTAATAAAGGAGTTTGTTAATGGTAGTGCTCAGCAATTGTCTCATGCTGAAATCTTGAGGATGATGTCACAGTAAGTCCTCTGGTGTTGAATATCAGCTGCCAAACCTTAGACCACCTCTCTAACCTTTGTAGATCCCTCTGCATCTCCCTGATCCTTTTATCGTTATCTACCCTCCCACAGAGTTTTGTGTCATCTACGAAGAGACACATCGTCCCCCGGATGATCTCTCCAATGTCACTGAGGAACATTCTGAAGAGGATTGGAGCCAGAACAGATCCCTGCGTCACCCCACTTGTGACCTCCCTCTCTTCTGAGTTGAGCCTGTTTACCACAACCCTCTGCTGTCTTTCCTTCAAACTGTTTCCTACCCATCTAACTATGTGCATAGCCATGCCCCGGTCCCCCTGCTTCTTCAAAGGACAGCTGTAGGTCCGTGCTCACCATTGCAAGGCAGGGTGCAGGCTAGGTGGTTGCTGGTCCCTTGACTCACTTGGACTTACCTGACAGTGGGAGTGCAGATCACTCCAGTGCGTCTGCCTCTAGCTTCTTCAGCAATGTTCTCTGTGGCACCAACTCAAAATCCTTGCTGAAATCGAGGCAGAGCAAATCCACAGCATGGCTCTTACCTACTACCTTTGTTATCCAGTCAAAGAAAGCTATTAGGTTCATCTGACAAGGCCTCCCTGCTGCAAACCCATGCTGTTTACTATCCTGTAGACCTGCTCTCTAGGGAGTTCACAAGGTTTTCTTTGATTAGTTACTCTATCAGTTTACCCACTGCAGAGGTAAGGCTGACAGGCATTTAATTCCCTGATTGCCCATTGTCCTCTTCCTTATGTAGCTGGACTACGTGTGATACCCTCCCGTTTTTTAGAACTACCTGTCTGAATTGAGCTTTTGAATAGCCCTACCAGGGCTTCAGCCAGTTGCAAAGCCAATTCCTTGAGCACCCTTGGATGCATCCCACCTGGCCCTAGGGCTTAGGTACCTTTAGGGTTTTAGGCCCCTTCAGGACACTTTCTTTGGTAAATACAGCTATCTCATTTCAAGAATGCTCCTGATAGCTGTCTTGATGCCTCTTTCAAGCAGAGGCCCACTGCCTTCCTTTGTGAAGACAGAGGAAAAAGTAAAAGTTAAGAACGGCTGCTTTTTGTTCATCTTCCTCTAATATCTCTTCCCCTCTTGTAGCCTAATGCTACCTATGTAACCCCCCCTCCCCAAACTGAGTGGGCTTACCTTATTTATCTTCTAGGACACTGTAGTGTTCCCTGCCTAGAAGGGTCCTAGCTGGTGTTCTGCCTGTAAGAGTCTGGCCAGTCATGTACTGTAAATAGTAAATCCAGATGTCAAGTATTGCTGTACTCCTGGTTCCTTTGTGAGTGTGTGAATTTATGCCATCGTGTTGTGCCTTTAAAAGGAGCAGCCTGAGTATATGGTATATAGCCTGTGCTGGGTCCAGGGAAAACAAAGCTCACGACCGGCTGGGCAACACCCCGATTAGTTCCATTATATTCACTTACATGTGTAGATGCAGCCCTATGGAATGCTGCAGCTTTTTATTTCCAAAATTGAACTGTTGCATTTAAAATGCATCTAATGTTGGGACTGTGTACATTCTGTTCACGCAGCTGCCATGATGATACTTTGACCCCGCTTTTGGGCCAGTCGGGACTAAAGGGGTCCTAATGGGTCCTTCCATTATGGCTGCTGGGAGAAACTGTGGACTGTGTGCATGGCGCCCATTTCAACCAATCAGGATGCTGAATCTGTGACTGACAGCTTGGGCAGCCAACTGGATTACATGTTTCCTTTTTCCTTCAGTCAAGAGAAATGACTGAACAGTTAGTCTGGCATGATCTTCTGTGTGGTGAGGAGGATCTGTTCATCAGCTCGGGGATTGTGAGGAGAGGTCTGCTTGACCTTTCCTCTGCTGAAACTTGCTGAGTTGTTGGGACTGCCGTTTTACTAAAAGTCAGCAGAATAGGCCTGACGGTCTTTTATGTCTGCTTAGTAGCCAGCCCCTATTGGACGCTCACTCTCCCACCCCCCTAGCCCCAGAGAGGTCATCTTTGGCTTCAGTTTACCCATGCACCTGTCCCACCCCCTCTTGAAACCTTCCACTGTGCCCTCCTCCACCAGACTCCCGGGCACTGCATTCCATGGTCCCAGCACCCTATCAGTGAAGTAACGTCTTCTACGTTCTCCCCTGTAATTTCCCCCCTCCAACTTCCATGCATGCCCCCTGGTTGTATGTTAGTCGACTAAGTTAAAAGTCTCCAGATGGGAGAGAAGGAATAATTTTCCCAGAGCAGAATATCCAGACCGCAAGGGGATTGGTGTCTGAAAGATCCCCAAGCTGTGTGCAGGGAAAAGGCCTGGTGGTACCAGAGAGTGTGGGCAAGAACTAAAGCCTGAACACCACCTGCATTGCCTCAATCCTGCTTGCTAAAAAAAAGGGAGACCTAAATTTATATTTATTAGCTTACAATTCCAGGACTGCAGTTTGCAAGTGGGTAAGCTGTGCGGCTTAACTGAGACTGTGCCAAAGGTAAAGTTTGTGATGCCAAACCCCTGTGCTGAGAGACTATTCCTGCCTATTCTACACAAGCTGCTGAGAGACTAGTTTATGGAGTCAGTTGCTACAGAGAAAGTCATCGCGGGTTGCAGCCAACCTAAGAGGGCACACCTGAACGTGGGGGTGAGTCGTGCAAGCCCTGGTCCCTGTACCCTGGTCCTTATTCAGAGAGAAGAAACCTGCAGCCTGCAGCCATCAGCCAGAAAACCAGTCTTCGAGAAGAGACAGTCTGGAAATCAGCCCAACAGTTGAGGTCCTGGTGCAGTGAGTACAACAGGGTTTTAACTCTGCAACACCCAATAAAAAGTATTAGTCATCTGATTTGCTTCCAACGTTCTTGTTGTGGTTTAAACTGTTTGCAGGCCATCGGGCCTGAGGATTACAATTTATTTTGGGTTAAAGAGCTTGTGAGTGTGGCCACCACCAAAAGTAAGAGTCAGTGATCATTTATCTGTTTAAGGGCCCCAACCATCTGCAACGCTGGCCTACCTGTGGCAAGACTTAGGCCCGCAACATTTTAGACCCTTGGTACCCAGGCTGCAGAGACTAAAATTAGTCAGGGGTTGAATGTATGTAATTGTCAGTTTACCATTGAAGCTTAATCATTTCTTTGCAGTAACTATTGATCGCTGTGCCCATTCCCTGTTCAAAACTCCTAATAAACCAGTTTGTTGTTTGACTGTTAAACTAATTCCTGAACATATTACTTGAGTGTTGGGTCACTGAGAAAAGTTACAAGATTAATACTAAAAAGTGTCTTATTGTTGCTGCAAGTCTTTCTTCACAGGTGCACAGGGTGTATCCAGCTGTGAGCATATTATTAGCACTCAGCAATATTTGTATAACTGAATGCAAAGTAAGGTGTTTTGGGAAACTCCATGTGTGGGACCGCTGGGGGAGGGGGGCAGTCGGTAGCTACGACTTCCCAGAGGGTTGTGCTAGCTTAACAGCTAACCCACTTAAAGATCACTGTGGGTAGAGGCACTGCACAAATAGCATTATTGGTGATATTGAGCCCCCTGTGCTAGTCAAGTCTGAACCCAGGCCCCATAACTTGCATTTAGGGCAGCAGGCAGGGGTAGTAGCCTTTGGGAGGTGGTGCCCGGGTCGCACCTGCTTCCTTCTTTCCTTAATATATCTGAAGAATTGCTTTTACACATTCTTGACCGCCTCTGCAGTATGCAGCTCCATGTCTGCTTTTGCCTCCCTGACCGTCCTCTTTGCTTCCCTAGTTTTTATTTGTTACTCTCACCATTTCTCCTCCCCCTGCTTTACCTTGCACCTGGGGAAAGCCTTGTTCTTAGCCCTCAATGCTTCTCTGACCCTTTCCGAGAACCATATTTTCTCTTGTACCTGTTTTGCAACATTTCTTGTGCATGAGTTTGTTGCGCCGAGAATGGTCCCCTTGATTGGTCCTCATCTTTCTCATACACATCCGATGCAGTCCACCCTGGTCAATTTGCCTCAGACCAGCTCCCTCATCTGGTTGAAGTCTGCTCTTCTGAAATCTAGGACTTCAGTTTTTGACAGGGGCATTCTAGTCCCGAGGGCCAGCCTAAACCAAATTAAGTTATGCTCACTAGACCCCAGTGGCTCCTTTACCCTCACTCCACTCACCATCTCTGAGTTGGTGATCACCAAATCAAGAATGGCCACCCGTCTAGTGGGTTCCTTAACCAGCTGCACCAGCAGGCTATTCTGTAGTGCATCCAACAGGGCTTAACTTCTGATGCATCTGCTCACCGAAATGTCCTAGTTGATATCTGGCAGGTTCAGATCACAAACCACAACCACTTCCCTCTTCTTCACCCCTGTGTCAGCGCTTCCCCAAGCGCTCTCTCTCTCTCTCTCTCTCTCCTCTTGTCCTGAAGGTCCATAGCTTGTCCTCACCCGTATTTTGTTGTCTAAGAGTGCTGTAAGGTTAAATCACAATAGTTCGGTTTCCCCTTTGCTTTCCCCTGATGTGTTTGTCCTTTACAGCCTTTATGCACTCTCTGACATATAAATAGATACTCCCCTTTGTCTTTCCATCTATCCTGTTTAAACATTGTGAACTCTGAGAGTAGTAAGTCCTAGACATTATTCTCTGTGGCCCAAGTTTCTGTGATGGCTATGATATCCACCTCAGTGTCTGCCACCAGTGCCTAGAGCTCACTGATTTTATTACCCAGACTCCTGGCATTAAGGGAAGACCCTCTTCCAACTAGCTCTGGATCATCTCTTCCTGTTTTGTGATCCTACATTTGCATTCCTTCCCATTCTGTTCCACACAGAAGATTGATTAATAAGCTGGGTAGGCTCAGGGTCAGTCAGAAGTTGGTCAACTTGGTGGCAAACTGGTTGACGGGCAGAAAACAGAGAGTGGTGGTAAACAGTATACAGTCAGAAGAGATGCAAGTCACAAGTGGGGTACCTCAAGGATCAGTCCTGGGGCCAGTCCTCTTCAATATCTTCATCAGTGACATTGCAGATGGGCTGGAGGGTAAGGTTTGTCTGTTTGCAGATGACACCAAGATCTGCAACAGAGTAGATGATCCAGATGGGGTGGACAGAATGAGAAGAGATCTGGATAAAATAGAAAAATGGTCAGAAGAGTGGCAACTGGGGTTTAATGCAAAGAAGTGCAAGATCATGCACATAGGGAAGAGAAACCCTGAAACCACCTATAGGCTGGGAGGCAAGTTGCTGGCAGTCACAAGGGAAGAAAGAGACTTGGGCATCATCATCACCGATGACCTGGAATCATCCAAGCAGACCACTAAAGCAGTAGGTAAGGCCAGGGGGATGTTAGGGTGTATTAATAGGTGTATCACAAGCCGGAAGAGGGAGGTAATAATCCCTCTTTACAAGACACTGGTTAGGCCCCATCTGGAGTACTGCATGCAGTACTGGAGGCCATACTTTCACAAGGACGTTAACCAAATTGAGGCAGTCCAGAGAAGGGCAACCAAAATGGTGCAGGGACTACATCAGAAAACATATAAGGACAGATTAACGGAGCTCAATATGTATACCCTAGAGCAAAGGAGGGAGAGAGGTGATATAATTGAAACATTCAAACACCTTAAGGGCATTAGCATGGTGAAAGAGTCTAACATGTTTCAATATAAGAAAAATAGCAGGACAAGAGGACACAGCATGAGATTAGAGGGAGACCGATTAAGGGGTAATGTGAGGAAGTTCTTTTTTTCAGAGACAGGGTGGTGGATGCATGGAATGGCCTACTTCAGGAAGTGGTGGATATGAATACAGTGCAGGGCTTCAAACAGGCATGGGATAGGCATAAGGGAGCAATACAAATGAGTATGAATAGATAGGCCATTGACAGAACAAAGGTCGATGGCACATTTATAAGGTAGAAAAAGAAATGGGCAGACTAGATGGGCCTTGCGGTCCTCATCTGCCATCAACTTCTATGTTTCTACGTTTCTATTCTCTTTACCTTCATATTTTTCCTACTGCTTGCACGTTCAGACCCTGAGAGCCCTCCCACCAACCTGTTCCACTGCTTCTTTTTGAACCTCAACCTTATTTTTACCCACCCTATTGCTACAAGGCTGCAGTATAGGGGAGCACTAGCTAGGCCCCCCTCCCTCACTCCCTTTACCATGGTTCCCCCTAGCCTCTGTCCTCAGCAGTCAGTTTAACTGTCTAATGTAGATGTCAAACTTCTGACCCAGCACGCTGGTCCCCTCTTTTGACAAGTGAAGGCCATCACCTTTAAAGAGCCTCCTGTCCCAGAAGTCCACCATGTACCCAACAAAGTGGTAACCTTTCTCCTGAAACCATCCTTTTAACCACCCATTTAATTCCTCTGTCTCTTTCCTCCTTACTCTATCTTTCCCTCTCCTCTACTCCACACAGGGAGGACTCAGAAAAAAGGTCAGGGAGGTTGAATGTGACTGTGATCTGTCCCCCGGCCTCTGAAAGTTTGGTGTCATTTGCCTAACAGCCTGGTTGACCAGATCCTTAGTACCCAAGTGTACCAGCATCCTCAGCTCTCCCCCCACCTCCACTATCCTCCCTATTCTGTCTATGTCCTGCCCCTGGCAGGCATCTGACCATCACTGACCCCTTCAGCCACCCCCACACACCACCCTCTCTACTCCCCTGAGCTTAGAATCCCCGACTACTAAGACTCTCCTAGCTGCCTTCTTACTCTCAGCCCTGGGTGCCACCATGTTGTCACTCCCATTTCCCCAGACTGACCAAAAGTCCCCACTGGTGAAGTCAAGCATGTAGTGTCCTCCAGGGGTGCAAAGTGGTTTGCCCTTGGAATGGTATGGGGTTAGCTGATCTTGTGGCTCCTACTGATACCCTTTCCCCTCCCCACCACTCTAGACCAACGGGCCTCTTGAGGAATGGGGGTGTGGGTTGTGAACTCCATGTGAGTTAGTGCCACAGGAGATATATATCTTCTCCCACTGCTATCAGCTGATCATGGAGCTTTACAAAGATCCTACAGAAGGGGCAGTGACCCCTGCTCCAGAGTGTACCCCTGAGAACAGCACATAGTCCCTGCAACCAACTTGCTCCTTGCTAAACCTCATGAACCTTAGCTGGTTCTACCCCTCTGCTTTCCCTAGTGCACTACTTCTGAAAGCAGAAGCAAAAAAAAATATTAAAAGGCCATACTGCATGCGTGTCTAAAGGTGTGTTTACACAGCAGAATCGCTGTGTTTCCTCATGCGCTCCATGCATGGTGCGATTTACTTTTGATGAGCATTACAAGTTTACACAGCACCCTTTCTGAGCTGATGTCAGTGGGGCCATGCTGTGTTCCATATTCTGGGGGTCTGGTTTGCCCCTGGTGACGTAGTCCATGATGCGCCACTAATGCCAATGACTTCCACTGGTTGCCACGCCTCCCTGTGTAACCCCTAGGTTGCACTATCCCTTGGGCTACTACCCCTGCCTGCTTGGCTACTTAGAGGTTAAGGGGCCTGAGTTCTGAAATGGGTGCCTCCACCCAAAGGTCTAGGTTGGTTTGGGTTACTCTAACCAGGTCACAGACCTCTGGGACACTGTGACCCCCCTTTTCTCCCACTAGTGGCCCACATCGTACACAACAGCGACATTTCCAATACCCCTGATATACAAACCACATACCCTTGTACTTGGCACTTACCCCCAGGTCTGGTTACTTCAGCTTGACTCTCGGGACCCCCTGTAAAATAAGGTGATGCAGTACAATAGCAACAATGCAATACTTTTAGCATAAATTGACACCACAGTTGATGTAAGTTGCAGAAACAAACATATTTTATTTATTCCAGGGGGCTGTAACAAGGAAGGGGAGAAAATCAGGTTAATTAGCTTAAACACATTAATAATCACAGTACTGTGCATGCACTTAGAGTCCCAATCAGTCAAATTCTCAGGGTACCCAGGATGGGAAAAGGGGCTAGCCAGGTCTGTTGCAGCTGGTTGGGGCCCTGTGATGGAAAAAAGAACATGCACACACACTTCGTAATCCAGAGCTGGATGGCTCAGTTCGTGACGGATGAACTCTCTGGATTGTCGGAGGAAGCTTGGCCCCTCGATGATGGATCTTTCTGTGCAGCAAGGTAGTGAGGCAGCACCCTCATGGCAGGGCCTATCTGCACCAGGCAGCTCAGATTTAGTCTGATTTCGGCTGAGAAAACTATTTCCAGCACTAGCACACAGTTTACAGCAAATGGGGAAACCAAATTGTGATCCCCTTCCAGCACATTTACAGTATATGTAAAAGAAAGCTTACTGTACCAGGCAGGTGACTCCTCAGTCCCAATCACAAAGATCACTGTAATTACCCGGGAGCATTATGGTAGCTAAACTCTTAACAGGCAGATCACTTTCAGCAAAATCTTCGGTCTTCTGCAGTGTAATCCTGGTCCCATCAGCAGCAGCTTGCTTTTTCCCCACAACTTCGGATTCAGTCCGAAAACACCTTTTTCTCTCTCTTTCTCTTCCTCTTCCCCTTCCTCTCACAATGGCAAGCAGGCCAAGATTCGGGCCTCACACGTGCCTCCCACGCAAATTACCACGCCACTCAAACAGAGCAGAACTGAGCTCCTTCACTCTCTAACTTGGATCTGCCTTGCCAGCAACAGTTCAGGGCATTTCCTTTAGATCCACTAGAGTTCAGCTGGTTGGTTCAGTTGTCAATCACAGCAGGGCTCCCTCTATAGGTGCAAAAAGGCGCCAAGGATCCAAAACTACATTACCCAGAGTCTCACTCCAATTAGTCCCCTTTCAGCAGGCTCCAGATGAGAGTTCTAGTCCCGATTGGCCCACAGCCTGCTCCATTTTAGAGTCCTCACATACTGATTGGTCCAACTCGGCAGTCTGGGACCAAAATGGTGAAGCAAATCAGAAACAGTTTGTGCTGCAAAAGAAGAAGGTTAGCCAAACAACATTTTCACTAATACTCCGCATTTCTCCCCAGAATTAGTTACATCTTTCAAGAGTGCTCACGTTGCCCACTTAGCGATGGCAGAAACGGAGCATAGAGCCAGCAGCTCGGGCAGGACTCGGGCATAAACACACACAGTCCCCCCATTCAAACTAATTAGGTCTGCAAGCAGGCAGCTCTAAAAGAGACAGTACTTGGAGACTTTAAAAGCACTCACTGCATTGCCATTTAAAACGGCTTTAATACCGAACACCACCCAGACTTGGAGCACTTAGGCAAGCTCCTGGAAGCCTTTTGGGAACCCCCATTTGCGGGGTTACACTCTTCCTGGCCTGGAAAAACTTGGCATCCGCGTCAAGTAAATTCCCCCATAAACTCTGATACAAAGCATCAGATACATTTACACTCTAACACATTAGGCTTATACGTTTAATCATTAGTCAACATATTACCTTTGCTATACACATATTTCTAATACTTTTCAGCATATCATTTTTGGTTTTCACAGTATTACACATACATTACACTTTGCACTCAGGTCTTTACTTCCTGTACATGATATTTGAAGAGAGGGGGCCCTTTCCTATCAGCTAACTTGGGGCTACATGGGACAGGGGCACCATACCTGGAGGGCAGAACAATTAACCTGGAGTTAGCATTTATGCTCAGTTTGGGCAGTGAGCTCTGGGATATGTATACTCTTTTATGGACCACAGGAGAATCATAGCTAAGGCACACTACAGGCTTTACAGCTCGACCAGTCTTTCTGGGGGGAACTGTTACAGCCTCTGCACTGTCTTTACTTGCCAGGGGAGTTTCCATCAGTGTAGGAAAGTTTGAACTAGGGGCACTGTCAGCCTCTGGCTCTGCAATTTCTGAGTCCACAACACTTGGCTCACATGGAGAGCATTCTGGCACTGGGAGGGAACTATCAGGACACTCGAAATACTCTTTCTGTTCCGGCATGTCTGACTCAGAGCATCCGTCTCTGCCTCGGGTAATTCAAACAGTTCCACCATACACAGTGATTCCAGGTCATCAGACTTGATACTCTGCACTTCACGCTCAGGGAGCATTGGCTCCAAGGATGAAGCTGGGGGCTTAGGAAGTCGAGAGGGCCCAGCTTCATAACCATAATTGACCATGGGGTTACCTTGAAACAGCTGACTTAATTCGTACGAGGGGCAGTAGCCATAGTTGTACTCACTTTCATCTGAAACAGACTGACAGTCATTCTCAACTTGTGTTGGCTGGGGAGAAACCTTTGGGTCAGCATTGGCAGTTGCAGACTTTCTCTATTTCTGTCTTGCAGCAGCCCTTGTCACTGCTCCAGGGGGAGCAACTTCTGGGGGCTCAGATTCAATCAGTATCTGACCGATGGGCAGCAAATGATTGCGATGCATTGTCTTAACATCTTTTGAATTGTTTTCAGGCCTTACTTTGTACATGGGCAGATCATCCAGTTTACCCACTACAATGTGAGGGAGATGGTGCCACCTGTTGGCAATTTTGTGTTTGCCATGTAGTCCCAGATTTCTCAACAATACACGGTCTCCCACTTGGAGTTCTTGGGCCTTTACCTTTTTGTCATATCTTTCTTTGTTAGCCAGATTTCTTATTTCAGCCATGGTCTGAGCCAGCTGGTATGCATGATTCAACTGAGCTTTTAACTTTTGCACATATTGCAGGTAGCTGTCAGTTCGGACCCCATCAGGGGAGACTCCAAAACAAACATCTACTGGCAACCAAGCCTCTCTTCCAAACATAAGGTGGTAGGGGGAGAACCCAGTAGCATCACTTCTGGTGCAGTTGTAAGCATGTACCAAGGTGCTAATTTGTTGGCTCCATCTGGGCTTGTCTTTCGGGTGGAGAGTGCCTAACATGTCCAGCAGGGTGCTGTTAAACCGTTCAGGCTGTGGGTCCCCCTCGGGGTGGTAAGGGGTGGTTCTGGATTTCCGCACTTCCCACAGAGAGAGCATCTCTTTGATTAATCAGATCTCGAAATCTCGGCCTTGATTGGAATGGATTCTCTGAGGGGCTCCATAGTGAACAAAGACATTCTCTACCAGCACCTTAGCCACAGTGGATGCTTTCTGGTTCTTGGTGGGGAAGGCTTGGGCATACCTCGTAAAATGGTCAGTGACCACCAGCACATTACTAGTATTTCATTGATCAGGCTTCAAACTCAGAAAGTCAATACAAACCAACTCCATTGGGGCACTGGTGGTGATATTAACCAGGGGGCAGCCCTCTGGGGCAAAGCCTTTCTCTGTAGGCAGTGACTGCAAGTCAGTATATGATGCTCAACATCAGCCCCCATTTTAGGCCAGTAGAATCTTGACTGCACTAGATCAAGGGTTCTGTCTATACCGAGGTACCCCATGTGGTTGTGTAGGGGACCTCACTACCAAGTCTCTGAAAGCACTTGAGTAAAACCAACTGTTGCTTGTCTACTTGTCCCTCTCTGTCTGCTGTTTCTCTGTACAGCAATCGGTTAATCAGTTTCGGTTTACAGAAACATAGAAACATAGATTTTGACGGCAGATAAGGACCGCTTGGCCCATCCAGTCTGCCCATTTCCCTACCTACAGGATAGGCCGCAGATCCTAGTTAACCAACAGCCTATTTCTTCAGATCAGTGGAGCGCAACTTGGACACATCTTTCCCTGTGTAGAGGGCTTCAAGTGCTGACCTGATCATAGGATCACGGGATTGAGCCCGCTGAAGATTATCATTATCTAACTGAGGCAGTGCACCAATGTCTAATGCAGAAAAGTGTCAGTAAGCAGTGGGTATACAATTGTCAGGGAGCCCCACGCAATCTACTGGACAGTCCACTGAGTCTGGGGATACCTGTTCCTCCTTGTCAAACTTCTGGCATAGCGCTCGAATATCAGGCTCTGACAGTCTGACCCAGTCACATCTGGAAACAGGCCTCCGAGAGAGGGCATCAGCATCTATGTGATTCAGGCCTGCTCTGTATTCAACAGCGTAATCATAGGTAGACAGGGCAGAAAGTCACCTATGGCCAGTGGCATCTAATTTGGCTGAAGTCTGCACATAGGTCAAAGAATTATTATCTGTCCTTACCAGTATCTTTGCCCCATACAAACAGACATGACATTGATCCACAATAGCCCATTTCAATGCCAGGAACTCCAATTTATGCACAGGATAATTCTTCTCAGATGGGGTCAGACTTCTGCTTGCAAAGGCCACTGGTCTCAGGCCATCCTCGTGCTCTTGATATAACACAGCCCCCAAGCCTTGTAGGCTAGCATCAGTATGTAACACATATGGTTTTGCAGGATCAACATAGGCGAGGACAGGAGCGTGAGTGAGTTGATATATGATCTCATGAAAAGCAGTTTCACAATCAGGTGTCCAGCGTGACCCAAACAATTCACTGGGGCAGAAATACACTCTCTCGGTTTCAGTGGAGGCCACTCTCTTGTATTTCTGGTTTGTGGGAGGGTAACCTTGGGTAAGATTCAGGAGTGGGCGAATCACCCTTGAGTAGTCTTTAATGAACCACCTGTAATAACCACAGAAGCCTAGAAACCTTTGCAACTCTTTGAGGTTGTGGGGCTGGGGCCAGGTGGTCAAGGCCTCAACTTTGCTAGAATCAGTCTCTATCCCCTCGGTGGATACTATATGCCCCATATATTTCACTGATGTTTGAAAGATTTGGCACTTGTCGATGGATAGCTTGAGGCCGAACTCTTCCAAGCGGTCCAATACTTTGAAAAGTCTGCTTTCATGTTCCTCCAACAAATTCCCAAATACTATAACATTGTCGAGGTATACCAGCACTCTAACAAGTTCATGTCCCCCACTGCATGCTCCATCAATCATTGAATGTTGGCAGGGGCACCCGAGATCCCTTGGGGCATTCTCATAAATTCATAGAACCCAAGCGGACATATGAATACTGTCTTCTCAAGGTCTTCTGGGGCCATGGGGATCTGGTAGTACCCATTGCGCAGGTCCAACACCGAAAACCACTTGCTACCGTCCAGACAGTCTAGCGCATCTTGAATGCGGGGCATGGTGTATTGGTCAGGGATGGTCCTCCTGTTGAGGGTCCAATAATCCACACACATCCATACTGTTCCATTCTTCTTTCTCGCCACTACAATAGGTGAAGCATAAGGGTTTCTGGATTCTTCAGTTACACCAGCCGCAAGCATCTCCTGTAGGTGGCATCTTATATCATCTATGTCAGCTGGTGCCAGGCGTTGGGACCTCTCACGTAATGGCCTCTCATCATGCAGCCGGATATGATGCTCAGCTCCTTGCACACATCCCACATCCCATTCCACTAGGGAAAAGACCTGGTCCCTCTGAGAAAGCTTCCTACTGATTCTCATCCTCCATTCAGCCGGCAACGGGGAGTCACCAAAATCAAACAAGTCGGGTGTCACTCTGTCATTCTCCCCCGAATACTTGTTACTGGGTAGCACTGCCATATCTGCACAGTGTACATTAGCCAGGGTGCAACCTCTATTCACCCTAATTTCTCTGTCTGACACATTATGGACCTAGACCATTACCCATTGGGCATAGGCATGAGCCCGAGCAGGTAAGATACTAGGTTCAACCAGCAGTCCTTCTGGCAATTTTCCATCGCCTAGTGCATCCACCATGAGTTTTTTATTCTTAACATCCTTCCTTAGGTGAACCTCTCCTTGTAAGGTACACCGAGTGTTAGGCGCCAGAAGTAGGGACTCAGGGTCCATCTTCCATACGACCCCAACTGGTTCATCTGGATCCATCTCTTCGGTATTCTTCCGTGACTCATAAGCCTTCTTGATCAAGGCAGGAATCCTCAAAGCTTTACCAGTCCTGTGCCCCTGTTTTTCATAGCAGAGTTGTGCCAACTGTCCAAACATATGGGCATTTGTCCCAATCAGCAGAGGAACCCCATCATACAAGCCAGTAGGGGGACACGCTAATGCCAAGGTTTCCACTTGCTCAGCCACTCCAGCTATCGAGGTGGGGAAAGACAGCCAAATTCTAATGTAACCAGAGTAGGGGTATGCCTTTTCACTTAACCCCCCCAGACATGCAGTACTTCCAAAGGCTGTAAAGGCACATCAGACAAATGCTTTTGGTACCAGTCTTGGAACATGATGGTTACTTGGGAGCCACTGTCCCGCACAGCCCTGGTAGACACTCCATTTACTTTCACTGTTGTCTCCATGGAGGGACCTACCACTTTGGACCACTCAGGCAATGCAGATGCTGGTGTCGATCTGGCCTTGGCTTTGGTAGCATAACTTTTTCGAGCAGCTCCCCTGTGGGCTGAGTATTGTTCCACCGATCCCAGGCTATCAACCTAGCAGTAACCCTCCTCAAATCCTCTGGCAAATAGCACGCAGATTGGATGTGCCCATCCTCCCCACAGTGGTAACAAAACTTAGGTTTGTTAGCGTCTTTAATGGGTGTGGATGTCTTTCCTGGCTGGGGCACCTCAGGGGCACTTCGGGGCCCTTCCTGGACTGGGGGCCTACGTTCCTGGACTTCTGACTATTCACTATGACTGGGGGCAAGGGCAGTCTTTTGCAGTTCCCCGACCATGGCTCTCAACTCTCGTATCTCTGCTAACAAGTTACCCTCAGTCTGGGTCTCTGGGGAAACAGCATGCACTCCCATTCCACTCTTATTCTCTAGTGTCCGATATAAATCAGGTTCTCGGTCTGCCTCAGTCAATGCTTTAATCAATTCTCTCAACTGTTGGGTCTCATCTGAATCACTCTTCTCTGGAGTCTGACAAGAGTTCACAACCCCAGCATAGGGCTCCCAGCCCTCTTCATCAGTTTCAATTTCACAAATTTCTTTCATGAGGTGGCAGTACTCAGGAGGGTTGACCTTCCTATCTTGCAACTTGAGTTTTAATACCATTACACTTGAAAATCTATCAGACTTCGGGATGTGGTCCAGTCTGACCATGTTCAAATCCTTGGTAGACACTCCTCATTTCCTGTGGGCCTTCTGCAGAGCCCTCTCAATCCGGGTAACAAAGGCTGACAACTTTTCATTCTTCCACTGTTTAGCTGACTTGAACTTCCAAAACAGGTCATCCCGGACTCAGTGCTGCCAAACACCCCCTCTAGGGCAGAGAGGTATTCAGCCGCAGTAGCCTCTGGGCTAGTGGCTCATAGGAACTGGATGGCTTCCAGCGCAGACCCCCTCAAACTCTCCATTAAGCGCTTTCTCTTTTCCCCCTCCGAACACTGCCATTCCTGCACTAATGGGGTGGCATAGTCCATCCATATCTCTAGGTCATCCTCCCCGAGGGCACTGGGACTGTACTGGAGAAAAGTCTGAGTTTTCGGTAGGAGTCCAGCTAGATCGGGGGAATAATGATGGGGGAAGGGGCTACTGGAGAGGTCTTGGGGGAAACTGGGGATGTACCTGGGGAATACAGGAGTGTATGGTTACCTGAGAGGTCTAACACTTTTACCAGTTCCTGAGCAGTTCGCCCCTCAGATGCTAACAATTTGAGCAGTTTCTCTTTAAACCCATCTGTATCTGGAGACCCACCCGGGGTGGCCGGACCACTATGTAAATGGGTGACCCTCCATCCCTTCTGGGCACCCTTGGGCAGAATAACAGGGGGTACCTTTTCTGGGTCCACTGGGGAACTACACGAGATCAGCACTAGCATGGATTGTTCAAATAAATCAGCATCTCTTCCCCTTACTTCTACCTTGCCCAAGCCCTTAACATGCTCCACAGTGGATACAATGTCAGCATTACTGGTCCCTAAGGGGACATCCAACAACAGAATAGCCTTTTGGGGTCTATCGCATCAGCTTCACTCCACCCCATCATTTTGTGCACCATCAGCTTATGGGGGGCAATTTTTAGCTTAGGTGTAGTAAGCTCCTCTAATTTCTCTCCTAAGCTGAACATATAGGGGTAATTTCTTTACGTGGCCACTAGAGGATGCTAATCCCAGCGGTGCCTCCAAGATGTAACCCCTAGGTGGTGCTATCCCTTGGGCTACTACCCCTGCCTGCTTGGCTACTAACAAGTTAAGGGGCCTGTGTACTGAAATGGGTGCCTCCACCCAAAGGTCTGGGTTAGTTTGGGTTATTCTAACCAGGTCACAGCCCTCTGGGACACTGTGACCCCCCCTTTTCTCCCACTAGTGGCCCACACTGTACACAACAGTGACTTTCCCACTACCCCTCATATACAAACCACATACACTTGTACTTGGCACTTACCCCCAGGACTGGTTACTTCAACTTGACTCTCGGGACCCCCTGTAAAATAAGGTGATGCAGTACAATAGCAACAATGCAATACTTTTAGCATAAATTGACACCACAGTTGATGTAAGTTGCAGAAACAAACAGATCTGATTTATTCCATGGGGCTGTAACAAGGAAGGGGAGAAAATCAGGTTAATTAGCTTAAACACATTAATAATCACAGTACTGTGCATGCACTTAGTGTCCCAATCAGTCAAATTCTTGGGTACTCAGGATGGGAAAAGGGGCTAGCCAGGTCTATTGCAGCTGATTGGGGACCTGTGATGGAAAAAAGAACATGCGCACACAATTTGTAATCCGGAGTCGGATGGCTTAGTTCGTGAAAAGAAAAGCACAAACAATCAAATGACACACTTTGATTAAACAAGAGTTGCAGGGAGTTACCCTGATAATTACTCACAATACCCTGGCTAAACACAGGAGGGCTGATGGATGAACTCTCTGGATTGCCAGAGGAAGCTTGGCTCCTCGATGATGGATCTTTCTGTGCAGCAAGGTAGTGAGGCAGCACCCTCGTGGCAGGGCTCATCTGTGCCAGGTAGCACGGATTCAGTCCGATTTCATCTGGAAAAACTGCTTCCAGCACTAGCACACAGTTTACAGCAAATGGGGAAACCAGATCATGATTCCCTTCCAGCACATGCACATTTATATGTAAAAGAAAGCTTACTGTACAGGCAGGTGACTCCTCAGTCCCGATCACAAAGATCACTGCAATTACCCGGGAGCACTACGGTAGCTAAAGTATTGACAGGCCGATCACGTTCAGCAAAATTTTCAGTCTTCTACAGGGTAAGCCTGGTCCCATCAGCAGCAGCTTGCTTTTTCCCCACAACTTCGGATTCAGTCCGAAAACACCTTTTTCTCTCTCTTTCTCTTCTCTCACAACGGCAAGCAGTCCAAGATTCGGGCCTCACACACACCTCCCACGAGAACTACCACGCCGCTCAAACAGAGCAGAGCTGAGCACCTTCACTCTTCACTCTCTAACTTGGATCTGCCTTGCCAGCAACAGTTCAGGGCATTTCCTTTAGATCCACTAGAGTTCGGTGGGTTGGTTCAGTTGTCAATCACAGCAGGGCTCCCTCTATAGGTGCAAAAAGGTGCCAAGGATCCAAAACTACATTACCCAGAGTCTCATTCCAATTAGTCCCCTTTCAACAGGCTCCAGATGAGAGTTCTAGTCCCGATTGGCCCACAGCCTGCTCCATTTTAGAGTCCTCACATACTGATTGGTCCAACTCGGCAGTCTGGGACCAAAATGGTGAAGCAGATCAGAAACAGTTCGAGCTGCAAAAGAAGCAGGTTAGCCAAACTACATTTTCACTAATACTCTGCATTTCTCCCCAGAATTAGTTACATCTTTCAAGAGTGCTCACTCTGCCCACTTAGCGACGGCAGAAACAGAATATAGCCAGCAGCTCGGGTGAGACTCGGGCATAAACACATACAGTCCCCCCCATTCAAACTAATTAGGTCTGCAAGCAGGCAGCTCTTAAAGAGACAGTACTTGGAGGCTTTAAAAGCGCTCACTGCATTGCCATTTAAAACGGCTTTAATGCCGATCACCACCCAGACTTGGAGCACTTAGGCAAGCTCCTGGAAGCCTTTTGGGAACCCCCATTTGCAGGGGGTTACACTTGTAATCAGGAAGTGCTGGCACAAGCAGACCCCTTTGCCTCACGGGTATTTTAAAAGTCGTCATTCTTCGTCTGCCTTGGGAAAAGAGCTGCATTCCGGACTTTACACAGACAAAAGAGTTTATTTATTTATTTAAAGATTCTGTGCTATCAGAGTCTGTAAGACAAATACACTGACCTCCATGCTGTTTACGAAACAGATTTATTAATAAATAATCCAAAAGAGCTGCGCTCAGGAGCAAACACCAGCCCTAGTGAGAAGCAAAGCAACATTGGGCAGTCCCTCCAGCTACTATGCTGTGTGGCACTTCCTGGTTCTGGCAGAGAGGAATGACAGGAGAAAAGGGAGGATGATGAGGCTTACAATTACATCATGGTGAGTGCTCCAAATCATCCACACAGCAGCAAATTATGATCACTGCTTATCAGCACTCTTCCCCTGAGTCGGCTCTAAAAACAGAAGCACTGCGCAACAACAACGCTCCTGTAAGTGTGCACACAGTCAGCTTTGCACCACATCAACCAATGCACAAGCGATATTGCGATGCAAAGCTGACTGTGCAAACAAGCCCTAAGATCCAGGTTCTACTAGCACAGCTTCTTAAGCATTATACAGGGGTGAGTCTTGTGTGTAGAAATTAGGGCAAATCTACAAAGTGCATTAAACAGGGTGTCAGTTTAGACAGAACAAACTTGAGAGTAGCTGCATACATGATATCACCATAACAGTCGGTGATATCTCTACTCTACAGTTTGCTTCCCAGCATAAGGAAAGAGACAGCTGTGCAGTCTATATAAAGCTCCCAGTAAAATGAAGCATTTTGCAACAATTGAGCTAATATGAGAAGAGAAAGCCAGTTCTTGGTCACATACCAGACCAAGATAATTTATACTGCAGCTCACTGTCTAATGCTGCTTTAGCATCTGATACAGTACACAGCTGAACAGGATTACATAGCTATTGTTTAGAACCAAAGAGCACAGCAGCAGTTTTTTTTCTGATTAATAGTTTGTTATACCCGGACCAGGACCAGGTGTTCTTAAAGGAAACAGTGGAAAAGACACAGCTTTCCTCAAACTCTACATGAACTCTCAATTACACTGGCTAGTGAGACCTTTTGTCCTCCTCCAGTATTAAATGGCTTCTTCTCTCCTTCCCTCTTCAGCCGAGAACCCTCCAGGGCTCCCAGCTCAACTGCCACACGATCCGCAGCCACCGGGTAGTCGGTGCGCCAGAAGCCGCCGCCGAGACCACTTGTTGACGGAAACCACAGAGAGGTACGGCAAAGCCACAAATTTTATGCCCACCCGCCCTTCCCCTTGACCGCTATCTTATAGACCTTCTTGCCCCGCCCTCCCTTGCCATTGGCTTTCCCTTACTAGACTCTCCCGTCTCAATAGGATGCCTACAGACACATACTTATTGAGCTGCCGCTTCCAGGTGGAGCTTACCTCACCCAGCCTTTGCCCAAACGCCTGTTCTCTTTCTGACCTCTAGACCTTAACCATGGGATGTGGTCACTGGCTCTATCTACTTACCACCCTATGCACCATACCCTTATTAGGGTGTACGCCAGGTGTACTGTACCCACAAGAGGACTTGTATCCCTTACCACAAGAATGCCTACTCATGGAGTCCCTATATAACTTGTGCTATGCCTCCAAGTTTTCATACCTGCTTTCAGCTGAGTCGCTCTTTCAGAGTAGCACCCATATCTTGTTACCTACCCAAGGAATGTTACCTACTCTGCCCAGTACTTACATTGACTGGAGTCATACAGCAAGGGTCTTAGTATATGTATCCTTAGCACCAAACAGGACAAATATTAGGTCCCTACATCACTATGCCGACTCCTTCTCTAGCCGAAGAAAGCCGTGCTCTTCCAAGTTACCACTCACCACCCTGAGGAAAGTTGTACTCCTCCTTTTGCTATGCTCAGGCAATGTTACACTTAACCCTGGTCCTATACAAGCAATCTCCTCGCCGTCTGAAATCTTGAAACATTAAGGCATCAGCTTCATGCATGTTAATGTGTGCAGCCTCTTAAAAAAACTCACCTCAGTACAAGCTTTGGTTATTCACACTGAGCCAGATGTACTTGTCATATCTGAAACCTGGCTTCATCCATCCACGCCGGACAAAGAGGTCAATATCCCCAACTACCTGTTATTCAGAGCTGGTAGACTAACCAGAGGCGGTGGTGTGGCCATCTATGTTAAGGACAAGTTTACGGCTGCCACCCTTGACGCAACATCAATTGCCAATGCCTTTGAATGCCTTTCCTTAAAGATTGTAATAGCTACATCATTGGCTCTCCATATCATAGGATGTTATAGACCCCCAGCTTCAGGGTCACAGCTAATGTCCCACCTCTCATCTACGATGAGTACAGAGACAACGGAAACAATTATACTAGGTGACCTTAACTACGACTGGCTGTCCAACGCATCACTTCCACTTAAAACTTTCTTCAACTCTCATGGGCTCACTTTACTTATTAATGAACCAACTCTCATTAATAAGAAAATCCCTACAAAAAGTACACTCTTAGATGTACTTCTAGTAAGCAAACCTCATTTCTTCTCATGTGCTGGGATCTTTTCTGCCAACCTTAGCGACCACTGTTTTATTGCTGGCGTAAGGGCAGTCCCTAAACCAACTCCCTCAGAAAAGTTCTCTACCAGAAGATCACAATGGAACTTTGACCCACTTGCATATATCAATGATCTGAAAACCTCACTGCTTTGGCAAGCCTTTTACCTAGCCAAATCAGTAGAAACAGCATATGCCTTATTCCATGAAATCGTATTCAGTGCTCTTAACACCCATGCACCTCTAGTCAAAACCCACATAAAAGCTAGAAAGTGCTGTTGGTTTACAGCAGAAATCAAGACAGCATTACAAAACAGAGACAAGCTTTGGAAGCTAGCATGCAAATCCCACAAAGACAAAGACTGGCACCTTTTCAGAACAGCCAGAAACCTCTGAACTCGACTCGGCTTCCAACTGCCCCACCAAGTTTTGGTCCATGATAAAAAAACTCTCTGGCAACTCCACAGGAAACACTCTCCCTTCAAAAATTATCTCTGACAATGCAACCATCAGCAATAAAAAAGAGATACTACAAGCCTTCAACAATCACTTTGCTACTGCAGGGCTAGCTTTTGATAACTCACCTGCATGTAAACTAAGCCCCCAACTTACCGCACACTCTGCAGAATCTAGTCCCACAGATGCAGTCTTTTTCTTCTCCCCTACTTCCCTAAAAGAGGTCGAGGATCTACTTCTCCAGCTGGACTCCAAAAAAAGTGCTGGTGCTGATGCTTTTGATCCATTCTACCTAAAGATTGCCTATCATGTCTTGGCTGTACCTATTACACACCTATTTAACCTGTCCCTTTCTCAAGGGACCCTTCCCAAAATGTGGAAGACCACTCATGTCATTCCACTGTTCAAATCCGGGGAACCCTGTGATCTAAATAATTACAGGCCCATCTTCCTTCTGCCAGTCTTATCAAAACTCCTAGAAAAAATCATAAATGCATTGTTGAAATCCTTCATACAGGATTCCAATTTGCTAAACCCTGTGCAATCTGGCTTCAGATCCAAGCATAGTACAATCTCAGCCCTAGCTAAGGTGACAAATGACTGTCAGTGTGAGCTAGAGGACAGAAAATTTGTCTGTGCCATTTTTCTAGACCTAAGCAAGGCCTTCAACACCGTCAACCACAGCCTTCTCCTTTTCTCCTTAAAAGCTATTAGTCTAGATCCTTTCTCCTTGCGCTGGTTTCATGACTACCTCTCAGACAGGCACCAACAGGTCAAGGCCGAAGGTGATCTTCCCCCCCAAAATCTGTTTAAAAGAGGTGTCCCACAGGGATCCATCTTAGGGCCACTCCTATTTGCCATTTACATCATCAGCATAGACACAGGCATCAAAGAGGCAAAAATCCATCTGTTCGTAGATGACACAGTGATCTACTTGAGTTGTACTACACCTGAAACTGCATGTAGCGACCTGCAAGCAGAATTCAACATTCTTCAATACCAGCTCCTCAGCAAAAAACTGCTGCTTAACACCAAAAAGACAAAAGTGATGATATTCTCACCTATCAATCATGTAGCCTACCCTGATGGCATTGGTACTCTCCCTCCCTCCTCCCATCTCTACCCTCTTAAGAGAATACCTGCAATTCGTGCCAAAATTCAAATAACTAGGTGTCTGGCTTAACCACAAACTCTCCTTTGCAGATCACCTGGCGGACTTGTTAAAAAAACTGAGGCAGAGACTAGGTCTCTTTTTCAGGATAAACCGCCTATTAACTACAGAGACCAAGATACAACTAGTTCAGTCTACATTCCTCTCACTAATTGACTACGCTGACTTTATATACAACCAATCCGCTAATTCATACCGCGGTAAATTGGACACACTTTGCCACAGAGCCCTGCGATTCATCACTGGTCTCCCCCTTTCCACCCATCATTGCTCCTTATATGCGGCTGTAGGTTGGACATCCCTACAGTATAGACGTAATAAAAATGCGGCTCTCTGGACATACAGAGCTCTTACTGGAAAACGCCCGTAGTACATTGTTGAATGCCTGCCTCTCAATGCATCTGGAACCTATGCCCTAAGAAACCACTCTCTGATCTCTCTGAAAGTGCCTAAAGCCATTACACGCTTTGGGAGAGCTGCCGTAAGTTTCACACCGCCGACGCTCTGGATTGCACTCCAGAAATCACTGAAACTGAGGACTCCTGTCAATCTTATGGTGTTTGAGACCTTATATACAAAATACATCACAGAAGCCTGTAATTGCTTCAAACGATCCTAGCGTAGTTACACTACCCTGTCCCGCGCCTCTCTAGTCCATCCCAACCTTATTCCTTGCACCGTGCAACTCCCATCCCTGAGTCACCCATTAATTCACTGCACTGGACTCTCCCTTCCTCACAAACCGTTCCTTGCTTACCCTCAGTCTCCCATCCCTTCACTTCTAGTATTTTCCCAGTACCCGACCCGTACCCCCACTGTCTTCCCACTACCACATGTCTCCTCCCTATGCATTTGTTTTTTTTTCACCTTGACTATGTATTTCCATCCACTGTTAACATCCAAGGCAGATTTTTCTTCACGGTGAAAAATGCCTTATCCTTATAGGAATACTAAACCACTTTTTGATTTGTAGAATCTAGTACCAATTTTTACTTACCTGCCACCTTATTGTTATACCCTTACCGACTGTCTATTACCTGAATGTAACCCCCCTGCAAATGGGGGTTCCCAAAAGACTTCCAGGAGCTTGCTTGAATGCTCCAAGCCTGAATGGTGTTTGGCATTTAAGCCATTTATCAGTGAGTGTTTTTAGAGCCTCTGGTACTGTCTCTTTAAGAGCTGTCTGCTTGCAGACATAATTAGTTTGTATGGGGGGACTGTGTGCTTCTCTGAGTACCACTCGAGCTGCTGCCAATTCACTTCATTTTTGCAGTCACTAGGAGTGCAAAGGAACTCTCTGAAAGATGTAACTGTTTGCCAGAAATTATTTAGAGTAATAATGAAATTACAGTTTGTCTAACCTGCTTTCTTTGCAGTCAGAACTGTGTCTGCTAGTTCCCCATTCTAGTTTTGAACTGCTGAACTGGACCAATCAGTGTGGGGTAAGCTAGCTCTAAAATGGTGCCTTGGACCAATCAGAACTTGGACTCATAATCTGAGCCAGCCACAAGAGGATTGTATGGGCAGTGACTCTGGGAGATGTAGTTTAGACTTCAGTGCCTTTTTGGACCAACAGCAGCAGTCTATTGTGAGTGACAGCCAATCCAGTCAAGAACTGGGAGGAACTCAAAGGAAGTGCCCGTTTTGTCGGTTGGAGTTTCAGTTGAGCTTTGGCAGTGAAGAAGGAAGGAGCCCTGTGCTTTTCAGTGTGCAGTTTTAGTCAAAGAAAAACGTGTGAGGCCCAGAGTTCCGGGTCTGCAGCTTGTGTAACAGCTTGTTAGGACTGAATCCGTCCTGTGAAAAGAATCAAAGGATCTCTGAAGAGTAGAAACCAGGCTCACCCTGTAGAAGACTGGAGGAATTGCTGAAAATTGCACTCTGTCTGTCAGGAACTGAATCTGCTGTGTGTTCTCCCGGTATTGTGCAGTAATTGCGATCGGGATACAGATGCAGCCTGCCTGGTATAGTGCTTTCTTTTATATGGATGTGTGAAGAGGTTTGTGTACCTCAAGTGAGCCCTGCTGACATTGAAGGACCCTATCTTATTTGGAGGTCGTGAGTACTAATTCAGGGTCGCCCTGTTGAATTGCCACATTAAATCCAAATGGAATTACTGTACTGTTGACTGTTTAATTCTCCTTTTCTCTGTGTGAAAGGGCCCCTACCAGCTGCCACGGTTTGGACTAGCCACTAGGACTTGGGTACCCAGGGACAGTAACTGATAGGGATCAGCCTGTGCACAGAGCCATAGGTAGATTATTAGAGTGATAAGCTAATTAACCTGATTTCCTGTCCTTGTTATATCCCCCAATAAATCAGAGCTGCTTGTTTCAGCAAAGTTATACTACCGGAGGTATTTGTCTATGTTAAAGTACTGTACTGTGATTGTTGCACTGATCTCTCATTTCACAGGAGGTCCCAGTGCCGGAACCAGACCTGGGGTAAGTGTATACTGTAAGGTAATTCTGATATATTTGTGGGCCACTAGTGGGAAGAAAGGGTTGGGAGTGTCCCAGAGGGCTGTGACCAAGTTAGTTTAACTATTGCAAACCCTGACCTCTGGGTGGAGGCACCCGCATTGGATCCAGGCCCCTCAACCTGTTAGTGGCAAATCAGGCAGGGTAGTAGCCCCTGGGATAGTGCCACCTAGGGGTTACATCTTGGAGGCTCACCACTGGGATTGTGTGTCCTCTAGTGGCCATATTTACTAACCACTGTTAAGAAAAAATGGGTACCCGACAGAAGTGGCTGTGCACCGGCTGGTGGAGTGGTGTACTGGGAGGAGATCGACCCCAAAATGCTATGCTTATCCTGGACATCCCCTGGGTATCAATACGGACACTGTGCAGGGAGTACTTTCCAAGGTGGAAGGTTTACAAAACCCTGTGGTGGTGGGTCGGCATGCTAATCTGCTCACCCACACTTTCCTGGCCCTAGTAGAGTTTAAGGATCCCATAGATAGCTCCAAAGTGCCACAGACCATTACCCCAGAGGAGCCCTCACTGCTTGGAGAGTGATAACTAAGGACAGAAGACCATGGGGAATCAGCCCCACCACTATCTGAAACTTTTGAGGAGAAATTTGCTGAATGGTTGCTGGGAGAGGGGAAAACTGTGGAGGACTTGAAGAAACTATTCTTGCCACCTGGGGGTGTTCCTCCCCCAACACCCTCTCCTGCTCCAGTGCCCGTAATGGTGGCTGAACCAATGCAGACTCCTATTTCTGCACCTGCCATTAGTCACGACTCTTACCGAAGGTTGAGGATCTTCTCTGGCACCCTCCCCACCCCCCAAGGGGAGGATGACTGGGAGACCTGGATAGACTATGTTGCCCCCCAAGTGCTAGAATGGCAATGCTTGAAGGCTAAGGCTAAAGAGGGTTAGTGAGAGCCTCGAGGTCCTGCCCTGGCTACCATCCGTGCTAAACGGGCCAGTAACCCTGAAGCGACTGCACAGGCCTATCTTGAGGCCTTGGAGAATGTGTATGGGAGCCCAGATTCTGATGAGGACCTATGGTGGAGAGTAAGAATGCACAACAGTACCAAGGGGAGTTGTTGTCTGTGTATGTCTCTCGGCTGGAAAAATTGTTGCAAGAATGCCTCAGAAAGGTAGTTTGCCAGCGACTGAACTGGACCAAACCAGACTGGACAGAATCCTTAAGTCTGCCCCTTCTCAGAACTGCTGTTGCTTCAGTTCGCCTGGCAAATCGACTGGAATCCCCACCTCCTATGATGAGTTAATGAGAGAAATTCGAGGAGTTGAGAAAAAGGCGACCTCGGGAGGTACCTGCACCAACAGCTGTGGCTATGACCCGAGTGATCGAGGTGACCCATCAAGTGAAGTTCAGGGCAGAGGTTGACAGTCAATGAGTGCTCTGACAAGGAAAAAGATATGCCACAATGGGGCGAACTGTTGAGAGAGATCCGGGAATTCAAAAACAGTCCCTTTATGAAGGCCACGCCTGCAAGTACAGGCCCTGACCTATATCCGACTGCATCTGCTATGGGGGTGGGGTACCCACCATGTATCTCCTGCTGATAACAGCTCCAAACTCAATTCCTTGACCATGGAAGTGGAGAAACTGACGAGATGTCTCCAAATGCTTATCACGCGCAGACAGAGATGGCAACCAGGTTTCCAGTTAGTAATATCTCCGCCCTGGCTCCCAGTGTGGCGCTCGGCCAGCTCAAACTCCAGAAAGTATGTTTTGCTATAATTGTGGGAAAGATGGGCACAGAAAAGGAATGCCAGTCCCCAAAAGACACTGACAAAGTTGCATATAGGCTACAAGGAGAGCTTGGAGAAGAAATCAGTGGTTAAGAGGTGCACGACATGATCCCAGTGAGGGCACCAAAAATGCTAATTCACGTCCTTTGTGGCAAGGTCAGTTGCCCAGGCCCCACTACCACCTCTCCAGACTGGTCCAGAATAGTGGGTCCTCCATGGAGACCACTGTAAAGGTGAATGGAGTGTCTACAAGAGCTGTATTAGACAGTGGCTCCCAAGTGACAATTATGTTCCAGGATTGGTATCAGAAGCATTTGTCAGACGTACCCTTACAACCATTAGAAAGGACTGCATGTATGGGGTTAAGTGAGAAGGCCTACCCCTATTCCGGGTATATCCGAATTTTGGCTGTCTTTCCCACCTCCGTGGCTGGAGTGGCCGAACAAGTAGAGACCCTAGCCTTAGTGTGTCCCCCACTGGACTGTATGATGGTGTCCTTGTTGATTGGAACAAATGCCTCATATGTTCGGAAGGCTGGCACAGTTGTGTTATGAAAAACAGGGGTCAAAGACTAGTAGAGCTTTAAGAGTTCCGGCTTTAATTAAGAAGGCCTATGAGGCACAGAGAGATGCTGAAAAAACAGAACCAGAGGAACCGGTCGGAATTGTATGGAAGAAGGATCCTGAGTCTCTGATCCTGGCGCCAAATGCCCAGTGTACCTTACAGGGAGAGGTCCGTATCAGAAAGGATGTTAAGAATAAAATATTAATGTTGGATGCACCAGGCAATGGAAAATTGCCAGAGGGACTGCTGGTCAAGCCTAGTATTTTGCCCGCTAGAGCCCATGCTTATGCCAGAAGGGTAATGGTCCAAGTTCATAATGTGTCTGAAAGAGACATTCGAGTAAACAGAGGTTGCATCCTGGCTAATGTGCATTGTGCAGACACTGCAGTGCTACCCAGCAGCAAGAGTTCAAGGAAGAATGACAGAGTAACGCCTGACTTGTTTGATTTCGCGACTCCCGCTGCCAGCTGAATGGAAAGTGAGGATCAGTGAGAAGCTTGCCCAGAGAGACCAGGTGTTTTCTTTAAAGGAATGGGATGTAGGATGCGTGCAGAAGCTGAGCACAATATCCGGCTGCATGACTTAAAGACCATTTCGTGAGAGGTCTCACGCCTGGCACCTGCTGACATAGATGATGTGAGACGGCATCTGCAAGAGATGTTAGCTGCTGTGTAATACAAGAATCAGAAGCCCTTATGCTTCCCCATTGTGGTAGTGAGGAAAAGAATGGAACAGTAAGGATGTGTGTGGATTATCGCACCTTAAACCGTCGGACTATCCCTGATCAGTACACAATGCCCGCATTCAGGATGCTTTGGACTGCCTAAGCGGGAGCAAGTGGTTTCTGTGCTGGATCTCCGCAGTGGGTACTACCAGATCCCGATGGCCCCAGAGGACCGTGAGAAGGCGGCCTTTATCTGTCCGCTGGCCTATGAATTCATGAGGATGCCTCAAGGGATTTCAGGTGCCCAGCCACTTTTCAGCGATTGATGGAGCGTGCAGTGGGGACATGAACTTACTAGAGTGCCTGGTATACCTAGATGATGTTATTGTGTTTGGCAGCTCACTGGAGGAACATGAGAGCAGATTATTTAAGGTATTGGACCGACTGGAGGACTTTGGCCTTAAACTGTCCATTGATAAGTGTCAATTCTTTCAAACATCAGTAAAGTATGTGGGACACATAGTATCCACTGAGGGAATAGAGACCGACCCAGTAAAGTTGAGGCCTTGACCACCTGGCCTGCAGCCAAAAATCTAAAAGAACTGCAAAGATTCCTGGGATTCTGTGGTTATTATCGCGCTTCATCAAGGACTATTCAAGAGTGATCCGCCCTTTACTTAACCTTACTCAAGGGTATCCCAACCCACAAAAATACCAAAAGTCAGCGTCCCTCAAGACTGAAAGAGTGTATTTTCATCCGAGTGAAGTATTTTGGGCCCGCTGGACTCCTGATTATGAGACTGCTTTTCATGAGATCATATCAACTTACCCATGCTCCAGTGCTGGCCTATGCCGATCCAAGAAAACCTTACATCCTGCACACTGATGCTAGCTTGCAAGGGTTAGGGGCTGTGTTGTACCAAGAGCACGAGAATGGCCTGAGACCAGTGGCCTTTGCCAGTAGAAGCCTGACCCCATCCGAAAAGAACTATCCTGTACATAAGTTAGGTTCTAGCTTTGAAGTGGGCTATTGTTGACCAATTCCATGAGTACTTGTATGGGGCTAAAATACTAGTAAAACTGACAATAATCCTTTGACCTATGTGCAGACCTCAGCTAAGTTGGATGCCACTGGCCATAGGTGGCTTTCTGCATTATCTACATATGACTATGCTCAATACCGAGCAGGTCTGAACCACATAGATGCTGATGCTCTCTCCGGAGGCCTGTTTCCCAGAATGATTGGGTCCGATTGGCAGAACCTGACATTCGGGCACTCTGCCGGAAGTTTGACAGGGAGGAACAAATGTCCACGGACGCAGTGGACTGCATAGTGGATTGCTTGGGAGCCTCTGAGAATTGCATACCTGCTGCTTATTGCCACTTTTCTGCAATAGACATTGGTGCACTGCCCAGCTGGACAATGACAGTATTCAGCGGGCTCAATCCGCGATCCCATGATCAAAGCAGCTTTAGAAGCCCTCTATGCAGGAAAAGATGTGTCCAAATTACGCTCCACTGATTTGAGAACTGCACTGTTATACAAAGAAGGTCCTAAGTTGAAACTGATCAATAAACTGTTATACAGAGAAACAGTAGACAGAGGGGACAAGTAGACAAACAACAACTAGTGCTGCCCACTGCTTTTCGAGACTCAGTACTGAGGTCCTTGCACAACCACATAGGGCACCTTGGTATAGACAGAACACTTGACTTGGTGAGATCCAGATTCTATTGGCCTAAGATGGGGCTGATGTGGAGCAACACATTCGAACTTGTAGTCGCTGCTTACAGAGGAAAGCTTTGCCCCAGAGGGCTGCCCCCTTGTTAACATCACCACCAGTGCACCCATGGAGCTGGTCTGTATTGATTTTCTGAGTTTGGAGTCAGATCAAAGAAATATCAGTAATGTGCTGGTGGTCACTGACCATTTCACGAGATATGCCCAAGCTTTCCCCACCAAAGACCAGAAAGCATCCACTGTGGCCAAAGTACTTGTAGAAAACTTTTTGTTCACTATGGGGCTCCACAAAGAATCCATTCTGATCAAGGGAGAGACTTTGAGAGTCGTCTGATCAAAGAGATGCTTTCTCTGTGGGGAGTGCGAAAGTCAGAACCACTCCTTACCACCCCCAGGGGATCCACAGCCTGAGCGTTTCAACCGCACTTTGCTAGATATGCTAGGCACCCTGCACCCAAAGGACAAGCCTAGATGGAGCCAACAAATTAGCACCCTGGTACATGCTTATAACTGCACCAAAAGTGATGCCACTGGATTCTCCCCTACCGCCTGATGTTTGGAAGAGAAGCTCGACTACCAGTAGATGTGTGTTTTGGGGTCTCTCCTGATGGGGTTCAAGCTGACAACTATTTACAGTATGTGCAAAGTTAAAGGCCCAGCTAACTCATGCGTACCAACTGGCTCAAACCATGGCTGCCAAAAGAAATCTGGCCAACAAAGAAAGGTATGATAAAAGGTGAAAGCACAGGAACTCCAGGAGGGAGATCGGGTATTGCTAAGAAATCTGGGACTGCATGGCAAGCACAAGATTGCTGACAGATGGCACCATCTCCCTCACATTGTAGTGGGCAAACTAGATGATCTGCCAGTGTACAAAGTAAGGCCTGATAATTCAAAGATGTAAAACAATGCATAGAAATCATTTACTGCCCATTAGACAAATCTTAATTGAGTCTGAGCCCCTAGAAGATGCCCCTCTGGACCAGTGACTAGAGCTGCTGCTAAGAAAGATCAAGAAAGTCTGCACCTACAGAAGCAAAGTTAAAGTGTTCCCTCCACAAGTCCCAGTTGAGCATGACTGTCAGTCCATATCGGAAGAAAGTGAGAGTGACTTTGAATACTATCCTTCTTACGAACTGAGTCAATTGTTTGGGCAATCCCTAGTCAATACTGGAGATGAAGCTGGGCCTTCTGGACTGTCTAAGCCCCAGCTTCATCCCTGGAGCAATGCTCCCAGAAAGTGAAGTGCAAAGCATCAGATCAGATGAAATGGAATCATTGTGCATGGTTGAACTGTTTGAGCTTTCAGGGAGGAAAATGATAGATTAGGGGCAGACTGGTGATACACCCGAACAAGAAGAGTATTTTGAGTGCCTGACAGTCCACTGCCAGTGTTCAAAGCTCTCCATGTGAACCAAATGTTGTGGACTCAGAAACTGTAACTCCTGGAGCTGAAAGTGCCCCAAGTTTTAGCCTCTCTACCCCCATGGAGACTCCCCTGACAAGTGAGGACAATGCTGAAAATGAGGCTCAGAGTGCAGAAACTGTAACAGTTCCCCCTAGAAAGACTGGTCGAGCTGTAAAGCCTGTGGTGCACCTCAGTTATGATTCCCTTGGGAGGCCTGTGGATTTGCCTCTCAATGTTGTCCATAAAGGAGTGTATGTGTCCCCAGCTCATTGCCCAAACTGAGCATCAGTGCTAACTCCAAGTTACTTGTGTTGCCCTCTAATATGGTTCCTTGCCCATCCAGCCCCAAGGTAACTGATAGGAAGGGCCCCTCTCTTCAGGTTTCATGTACAAGAGGTAATAACTTGAGTTATGGTACAATGTGTATGTAATACTGTGTAAAGAGTGACGACTGCAATGTTTCAGAAATGTGTTCTTGGTAAAATGATATATTGACTGATGATTACATGTGCGAGCCTAATGCAAATGTATATGGTTGCAGTTGAAACTTATAGGTACTTGCTTGACGCGGACGCCAAGCTTTCCCAGGCCAGGAAGGGTGTAACCCCCTGCAAATGGGGGTTCCTAAAGACTTCCAGGAGCTTGCTTGAATGCTCCAAGCCTGAATGGTGTTTGGCATTTAAGCCATTTATCAGTGAGTGTTTTTAGAGCCTCTGGTACTGTCTCTTTAAGAGCTGTCTGCTTGCAGACGTAATTAGTTTGTATGGGGGGACTGTGTGCTTCTCTGAGTACCACTCGAGCTGCTGCCAATTCACTTCATTTTTGCAGTCACTAGGAGTGCAAAGGGAACCTCTCTGAAAGATGTAACTGTTTGCCAGAAATTATTTAGAGTAATAATGAAATTACAGTTTGTCTAACCTGCTTTCTTTGCAGTCAGAACTGTGTCTGCTAGTTCCCCATTCTAGTTTTGAACTGCTGAACTGGACCAATCAGTGTGGGGTAAGCTAGCTGTAAAATGGTGCCTTGGACCAATCAGAACTTGGACTCATAATCTGAGCCAGCCACAAGAGGATTGTATGGGCAGTGACTCTGGGAGATGTAGTTTAGACTTCAGTGCCTTTTTGACCAACAGCAGCAGTCTATTGTGAGTGACAGCCAATCCAGTCAAGAACTGGGAGGAACTCAAAGGAAGTGCCGTTTTGTCGGTTGGAGTTTCAGTTGAGCTTTGGCAGTGAAGAGGAAGGAGCCCTGTGCTTTTCAGTGTGCAGTTTTAGTCAAACGTGTAAGGCCCAGAGTTCCGGTCTGCAGCTTGTGTAACAGCTTGTTAGGACTGAATCCGTCCTGTGAAAAGAATCAAAGGATCTCTGAAGAGTAGAAACCAGGCTCACCCTGTAGAAGACTGGAGGAATTGCTGAAAATTGCACTCTGTCTGTCAGGAACTGAATCTGCTGTGTGTTCTCCGGTGTTGTGCAGTAATTGCGATCGGGATACAGATGCAGCTTCGCTGGTATAGTGCTTTCTTTTATATGGATGTGTGAAGAGGTTTGTGTACCTCAAGTGAGCCCTGCTGACATTGAAGGACCCTATCTTATTTGGAGGTCGTGAGTACTAATTCAGGGTCGCTCCCTGTTGAATTGCCACATTAAATCCAAATGGAATTACTGTACTGCTGACTGTTTAATTCTCCTTTCTCTGTGTGAAAGGGCCCCCACCAGCTGCCACGGTTTGGACTAGCCACTAGGGCTTGGGTACCCAGGGATGTAACTGATAGGGATAGGCCTGCACAGAGCCATAGGATAGATTATTAGAGTGATAAGCTAATTAACCTGATTTCCCCTGTCCTTGTTATATCCCCTAAATAAATCAGAGCTGCTTGTTTCAGCAAAGTTATACTACGGAGGTATTTGTCTATGTTAAAGTACTGTACTGTGATTGTTGCACTGTATCTCATTTCACAGGAGGTCCCAGTGCCGGAACCAGACCTGGGGGTAAGTGTATACTGTGAAGGTAATTCTGATATATTGTGTGGGCCACTAGTGGGAAGAAAGGGGGGTTGCAGTGTCCCAGAGGGCTGTGACCAAGTTAGTTTAACTATTGCAAACCCTGACCTCTGGGTGGAGGCACCCGCCATTGGATCCAGGCCCCTCAACCTGTTAGTGGCAAATCAGGCAGGGGTAGTAGCCCCTGGGATAGCGCCACCTAGGGGTTACATGAACATATATGTACTCTTACTTGTCTTGTCTGCTGCAGGCCCGCCTGCACTGTTGTACACTTTTTTACTGTTTATTTGCCTGTCTGTAAATGCACTGTCACTCGACTTGTACAATGCAGGTCCACCTTGTAAATGAGCTTGCTCAATGGTGATCGCCTGGATAAATAAAGAATTTTATTGATTTTATTGATTGATTGAATTAGTGCTTTCAGACAGTAACAATTTGTTTTAATGATTTAAAACAGCTACCCACAACTTCCAGGAAACTCTCTGCTGCTCATGAGACAGTGGCTACCTGCAATAACTTGAACTTGGTTTACCTTGGTGTTATTAGATGAAGTAGGCTCATGCCCATTTAGATGTCTCCCACTCCAAGTGGGTCTTTTATTTTTTAATTACCCAACGAATAATTATCCAACCTAGATTTAAACAGGTCTATGGAGGGTGCCTCAATAATATGATTGGGTAACGCATTCCACCTCCTGGTGCTGCGTGTATTAAAGGACTTAAAGCGTTTAGTAGTGAATACCCTTGGTGTTATGATTTGCTTGCTATGTGACCTGAGATTTTTATTTTTAGGTAGGAACTGGATACCGCATTGGGTCCTCATTGAAGGGTCCTTTGTGATTTTGTACATTAATAACAAATTGCCCCATATTCTTCTTGTTACCAATGAATAAAGTTTCAGTTGATCTAGCCTTTCATAGTAATCTAGATTGTTTAGCCCCTGGACTGACTTAGTGAACCTCCTTTGTATTCTTTCTACCGGTAACATGTCTTTCTTTAGGAAGGGGCACCAAAATGGAGATCCATAGCCAAGTGTGGTATAATACAAGTGAAAGTTGAAGGTCACTGTTTAAATCACTAGAAGAGCAATTAGAAGTCATTTCTGAAAAAAAATGTAACTGTCTGAAAGCACTAATCAGTCATTTTTGTAGCACCTGGGTAAAGCTGTGCCTTTCCCAGTGTTTCCCTTTAAAGCCACTTTGCAGCTTAAGCTCACTGTCAGAAGTGTTAAGTCCTGAGGTACAAAAAAAAGTGTATTATCTGCATACGTATGGATGCTATAGGTATTGACACAGTTGGGCAGATTACTCACAAAGCAAGGGAAAGGGAGAGGACTCAGTACAGAGCCTTGAGCCCCCCCCCCAACACACACACACTCAATAGGGAGTAAAGAGGATCTGGTTTGGTCCATCTTTACAGCCTGTGAGTATCCCAACATGCAAGAACTGAACCAAGAGGGGGATACCAGTGACACCAGAGGACTCCAGCTTGCTGAGTAAATGGGGGAGATTTACTATATCAAATGCTTTGAGTTAGAACATAGGGTTGGAGAGGACAAAGTGCAGAAGACTGACAAAGGCATATCATAATGGTGTCTGTAGGAGAAAGCCAGCCCTGATGTGACATAGTGGGGGTGGGGTGGGGGTAGCCTCGAAACCAATGATAACAATCTGTTTGCACAAAGAATAAGAATCATATAATTTCATGTATACAGAATAAATATGCTATGCACTTGTATTGTTTGCCCAAAAGAAATGCCAGTAAAGTGAAAATATTTTTGGAAGCACTCATAGAAACATAGAAACATAGACTTTGACGGCAGATAAGGACCACTTGGCCCACCCAGTCTGCCCATTTCCCTACCTACTGGATAAGCTGCAGATTCTAGTTAACCAACAGCCTACTTCCTGCAACCCCCCACTATAATTGCCTTGTGTCTGTCCCATGCATGTTTGAATTCCCCCACTGTTTTAGACCCAACGACCTCCTCAGGAAGGCTGTTCCATGTATCCACCACTCTCTCTGTGAAAAAAAATGTCCTCACATTACCCCTGAGCCATCCCCCCTCTATCTTTAAATTGTGCCCCTTGTTCTTACACATCTCTTTTTCTGAAAGATGCTACCCTCCTGGACTTTGTTGATTCCCTTGAGGTACTTAAATGTTTCTATCATGTCCCCCGTCCCTCCTTTCATCAAGAGTATACATATTAAGCTCTCTCAGTCTCTCTTCATATGGCTTTGCTGCAGACCCTGCACCATTTTAGTTGCCCTCCTCTGGACTGCTTCCATCCTGTCTATGTCCTTGCGTAGATGAGGTCTCCAAAACTGCACATAGTACTCCAGATGGGGTCTCACCAACTGTCTGTACAGAGGGATAACCACTTCCCTTTTTCTACTTGTGATGCCCCTTCCTATGCATCCCAGTATCCCCCTGGCTCTCCTTACCAACTTTTCACATTGCTTACCCACCTTTAGGTCATCTGATATGACTACCCCCAGGTCCCTTTCCATTTTTGTTGTTGCTAGTACCTCCCCTGCTATTGTGTACTCTTCTCCTGGGTTTTTGTTTCCCAGGTGCATTACTTTGCACTTCTTTGTATTGAATCTAAGTTGCCACATGTCTGACCATTCCTCCAACCTTGCCAAGTCCCTTCTCATCTTTTCTACCCCCCTGTGTATCAACTCTGTTACAGATCTTTGTGTCATCTGCAAAGAGGCATACCTTTCCCTCCAGACCCTCTGCAATGTCACCTATAAAGATATTAAAGAGGACTGGACCCAGTACTGAGCCCTGAGGTACTCCACTAGTAACCCCCCTTTTTTCGGAATGTGTTCCATTCACTATTACCTTCTGTGTCCTGTTGTGCAGCCAGTTTGCTACCCAGGCTACCACCCTGGGATCCACTCCCAGGCTGGCTAACTTGATTATTAATCTTTTGTGTGGGACTGTGTTAAATGCCTTGATAAAGTCTAGGTAGGCCATATCCACAGCCCCTCCCGGTCTATTACTTTGGTCACCCAGTCAAAGAAATCAATTAGATTCATCTGACATGACCTTCCTGCTGTAAATCCATGCTGCTTTGGGTCCTGTGCCCCGCTGACCTCTAGATACTCAACAATTCTTTCTTTCAGAAGTGATTCCATCATTTTTCCTACCACTGAGGTCAAACTTACAGGTCTGTAGTTTCCTGCTTCTGCCTTGCTCCCACTTTGTGAAGGGAATCACATCTGCCCTCCTCCAGTCCTCAGGTACCGCCCATCCTGCCATGATCTGTTAAAAGCGTGGTCAGTGGTGTCACTAGGTCCTCCTTAGTTCTTTTAGGATTCTGGGGTGAATCCCGTCAGGCCCATTGCTTTGTCCACCTTCAGTTTTAGGAGTTCTTTCAGGACTCTTTCTTCTGTGAATGGACTGGTGTCAACCCCCCTACCCAGAGTGCTTCTATTGTCTGGCTTAGGTAACTCCTCCTCATCTTCTTTTGTGAATACTGAGCAAAAGTATTCATTCAGTATCTCTGCTTTTTCACTGTCTCCTCTGCCCACCTCCCTCTCCTTATTAATCTTCACTATCCTCCCTTAACCTTTCTATGCTCCTAATATACCTATAAAAGGTTTTATCCCTTCTTAACTGAGTTGGCTATTTTTCTTCGGTTTGGGCCTTTGCTAGTCTGACTGCCTTCCCACTTCTTTCTGCTTTAATTGATACAGTTCCCTGTCATGCTCCTTCTGTGATTTCTTATACTTTTTGAATGCAGCCTTTTCTCCTTAACCTTCCTCCCACCTTTTGAAAACCATGGTGGTTTTTACCCTCTTTGTTTTCTTTATTTGCTTCACACAAAGGCTTGTTGCCTCTATGATGGCAGTTTTGATTTTTCTCCATTGTTCTTCCACCCCTCCTTTTTGGTCATTTGCTAGTGCATTTTTCAGGTATTCACCCATTTTGCCAAAGTCAGCTCTTCTAAAGTCCAGTATCCTTGTTTTTGTATGGCTTATCTCCATGGTTGTGCTCATTGTGAAGCACACTGTGCAGTGGTCGCTTGTTCCCAGATGTCTACTGACTTCTAAATTTCTGATCCTCTCTCCATTTGAGAGTACCAGGTCTAATATTGCTCCCTCCCGAGTGGGTTCCAACACAAGCTGTCTAAGGCCTGCCCCCTGCAGGGCATCGAGAATGACCCTGCTCTTGGATGTGGCTGCAGTACCTGTTATCCAGTTAACATCTGGCATATTCAGGTCCCCATCAACAGTATCTCCCCTTTTCAGCCATTTTGAGAATGTCCTCTATCATTTTGTTGTCCATTTCCTCCCCTTGAGATGGGGTCTGTATACAACCCCTGATGCGGATTGTGATGCCATTCCCTGTCTCCAAGGTGACCCAAGAGTGCCTCTTGTCCTCCCCTTTACTTTTTAGTTCTGTAGCTTTGATCCCTTCCCTTATGTATAGAGCTACTCCACCTCCTCTTTTACCTTCCCTGTCCCTTCTGTAGATTGTGTACCCTGGTATGTTGACATCCCAGTCATGGTTCTCCATGTACCATGTTTCCGTGACTGCCACAATATCCAACTGTTCATCTTCCATCAGGGCTACTAGCTCAGGAAGCTTGTTTCCCAGACTACGGGCATTGGTACTCATTGCCCACCATTTAATGTTTGCTTTATCCTTTTTTCCCCCATCCCTGCTCTTACTGTCCTTGTCTATTTTTCCATTTACCACTGTCCTGCCCTGTGTTGAGCTCTGTACCTCAGTGTTTACCTTCCTACCTGCCATGTTTTGTGGGGGGAGGCTTGAAATTTCCTGCCTTTTATTAGCGCCTCCCCCCTTGGCTAGTTTAAAAGCTTGCCAAGGAAGCATTTAAACCTATCACCTACAAGCTTGGTTCCCATCGTGGACAGATGCAGACCATCATGACAGAATAGACCTTTATCTCTCCAGGTGGCCCCCCAGTCCCCAATGAAGTCGAAGCCCTGTGCTGTGCACCAGTTTTGCAACCATTCATTAAACTGCATGGTGTGCAGTACCCTAGCCTCACCCCTGCCATGGACTGGTAGCACCTCTGAGAAGGTTACCGTGCTTCTGACTCTCTCTCTCATCTTAAAGGGGAGGGGTATACTGTATTGTGCTTTGGGTGACAGAACACAACTAAAAGAGATGAACACGTCCTCTGGGTGGATGGTAGGGGTGGATGGTAGATCTCTGCGGTCCGCCCTAGAAGTTCAATGCAACTGTAACTGTTAATCTTCCGAATCTGTATCTTTCTGGGTGAACACACATTGACCTGTGTCTCTTATTTGGCTCTGTTGCTATGAACTTATTTTGTGACTATTTTACACAGTAATTTGTCTGATTGTACAGTTCTGCATGTATTGAGCTTGCATTGTATGTATTGTGCTTGCCTTGACTACATTTCCCTGGAATTGCTTATAAGCATCTGTATTGTTTCTTTGCAACTGTGACACTGATGTGGAACCTTTGTAAATGAGCACTTGTGCTCCAAGGTACTCCCCCAAAAATCTCGGTAAAAATGTACCTGCTGGAGGAGTATATTTAGCTTCAAAATTAATGTTTTAAAATGATCAGAACCTTATCAGAACCTAAAAAGATTCTGATAACTTTCTTTAACATCAAATGACATAGGTTCTGGGTGACTCTAAACTTACCAGACCTGGATCCAATATCCCTAGTGCTCTTCAGTCTGGCAGGGGTTAATGTAAGTGGGAGGAGATTGGATATAGTTTAATAAAGGGCAGTCAGACAGTGCACTCTAGATGTGGGATTCAGAGTGATCAGACATACATGTACAGAACAGACCTCCAGGGGAGCAGGCCATTTGTCTGGGGCCAGCAGCTGGGAGCAACAAGTGGACAATATGTAGTAAGACCACTGTGAGGGTGTGAGGACTGTGGGTGTGGGGGATCCACATCTAGGGGAGCACCCTGATGGCCAGCTGTCCTGGATTTTGGTCTCCTCTGAACTCAGAGGAGACCCTGATGGGAGGCAAGGTGTCAGTGAGTACCTGTGCCAAGGGCAATGACACATGAAGGGAACATGGGGGGTCCAGAGGAAGACTAGCTGCATTAAGGTAGGAGATGCCAGTCTCCAGAACTGAGGATTCCCCAGACGGAGGACCATAGATGATGAAGCTGCCACAAGTTGTATTGGTATGGCAGGGTATGCAGGAAAACTAGACTGACCTGTGTTATGTAGAAGAAAGAAATGTGTTCTTGGAGGCCTGCATGGCTCTCCCCCCCCAATGTAATTAAACAACAGCATTTAAGTGAAGAATTTACCTATGTATGATCTATAGGGGCACTCTAATGCTTTGATCTTAAAGAGTGCCTGAGGAGACTAGTGAGTGGAGGCGGTTATTGGTGAAGCATCCTAGTCCCCAAATGTTTTGTACCTTATGTTAGACATTATGCAGTTCTGGTTTTCACAGCCTTAACCCCAAGGGGATATGTTAGAAAAAGCAGGTCTCTACACACTGAGATACAGGCTGAGAGAACAGAAAGACAGCCCAAAGGTCACAGGTGGAGTGACAATAATAATGCTTGCCTGTTCGGACACAGCAGCAGCAAGTGATATGTGAAGAGTTGAGGATGAGACATGGTAATAATGCAGTCTCATAACTGGGTCTCGTTAGTCTCAGTGAGGGGTCCTAAAGATAAATATTTCCTGGGCTGGGGGAGCCTACAGCAAGGCGGGTGCAGCCTTAAACTTGATGTTACGAGGCCCATAGCTGGTGGATTCACTCTCACTAAAATGTATCTAACATGACTTTATTGATGAATTGTCTAACCAAATGCACTGAGCCTCTGGAGCTAGCTGTAACTAAGGACAGACTTTGCCAGTTTAAGTAAAGTCTTATGTGTGCTGCACTACTGTCTCATTCAAGTGGGATTTTTGGGGTCCCAAAATGTAGTTATTCTAGCCCACATTAAAGTCTAGATCCAGGGAAAATGTAAATGTTTCACTGTGAGGGATTCTGCCCATCGAGAGCAACCCCTGGATAAGAAAAATTCCAGGGCATAAGCTATGGTCTAACAGGGGGCACCCACCTGTACTGGTGCTCTAGTCAAGGTGGCCAGGGACCAGGGATCATGGGGTGAAGGGTAACAGAGGATTATGACACCACATGTAGAGAGGCAGCATGAGAAGTCTTAAGGGCACAGATACCTTTTTCAAGCAACTTTCCTTACACTGGTCCTAGCAATCCCAGGGCCCTGTGTGGACTTTTTTTGCAGCGGGCCCCATTTTAGGAGTAGGGAGCTAAGAAACATCATAATCCTTGTAGTTCTCTCTGCATGTCTTTCTATTCCAGTTAGAAAATAATTTTGTGTTGTGTTTGCTCTCCCCTTGAATTAGACTGTGGTCTTTCAGGAATTAGCAGCCCAGTGATGCATTCTTGAGGAAACTGGACAGGTAATCATAAAGAAGTGCAGTCATCCGAACAATTGGAGCATCTTTGGGGGTTCCCTCTGTCCCCAGGCCCCTGTGTGGTTGCAGTTTGCACTATGTTAAGGATAGCTTCTTACTAATAAAGAAAGGGGAGAGATAACAGACCATTTGTGAAATAACAGCAGAATTGATTGCACAAATTGTGTTCAACGTTTTACTAGAGATATCACAGACTCTTTAAGAGGTCGGAAATGACATCAAGTGAAGATAAACAGCAAGAGCTCCCTCAGTCTTGATGGACAAATGGGATTAGTAAACTCCTCCATCCCGTCTGAGGCCAAACAGCAACACCAAACATTTGACTCTCCTCCCATCTGTGCTCACTTAACTCTTTCCATATGAGTATTGTTTATTTAACTTATTGACAAAACCAGCTGCTTCAGCCAAAAGGAACTTCACATTCTGCAGAGACAGATAGGGTCTTGTAAAGGGTCACTGACCCTCTCTGCCAGCCTTTGAAACACTCCTTTATGAGGAAATGCCAAGTGACATTCCAAGGCAGTCTGAGATGTTGCAGGCCCAGCAAGCTGAAAGGGAAAGGAAACAGTCCTGCTTGAGGGTTTTTATTTTTTCTGGTGCAGTTTTTTTCTATTCTAAATGGCTCACTTCCTCTAGTTTCAGTACCTATAACCAAGAGGCTCAGATACCCTTTTAAGTACACACTTCATTGTGCAATATTTTTGAAAGAACCTGGGACAGTCTCAACTAGTGGAATGACTTCATATCTCCTTAACGGACAACCTTGGAATGTACTCATTTAATTACTTCGTTCACTAAAAGCCGAGGAAGGAATTAGAGTCATGGGCCTCCAAAATATTGTGGTTGACCCTGTGGCAAGGTGTGGTTCTGCCACCGCTTTCAGTAAACCAGTGCAGGCCAATAAAATGAGGCCCGGGGCTGAGTACTGGAAACATTCCAATCAACTAAGCCACGAGGGCCTCTGCTGTTCGTGAGCTCTTTAAGGAAACCACTACTTTCTTTAACCTACTGGGAGTCAAAAACCAGCCCAGGTTTAACAAAATACTAGCTTTATTAACATAATCTGACCTGCAAGAAAGTGGGTTACTGCGAGTATCAACTTTAAACATGGCCCTAGGAGCCCATTTAGGTAGGACAGTCTAGCCCCTCCCAACCTGGTTACAGTCCCTGGGTACCAAAGGTCTTAAACAGTTGTAGGCCCGACCTGCAGATGTTACTGTGGGTTGACCAGAACTGGTGCACTTTTACAGAGAGTAACGTGTTTAACCCCTCCCCCCTCCCAACAGGCCATGCAATTGAGAAAATTGCACAAAACTTCTAAAAATGGGGTATTTGTAATCCACCTGGAAACACACAGTGAAACAACAAGTGGTGTCCCTTGATTCTCTGCTGCTACTGTAACTCCTAAATGAAAATTAACCAAGGCTTTATCTTGTATGTCCAGTTATCTTTCAGTACTGTTTCAAAATAACTTAATGCCCTTTTTTTCAGACAGTTCCTTTATCATCCCCATCGACCCGCCACCTTCCACCAGCCTCACCAGCCCCATCACCCCGTATCCACTGACTCTTACCTCTTGGCTTTAGAGGTGCCAGCTGGCTAGTTGCGGTGCCTGCGGGGAGCCAGCATCATCTGCTGGTCAGTGACATTTTCGGCCTCCGTGTTTTCTCCCTTACCCAAGTGCGGAGGTACAGTGTGCAATGATGCCAATGGCTGAGCTGCACACGTTTCCTCATGCGGCACACCAGGCATCTGCTCCTCCCCATTCTCTGTAGAGCCAGTGTGCCAGTCTCTAGCCACTGTTAGAGGCCAGGCAAGAGCCGGTGTGCCAGTCTCCAGCCACCGCTAGGGGCCAGGAAAGCACCGGCTCTAATCCCACCCCTCTCCGGGAGAGGAGAGCTGTCCTCTGGATGCTTAATCCTCTCCCTCCCCAGCCGACCCCCGTGACCGGCTCGCACCATGAACATGGGTCACCAGCATGGGAGGAGGTAAGGCAATGATGCCTCAGCCCTCCATGCCACTGGTCCGGCCACTTAATGCCCTTTTAAACCTGTCAGGCCTATCTGATTACATTACCATTGTCTGATTGTTCCATTGTTCTGTACCTGACCAGGTTCTACTTGAGCTGGTACTGTTCATGTCTTTTAAAATGTATTGTAATCCCATATTGACGTGGAACCTTTGGAAAAGAGCACTTGTGCTCAAAGGTGTTATCTGAATCTCTAATAAATAAATAAATGAATATGAGATATTCATGCTTCCCAGACCTGGATGGCTCCTCCTGATGCATCCGCTGGACCTCTTATTTATTTATTTTTTGTTGACCGGGTAAGTGCACTAGACAAATCCTGCCTATTTTCAGGCACGACCCGGGGGAGGGGGATACAGATGAATGCCAACTGACCTTGAACCAGATTAAGCTGTTGGTGGTATTTTTAGTGAATGAGGGAAATTTGGCCAGGACACCGGGGAAATTCCCCTACTTTTTTTGATAAGTGCCATGGGATCTTTAACATCCACCTGAACTACCACCAATCCAGGCAGATGGGACCTCGATTTAACGTCTCATCCGAAAGACGGCACCTCAGAAGTGCAGCACCCCTCTCATGCTGCACTACAGTGTCAGTACTGGGATATTAACCCAAGTGCCAGATGTGGGAACTGAACCCACAGCCCTCTGATCTCCCAGCCTCAGAGGCGAGTGTGCTACCTACTGAGCCACTGACACTGCAAATGACCTCTGCTCTCCCTTTGCATCTATGATGTAGGCAGGCTCCTCAGAACTGCCTTCAGCCTATCCAACTTATAGCATCCTCCAAAAAAGTGACCAGAAAAACCATGCGAATGAGGTCATGACAGAGGTTTTGGACAATGCAGATGTGCTAGGGTCTTTGACTGGGGCAGTGGTGCAAGCAGACCAGTTACAGATGATGCAGCTGCAGCTTGCCATGCTTAAGCAACAGATAGAAATGGAATTGCAAAAGATGAGTCTGCAAGCAGAGGAGGAGAAGCAAAAGACAAGGGAGTGAGATGAAGAGCACTAGTACCAGATCCAGGAGTAAGAAAAGCAGCACCAGCATGCGATCAACACGAAGAAGCAAAAGGCTGTGGAGCAAGAAAAGCAGCGCCGGCATGAGTTCGACATGAAGAAGCTTGCACAAGACAGATGAAGATGTGGCACCAGATGACCTTACCAAAAAGTGTGAGTAATGGCATGGGGGGTTTGATCCAGGAAGACAAAATTAATTCTAAAATGTTTCCTAGCTATCAGGAAGGAGGTGATCTTGATTTGTTTTTAAGAACTTTTGAGAGTGTAACCCCTAGGTGGCACTATCCCAAGGGCTACTACTCCTGCCTGCTTGGCTAGTAGCAGGTTAAGGGGCCTGAGTTCTGAAACACGTGCCTACACCCGGAGGTCAAGGTTGGTAGTGGTCAAGCTAACCTGGGCACAACCCTCCGGGACACTGTAACCCCCGTCTTTCCTTACTAGTGGCCAGAACAATACACAATAATCACTTTCACAATACCCCTGATACACCACACAAGTACCCACACTGTTTGCACTTACCACCAGGGCTTTCCTCTGGCTCGGCCCTGGGGACCCCCTGTAAAGCAAGGTTATACACAGCAAATAACAGCAGTACAGTACTCTTGCACAAAGTGGAACCACAGTCAAGGTAAATGCTAAAAAGAGTTAGATCTGATTTATTTAAGGGACTTGAACAAGGGAGGGTGTAATCAGGTTAATCTGCTTAAAAGTTCTATCAATCAAACAGTTATGCATGCACTTCAGAGTCCATAAACAGTCACACACTCAGGATACCCAGAAGGAGAATGGTGGGCTAGCCAGGAACGTTGCAGCTGGTTAGGACCTGTGATGGAAGAAAACAACATGCACAACACACACTATTTGTAATTCGGAGCCAGAGGTCTCAGTTCATGAAAAGAAAGCAACAAGATAATCAGATGACACACTTTTAGATTAGGCTGTTGTTGCAGGGAGTTACCCTGATGATTACTCACGATACCCAAGACTGGACACAGACTGCATGAAAATCAAGGTAGCAGTTGGTTGATCTGGAGTGCCAGGAGAAGCAGGGCCCACACGATTCGATCGAGGCATCATTCCTGTTCAGGCATGGAGCAGGGGGCTGATCCCCAGGTAGGTCTCTCATCGGTGGCTTTCTCTGTGCAGTGGGGTAGTCTGGCAGGGCCAGTACGGCATGGCCCAGGCCGAAGGGAGATGAACGCAGATTCAGTCTGATTAGGCTGGATAAAGCTTCCAGCAAGCAGAACACAGTTCACACAGTGGGGAACCAAATCACAACCCATTTTCAATACATAGCACATTTACATGTAAAGTATTCTATGGTACCAGCAAGCAGAACAAAGTTCACACAGAGGGGAACCAAATCACAACCCACTAACAACTCACAGCACATTTACATGTAAGGAAATTCTACTGTACCGGGCAAACCACTCTCCTGTCATGATTGCAGAGTCTGTGAACAAACTGTGAATTCAAAAGCAGCTGGAAATCCTGACAGGCAATTGCATTCAGCAAAATCTTTGGTCTTCCTCAGGTATGAGCCTGGTAAAAAATCAGTGGCTTACTTCGATCTTAGAAACTTGGATTTAGTCCAAAATAATTCTCTTCTCTCCCTCTCAGGGGCAGCAGGCAGACATGCAGGCCACAATTCAGGCCTTTTCATAGTTCTCCTGTGGGGAAACTACTCAGGCGGCTGCTTGGCTGTCTCAAGCTATTGATTCTTCAGCTCCCAACTTAGATCCGACTCAACAGCCAGCAAGCCTGGGAATTTCCCCAGAATCCAAAAGGTTCAGTTGGCTGATCTGTCTGTCAGTCACAACAAAGGCTCCCCCTTCAGGTGCAAAAAGGGGCCAAAAGCCCAGAACTAAAATTCCTACAGATTTTGACTCCAGACAGCTCCTGTAGTCTGGCTCCATTTTAGATCCCACCAGTACTGATTGGTCCAATTCGGCAGTCCAGGACCAAGATAGTGGAGATAAAAAAAAAAGTCCTTGCTGCAAAGAAGGCAGGTTAGACAAACTACATTATCATTAGCACTCTAAATGATTTTCAGCAAATAGTTACATCTTTCAACAGAGCTCCCTCTCAGATTACTTATGACTGCAATCCAGGCAGCTCTGAAAGAGACAGTACACAGAGGCTATACAGGCAGTCTCTGGCAATCACATTTAAACTGCTAAAACGCAGGACACCAGCCTGGCAGTGAGCATTTAGGCAAGCTCGAAGAAGACTTTTTGGGAACCCCCAGTTGTAGGGGGGTTACACCCTTCCCTGCTTGGAGAAAACTTGGCGTCCGCGTCAAGTCTGTACCATCATGCATCAGTTTACATAAACTTATTACTTTACTATACATATTCAATACATTTCCCAATACTTTGTCTATTTTGACACTACATTAAGCATATTTCACACAACTCAGTTGAACATTACTGTACTAAATCAGGTAATAACTTATTGCACCTTGAACAATGCAAGAGGGGGGCCTTCCCTATCAGCTAACTTGGGGCTGGATGGGGCAGGGGCACCATGGTGAGAGGGCAGAACAAGTAACCTGGAATGGGCTGTCATGCTCAATTTGGACAGTGAGCTTGGTGAAACATAAACACCTTTGTGAACTACATGGAGAGGCAAGTCCCCAGACCTCCCTGGAGAATCATAGCTGAAACGCAATATTGGCATGACAGCTCGGCCAGTCTTATTGGGGAGAACAACCACAGTCTCTGTATTTTCAGCAACAGCCTTGGGGCTTTCATCACATGTGAGAGGTGCCCTGCCTGGATAGAAATGTCCAAACTTGGAGCACTGTCAGCTCCTTGCTCTGTAGGCTCTGTTTCTACAACACTTTGCTCATTTTGAACAGGCCCTGGTACTAAAGGGAGGTTATTAGCACTCTCATAGTGTTATTCAAGTTCTGGCATGTCACCAGAAAGACTCTTTCCATCAGTCCCTCCCTCAGGCAAATCATACAGTTCCCCAATACACAGAGGCTCAGCATCTTCAGACATGATACTTTGCATTTCACTTTCAGGGAGCATTGGCTCCAAGGACAAAGCTGGGGGGTTAGATAGTCCAAAAGGCCCAGCTTCATCCCCACAATTAATCATGGGATTACCTTGAAACAGCTGACTCAGTTTATAAGAGGGTAATAGGCATAGTTGCACTCACTTTCATCAGAAGTGGACTGACAGTCATTATCATTCTGGGCCTGCTGCAGAGGAAACCTTAAATCTGTGACCACTGGGGTAGGTTGACTCTGTCTCTTTCTTGCAGCAGCATGAGTCACCGGCCCAGGGGGCTCAATTTCTGGGGGTTCAGCCTCAATCGTGACTTGGCCGACAGGTAGCAAGTGGTTATGGTGCATGGTCTTGACAGCTTTGGAGTTGTTCTCTGGGTGCACCTTGTACACAGGTAAATCATCCAACTTTCCAACTACTACATGGGGAAGATGGTGCCACTGATCAGCAATTTTGTGTTTACCATGCAATCCCAAATTGAGTAACAACACACAGTCTCCAAATTGAAGCTCTTGAGCCTTTACTTTTTTATCATGCCTCTCTTTGTTGGCTAGATTTCTCTTGGCAGCCATTGTCTGGGCCAGTTGATAGGCCTGGTTCAATTGAGCTTTCAGTTTTTGTACATATTGCAAGTAGTTTTTGGCTCAGACCCTATCTGGAGAGACCCCAAAACAGACATCAGCTGGCAGCCGGGCCTCTCTCCTGAACATGAGGCAGTAGGGGGAGAACCCCGTAGCATCATTTTTCGTGCAATTGTATGCGTGTACCAAGGTGTTAATCTGCTGGCTCCATTTATGCTTGTCTTTTGGGTGGAGGGTGCCCAGCATGTCTAGAAGGGTGCGGTTAAAACGTTCTGGTTGAGGGTCTCCCTGCGGGAGATAGGGGGTGGTTCTTGACTTTCGCACTCCTCCATAGAGAGAGCATTTCTTTGATTAGTCAACTCTCAAAGTCTCTGCCCTGGTCAGAGTGGATCCGCTGGGGGGGCACCATAGTGGATGAAGAGATTTTCCACTAGCACCTTGTCCTCAGTAGATGCCTTTTGATCTTTGGTGGGAAAAGCTTGTGCATACCATGCGAAATTATCTGTAACCACTAACACATTGCCAATGTTCCACTAATCAGGTTCTAAACACAAGAAGTCTATGTAGACTAGTTCTACGGGGCTGCTGGTAACATAGAAACATAGAATTTGACGGCAGATAAGGACCGCTTGGCCCACCCAGTCTGCCCATTTCCCTACCTAATGGATAAGCTGCAGATCCTAGTTAATCAGCAGCCTACTTCTTTCTACCCCCACCCCCTAGAATTGCCTTATGGCTGTCCCATGCATGCTTGAATTCAATCACTGTTTTTGACTCCACAACCTCCTTCGGAAGGCCATTCCATGCATCCACAACCCTCTCTGTGAAAAAATACTTCCTTACATTACCTCTGAGCCGCCCCCTGTCTTCAAATTGTGCCCCTTTGTTTTGCACACCTCTTTTTGAAAGATGCTACCTCTTGGACTTTGTTGATTCCCTTGAGGTACTTTAACGTTTCTATCATGTCTCCCCTCTCCTCCTTTCTCTCGAGGCTATACATATCAAGCTCCTTTAGTCTCTCTTCATATGTCTTCCGATGCAGACCCTGCACCATTTTAGTTGCCCTCCTCTGGACAGTTTCCATCTTGTCTATGTCCTTGCGGAGATTGGGTCTCCAGAACTGCACACAGTACTCCAGATGGGGTCTCACCAGTTGTCTGTACAGAGGTTTGGGGTAGTAATATTAACAAGGGGGGCAGCCCTCTGAGGCAGGGCTTTTCTTTGCAGTCAGCAACTACAAGTCGTTACATGGTGCTCAACATCGGCCCCCATTTTGTGCCAGAAGAAGAGAGTTTGTACCAGATCAAGGGTTCTGTCAATACTGAGGTGCCCCATGTGATTGTGGAGGGACCTCAGTACCAAATCTTTAAAGGCAGTGGGCAGGACCAATTGTTGCTTGTCTACTTTGCCACTACGATCTACTGTCTCTCTATACAATAACTGATTGAGCAACTTCAATCTGGAGCCTTCTTTAAACAATAAAGCAGTTCACAAGTCAGTGGAACGTAACTTAGACACATCTTTCCCCACACGCAGGGCATCAAGTGTTGGTTGAATCATAGGATCTTGGGATTGAACCCACTGAATGCTGTCATTTTCAAATTGAGGTAGTGCACTAATATCTATAGCAGAGACATGGCAATAAGCAGCTGGTATGCAGGTGTCAGAAGGGCCCAAGCAATCTACTAAACAGTCCACTGCGTCCGCAGACATCTGTTCATCTCTATCAAACTTTTGGCACAATGCTCAAATGTCAGGTTCAGACAGCCTGACCCAATCACTCTTGGAAGTGGGCCTTCGTGATAGGGCATCAGCATCAATATGGTTTGGGCCCGGTCTATATTCGACAGCATAATCATAAGTTAATAATGCAGAAAGCCACCAGTGCCCAGTGGCGTCTAACTTAGCTGAAGTCTGTACATAGGTCAACGGGTTGTTGTAAGTCTTCATCAATATCTTTGCCCCATAGAGGTATTCATGAAACTGGTCAATGATGGCCCATTTTGGCACAAGGAACTCCAACATATGCACAGGATAGTTTCGTTAGGACAGGGTCAAGCTTCTACTGGCAAAAGCTACTGGTCTCAAGCCATCCTCATGGTCTTGATACAGGACCACTCCTAGACCCTGCAGACTAGCGTCCGTATGCAACACATAGGGTTTGGAGGGGTCAGCATAGGCAAGGATGGGGGCATGGGTGAGCTGGTATATGATTTCAAGGAAGGCTGCTTCACAGTCGGGTGCCCAGCGGGGCCCAACGAGTTCACCTGGGTAGAAGTATACATTTTCTGGTTCTTTAACAGACCCTTTTTTGTATTTACGATTGGTAGGAGGGTAACCCTGGGTAAGGTTCAAGAGTGGGTGAATCACCTTGGAATAGTCTTTTATGAACCTAAGGTAGTAGCCACAGAACCCTAGGAAACATTGTATTTCTTTCAGATTATGGGGCTGAGGCCAAGTAGTCAGTGCTTCAACTTTACTGGGATCAGTATCTATCCCTTTTATAGATACTATGTGCCCCACACACTTCACGGAGGTTTGGAAAAACTGGCGCTTGTCAATAGACAGCTTGAGGCCGAAGTCTTCCAGTCAGTCTAGGACTTTAAACAGTTGGTTCTCATGCCACTCTAAGGTGATCCCAAACACAATGACATTGTCCAAGTACACCAGGCATTCCAGCAAATTCATATCTCCCACCGCACGTTCCATCAGTCACTGAAAGGTGGTCAGGGCACCTGATTTTCTCATGGTCTTCCGGGACCATCGGGATCTGGTAGTATCCGCTGTGAAGATCCAACACTGAGAACCATTTTCTCCCATTCAAGCAGTCCAGGGCATCTTGTATACAAGGCATAGTGTATTGGTCTGGGATGGTCCACTAGTTCAGGGTTCGATTCTCAACACTCATCCTCACAGACCAATTTTTTTTTACGCACAACCACAATGGGAGAGCTGTATGGGCTTCTGGATTCTTGTATCACGTCAGCAGCGAGCATTTCCTGCAGGCGTCTTCTCACATCATCTATGTCTCCTGGGGCTAGGCATTGGGACCGCTCTCGAAATGGCCATTCATCGTGCAGATGTATGTGATGCTCCACACCCTGGACACATCCCACATCCTATTCCTTCAATGAAAACACTTGGTCTCTCTGGGCAAGTCTCTTGCTAATTCTAGCCTTCCATTCAGCTGGCAACGGGGAGTTACCAAAGTCAAATAAGTCTGGGGTCACTCTCTCCTTCTCACCAGGGTGCTTGTTGCTGGGCAATACTGCAGTGTCTGCGCAGTGTACCATAGCTAGGGTACACCCTCTGTTCACCTGGATCTCCTGATCTGACACATTGTGAATCAGTACCATCACTCGTCGTGCATAGGCATGGGCACAAGCAGGAAAGATGCTGGGCTTGACCAATAATCCTTCTGGCAATTTTCCATCACCTGGTGCATCCAACATCAGTATTTTGTTCTTGACATCTTTCCAGAGGTGGACCTCCCCTTGAATGGTGCACTGAGCATTAGGGGCCAGTACCATTGACTTGGGATCCTTCTTCCACACGATCCCCACTGGTTCATCCTGGACTACTTCCTCGAGTTTCTGTTGCAGATCATAAGTCCTCTTGATCAGTGCCGGAATTCTCAGGGCCCTCCCAGTCCATCGCCCTTGTTTCTTGTGGCAGAGTTGTGCCAGTCTCCCAAACATATGGGCGTTTGTCCCAATTAACAGGGGGACCCCATCATACAGTCCGGTGGGGGGACACACTAGGGCCAATGTCTCTACTCGCTCCTCTACACCAGTTACAGTTGCAGGAAAAGACAACCAGAGGTAGACATACCCTAGGTAAGGATAAGACTTGTCTCTCAGGCCCCACATATGTAGGCCTTCCAGGCATTCTAAAGGCACGTCAGATAAGTGTTTGTCATACCAGTCCTGGAATACAATGGTCACTTGTGACCCACTGTCAAGCACAGCCCGATTATGAATACCATTCACAGTCACCGTAGTCTCCATTGAAGGGCCCACTATTTTGGACCGGTCTGGAGAGGCAGTAGCAGAGGCCTGGACAGATGATTTAGCCACAAAGAAATCTGAGTTAGGATTTCTCAAACCCTCACTGCGGTCATTTCGGGCACCCCTTGGCCATTGATTTGCTTTTCGGAGCTCCCTTTGGAGTCTGTTTACTACTCTTTCTAAGTCCTTCTGAGACTGGCATTCTCTTTTCATATGGCCATCCTTTCTACAATTGCGACAAATGATAGACTTCTGGGTCATCCTGGGAGAGAGAACATTATATGAGGAACTGCAGTAGTAGTAAGAGATTGGGGTCTAGTATCTGCTTGCAGCGGTGAGAGTGGTGCAATGTGTCTTGACAGTTCCTTTAGAGTGACAGTCAATATGGTGATCTCAGCCTTGGAGCCACCCTCGGTAGCGGATACCTAAGGGTGCACCCCCGCCTCCATGGCAGTCACGTCCTGAAAGGGACCAGAATTTTGTTCCATGGGGAAACCCTTACAGAGGCACCCATCTTCAACTCTTGGACTTCCTTTAGTAGCTCGTCTTTCCAATGCTGGGCCTAGGCTGGGAAGTCCTTTGCATTCTCAGAGTGCTCGTTAAGTGCCGACTTTTGCCCCTGAGCCTCACTTGACTGATCACTCTTGGTCACGTGTGCAGCAGCAGCAGATATGGGTGCAATTCCCCCCATGAGGTCGCCTTTGCTCAACCCCCTGAATTTCTTTCATTAGCTCATCATAGGAGGGGGGTGATTCCAGTCGGGTGGCAAGGTGCAACTGAAGCAGTAACAATTATGAAAATGGAGCAGACTTAAGGATCCGGTCCAGCCTAGTTCGATCTAATTCATTTGATGGCAAACTACCCTTTTTGAGGCACTCTTGTAGCAGCTTTTCAAGCCGAGGTACATACACACACAATGGCTCCCCTTGGTACTACTGAGCATTTCTTACTCTCCACCACAGATCCTCATCTGAATCCGGGCTCCCATACACATTCTCCAATGCATCAAGATAGTCCTGTGTAGTTGCTTCGGGGTTATTGGCCCGCTTGGCACAGATGGTAGCCAGGGAAGGACCTCAGAGGATCTCACTCAACCTCTTTTGTTTCTCTACTTCTGAGCATTACCATTCAAGTACTAGAGAGGCAACATAGTCTATCCAGGTTTCCCAGTCATCCACCCCCTGGGGGGGGGGAAGGTGTCCAAGAAGATTCTCAGCCTAAGGCAGGAGTCGTGACTAACGGCAGGTACAAATATAAGGGCCAGCATTGACATGGGCACAGAGGGTGGGACAGTAACAGGTGCTGGAATGGGAGGTAGTGTTGGGGAAGGAACACCCCCAAGTGGCAGGAATAGTTTCCTAAAGTCCTCTATGGTTTTCCCTTCCTCCAGCAACAACTTAGCAAATTTCTCCTCAAAAGTCTCAGATAATGGTGGGAGCTCATTCTCCCCGGGGTCTTTACTGTCTTTTTTTATCACTCTCCAGGCAGCTGGAACCCTTTCTGGGGCAACAGTCTGTGGCACTTTAGAGCTGTCCACGAGGTCACTACACTCTACCAAGGCTATGAAAGTTTGGGCGATCAAATCAGCCTGTTGAGCCACCACCACAGGGTTTTTAAACATTCAACTTTGGAGAGTGCACCCTCTACAGTGTCTTTACTGGTACCCAGGGGAATATCCAGTACAAGTAGAGCATTTTGGGGGTCGCTCTCCTGCCTAGTACACCACCCCACCAACTGGTGTACAGCCATTTCTACTGGGGTAGCCATTAATCTTTAACAATAATTCGTAATTTTTGGCCACTAGAAGGCACAAAATCCCAGCGGTGAGCCTCCAAAATGTAACCCCTAGGTGGTGCTATCCCAAGGGCTACTACCCCTGCCTGCTTGGCTAGTAGCAGGTTAAGGGGCCTGAGTTCTGAAACACGTGCCTACACCCAGAGGTCAGGGATGGTAGTGGTCAAGCTAACCTGGGCACAGCCCTCTAGAACACTGTAACCCCCCTCTTTCCTTACTAGTGGCTGGAACAATACACAATAATCACTTTCACAATACCCCTGATACACCACACAAGTACCTACACTGTTTGCACTTACCACCAGGGCTTTCCTCTGGCTCGGCCCTGGGGACACCCTGTAAAACAAGGTCATACACAGCAAATAACAGCAGTACAGTACTCTTGCACAAAGTGGAACCACAGTCAGGGTAAATGCAAAAAAGAGTTAGATCTGACTTATTTAAGGGACTTGAACAAGGGAGGGGCGTAATCAGATTAATTTTCTTAAAGGCTCTATCAGTCAAACAGTTATGCATGCACTTCAGAGTCCATAAACAGTCACACACTCAGGGTACCCAGATGCAGAATGGTGGGCTAGACAGGAACGTTGCAGCTGGTTGGGGCCCTATGATGGAAGAAAGCAACATGCACAACACACACTATTTGTAATCCGGAGATGGAGGGTTCAGTTTGTGAAAAGAAAACAACAAGACAATCAGATGACACACTTTGAGATTAGGCTGTTGTTGTAGGGAGCTACCCTGATGGTTACTCACGATACCCAAGACTGGACACAGGCTGGATGAAAATCGAGACAGCAGGTGGTTGATCTGGAGTGCCAGGAGAAGCAGGGCCCACACGATTCACCAAGGCGTCATTCCTGTTCAAGCGTGGAGCAGGGGCTGATCCCCAGGACAATCCAAAGGCGTGTGGTGTGCAAGGAACACAGGAAACAAATATGCCAGTTAGCAAATATTTTTACTGCAAAAGTGAGTACAAAATTACAAGTTGCAGAATGTGAAATGTGATAGTCCCTAGCACCTCCACCACAACAGTCTTCAAGGGGTTTGATCCCCAGGCAGGTTTCTCATCGGTGGCTTTCTCTGTGCAGTGGGGTAGTCTGGCAGGGCTAGCGTGGCATAGCTCAGGCCGGATGGAGATGAACGCAGATTCAGTCCAATTAGGCTGGATAAAGCTTCCAACAAGCAGAAAACAGTTCACACAATGAGGAACCAAATCACAACCCACTTTCAATACACAGCACATTTGCATGTAAAGGATTCTACGGTACCAGCAAGCAGAACACAGTTCACACAGTGGGGAACCACATCACTACCTACTAACAGCTCACAGCACACATTAACATGTAAGGAAATTCTACTGTACCAGGCAAACTGCTCTCCAGTCACGATCGCAGAGTCTCTGCATAAACTGGGGATTCAAAAGCAGGTGGAAATCCTGACAGGCCGATCCCATTCAGCAAAATCTTCGGTCTTCTTCAGGTATGAGCCCGGTAACAAATCAGTGGCTTACTTCCTTCTCACAAACTTGGATTTAAGTTCAAAATAATTCTCTTCTCTCCCTCTCAGGGGAAGCAGGCAGACATGCAGGCCACAACTCAGGCCTTTCCACAGTTCTCCTGCATGAAACTACTCAGACGGCTGCTTGACTGTCTCAAGCTGTTGATTCTTCAGCTCCCAACTTAGATCTGACTCAACTGCCAGCAAGCCTGGGAATTTCCCCAGAATCCAAAAGGTCCAGTTGGCTGATCTGTCTGTCAGTGACAACAAAGACTCCCCCTTCAGGTGCAAAAAGGCACCAAAAGCCCAAAACTACAATTCCTACAGATTTTGACTCCAGACAGCTCCTGTAGTCTGGCTTCATTTTAGGTCCCACTAGTACTGATTGGTCCAATTCAGTAGTCCAGGACCAAGATAGTGGAGATAAACAAAACAGTCCTTGCTGCAAAGAAGGCAGGTTAGACAAACTACATTATCATTATCACTCTAAATGATTTTCAGCAAATAGTTACATCTTTCAACAGAACTCCCTCTCAGATTACTTATGACTGCAATCCAGGCAGCTCTTAAAGAGACAGTACACAGAGGCTATACAGGCAGTCTCTGGCAATCACATTTAAACTGCTAAAAACGCAGGACACCAGCCTGGCAGTGAGCATTTAGGCAAGCTCGAGGAAGACTTTTCGGGAACTCCCATTTGTAGGGGGGTTACAAGAGAATCTGTGGGCATTTGGAATTGGGAAGGGGATTATTGGGTGACTCACCTATTGCCACTGCTTACAGGCAATGCATTAGAAGCTTTTGCCTGAATGGATGACAATGATTGTATTGACTATGATAAAGTGACCAAGCATTTGTCAAAGCCAAATGTTTGCTTGCTGGCATTGGCATTGGTAGTATAGAAGTTACAGAGCTGTATAATAGGAATGGCAGTAAAGTACTGAACTGAAGCCAACCCCACCACTACCCTGCAGAGAGTGACAGGCATTGGGGTGTGCCTTTGGGTCGTCAGGCATAACGGCCACGCCATTTCACCACACCCCACCCTGCAGACACTGACAAGTGTCACGGTGTATCTTGTGGTCTTTGGCCCTTATGCACACCCCATTCCATCAGGAAATACGGTGAGATGGGTGCAGTATAGGAGAATGGGGTAAACTTTGGGGCTGAAGAGTCCAAGGCATACCTCGATGCCTCTCACTGGCTGCTGGGTGTGGAATGGTATGAGCATTACAGGCAAGAATCCCAAGTCACACCCCTGATGCCTGTCATTCTCTACAGGTTGGGGCGTTATGGTCGGAAACCCTAACACCTCAGGCATTTGTTGGTATTTTCACTCCAAATTTTCAACATTGTTTTTTTGCGACCCCCACCTCATGAACAGTGGCAATATCAGTTTGTTAGCCGAAAGCTGCTTATGCACAGCGACTATGGCATTTAGCACCACAGGTGCAAAACCACATCAATCAATCAATCAATCAAATCTTTATTTATTCAGGCGATCATCATTGAGCAAGGCTCATTTACAAGATGGACCTGATAAGGTCAAGGTTCGAGTTGGTGCATAGCAATTACATCACATACTTATGAGACAGTTATACATACAGAAACAAGAAAATGTTATTTATAACACAATAATATACAGAGAATTCACATGTTAAAGCTTGGCAAGAGAAAGTTAAACTAACATCTACAATATGTACAATACATATATATCACAATGAGGGCCATGACATTCCGAACAGGATGTAAAAAATGACAGCTGTACTGTTCATGGGGAGGTGTAAAAAATGGCAATGTTGCAAATCTGCAGTAAAAATAAAAAAACTGGTGAAGTCACGAGCGTGCATAAAAACTGTGCAATGCACACCCATAATGTAATTAGTTTGGGGATTTTTTACAGCAGATTGTCAACACAGGCATTTTGAGACCTCCGATCATGAACAGTGTCACTGTGATTTTCTTTATCTGTCCTGAACAATGATTTCTCACAGCGACTACGCATCTCTGCGCTGAAAGTGTGAAAACACATTTCGGCCATGTTGTGAAAAATGACAGCTGTACTGTTCATAATGAAGTGTGGAAAAATGCCACTGGTGAAAATCTGGACTGAAAATATTACAAAGTCATGAACTTACGAGGGTGCGTGAAAACTGCGCAATGCTCACTCTTAACACAGTCATTTTATGGATTTTTGTCACCAAATTTTCAACATAGCCATTTTAAGACCTCTGCTTATGAACAGTGTAACTGTGATTTTCGTAATCTGTCCTAAACATTGCTTTCGCACACCGACTGCACCATTGTGCGCTACATGTGCGAAAACACATTTTGGGTGACATGTGAAAAATGGCAGCTGTACTGTTCATAAGGAAGTGTAATAAAATGGCAATGTTGAAAATCTGGAGTGAAAATATTGAAAATTCGCAAACTTATGAGCTTGCATAGGAACTGCGCAATGCTCATTCGTAAAACAGTCATTTTTAGGAATTTTTTCACCAAATTTTCAAACATAGCCATTTTAAGACCTCTGCTCATTAACAGTGTCACTGTGATTTTCTTAATGTATCCCATACATTGATTACGCGATAATCGACCGCGCCATTAAAGCGCCATATGGGCGAAATACTTTTTTAAGCAAGATGAAAATGACAGCTGTACTGCTCATAAAGAGATGTGGTAAAATGGCAATGTTGAAAATCTGGAGTGAAAATATTGAAAATTCATGAACTTACGAGCGTGCGTAGGTACTGCGCAACGCATGCTCGTAAAACAGTCATTTTTAGGAAGTTTTCCACCAAATTTTCAGCATAGGCTTTTTGAGAGCCCACCTTATGAACAGTGGCAGTGTCATTTTGTTACTCGGTCCTGAAAGATTATTTCGCTCGGTGACTGCAAAATCACCCTTCGGGCCTGATTAACGCCATGACAGTGAAAGCATTCATGAGAAGGGGTCCCAAAAACCCCATGTTGAAAATTTGGTGCAAAAATTCCAAAAAATGCCTGCGATATGCAGCAAAGTTGAAAAACCCCTGTCTATCCCATTATACAGCTTACCGGCATTTCCTCAGTTCAGCGTCGGCTTTGAAGAGTGCAGATGTGTTCCCAGTCCACCAAGATCGTTGCACCAGAGTCCAGAGGTTAGTATGGGGTGAGGGGTGTGGGAGCAGGGTGCACAGTGGGTGGGTGCGGTGGGGCAGAGTCAGTGATGGACTGTTTTTGTGTTTCAGGTTTTTTTAAAAGGGCGATGGCGAGGGCGTTTGCCACGCTGAGGTGGGCTCCCAGCGTGGCACAGAATAACTGTTTGTGGGTGTGGAGCCGACGGGATTGGGCACCCCATCTGCGATAGCATCTGTTGCCATGCTGGGTGGGCTCCCAGGCGTGTGGCACCCTGTACTCTCTGGGGGACAGTGTAGCCGAGCAGAGTTGGGCACCCCGTTGGCTTATATGATGTGCCACGCTGGGGTGGGCACCCAGCATGGCATGTGGAACTCTGTTTTGGGGGCGCACAGTAGATGGGATTGGGCACCCATTCCGGCTATACAGTGTGTGCATGGGGGTGAGCACGCGGTATGCGATGCATGTGTGTGTGTGTGTGTGTGTGTGTGTGTGTGTAGGGGGAGCTCACATGAGCAGGCGATATCTTATCGCTGCTCTCTGAAGTGTAGCTCCCCCTTTCAATTGTACTCCACTGCATTTTTGACTGCTGTCATAGACAGCTCCAGCAGCCATTGGAGAACTGCGTCTGCACCTGCAAACACACTGACTGAATTGGAAGACGGCTGCCACACCTCTGAAAACTCAGATGATGGCACTATGTTTCTTGCACATGCGTGCAAGCAAACATAAAAATGCCTTACTAAAGCATTTTGAGTTAGCTGCCAAGGCCTATAGACAAAAATGTAGGGGGTTACGAAAGGCCCCAGGGGAAAGCTGTGCTAAAATGTGTGTGCAGCTAAGTAA